>CM049985.1:0-2400000 GCA_016630955.3 Didymella arachidicola
CCCTAAACCCTAACCCTAACCCTAACCCTAACCCTAACCCTAACCCTAACCCTAACCCTAACCCTAACCCTAACCCTAACCCTAACCCTAACCCTAACCCTAACCCTAACCCTAACCCATCGACGGGTTGCCCTTCGGGCACCCTCCTTTCCCCTCTTACGGGCCCACCCCCCACCCCTTTACTCTTCTTAGTAATCCTTTCTAACGGGTTGCCCTTCGGGCACCCTCCTTTCCCTTCTTACGGGCCTACCCCCCTACCCTCCCTAATACGCTTTTATTAATACCTTATTACAGCTTTACTACACTTTTTCTTTTCTTCTCTTCTCTTAGTATCTTATTATTATAACCTTACTCTACTTTTTATTTCTTCTTTTTATCTTTAATTCTTCTACTACCTAATCTATTTATTCTCTTATATTATTTCTTAAACTTACTACTTATTCTTTTTTTTAATAATTATTACCTATTGTTTTTGTTATACCTACTACCTATTTTTTTATTATACCTAATACCTATTGTTTTTGTTATACCTACTACCTATTTTTTTTATTATACCTAATACCTACTTTTTTTTATACCTACTACCTACTTTTTTTTTATACCTACTACCTACTTTTTTTTATATCTACTACCTACTCTTCTCTTTTTCTAACCTATAATATCTTATTATAGCTTAGCCTTCTACTATATTCTACTATATCCTACTATATCCTACTATATTCTACTATATCCTACTATATTCTACTATATTCTACTATATTCTACTATACTTTACTATGCTTTTCCATACCTTACTACATCCTACTATATTTTACTACACTCTGCTACACTCTGCTATACTCTACTATACCTTACTATATTCTGCTATATTTTACTATACTCTGCTACACTCTACTATACTCTGCTACACTCTACTATACTCTGCTTCTTACTACGCTTTGCTATACCTTACTATACCTAACCCTACCCTACTACACCTTCCTATACCCTGCTACGCTCTGCTATATCTTGCTATACTTTGCTATACCTTACTATACTCTATAATACCCTGCTACACTCTACTATACTCTGCTTTTTACTACGCTCTGTAATATCTTACTACACCCTACTACACTCTACTATATCTTGCTATACTCTGCTACACCCTACTATACCTTGCTACACCCTACTATACCTTGCTACACCCTACTATACCTTGCTACACCCTACTATACCTTGCTACACCCTACTATACCTTGCTACACCCTACTATACCTTGCTACACCCTACTATACCTTGCTACACCCTGCTATACTCTTCTCTCTTTCCCTTTGCTGCTCTACTCCTTGTAACACCTAAACGGCCCACTACCTACCCCCCCTTCTTCTCCTACTCACCCTAACCGCTCCGCTGCTTGTAACACCTAACGGGCCTACTGCCCACCCCCCCTTCTTCTGCCCCGGACGGCCTACCACCTCCCTACCCTGTTACTCTCTTGCTAATACCTTGTCACGGCTTTGCTACGCATATACACCTATTACTTCATCTATTCCCCTGCTTGCTACTCTACTCTGCTACCCTCCTCTTCCTCTCCCTCTCGTCCCCACCCCTCCAACACCAGCCTAATCGCCATCGCCATTGCGTTGCTAAACATCTGTCCCCAAATCTCTGACCTGTGCGGCTTTCCCAGCCACCCAGCGTACGCCTCGTCTCCCGTCTCTGCAAACCCCAGCTCTCCCATTGCCTGAATCCCACCCCTCGTCAACCGCGCTGCGAATGCCAGCGGCACCACCACGTTCGGCCACTGACACCGCTTGTCCATCCCTTCCCCAGTCGCGCAGTACTTCTGACTCACCCAGCACCGTCGACAGTTGTTCTTCACCGTCCGATCCCGCATCTTCACACGGAACTCATCTGCCTGCATCCCTGTTCCCCTTGCCCATGCCGTGCACTGCATCGCCCGGTGCCCTTTCCACTGCTCCTCTTCAGCCGTCGGGAACTCCTGCCTAACCATCCAGCAGATCGCACACCCCTCTCGCAGCTCTGTGAACCCTTCCTCCACCACCGCCCACTCCCGCGACCACTTCTCCTGCTCCTCTATCCACACCTCCTCTCCCTCTCCGCACCGGTCGCATCCCGCTGCCCCAATCTGCCCGCAGCTCTGCCCCCGCTCGTCCAGATACGAGCTCATCAGCTCTCGTCGACACCCGCTGCCGATCAGAAACTGCCCCATCGCGAGCACCTCCATCTTCTCTCTCTCTCGCTCCATCACCTGCTCCACCTCCCCGTGCCCCACCAGCACCACCACATCGTATTGCTCTCCTCCTCGTCCCCCGCGTCCGCTTGCCTGAGCAAAGTCGCTCATGCTCCACGGTGTGCCTACGTGCAAGATGTACACGATGCCAGCAAAGTCCACTCCCGTCCCCAGCGCCGACGTCGCCACCATCATTCCGCCCCCCTCCACCCACTCCTGTAGCCGGTCTGCGCGATCCACCACCCCTGCGTGATAGTGTCCGCAGCCCAGCTCCGTCGCGAGCCGCTCGCACTGCACCTTGCTCTTGCAGTACACCACCCCCTTCTGTCCGCTCCGCCGCAGCTTCTCTGCCCACCGCTTGCACACGAACAGCGCCGTCTCCTCGAGCTTGTCGCGCTGACACCACGACACAAAGTACCGCGCGTTCGGCCGCACCGTGCTTGCTCTCACGTACGTTGCGTGACGCACAAGCATGCTCGCCTCAAGCTCTCCCTCCTGCAGCGGCGGCAGCGTTGCTGTCAGCATCACCATCGGACTACCCAGCAGCCGCAAGTTCTTCATCGCCACCAGCTTCTCTCGCCAATTCCTCGCCGTGAACACCAGATGACACTCGTCAATCACCACCCTATGCAGCAGCCCCTTTCCTTTCAGCATCCGCGCGTAGCCAAGAAAGTTGCCAGTGCTTGTTATGTCGCCAGCTACGTCTGCACTGACTACCACCACAGATGCCGGGTTGTTCTCGCCGTGCTTCCACTCCATGCACTCGACGCCGCACTGCTGAATCCTCCTGACTAGATCTTCAATCAGCGCCCGGTACGGCACGACGACCACCGTTACCCCCGGCTCCTCCACGCAAGCCGGCAGCGTGAACAGCAAGCTCTTGCCTCCGCCCGTCGGAAGCACGACGATGAGCGGCGTCTGCTTCTCCAGCACCGCGTGCAAAGCCTGCTCCTGCTCCACCGATCGAAAGCCAACATCTTGCTTGCCTAGCACCTGCTGCAGCCCCCTGTGTATCGCATCTGCTCGCGGGTCTGCAAACCGCACTTCTTTCTCTTTCGGCAGCCCAACAAGTGCCGACGACGTGCTGTTGCTCATCCGTCGCTTTGTCGTCCTGCTCGGCTCTACGGGCTTCGCTGCGCTCCCATCCACCCCTAAGAAGCGGTGCCATGCTGCGCTAAGCGGCCGGAACGCATCAACGGACCGCACGCTGAGATGCTTCACGATATCCATCGGCACGCTGTAGTTGCCTACCCCCATTGCGGTTGTGCGTGAGTTCTGCAGCTCAAGAACGTCTTCGCCATCGTCGTCCACTTCCGCCTCTTCTGTCTCGCCAACGTCGTCCTGATAGCCCCTGCTGAACGACTCTCCCACCTTGACTCGCCCGATACCTACTGCCGTGTGCCGGTAGTCGAGCGTGTGCAGCACCACGCCCAGCCTCTTCCCTGTCTCGCGCTTCAGCACCCTCGTGAGCCGGCTGGTGTCCCACGCGCCCTGCGCGTCGTGCCACACGTAGTCGCTGTAGCTACCGCCCAGCACCTGCAGCGTCAGATACTCGCGGAACGGCTGTACGTAGACCAAGTACACCGCCATCACCTGCCCCAGCTGCGGCGGCAAGAAGCGCGGCACGATCTTCGGCTTGTCCCACTGCGACTGCGACTTGTGATAGCGGACCACTGTCATCACCTGCCCGTCCACGACGAAGATGTTGCGGTCCTGCAGTACGCCGTTGCGGTGCCGAATCGTCGTGATCTCCGATCCCCTCCCCGGCTGCCCTGACGTGACGTGCACGCTGCAGAGCAGCAGTTCCAAGAAGCGATCCATCTGTCGCATGTACTGCCGCACCGCCTTGACGCTCCACTGCCCGTCCGCACGCGTTAATCGCAGCCCGCCCGCTGTAGTCATCGCTCTCCTAAGCATCCAAGCCAGCCCGCCTTGCAGTTTGTTGCCTGGAGCGTCGACAAACGACGTGCGTCGTTTTGTGAACGTGACGTCGTCGACTACCTGCTTCAGATCAACGGTAACCCGCTCTTCCTCGCCGTCCACCCAGCAAAGCTCCCACAGCATCTGCTCTGTTTCAGCCAACAAGTCCTGCGCCATCTTGCAGAAGCGGCGGATGACGATCGGTCGGCCGTTCAGATAGAACGTCTGCTTGTCCTCTGACCAGTAAGCGTTGCCTGAGTTGCCGGCCGTGAGTCCAATGTGTTTGCCGTACGCCAGCATGCTGATCATCTCGCTCATCGGGCTGAACGTGCCGTCTGCTAGCTGCTTGTGCCGCGTTGCCAGAAAACTGTCGCGGTCTTCTTCTGTCTGCGTGTCGCGCTGCCCTCCCGGGAGCAGCTTCTCCAGAGCGAGCACCCGCACGCAGTACACCATCCCCGCCAGCATGTACGAGTAGTTCTTTGCGGTCCGCAAGCGGCCCGTGTCTACATCAATCCCAAGCACTGCGAGAAACTGAATCAAACCAGTAGACAACGCCACGGGATGATACGTTGTGAAGATGAACGAGCTGATAGACGCAAGAAGCGCCTCCGTCTGAGCGCCTCTGTCGTCGCCATCTAGCGCGTCCCACAGCCTGATCGCATACAACTTCTGCTCAGCTGTCCACGTGAAGAGCTCGCGCGTGTCCTTCATCATGTCTGGTGCCTGTTGACTGCGTGTCCTGCGCCGGGGCCGCGGGCTGTCGTCGTCAGCCTCACTGCCTTCCGCTTCGTCTTCGCTGTCTTCGTCGCTGCTCAACGCCGCACTGCTTTCGGATCGAGCAGCTGTGTCGCGCTGCTGTCGGAAACGCATAATCCGCTGCTCTTCATCTCCTAGCACGCGTAGATAGAAGCAGACAAACCTCACTATATAGCTTGCGTACACAGCCTGACTCTCTGGGTTCTGCAGTCGCCCCAACGGCCGCACGTCGATCTCGCTCTGCTTTGCGCTCCGCAGCCAGCGCCTGAGTTCTTGCGGAAGCGTAGCCAATCCCTTGACGCTTCTCTCAATCAGTCCCTCTGCAAGCTGAGCAGCTAGCTTGAGCTTGTGCTCGCTCCGATCGGGAGCCCGGGCTTGATGGGCCAGATGAACAAGATTTCGATCCTTGAAGAACTCTAACCAGCCTGTCCGCTTAAACCAGCCTGTCTTGTCTGTCTTTGCAGCCTCTTCAAGTGTTTGAAGCTCTTCTTCGACTTCTTGTTGTGTCAGTTTATACTCGGCAAGCTGCCTCTGAACTGCAACTTCGACGTCGTCGTTTAGAGCATTTTCGGCTACAGCTACATCAACAACAAAATATCGCTGTAAAACCCCTGTGCGGAAAAAGCTCTGTACTTTGACAGTGTGATAGAGCGCGCCTTTTTCTCCTAGCCAAGCTTGCTGGTGATCTTTCTTACAGTGCATGCGCATTGTGTCCTTGTTGATAGTGATGAAGCTGCATGTCTTGCACTGCAGCCCGTCTAGCGGCTTCCCAAGCTCTTCTATCGGTCGCGCCGGCTCATCTGGAAGCTCAACGTCTGCTGCGTCAATCAGCGCGAATTGATTGAAGCGTTCAACAACTTGTTTTCGAGTTGCAGCGGGCACGCTGTGATGCTGCAAGAGATGCGTGTTGAGATTAACAACAGCAGTGTGATGCTCCCTGCATACTAAGACGCTGTAGTCTTCTAGAAAACAGTGAACATTGTCGCAGGTTAGAAGTGGCTAAGTCACTATTAAGGTAATTTATATATTATTGAATTACTATAGTTGTTAGTACACTTTACATGCAGAGGATGTGTTTAGTTACAGAACACTAAACGACTATAAAGTATTTCTGCAGACCACCTGTTCGGAAGAAGCTCTGTACCTTCACTGAATTATACAACTGGCTCTTGTCGCCTAACCAAGCAAGTTTATGATCTCGGTTGCAGTGCATCCGAATCTGATCTTTGCTAACAGTGATATACCCGCATGCTCTGCACTCTAGCCCAGCAAGTGGCTTACCAAGCTGTTCTATAGCCTGCGTGGGCTCTTTAGGCAGCTCTATCTTGCTTGGAGCCACTGGTTCAAGGCGACTAAAACAGTCAACAACCTGTCTTCGTACTGAAGCAGGCACTTTGTGGTGCTGCAACATATGGCGGTCAAGACTCATAACTGCGGTATGATGTTGCTTGCATACGAAGACCTTGAAGTCTTCTAAAAAGCAGAACACATCTGCGCAGTTACTTAACGATACTTGTGAGCCCCTCTTACGATACCGGAGCGTTCCATTGGGGTCTTCGCCCCCTTGGTTTGTTAGCGCTCGTTGGGAGGCAGCTTTGCAGAGTTTTTGCATCTTGTGCTCATGCTCTAGGGCGGCAAGATCTGCTCGTAAAGCATCAATCTTTTGCTGTATTGGACTTATACTCTCATCTGAGTCGCGCCTTCGCTTCCGCGGTCGCTCATTCTCGCCAGCGGCCGATGCCTCGATCTGCGATACTGTGCTCTCTTCGGGTACTTCAAGTGTTTGTGTAGTCCTATTAGTCAAGAACGCATCATCCTTTGGTGGCAGAAACATTGAATGCTCTACTGGAGCTTCTGGTAAACTTCTGTTTGCACTAAAGCTGAGAATAGCCTGATCTGTGCTTTGTCTGTCGACACCCAGAAATTGATGCCATACCTTACTGACTTCGAGGTATCGTTCTAATAACTCAGGTTGCAGCTTGGCAGGATAGGCACGATCCAAAGCGTACGCGCCAGCATGGGTAGCTGGATTATGTCCTGTCTGGAAAGAGAGAAGTCGTAATAGTCCATCGCGATCCCTCGGAGTGTGAGGATCAAAAGGCTGGGCAATATCTAGAAGATGCTTCTTGCTAATAGCTACTGCAATCTGGCGATACATTTGAAAATGGAGCAGTATCGGGCATTCTGGTGTGGATTGCTGCAGGAGCTTCGAGCAGACTGATGAGCTGAAACACGACACAGGTGTGTCGTACGCAGTGAACAAGTGCGGATTGGTTGGAACGCTTGTGTTGACAAGCTTTAGTTGTCGGCTAAGGAAATCGCTGAATGGTCTGATGTATGCGAGGTAAAGGAACAGGCACCTCTCTACTGATGAGCAGGGAACTCGAACAACAAAAAAAGAGTTGTTCGAGTTCTGGCTAGCTTTATTGTACGAAAAGACTAGCAAGATCCGGCCCTGGCAAATGAAGATGTTGCGTTGCACTGCGGCAGTGTCTGCCCAGCGCAGAACCCGAAGCTCCTCTCCTCTAGCAGGCATTCCGCTGGTCACATGGATACTACTGAACAGTACTTCGACCATGTTGTTATATTGTTTCAGGTAGGACATTGCTTTCTCTCGGCCTCTGCCTTGTAGGGAGAACCCCCTCCCTTCTTTAGAGAAGGCTCTTCGGCTCAAATGCTTAAAGCTAGTCTGTAGCTGATTTGCTGGCTCTTGCAGGAACGAATAACCTGGGCGGTGCCTTGATAGATCCTCTTTTAAGGTATGGAGATCTACCTTAGGCCACCAGTCAAACATGAGGTCTCGCGTGATTCTTTCAAGTCTAGCAAGGAGGCAGTGGATTGTATAGCGGAATTCATGCATAGAGATGCGAGAACCAGCGATGTCTAGGGTCTGACCATCGAGGGACCAAGATAGGTTGGTGCGTGGTCCTTCGCGTTTGGCAATGGCTCTGCCGTGCTGCAAACGCTCAATCAGGTAGCCCATAGGTGAGAGACTGCCGCGTTGGAGGTATGCTGGGCGAATCTCTACACAGAGACGTTTGCCCTGATCAGCATAGGCTGCTCGTGCTGGCCAGAGAACATCAAGGGTAGTGTACCCTCGCAGCGGCAAGGCGTACTCGAGAATAATAAGTCTACCAATCCACAGTAGAGCTGATAGGTACGGTGTGTAGTCGTAAGCTGTACGGTATGCCAACTCGTACGGATGGATACCCAGCACACCAGAGAAGTGGACAATTGCTTTGCCTTCCAATATGCCGTCTGTGGACACATCCGTCCAAAATAGCACGAGCAGCTGAAAGACGGTTTCTGATAAACGGGAAGAGAACGTAGGCTCTGCCTTACTGAATCCTTTTGTGGACAGATCTGACCAGACAGATTTCACGATATCCGCCTGTGCGTCCGACAGCTGAAGCCCATATACCTCGCTTAAGCTTTGATTGAGCTTCTGACATACCTGCCATGATCGGAATACATAGCACAGAAAGCGGTTTAGGAAGGAGCGGTACCTAGCTTTCGTAGCGTCTCGTTGAGGTAGCTCGAAGGGATACGCGTAGAAGTGTGACCCCCAGCTTCGCAGCCAGCAGCGCAAGACTCGCGGAGTTTGTTCTAATGTTTCCTCGCAGCGATCAAGCACGAGATGAACAATTTCTGATAGTTGTCTTAGTTTTGACTCTGTAGCTGCGGAGCTGATCCACTCCACGCTGTTCCAGGTGCCGAGGTGAATAGCTTCACCGGTAGAAGTGGCCAACCTAGAAGTAGCAATAATCAGATGGAGCGGCTTTTGGGCAAACCACCGCGTCCAACCACAACCGCGCAGCCAGTCGGTTTTCTCGTCATGCTCAAGCTCGTTGCTTAGGGCCATCAGTTCTTGATCTTGCTGTAAGAGCCTAGCTTCCTCCTCGGCTTCCATCAGCAGAAGAGCGGCGGTCGCAGGGTCGTCTGACACGGATCCGTCCTGGCTTGATCTTCTTCTGCTTTGAATTGTGTGTGTAGCGTGTGCTACCCTCCAGGTACCTCCCACGTTTCGCCTGATAGGAGACCATCGCTGGACGAAGCAGAATAGATCATTGCGCGTCCTCTGCCCCCTACTGCACTGCGTCTTCCGAAAATGCAGCAGCATTGTATCCCAACTACAAGTTGTCAAGTCGCACTGCGGACAGGAGTAGCCTCGCTCGGGTGGCGCTAGGAAATCTAAGCTAGAAGAGTTATTTGCACGAGGGACAACGTCTGCATCAATCTGCGATACAGGAAGTCCTTTATACTGAGAAAGGATAATTTCGCATATGGACGATCGAGTTTTGTGGTAGTGGCGGAGGTGGTAACGGAGCGTCTTGTAGGGTATAACGCTTCTACATGGGGTGCACAACAGGTGTCCATGTTCTGGCAGATAGGAGATAATGTTTGGCACTTCGGGTTCTGCAGGCTATCTATAATTAGCAAGTGAGGGTGAGATAGAATAAAAAGTGCGGCAAAGGTACGTCATTCACATGCCTTGCTCTTTGCTGAGTCGCCTGAATGGACAGTCCATGAGGAAGGGTTAGAGGCGCTTTCAGAAAAGACACCGGCTTCTGGATTACCCGTGTAGACTATCCAGCGAGACGCTGTCTGGTGAGACATAGCACTACTTTGTTGCTAACAGTAGCACACAATTGAATAGCAGGCCGTGGCGTCTTAGTTAATGCGTAAGCAGGTAAAAGTAGTACAGAACAACAGGTAACAAGCAGGAACTGCTATAGCTGCCCTGTGTTGGAGCATGCATGCCCGTGCAGGGCCGAGCTAGACCGAAATAGAGCATCAAAAGGGGTCGACTCCAGGCTAAGGCTGGGAGGGGACGAAGTAGGGCCGAAGTCGCGCACTATACCGCATCAAGCGCGAACGAGGCTCGGGGTCGTGGCGGTCGCGTGGAGGTAGGACTTCCTTAGTTAAGAGAGCATAATCTATAGATTAACTAAAAGAACTAGCAAATAATACTTAAGTATTATAGAGTAGGTACACCTAGATAGTAACCTATATAGCTTATAATATAGCTAGTAGATAAGAAAAAGATTAATAATATCTCTTTAAATAAAATGTGCTAAGTTAGAGTAGTTAACTATATAGATACTAACTAGCTCTAGGATTATAAAGTAATAGTTAAAAAGAATAGTATAACTCCTAATATCCTAGATAAATATAGAGAGTTTATAGACCTTTTCTATAATAAGAAGACTGTAAAGGTATTACTATAGCACTAGGAATAGGACTATAAGATTAAGCTTAAGGAAGGTAAGAAGCCCCTATTTAGGCTAATATACTAGATATTAGAAAAGGAACTTAAAGAGCTACGTAACTACCTTAAGAAGAACCTTAATAAAGGATTTATTTAAGAATTAGAATTCCTAGCTAGATTTCCTATTCTATTTATACTAAAGAAAGATAGTAAGCTATAACCTTATATTAATTACTAAAAGCTTAATAATATTATAATTAAGAATTGTTACCTACTACTAAATATTAGTAAACTTTAGGATTAGTTAGCTAGAGTATAGTACTTTACTATATTAGACTTAAGAGGGTGTTGAAGTTGTACTTTAAGCAAAGCTCGTAAGCACTAATTCTATTGGTTCTCAGGGATGAGTACGGTGACAGGAAGCCGGAGGGGTTGGTTGCAATAAGGTGTACAGATACGATCTGTCAGTCTTGAGAGCAGGGTAACAATGAGTAGTACAGAGTAGACTGTCTAGCTCGAAGGTTGGGTTTGAGATCCAAAGACAAACTTGATAACTTAGGTTGATGTTGAAGTCGTACTTTAAGCAAAGCTCGTAAGCACTAGTTCTGTTGGTTCTCAGGGATGAATACAGTAACAGGGACACAAGGTGGGGGTTGCAATAAGGTGTACAGATATGATCTGTCAGTCTTGAAAGCAGGGGGGTTAACAATGAGTAGTACAGAGTAGACTGTCTAGCTCGAAGGTTGGTTGAGATCCAATATCGTAGATTGAAACTTAGGTTGAACACGAACTGTAAGAGTTGTGTTCCTACGTACTATATACTATTCCTGTATCCCGAGTACCTGTAGTCTCCGGGATACCTGTGGTCTCCGGGATACCTGTGGTCTCCGGGATACCTGTGGTCTCCGGGATACCTGTGGTCTCCGGGATACTTGTGCTTGGCGGGATACCAGTCACGTGACTTGTGGGACACATATGCGTCACCCCGCACTACTGCAGTAGAGTCCGTTCGTCTACTTGTGGCTTCCCTTCTCCTGTGATCGTAACACTATCCTCCCCTCCTAGGATTATCGTCCTCGATAACGTTGTTCCGTGCCGTGCGGTCGCATATCAGGTCGTAGGTATAAGTATAGTGTCAAAGGCGTGCCGCCTCTTGTTTCCGCATCCTCCCTGACCATGCCTAAGGAATCAACGAGATCTCGTGCACCTCGCAAGGTGTCGTCTACCGAAGCGCGTCGTGCGCGTGCAGATCGTCTGCGTGCTGAAGCAAAGGAAATGGTGTTTCGCTGCAAGCGGTGTGAGGAAAAGAACTTCCGTTGCTTTGTGGATACTGCAACTGGTCGCTGCGCTGGCTGTATCGCAGTCCATGCAGAGTGCAGTCTTTTTGTTTCTGAAGAAGAATGGGAAAAAGTTGAAGAAGAGAAGCGTAAGACGCGTATAGCGTTGTTGCGTGCCAAAGAAGATGCTGCTCGTCTTGAGCGTGAGCTGGCAGAAATTGAGAGTCGGGAGCAGGTCTTCGCGCGTCGTGATCTGGCCGTGTTGCAGGTGCAGGAACAGGGGCAAGAGTCGGAAGCGTCGCGTACGACAGCCACGTCATCCACCACCAATCCACTCGCTGATTTCCGCTGGTCACAGGCTAACGATTCCTCCTCTGGTCTCTTATCAGACCAACTCTTTGTTGACTTCCTTGCTGGGAACCCCGTGGATCCTGTGCCGTACTGGCCACAGAATTTCGATACTGCGTCAGCGACTGGCGACAGTTCGTGAGGTTTGCTTCTGGTTCCCACGTGTTCTCTGAGTCTGGGTATCCTAACCACTTGACTAGATACTCAATGTTTCGTCCCTTCTTTCGGTGTTTTATTATTTTTTCAACTTCCCACTCGTCCTGGCCGTCTGCCTGGTAGTGGAAGTCTTTCTGGATTGGTGTTCTGGGGTCGGCAGGTTCCAACAGAGCGATGTGGAACACTGGATGGATCTTTGCATCCTTGGGCAGCGCGAGTCGATAGTTGACTGGGCTGATTCGTTTGGAAATGAAAAATGGTCCGACTTTGACTTTGTCCAGTTTTTTTGTTAGTCGCCGTGTGCGTAGATTCTTGGTGAGGAGGTACACTTTATCCCCCTCTTCTAGCAGAGGTGCCGTTTTTCGTTTCTTGTTGACATAAGAGATGCTTCTTGACTGAGCTTTGGCGATGTTCTCAAGCGATTGCTGATGTACTTCCTTTAGTGCTTCGACTGAAGTGATCGCTGATTCCGTTTGAATGTTACTGTCCAATGACCTTGTAAAGAGATTTGGGTGTCTCCCGTGGTTCGCGAAGAACGGCGTTACGCCCGTTGCTTCCGATAATTTGTTGTTGTACGCGATTTGAGCCATAGGCAACAGTGAAACCCAGTTGTCCTGCCGCTGGTTGCAGTAGATGCGGAGGTACGTCTCCATAGTTTGGTTCACTCGTTCCGTTTGGCCATCCGTCTGCGGATGGTATGCCGTGGATAGCTTCTTCTTGGTGCCTATCGCTGCTAGCAGCGTGGTCCAATAGTTTGACGTGAAGAGCTTATCTCGATCGCTGATGATTGACTCGGGAATACCATGGTAGCGGATGATCCTATCTAGAAACACTCGTGCAAGCTGCTCTGCAGTGTAGCTATGACGAAATGGTATCATCTCAGCGTACTTGGTAAATCGGTCTACCACAACGAAGATCGAGTCGTAGGCGTATCCTGTTACAGGATCTTTGGAGGTAGGTAGCTGTGTGACAAAATCCATCGTGATATTTGTCCATGGTGCCGTTGGCGGCTCCATTGCCTGTGCTTCTCCATACTTGGCGTGCGTGCTGTGTTTATTCTGCTGACAGCTTACGCAATTCTTGATAAACTTGCCGACCTTGTCGCGCATGTTTGGGAACTCGTAATGTCTCTTGATGAGTTCCATTGTCCTTGTGATGCCGGGGTGTCCGTGTAGCGGGTCATCGTGATGACTGCTTATGATTTGTTGTTCCAGTTCCTCAGGAACTTTTGACGGTACACGTTGTTCTTGCTGAACTAGCATCATGTTGTTGAGCTGCTGTGATGGTCCCAACGATCCATCTTTGTTGATACCGAGGATGGCTGATTCGTTGATCGTCTTAGATCCTGCGAGATCATGTCGTCTGCTGAGCGCGTCTGCTCTTCCGTTGTCCTTGCCTGGTGTGTAAAGGATCTTGAACTTGTATTGTCCGAGGGTCTCAGACCATCGTACTTGTCGTCTATTCAATACCTTAGTTGTCGTGAAATGTACCAGGTTCTTATGATCCGTGTAGATCGTGAGTTCTGAACAACTCTCAGCATATACTCGCCAATGTTCTAGGGCAGATACGATTGCGAGTAGTTCCTTGTCGTGCACATCGTATCGTTCTTCTGGTCCTGAGAACTTGCGTGAGTAGTAGGCAATTGGGTGCCATTGGCCATCTCGTTCCTGCGTGATGCATGCTCCTAATGCCAAATCTGAGGCATCTGTTTCCATTCTTAGCGGTTCTCCGCTCCTGAATGTAACCAATGTGGGTGGATCCACACAAGCCTGCTTCAGCGTTTCAAAGGCTTTGTCCTGATCTGCATCCCATTTAAAAGGTGTGTCCTTCCGCGTGAGCTTTGTAAGCGGTAAGGCCTTCGTGGAGTAGTCCTTGATGAAGCGTCGGTTGAAGTTGACAAACCCTAAGAACTCTTGAATGTTCTTGACGGTTTTGGGTACTGGCCAATCCTTCACAACCTGGGTCTTATCTTTGCTCATCTTGACTCCGTGTCTTCCTACGACAAACCCTAGGAATTCGACTTCCTCCTTGTGCCACTCGCACTTCTCGGGTTTCAGGCGTAGGTGTGCTGCTCCTAAGCAGATAAGCACTTGTCGTACATGTTCGACATGCTCTTCCAGTGTTTTGCTGTACACTAGGATGTCATCGAGATACGCCACCACAGTAATGTCCAAGTGTGCCCTCAGCACGTTGTTGATGAGCGCCTGACACGTTGCTGGTGCGTTGGTAAGCCCAAATGGCATGACCAAATACTCGTAATGACCGTAACGGGTTCTGAACGCCGTCTTCCATTCTTCGCCTTCCTTCATGCGGATGAGGTTATACGCTCCTCTTAAGTCTAACGCAGTGAAGTACTGTGCTCCGGCTAACCGATCCTGTAGTTCGCTGATGTTCGGTAGCGGGTAACGATTCTTGATCGTGATATCATTGAGTTTTCGGAAATCAACGCAAGGTCGTAGCTTGCCGTCTTTCTTTGGTACGAATAGAATGGGAAATCCTGCTGGGGATTCTGATTCTCTAATGAATCCTTTGTCAAGGTTCTCCTTAAGGTATTTGCGCAGTTCCTCAAGTTCCTTTTCTGACATCTGGTATATGGGCCCAAATGGGGGCTTCTTGCCTGGTTCGAGCTTAATCTCGTGGTCCCATTCTTGGTGCTGCGGTAATGCCTTCGCAGTCTTCTCATCGCGGAAGAGGTCTATAAACTCTCTATATTCGTCCGGGATGTCAGGAGTTGTACTGTCCTCCTTAACCGTCGCTTTGTGATCCGGGGGCTGGTCGGTATCTGCACGGTCGACCGCTCTATCTTGGCGCGTCTTGTTCGAAGAGATGTTGTTGATCTCCTTCTCATCCACCAGCTGCGTCGTGAGCTGCGCGGGTCGCTGTCCGGGTGTACCTGATCCGTGACACGTGAGCGTTATTCGCTGGTTCTTCCAGTCGATCCATGGATTGTGCTCTCTTAACCAAGGGAGTCCTAATATGATATCGTGGGCGGCCGTTCCCAGAACATCTAGGTCTATCAATTCCTCGTGGTTGAATACTCTGAGACGTCGCTGTACCACTTCATGGGTCACAGTTGACTCTCCTGGCATTGGTTCTCCGTTGGCTACTCGTAAAGGGTATGGTTCTTCCTTTCTTCGCTTTTGCAAGCCTGCTTGCGTGATAGCGGATTGAGACACGTAGTTACTTTGTGCTCCTGAGTCCAACAATGCCGTCATCCTGGTGCCTTCTAGCACGACAGGGAATCTGATGAGTGAATGGGTCTCATTGGAATCCTGACGTCGATTCCGGGAGCCCTGGACGTTGTTGAGGGAACGTCCTCGTCCTGTCTTCTGGTGGCGTTCACTGGCCACATGTCTAAAAAAGACTCGTCATGGGGCAATAAGCCGCTTAGGTATTTAAGTGATCGGTGTTTCCTGCATTTAGGATTCAAACACTCAACCCACTCTCGAAGGTAACACTCCTGGTCCTGTACACAATGCATGTCCACAATCTCCTCTACGCTTGTAATTCCAGGGAAGTGGAGGTTTGTCCGCTTATCCCAAAGGTGTTCTGGGCAGAGGGTCTCTGCGCAGTTCCACCAGTATTCTTCGCAACCCTTAGGTTTGCTGGGAAACCACTGGCTGTTTACCTTGAACTGCAGATGGTCGTTACAGGCGTCGTGGTAGCACTGCATAGCTGGGAGTTGAGGGTGACATGGGTTCCGGAGATCTTGTTGTAGCTGTGCCACGTAGTTATAGGTTGGCGTGGCCACTCGTCGGCTGAAGTCAGGTTCGCCCACGTGTGACTGTGTTGCTTGGCCTTCGTCCATCCATTTCGCGAAATCCTCCGTATGCCACTCCTTGTCAGGTTTCTGGACGTTGATGACCTGTTGATTGAACTGGGCAAGTGCTTCAGGATCGTCAAGTAGGCACTGCCTAGCCCTTACAACGTCTTCGTCCATTGACCAGTCACGCGTGTCCCCGCTATCCTGCGAGCCTGATGGCTGAATTGCCAGGTGTGGTGCTTCCTTCTTATGTTCAGGAATATTGTTGACAATCGTAAGGTTTACAACTGGTATCCGGATTTCTTGGGAGGCATGAGTCTGGGTTGCTCGGTCGCTCGAGACCGGCGTATAGGACTCCTGTGCTCTGTCGCATACGAGTAGACGCTTTCCTTCTTCTGAGTAATATTTGTCGTTGTGTTGGTAGAAGGATCCGTAGTATCGTTTGCCGACAATAATGATGCCGTCCCGGGTATCGCATTCCACCACATGGTGTTTTCTAGGATCGTTCTTGATCCACTGGGGGTGTGGGTAAGGCGTTGGTGATCGCACCAGTCTGTCTGCACCTTTGTCAGATTCCTCTTCATGTTCGTCTTCCATAAGACGACCCATGTCTTCAGTGAGAATTTCCCATTCTTCACTGGTCTCGTTGTTGCCAGTAGTCAGCATGTTAAGCTGTCGAACTACTTTGTTCTTCATGCGGCAATCACGAGCATAGTGGCCTATTTTGCCACAGCTGTAACAAGTCACTGAAGACTTGTCCGGCTTGCTGCCCCTGCCCTGTTCCTTCTTGTTCCACCTATCGGGTCCTTTGTTAAGGTTAGATAGGTCCATGGCCGCAGGTCCGTAGTATCCACTTTGCGTGTTGTTATGGATGCGTTGTCCAGAGTTGGATTGGTAGCGACCTCCGCGTTGTCCGCGATTAAAGTTGTTGCGCCATGGGTTGCGTGGTGGCGAGCGTCGTTCAGTTAAGAGGACGCGTGCCCGTGGATCGTTTCGGAGTTCTTGCTGGAGTTCCTGTAGTCTAACGTCGATGTTGATAGACTCATTGACCAGGGAATCAAAATCGTCCGTGGAGGCTGCGGTACGCATGAGCTCCTCCTTGACCTTAGGTTTAAGACCCTGTCGGAACATAGTCATCAAAGCGGTGTCGTTCCATCCGGCGTACGTGGCTAGCTGTTGGAACTCAGCGGCGTAGTCGGCGACTGACGTCTCTTGTCGGATAGTCTGAATCTTGCGACGTGCGATCGTTGGTTCGTTGGACACGCCAAACACTGGGCGAATCTGTTCCTTGAACTGGTCGAAATCTTCGAACCACGCGTCTATGTCGGTAGACGTTCCTACGTCGTGATAGCGCTTGAGGAATGGTTTGATCCACGTGAAAGCTTTTCCACGCATGTAGCTGGCAACCAGGGTGACGCGTTTCTCTTCGGCGATCCTCTCTCCTTGAAACATGAAGTAGAGGTCCCATTGAATGAGCCAGTCCTCCAGCTTGCTGCGATTGCCATCCCAGAAGTCGGGCTTAGCAACAGCGAAGCTGCGAGTAGTAGTGGTCTCCATATCAACGTCGTCATCCTCGTGGTTGTTGGTAGAGTTGCTAGGGGTAGCACGTGTTCCTGAGGTAGTACTCATCTTGGGGGTGTTCAAAATGTTGAAGTCGTACTTTAAGCAAAGCTCGTAAGCACTAGTTCTGTTGGTTCTCAGGGATGAATACAGTAACAGGGACACAAGGTGGGGGTTGCAATAAGGTGTACAGATATGATCTGTCAGTCTTGAAAGCAGGGGGGTTAACAATGAGTAGTACAGAGTAGACTGTCTAGCTCGAAGGTTGGTTGAGATCCAATATCGTAGATTGAAACTTAGGTTGAACACGAACTGTAAGAGTTGTGTTCCTACGTACTATATACTATTCCTGTATCCCGAGTACCTGTAGTCTCCGGGATACCTGTGGTCTCCGGGATACCTGTGGTCTCCGGGATACCTGTGGTCTCCGGGATACCTGTGGTCTCCGGGATACTTGTGCTTGGCGGGATACCAGTCACGTGACTTGTGGGACACATATGCGTCACCCCGCACTACTGCAGTAGAGTCCGTTCGTCTACTTGTGGCTTCCCTTCTCCTGTGATCGTAACAGTTGAACACACACTGTAAGAGTTGTGTTCCTACTAGAATATATACTTAGTGGGAAAGCTAGAGTATCCCTTAATGCGCCTTGTTCCCTTGTAACTCGGGATGCATTGTCTTCCCGGGATGTGGTGGCATCCTGTGATTCTTGGGATGACGCTTCTTGGCGGGATGTCGACGCATGTCACGTGACACGTGACACGCTGTCATCCAAGCGCTTGCCTCGCTTCCCATCAGTACCTTGTTTCCTTCAGAGATCGTAACAGAGGGGTATATAACCTTATCTATATAAAGGAAGGTAAAGAATAGAAGATAGTGTTTAGAACCTATTATAGTTATTATAAGTATTTAGTTATACTATTTAGGCTTACTAACGCACTAGTAACATATTAGGCCTTAATTAATAATATACTAAGGGCATACTTAGATATTACTATAGTAGTATACCTTAATAATATCCTAGTATATAGTAAAATACTAGAAGAGCATGTTAAACACGTATAATAAGTGCTTACCTGCCTAGGAGCAGCGCACCTACGCTTAAAACCTAAGAAATGCAAATAACGTACATGTACAACGAGCGGACCGGTCAACGAGCGGGCCACTTTTGCCAAGACCACACCAAAACTCCCTCCCTACACTAATGCCTCCACAACAAGTACAGTTTAACGCGTCAAACGAGCGTCAGATACAGCTTGCGCTCCAAGCTCTCAAACAAGACGCGAATCTCTCAGAGCGACGCGCTGCAGCTATCTACAGCGTCTCTCGAACTACACTACACCAACGACGCGCTGGACGACCTTCACGCGTTAATATTATGGCCAACTTACGGAATCTAACCAGCGCTGAGGAGCAGGTGATTGTTATGCGCATACTTGAGCTGGTTACGCGAGGAGAGTCCCCCCGGCTTGAATTTGTGGCTGATATGGCCAATTCTCTGCTGAAAGAGCGCAGTTTGGCCCCTGTTGGCCCAAGGTGGGCCAGCAGGTTTGTTTCGCGTCAGGAGGAGCTCAAAACAGTTTTTAATCGCAAGTATGACTACAAGCGAGCCCTCTGCGAGGACCCTGAGGTTATACAGGGCTGGTTCAACCTTGTAGCTACTACCAAAGTCAAGTATGGCATCCAGGACAACGACACGTACAACTTTGACGAGACAGGCTTCATGATGGGCCAGATATCCACCGGAGTTGTTGTAACAGATGCAGAGAAACTAGGACGAGCAAAGCAGGTCCAGCCAGGCAACCGGGAGTGGGTAACAGTCATTGAGGGCATTAATGCCACAGGATGGGCTATTCCACCCTACATCATCTTCAAAGCCCGCCAACACCAGTCCAGCTGGTACAAGGACAACAACCTGCCCCAAGATTGGAGTATTGCCATCTCTGAGAACGGCTGGACTACCAATGAGCTTGGTTTTGACTGGTTGAAGCACTTTGACAGGTATACAAAGGCGCGCACTGTTGGCAGCCACCGGTTGCTGATTATTGACGGTCATGGGAGCCACAACACTCCAGAATTCACGCAATACTGCAAGGATCAGAAGATTGTGATCCTATGCATGCCTCCGCACTCATCGCACCTCCTTCAGCCACTTGATGTGGGTTGTTTTGGCCCTCTGAAGAAGGCGTACGGGGTTGAGGTTAATGAGCTTATGCGCAACCGGATCAACCACATTACAAAGCAGGAGTTCCTCCCATGCTTTGTAGCGGCTCACAAGAAAGCTATTACCCCTAGCAACATTCAAGGAGGGTTCCGAGGGGCCGGATTGGCTCCCTTTGCCCCAGATCGCGTCATATTGGCCCTGGATGTGAAGCTGCGCACCCCATCGCCACCACTCCCCCAAAACAGCCCGCTCTGGCAGTCGCAAACCCCAAGCAATACCCTGGAATTTGGGTCGCAATCAACGCTTGTGAAGAAGAGGATTCAGACGCATGTTAATAGCTCACCAACCTCTATAGTTGAAGCGTTTGAGAAGGTCTCAAAGGGGGCAGCAATTATTGCGCACAAGCTGGTTTTGGCACAACAGGAGATTACTGAGCTTCGAGCGGCTAATAAGGCCGCCACGCGACGTAAATCGCACAAAAGAAAGCGTATTCAAGCTAAGGGAAGCCTTGCGGTTGAAGAGGGCCAGCGGATAGCTGCTCTGCAGGAGTTTAGCGCGCGTAGTGATGGTAAGAAGGCAAAGAAGCAGGTTCGGGCTGAAGGAGGTGAACCATCCCAACGACGCTGTGGACGGTGCGGAGAGAGTGGGCACAACGCGCGAACGTGCAAGAATGCTGTAGAAGAGGTCTCTTAGTAATATTACAGCTTGTTTTGCCTTATGCAGCGCCAGTTTGTAGTGTTTTGGGCCATAATAGGGGGAGTTTTGGTGTGGTCTTGGCAAAAGTGGCCCGCTCGTTGACCGGTCCGCTCGTTGTACATGTACGTTAAGTAGTAGTATATTTAGATAAATAAGACTCTTATAGTAGGTAAGATATAAAAGGTATTAGCTAAATAGGTAGGTAGTAGCTATAGTAATAGAAAGAGTATATTAAAGAAGGTATAAAAGGAAAGGTAGTATAAGTATTATAAAAGTACTAGATATAACACCTATACCTATATAGTTAAGATTAGTAGTATAAGTAACGCCAACCACCACCGGATGGCGCACCCCACCGGAATGGCGCACCCTGTAGCAAATTTATCTTTACACCTCAATATTTCAGCACCACAACAAGAAATTTAAACGTACAATAGCTTAAATTAATCCTCTATCTCTATTACATCTTGCTGGCAAGTGCGCTTATTATGCCCTATCCTGCCGCATGTTGTACAGCACCGTTTAACTTTACTACTGCTACCTACCTGCGCACCTTCTCCCTTAGTCTCAGCCTTAGCGTCTTTCTCCTTTAGTATTTCCTCTGCCTCTGCCTGCGAGAGAGTCCCGCCTTCCTGAATCCGCTTCTTTTTACGCCTCTTACGCTCAGAAGCAGCCTTGTTTGCCTGTTCAAGCTGGGCTATCCTTGCCTCAAGTAGCGTGTGCGAATAGTCCCTCTTTGCAGACCCCCTTTTAACCTGTAGGACCATCTTAATAATTGAGTCAGGAGAGGAACTCCTATGTTCTCTTATCCTCTTAATAATAAGAGTTGTTTGGCTATCAATTTCAATCGCGTTGGTTGGTGTTTTAGGTTGCCAGTTGGTAGGCCTAGGCAGAGGCGGTGTTGGCGTACGAGGCTTAACTTCAAGCCTTGACAGCACCGCCTCTAGGTCAAGTGGGACCAAGCCAGTTGCTCTAAAGCTTGATAAGATGTTGCTCTTTAAGATTGCCTTGTTGTATACTAGTTAAAACGTTGCTAAGAAGGCCTTTTTGTCCACGTGGGTAATGTAACTGTCTGCCAAGCTTTTGATCTCCTTCTTGTACGCCTGCTTCAGCGGGGCAAAGCACCCAACGTCAAGTGGCTGCAGGATGTGAGAGGCGTACGGAGGCATACAGAGGGCAATAATCTTGCTTTCCTCGCAGAGATTCTGGAATTTGAGCGACTTGTGACTCTCGTGGCCATCGATAATCAGCAGCCGATGGCTACCTACAGTAGCAGCCTCTGTGTGCTGGATAAAGTGCTTTAGCCAGGCAAGGCCAAGCTCATTAGTAGTCCAGCCATTCTTGCTAACCCCAATCCTCCAATCTTTTGGGTTGTTAACGTACCAGGCCTTGTCGTGGTGCTTTGCTTTGAGGATGAAGAAGGGTGGGACAGACCAGCCCATCGCGTTGATACAAGCAATCAAAGTTATCCACTCACGATCGCCAGGCTGAAGGCTGAGTGGTGCACGACGTCTCTCAGACGCAGTCACTACCTTAACTGACCCTCCAACGCCTATCTGGAAGCTAGTCTTGTCAAAGTTGTAGGTATCTTGGTCTAGGATGCCGTACTTAGCTTTAACGTTGCGTATAAGGTTGAACCAGGGACTAATAATTGCTGTATTGCTGCACAGAACTCTCCGGTAATCTCTCAGTCTAGAAACCTGAGACCTAACCTCAGGTTTCCGCTGGATAAACCTGTAGGTCCAGTTTTCTCCAACCTTGCCCCCATCGCGAGCAGCCAACAGTTGATCAGCCATCTCTCGCACATAAGTAAGCGTAGGAGCAAATCCTCGCGCGTCAAGCTTTCTTATATGTTGAACAAGCACCTCCTCTTCTTGCTTTGTAAGCCGAGAGCAATTGGGGTAGATAACGCGTTAAGAAGCTGGTTTGGCGCGTTGCCTTCGAAGAGTACTTTCAGGCACGTTGTAGACAGCAGCAGCGCGTCGCTGGCTTAGGTTCGCATTAGAATTAATAGCTCTAATAGCAAGCTTAATTCTATCTTCACAAGAAAGTAATTTAAGATTAATTTGTTGCGACATCGTTGGTGGTGGTCAAAAGAGGTGTGGTCTTGGCAAGGTGCGCCATTCCGGTGGGGTGCGCCATCCGGTGGTAGTTGGCGTTAGATATTAACTAGATTAACGTACCTCACGGGTAAGTGGGCCACCCTGTCTAGTGGGCCACTTTTGCCAAGACCACACCAAAACTCTCTCCCTACACTAATGCCTCAACAACAAGGTCAATCAGACGCGTTAAAAGAAGCTCGGATACAGCTTGCACTTCAAGCTATCAAACAGGATGCGAATCTCTCCCTGCGACGCGTTGCAGCTATCTTCAACGTGCCCCGAACTACACTAGCCCAACGACGCGCTGGACAGCCCTCAAGAGTTGATTCTATGCCTAGCCGACGGTATCTGGATGAGCACGCAGAGGAGGCGATTGTTGATCACGTTCTTTACCTTATACAGCGAGGAGAACCCCCTCGCTTGTCAGATGTGGCTGATATGGCCAATTTGCTGCGACAAGAGCGTGGAATGGCCCCTGTTGGCCGAAATTGGCCCAGTACGTTTGTAAAGCGTCAACCAAGGCTAAAAGTAAAGTTTAGTCGCAAGTATGACTACAAGAGAGCCCTCTGCGAGGATCCTGAGATAATACAGGGCTGGTTCAGCCTAGTAGCTAATGTCAAAGCTAAGTACGGCATTGTGGACGAAGACACGTACAACTTTGACGAGACTGGCTTTGCAATGGGTCAGATTACCCCTGGAGCAGTGGTTGCAGACGTAGAGAACCGAGGACGAGCAAAGCAGATACAGCCAGGCAATAAGGAGTGGGCTACGTTAATCTTAGGCGTAAATGCTGCAGGGTGGGCTATTCCACCCTTTATTATCCTTAAAGCCAAAACCCACACCACCAACTGGTCTAAGGACAAAGATCTGCCCCAGGACTGGGTAATTGGGGTCTCTGAGAACGGCTGGACCAACAACGAGCTTGGTCTTGACTGGTTGAAGCACTTTAACAGGCATACTAAGGAGCGTACCTATGGGACCCACCGTTTGCTACTTATAGACGGCCATGAGAGCCACCAGGCCGCAGCATTCACCCAATACTGCAAAGAGAACAAGATTGTAACTCTTACAATGCCTGCGCACTCATCGCACCTCTTGCAGCTGCTTGATGTGGGTTGTTTTGCCCCTTTGAAGCGGGAGTACGGGCATCAGGTCAACAAGCTCTCGCGCAACCGGATCAACCACATAGACAAGCAGTCGTTCCTAGTATGCTTAAGAGCAGCATATAACGCGACTATCACCCCTAGCAACATCCAGGGAGGGTTCCGAGGCGCTGGATTGGTCCCCTTTGACCCAGAACGGGTCATATCAACCCTCAATGTGAGGCTGCGGACTCCATCACCCCAACTACCTACCAACAACGAGCCCTGGCAGTCCCAAACCCCCAAAAACCTGCTTGAATTTCAGTCGCAATCAACTCTAATTCGAGACAAGTATAAGAGGCAGCAGGGCAGCTCACCAAATTCAGTGTATAGTGCGCTAGAGCACTATGCAAAGGGGGGAGCAAAGGTAGCGCACCAGCTTGCGTTGATGAGAAAGGAACGTGATGAGCTTCGAGAGGCTCTAGCAGCTGCAACAGAGCGCAAATCACATAAAAGGAAGCGAATTCAAACAGGAGGGAGCATAACAGTTGAAGAGGCACAGCGTTCAACTGCTCTAAAGGAGTTTGGCGTGCGTGGTGATGGTAAGAAGCCAAAGAAGAGGATGCGCGCTGAAGGAGGTGAACTATCCCAACGACGGTGTGGAACGTGCGGAGAGACAGGGCACAACGCGCGAACGTGTAAATAACACTTATCTACCATGGACCTTGCCAGGACGTCTTCCTCAGAACCCCCATACGCGAGGTGCTGTTACTATACTACAATTTAATGTGAAGTTTGGTGTGGTCTTGGCAAAAGTGGCCCACTAGACAGGGTGGCCCACTTACCCGTGAGGTACGTTAACTATATTATAAAGTAGAAGTTTCTACTATACTTTAAAGTAGCTTATAAAAAAGCTATTACTACTAGTAATATCTAGAAAGGGTTCTAAGAGGCTAGATTAGTTCTATTTAACCTAAAATAGGTTAACGTACCTCACGGGTAAGTGGGCCACCCTGTCTAGTGGGCCACTTTTGCCAAGACCACACCAAACTTCACATTAAATTGTAGTATAGTAACAGCACCTCGCGTATGGGGGTTCTGAGGAAGACGTCCTGGCAAGGTCTATAGTAGATAAGTGTTATTTACACGTTCGCGCGTTGTGCCCTGTCTCTCCGCACGTTCCACACCGTCGTTGGGATAGTTCACCTCCTTCAGCGCGCATCCTCTTCTTTGGCTTCTTACCATCACCACGCACGCCAAACTCCTTTAGAGCAGTTGAACGCTGTGCCTCTTCAACTGTTATGCTCCCTCCTGTTTGAATTCGCTTCCTTTTATGTGATTTGCGCTCTGTTGCAGCTGCTAGAGCCTCTCGAAGCTCATCACGTTCCTTTCTCATCAACGCAAGCTGGTGCGCTACCTTTGCTCCCCCCTTTGCATAGTGCTCTAGCGCGCTATACACTGAATTAGGTGAGCTGCCCTGCTGCCTCTTATACTTGTCTCGAATTAGAGTTGATTGCGACTGAAATTCAAGCAGGTTTTTGGGGGTTTGGGACTGCCAGGGCTCGTTGTTGGTAGGTAGTTGGGGTGATGGAGTCCGCAGCCTCACATTGAGGGTTGATATGACCCGTTCTGGGTCAAAGGGGACCAATCCAGCGCCTCGGAACCCTCCCTGGATGTTGCTAGGGGTGATAGTCGCGTTATATACTGCTCTTAAGCATACTAGGAACGACTGCTTGTCTATGTGGTTGATCCGGTTGCGCGAGAGCTTGTTGACCTGATGCCCGTACTCCCGCTTCAAAGGGGCAAAACAACCCACATCAAGCGGCTGCAAGAGGTGCGATGAGTGCGCAGGCATTGTAAGAGTTACAATCTTGTTCTCTTTGCAGTATTGGGTGAATGCTGCGGCCTGGTGGCTCTCATGGCCGTCTATAAGTAGCAAACGGTGGGTCCCATAGGTACGCTCCTTAGTATGCCTGTTAAAGTGCTTCAACCAGTCAAGACCAAGCTCGTTGTTGGTCCAGCCGTTCTCAGAGACCCCAATTACCCAGTCCTGGGGCAGATCTTTGTCCTTAGACCAGTTGGTGGTGTGGGTTTTGGCTTTAAGGATAATAAAGGGTGGAATAGCCCACCCTGCAGCATTTACGCCTAAGATTAACGTAGCCCACTCCTTATTGCCTGGCTGTATCTGCTTTGCTCGTCCTCGGTTCTCTACGTCTGCAACCACTGCTCTAGGGGTAATCTGACCCATTGCAAAGCCAGTCTCGTCAAAGTTGTACGTGTCTTCGTCCACAATGCCGTACTTAGCTTTGACATTAGCTACTAGGCTGAACCAGCCCTGTATTATCTTAGGATCCTCGCAGAGGGCTCTCTTGTAGTCATACTTGCGACTAAACTTTACTTTTAGCCTTGGTTGACGCTTTACAAACGTACTGGGCCAATTTCGGCCAACAGGGGCCATTCCACGCTCTTGTCGCAGCAAATTGGCCATATCAGCCACATCTGACAAGCGAGGGGGTTCTCCTCGCTGTATAAGGTAGAGAACGTGATCAACAATCGCCTCCTCTGCGTGCTCATCCAGATACCGTCGGCTAGGCATAGAATCAACTCTTGAGGGCTGTCCAGCGCGTCGTTGGGCTAGTGTAGTTCGGGGCACGTTGAAGATAGCTGCAACGCGTCGCAGGGAGAGATTCGCATCCTGTTTGATAGCTTGAAGTGCAAGCTGTATCCGAGCTTCTTTTAACGCGTCTGATTGACCTTGTTGTTGAGGCATTAGTGTAGGGAGAGAGTTTTGGTGTGGTCTTGGCAAAAGTGGCCCACTAGACAGGGTGGCCCACTTACCCGTGAGGTACGTTATATTAACTCTTAATATAAAGCTGCGCACCCTATTACTACTACTCTCTATAAATAATAAGCCCTAGCAGTTGCAAACCCTAAGCAATACCCTAGAATTTAAGTTGTAATTAACTCTAATTCGCAACAAGTATAAGAGGGAACAGGGTAGCTCGCCTACCTCTGTTCTTAGTGCGATTAAGCACTACGCAAAGGGGGGAGCTATCCTGTCGCATAAGCTTGCGCTGGCACAAAAACAGATCCGTAAGCTTAAAGCAGCTGCTAAGGCTACTACACAACGCAAATCGCATAAGAGGAAGCAAATTTAAGAGAGAGGGTCCCTTCTAGTTAAGGAAGGCCAGCGGTTAGTAGCTCTAGCAGAGTTTAGGGCGCGTCGTGATGGAAAGAAGGGGAAGAAGCAGGTGCGCGCTAAAGGAGATGAACTATCTCAACAACGCTGTAGACAGTGCGGAGAGGGTAGGCACAATGCGCGAACGTGTAAGAATAAAGTAGAAGTGGTCTCTAAGTAATATTATAGCTTGTTTTGCCCTATGCAGGACCAAAGTGTGGTGTTTTAGGCTATAATAGGGTGAGGTTTGGTGTGGTCTTGGCAAAAGTGCGCCGCTCGCCCTAGTGCGCCGCTCGCTATGCACCTACGTTAAAGCGTAAGCTAGATCTAACGCTCTTTTAACGCGTTAAAATGTAGTTGTTGTTAAGGCATTAGTAGAGGGAAGGGTATGTTGGCGCGGTCTTGGCAAAAGTGCGCCGCTCGGTGTACTGCGCCGCTTGCTGTACATATACGTTATTATCGAGCGTAACGTACATCACGGGCGAGCGGCGCACATGGGCGAGCGGCGCACTTTTGCCAAGACCCTACCAAAACACCAACCTCTACTAATGCCTCCACAAAAACAACAGACAGACGCGTTAAAAGAAGCTCAGATACAGCTTGCAATCCAAGCTCTTAAACAAGACCCTAATCTCTCTGTTCGACGCGCTGCAGCTATCTTCAGCGCCCCTGAAACAACACTACGCGCAAGACGCGCCGGACGACCTTCACGCGTTGATACTATGGCCAACTCACGAAATCTGACCAATACTGAGGAGGAGGTGATTGTTACGCATATACTTGAGCTGTCTAAGCAAGGAAGGCCTCCCCGGCTTGCAGATGTGACTGATATCGCCAATTCTCTGCGGAAAGAGCGCGGTTTGGCCCCTGTTGGCTCAAACTGGGCCAGCACGTTCGTTTCGCGTCAGGAGGAGCTCAAAGTGGTCTTTAATCGCAAGTACGACTACAAGAGAGCCCTCTGTGAGGATCCTGAGGTTATACAGGGTTGGTTCAACCTTGTAGCTAACACTAAAGCCAAGTATGGCATCCAGGACAACGACACGTACAACTTCGACGAGACAGGCTTCATTATGGGCCAGATAAGCTCTGGAGCAGTCGTTACAGCTTCAGAGACCCGTGGACGGGCAAAAGCAGTCCAGCCAGGCAATCGCGAGTGGGTAACGGTCATCCAGGGCATAAATGCCACAGGGTGGGCAATCCCGCCCTACATCATCTTCAAAGCCCGCCGCCACCAGTCTAACTGGTACAAAGATGATGACCTGCCCCAGGATTGGACTGTTGCTGTCTCTGAGAACGGCTGGACTACTAACGAGCTTGGTTTTGACTGGTTGAAGCACTTTAACAGGCATACAAAGGCGCGTACTGTTGGCAGCCACCGGTTGCTGATTATTGATGGTCATGGGAGCCATAACACTGCAGAATTCGCGCAATACTGCAAGGATCAGAAGATTATGATCCTATGCATGCCTCCGCACTCATCGCACCTCCTTCAGCCACTTGATGTGGCTTGTTTTGGCCCTCTAAAGAAGGCGTACGGGGATGAGGTCAATCAGCTTATACACAACCGGATTAACCACATCACAAAGCAGGAGTTCCTCCTATGCTTTATAGCAGCTTATAACAAAGCTATAACCTCCAGCAACATCCAGGGAGGGTTCCGAGGGGCCGGATTGGCTCCATTTGACCCAGATCGCGTTATATCAACCCTGAATGTGAGGCTGCGCACCCCATCGCCACCACTCCCCCAAAACAGCCCGCTCTGGCAGTCGCAAACCCCAAGCAATACCCTAGAATTCGGGTCCCAATCAACGCTTGTGAAGAAGAGGATTCAGAGGCATATAGACAGCTCACCAACCTCTATGGTTGAAGCGTTTGAGAAGGTCTCAAAGGGGGCAGCAATTGTTGCGCACAAGCTGGCTTTGGCACAACGGGAGAACGCTGCGCTTCACGCAGCTCTAGCAGCTGCTACAGAACGTAGATCGCGCAAAAGAAGGCATATCCAGACAGAGGGAAGCCTCACGGTTAAAGAGGGCCAGCGGCGGACTACTCTATTAGAGTTTAGCGCGCGTAGTGATGGAAAGAAGAGGAAGACGCAGGTGCGTGCTGAAGGAGGTGAACCATCCCAACGACGCTGTGGACGGTGCGGAGAGGGTGGGCACAACGCACGAACGTGCAATAATAGAGCAGAAGAGGTCCCTAAGTAATATTACAGCTTGTTTTGCCTTATGCAGGGCTAATTTGTGGTGTTCTGGGCCATAATGTAGGTGTTTTTGGTGGGGTCTTGGCAAAAGTGCGCCGCTCGCCCATGTGCGCCGCTCGCCCGTGATGTACGTTATAGGCTAGGTCTATTGCTAGGTCTATTGCTAGAGTAATTTAGGCTCGTGCACTCTCTTTATATAGAGCGGGTTATTCGTATCGGCTGTAATATAACGAAAAATAAACATAGTGCAACGAGACGCCTTGCACTAAGGTTTTGCTCCCAAATCCACGTCAGCTACTTATCTCGTCCAGCGCCTTGATCTTTCACAGCCGAGACAAGCAGCACTGCTAACATGTGGTATTTTCTTGGTCGACTTCTTCAAATTATGATTTTACCCAAAAAGTCGACTACTCATCTCGAATACCATGAGATACCCCTAGTTTCTTATGTTCTGCGCTTTCGAATACGCACAGCAACCTTCTCCAGCGGCCTCACTGTACCAAAAGCGAATTCGCGCACAGGAGGCAGTATCGCGTCCACATCGTCGACGTCAGACAACTGAATCTCGAATTCGGCGAAAAGCACTGCCAGGGTTGCCGTCTGCAATGCTGAGATAAAGCGGGACCCAGGGAACTGATCACAAGCAGTAAGCTGCGTGACGAGGTCTTTGAGAAGATCCCCAGTGTCAGATCCAATCGACTCTACTCCAGCACTCTTCTTGTATCTGCTCTTCTGCTCGACTGTAATAAAACGTTCTGGCCAGAATTCCTCGAGGGGCTTCTCCACAAGCCGAGGCTGTGCTTTCTTCCATGCATCAGTATTGAGCCCAACGTCATGGGAAAACATGATCACTGTAGCTCCTTTAGGCAACGACCATTGCTTGTCCAACGGGAAACCATCGGTCTGATTGGTGCGGATCACACAGCTCGCAGTCCGAAGCCTACGAACTTCGGTCTGTAGTGAGTTGACGAAAGGCTCCTGACTCAGTCGAAGAACATCGTACTTGTGCGTTATGGGCGAGAAATGCTGAGTGATAGCAGCTGTCATATTGCGGGTCAGATGCGACTTCCGCAAGGTCTCGATCGTTGCCCAGAAGGTAGAGGTCATGACTTCGGAGGTAGTCCTGCAGTCTCCATCAGCCTACGTTCTCAATTGCACGCGAGTGCTGTATCTAGAGTGGATCGAGCAACTTACACGTGCGTAACGCTCAACATCTCTGCCACGGTTGATCTGGGTACGTGCTCTTCAGGCTTGGTAGCCTTACGGATATGTTCACGAAGCATGGACGATATTGCCTGCCCTTCATAAGCTGGAGACTCGGCATTGAATGCTTCGCCGTTGTCCTGCGCCCACTTCTTCATGCCCAGGAGGAGGCGATTGCGCGCTTTAGCTGCACCAGACACCATCATACGAGGCATTCCGGGTATGAAGCCTTCTACTGCGGCGTTGAAGTCAAGATAGTCGCGTACCATCCTTGGATATTGCTTCAAGAGCACGGATCCGAATAGTGTGTCTATGGTACAGCGTACAAGTACAAGCTGCAGGAATGACCACAGATCCTCAATACCTGTCCAGGTGTCGTACTGGAACATCTTGTCGTGCATACTTGCCGATATATTCGAAATGAAAGCATCAACACTTAATGCCAAAGTGGTGTCAGAAATGAAGAACTGGCTCTCATCACCGGAGATGCCATCAGCTGGTGGATATTCCTTCGCTTCGCTCCGGTAAGTATTGGCATCGGCACTTGGTAGGCCGAACAATTTGTCGAATATCTCGGCTCTCGCGGCTGTCGTTGTCAGATGGTGGTCTGCTTCTAATACCCTCCGCATGTGAATTGGATCTCGCAAAACAGTATAAGACCGCGGCCCTGCTCGGACCTTGAACGGCGCAAATGTGCCATAATCTTTACTACATGTTCTGTAAGCAAGAATCTTCAGCGGCGGAGGAGCAACCTACATAAGCTCCGCAAAGTACTTTCGCGCGCCTAATTGAGCGAATCCAGCAGTATTGAATACGCCAGGGACGAAGTACGGTATGCTCGGTGGCTCTTTGCTGCCAGACTTCTTGTTTGATCTTCGGAAGAATGCTGTTGAAGCTGAATAGTAGGTTAAGAATGGTGAAACGATGAGGCATGCAATGATTAGCAAGATAGACGACATGCTGGCAAAGAATGCGGTTTAAAGGCTCATGTCGAGGCGGCAGTTCTCAAGCAGCAATGCGCAATTCCAAAGGCGAGACGATACCGCGATGCTGCGATGACGAGCAACGTTGAGTGTTTACAGGCGAATGGTAGGAAGACGACTGGCCCGGAAAGCCACGATTCGCTTGCGCGGTTGATCCTCGGGAATCGCGCCGTGTGCTTAGATTGCCGCTCTTTTTCTGTTTCGCACGCCTCTTAACACTTCATCATCTCACGAAAAACTAGGTAACGGATTATGTATTTATCATTATGCTTACGAAGCGTATATGTGTATAAGCGCGACAAAAAAACTCGGGATTATAGACTAGAAACGTTGAAACACAATCGCTCGTCTAAAGTCGTAGGAATCGTGAAAACGCAGTCCTGAAACATCGTCTGGCTGTACAGACCCGTCATTCTCAGACTTCGGTCTTCTCAGACCGGTCGTCACGAGTGTATCTGGACATGCTAGATGCCCTGGCGTCCCTGTTGGCGTTGCCGAGGGATGTGGGCCTGCCACTGAGGGTCTTGCTGAAGCTCAAAGCACCGAGGAGCACCAAGCCGAGGATGGCAAGGTCAGACAGCTCGCCAAAGATGATGAACAAAAATGCGAGAGCCTGGTTAGTCGTACGGGACCAATTGTTGACGTTATAGTAGAGCATGACGATTTGGACTATCTTGAAAGCGTTGCGGAGCAACACGACGGGCAACACCATGAAGGCAAACGATCCGAGGATACGTTCAGTGTTTGAGGCTTTCTGTTAACCATGTCAGCGCAAATATGAGCAGAGCAAGCAGTGAAACGCACGTTTTTGAGGCCGATCCAGCATAAAACAGCCTCGACGGCCGCGCTGGTGGATGCGGCGATCGTGACGGCAACGTAGGTGACAAAGATGGTGCGGGTGATGTAGCTCGAGCTGAGGATGGAGAGGAAGTAAAGGGCAGAGTCGCCACTTCCACGCCTAATATACGCGAGACCCCAGGCGCTGCTTCGAATTAGGTCTCATTGCGTCTGAACATGCTCTTCTACTTACGCGAAGCCGAGACCAAGTATGGCCAGGATCCAGAACTGGTTCCATATCCATGAGATGAATCCAGGAGCTTTGATACCGGTTCCGTTGCACTCGAGGTGGTTGGCGTGCATCCAGATGGCGCCCACGATGCTGACGTTGACTAGGATGCTTGCGAACTGGTAGAGGAAAGAAAGGATGGAGATTTCTTTGCCGTAATTGGCGCCAGTGATGATGTTCGCAGCTCCAAAAGATGGGTACGAGTACATCGACGTAATTGAGAAAGGCGAGTTGACTCTGGTCTGAAGGGCAACGATGGCGGCCTGCGCAGCGTATGCCACCATCAAGTTGAATAGGCCAGAGATCAGCCAGACGTGCGTGCCCAAACTGGAGTGTCGAGGCGCGCCAGCATTGCGTGAGAAGCGCTTCCAACCACCAGGCCGACTGGTACCGCTCTTTAATTGTTTGAGGAAGACCAAGCCGGCAGTAACGAGCATCAGAAAGGCTAACCCAGCTGTTGCGACGTGCAGGGCGAATATCGCCTGCACTGTGCTGGTGGTGTTGGTGATACCCATGGTGGAAATTTGTCGGTGTGTGTGCTGTGAACTCGATTGGTTGCGTTGATCCCCATCCCTTCACGCCTCAGGATGTAGACATGGCTTTATCATCAGAGCTGTAGGTATGCTGTCATAATTCATTTCTGGGCTACGCACTCACTATGACGGCAAGGTTCCGTCAAAAGCAAGAACACTTCGATGCAAGTGGACAAAGGGCCCATCGTCTCTGGACTAGCTGATTTAGTTCACATTGATGGACTTTGGAGAAGCGATCCGATACCTTTACTCATCGGTTGATGGGTGCGAGCGACAGCAACAAATGACGTTGACCCACGGAATAGGCGAATGTGACGTGTGCAGGGTCTCCGGAGACATCACCGCAAGCTCAGATTCATCCATAGCTGCCCAGATATTCTGAATTCTGGAGCCTCTGAACCAATGTTTTCTTTGGTGGGGCCGCTTGGTTCTTGTTGTCGCTGTTGATTGTTAGTCAGAGTGGAGTGGCTTGATCGGTACCTAGTAAAGATCAAGACTCGTCCACTGCAGCCACAACCCAGCATGCATTCAAATGGCTCCAATGATGTCCATCTAGGATGTAGCGGCAACATCCGGCTCGCTCCTAAAAATGACGTTGGGCCTTGAGCCAGAAAGCTTCATAAGCCTCCAGGCTCGCATGGAGAGTTTGTCCTCGAGCTTTGAACTTGCGCTCTACGCTCTGATTGAGTAAAACTCGACATGCTCTACATCACGCTACGGTTGGTGCCAATCGTCCAGGCATCTGGGCTAAACAGCAACAACAAGGAAACCGGATGATGAAAGTTGCGATGGTTGATGTCACCGCTGCGAGAAGATCTTCTCTAGCGGCGGCAGCTACGACTAGCCTGCATCCACTCTGTCAATCCACCTTTGGACAGCCTTGTGTCCACCTTGCATATACGATCCTCACCAAAACACTCCAGATGTCATGTTTAAACGCGCAGTAAATGAAATAAAATGCGGAGAAGCATAAAGTGACTAGAACGTGGTGGCCGTGCAACCAATGTGAGCGTGCGCAGGCACACGTTCGTATCCTAAAATAGCTCGTGGAGCTACCTCCGCTTTCACCCTGAAGGCGTTCAACCGTGTCCAGATGTTCTGCAACACAAAACCCTGAACCCAACATGATACTCAGAACAACCACAGCGATTACAAGCCTACTCTGCGTAGTCGTACGAGTCAGCGCAGATGTCGCGCCTGAAATCACCACACTAACCGAAGGCTACAACTATATCGCCAAGCTCCCCTGGTTAGACTGTCCATACCTATACCAGGAAACCTCGAACGGCGAGAATGGATTCTGGACGGAACGCATTGACGAGAACGCTTTGCTGTTGAACATAACACTCCCACTAGACGCAACCCACCTCTCCATCAACAACGGCAACCTACTCACCGGCTCATCCGCCCTTCCCCGGATCCACGCCAGCCAGGTTCCCCAAGACTTCTCCACCTCAGACTTGCACGAAAGAATAAACAACAATGACCTCGACACCTCCGGCCCCTCTCTAGGCCTCTCCTACGGCACATCCCTCTCCCGCATCACCAACTCCACCGCATTCGTCTACCGCTTCAACATCTTCACCCTGCACTTCACCCCGCCCAACCAAACCCCAACCACCATCTCGCTCTCATCCTCGCGCCAAAAAGTCCTCGAGCTCATCCTGCTCCCGCACCCGCTCCCCAGCGCCGGCGACGCGGGGCCAGGGTGGGAGATAATCCGGATCCGGCTCAGCGAGCGGGAGAAAAAGGGCAGCAAGCGGCGGATGAATATGATGATGTTTGAGGACTGGGATGAGTTTGGGCGCAAGGGGAGTCCGTTGCACTTTCTGTCGAGCTCGTCGGGTGGCGTGATGAAGTACGCTGCGTCTGGGTTTTGGAGTTTGAGTGTCGCGATTTTGGGGGCTGTGGTTGCGTTTGTGGTGTGTGTGCTTGGCGTTGTGTATGCGGTTGAGAGGTTTATGGGGGAGTATGGTCAGGTGCGGACGGGGAAGGGTAGGAAGAGCGCGAGTAAGGGGAGTGGGAGTTGGACGGATGTGGAGGCGGCGAAGGGGAGGTTCTTAAGCTCGGGAGAGCTGGGTGGGCGGATTGGAGGGAGTGCTGCTGGAATAGAGAAGAGCGACTGAGGATAGGGAGAGATTGAACCTAGTGTGGAGAATGTATCGTCCTTGTCTAAAGTCTATCCAAAACGCCAAAACACCAATTCGTGACTAGAAGCGGTGTGCCCTTACTTCGTTGCATCTTCAAAAATCGCGTTGTCAATTTTACGCCGACCAACCCGGCGTACCTATCGCTACTCAAACATGTTCGTTCGTGAATGGCGTTGGATTGTCTTGCATAAGCAAGTTGGTGAGAGCATCTCCATCCGCCTCGTCTGCACTATCGCCAAAGAAGTCGTCGTCCGGGTACGACATCTTGCTAGGAGCATCGAGTATATTATGATGTACGTCTCTACATCTTTGTCAGCCACCAAATCTCCAAGCACGTCAAGCTTGACAGTACTTACATACCCCCTGGTACGAGCGACTCATTCTCCTTCTTTGTCAAAGCCTCGCGAATGGTCGCGCATCCCCTCAGCGCTCCATCACAATCTCCACACTCGGCTTTCAAGTACCGCTCCACCTCTTCAATCTTTTTCAACATCGCAGGACCAGCCTGGTCCAACGCTGGGTCGACATATTGCCTTACAGAGAGTGACCCGATCTCGATGATCTTTCTGCTCTGTTCCATCTGCTCTGGTACCATATGCCTGAAAAGAATATCGCCGACAGATCCATCTTGCACCGGCCACTGCTGCTGCGCTGCCGGGCGATGGAAGCGTGGACTGTCCGGCGAGATTGGATCACCAATGCGAGTGGGAACCAAGCCGTTGACGTAATATGGCATGCTTGTAGGATTATGTTCGCGGGTATGCTGGCCTCTGCTACTTTTGTCTTGTGAAGAGCTGCGACTGTGGCGACCGGCGCGACGCTTGTTAGCTTGCGGTCCGGGGCTCTCTGAGCGCGCTCGAGGAGCTTGCAGCCGCATGAAAACTGGATTCGAAGCTTGAGGATTGACGGAAGCGGTATGATCGATGGCGCTCTGGCTCAGCGATCGGCGCCGCGTGTAGTCAAGTGCTGGATAGGAGGATTGGAGATGTGAGCAGTTTGTGTAGGAACGGCTCAGTTGTGGGCGTTGGTGACAAGTCAGATTGACATCTTGACCTGGATGCAGACATGGTTGCTGTTTGATAGGATACGAGTGGGGAGTGTTTGGGCCTGGTGTAGAGTAGCAAGTGGTGGCCTGACTCAAGTTGTAGTCGGAGAAGTCAGGCGTTGGGGCTGGAGTGGCGGCCGCAGACTCTGGTGGGATGTAGTACTGCTGGAGGCCAAAATTGATCGCGGCTTCTGGAGAGGTGTGAATGTACGCGTTATGGTCATATCCGACTGTGTTGAAGAGCTGACCCAGTTGAGTTTGCGTGAAGAGGTCTTGGTCTGTTGCTGATGGATCGACAGAAGCCGCATTTGGCTGAGACATGCTGTACGATCCCGAGATCTTCAGACTGTGCGATACTGCCTGATGCTGAGTGATGACCTGAAGCTCGGGAGGATACCGAAAGGTTGTTACACGGAAGAATGATTTTGGAGTACGAATGATCAGATATATTGACCGCGCCGTCCTTGTGCTGGCCGGTGCTGAGACAAGAAATAAGGGGACGGCGAGAGGTGCGCTGAAAGGAAGTCGATGCGGCCAGCGAAGCAACTAACTCTTGCGCGGGAACGTGCATGAAGGGCAAACATCAGCGTGAAAGACTGCCACCTATCCATGGTGCTATGATGCTGTCTCGGCGACCTGGAGAGATGTAATGCCCGTGGAGTGTGGATAGCCTCTGCGCGCACAGTGAGCAATTTTGAATGCGTTAGGGAAGGAAGAGGATCTCACTGTTCTGTGCTCGTAGGGCTGTATCAGATAGCTTTGATCGGTGAGCTACCGCCAGCCTGGCGCTCATCCAAGCTGCTGGGTCTGGGGAGGCATTGATCACTCTGGTGCCCACATACCGAGACAGGGTCTGACAATAGCGCAGGGTTGACAGAGAAGTGAGAATGAAAGGAGTGAATCGATGACGAGCACTATGTTCAAGAATCGAGATCGCATCGTCAATTCATAGTCCGCAAGAAAGTTGCTGCGGCTGCCAAAGACGCGGTCGCTCTTGCCTTGCCTACTTTACACGTACGCCGCCCGCAATACAATATCGTACCCTGCTTCTCGTACAGCTTTTCTAGTGTACACATTAACGTCTCGTTGTCCACAATAACATTCTTGCCGGTTGCAGGTGCCTATTCCTTCTTCTCATTTTCCTCCTTCCCCTTCTTATCCCAATTCCACACATCCCAGATCTGCTCGTAGATCATATCACTAAAACCCTTCCCCTCCTCGATCGCCTTCTTCTCCTCTTCCAGTCTGCGTTCCTTCCAGCCCTCGCTCTCCCCACCCATCCAAATCTTCTGCAACACACCCTCGCCCTCCCCCCCTTTCCCCAACTTCCTCCTCTCCTCATCCCTCGCCTCCCTCAACTGCCTCTGCACCTCGCGCGCGCGCTCCGTGGGCAAGTCAGCTGCAGCACGGAACGGCGATAACTGTGTGACGAGCCCACGCCCGTAGTAGCTCTCGCACAGGTGGTCGGCGGATAGGTAGAAGCCCAGGCCTAGCGAGAAGGTGTACAAGTCGAGTTTTCGCGGCGGCAGAAGCATGATTATCGGACATATCACGACGCCCCCGATGGCGACATTCCGCAGGATTCGTGTGTAGCGTTGTGAGTTTTCTTGCGCGATGCGCTGCTCGGGCGTGAGAATTGTGGGTGTGGGTTGTGCCATGACTGGGTTCGGCGCGTGAGAGGGATGGGCAGTTATTGAGGTGTGCGCATGCGTTTTCAATATCCGGAAGGAGTGTTTGGGCCCTGCAGAAGCGTGCAACAAGACGTGGAGTGAAATCAAGGGTGTTGTCGTCGAGCTGTGGTGATGAGCTCATAGAAAATTGCGGAGTCTGGAGCACCTCCGGCGCGGCAATTCTTGCCGTTTTGCAGTTCATGAGATGAACACGATTGCTGCACAACATCATCGCGCGTCTTTTCGCGCATTGTTCATATCTGTATCTGTACAGTCGTTCACTCGTTTGACACGTCGCAGATTTTAACCCTTCCATGAGTATTTGCGCCGCTTAAAGCTACTCCCCGGTCTGCCGTGGTTATCATTTCCGTCCAAAGCTCTCTTCCCATTTTGCTCAAAGTTCCCACTCAGCCTCGCACGTTTTGTTGGTGTTGGGTCGTCGTTACTACCATCGTGCCACGTTCGTGGAGTCACCTCCGTTTCTGCTCCGCTTTGCATTGGCGTGTCTTCATCATCGTCGCGTTTCCGCTTTTGTGCGGTGCTTGGTGTCTCCATGAGACGGCGCAGTCGACTTTCTTGCAACCTCCTGTTGACCTCCTCTGTAATATCGATATGCTGCACGACATATGTTGATTCGGTTGTTGTGGTGCTTGCTGTGCTCGGCCGTCGTGCTATGTCCTCGTCCGTAGGTCGGACCTCGGTCTTCTCGTCTGAGCCTGGTATGCTGAGCCTGACTTTCTTGGTTGATGATTCCGAAGAATCCTCAGCCTTTGAGGCTTCTAGGCTAAGTCGCTTGTTCGCAGTCTTCTCATTCGCAGTCTTGACCTGGGGCTGTGAGCTTGGCCTCTCAACGACCGCGCGCCCAGGCATACCTTCTTGGTTGCCAGACCCTCGCTCTCGAGCTGATCTCGGAAACGCTTCATGTCGTCTTGCAGCCTGCCTGACTTATTGCGCAGCGACAGCAGATCTGTAGCCAGCCAATCGGGCGCATTGTGGTCTGTTGCATCGAGGCCTTCGTTCAGGAATTGCAGTTGCGCACGTAGGTTGTCAATGTGCCTGTCGATGTCCTGAAACGGCGAATGTCAGAACTGCGCGAGGCTGTGGGTAGGCGGCTCTTACGTCGAGCGAGAACTTGGTCATGGTGGAAGAGTATGGTTTGGCACGGAGGTCTTGTGTTTCAACTGGTTGCATGCAGTTGCATGCAGTTGGAGGCGCGCTAACATATGACGCTAATATTCCGATTCGGAACTCCCTTCCGAGCACTATCTTCATTTTGAGCGTGCAGGATGTGTACTGGCAGCTTGCGAGAATACCAGGGTCGAACAACGTTGTGAGCCGCGTTCGGTATAGTTCCCTCCCACAGTAAGCAGTGATTTTGCTTTGAGTGGCGTGTATTTCTCTGTTGCTAAAGGACAGCGAGCTTTGTCATTCAGAGCAATCTTGCAGCCCATGTGCATGAGCGACAGATTCGCTATGCTTTTACTAGCAAGCGCACTGGTGCGAAATAGGTGATGTCGAGGTCATTGAACTCGTACAGTAGCTGTGCAACAGACACGCCTACGGCAAGATCGTCTACCCCTCTCTTGAAGTAGATACCCCATGATGTGTCTGCCAGGGTCCAGCGTCTCAAACGGGTGCCATATTGGATTTCTAAAGCCAAAGATCTGCCGACACCTCGTCGTCAAAGTCGTTCCGCTGGCTAAAGATCGTCGCCGACGGGCGTAGCGTTTGTGTCGATGGTACGGCGTGCCGGAGTGGCTACGCTTCAGCCTTCTTCCTCGTCGCCAAAGGTCAGCTTGACAGCTTTGCCCTTCTTTTTGGGCTTTTTGACTGTCTTCGTGTCTGGCTTCTTGGCATCTTTCGATACCCCTTTGTCGCTGTCTGGCTCATCACTGATGATTTTGGCGGCTTTGCGCTTCCTGGCATTAGCACCAACCTCCATGATCTTGTCCTTCGGCTTGGCAGACTCGTCGTTCCTCGACTGGGCTGTGTTGTCTTCCTGCTCTAACTCACCGTCCTCTTCGGTCTTCTTCTTGCCAATGAACTCTTCGTACTCCTCTTTCGTCATGGACTGGTTCGTGGCTTCCAAGACATAAGTAGGTGCATCATCTTCGTCATCCTGCTTAAGCCTCTTGTTCCTGGGTGTTGGCCTTTCATGTCGTGCAGAATCTTCACCCTGCATCTGACCTCTCAGCCGCTGCAAGAACGCAGGCTGAGAGTTGTCTGGAGAATATGAGCATAAGTCATCTCATCATGATAGCAAGACCAACCAAAATGCAGGTCTTTCGCCTTGAAACTCATTGTTGCCTCTGAATGGTCAGGCGAGCCAGTGAAATGTCAAGCCTCGTGATGTCGACAAAGCTCGAGTAGCACGAGGCTGAGGCTGGACGCCTGTCGATCTTCCCAAGACGCGGGAGCTGTGACGTGCGGCTCCTTGCGCTTGGCAGTTTTATCTCCGGCTATACGAGCTGATGACCCTGGTGTTGGCTGACTATCTTATCGCAAGTCCTTGTCAAGACGTTTGTTTCGTTTACAAATGAATGTGACGGCAGCAGTTGCTTGCTTGGCGTTGCCTGCAGGGCTGCGACTTCCGTGCGCTGTGCGGCTGGCACCGCCAACTCTCTTGGGCGCAGGGTCCCACCGTGTCGGCGACCAACTCGCGACATACGCAATCGCGCGTCTACCACTGGCTTTTCAGTTTCATTTCCCAAATTCAACAGCACAACCACACACGGCCACCGTGCCGCCTATCGGACCGCACACAGACGTTTCACGCATCTCTTTTGGAGTAACCTCCGGCCGCTCGTTACCTGCGCGAATCTCCTGCCTTGACCACGTTGCTTCCATACTGTGCTGATAGCACATCTGGTCCGGATCCCCTATTTGCCGCTTTCGCCGTCGAACACGAACAGCACAACGCTATTGACGTCAAACGAGCGGATGCTGCCGCTGGCAGGAACGAAACCCTTTGCCCCACACGAGTTGCTAGAGTGCGACCATGGGCTTCCTACAGGACCTCACCAGGAGGCTACCGTTGCCAAAGGACAGCCTCGACAAGTTCGATGACCTCTCTAGGCACGCAGAAAAAGCTTCGCCCAGAATAGCTTTCTTCCGCCGGCGCATACGACTGAAGGGAAACTCGACCGTCTCCCTACCACTTGGCTTGGTCCTGCTGTTTCCAGTTCTCGCCATCATACTGATACTGGTGCTCTTTGTGAGGTCACCGGACTCAAATGGCATAATGAACATGCCTGGTGGCGGCGTACCGCCTTCAATACGGTATGCCATCTGGCAGGAGCTCCAGTGCTGGGGAAGAGACTGACACAATGCAGCAAAATCAGTGAGAAGTATGATAAGCCTTTCGCAGTAGGCTGCCTCGAGCCAAACACGAAGGGTCCCCGCGCGAACGCAGCGATTGTGGTTCTTGCCAGGAACAAGGAGCTCGACGGCGTAATTCAGTCTATCAAGTCGTTCGAGAGGCACTTTAACAGGTGGTATAATTACCCCTATGTCTTCCTGAACGACGGCGATTTCAATACAACTTTCAAGGAGACTGTGGGCAATCACACAAAATCAGTGGTGGAATGGGGCAAGATCTCACCCGAGCATTGGGGGTTCCCAGACTGGGCTGATCCGGCAGTTGTGAAGGAGGGTATCGCCAAGCAGGGTGACCGCGCCATCATGTACGGTGGCATGGAGAGCTATCACCACATGTGCCGATTCTACTCAGGGTACGCGCAATTGCTCCTATTATCTGGTCATGCAGAATGCTGACGTGTCGCAGACAATTCTACAAGCACGATCTACTACAGAAATACGAATGGTACTGGCGTCTGGAACCGGAGATTACCTACTTCTGCGACATTACATACGACCCTTTCATCCACATGATACGCAACAAGAAGACGTACGGCTTTACGATTGCTGTGAAGGAGCTGAGAGAGACTGTTCCTAACATCTTCCGCTACGCATCAGCCTTCAAGCGGATGAACAACATCACATCGCAGGGCATGTGGGAGATGTTTGTCGAGAAACCGAAGGAAGAGCCCAAGGACAAGCTGCCGAAGGACGATCCAAAGTACAAGAAGCCTCTTCCCCAGGAGATCTTAAACTCAGAGCCAGGCACTGGTGCACTCCCTGAAATCGACCCAGAGAACATGGAGGGCGAGAACTACAACATGTGCCATTTCTGGAGTAACTTTGAGATTGTCAATCTGGCTTGGTACCGCAGCAAAGAGTACAACGACTTCTTTGAGATGATGGACCGCAGTGGTGGCTTCTGGATGGAGCGAGTAAGTACTCCCCTTGAACATATGATCCACAGGACTGACGCATGATAGTGGGGAGATGCACCGATTCACTCGCTCGCTGCCGGAATTCTTCTTGGTCCAGAGGACGTCCACTATTTCCGCGACTTTGGCTACCGACACACCACTATCCAGCACTGCCCTGCAAATGCTCCCGCACGGCAGCTCCCGCGCATTCCGTATCTTGAAGAGACTACGAAGGACGAGAAGGCACGGAAGGAGGAAGATGACTATTGGGCGCATCCGGATCCACCGAAAGAGAACGGTGTCGGCTGTCGCTGCAGATGTGACACTGACATTGTTGATGTAGAAGGCAAGGAAGGTTCATGTCTTGCCGAGTGGGTGGAGGTTGCTGGAGGCTGGGCGTCCCCTTAGTGACACTATTCGCTTCTTTTGCTGCATTTCATTCAGGCGAGCATTTTGGAAGGCGCCAGCATTTCTCACATCTTTAGGCACGGCGCGGTGGTTTGCGATGCATCTTGGCTGGGCCACATGAACAGGTGTGACGATAAGGGGCGTTGCTGGGCGGCTTCATACCCAATGTACATATAGATTGGCGCAATGTATATCACACGGGACGCGCATGGATCAGGAGCGCGGACTGTCTCTCTACATTCCAGCTAAGCCTGAGTTCGCTATTTGCATCTTTCACAACACATCTGGGCACTTGCATCTGCACTGCTAATCGCGGCGGTATCGCGTACCGATAAGGAAGGGACAACGCGGGGGCTAGCCCCACTCCACCGGTGGTAAGCCAGGTGCTCGTGATTGCCCTCTTGCCTCACGACTTGACGCCTTTGCATATTGCATGCAACCTAAAGCACTCAACTTTGATCACAGCTTACTGCAATCACTAACTCACCAACTTACTTAAACTGGCTTCTTTTCACACGGAGTCTGATCAAGGTACGCTGCGCGTTTGAGCTTCCCCGCTTGCATCATCTCCAGCAAGGCACCCGTTTCACGCGCCTGGCTCCACTACGGCGTTAGGCAGCTTCCGCTCCTCCTTTACCCGTGCGCCCTCCTGCCCTCTTAACCCCTCCGTGGCCCTTTGATGTCTCCCATGCTCTCTCGCTCTGGAACTCTCAGCTGATATGCCTTCAAGTAATTCGAAAGCAGGACCGGAGTTTCAGTATCCACCAGTTCAAGCTGATCGCTCCCTTACCAGCCTTGACCTCAATACACTGATGATGAAGTCTACCTCACGTCGAGCTCAGGAAGCGCCTGGGAGCTCGCTCGAAGATAGCACGTATGAGCTGCTGACCGACAGTCTGATCGAAACGTCGGACGACGAAGCCCACACTGCGTCCATTGCATCCACCTCAGATGACCATACGCAAGACGACGGCTCGATCTTCGGCGACGAGGACGATGACGATGACTTCGGGACCAACGACCGAGCACTCGACGCAAGCATCCAGTCCATGCATGCCGCAGCCGCAGACGACGATCTCGAGACACCGCTGGAAGCAGGTGCTGAAGACAGCATGCTGACAATGGTGCCAGAGCACATGCATGGCAGTGGCGGGTCAAGAATGATCCAACTTGACGAAGAGCCTACAGAGGTTCCCGATGTATTCTTGGGGACAGCCACAGTTCGGGGCTTCCCAACAAAGGCTGAAGAGCTGCCCAAGGTCTTGGAGACAGCGTATGGTCAGCCTCAGGTGCAGCTAGGTGTCAAAGCGGCCCTCTCTTCTCGATATATTATCACACCCGAGTCCTACAAGATCTTGTATCTTGGACTGCCGGAGCAATGGGTGCAGGACAACATCACGCACCACATTCATGCGGCACTCACCGCATCGCCTAGTAAGACAAGGTCAGTAATGGTCCGAGGGCAGATGGAGCCTCTCGGGACTGTGATCGATACATACCGCTCCACGAAACTCGAGCTCATTGACGCTGATATTGCCCGCCCGCGCATGCACATTCACATCGACGATGGACAACGCGTCTCAATTGGCCAAGGAAAGAAGCCAAAGTTTGACCTCGTGATTCTCTGCCATACGCAGAAGCGTGATTACGCCGCTGACGCCCCGGCCTACAACTTGCTTCGCACAGCTCTCCGTCAGCACTCGATTCCCATACTAGAACTATCAGAGATCAAACCTTACGGCGCTGGCAGTCGCACGTACGATAGTCGAGTGATGGTAGCTACCGTCGAGGGTCGCAGCGATGACGAAGCTGAGTTCCAGCTGCTTGAGGTACTCCCCTTGGACGTCTACAGCTTCTGTGAGCTCGAGCCAGCTCAAGTCAATCGTCATTTGGCACTGATCAGCCCACATCTGCTGCCACCGGCTATCGAAAGTGCTTCAAAGTCGCGATTCTCTGCCGTCACTGACACTGTACGCGCTATCGGCAAGCAGCTACGTACAGGGGCGCCAGCTCCCACCAAGGTCTTGCTGCTTTCCATCGCTCTTACGGCAATGCTTTCGGCATTCGCTCTCAGTCCAGTGTACATGCCTCTTTTGCAGCAGAAGTCCACGGACCTCACGCCTGAACCGCCGATGCTGTCCGTCTCGTCAACCTCAGTTGCGACGATCACATCTTCGGCGGTCGTGTCTTCTAGCACCGCGTCTCTTTCCACTTCATCTTCATTTTCTCTTTCCGTACCGAAGGGCCTGTCGATTGTCGCTCCGCAGGCTGAGCAGCCGAAGGCAAAGCCGAAGCAAAACCTCAAGAAGACGGATGAAAAGGCCAATGGATTTGAGATCCAGACCGCTGGCGAGGGGCAATTCATTCTCACTCCGTCTGATGAATTGACAAACTCGCGGAAGAAGCCGCAGCTTCACATCCAAGTGTTTCGCAACACTACTTCAGTTGCAATCCGTTACGTTAGGACCATCACTGGCGAATACTTTGTGGACCTTGTGGACGAACACCCCTTCGGAACTTTCAATGTCAGCGTCGCCAGCTATTCCAAGCCTCTCCTACGCCAGTCTTTCGAGGTGAATCTAGGCCACAACAAGACATGGTTTGATCAAATGCTCGAGATGGCTACGAACAAGATCATTCACGTCCAGTCGGTACTCCTAGATGTCTCATCTTTGGCTGTGGAACAGCTCCAGGCTACACTCAACGACGTCGCTGGCTCCAAGATCGGTCACTGGGTAGAGGAGGGTAGACATATGGAAGAAATGATTTACGACTCTGCGAAGGAACGCCTCGAGATTGGTACTGAGCTCGTTAAGAACATCCCAGAGACTACCTGGGTGGGCCTACGGAAAGCCACAGCTCCGGTTCGATTGTCTCAGACTATGTGGAAGGCCAGGTTGAATGCTCTGCGGATACGCTGCAATGCAGAGAACGCCCTCGGGAAGGTTTGGAAACTCCCTGGTGAACAAACTAGCCGGTCCTGCTCTGAGTTGCAGTCGCTCGCTCAGAAGAGGGCGGCCTAGTGCCTTGGGCGAGTCCTGTTTAATCGAAATTGAATTCGGTGTTCGGGTTACAGCATTGGATTGGGGGACGGCATGCATCATCGAGGAGCCGGTTCTATGGCGCTGACGGCGGATCTGGCGTTGACATGTTGGATTTCCTCAGATACCTGGTGCGCGGCGCTTTTGGCGTCGTCTATTGTCTTTTCTTTTGTCTTTTCTTTTGTCGAAGGTCATTTTCGAAGGCCAGGTATGGCTGGGTCGATAGATTCCCAATGCATGCATCAATTCTGGAGCTACACTTGTCCAGTGACACAGCGGTCGAGCGTTCCCTAACGCAGCGCAGCTTCGCAGGGCTGTTTTTCGAAACCTGGGCAGCGCGCACGGGCTCCATAGCACCCCACCATCGCCGCCTACAAACTTTAGGCTGAGCTAAAGGCAACACCCAAACACTCACACTGTGCCTTATTCTTTGTAGTTGCAGTGACCTTCCACACAAACACGAACCGCACACAGAAACACCCACATACACACGCACCATGTCTGACGTCGCTAAGCCCGACCCCGCCGCGGAGCAGGTCGCAAACCCCGCCGCGACCCTCGTCAAGGACGAGACAGCGAAGGTCACCACCGACAAGGCAGCCGACAAGGAGGAGAAACCTGCTGCTACGTCGACTGACGACAAGCCTGTCACCGAGAAGGCCACAGAAGCCGCCACGTCTGCGGCAGCGGCGGTCAAGGACAATGTGTTCTCCATGTTCGGCGGAGGACCTAAGAAGGAGAAGAAGGAGGAGGTCGATGACGCTGATGAGCCCTCTGGCTCCTCCAAGGCACAGGCTGCTACTGGCGTGTGTTGCCAACATGTCGTGTTCTTTGCAGCGAAACTGACCAGCTACAGGAGGAGGACCCTGAGAACCAGGAGCCTGACGTCGAGTTCGCCCCCGTCGTCCACCTCACCGAGAAGGTCGACACCAAGACCAACGAGGAGCTCGAGGAACAGGTCTTCAAGATGCGCGCCAAGTTGTTCAAGTTCGACCGCGAGTCGCGCGAGTGGAAGGAGAGGGGCACCGGCGACGTCAGGTTACTGAAGCACAAGGAGAACGGCAAGACCCGCCTGGTCATGCGACGAGACAAGACCCTCAAGGTCTGCGCCAACCACTACGGTATGATACACGGCAAGCAATTTGGGAGACGGAAGAATACTGAGATTGTACAGTTGTGCCTGACATGAAGCTATCGCCCAACGTTGGTAGCGACCGCAGCTGGGTCTGGAACGCAGCCGCCGATGTCAGTGAGGGCGAGCCCGAGGCTCAGACCCTTGCCATTCGTTTCGGCAACAGCGAGAGTACGTTGCCATGTTGTACGCGCTTTGAAGAAGAGGATGCTGACTGCTGTTCTAGACGCCAACCTGTTCAAGGAGGCTTTCATCAAGGCTCAGCAGGAGAACGAGGCTCTTTTCGGCAAGACTGAGTAGAAGCCGTTTTGGGGCCACTGAATTTGTCTTTCCTGACTGAAAGAGAGCAGAATGGACATGGAGGAAAGAAGCATCATGCGCATGAACGAAGTGATGAAATTTTGGGGCGGTATCATATCACGGCGATAGAAGCTCTTACACCCCTGCACATACTAGATAGTACTAAATTGGCCTGACTCTCTGGGTCCACGGCATTCCCCCAACTATTTCTCTCGAGAAGTGCAACGGCGCACAGTGACGTGGACGCGTGCGGAGAAGCAGATGCAGGTGTGTGGTGGAAGAGCTCCTCTTTCTGCTGCGTGCACCTCCTCCCTAGCATCTTGAATCCAATCTCGGTCTGCCTCTCTCACCCAAATCGAACCCTGCCGCAGTAGTGTCCGCGCGTGCAGACGAGCTTGTTTGGTTGATTGCGTTGCCAAGCACAAGGCTGGAGCTGTCCCTCCGCCCACCTGCTCCGCTCCGCCAGCCAGCTCTAAGCACCAACCGAAGCTCGACCTCAACGCGCCGCAGTCGCGACGAACCTCTCGACAACCTCTCACTCCACACACAACACCGCCAACATGCCTGACGTGCGCACGCCTGCAACACGTGACAAGAACGAGCGCTAATTATTCGCAGGTCAAGCGCTGGGTCAAGATCATCACCCACCAAAAGCCCATGTACGTGCCCCGTCCACTGCGCGCGCAACCACCGCAGTCGCATCGCACCCCCCGCCGACTAGCTGCACGCGTCAAATTGGAGGTTCTTGCTGATGTTGTTTTCGCAGCGATGGCCCGTCGCCCGTCGAAGGGTTTCCCATGCGATCATGGAACATCGAGATCTGGCTGCTGGACGACCAAGGTAACGAGGTCCTGCCCACTGTCTACGAGAAGGCCGTCTACAACTTGCACCCGTCCTTTGACAAGAACAAGCAGAGTGAGTGCGCTGCGATGGCACAGCGAGCGAGGCTCTACGTACTGACAGCCGAACAGCGTTCAAGAAGCCGCCGTTCCGCATTGACGAGCAGGGATGGGGCGAGTTTGACATGACCATCGTTCTCTCCGCAGCGCACAAGGGCGGTGAGCACACGCTGAGCCACGACCTCAACTTCCAGTCGGAGCGCTACGAGGCCAAGCACCAAGTCGTACGTCTTCCACCTACCGCGGGCTCCACGCTCTGGTCTCCTCGTCGCTGGAACGTGCGCCTACTGACAGCGACGACAGACATTCCGCAACCCCAAGCCTGAGCTCCTCGCCCTCCTGCAAGATTCGGGCTCCGCTGACGCCAACGGTGTCCGCGGCAAGGACGCCTCGAAGAAGAAGGCCAGGCGCGAAAAGGCCGTCGACATGGAGAAGCTGGCCGACGGACTGCAGAAGCTGAGCGAGGACGACCTGCTGCACGTCGTTACTATGGTGCATGACAACAAGACAAGTGAGACGTACACTAAGAACGACGTCGAGAGTACGTACCCTGGGTGGACTGGCCATGACGGCAAGCTCAAGAGAAAAACGCTGACACGCTCGCAGACGGAGAGTTCCATGTCGACCTGTACACCCTGCCTGACTCGCTGGTCAAGATGCTGTGGGACTTCACGGCCAGCAAGACAGACCTGTAAGCGCACAGCCATGTGCTCACAGGTATGCTGACAGAAGCGCGACCAAGCAAACTCCACACGTTCATGATCTAAGTGTTCAGCTGACCGAGGGCATGTGAGCGACGTTACCAATATGGTTCGCCCTCAGCACGGCTTAAAGGCCACGCACGTTCAGCCACGCATGGGTCTTCCGCGACGCGCTGGCCAGAACCTACGGTGTCGCCGAGTCAGAACGTGTTGCGCTGGCCGATCGAAGGCTTTGAAATCTTTTTGTCTATGCACTGCACTGCACCAAGAGGTGTTTTTCTTTGAGAATCCATCGTTCACGAGCCGGGAGTTTGGGCAAAAGTAGGGTAGATACCTCGATGGAGGGGTGTCGTTAGGTTCAATCGATGCTTTTACGACTTATCGTGATTTTAGATGGGCTTTTTGACACATGCGTCCGTTATTTGTTCGGGTTGTTGACTTTCAAGCATGCAACATGTGAAGGAGTGGAGACCGTCGCTATCGAAGATTCCAACATCTTTCGAAACCGCAGAGTAACATCTTCACCGATATTATTTTCCCTTGACAGGGAGCACCTCACACTCGTGAAAGTAATTCTGTAGGATTTTGATACATGCACATTCAGAGAAGATGGAAAACCCAGGTCGTCCTCATGCTCCGATTATTCCCCCTTCTCCCAGCCACAAACCCCCATCCTCCCCATCAATAGCATTGACCATTCTTTTAGCAACAAACACCATCGCCATCAAAAACCCCAGCCTCTTTCAAAACAGCAGACAAACATCTCCACGGAGATCAATTTCTCTCGACTCGCATCCCATACACAATCATCGTGTTCTTGCCTATTGCTTTTGGCTTTCAGCTTTCCAACTTCAGAGACGATGCAAACCCAGATCGTCCGCAAGCTCTGATATTCACAAACTCCCAGCAGCAAGCTTAGGCCTCGCCATACGTTGTGTTGATCAAGCCTCTGACGACTATCACACAGCGGCCGAGCAACGCAGACAGCACCATCGTCCATCTCTGTCTTGTCTTGTTTCCGAGAAGAGTCAGATGCACATCGTCTTTGGAAACGTCTCAGGCATCGTTGTATTTGACGGGGTTTTTGTTGAAGTCCAAGAGGCACCGGCAGCAAAGACCAGCGCAGACATTCGTGGATCTTGTACTGGATTTGGGAAGACGGTCGTCCGGGTGCCATTGCTTGGTTTTGAGTGGAGAAGGGACGCTTGTTGCGTGGCAGGCTTTATGTTGGATTTTGATGGAAAGAGAATAGCGGATTGTTGTAGCAGCAGCATGGAAGTGAGCGCCTTTTATGTGTCAAGTCGCCATAGCGCTTCTTGCTGTGGATGCTCTCAGCACCAGGGTTGTGGAACATTTTTCGAGCGAGGCATTTTTTGAGAGCATACATGATCCGTCGAGGGAGGAGACAACATCTATAGCGTTCTTGTCTTTTTGTAATACAGCAGAAAGCGTGGCATACTGATCAGAGTTCCTTATCGGTTTTTTAAAGCGATCCCAAAACCCACGCCATGTATCCTTCGTCCACAAGTTTTGATTGGATGCGTGAGGCAGAAGATGAATGCAGACAAGTCTTCTTGAGAGGTTTTATAGGGCAGAAGCATATGGAGCCGCCGCATCATAGTTGCGACGCTAGAATCTCTACAGCGATTCCGGTCTTCAACGAAGACACATGAGATTCACACGCGTCTGAGGGGCATTTCTTTGGGGATGAAAGCTTTCGGGTTGCACAAACCGATGGTGGTATTCAGCGACGAGCAGGATCTCAGCGCGAGCATACACCACACCGTTCCCAGTTTTGCCAGATAGAAAAGAGTGGTCATATCAATCATGGGCAGGATGACGATGGAATTTCGAGCGAGACAAAGTCTCACGTCATAGTATGGCCAGCAGTTTGATTTGGCTTCCAATTATGAAGGGGCAGAAGATGGGAAGGCATCGATCTGCGGCATAATGGGAAAGAGGATGCCAGCGTCGCAACGCTGGTGTAGAAGTTTAGACAGCAGACATTTGCGGACAGATTGAATTTTGACTAGGCATTCGTAGACAGCACCATCATATTTTGTATGACTCGGTCTTTTGATATACGCAGGACAGGAGTTGATGATTACAAGAAAGAAAGCTTGCGGAGTGGAACTTGGAAGTCCTATACGTCTTCTTTACCCTTTGGTCACATAGATAGGAGGAAAAAGTCTTTCGAACGTCGGAAATATGTACTCATGTAGAACGCACACCGCGTTTGACGCGGTTGGTAACAAGTATTGCAGCGGCGATAGACAAACAAACGACCATGGATGTAGAAAGACGGGACCGAACATCCGAATATTGGCGTATATTTTCGAAGGCAAGAATTGTTTCGCAGATCTTGCTGTGATTTGCATTCAGCAAAAGTAGCAGAGAAGAAGCAAATGGTAAAACAAAAGCCGCTGGATAGCTGAGCCATGCTTCGCATGGATCGCAATGGTCTTTCTATACCGCGGTAGAGGTACCTTTCTAAAAGCTTTCCCAATCTCATAGGACTATATAGAATCATCTTTGCTTGATTCGAGGACTAGAATGTGCGCGAAGAACCCTTGAGGACCTCTCACGGCGGAGGCAGAAGCAGAGCTTCGATGATGAGAGTTGAGAGGATATTGTTCGGGCAAACGCCATCATGTAGTCCCAGAAGTATTTCGGTCACAAGAGGGCCCTACTTCACGAGGAAATCCAGAACTGCTTTGGTTATCAGCAGAGAGCAAAATGTTCGTCAGACTTGGCCTCCAGGATCAAGCGAGGCGGTGCTCTGCGGAGCAGCAGGGCTATTTGTTGCGGTGGCGGGCTTTGTCCCTTCATGGCACCAATAGGGACTTCGGCCATGATGTTGCATTTGGGTGGCAAGTTCGCGGATGAGCTGGTGTTGCAGGATGGTTGAATATCCAGGAGAGGCAAGGAAGTTGCGCAGAGGCGAAGGTGCATTCGACAGGGTCCAAACGTGCGCATAGCATCCAGTGACGACGCTCTCCTCGTGTGATGTCTCGAAATACACAATCAGATGTTACACTCAACCAATATTATGACAGTCAGAACTGATACAAAATGCCATTGTGGAACTATCATGCCGACGCTATGGTATCCTGAACAAGGTCAATGCCCGCTAAAGCTTCTCAAAACAACGCAATGTCTCAAGCAAGTGCTCATGCTCCCTGGGTGTACGAGTCACCGCCAGCTGCCTGGTCGAAGTCTACGAGTTCATCCAAGCCACAGACCTGGAACAACTCTTTGGGCCCGTATCTCCTTCCGCCCTTCTCGGCAGGCTCGACATTGCCGGTGGTCTTCAACTGCTGCACAGCCTTCCTGACTGCAGGGTAAACCATTTCGAAAGCCAGACAAGGGAAGATGGCGAGCTTGTACCCAATCTCTTTGCAGTCATTGACGCCAAAGTCGGGCGAGACGCCGCCAGGGACGTTGTTGAATAGGCACGGTGTCGGTGCAAGCTCCTTGCATGCGCGCTCGGCATCTTCGCGAGATGTTACCCCCTCCAGGAAGCATACATCGGCACCCTCCGCGATAGCAGCGCGAAGGCGCTTGATGGCCTCGTCGTAACCGTACCCTTGGAGGGCGTCAGTTCGTGCGATGATTACGATATCGCCGTGTTTCTCGCGGGACATGTTTGCAGCCTTGATCCTGGAGGCGTATTCGGCGACGGAGACTAACTCCTTGCCCTTTAGATGACCGCAGCGCTTGTTGACGACTTGATCCTCGAGGTGAAGTCCTGCTACACCAGCACGGATATACTGTGCGACTGTGCGGCCAGCCATGATGGGGCCGCCATAGCCTGTGTCTGCATCTGCGATGAGAGGTACGTTGGGATCGAGGTTGGCGATCATTTCAGCATTTGCCTTCATGTCGTTCAAAGTTGCGACACCCATGTCTGCCATGCCCAATCTACTCATCGTGGTACCGGCGCCGGTCTGTATACATCTATTAGTCTTGCATCTTTCCCTGCGGGTGCAGTCCACGAGTGCCAGTGACAACATACCATGTACAAACAATCGACGCCTTCCTGCAGAGCGATTCGCGCCGTGAATCCATCATAGACACCAGGACATGCAATAAATTTGCTTGGATCTGCTAGCATTGCCCTTAGCTTCTGAACCGCGGTCATGGCACTTGTTTCGTTGGAAGTTGAGCCCATCCTTCGAAACTTCGCTGTCTGTCACTGGTGGATATGCGCTTCTATAACGTAGGTGATGCCGTTTAGTTCAACACGATAGAGAAGGTATGACGTTTGATCTGAGAGTTAGAGACAAATGGAAACGAGACCTAGGATGGACGGGACCTGAAGCTAAGAAATCATTAAGCTGAACTCTGCTCATAATCTTATAAGTTTGTCACAGCTGATGTTTACCAGGATCAGACTTCAATCGGCACCAAATCGCTGATTGTGTGGAGGTCGTCATCAACTCTTCAGCTCGAAGTGGTAGCGGTAGCCACTTGCGAACCAGTCGAATCATCCCATCCCCAAGAAGGTTGTCAATTTTCATCTAGGACAGACTTTGGGTGCATAGTTGCCGTGAGGCGCACCCCGCAACGCCCTGTGACGTAGTGCACGACGCCGAGCTTCGCCGGTTCTTTCACCGATGGACATACCGCCAGGAGCCGCCAGTGGCTCGATATCGAGGTTTGGAAAAAAAGCCTCGCGCAAAGGAAGAGCGGTACGCGGTCGCTCGCCGATTTTATCAGGCGGGGTGGCCGAAGTGAGGCATACGAGGGGCGACCCGCGTGTGGGGTGTCGGCACATTTCCGTGGGATGGGGTGTAGCTCATGGCACAGTCAGTCAAAGGGTTTGCGAGCGTGACAAGGAGTAAACCTACAAGAAACACGTCAAATAACATTCAAGAAATGATACAATATAGCGTTGTTTGGGCGAGTTAATCGTCACAAGCAGACGCAACCTAGCTCAGCCTTATGGGTCTTGGGAAGCAGTGACAAGCTTGTCTTGATCTGGGGAGTATTGTTGTTACCACATGCCAATGTAGTCATGGGCCGTAGATCCGAAAACGACTATGATTGCTGACACGACTTTAGCAATTGCAAGAAAGAGTTTTACGAATCTCACCATTGTGTAGCCCATCGACGAGTAGACGTTTGACCGAGAGCACCTTCTTGGATCTGGATCTGCAGCACCCTGCAAACCCATCCCCTGACTTCGGCGGACTCGGCCTCACTTAGGTGCCCAAAATCTGCATATAAATTCAGTGGCCCCCTTGGTCAAAGTCAGCTCGCGCCATGGCTTCCTTGTCGATACCCAAGAAAGCTTTCGAATTGACGATACGTCCCTGCCCCGAGTGATCCTGCTTGACTTTGCTGGCTGTTGGAGACTGTTTGATTACAACTCATACTAACCTCTAGCTTGTCTTTAAGCGTCCGTCGAACCTCAAGCAGTAGAGAAGACGCTGCTTCTGCCTCTAATAAATCATTCAGACCTTGCGCTGCTTGACGCTGAGACTTGGCACCCGGGTCGGTCTCGTCCAGACTTCGTCGCAGCCGACGTCATTCGACTCGTCCTCCGTCCTCAAAAGCATATCACGGTATGCAGAACATACTGCATTCATATGGCACCCATGCGCTCTGTCAAAGCGCTTCCGACAAAACCTGACGTGCCATTATGGCTCATCCGTAGGGGCGCCGCATCATACACATCGTCAGGTTTGGGGCTCGCCTCAGCCTTGGATGACACAAAACCTCGCGTAATCAGTCGTGGTGAATGATCGCTCAAGACTTTCCGCTAATCTCCAGCGGGCACATGTCTTGTGTGTGCTATCGTGCACCAGTCTCACAGACAAGCGAGCGTTAGCATTGTGAAGACGTAGATGTAACCAACGTTTCTGGCAACTCAGCCGAACGTGTACCCCATGTTGCCGACGTTCTGGGGCATCATCGGTCCACCTATAGGGCCCAGAGGAGCATTGGGGAAGTCGCTGTTTGAGAACTCGAATCCAGCGGCCCAATCGTAATCAGGAAACTGATCCAGCATCGGTGGCACGTTGTAGTCGGATCCGTCCCAGCTGTCGAAGCTCATCTGTTGTGGCGCCGAAGGATCAACCTGCAGCTGAGGGTTAATCAAGCTTGGATCAAATTTCGTAAGAGGCTGCTGTGTTGTAGGTACAGATGTCGGCCCTGGGTTCGTCGCTGTGAACTTCTGGTCCTGGTTTTGATTCCGGATGTATGCTGATTGTGTCAGATGGGATGTTTGAGATTGACGAGGGAATTCCTGCTTACGAGGTGATCCAGGCTGTGCTGCTTCAGTGGACGCGTTAATGGCCTCATCCCCGTTGTACGGGTTCTGCATGTTACCGAACTCCTCCCTCCAGTACCAAAACATGTCGTAGCTAACACTCATACTCAATCTCGTTCGCAGTCTCAGCCCGAGCGACTCAACACGCCCGTCTTTTCTGCGGAAGACCTTATTGCTGTTCCAGAGGTCGTGCATGATGAGTGCGGTGCGCATTCCGATATCTCCAGGTTGCAAAGACACACTCTTAAGGAACTGTACTGCTTGGAAAAAAGCCTGCTCTCCAGCAGTGAGATCAAGATGTTGAGCAAGAGGGCTTCTGACCAGTCTGAGGATCGAGAAACCAGCTAGACAGATGGTCCGATCCACAAACGATTGTGATACAGATGCGAAGTTGACTGTCTGAGCCATCACGGTTGCGGTGTTGATGGTAGAGATGCAGAGCGAATAGAATCGCGAAAAGCTGTCGGCATCAGGGTTCATGGGATGAGCGAAGAAATGGAAAGCCATCACGTGGATACGAGCGCAGTTGAGTTGCAGCGTGTCTATAATGGTTAGTCATTGTCATCAACCTTTGACATTTAAGCTCACCTAACTCGCTAGGCGCTGACGGTGCCAAGCTCAGAAGCTGAGAGTCGAAGATGCTGATGACTGATCGCAGAACGCGAACGTCGCACTTGATTGACTGAAGATTCGTCTTCCCCATTGCGACAATGGCACGTAGCAGGATGATGTAGACCTTATGGAGGAACTGGAGGTCATTTGGCAGATAAGGAATCATGTCCTCACGATCGCGCTCATCAGAGTCGAAGAACGACTCTGCGACGGGGGGAATACCTTCTGCACAGCTTGTCCTGCAAAGCTGTTAGACTCTCAATTTCAAGAGTTCCGACATCGTCTCACCGTATGGATACAATGACACAGCACAGCCATAGTCTCGCTCGAAAGACTTTCTGCTCCTGGTCTTTCTTAACGGGCATCCTGGCAAAGTCTTGTCCTACTCCCGCAATATGCAGACCAATTTGAGTGGCCAGGTGAACTGCGGATCCACACATGAGGTGGGTCATGTCTTTATACATGGAGTTTGTAGGTAGACGCCACGTACAAAGGAGCAGAAGGCCCTGGATCACCGGCATTGGTGATGAACGCAGCGCCATCGAAGAGAAAGCTAGAGGTGTGATAAGCTGGCTCGATTTGTCGAGAACGGTTGGGTCATCAGCATATCTTCGCGATCCAATCACAATGATGGTCCAGAATAGGAATGGCGACAGATCGTAGTAGTCGTTTGGCCCCAACGACGCATCAAGAATAGGAAATAAAGGATGGTACTGAGTGAAAAATCTGGATAAGGTCAGACAAGACGGCGGGGTAAGGCAATGGGAGGCCGTACAGCATGAAGCAATCGTCGATACGCTTGGGGTCAAGAACGTAGCCTTCCAGCATACGCGGAATCGTACCGTTTGAACCTGAACCTTTTCTGGTCGGCGGTCTTGATTCGAAGCCTGGAGAAAGTGAATGTGACCCGTCGGTCCGGCCTGATGGATCCGAGTAAGCTGATTGATCGCGGTCCATGTCCATGTTCGGTGATGCAGTCGAATGAGGGTAGTTGGGGTCTGTCGTCGAACCTGGCGCTCCATTATGCCTCATATTCCATCGAAGTTCTTCTAACTCTCTGCGCATCTCAGCCTTGGTTTGCCTGAGATTCCTAGTCGAGGTTGGCAGGATCCTGCATTCGAGTCCCATCTTCTTACAGCGACCGCAAGGATCGTGTGGCACTTTGTGTTGTTCGACATCACATCGAATCTATCAAGTCAGTCAGCGCGTTCATTGATAAGGTGGATGCACGTGGTGATGAGGGGCGGTACCTTTTGTTGTCGACATTCGACGCATGCTTTCCGTCTTGGGGTGGTCATATCGGAAATCCTTCGGCTAGTGTATCCACAATTAGGGAGCTGTACGAAAACAGCCCTACAGCAGCAGCAATTCGCGATCAATCGGCGAAACAAGGCATATAAGTGTAGAGAGGAAGCTCGCCATGAAGCGGAGAGGAACCGCAGCAAAGAAATTAGCTCTCTACGTCGTCATAGGACCTGCAACCGGTGCGAATCGGAAGGCGGGGAATAACCGAAGAAGGACCGCTAGGGAGATCTTTGCTGTGTCTATGATTTTGAGTTTTTTGTTCTCGCCCTGAGCCCCAGAAGTTTCTCTTATAAATCTGACTATTTAGTGCTGCAAGATGGAGCTAATGAGGCTTTTGATTGTGGGTGGTTGATGCTTGCATCAGCTGTGGATCACAGCGTGAAAATCCCCATGCCTAGAAGTGCCAAACTTTAATAGTCCTAGCGCGCTTCCTGCGCTGCACGTCCGCTCCGAGCCATGGGAATTCGATGAGCATGTTCTTACATAGTACAATTTGCATCTGCTAGCCGAGGCGCTGTTGAGTGACCAAAGCCTTTGTTCCTGTTGGGTTTTTGTGCAATCAATGTGTGGCGATGCTACGAAAACGCGGCTGCAGTTCCGCTCTCAAGATCACACTTTTACCTTCCGGTGACCTCGACCTCGACCTCTCTTACCGCCATGCTCCCAGCAAATGCCAAACGCGTTCGGTGGAGATCCGAAATGCAAGCGTGCCTGATGTGCCTCGCTGTCCATACAGCTTGACCTCTTGCAGTCTAGCCATGGGTCCGTACCTTTGTAGCTTCACTCTGCTGCCACCAGGTTAACGGGCACTACTCGGGCTACACAGAGCTACGGGTTAGTAGCGCTCGGTTCAAGTTATCAATCTCGTACGAATCCACTCAGCCACTGACCATAGATTGAGACAAGTGCGTTACCATAGTAGAACGGCAACTGTTCCGGGCGCCACACCTGCTACAGACATGCTAAGCCCCTGTCTATGCGGCTATTATACAATTCTTCCACATGCCGGGTGCAAATCATCCACGTGGTTAATGACAGCGGATGCTCTAATGAGTGCATGCACAGGTTGGCGGAAGTTTCTCCTTTGTGGCAGCTGGGCACGGTGGAGTGATGTGAGTCTATGCTTGGCGTGGCTAGATGTGGACTTGGGGTTGAGCCTCGTCGTAGCTCCGCGGACAGTAACGTATCTGTTGTCGCTATGAACAGAGTCGCTCTTGTTGCCGCTGTCTTGCAAAGAAGCGAAGGCAACCCAGCCGGATCTAGACTTCCGCGCCTTTGTCTGGGCGGAAGACGTGGGAGCATCTCAAACCTCCCGATAATCATCTTGAGCGAGTTACTGTTCGCAGAAGCGTCTGCTGCAAAAAACAATCGCATGCGAAAGACTGTTGTTCGATCTAAGCTCTGGCACATGACTACCTCCTCGCAGTATACGATTGCGTGACAGCCACTTGAGTCGCGACTTTCATCTTCGCTCTTCACTCTCATCCACTAGCTCAGGGATCTCTCCACAGCCCCATCGTGGAGGGCAGGTTAACCGTTGCAACTTCCCTTACTCCAGGTTCTCTGTCTCCGCGGATAGGCGAACGCAGCACAGGATAGCAACGGTCATCGTACTCCCCGTTTTTCTGATGTGTCGCGTAAGTATTCCCGATCAATGTTTGGGGTTGGCCTCGAGCTTCGCGAAGCACAAATGTGGAGGTTGGAAGATCAGCAATCAACCTTCCTGTTGCAACGACTCGCGAATTTCCCGAAGGCGAAAGGAACAAGAAACCCTCGCATGATCGACGTGCAAGTCTTGTTGAAAATGGAAAGCCGCGCTCAGGGGACACATTATCGGAAGAATACACGACCTGGGGAGGCATGATCGAGGCTGAAACCAATGGCCGCCTGAAGGTCTGGCTGTGACCCCTCATTACAACATAGGCGCTGCAATTAGGACCATCACCATCACCTCCTGATACTCATTTGACTTAGCGACTCACCGTTCAACGCATCCTCTCTACCACAAGCCGGAGGATGTCGTCTATCCGAGCCAACTTTGACGAAAGCTGATCACGAGGCTAGCACTCTGATATGCACTACCGTACCATACTGTGTACTTGAACTCAAATCTCAAATACCGCACTCACGGAATGCTGCCGCTCCCTGCAACAACGACTCGTTTCTTGCAACAGCCCTCCCTTTTTGGCTAAGTTCACGCGGCAATTCTCATACAGCTGTATCTTGCAATTGAGCGCAGGAGATATCTAGGAGAAACATCGGACCTCTCGCTGTGAGGCTCGCCCCGAGCACACAAGCTCTCGTTCTCATGCAACGCGAAAGCGTCTTGCACCAAAGCACAGCGCCTGAGCATCAGCTGAGGACCACAACAATATCAAGTTTTCGACATTTAGCACGTGCATCTCACACCGCAGCACGGCTGCATCGTCCCAACACTGCATCACTCTTACATCGACCTTGACACAAAGGGCCGATTCGGGAGCCGGCAACACGTCAATGCAAGGTGTCGTGCATTAGGGACGCGCACAGTCACCGCCTCACGGTGGGTGGAGCAAATAATGAACCCACGAAAAATGGGCACGTTTTGCAGTGCAGGTATGCTCAGCAAGACGTACACGGTCACCGCTTCAGATTATTTGTAGCCGAAGCTGTGGCACACAGAAGCTTTCGCAGCACAGGTAGCAAATGCAAGGAGAGGAGCGAGAAGCTCCATACAGATTCTAGATCAAGTATCTACATTGCAGTATAGGATATCGTAGATGTCGCTCAACGGCCGTGACAAATGCTGCACACACAATGGGCACCCGAACACCTCGCCCAAGAACAACACCCTCAGCCCTCGTCAGGGCTCAAAAACCACTGGGACCCGCCCAAGCAGCGAAAGCGCTCGTCGATTCCCAAAGCGTGGTTGGAGTAGAAGAGTAAACGCACAGAGAGCGTTATGCCAAAACGCCTGCCCAGCACCAAGCCAGGCAACACATGCAACTAATTTGATATTCTGGTGCATGCTTACAAGAAAGGCAGCACCATGCCCTTCCTTATGGGACTCCCACGACTGTCGGCGGATGAAGCGCTATACCCCGAGTCGAGATCAACATCGTCGTGGTCAAAATCGATGTCGAAGGCAGTCTCCACCTGCTCGCCATCCTCTTCCTCTTCGTCACCATCCCAGGCCTTCTGTGTAGCGCCACGGTTGTTCCAGCGCAGCGTGCGGCTGATGCTGTCGAACCACTCGGTGGGCTGCGACAAGACGGTGGGGAAGGGGTACTGCGAGGCTGCTATCGTGACATGGTCGCCCTGGCGGAGCTCGACGCGACCCTTGCCGTCAAAGGCGCAGTAAGCAGTCGCGCGTGATTTGCGGGGTACGGCGATGCGAAGAGCCATGCTGTCGTTCAGTAGCATGGGGCGGAAGGACAAGGTGTGTGGGCAAATCGGTGTGAGGAGGATCGCGGGAATGTCGGGGTGTACGAGTGATCCACCGGCGGAGAGCGAATACGCTGTTGAGCCGGTGGGCGTTGAAAAGATACAGCCGTCTGCTTGGACGACAGTGAGAAGGTTGTTGTCCCCATACAGCTCGAGGTTCGAGACGTAGGGCGATGGCCCACGGTCAATGACCAACTCGTTGAGAACCTCGAACTGCTCAGCCTCGATATGCTGAGGAGATCCAGGGGCTGCATTCTTCTGGTACCTGTAGACTGTGCAAGTGAAGCGCATACGCAGGTTGACGCGCATGCCTGCATCGCCCATGATCTTGTCGAGTGCTCCCTTGTACTGTTCGAACTGGAAATTTGTCAAGAAACCAAGACTACCGAGAGAAAATGAGAGGATCGGTGGTACAATGCGCTGGAACAGCCATGATGTGAACAGCACCGTGCCGTCGCCTCCAAGAGTCAGGACAAGGTCGAACTTTTCCGGTGTCTCCCAACAAAGGTCTGGCGTCCAATATCGGAGAGATTGCTTGAAGCGCTCGTCTTTGGCAATCAATGCAGGTGCATCGAAACGCTTTGATCTCTGTAACTTGTAGTCCACATAGACATTAACGCCCACATCTGACCCATACCGCGGAGTGGTGAGTAGCCACTCTGCCAACTCTCGTGTCAGATGTACAAGAGCGTTATCGCGCGCTTTGGTGACGATCATGACATTGCGCACTGTCATCTTGATCGGTCGACGCTGAAGTTGCTTGGAGACTTCGCGCACACTGAAGGCTGTTTGCATGAGCCTCGAATGCGATATCGAATCATCATCTGCGATTTCCTCCAACACTTTATCAAGGTTGACAGCCTTATCGAATTTCTTGTGGAAGAAGCAGGGTGATGCGAGCGCAGCCATCTTACTGACAGCGAGGTCTCCTGAATTCAGATTGAGCTCAGAAAGCGCATCGGCAAGGGCCTTGCGGGTGATGCTCTTCGAGCGACGGGTCTTGCCCTCCATTTCGCTTTTCCCGTCCTCCATCACTACGTTTTCGATCGATTGCGACGTTGGTGGTCGTGATTGCAAGGCCTTGAGGATCGTCTGGCGGGGTACGGCCGAATCGAATGAAGCCGCGTTCTTGCGGTGCTTCTGGATGCGGTGTTCACCAAATGATGGCAGCTGTGGCAGAACTGTAAGGTTTTCGATCGAGGATGAGCTGCTGATAACAGCCGAAGTTTCGTTCCGAAGTGGTTCGTCCGGTGTTGCAGGGGATGATGTTGAGTCGGAGGCAGTGGGCGCACCGACTAGATCTGTCGTTGCTACAGATGAGGCATTATCTTGGGGGCCTTGCGGCAAGTAAAGACTTGTCTGCGGAGCCTGCGGAGAAGGGGCAGGATGAGTGAGATTTATTGATGATACATCGTCGGCGTTAACGGCGGAGGAGTTATCCCGCGGCCTTTGTGGAGAAAGGAGCGGGTTTTTAGTTGGCGAGAACGGCTCCCCATTCCTGGTCGTACTCGGCATCATCGTCGCTTGCAAGAATTACTGAACGGCGCGGGACGCGATCGCACAAATGACGACAGTATTTACCGGATATGGTTCTCGGGATGTTGGGCACTGCCGCGGAAAGCGCCGTGGATAAGGTTGTTGGACGTTTGGATAACAACAGCGATTCAACAACGTTGCCAGACGTTTGATGGATTATAATTAATTGCAGCAAGCTCCAGGCTGGCGATGAAAAGTGATACGAGAAGGGGCTCCGTAGGATTTTGGCTACTGCATGGGAGCGACTCGTAATGTCTTGGGTCTCGGAGATGTGATGGCTGCAAGCAGTGACCGTACGACAGAACGCTGGTGCTGTGATGGCGGACGAGGTTGTGCAAGCACTGGTGAAGTCAAGGATTGATTAGAATTGAAGAGACCGGCTCAAATATTGACAAGTAGAAGAACAACAAAAGACGTAATTGCTGGAGAGTGGTTCCAAATGCAAGGCGCAAATGGGGAAAGTTGGTGGGCGTGAGCTTCGCGGCAGGCACTGGACGCACCTACTGCATCTGGTCTATATTCACTTTGACAGCTGCACAACATCGCTTTAATCCAGTCGTTCTTCGATAAACTCACGAGCCACATACGGCACTGTTCTACACGCAGCCTCAAACGCAGGTACCGCAATTCCGTGGCGGCTAGCCTGCCAGGGTCCGTTGACACCTGCAGCGTTTGAGGCACAAGTCAGCATCGGCTTTCGGTCCAAAGTTAGGATAGGACTTTGCTCAAACCGCTATGCCGAAGCACAATCGACTCTCAGAGGCGTAACATTGCACGTGCTGTCAATATGTCCCCTGAGGCATCGCTCCCGCCCAGGTCATTGCGCTGTTCGATTGGAATCCTTCTGCACTCTTGCGGCTCGTGCCGCCGATCCTCGATCGCAACCTCACACCCTTCGCGTTCGAAGAGGCTTCCCTTGAAAGAGTTCATTAATCTGATACGGGGCAAGTTCTACCCACATTGCATGCCGAGATCGAACGCGAGTCTGTCCCAGATACCGGGGAGTAAAGCCGCTCTGCTAGCGGCTGACGCAGACGAATGGGAGCATTTGGCAGCCGTGAGCACGAAACGACTGCGTGCGGTCTAGTCCGTAGACCACGTAGCAGATGGCGACAACCTTTGGCTTGACACATGGCAATCGGGGACGAGACAAATTAAGCCTCGCTAAATCCTGACCTGTCGGTGCATGAAGTAGGTGCCGTTTAAACCGATGCATGCGAGAATCATACACCTTGGAAACTTGTATCACGAGATGAGGTCGGAGTAGCGGGAGGTACGGCGCGGCACGTCTTGGAGCTGATGGAGCCAATGTCTGTTGCCTCATGGGATTCGTTCGTGAGTTAGCCGACGCCCCTTGTTTGCCTCAGTCGGACTGCTGCCCTTCATGTGAGAGGTCAACGACACATTCCAATACACAGTAGGATTGCTGTAGCGGTATCTTTACTATCTACCGGGGCTTGCTGAAAGATTATTCGCGGTGACATTCTAAAACTTCCGTTTGACGTGTGGAGAAGCAGTTTGGGTCCAACTTCCTGACTGGCATTCATTGCTTCCATCACATATCAGTATTCGTTTGCGACTGTGTAGTTTGAGCTCCACGCCGATCAATCCATGAATGTCAGCGTTCACAAAAGCAGTGGGTATCTGCTGATTCCTAGGCAACGTGTGTTTCCGCAGTTTGTAATTATGAAATGCATCAATTTGTGCATGGCGCGCGATGTGGTGTGTCAATAGTGTTGATTATATAGCAAGTCGAACTTTTGATGGTCGTTGTCAAGTCGTGGTATCTAAAATATCGTAGTATGCGAACATGGTCGAGCTTAGCGGTTTCACACCGAGGCAAGTGCCTTGCGAGCAAAGGTGGGCAGAACGAAAGCAGCCTCGTGGATCTCCTTGCTGTAGTACTTGCACTTCTGGTCCTCCTCCTCGGGTGTCCAGCTTCGCAGAGGCTTCTTAAGGTTGGCACTGCCATCCTTAGAGCAGACCATGAAGCCGATCTGTCCAGAGGGGTAGGTGGGAATGGTAGTGTAGGCGTACTCGACAGTAGGGAAGACAGCCTTGCAAGACTTCTTGAGGTCGGTGATGATGTGGAGGTGAAGCCACTGATTCTCAGCTTTGCAACAGTTAGCGAATGTTTCGTAGAAGCGCTCAACAAGCGCATGGTCATCTCTGCAACTCAGACACAAAGCAGGGCTAAGAAGGGGGCTTACAACCTTGGGTCGTAATGACACCACCCTCGCGGAGAGCACCGCTCAGCAGCTCAAAGTATGGCTTCTGGAAGAGCGCCTCGGCAGGGCCCTCTGGGTCGGAGGAGTCGGTGATGATGACATCGAATTGGTTCTTCTTGTCCTCAAGGAACTTAAAGCCATCGCCGACGATGGTCTCGGTCTTGGGGTGGTCGAAGCCAACGGACATGCCGGGAAGGTACTTCTTGGAGAGACGGATGACGGCCTCGTCAATGTCGCAGAGTACGGCCTTCTCGACGCAGTCGTGCTTGACAACCTCGCGAAGGACACCACCGTCACCGCCGCCGATAACCAGAACATTCTTGGGGTTGGGGTGAGAGTTCATGGCAAGGTGAGTGATCATCTCCTGGTACCTGTGCCTGTTAGTCTCCCTTCACATCAATCCGGTTGCGCAAAGACGTACGAGAACTCATCACGCTCAGTGCACTGGATAACGTTATCGAGAACGAGAACCATGCCATAGTCGGTGGACTTGAAGATGAGGACATCCTGGTACAAGCTCTTCTCGTGGTGGATGACCTCCTCGACCTTGAGGGTCATGGCCTGACCAGGCCACATGCCGGAGATCTCACGGAACCAGCCATCTAAGGGACATGTCAGCATGGAACACCAGTCAAGCGTTGAGACCCAGGGCAATTGGGTCTACAGATGACATACCCTTGATAGTGGGGTGCTCGATAGCAGGCATTTTGTAGGATTTGTTTGTTAAGTAACGGGTGGTAAGTTTGTGTAGGAAGAACGCTCTGCGATTGTTGACAGAGAGTAAGATAGGCCGGCAACGGGTATATATGGGGACCCTCAGGATTGCGGTGTCAATTGGGCTCTTCGAAAACTTTCACCGGGCAACAATTTTCAAGCAATCCAAGCGCGTCATGCCCCGCGCTCCATCCATGCTGGGGGCGCCTTCCCTGACAGAGACTAGTGCGGGGCTCGGGGTGGAGAGCGAGGAAGGTAATGCCGACGATTCATAAGAAGTCCAAGGAACGGCAGCTATTCGGGGAAATCTTGCCTTGTACTCGTTCTATGCAATAGAGGTGAACGTGAATTTACAGACTATTTGACATAGTCATTGTCTTGAGACGACTCTTGTGTGTAGCGTCCGCGGAACCAGAGTCGGCCTCGGGGGCTCGGCCAACATGGAGCGGGGTTAGGCGTACCTTATGTCCAGGGTTCTGGGCTGCAGTCTGGGTATCATCCTTTTGCTGCCAGGAAGTTGATAAGATAGCGATCCGATACAGTTGCTGTAGAAAACATTGAAAAGCTTGGAAGACGCCGCCTCTTGTATACGCGAGCAATCTCACAAGACAGTCTACCAGCACACGATACCAATCATGGCGGAACCTCAGAAGACGAATGTTATTGAGCACTATCTGAAAGACAAGACCTGGGTTGAGAATCCCGAAGTCTTGCCCTGGTTCGTAAAGGACTTGGTGGACCTCCAGCCAACGACCAAAGAGCTCTTCGAGACCTACAGCAAGGTTCCATCGGATGAGGTGGTGCCACATATCACGGAGATCAGGAACAAAGCCTTCAAAATCGTATGTTTGATTCCAACACGTTCTACTGCAGATTTAATGAGACGAGCAGTTTCCGTACCCATGTCTTGGACACTGGGGCTTCCTTAACTTGAATATCCAGAAGTCGGACGCGTACAATGAGGTGCTTCGGCGCGTCAAGAACGGCGAGCAGTACCTGGACATTGGCTGTTGCATGGGTCAAGACATACGTAAGCTCGTGTACGATGGAGCTCCTTCAGACAATATGTACGCTTCAGATCTCAAGAGCCAGTTCTGGGACGTTGGCTACGAGTTGTTCAAAGACAAATCGTCGCTCAAGTCAAGCTTCATCGAGGCTGATATCTTCGATGATCACTCAAGTCTGCAACAGCTCGCCGGCAAGCTGGATATCGTGCATGCAGCTTCATTCTTCCACTTGTTCGATTGGGACGGCCAGGTTGCTGCGGCCAAGAAGATCGTGGGTCTATTCAGACCAGAGTCGAACAGTCTGCTCATTGGCCGCCAGGCCGGACGTGCAGAAGCAGGTGACTTCACTGCTCAGGTCGAACAGACCAAGAGCCGCTACTGGCATAACATTGATTCCTGGAAAAAGCTGTGGAAGCAGGTCGGTGAAGAGACCGGAACAGAATGGACTGTGGAAGCCGACTTTGACGACAGGGCCGACTTGTTTCGCCAAAAGGCTGGTATGGCGGACTTCATCCCCAAGGACACCAAGTTCATGAGGTTCATCATCCGAAAGGCTTGAGGTATTTTGAGGCGTGAAGAGGCACTGCTCATGCGAGCTATTGAAGATCATAGAGTAGCTTGCTTTCAAGAATCAAGTTCGCGAATCTAATTTGTAGACTAAATCAAGTGCAACACGTTGAAAGTCGCAGGCTCACACGGCACGCGCGAAGCATGGCTGGCCAATCATTTTCGATTAGGGTCCAGTGCAAACATGCCAAACACATTCGTGGCTTCAACATCACCACGACACCACTCCCACAGAATTCGCTCGTATGCTCGGATAGCTTGTTTGAACTTAGCAGTCTTCACAATGGATCCCTACTCGCCCGAAGGAGGCATGTTGAAACACTGCACCCCGCGATCTCATCCGACTGACAAACTCACAGAGCTCATCAACGTCCACACCGCGTTCCACGCCGGCGCATATCAGCAGGTGCTCGACTTCGACACCTCGTCATTCTCCTCCAGCAATACACTTCCCGTCCGCGTCTTGAAAGCCCGCTCAAAAATTGCCCTTGGGCAAGCACAAGCGGTCTCCTCGGAACTCGCCAATGAAACGACACCAGACCTTGCTATCGTAAAGCTACTGGCGGACCTCGAGCAAGGCAAGGACGTCACAAATGCAGCAAAGAAGCTGGCAGAACAACACGGTCAAGATAACTTGACTGTGCAGATCATAGGAGGCATCATTTTGGAGCGAGCAGGCGAAACAGAAGAGGCTCTGGCGCTACTGAGCAAGCACCAAGGCAGTCTTGATGCGTACGTTACAGTGTATCTGCAGAAATACATAACAGCTAATTGGAAGTAGCGTTGCGCTCATCGTACAGATTCACCTCCAGCAAAACCGCACAGATCTGGCATCAAAAGAGGCCCAACGCGCACGGAAATGGGCGCAGGACAGCCTTCTCGTCAACATCGCTGAGTCTTGGGTCGGCATGCGTGAGGTATGCTTTTCCATACAGTTGACACAACGAGTATGTGCCTAACACAATGCAGGGCGGTGAGAAGTACCAGTCCGCATTCTACGTCTTCGAAGAGCTCGCACAAACTTCACAATCGCAGTCACCACACTCGCTCATCGCACAAGCCGTCTCCGAATTGCATCTTGGCCGCTTGCCTGAGGCTGAAGCTGCCCTTCAGCAAGCCATCGAGATCGACCCCAAGTCGACAGACACAATTGCAAACTTGATCGTTCTCAACACACTGCTCGGAAAGACAGAAGAGACAGAACAATTGAAGCTGCAGCTACAGAGTGCAGATGCTCAACACAGAGCAGTCCAGGATTGGGCAGAGAAGAAGAGCGACTTCCAGAAGGCGGCGGCTAAGTACACACCGAAGTTCGAGGTCGCGGCGTAGAGCGTTGTACTCGACGTCGCTCTAGGGGCCGCACCCTCCACAATTCGAATTGCGTGCACATGAGCGAATATTCTCAAGTAGCGTGGGCAGCATTGATAGAAGAGACAAGTAACATAACGATGAATGAGATTGCCTCGACTTGCCAAGATCTCGGCTGCTCCAGGTTCCTGCGCAGCTCACAGCTCACAGCTACACATCGACTAGTCAGTGCGTTGATTCGAGAAGTTTCAAATGTGGTCAGCACCCGTGATGACAGCTCGCCTACTCGGGTCCCAAGATCTGGAGATCGGGCCTGCCGAAGAAACAAATGTGAAGGAATAAGCCGAGCCTTCTTTTCAGTCCAGGTGTCAAGGCTGGCTGAGTAGTTGCTAGCTCCTCATGAGCTTTCCAGTAAGGTAAATGCGTGTGCTGAGAGGATGCCGAGCAAAGGTACAACAATATCATACACACCTGCAGGGAGAGGTGATCATCTATTCGGAGGCTTGAAATTCGGTGTCTAAACATTGCAGACAAAGAGAAACAGTACCCCGCATACGGTGAGCATGTGGATGTTGTGAGTGATTGACAATACAAACCACGGAAGTGGCATCTTCCGAATGTAGCCCAGCTGCAGAGTACAGACCTTGACCATGCACGCAAGGCCTGCTTGCACCATCCTGCAGTAGCATCTCGCCCTTTACTGTTTCTTGCGCTGACTATGCGTCTGAAGTTGCGGCACAGCAACAACGAAGACATTGATGGTGGACGACGGGCGGCTGCCAATAGCTCGATGCCGCCGTTACCTCGCGATGCACTCCGCCTATGCATGCAGCCCAGGCCGCGGCATTGAGCTCGGATGCTGAATGCAGCAATACGGCGCAACTAACCTTGTCGATCAATCCAGGCTGTCGGATCCTTCAGCCCTGGCGTCGCGATCATCCTTCACCCTCTCATCTCATGTGTACGCAACCGTCGCGCGCGCTTCGTTGCGCGTCAGTCACCGATGACTTGTCAGCGTCGTAACACAACTCCATGCAAACTCGCATCTGACACGCGCAACGTCGGCGCGTGGGGATGAGAGCCATACGTAGCGCTGCGACTGCCTGTGTCGTAGGTCCCGGGTCGTGACGCATCCGAAGCCTTCTTGGAACAAGCTTAGCCCTAGCCCTGCATCCAATGAGGGCGGGCCCACTGACCAAAGTCGCAGGTCTTGGGTGGCAGCTGCACGTCCAAAGAAAGCAACGCACACGAGGATTCCATGTGTTCGGATTTGTGGACTGTGACTTAAGGCGTCTTGCGGCGCAAAAGCACGGGTGCATGTGTAGAGATTTCAGGCCCAGCGGTTTGCGGCTTGGTGTGCCCTGCTGTAAGATGGGTGATCTGCTGAGCCCATTTTATCTTACGCTGTTATGAGATTGTGACTCGAGTAATTTCCGAACAATTTGGATGCATCATTCCTCATATCATACTTGTACGCTGTCTTGTGCTCATAACTTGCGCCGTCAACTACGCACGCATTCCTGTTCGTTCCAGCTGTAAGTACTTCCGCCGCCCGCTATCTCCGGCGCGCCATACCATATCGATACGATTCCACGCTGTCGTCATACCATGGTTGAAAGACAAGTCGAAGACACGCACCAAATAGAAGAGGCGCAAACACCAATACTCGAAACCATGGTCATCGGAGTGCCGCCTGTGTTTGAAGGGTTGACGAAGCAGCTCGATAAGCTCGTCGAGCAGCCGCTATTAGGCCCGAGAGCAAAGTTCACCGCAGGTACGTGCAATGGGAGTTGGAAAGAGGAGCGACAGGGACTGACAGGCTGATAGCAAGCTTTGCTTATGCCCGTAAGAATGAGGCGGGACGACGGTTACCACAGGCGATTGCGCATCGAGGGTTCAAGGCGAAATTTCCAGAAAATACCATGGGAGCATTCAAAGGAGCTGTAGAGGTCGGTGCGAACGCCGTTGAGACTGACGTTCATTTGACAAGAGACGGTGTTGTTGTACTTTCGCACGACAAGGACCTAAAGCGCTGCTTTGGACGAAAAGAGAAGCTTATCGACGTCGATTATGAATTCGTGAGCAAGTTGAAGACGTTGAAAGAGCCACATGAGTCGATGCCGAGGTTGGCTGATTTGCTGGAGTATCTGGCGCAGCCAGGCTTGGAGGAAGTATGGCTGCTGCTTGACATCAAGGCAAGCCTCGATAACGGTTGTGTGTAACGGTGCGCTGACGCTGTGTAGCTCGACAATAATGCCGACGATGTAATGCGCCTGATCAGTGAGACGATCCGCAGCGTCCCTCCTTCGCCGTCGAAACCGTGGCAAGGTCGCATTGTGCTGGGTTGCTGGGCGGCCAAGTACCTTCCGCTCTGTTCACACTACCTGCCCGGATTCTCAGTCTCTCATATTGGTTTTTCGGTGCTCGTTGCATCATATTTCTTCACGGTGCCGAACGTGGCATTCAACATGAACCAAGCCGTCCTGATGCCTCCATGGGGCAAGGCATTCATTCGAAAAGCTCAGCGCGACGGGCGGCCTGTATACGCCTGGACAGTGAACGATGCTCGACGTATGCGGTGGGACATCCAGCAAGGTCTGGATGGTGTCATCACAGATGATCCAGAGCTGTTCTTGGAGGTGCGTAGAGGCTGGCATGAAGCAACGAAGCATGGACTTCGTATTTGGGACTGGTTGGATATCATGAGAGTGAACTTCTTCGCTCTTGTCTACTCGGTGCTGTTCCAGCTCTTTCTCGGGTTTGGGCTGGATAAGCGTTTGGTGAAGGTGAAGCAAGCCGCATAGTGGAGTCGAACAGCAACGCAAGTGCTGCAGCTGTAGATAAATACGATGTCATGTCAGAAGGTCTCGAGGTGTTGTCTACATGTGATTTGGCAGTGACGTTGTTGCAGGACTGATAAGGTAGCTACGCTCGGGAGCTCCTGCCCTGCGCAAGTAAATTTAGGCGGGCGCGTCCCTGTCCCCGCACGCGTCAACACCCAACCAGCCCCACGCTCACTCACAACACACACCACCATGCCCAGGTATGACGAGCTGTATATAATTTGACGCGCTATGAAGCTTATTAATGCGCCACAGGGAGATAATAACGCTGCAGGCGGGCCAATGCGGCAACAGCGTAGGACAGCAGTTCTGGCAGCAGCTATGTCAAGAACACGGCATCAACCAAGACGGCAATCTCGAGGACTTTGCGACTGAAGGCGGCGACCGAAAAGATGTCTTTTTCTACCAGTCTGACGATACCCGCTACATTCCACGCGCTATTCTTCTCGACCTCGAGCCCAGAGTGCTCAACTCTATTCAATCGAGCGCGTACAAGAACATCTACAACCCCGAGAATTTCTACATCCACAAGTCAGGCACTGGTGCAGGAAACAACTGGGGTATGGGTTATAGCATGGGCGAGACGGTTCACGAAGAGATCCTCGAAATGATCGACCGCGAAGCAGATGGCTCAGACTCGTTGGAGGGCTTCATGATGCTGCACTCGATTGCTGGAGGTACTGGTTCTGGCCTGGGATCTTACATGTTGGAACGCCTCAATGATCGCTTCCCTAAGAAGCTCATTCAGACTTACAGTGTCTTTCCCAACACTCAGGATGGCGACATTGTGGTTCAGCCATACAACAGCTTGCTCTCCATGCGACGATTGACCCAAAACGCAGACTCCGTTGTGGTCTTGGACAACGGTGCTCTGTCAAAGATTGCGGCAGATCGATTGCACGTACTCAATCCCTCCTTTGAGCAGACGAACCAGCTTGTCTCTACCGTCATGTCCGCCAGCACCACCACTTTGCGCTACCCCGGCTACATGCACAACGATCTGGTTGGCATTGTGGCATCGCTCATTCCAACGCCACGCTGTCACTTCCTCATGACTGCGTACACACCATTCTCTGGCGAAAATGTCGAACAGGCGAAGACTGTCCGCAAGACCACCGTCCTAGACGTCATGAGGCGATTGTTGCAACCCAAGAACCGCATGGTGTCAACCAACCCTACCAAGAAGAGTTGCTACATGTCGATCTTGAACATCATCCAAGGAGAGGCAGATCCTTCCGATGTAAGTTGAGTCTTCGTGGAGAGATAGCATCCACTGACATTCTTAGGTCCACAAATCACTTATGCGTATTCGCGAACGACGGCTAGCTACCTTCATTCCATGGGGTCCTGCTTCAATTCAGGTCGCTCTTACCAAAAAGTCGCCATATGTACAATCATCCCATCGCGTGTCCGGCCTCATGCTTGCCAACCATACCGGTATTGCGACACTCTTCAAGCGCATCGTAGCGCAATATAACACCTTGAGAAAGCGCAATGCTTTCCTCGAAAGCTACAAGCGCGAGACGCCATTCAAGGATGGTCTCGGCGAGTTCGACGAAGCTAAGGAGGTCGTCCAAGGCTTGATCGAGGAGTACGAGGATGCCGAGAATGCGGATTACTTGAGCAAAGAAACACCGCCTGTCGACGAGGATGGCGACAAACGAATTAGCTGAGTCATATTTCATCATGGCATGGGCGGCGTTTGACATTACTGGAGTTTTCTGAATATGCCCTCGAATGGTACAAAATTGGCGTTTGGGCAGGCGAAGACGACCGATTGTGTCGCAGAGCAGAGCGATTATTTTATGATACCACCACTTCCTCGCAATCCCAGCCAATTTTTCGACCGCGAACGTCTTACATGCCTGCACTCGGTTGCCCTCCTTGGATGCTCTGAGTCCTCTGGTTATGCTGATTATCGTTACTGAACAATTCCGCCCAGTAGCCAAAGACCACACGTCGCAACCACCGCACCACTCCACACTCGGGTTGCGGGTGGAATCATGCCTTACCATAGATCGTTGATCAACGATCGGTGATCAGTGTGTTTGTCGAGATGGATTCACACACAAAGCTTATTCCCCGAATGTTCGGCTCCCCAACGTTACATCCCCGTAGCCGCATATTTACACCACAAATGCCATCAACACAGACCATAGCACAAACACTTGGTTTTCAACCGCTCACCCTCTGGATCGATGTCGTCCCGACTGATCTTATCTCCTTTGCTCATGCGTGTCGTGACGCGCTCTGCAACCACCGCTCCAGCACGGCGACCCGAGACCTCCATAGACCAGCATCTCAATCACAACAAGAACAAGTTCGCAACTCTCAATGACACTTCAGAAGAGTCATCGACTCAGGTATTATCTTCGCCTACTTTAGCCGTCGCCAAGTCGCTTAGACGCCAGATCAAATCAGCAACACCGCTATCAACCAACCCTTCGTGCATTGAAGTCTTAGCCAAAACATTCGCGGAGAACAGGGGGCTCAACAAGTTTGGTGAGAGCGGTGTGCACCGCGAAGTCCAGAGAAAGATTGCACGGGCTTGGGAGCCAGGTGAGACAGGTTCCTGGCTCGAGAGATTTGGTGGCCCAGGGAAAACAATCGACAGAGTAGCCGGCAAGGGGACTGTGATTCTTCGGGAAACTGGCAAGGACGGAAACGCGTATCTGCGAGTACTCATCTAAGTTCTACATCTCAGTTGATGATGGACTTTGCACTGACAAGAAGCGGTAAAGGATAGTGTTGGTTCTACTAATCATATCATGTCCTGCAATTCCCTTTCACGTTGATATCAATTCAAACACGATGCTTAGTGCCGCCTGTGACATCTTATCTGCCTCACGCCTGCTCTTACTTCTAGCCCTCATCATCACTCAATCTGGTCACCACGGGGTTGAGTTGGGATGGTTGCCATCATGTAGGCATTCCAGCAATCCAATTAATAACCAGCTTTGGGTTCGGTCAGATCTGCCAACCAGTAGTTTACTGAGGCGTTAAGTGAGGCCTTCCGCCATGCACTGTTGCAGCACAAGCCGGCTGCAATCATCTGATATGATCGAAGGGCAGGAGTGAAGCGTGAGTATGGCTTACACTTTGTTTGCGAACGATATTATGCTGAGCTACTTGATGAGCACAGGGCCACTAGGGTGACGATGAGGATGAGTAGTGCAAAAGAATTCGTTGATGTAGTCAAAATTGCGCCCTTAGATCCTTTGGCTACGGTATCTACACCTCGGTCAGCTCGATACTTCTGACGCAAAGCATCTGAATAAGTCCTGGCTAATTTACATGCTAGGATACCGAAAGCCTAATATGGGCGTGTGACATTGTAACAGTACCTACAGCTGTTTCATAGATTGTACAGATAGGCTGACAGGTGCAAAGCACCGAAGAAAGTGGTCAAGAGGCAACATTGTTGTGGCCAAACGGACGATCTTGTCAGCGACCAATGTCGTTGCGCATACTCGACGGTATTGGTAATAGAAAAGAGGAGGCTTACATCTTTCAAGTCTATGTGTGTGTGTGTCATAAGTGTCCGTTTGTTCTTGACCGAGTGTGGAAGTCGTATTGCTCAGCGCACCTGCCTTCACCTTCGAATCCTTGGTCCGCTCCTCATCAACTTCTCTCTTCGCTCTTCTTACCAGGAAGATTAAACACTCGACACACCTGCACTTACCAAAGTACCTCGTCATGCCACCAAAGAAGCGCACTGCAGCTGCCGCAAAGCCCTCGACCAGAAGTCACGCGAAGCGCCAAAAGGTCCCTGAACCTGCGATCGACAGCGAGAACGCTTCCATCGACATGTGAGAGCTCCAAACATTGGCCATGCAGCACCAAAGTTGACACTTCTAGCACCGCGCGTAATGCTACTCAATCTCCACTTCTGCGCCTACCCGCAGAGTTACGCCATAAGATCTGGGATCTTGCGTTTGGCGACGAGATCATCCAGGTCTGAACAAATGGAGATTTCGATCCCAATGGTCCGGAGTCGCGCTTTAAGGTGTATTACGATTTGCTCAAGCGAGTTGAGACGCACCCCAGATTGCACGTTGATCGCAGCTCGTTCAAGATGCCCCAGCTTGTGTGCAAACAATACTGGTCTGAAGTTTCTCAGATCTTCATTTCCTCTTGCACTTTTTACTTTCATCACTCGACCGAACTCTTCGATTTCGTCATCTCGGGCCACAACACCATGTCGCAAGTCCGGAAGGTGAAGGTTAGGGCCAATCTATGCGCTTCAAGAGCACAGTGCCTCTCTACAGCCCGGAAGTTCTCAACTTCTACCACTGGAGAACTCAGGAGTCTGGAGGGCGTCAATTTGGATATTTCTTACTGGGAAGAGGTTAGTGGAGATATGACTTCGAACATCATGAGCAACTCAGCTTGGAACGAGGTCAAGTTGCCGGTCGTGATCCGAGGATTCTAGCAACACAAATTGAAGGAGAAGCTCACCACGGTACACATCATAGACACGGAGGGCTGGGAGCGAGTCAACAGAGTTGTTGCCGCTGCCGATATTTGGGCCTTACTGCTTGATCACCAACCTCTCCGAAGGGCTGCTCGGAGGAAAAGGGACACGTAAGTGTTGGGAGATAATACGGTGATGCTCTGATACAGCGAGAAAATTGCAAGTTCAGGGACTGGCATCTGCGGACAGAAGGAATTAATTCGTTGGGTACTCCAAAACGGGCAAGAGCTTTAGCAAATTACAGCAAGTTCTACGAACATAAACGCAGCCTATACTGATATGAATCTTGAACTTTAATTTTCGTCTAGCCAGCTGATGTGCTGTGCAGCCCTCATGCTGATAACCATTCCTGCATCCGCGCTCGACTCCCCATCAACTACGGTCGCGCGCCAAGCCGGCATTGGCAAACTTGAGTAATGACTTGAACGCGAGTGCCAAAGCAACGACCTCTGGGGAGATGATTCGTGTGATATATGAGGGTGTCAGTTCCTTTAAGTCCAGGATAGTACGTTGTTGTCCCATGCTTGTGATAAGACACGGTCAGTAACGCAGCATTTGACAGCCAAGTGATAAACCTCAAGGACAACATCTAACATGCACAAAACGAACCGGTAGTACAAGTGAACATCGCGAATCATTCAAAAGAGGAAGAGGGGTATTGAATTAGTGTATGTACAACCATCACAAAAAAACTGGTATGCAGGGTAAAGTTCGACCGTATCACATATCTACCACGCCGCAGAAACGCCCGTCCCAATGATTCCCTCCTTTTATACACGACAATACAGACGATGGCATATGTGAATTTAGACCAAGGCGAAAGGGAGAAGTTCAGTGACTGGGCGCGAAGGCAGGAGGCGCGGCTTCGAGGTCGACACGCTGCACGGTCTGCTTGAGGTCGTTGCTCTTGCGGACGAGGTTGCCGAAGTACTTGTAGGCGACCTCGGCGTCGATTCTGGACTTGGTGGTGTCCTCCTTCTTCTGCTGCAGTCTTTCGACGTTGCGCTGCAGGCCGATCCGAACGTCGTTTGCAGGGCTCTTGAGTGCGCGGCGGATCTCAGAGCTGATGCGGAGGGCGTTCTGGTGGGTGTAGTCGATGGCTGAGAGCTGTTGTGACAGCTTGGCGGCGAGTCGGTGGGGCAGGGATTTGGGGACTGAGGAAAGAACGTAGGATATGCCAATGGCAACTGCGTGAATGTTAGCCACCTGACTTTGGAAAGAAGAGCGGAATGGAAGACTTACGACCAGCGATAAGACCAGGAATCAATAGTCTCCTTATGTTGTTCGATCCCATGACCTTGGCAGCACCGAGGGCGCCATCAAGCCAGCCCACACCGCCGACGAGCCTGCCACCTACGACACCGGCTACTGTGACAGCCATGCTAGTACCTGCGACCTTCTCTTGACGTTCCCACAGGCTGGCAACGTCGAAGAAGTCCCACAGTTCGATATCGATATCCACCTGACGTGCCAGAGCGTGCATTGACTTCCTGAACATGCGTTCAGGAAGGAACTTGACACCAGCATGAATGTCATCGCCAAGATGCAGAATACCCAAGTTCCTTATGCCGTTGTAGCCCTGGGCTGCCTGAGTCCGTGCATGCTCTTCGCAAAGACGAACTGTTTCTGAAACTTCGTGCAGCATCGAATCTCTCAGATCCTCGGCGTATTGGTAGGCAGACAACAGTCCAGGGTATTCGATGCCCATGTCTTGCTCTCCGACCCTCGCAATGCAGGTATTCAGGGTGTCGCGTGTGTGACTGTACACCTCCGCTGTTGTGTCTTCGACGGTTCGCTCCACTTGTTCACCAGCTTCTGTGCGAGCTTTCTTCGATTGTTCGAACTCAGGTTCGAGTGCCTCGATCTCTTTTGTGACGCGCTCAAGCTCATCCTGCGCGACATTGCGATTGAATTGGGCGAGGCTGTGTAGGTCGCTGAGAACGTTGAGAAGATAGGTCTGAGCAGGGGCGAGCTTTGATCTCGCTCGCTTCTCCAAGACAAATCGTCGTAACGAGGCCTCGAGGTCACCGAAGTCGCGAATTTTCTCGGCTTCCTTGCCCTTGCCCTTTCGTTTGTCAGAGGGATCATCATCTCCGTCGTCGCCAGGCGGCGAGCTGCCGCTGGAGCCCATTGGGATAGCGTTACTTGAGACAAAATGCACGAGCTCAGAGGACTCCTTGAATGTCGCTGGACTGAGGCCGGCAACCTGCTTCAGGATCATCTCTTGGCAACGACGCTGGTCGCGAATGACATCGAAGCCGTTCACGACCATGAACATATACGCCTTCTCGCGCGCGGCGCTGAAGATAAAATTCTTTGCTGACTCAGTAAAGTGGTTTGCCGCAGAGACGACAAATACCACCACGTCAATCTCTTCTTGGCGGGCAAATACTGCTGTAGTCTTGAGAGAGTCCGCGTTGAGGCCCGGAGCATCGATCAGCGCAATGTCGACAACTCCGTTGTTCAAAATCGACTGGTCTACGTCGCGGATGTCTTGGATGTAGACCTTGCACTGAGACCAGCGATCCATGTCAATCACGATCTTCTCTAGATCCTTGAGGTCGAAGACTGTGTACGTGCTCTCGTTGTTGCGGTTGTAGACGGAGCCAATGGGAACAGCATGAACCTCCTCGACGCCGCCGTTCTCTTTGAAGTCGAGCACCTCACAGAAGATGCTCGTGCAGGGCTGCTGATCCTCTGGTAGGACTTTTCTCCGTAGGAGAGCGTTGCAAAATGTGGACTTTCCTGCATTCAAATCTCCCGTTACCAGGACTTTACTCGAGGTGTCCTCGATGCGCTCCTTGATCGAGTACAGGTGGCGGATACTCTGCTGGATCTGCCCGTCAAGAAGAGATGCAATTGAGTTCTTCTCTAGTGAGTGGACAAGATCGGTCTGTGTACGGCCTCCCATGCGCAACTCGAGCTTGAGGACCGAGAAGTCCTGGGCAAGCTGTGGTGTGACAAGACGTGGCTCTTCTTTCGCTTTCCCGCCAGCAGCTGAGCTCGACTCTGCAATAGGGTCATCTCCTATCGACGTGCCTGCACGGCGGGGAGGTCGTGGTCGTTCGGGCGAGCGTATATGTGGTTCCAAGTCACCGATCGAGGACTGCGTGTGGTGAATACCAGGGCGGGGATCGCGACTCTGGGACGGCTTTCGCTCTTTCTGCACGGAGGGATATTGGGCGGGCCAAACGAGGTTTTTCTGTTGGAATTCCTTCAGAGCGTCGATGGTGCCGTGAATGGCGCGGCCCAGGGCGTTCTTGTTCTGGTTGTAGCGCAGCTGCAGGACGTGGCTGCGCTGTCTGTCGTGTTCTGAATTGCCAGAATCAGGGGGCAGAATCGATGTGGGAGACTCCGAGGGCCTGTCCTCGCCAATGTTAGAGTGCCAGCTTGGGAGGGAGCCCTGTCCGTCATGCATGCTGCCTCCGTACCCAGAATCATCGTCCAACATGGACACCAGGCGGGCGGCAGCCTCGGGTGTCGATCCAGAGCCGACCGTCATGTAGCCGGGGGCGCCAGGGATGCGTGGGACGAAGGGGTCGGGGGTGGAGGCATTGCGGCGACTTGACGACGAAGAAGACTCCTCCGGCGTGGAGGGGTCGTGGGCGCGTTGATCGTGATTCATCGGGGTGCTGGTGTTGTGTGCGCAGTCCAGTGCGGGAGCATGTCGTGGCGACGGTGAGGTGAGGTGGTGCGGCGAGCAGCGGGTTGGGTGGAAATGAAAAGAATGTAGTAACGTGATTGATGATGCAGGAAAGCGTTGGCCAGGTGTGGCGCCCGAGCGCAGGTAAGAGCAGGGATCCTGGATTGGTCGGCTACTTATTGACACGTGCGAAATGCCGAGTCTTGTGCGTTTCCTCGAGACTGACTGGCTGTGGATGCACAGAGAATCTGGGCCTGAGCGGTGTGATTGTTTCAAGTCTCTATACACGCGCGACAAGCGCTCTTGTCAAGTAGGGTTCATTCAAGTGAGCTCGACTATCGCCCGAGGCTGCCGTAGCAGTAGCGTCATCGCCCAAGCCCTACCCGCTATCACGAACCCCAGCAGCTCCAAGTTCACCACCACGCGCATTCACAACCCCGAATACCAACACAGTCGTCTTGACCTTGCATTTGCTCGGCAGTGCTTTCACTGGAGTTTGGTACTACAACAATCTCTAGCCGCGACGGCGCACACCCATCGTTCCATTACTCAACCCACCGCTGCCTAGCCAGCATGAATGTACGTATAACTAGCGCTAGTGATATGCAGTCATTGACCTGCCCAGATCGTAGAATGGGCATTCGGAAAGCGTATGACGCCTGCGGAGCGTCTGCGCAAGCACCAGCGTGCGCTCGAGAAGACGCAGCGAGAACTCGACCGTGAGCGCGTGAAGCTTGAGAACCAGGAGAAGAAGCTGGTTGCAGATATCAAGAAGAGCGCCAAGAATGGCCAAATGGGACCATTGCGCATACAGGCGAAGGACTTGGTGCGAACTAGAAGATATATCCAGAAGTTCTACCAGATGAGGACACAGCTGCAGGCCATCTCACTGAGGATACAGGTAGGTTGGGTGGACCCAATGTGCGGCAGCAGGGGACTGACAAAAGGCAGACTGTCCGCAGTAACGAACAGATGATGCAATCCATGAAGGGAGCCACCAGTACGTACGGGCAGAAGTTACCAGGGATCCATCTGACATTTCACAGCATTGCTTGGAAGCATGAACAGGCAGATGAATTTGCCGGCTCTGCAGCGCATTGCCATGGAGTTTGAGAAGGAAAACGACATCATGGACCAGCGACAGGAGATGATGGATGATGCCATCGACGATGCCACCGGCATGGAGGACGAAGAGGAAAGCGAAGACGTCGTGAACCAGGTCTTGGATGAAATAGGCATCGACCTTGGCCAAGCAGTCAGTTCCTCTTTCATACAGAAAGAGTCTCTACTGACAATGGACAGCTCGGAGAGACACCAAGTGGACTGCAGAAGACTGCAGTGCCTGAAAGTAGGGTAGCGCAAGCAGTTGGCGGAGGTGGTCCTGATCCAGATGACGATGACCTCCAGGCACGACTCGACAGCCTTAAAAGATGAATGAAGCATGTCCCCCTTCTTGAAATATCTCAAGCCATGCCTGGACTCACTGCATACATCTCCTTCGAACGGAGATGGGACTTGGCCAGTTTGCCGGCCGTCCTGAAGGCATTCGCGGTGGAATGTCTCATAACCATGTCTTCTAGAAACGAGGCTGCTGCTTTCATGCTATGTACCGCTCGATGTGGCACCCCATCCGTCAGTGTTTCTCCGCGGCAGACTAGGGATTTAGTTACATGAACCAAAATCTAGAATATCCCTGCATTCTCCACACCCATTGAACCGGCAAATCCAGACTGCTGATCATCAGTAACTCCATGCACCCAAAACGAGACCACATGAGGCTTGCGGGCTGCGTGCGCCGGGAATGCAGCAAGTCACAAGACCTAGAGCTGCCTCAGGGCAGCCCTGCGCTGAAGCCGTTCAGCCACGCAGTCAGCTCTGCACATTTGTAAGGCACCAGCGGGGTAATTAGGGGAGCAGCTGTCAGGATACCTTGCAACAGAGCGCCTTCGAGCCTCGTCCCCGCACTTCCCTGAAGACACAAGGCAGTGCACACGCACGCAAGCACAGCCCACGCTGTTCTTCTACCTGCGCAGTCCTTCAACACGCTATTCCTAGACCCTGTCCGTGTCGATATCTATCCACTTTCTTAAACCTCCTGTGCAGCACCATCTCGCGCTCTTCCTTGTCCGGTAACGCCGACGTCATTTCAAGCACGGCGCCTAACACCAGCGATCACCATAGTCGCACGCAACAAGACCACATATCCCTTTCCATTCGCAACCTCACCGTCCGCACGCGTATCTGGCCCTGCATTCACGTTTCGACCCCCAGCGCATACCGTACGTGTACCTGGCCAGTTGTCTACATATTTCGACGCACGGACGCGTTCCGATTGCCCCTCTTTGCCCTGCCCTGCGTGTTTGTTCGCTTGAGGAGAGCTCGCGCTGATATCTAGGATTCCACGCAGGTCATTGACGTCACATTGGTACGCGTCCAGTCAGTTCGCCAACCTCGTCAAAATCGCCGCGTGAAGCAGGTTGAAATATCTGCCACCCAGTCACAGAGCGCTGCCGCGAATCCTTCAACCTGGCAGGTAATAAGCGCCGCAGCTTTTCCGGTAACGGAGGCTTGCTGAATCGCATGTTCGGCACCTCCCCTGGAAAAGACGACGAACTTGCTGTGAACGACGGCCCTGCGGTGAACGACTCTCGAGGACCTGCGCCAGCTGCTTCTACAAACGACTCCACTATGGGAGGCTCCGGCAATGGACTTGACCGCAAAGCTAGCGATGCCTCGAACCCTAACACGGAGAAGAAGAGGCGGAGTAGCGGCGTGTCGCGTGCGAGGGATATGTTCTCGAGCGCAAAGCAGTCGTTGCACCTGAGTCCAAACCCCAACGCCGCCCCTCCGCCTGGTCCTTCGCCTGGAAAAGCCGAGACACCCATTCAGAAGCTAGGAAAATCTGACGCTGCGCTGAGCGTCCCTCAAGGCTCGCTCAATAACTCAGCCGGCGAGTCCGCGCCCACACCGCGTTCAACGTTTCGAGTTGGTGTAACAGAAGACAAGAACAAGAAGTGCAGACGGACGATGGAGGATACACATGCATACCTGTACAATTTCTTGAGCACACCTGCACCATCTTTTGGCGCTGAAAAGAGAGGCTCGACGTCTGACACGGGCTCTGTCCAGTCTGATGTCACGAACCAGCAGGTGGCCGAAACTGATAACGGATACTTTGCTATTTTTGATGGCCACGCCGGCACTTTCGCGGCCGACTGGTGTGGAAAGAAGCTTCACTTGATTTTGGAAGAGACCATCAAGAAGAACCCCAACACTCCCATCCCAGAACTCCTTGATCAGACCTTTACGAGAGTGGACAACGAACTCGAGAGGCTGCCCCTCAAGAACAGTGGGTGCACTGCAGTGACGGCAGTGTTGAGGTGGGAGGACCGCGTGCCCAACGCTCAGTCGTCGACTGGATCTGTTCTCTTTGCTCCTGCTGCGGCATCAGCGATCAAGAATGAGGCTGGTGAGACCGTGCAGGTGGAAGCTGCAGAGGCACACGCAGTTGCAGACCGGCTACAAGGCGAAGCGAGTCGTCAGCGGGTATTGTACACGGCGAACGTCGGTGACGCACGTATCGTCCTCTGCAGAAACGGCCGAGCTCTCCGCCTCTCTTACGACCACAAGGGTAGCGACGAGAACGAGGGGCGCCGTGTGGCCAGCGCCGGTGGATTGATCCTCAACAACCGCGTTAACGGCGTACTTGCTGTCACGCGAGCCCTTGGAGATGCCTATATGAAGGACCTGGTCACCGGCCACCCTTACACTACGGAGACTGTAATTCAAGCAGACCAGGATGAGTTCTTGATACTTGCTTGCGATGGTGTAAGTAAGATGTCGGCGAAACACATGACCAGTAAGCTAACCAGCACAAGCTCTGGGATGTGTGCTCTGACCAGGAAGCCGTGGATCTTATTCGGCAAATTCAGGATCCACAAGAAGCGTCCAAGAAGCTCGTTGACCACGCTTTGGCTCGCTTCTCCACGGACAACTTGTCTTGCATGGTGGTCCGTTTCGACAACAAGGCTGTGAGGCAGCGCAAGAACGAAGGCACCATCGGCGTCGAAGGTGACGCACTGACGGCGAGAGGCAATGTCACAGAAGCCGAGGCCATTGTTGCCCAGGCAAGGAAAACGATTGGCAACCCAGAGCAGTCGGTGGAGAGTGCCGCAGCCAAGATTATTCAAGAAGAAGAGGAGAAGGAGCCAGGGCCTGAGCTGGACCTTGAAGCAGCGAAGGCAGCACAGAAGAACCCTGCTTAGATTTTGCAGGCACTCAACATCTGCGGAGGGGCGGCACATTTGTGGTTTTTTGGCATCAGTCGTGCCTGGGTTTCACCTCCTCGGTCTATTTCAAGTATGCATGTTCCCAGATTTTGACTGTACGAAGCCAGGCGTTCCTGGCAGAAGAATCGAATCACTCTCATGTTAGCCAATATGATCACTCACTATGTGACTGGGATGCCCCGCATTGAGAGGTCCGTGCCAGACGGGCGACGACATCGTTGTTTGCAGACTCCGGAGCTTCGCCGCGTTCCCCACGATCAAGGCGCACGCTCGACCCACCTCTGGACTACCGACGCTACGCCTGCGAGCTGCACACATCCCTCCATGCGGCTCTGGCTCGAACTTTGCGAGCATCGCAGCAATCATGTCGGGCGACACAGAAGCCCCCCCTAACGATGCCCGCCCGACCTTTGTCTCACCGCGCACGCTGCTGGAGCAGGCGCGCCCGATTCTGCCATCGCGCACATTCACCGCACTCGACCGCGAGCAGCTAGATGGCCTGGTACGGCACTGAGCAGCACAGAGGGGCGTGTTTACTGAGGCTGACGCTGACATCCCCAGCGCACGATTCGCGCCTTCCTCAAGGCCAGGACGAGCTATGACGTCCTCCCTATCAGCTACCGCCTTATAATCCTCGACACCGCCCTGCGCGTGCAGAAGAGCCTGAACATCCTCACCCAGAATGGTACGGCGCGCAACAACGAGTGCGGCACTGGCATTAGCACTGGTAACTAACAACCCTAGGCATCGTCTCCGCGCCGTTATGGGACTCCAAGTCTTCCACCTTCGCCGGTCTCCTGACCACCGCCGACTACATCAACGTCATCCAGTACTATTGGCAGAATCCTGACGCCCTGCAAAAGGTCGACAAGTTTCGCCTGAGCAGCCTGCGAGGTACGTGATAACCCCCTCCACCACCCCCAGCTCTCGCTAAGTCCAGCAGAAATCGAAAAGGCCCTCGGCGTCAAGCCCATAGAGACAATATCCTGCCACCCTGACAAGCCCGTCTACGAAGCATGTCGCAAAATGCTCGAGTCCCGCGCCCGCCGTATCCCTGTTGTCGACATCGACGACGAGACCAAGCGCACCATGGTCGTCTCTGTCATCACCCAGTACCGCATCCTCAAGTTCATTGCTGTCAACGTGAAGGAAACGCAGAAGCTGCGCAAGCCGTTGAGAGAGATGAACGTCGGCACATACAAGGATATTGCGACGTGCTACATGGACACGCCTGTTATGGATGTCATCCATATGCTGGTCAAGAAGAACATCAGTAGTGTGCCGATTGTGGATAAGCAGAGTATGTTGGGCTTCATCGAAAGTACCGAGGATGGAGGCTAACCAGAACAGACACAGTGCTGAACGTCTTCGAATCGGTCGACGTGATCGCCTTGATCAAGGGTGGCTCCTACGATGATCTGAACCTTACAGTCGGCGATGCCTTGCTGAAACGCTCAGCTGTACGTCCGCTTTTCCCCATGCTTTGTATGAGTTGCTAACACCTCGCAGGACTTCCCCGGCATCTTCACATGTTCAGTCCAGGACAGCATGTCGACAATCTACGACACAATACGCAAATCGCGAGTGCATCGATTCATCGTCATCGACGAGGACTACAAGCTCAGGGGCGTACTGACACTCAGCGACGTGCTCGAATTCACACTGCTCGAAGGCGTGGACGACGAATAGTATCGCGACGTTCCAGGACCTGACAACGCACCCATTCAGCGCAGAAAGCTATACTGGGATGGGAAGATCACCGATTGAGTGACTGAAGTAGTAGCGGTGCATGTACGCTAAAGCAGGTGCATTACCGGCATGATACGGCGCATTGGATTGGGAAGGTGGGAATTGCTCATATATCCAGCGGAGGCGCGGTTGTTTCTTTCCTATGGTCTCAGCATATAGACACTAACTATTTGTTATCATTGAAGCTCCTTGGATGTGTGGAGAGATGGCTCACAGTTTGCAGTGTTCATGGCGCTCCTTGACGCAGCCTCTGCCTTTCCAGCGTGGGCCGGTAACATCCCGCTCATTCAGCACCTTGGGAGCCGTCCTGACATGCACTTGTTCCAGTGGTGAAATCCATCTCCAGTATAGTTGCTGCATGCAATTTGACCAATCCTGAAGTAGTACTCGTATCGACTGGCAACTGACGTGAGATGCTGACGGCAATGCTTACCAGAACACCTGAAGAATTCAAGAAGCCGCAGTTCGCAGTGCAGGCGACGTGTAGACATGATTTTGCCCAATCTAACCCAGGGCTCAGAAAATGCAAGATCTATTCTACTTCTCTCATCATCAGCAGCAGCTTTCTACAACCCTGCAGCCTCGTCAGTATCCACACTCAAGACGTATCGACGGTGATATACCTCTAGCCGTATACAGACTCCTGAAACGACAAGTCCAAAGAAACGCCATGGGATCTCAATAAGGGCGTAGGTGCAGAGTGAAAGCATGAGACGTTTTGAAGATCAGTCACGTACTGACGCTATTCAAGAAGCAAGTCCGCGAGAAAGACGGCGCAACAGTGGCGGCAACCCCAACGGAAGACCGTTTTTTACCACTGGGTACGTCTTTATACGACTTCGTGAAAACATTAGCACTGATACTGCAAGTCCCTACTATCGCATCATGAACACTTTCATCGACGACGTGGCAGACAGACCACGCACGGAGATCATGAGCGCACTATCTGTCCCCCGCGAGCCATTTCAATCTGGTATCGACGCAGACTCGGGGGGATCTGCACGGATTACATAAAGATGTCGATTTGGTGTTTGATCGGAATGTAAGTCTGGTTGCAGATGAGTATGTTGAGTGATTGGTGTTTGAAGGGTATTTCAAGTGTAACTCGAGCGGAGATTTTTGGTACAGATCTATATTCGACAACGGCGGTGGGAAAATGGACGGAGGGGGACATGTAACTGTGCTTTCATCTTTGCAATGATAGTCGACTACTTTACTAGGAGTGGTCAGGGGATTAGATGTGATCTGTCGAGTGCAAAAGGCGGCCATGCGTTATTCGAGTATCATGATATTGAAGTGTGTGACTACAGTGATAATCCTGATCCCAAAAACATCACCATAAACGGATAGGAACCTTATCTTCGCAAAGCCGATACATACGATTGATCATATATACTGCCTCGCATTCCACCTCACCTTACCACGCTATTCAAACGATGGCTAGTCTCGCATCTCGCACGCACAATCACCCCAAGCTCTCAAGTGCATCCTGTATATTCATCCATCTGCGCAGCTCCTCGACCAGCGGCCCGATCTCCACCTGATACTCCTCTGCGCTGAAAGCCTTGAAGTCGCGTTTGAGCATCTGTTCACGGTCATCTTTGTTTTCCGAGCTCGTCTTGTGGGTTGACGCCACGTCGACTCCGTACTCCGAGGGCTCTGCCGTGCTGCTCGAGTCGTCAGAGACGTCAGAGTGGTCGGGCTGCGATGAAGATGAGGCGTGTGCCATCTTCTGCTTTGCTTTTGCTTTCGCTTTGGATAGCGCACTGACCAGTTTTAGGGGGAGGTGTTTCGCTTTATCGATGGGCATTGTGCGGAGGGAATGTTTTGTGGTGGAGTTGAGAGGACAAAAGGCGAGATGTCGTTCTTGGTGTTTTGAATGTGCACTGTGGGATGTCTGGGGTGGTGGTGAAAGTGTTTCTTTGTTTGGTGGAGTTGGCGGCGTGAGTGCTCACTTTGCGTTTCTTGATGGGAGAGGGTGTCACAAAGGGTTGAGTTTGTCGAGGAGCTGATAGGTGATGGGGTTAGGTTTGAGTGGGCGCCGCTGGGCGAAGTGTCATGCAGATTGTAGGAGAACACACAATGTATGTCGCGTCTATTCGCACTCTTGTCAACACCTCTGGGGTAGATGACCTGTGTCTCTTTGAGAGAATCAACTCAGCATATACTTCAGCCGTATCGACTGTACTGAGCTTTCACTGTCCGCATTGCTCTGCCTATACTGCCTGCGTGCGCTCAAGCAATCGAGTAAGGCGCAAGCACTCGATATCCTTGAGGTGCTGAGTGAATGTCACTCAGAGAACCTATCAGCTCGCTTCCTTTCGGTCACGGGATCATTCTCCTCAATGCAAAGCTGAATACTTTCATAAGAGATTCGCGCGGCCCACCACACGGAACCCTAACTACAACGACCGCGCAACAGTGCGGCTTCAACCTCAACCGAGACAATTGCTTCAACGGCTTCAATCGGCACCACTACGCAGGAATGCAGTTGTCTGCCCCGATCAGCCCTATGAGTAGCACTTTCTTCGAAGCAGTCCACACACTTCGTCCATACCCGCGTGTTCGCCCTGTGTCTGCGCCAATACCCGACACGCACCCACAACGCACTGCCACACCAGACACCGGCCGCTGTTCGGTTCCATCTGATCCAACCATAACGTATCGTCCTGAGTCTCCGCATCTCTATACGTCCCGGCGGCAGTACGAAGTCGCAACGAGCCGGACATTGGGTTCGCTGGCTCGCCTAGACACCGACATTCCCCGTTCTCCGCACTCTCCATCGAAGTCACCGACTTTCAGTTCAGTGTCTCCTAGGTCTATACTGGCATGCGCGAAGCAGCTACTGACTCCGCACTCCCCCAAGTCTCCTAAGACACCTGGTACGCCTCGGGCAGAGAAGCTCCATGGGACTTTCTGTCGGACGAAGAGCGTGGTGAAGAGCTTTCGTCGGGGTAGTAGAGAGGTTTTTGTCGAGCAGGAGTTGCGGGACTCGCTCCGTTCGGGATTCTACTCAAAAGATGAGGTGTTGGAGCGCTCTGAGATTTTGGATGAACCGCCTCAAATCGCACCTCTGCGGCCGGTGTCAAAGTTCCTACCTGGTCTTACTATTCTGGTGCCTGAGAATGACATTGCTGGCGAATTTGTCGTTGAGCACGGCAAGATCGTGTATGACGATATCTTCGGTGACTTCAGCGAGAACAGCTCCCATCATAGCCCCGTGGTCGCACCTCTCTGCTCCGTCTCGTCCACTGTCGATTCAACGTCACTGGAGGAAAGTACTACGATTGAGACCACGGTCTATACAGCGGGTGAGACATCTTTCCACCACACACCTGCCGCGAAACACGACGATGATGTCTTCACTACATCCCGCGAGACATCGCACACACAGCGTCACATGACCAGCCTCGCAGCGAGACTGCACAATGCGATGGATCCTGACCGCGGGTGTAAGACACCGTCGGTCAAATGGTCAGAAGAGGGCTCAGTTCCGTACACTCCATCGCCTTCGCCAAAGCTTCGACACACAGCGTTGAACTCCGCGCGAGGCAAGCAACCCGGATCACTGCGAGTGCAGTATTCGAACATAGAGACGGCGCCTCCTGTTTCGACCGAGGGTATACCGAAGATGTGGCAACTCAACGAGAGAGAGTCTAAATGTAACTTGCGCGTGGCACCCAGCTTGGAGAAGGGTCTCCATGCGGACAACCTGGAGGTTTTTGAGGAGGATGCGACAGCAGCCGCCGCACCAATCGTCCACGTCGAGCCAGACGTCGTGGAAATCCGGCGTTCAGCGGTGCTTACACCACCTGCGTCGCGAGATCTTGAGGGCTCGGATCAAAAAGAGTCTAACAAGACCTTGATCCCTCCCCCATCGGTAATCAAGCACCGTCCTGAGCGTGTACCGTCAGGTATGGGGCCAGAGTATGAGGTCTCAACGATGCCCATCGAGATTCTCCACACCATCGTTTTCTCCGCCGCCTACGGTAACCCAAAGTGCACTGAGCTGGCCTCGGGGCTCTACGAAGCACTCATAGAGTCCGATTCTTCCATCTCATATTGTCAATGGCGCAAGGAGCGGTTGCTGCAGCAGGCGCATCTCCTGGCTGAGCTGGGGATCTTAGTGCAGTACGGACTACTGCGTGACGAGGTCTTTAACGTGATCCGTGGTCAAATCTTCCCGACGGGCATGACAGAGGTGATGAGCAATGTAGACTTCACGAAATACATTCGCAGGGTTGTGAGCGGGCATATATTGGCCGAAGATCGCGCACAGGAGATCCTCGGACTCGCCATCGACACGAAAGACCAGGGCTTCAAGCAGACTTCTCCCGAGGATGAGGTGTTCTTCCACCGGGAACCATTCAACGAGGCGACCTTTGTGTATGATGTTGGCTCTTCTGATGACTGTTACGAGCGTCTTGGCTCGCTGCCTTCGACGGCTGCCACGTTTGAGCACTGGGACCAGCTGCCTCCATCGCCAGAGCCAGAGCCGCGTTGGTCATGGTGGCAGTCGCCCTTCGCGTCAAAGATGGCGCAGTTGTTCCATATCGGCTACCTAAAGCCGATGTTACAGTGGTGAGATGGTGAATTGGCCACTCACTTGTTCGCGGTGGACGTGTTTCCTTTGTTTGCAGTCATGGGCCATTGAACGATATTGAGAGCATATAGCATATCAGTTGTTTTTGGAAAGGAAATCAAAATGATCAAGCTGAGCCCTGATTTTCCTCGAGCCGAGTATGAGTTTATAGCGAGAACGCTACGATGAAGGAGCATGTGACACTTGTGGTGTGTAGGCAGTGACGTCACATACAACAAATGGGCAGGTGCTCTGCAGCACAACACCGACTTTACGCGTTCCATCGAGTTGCACTGAAGTAAGTAGCTCAAAACCTGCTGATGCTGTAGGATTCACGATCGAGCACGCGATCAGGGTCTGGAACTTTGCTAGAGATTGCAACGCGGCTTAAACAAGATTGGGACTCTGCGCCATCTGCGTCCAAAGACATGGAGCCGCTACAGCTGCAGCCAATCCATTGGATCGCAGGCAAGGGTTAATTGGCTAAAATAGGCACACAATGAATGAACTGCGCCCCGCTGTGACGCTCGTATGGAGTTGTCCCGCGAGCAGACTACCTGTGCGTCGCGGGGTGCCCGCTTGTTGGTAACGAGACAGAATGACGTAGCAAGATCGTCTACCGCGACTTCTTCATAAGCTCCTGATTAAAGCTCCTTGACCCCAACTTCACCTACTGAAACTCATAAACACTAAAGATACCCACTACACAGAAAAATGGAGACCATTAGCAACATTGCGTCCACTGCGACATCGACGGTGTCGAACCTCATCTACGGCAACCAGGACACAGCTACCAAGACCAATGAGACCGCGGGCAAGGAGCCTGTCTCCGGCCAGACTGGCAAGGGTACCGTCGACGAGCCCTACGACCAGGGCAACTCTGGTGAGTGCAACAGCAAGGCAGACGAGCGTCTGAAATGGTGCATGCTAACAGCAGCTTGCAGAGGTTGCTCTTGACAAGAACACCACCTCCACAGGCATCGACTCCACAACGGTCAGCGAGCCCAGCGGCTCCATTCAGAAGCCCGAGGACCTGATCAAGGCCTACAACAACGAGGCTGGCGATGCGGCCACATCCACGGCCACAGGCTCCAGCGCTACAGGCATTACAGACAAGGCCGGCGTGACCGATCAGGTCTGGAAGCCTACGGATGTCGACGCTGTCAAGCCTTCTGTCACCGACCCCGCTGCTGCCCCTGAGACTGGCGTTGGCGCCGAGAGCTCCACAGCTGGCAAGGACACTCTCTGGAGGGGCGTAGATGCCTACAAGGAGAACTCGTCCTCCGGCCCCGACGCTGGCACTGGCGTCAAGCCTCTCGAGCCAGCATCGACCTCGACTGGTTCCACCATCACTGGCACCAAACCTACCCGTCTCACCTCTGGGGAATCGACCACTGGTGGGCCTAAGGGCGAAGTTAATGCCGAGCCCAAGAACTACTCCATTGGTGACCTGACCAGTGGCAAGGAGACTCCTCCTAAGCCTGTTGGTGACAACACTACCTCTACCACGTCCAACACGGAGCCCAATTCTAGTGAGTCAGCCATCAGTCCTCCCGACCTGAGCAACACCTCCCCTGGAGAGAAGCCAAACTACAGTGCGGATACTCACGAGCCCACGCCCAACTCCGGCGGTAGGTGGACGCATAAGGTCGGGAGTGTACTGACCAAAGCTGACGGTGTAGCAGGTCTTGTTGGTGAGAGGGCCGGCCACGGTGGACCAACGTCTGCCGTCGAGCACTCTCAACAGGGAATTGCAGGCGAAAAGAAGTCTTCTTCGATTCCACCCTCGGGGGATGATGAGGAGAAGAGCGGCAAGATGGATAAGCTGAAGGACAAGCTCAAGAACAAGCTCCACATTGGCTCCAAGGACCACTAGACGTCGTGTTGAGGTGCTGAAAAGCAGATGAATGACGATGAACGATGATGATACCACCACGGGAGTTTTGAGGCGGCATGCGATATGTAGGATACCCTTTAGCTGCGTGTAATGAAATGCTTGCAATCCAATCTCGGTCTCTCTCGTGTTCTCGAGTGATGGTCGCGATAGCGGAGATGAGGCTCATTTTGAGGGTTTCGCGGGGGGCGGCCCCTTTGTGCTGTGATTGGGCGACCGTTATTGTCGCTGCCGTAGTCATTCTTTGGCGCAAGGGGCCGCATAGAAGATCTCGCGACTTGATGTAGACGGAAACCGTTCACCACACGTCTCGCTCAGCTGCCACGCACGCCGGCAAGATGCCTCGCCTCTCAGCGCGCAACGTCATCGTCGTCGTCAACATTGTGCTGCTCACGGCGCTCCTCATCCACCTCAAGGACGTCTTCTGGGAGCGCGGCGCATCGAGCGGCGCCAGCTCCCTCTTCGGCGGCGGCGACGACGAGGAATGGGACTACGGCAACGTCGACGACCGCGATGCGGTGCTGGGCCTCAACGGCATCAAGAGCGACAACGACTTCCGCAGCAAGGAGGGCAAAAAGCTGCAGGTCAACGGCGCCGTCGCGTCGAGTCTGGTCGGCCAGCAGAAGGAGAAGAAGAAGCGGACCACGGCGGTGGTGGTGGCGAGCCAGGCCAGCGAGAACGCGACGTGGATCGCCGAGGCGTTTCCGCACTGGGAGCAGAATGTGTACCGTGTCGACGACCCCAAGGCGAAGTTGACGGTGCCGAGGAATAAGGGGAGGGAGAGCATGGTATATTTGACGTGGGTCCCCTTTACCACCGCACTCTACAGCTACTTCACAGCATCGCAAAGCCCTAACAAGCCCAGCTACATCATCGACAACTACGACGCCCTCCCCGACAACATCCTCTTCATCCACCCCAACCGCTACCAGTGGCACAACGACGACCCCGACTACGACGGCCTGCCCATGCTGCGCCGCCTGCAGCTCCCCTTCGTCGAGGAACAGGGCTACGTCAACATCCGCTGCGCGTGGTCGCTCGGCTGCCCCGCCGAGATCAAGCCCCTGGCCGAAGAGGGCGAGCACAGAGAGGCCGTGCATGCCGGCGGCGACTACAAGAAGGCCTTCCAGACGCTGTTCCCGGACAAGGAGGTACCCAAGGAGGTGGGCGTGAGTTGCTGTGCGCAGTTTGCAGCGACCAAGGAGAAGATCAGGGAGAGGAAGAAGAGCGAGTATCAGCGGTACAGACAGTGGCTCATGGATACCGAACTGGGCGATAGTATCAGTGGGAGGATTCTAGAGTACTCGTGGCACAGTAAGTTAGTTCCAGACCTCCGAAAAGCATAAAGCTGACGTCTACGAGTGGTGTTTGGCAAGGAGCCTGTTCACTGCCCCAGCGCGCAGGAGTGCTACTGCAAAGTCTTCGGTCTCTGCCACTTGGAGTGCAGAGACGCTGGTAGTTGCGAAGGCCGGTACATACTGCCGCCTTACGCGAGTCTGCCGCAAGGCTGGCCTTTTGTTGGCTGGAAGGGCGAGCCTAGGAAGAGGATGGGACCTGAAGAGGGATGGTTTACCTCCAAGGACACTTGAGCCTGCTACTGGACCGCCCGTCGGCTCGGATAGTAGGCAGGCGAAGAAGAGCTGGAAGCTTGGGATTAACCGCTCTGTCCTGTTGATCCGGACTTCAGGATCAAGAGCTCCCCGGCCTTGCGCATGGTGTTGGTTACTTGAGCTCGGCATGCCTTGGACCAACCTGTGCGTGCAAATGCTTGCTAACACCGCGCCTCGACGTCTCGAAGCAACCAGCTTGAGCTCAGCGAATGCCACAACAGTCGCTTTCACCACCACCGATGCTGCTTGCCGGAAGCATACTCCTCACTTCTTCCCTTTTAAGCCTGATATCGATAATAAGCGTACGGACTGCGGATAGCGCTAACATCGGTCCGGTCCCCATCGGTGCGCTGCAAGGCTGGACTGTCGTTGGTACGTACATGGCCTACCAAGCGAAAATAAGTAGCTAGGTGTATCTTTGGCCCGGACGCCGTTCAACCGCTGTCAAATCGGTTATTGCGGTTCGCGCAACAGCTCGTCCGGCTGCACAAGGCTTGCCAGACACCCTAAGGCGGGCCAGATTCAAACCTTGCGGCTTGTGCTGAGTTCGCACAGTCGTTACGCGTGCACTGCCTCGTTTTCCTGTACTATGCTCGCACGAGCTGCTACATACGTTACGGCTTCTGGACCTGGGCATCTGCCACTGAACGGTTGGACTATCTTCAAACTACGCGGCTACACGAATGTCTCCACGTCACAATTGGAGTACGAGGCCATGTCCGCGTAACGACACATCTCATTGGCGTGGAAGAATGTTGGAAGTCATTAGTAGTGGAAGCATACTCGAAAACGATACGAATAGTACGATCTAGCCAGGTACATGATACTGGGACTTATCCCGCTTCCCTGCTGTCAGCCTATTCGCCAATGTAGCTACATTTCTCAAGAAGTTAGAGTTCAAATGAAATTGACCTTGATTAGGGCAAAGGGCACTGAGTGGCTGCATGATGGTATATACTCCACACCTGCAGGCGCATGTCACGCAGCATACAGGAGTGCACCGCGGATGCAGCACGGAATCGGCTTGAAATGGCCAATGTTGAGCATTGTAGGCTGATGCCACAGCCTTGTTAGTCAGGACAAAGTACCGTATGCATATGGCAGAACCAAGGCACAGCAGCCAAGCAAGAATGCCACCCACACAGCGCACCACGCTTCATTCCAGTGATCATATCATCACGGTGCAGCATTCGAAATTGCAGCTTGATGCTTCAGTGGAGCGGCATGGGCACGCGAGGCTGAGACGAACCCAGCATGGGCACATCGTGCGACCAATAGCGCGGCCTTTGATTGGCTTAATCTTGCAGAGCCTCATACTTTCCATTGATCACCGGTCATTTTTGACCACGTCGGCCGTCACCTGCTCTTTAAACACCACTCATACTATCGTCACTCTTAGCTTCTCTGACAAAGCCCGCTGTTGTCGTGATCCGCTCCGCAACGAAGAAAAGAGCCTCATCTTCATCATCGACTGCGCCTTCTGTGTCGCGCGTTCAAGCTACCAAGAATGCCTCAGCCTGATGCGCCATGACGGAAGCGGACTCAGGTTCCGGAACTTCCTTCTGCTTGTGTCATGTCATGCTCCTTGCGCTATACGGCAAGACTATTTTGTCGGCGCCCTTGCCAAGTTGGTCCCCAGGTATCCCAACATACCGCTCGCAGAGCCTCATCGGAGCCGGAGCCGCGAGTAACATATATTCAACGCAGACCAAAAACTTCAAACACCAAACCCGACTCAAATCCGTATGGATCGGTCTCACTACCAACCTTTTATCTTCTTTTCTCACCCCTGGCACAGTGTACATCTCATGCTCGGATAGTGACAATTTCCTGAATTCTTTACTCTGTATTATCTTGGTCCGGGTATCTTCCTAGCGTCAGCACTGTGCCAGGGACCGCAGATGACCGTCTTCGAGGATTTCCCTTACGATGTCGTTTTCGAGCTTAGTAGATTCCTCAATCTTGAAGATGTTGTGCATCTATCGCAAACATGTCGCCAATTGAGGACATTAATCTTCAGTAACGATCAGGTCGCCAGGCAGGTAGTCAAAGTGAGTGTCACAGGGGCATAGTTGACTTCAAACGTCTGACCAATATCACACAGACGCACCACCTTTATACAAGCGAAGCAACAGAAGCCCAGCGCGGAACAGCGACATACAGGCAAGCTCTATATTCTATATACGAAAGACGCCACGCTTTCCTTGATGCGAGGCCGTTTTCTGCGCAAGTTATTGGAGAAGGACACTCCTTCCTTTATCGCTGCGGAGTACTGTGCGTGCAACGAGAGAATTCGATCACTGTCACGGATGTGCGATCTGCAACGCCTAGCAGTGAGTTTAATCTTGGTGAAATACTACTTAATCGCCGGGAAGAACATTACGGCGACAGCTTTGAGATGCTGTATTACAATGACGATCTCCTCGCGGTTCTCGTCGTGACGTATGAGCACGCGAGCAACGAGGGTGAGCCGCAGGAGAGATTCATCGCTCTTACGAAAACAGCCCCTGGTCTGACCGACAAAGAGCGTATCATCAGAATAGTCTCCATCGGGCCGGCAGCAGACAGCTGTAAGTTGTTCGTTCGCCACACTTTAAAGTATATGTATTTCGGTCTTCACAATACCCCAGGAAGGGATGGGCATCGCAAGTGGGTGATCAAGGGCTGCTCACTGGATCCGGATCATCCTGATAACGATGTCTGGATCAATCCACCGCTTCTCATCGAAGACTTTCATGGCAACGATGTCGGATCGACTGTCGCCTTTGAGATACACGATGGGTATTTCTACGCAGTTTCCAACCAGGGCACTTATGAGGTCGAAGAAGTCGACTGGACCTCTTTCTACCACTGCGTCAGGTTTCCTCTCGACAACAACGCTGAAGAGGCGTTACAGAGAGACACACGTGTCTACCGTCGACAACATGCCGAAGGTGCTATTCACGATTCTTGGACCGACCTCACGCTACAACCGGATGAGAAAACCAACCAACTATATGTCGTCGAATCAAGGCGAGAATGGATGGGCTCAACCTCGAAACAGGCAAGAACCTTTTACGCCTCGAAAATCCAGTTCCCCACGCTTGCGTCTGAGGACCATATAAGCGGCCTGAGCAACAGCGTACCAGAGCCTCGTCCACTGCCAGAAAACGACATTCTAACCACCCTCCTCGACTCATCCCACAACGCAAACTACATGCCCACACCCTCCCAATACAGCTGGTCGCGGCACCCCGAATTCCCCACCTACACCAGAAGCCCCTTCACACTCGCAGCAACAAAATTCAGGGCATACAACTTCCCCAGCTCGACCTTCATCGACCTCGTCGAAGACGAAACCTGCTGCCAACGCTCACCACCATCAAACCCCTGTCTCCGCCTGCGCATGGGCAGCCGCCGCGTCGCTCCATCCGACGCCATCTTCTCAGCCCACGAGAAAGGGAAACAACCAGCTATACACATCACCCCCACTGACCCCCCGTTCGAGAACAACCCCTACATAGACCACACACGCTACCGCTACCCCCCCATCACAATGTGGCCCCCTCCTCGCGCAAGCTGCCCCTGCGCCGCGCACCTGCACAGTATCATGAACCCCGCGTCAGCATCCGCACAGGCTTGGGGCCGCAGACGCATCGACGCCGTGTCCGACGAGCGCAGTGTCGTGTACATGGTCAGATCCAGCGGCGCGAGCGCACTGGGGACTATTGTGTTCGTTGACTTTGGGCGGTCTGGGGCTGCGTCGCGAGATGGGCGTGGGATGCGCTGGGAGCGGTACATTGGCCAGGATGTAAGGTGCATGAGTGGAATGTGTTCGGGATTGGAAGGCGAGGCGGCGTTGTGAGTGATGGGGTGAGCGCTGATGAAGGCGCTTGAGCCTCGTTGGGCGGACTGCGTTGGTGAGCGTTGATGCGCACTGGCTTTGCCTGCTGTTGGGCTGCCGTGCAGGATAGCACGGCTTGTTGGTGTCAGGGTATAAAGGACGTCGGGTCCGGGTCGTGAGGCTGAGTTCTGCGAGTGAGGCTCACAAGGCTAGGTGATGAGCGGCAATTGCGCGTAGTGCGCTTCTGGTTTTTGATATTAAAGGGAAGAGCATCATGTTACAAAGCTCGTTGCACGCCTATGCATGAACGCCCCGAACCATGCGCGTCCCTGTGGCTTACTCGATTATGTTGGTGATCATGTACTTTTCATTCGTTATTTGTGTACTTAAAAGTGACCAAACACCGTCGTCAATCTCGCCAACTCATCTACGTGTAGATCTCTTCCGTAAGAGCGTTCAGGCCAACGCCCTCCTTCGCGATGTCCTCCTCCTTCAGGAACAACAAAGGCATCTCAACGAGGGTACCGCGAATGGTGCTGAGAATCTCCTTTACCTCGCGCACACCTTGCTCGCCCTGACTGAAGTTCTCCGCAACAACGTGACCCCACTTGTACAAGCTAGGCTTCTTATTCTCCTTGTCTTGCTGACTCTGTCCAAAGAAGCGGCTGTAGTACTCATCGTATTGCTTCCAGTTCCTCACTTCATCTGAGGGCACAGGGTGGAAGATCTTGCCAAAGGCCTGGGTGTTGGTGTTGGCGCGCCAGTTCCAGAGGTTTTGGAACTCATCGGACAGCGGGTCTGCAACTTGATTGTCCATATCCGAGCCCCAGTCGTAGCGCTGGGGAACGGTGACGGGCTGCCAGTTGTCGTCGACGCCGTCAACAGGCTGATGCTTCAGTAGACCAAGGTGCTTGCGGAAGATCTCGCGGCGCAGAGAGGACGCGAAGCGAGAGACTTGGAAGGGGCGGCCATCCATGGAAGAGTCAACCAGATCCGGATCGCGGATAATGATTGCAATCTCCGAGTCGTGGTCACCGAGCTGCGAGCGATCGTTCAGGTTGGCAGAGCCGCAGATCACGGTGGTGTCGTCAGCAATCAGCAGCTTGCTGTGGATGTACAGCTCTTCGCTGACGAAAGCATCCATCTCATCGACGGCGCCACCTTCCCAAGGAACGTTGCGGATGTCTTCGCCGTTGAGCATGTAGCACTCGCAGACTGAATCCCAACGACCGTCTCCAAGACCTTGGCGACCGCCAATGTTCTGTGCTTCTTGCTGGTAGCGATTGTAGTCGGATTGTCTGCCATCATTCGGGACACCTGCGTCCTGCTGGGCGTCCAGCTCGTACTGTGACTGAGGTGGGCGACCACCACCGTCCATCTCGTGGACACCATACTCGGCGGACGGCGGGGGTCGGTAGGCTTGGTAGTCACGTGTACCCTCATGAGCAGCATCGAAACCTTCGCTAGCCTGTGCATATGATACGCCGGAGCGCTGCTCGGCTTCTTGCATGACCTTGCTGGCGTTGATGCGATCGTAGCTGCGAAGATTGTAAAACCTGATGTAGTCCATCGGGTTGAAGCCAGCCTTTGCGATCTCCTCGTAGATTGAGTGACCTCCACGATTGATCGAATCGTACTGGAACTCCATGATAGCTCGTGTACCTAACGCTTCGTCAAGCTTGAGGTCTCCGGCAAAAGCCGGTACAGCCGGAATGACAACGATCATCTTGTACTTTTCGCCATTGCGAGCAGCACGGACGATACGTTCGACGATAGCAGCACCTACCTGGTTCTTGATCGGACGCTGCTGGTCGCCAGTTGCTGTGATGAAGAACTGGTTCTCAATGTAGACGAAGTGCTGACTGTTCCGGATGGTCTCAACGTACGCGTTCTGGATCGAGTGCTCGGTCGAGATATTGTGGCTCCACTTCGTAGAGCTGCGGGTGATCTGAGCATCGACGTTGGCGCGCTGCGCACCGTGTTCAGCATGCGATTGGTACTGCTGCTGATCGTGGTGTGGGCGACCACCATAATGCTCCTCATACTCCTCGTGAACGCGGTCATACATCTTGCGACGGAAACCACCGCCACGGCCGAACCCTCGTTCGCCTTCCTCTCCATCACCGCCGAGCCCCCGAGAGCCTTCTTCGCCCTCCTCAAACTCGCGTTGCTGTGGTGGCGGGTATTCGCCGCCTTCTTGAGCGCCGCTTGCAGTATCCGGGAGTCGAAGATATCTGGTTGACTTATGAGAGTACTTCTCGTCGTAGATGAAGTTCCAGCGCTGGGTGAAGTGCGTGCGAAGATCCTGAACAACGGGGCCGCGCAGATTGAGCGCTACATCAGACCACCCCATACGAGAGCTCTGTGTCCTGTCGAGCTTGTTCTCCTCCCAGTGATCGACACTGGCGAAGTCTGTATCGGCGTTAGCCTACACATAGATCTATGACATAGTTGTCGCTGGTACTTACCCAGCATTCGAGCGTTGTTGAAGTCCTGCCCGGGGAACACGATACGATCGAGACTTCCAGGGTGGGCATCAGCGATTGGGTGCGAGTTAGTGTCCCAACGTCCGTAGCAAAGATCCAATCCGCCCATGAACGCAATGTTCCCGTCGATCAAGCACAGCTTCTCATGATGTGCCCAGTATAGAACAGTATCGCCGGTCGAACCGTAGACGCTCTTTAGACCATCGAGAGGCAGCTGAGCAATCTTCGCTGGCGAAAAGCTCATATTCTTCATGGAGTTGAAGAATTGGCCAGATAGGACCGAAGCATCGGGGGTGTGGTCGGGATGCCTGAAGACACCAATGTTCTGGTGGAGCTCCTCCAAGTGGTGCTTGGTGTGAGCACTCGAGACTGTTATAGGTGGTGCAATCAGCGGGTTTGTCCTTTCCACTTCTTCAAGGGATTTGAATATTACGTCGAGACCGACTCGGGTAAGGCCTTTAGTGATAGGGTCCGTCGAATGTGGTAATAAAGAATGTAGATAATTGGGCAACAATGGATTCAACTTACGCGTCAAAGCCTGGGTGACCTCCTTGTAGACTATTACATTGACTCTGACACCACGCTCGGCAGCGGCCAGAAGCATACGATCAACACGGTACTGCTGGTTCTTGGCCGGAGGTCGCCTGAGATAGAGCTCTGGCGAGAGCCACCAATCCAAGATCCAGATGGACTCGCGAGCTTGTTCCAACGCAACCGATACGGCATGCATGTACGAAGCTCCGTCCACATACCACTTGATGTCATTGCCATGGCGCTCAGGAGCGAAGCTCAAGAAGCGGTGCTGGTTGTGGTATTCTTGTCCGGGCTGCGGCTCGCCCTGTTGCTGTGCCTGAGCAGGAGCATCGTCTTTTCCTGAGAAGGATTCTTTGAGTTCGGCGCCGATTTTATGAACCTCCTTGTGGAGCTTATCGAAGAGGAAAGACATGCCGCCAGAACTGGATGAGCCTTGTTGAGGCTGCGACGACTGGCAGGATGTGTTAGAGAAGGGTCGTGTGAGAAGAGAGAACGAGCAGCGGCACTAGAAAGCTGCAATGGCCTAGCAAGGATAACAGCAGGATAAGGTGCAGGTCCGCAGGAGACCGAGCCCGCGAGGGGCTAGTGATGCTCCATACCGCTTCTTGCACGACCATGAAACTGCGCATCATGCGCTCTGTGTACCAATGACAGCATTGTGGACAGGAGAGCACCTACCTCCTTCTTGCCCCCAAAGAAGCGCCGACCCATATCACCCACGAAGCCACGATCCCCTTCTTGTCCCTCGCCTTGGCCATAATAGTCCCCGTAGGCCAGATCATCGTCCCTGCGCGACATGTTGAACGGCAGGGAATTGCTCAGGTACCTCAGCCTCTACTCGAACTGGAGTAATGTGTGTTCAACGGCGGTGATGACGCAGGCTGGACCCTGGAAGCGGGGCAACGTCAACAAGGAAGGCGCAGCAGCTGAGACATCACGGTTGCCAACGACAAGCTGGAACCGCGCAATACGAGATGTTTGAGTAAGGGAGACAACAAACAGCTCATTTCACAAATCTGTTAGTGCTTTTAATCCGTCTACGAATTGATTAAAGCTTCTGGCGATTAGCTTGGCCCCTCACCCCCGCACACGGTAAGCTCCCGCTTCCTTCTCCAACTCCCACGCGCCATCACCTTCCTAGCCTTGCCGTACAGGCGTGTCAGAACACCGCGGAGAAATACATACCGCACCTCCAGGCCCAGAGCTCTACCGAATCCCTACAAGGGCATAGATTCGGACTGATGAACCCAAGACGTGACTGGTGCGGAGATGGGTACGTCATGTAGATCATTCTGAACAACCTCAGCAATCGAACAGCTCAATCGTTCCGTCTTATCTTTCCCCTCTCTACTACACCTGCAGCTTTACAGTAGCTATAAATCTCCAAAAGAGCTCTGCCGTCATGTCCTCCGTGTCTCGTCTCGCTGTTTCTGCTCGTCTCGCTTCTCGTGCACTTGTACCCGCGACAGCTCCGTTGCGATCAGCCACGTTCACAGCCACCCGGTGCTTTCATTCCACACCAGCAAACATGTCTCAGCACCCAATTGCGACACTTCAGGTACGAGCAAGTCCCGTGCTTATCGAGACACCGCTAACATCTTTCAGGAAGATCTGATCCCCAGACTTCCCCCATCCTCGCCCACTCTCTTCGAGGCCAAGAAGAAGAAGAACCTCAGCTTCGAGGTAATCGCAAAGGAAGTCGGCCGTGATGAGGTAGCAATTGCAGCTCTGTTCTACGGGCAAGCCATGGCTTCCTTGGAAGACATCCAGAAGCTGTCCAAGGTCCTCGACATCCCTACTGAGACACTCGAGTCGCAGCTTTCAGGCTTTCCCGACCGCGGCCGATCGCTCGAGATGCCTCCCAAGGACCCGCTCGTATACCGCTTGTACGAGATTGTGCAGAACTATGGATATGCGTACAAGGCTGTGCTGAATGAGAAGTTTGGAGATGGCATCATGAGTGCTATCTCGTTCTCAACCAAGGTAGAGAAGGAGACTGACGAGAAGGGTGAATGGGCGAAGATCACACTGAGGGGAAAGTGGTATGTATTCTATTTCGATTCCTCCAAGCACTTGCTAATGATCTCCAGGCTACCGTACTCGCGTTTCTAAGCGTTGTGATAAGAAGTTAACACATGATCTCTTTTTGCGATGTATATATTCGAATCAGAGGCCTCTCATACTTTCATCGAGTTCTTGATTTAACTACCTTTTGCAAGTCATCTATTTGATTTGGTGAAGAATACGCAGCAAGCCGTGTGTTTTGGCGTTGGTTGCTTGCGCGCGCAGAAACCGGCTCCTACGCCTGTCGCAACTTCTCTCTCACCTCGCTCGCCCCATGACCAGCCCAGTGCCCCACATTGGCTACCTGGGTACCTCTGTATCTTTTCATCTTCTCCCAGGCTAAACCAATCCCACTTTACCGTCAATCGCCTCCAAGTCGAGACCTTACACTTGGGTCTGCCACTACTCACGCACACAAACACCCACACCCGCCCCGCGTAGCATAGACGCCCACACTGCTCACCATGCCTGCAGTCATGGATGCAACGAAGGTAAAGTGCACGTACAAGGACTGCGACTTGTACTTCGGGACCGAGAAGGCGATGAAGAGCCACAAGAAGCATGACGACGACCACGATTACTGCCACAAGTGCGACGAAGATTTCGATAGTTTCGACGACCTAGCTCATCACAAGATCTACCGGCCAGACATGCACAACAAGGCCTGTCGTGTATGTGGTCAAGAGTTCAAGTCCGACTCTGGCCTGAAACGTCACATCGAGCTAGTAATATTACACGTACTCCTTCACAGAGCAATCCACTGACAAAGGCAGTCTCACAAAGTCGACCAGCAGCTGACCTGCATTGGCTGCAAGAAGTCCTTCTACCGCGCCTGTCTGTTCGTGGAGCACCTCGAGTTCGGATACTGCGATGTGATTTCCGCGTCCCAGTTCCAAGGCCATATTGTTCACAAGCATTTAGTCACGGCGCTCCTGAGAGACAACGATGCTTACAGGCAATTCCAAGCCAAGCAGGCGAAATTCGAGGCAGCCCATGGTGACTTCGAAGAGGAGGGCGGTATCTGCCTGGACAACCCTCTAGATCGAGAGGAGGAAGTGGAAGTCGCGTTTGCTGCCATCCAGCCCGACGTGCACGCGACGCCTACGCACACTACCGGAGAACACTATCCAGCACTACCTCCGCAGACTCGGGCCTATAAGTACCATGTGGACGAGGTTGCATCCACATTCGGCGGCTTGTCTGTCATTGATGATGATGGCAGCAGCACTGTGATGGGCGCTTGCAGCTCTGCAGCTCCATCTGTGTACGGCAGCTCCACCTATGCTCCGTCCGCATCCACAGCTCGCAAGGAAAAGGTCTGGGTCGACCGCAATGGCAAGTCGGCTAGCAGCGCCTTATTCCCCAACGCAAAGTCTACGCCAGCTCCTAAGGAGTTCTCCATTGCTGCTCATGACGAGTACATGGAACGAGAGCATGGCATCAACATCATGAAGACTCGCTTCTGGGATCCACTGAGCGTCGACTGGAATCCAGAGCGTTTTTACGACTCGGTCATCGACAAGTACAACTGTCCTTTCGTGTGCGAGCTTACGTTCCCTACTCCGTCCGACCTGAACAAACACATCAACAGCGATCACCGCCTCACTCGCATGTCGTGCCCAACATGCCTCAACGGCTTCAAGAGTGTCACGGCACTGATAGCCCATTGTGAGAGCCGGGGATCCAAGTGTCTGATCAACAAGGCTGGTGACTTCAACATCTTCCTCGATCGCATCTCTGGCGGCTTCCTTAGCGTCAGGGAGAAGACTCGCCCTGACCATCTCAACAACCCAACGGTTATGCTCACAGATCCCGGCACTAACAAACTGGAGAAGTACCAGCCTCCGGTGGCTACGTACCTCCAGTACGAGGTCACGACACCTCCAGACTGGAAGGAGCCTACTAGGGGTGGTGTGCAGATAGGCTACCCTGTGCAGCGGAGCCAGTGGTAGAGCCATGGAGGGGATGTGGAGTGGACGTCTAGAGACGGTATGGCAGGGCTGGAGTGACTGTCATGTCAGGCTCAGTGGAGCTAGGCTGGATTTTGTGCTTGGGAAAAGGCAGAAGGCTGCGACTTGGGAGGGATGATGTTGATTTATGGGGAAAGTGCTTTGGCTGTTTCCAATTTTGTCCTCGATGACGATGCAGCGAGGAGATGATCAGCCCTTGTGGGCCACGACAAGTAACTACGTAGCATCATAAAAGCGTGTCTTTGACATAGTATTCTCTCTTGTATCTGTGTGAAGCGTGCGTGTACAAGTCTTTACGTAGTGTTAAATGGGTACTGGTCACGACACAGCCAGCAGAAAGTACAGTCAACGACAAAGCGCTTAGCGCAGGGTTTGCCGCGTGGCGATCTCCACCTGTTATTTCGTAGGTTTGCGAGGGCTGTGGTCGACAGGCTTGGCTGCGCTGTCAGCAGCCGAGCTGTGTCAAGAGCAAGGCATGCAGGCAGCGACCGTCATAGTCAGATGCAGGCAAGAGTGTTTCGTCGAGGCAGGATTTGCTGCGCGTGGCTCCATCAAAGCGGCGAGTAATTATTTAAAGCTCGCTGCGGACCAAAGCCACTGCAGATCGCGAGGTTTCGGGCTAGCTAGCCAGGGGTCGCAAGGCTGAGGCTGTGCTTGCCATCCCGAGCGGCTTGCGTAGCCGTCGTCGACCTCTCTCGTGCTCGACCCATCACTTTGCTTGCAGCTGGAGACGAGCCTGTTGTACTAATAGCGCTGCTCTCTTGGTACTTTTTTGCGCTCTTTTCTCGCTTCGTGCAGGTGCATTCGACCGGCCTAATAACACGCTCGCTGCTGTTCGCTGTTTCTTGGTAGCACCTCCGCCGCAACCACCGCCGCCCATCACCGCCCACCGCCGCCCCGGGTTCCGAGCGGGAGTTATACGAGCATCTTGGGCCTCGCCAGCTCCACAGTGACCGCGCAGTGCTGCTCCCCAATCCCGGCGCTTGCATACCGCCTCTGCGGCCTCATAGTCGACCCGCTACCGTCCCGTCGCGCGTAGCTGCACCCGTCCTCTCCCAGTTCCAGTCCCGCTCACCATGGCGGCGAACGACTACTACAACTCGTCGTATCCGCCCACGGGCCCAGCGACGGGACATGCAGCCAGCCCCCTCGACCGAACAGACGCGCCACTCCCGCCCGTACCAGGCAAGCAGTCGCAACATGTCGTCTCGCCCGTCACCTCGCCCTTTGACGAACACAAGTACCCGCCCTACCCGTCCAACAGCCACGACGCCACACACTCGTCGGGCGCGCTGGGCGGATACCCAGACACTTCCTACCACGGGCCGTCCCAGGACGCACAGAACACATTCGCCTCGCCGTACGACACGCCGCCCGCGCAAGGCCACAACGATCCCTTTGCAGACCACAACGCCATCCCGCTGCAGAACAAGATGAGCGGCATGAGCCAGCAGCCGCTCGCCTACAGCGCAGACCCAGAGCGCGTCTACCCGGCGCCAGAGAAGAGGCGGAGAAAGCACAAGAAGAAGGAAGGCTGGTTCAGCGGACGCATCACGTGGGTCGTCTACATCCTCACCACCGTCCAGATCGGCGTCTTCGTGGGCGAGATCATCAAGAACGGCATCCTCACCGGGTCGCCCATCCAGACGAAGCCCAACTTCAACATCATGATTGGGCCGTCATCATATGTCTTGATCAACATGGGCGCCCGCTTCACGCCCTGCATGCACAACATCAAGCAGATCATTGCAGCAGAGGTCACCTCATGGCCCTGCCCGAACTTGACCTCTCTCGACGCTGGCAGCCTCACGTGTTCGCTCAACGAGCTCTGCGGCCTTGGCGGCGTCCCCGACCAGACCGGCGTGACAGACTTCAGGGACCGATCCAAGGAGCCCAACCAGTGGTACCGCTTCATCGTCCCCATGTTCCTCCACGCAGGCATCATCCACATTGGGTTCAACATGCTGCTCCAACTGACGCTAGGTCGAGATATGGAGAAGCAGATTGGCCCCATCCGCTTCTCCCTGGTCTACTTCAGCGCAGGCATCTTCGGATTCGTACTGGGCGGCAACTACGCAGCAGATGGTATTACCTCTGTCGGCGCATCCGGCTCGCTCTTCGGCATCCTCGCACTAACCCTCCTCGATCTCTTCTACAACTGGTCCTCGCGCCGCTCGCCCATCAAGGACCTGCTCTTCCTCCTCCTCGACATCGCCATCTCCTTCGTCCTCGGTCTGCTCCCCGGCCTCGACAACTTCTCCCACATTGGCGGTTTCCTCATGGGCATCGTCCTCGGCATCTGCCTCCTGCACTCGCCGCAAGCCCTGCGCGAACGCACAGGCGAAGACGAACCCCCTTACACCACCGTCAGCAACCCCATCCATGACCCGCAATCCGACCCCTCGCACCCGCCCATGGCGAGCAAGAGCCCCGTCGTCGGCCTCCGCCACTTCGCCAAGCAGCCCCTCAGCTTCTTCAAGGGCCGCAAGCCGCTGTGGTGGGCCTGGTGGTTTCTAAGGGCGGGCGGCCTGGTCGCGGCGTTTGTGGGGTTTATTTTGCTGCTGCGGAATTTCTACGAGTGGCGCAATACGTGCTCCTGGTGCAAGCATCTGACGTGCTTGGTGAGTTGTCTTGAAATGTTCTGGGAGATATGTTTTGCTAATGGTGTACAGCCTATCAAGACGAATGGCGTCGAGTGGTGCGATATTGGAGGGTTGAATTTGACGACTACGTCGAGTCAGAATTCGAAGAGGGATCTGGGGTTTGATGTCGCGGCGTATGCGCTGGATAGCTTTGCGGGGGCATACTAGGGAGATGATGCTCTGGGTGTGTGAGAGGGAGTATTTGGATACCAGACCCTGAATGAGATTTGGAGTCGAGGTTAGAAAACATGCATAGCCCTGGCGTTAGACGTTGTTATATCTCAGCGTAGATTATCCGTCGAGTTGTCTTGACGACAATGCTACATGGGGTTACTTGTAGCGGAAACACGGAGAATCAGTCCTTGTACATCGGCTAGGCAGCTGTGACAAGCTTTATGCTCACGTCATTTTCCTTGAGGTGAATAATTGCCTGTGCTCCGAAAGCTACCCCCCAAGCTCGCCGCGCTCCGCACACCCCCGAAGCACATCCCTGCACTTGCATCACATCACGCATCACCACCACCACCTCAGTCAACACCTCAACACTCCACGCCTCGATGGCCCCTAACAACACGCAGCGCCCGCCGTGATGGAAGTCCGCCGCGACCCACGCTCGTTCCTCTTCTTCATCATCCTGCTGCTCATCAACTCGCCCGAGCCGCAGCAGCAGTCGTTCAACACGCGCTCCCGCTACGACGAGCTGATCCAGCGCGAGCACGACCAGCTCGACGTCTTGAACCGCACGCACTACGGCGACTTCAACGCCGCACGCAGGAAATGGCTCAACGTCAGCGGGTGTCGCAGCGACGACGGGTTCGCGTGGGACATGCTGCCTAGCGTGCAGGCCAAGGCGCACGCCCACGGGGAGCGCGCGCTGGGCGGTGCGTGGGCGGGCGTTCTGGACGGCCAAGCCGACATGCTGCCTCTGCCCGTGTACAGGAATCTGAGCGGCTATGTGCAGGGCGAGTGGGTGCGTGATGCGGGCAGTCGCATCAGACACCCGGCGGACATGGGCAACTCGACGCACCCCGCCAAAGACCCGTTCACGAATGCGGCCATGGAGTTTGATCGCAACCTTACGGGCTCGAGTGGGAGTATCAGGGTGCATATCACCGAGCTCGAGGACAAGATGAGGGTCGATGTCAACAAGACCGTCTCTGAGATCAGCGCCAAGGTTGTGGTCGGGGACGATGAGAGCTTTGGGGGCAACTGGTGGGAGTTTTATGTGCATGGTGTGCATTTCAAGGATAGTGGACATGTGGTGCTGACCACGACGAGCGAACGGTTTGCGGGCATCTTTGCGCTGCCGCATTTCCAGCTCTCGCGGGCGCTGCACGACACGTCTCAAGGGTTCTTGAATTGGACGATTCACGAGACCATCGAGCGGCAGATACATCGACCGTTTCCTGTCTGGAACCCATGGACGAGCTCGCCTGCTGGATCCAACGATGACATGATTGGGGTCGCGCACCATTGCGAGTTCGTTCTTTACCTGCAACAGCCGCTAAGCACCCAGACTGGCGACATGGCCTGGCTGGAACACGAGATGCGCTTCCCCACTGGTGCACCGCTGGGTCCTCGCTCGCAGCTCTCCATGTCCATGGTGGGCTTCTCACCAGACTGCGGGTACATGATCGAGTCGAAAGGGCCGCCAGACTACCCCCCATCAGAAGCCATGCATCTCGTTGGGTCCAAGACGGAAGAGTACAACGACCGCGCAAGGCACAGCATTGTTGCCTTTGCCATCGCCCTCGCTTTCCAGTTGTCTTTCCTGATCAAGCAGATGAAGGAGACAGCGACGCCATCTATGCGCAGCCGCGTCAGTTTCTACACCGTCGCCATGATGGCACTGGGCGATGGCTTCACATTCCTGGTTCTCATCTTCATGTACCTCTTCCTCGGCACCGCGCAGCTGGCCATGTACAGCATCGCCTTTATTGCTCTCTTCAGCGTGCTCGCACACCTGCGCTTCCTGATCGATATCTGGACCGTTCAGTCCGCTGAGCGTGCACGCCAGGAGCGACAAGCAGCGCCAGCAGCTCCAGCAGCACCGACCCCGCCGCCAGCGCCAGCGCCGTCCAATGATCTTCCCCTGGCAGCTGATGCGTTCGGCACTCCAGCAACCATATTCCGTCCGCCGCCTAATGCACCCCCAGGTCTCCCCCTCCCGGCAACTGCGCCAGCGCCTCGCCCACCACCACCTGCGCGCCCACAAACGCCCATCCTCATCGCACCGGACCAAGACGACCCGCTCTCTGACGACGATGCGCCCCTTCTACCCACACAGAATCCAGCCACCGTTCCTGCCGCCGCACCAGCAAACCCTCGCGCCGAGTTTGGATCTCTCTACTCGCGCTTCTGCCTGCTGCTCATAATAACCTTCTTCGTCTCGATCCAATTCGTAACCACACGCACCCTGTACCGCCGCGTGTACTTTTCCCTCCTCAGCCTGGTCTACCTCTCATTCTGGACGCCGCAGATCTGGCGCAACGTGCAGCGCAACTGCGGGCGCGCGCTGCGGTGGGACTACGTCCTCGGCACATCGCTCACGCGCCTCGCCCCTCTATCCTACTTTTACCTGAAGCAGGACAACGTGCTATTTGCCAGCACAGACGCAAGAGTCTTCTGCGCACTAGGTGCCTGGCTCTGGATCCAGATCCTCACCCTCGCAAGCCAAAACATCCTGGGCCCGCGCTTCTTCGTGCGCGACGGCTGGGCTCCCCCCGCATACGACTACCACCCCATTCTCCGCGCCGACTCCGAAGGCGCCATGCTCCCCCTCAACGCTTCCACCACCGACGCCATCCTCGGCGGCGCCTACCCCGGCAAAACCGCAGGCGAGCCGAAAGACAAAGGAAAGAAGGTCTTCGACTGCAGCATCTGCGCCAACGACATCGAGGTCCCCGTTGTCCCTGCCGGTGCGGACGAGAGCTCCGTGGGTGGCGCGGGTATGTTGCTGCAGCGGCGGATGTATATGGTTACTCCGTGTCGACATGTTTTCCATGCGGGTTGTCTCGAGGGCTGGATGAGGTATCGGCTTGTTTGTCCGAACTGTAGGGAGGCGCTTCCGCCGCTGTGAATGGAATATGTTTTTTTGTCTGGGAACTTATGCGGATCTGTGACGAGGTGACTTATGATGTGCTCAGTTGGGCCTGTGCAAAGTCCTCGTCATGCAATGTGTAACAAAATCACCTATAGAAACCTCCCTATGGGCTTATATGCGGTTCAGCCCAACCAGACATTGACAAAAGCCTGACCTTGTGAAGCGTGCTCGAGAACGCTGCAAATTGCAACCAGAGCGCCCGCACGTGACTCCCTGACAAGCGCGCATCCACAACCCAAGCTCCATCACATCTAAACCTGCACGTCAACGTCACCCACCATGCCCAGCATGTCCGACTACACAGCCGCAGGCGGCGGCCTGAAACTCAAAGGCGCCACCGGCAGCGGTATCGACAAGAAGAAGAAGAAGAAAAAGCGCCCGAGGCTCACCGAGGGCGGCTCATCCAGCTCCACACCTACAGCAGTCGAGCAGCGCACATCCAAGCCCTCAGACACAACACCGCCCGGCCGCTCGCCATCGCCATCAGCCGCCTCGCACTTAGTCCAGCACAGCAGCAGCCGGAAGAAAACCGCCGCCGAGCAGCGCCACGAAGAGTACCGGCGCAAGCGGCTCGAGGAAAAGATGCGCAAGGAGGGCGTCAAGACGCACAAGGAGAAGGTGGAGGAGCTGAATACGTATCTGAGCGGGTTGAGCGAGCACCATGATATGCCCAAGATTGGGCCTGGGTAAGGATCTCAACGACGCCATGGCGACGGTCGGCGACGCGGATACGACCACGGTGGTTCTACGGGTATTATCTGGCTGCGGTACGATGGTCGAGTGCGCTGCTATGCTACACAGCACGTGCATCCCGGAGCGATTGCGCGCTGAAAGACGGGGCTATTACTCAGCATTGTTGTTCACGCCCTGCGAGGCCGTCGACTGGATGTGTTCCAAGGTTGTCTTGCCGATTGTGTTCTTGCCACACATGTTTTGCGAACGTGGGCGTGGGCTTGATGATGGATGGGTACATCAACCGCTGGCCCGCACACAGCCGAGGCTGCGAGTCCTGCATCCACACAAGCAAGCACATTTTGCTCTGCGGGGCTGCGCATCAGACAGCGTTACGCAGCGAGTGGTGGTGTGCTTTCGGTTTTCTTTGTGTTTCCCATGATCCGTTTCCGCAGGTTGGGTTTGTGGGGGCGGGGAGGTGGCGTTGTTGGGCTAGTTGGCGAGACTGGTTGCGAGGGGAGATTGCAATTCATCAGCGCGTTGAGACGCAGCGCTCAGAAGAGCTGGAGGCTTTACCGGCCTATCGCTTGGATCTGTTATGCTGGGAATCCGTGAGTTTGAGGCATAGGAAGGTGAGGTGCTTGTCCATCGGGTCTATCAAGATTGTAACACGATTCTTCGTGTCTATGGCTCAGCTTCACAACTAAGGTGACACCCCCTCATTTCTATCCCACCCTCACCTAGCGTCTCCGCACACCATAGTCCTCGTTCTGCAGGACATGTCGATCCTGGAGGACCCTCCGTCGCGGCTCCTCCCTTGCCATACCCGAATCCCCACCTCCGCTACTTACACCAACACCCCCCCGTCCAGCCTCCAAATCAGCAACAAGCCTCCGATCCGCCATCTTCAAAACCCCCTCCGCCTCATCGCGCGGCAGCAACACCACGGACCCCCACTCCGCCGCCGCATCCACAAAATCAATAATCTCCTTCCGCTCAGCTACCCTCGCATCAGCACCGCTGCATCTCTCCACTTTCACGCATAACTCACCGTCACTCCTCTCCATCCCCACTCCCCGCCCCAGCGGATTCATCCCCATAAACCGCCCCGGAAACACATCCTGGCTCTTCATCCTGCCCACGATCCGCGGATACGTGGCTAGAAAATCTAATCGCGCGCCGCTGGATAGCTTGGCGAGATCGTACGCTGGATCGTACTGGGATACGAGGGCGCGCAGCCAGGTGAGGTCCGCGGCGCGGTGGGGGTAGTCGGGGAGCGAGGCGAGGATGCGCTGGGTTAGGCGGAGGGCGAAGAGGCCGATGATGAGGAAGGGGGGTGGGTGTGGGTCTGCGCGTTGTGGCGTGTGGGTTTGCGTGTGCGGCGAGGAGGCTGGGTTGTTGGTGTCGGGAGTTTGGGGTGTGCGGTGGGGTGCTGAGGGTGGACCATGGTGGACGACGTCGGGAGGCGGGTATGGTGCAGAGGTGAAGTCTCGCATTGTAGCGGGTTGGTCTGAGGTGTTGATTGAAGATGCAGGAGTCTGACTTGGAGAACAAAAGGCGCTGTGGGCCTGCTGTTTCTGGTTCCGGTGTCGTATACCTATCAGGTGCGTTGATCGCCACGTGAAGAGAGGTCGCTCGTCGGTCACGGCGGTGCAAACAGACTCTGCAGTTGCCCTCGCGGTATCTAACCATGTTACTCGCTCTTCTCCGCGTTCTCACCTTCACTTAGCTGGGTTCCCTAGCCTATGGTCCTTCACCTCAGCGTCATATACAAACACTCACACCAGTCCAACACTACTTCCTCCCACAAACAAACCCACAGCAACTTTGTACCCAAACACCACGAAACACAAACCATTCACCATGCGCCTCACCCTCACCCTCACCATTCTCGCCCTCACCCTTGGCGCCAGCGCCCTCGCATCCCAGCCCATCGACCTCGCGCCCCTCAACTTCCCCCCCGGCGCCCTCCCCTCGATGCTGCGAGCGCGCGCCCTCCACTCCAGCGCCGACTGCCCCGCCTCGCCCCTCAGCTGCGGCGTCGTAGGGTACAAGAGCAGCACGTACACGACTTTTGGGCAGGGCACGTGCATCCAGCTCGGGTCCGACGTGGCCAGCATCTATGTGGCCAAGTGCTACTGCTCGCTGTGGAAGTAAGTGGACTGTGGTTCGAAAGTGTGGGGAAAGGTTCTGATCAGCCGCTATGTAGCACCTGCGAGGGCGGTCCCGGCGATGTCTACGTCGGTGGCATGATGATGTGCCAGCCGCCCGAGACGGAGTTCGGGAAAGAGGTCAAGTATATTTCTTGCGGTGGGATGAAGTAGCTGGATCGTGCGCTTCTCGAAGTATTACTCGGATTGGAGCTCACGTCTTGACACCCGGCCTGTTAGCACCACAGCACAGGGCCCGAGCTACATTTTCGGCGATGGTGGTAGTTGGTTAGAGCCTGGGGGAACAATTCCATGGATCATGAATTATGGATAGATGAGTAGTAGGATTTTGAACAACAGTGACGGTATCCATCCCTGACTCAGGGATTGGAATCCTACTTTTTGCAAAATTCGAAACTGATCGACCCAAATGACGAACCTCTCTCCGCGTAACCGTTTGCTATAAGACAATAACCGGGCTGACTAGATTTACATACCAGTCTTCTCGAATCCAGCACGCATCCCCCCACACACACCCTAATCAACCATCCCCCCACACTTCCCCCTCACACCCCCTCTCCCTCGCGCCTCTCCATAACCACCACCGGACTATCAACCCTATCCCCCATCTTCCCCTTCCTGCGCAGCGTCTTCGGCCTAGCCACCACAGCCCGAAACCTGCCATCACCCGCATGCACCCTCGCACACCTCGCATTGTTGCACGACCCGGGTTTCAGGTAACACATGGGCCGCTCGCAAGCCGTGCCAGAGGCCGCGCAATTCCGACACGGCTCGCCGGCGTCACACGTCTCGTTCCACCATTTCTCGTGGCAGTGCAGACAGACTGGGAAGTCTGGGGCAAGAGGGGCTGGGGTCGAGGAGCGTGCGGATGAGGGCGGTGCGGTTCTGGGTTGCTTGCGGGCTATGGTGAGACGAGGTGGTGCGTTGTTCGAGGACGGATGGCGGGTGTTTAGACGCGGAGATCCGGGTTGTAGGCGCTGAGGAGGGGGTGGCTGCGCGTTGTGTTGCGTTTGGTTGTGGTGGGCGAGGTTCGTGGCGCCGTTTGTGGGCTGTGCTGCACCGGGGTGATCGAGTGTTGTTTGTTGGGACTCAAACTGTGTAGAGCTACTACGACCTTCTTGTTGGTAGCCGGGCTGTGAAAAAGCATCATTCTGCTCCGAGAAGCTGGGGAAAGGCGTCGAGCTGTCCATCGCTCTGGGGAAACCGCCATTCGGGACGTCATTGCCCGAGATCTGGAAGTCTGCATTGCCGAAAGTTGTCTCTGCCGCGCCTTCGATGATATCTGTCACTTGATCCAGTGTTGGTGACGCCCATCCAGGAGTCTCCATTGGATTGGTGGATGCGTTGGCGTGTTGAGCGCCCTGGAGGTCTCCGGGAGGAGACGGGTACAAGTTGCCATCTTGGAACTGGGCAGGGGACTGAATAGAAGAGTCGAAATCTCCACCTCTCGATTGTAACTCTTTAGGTGTTACTTGGTTGAACGATACGTCTGCGAGTGGCATGGCTGGTGAATTCGCGTTATACCCTGCTGTTAAAGTAAGCATTGGGTCGTAATTCATATTCAACATTGCAGGTGACTGCATGTAGTCGTGGAAATTATATTGTGGTGACTGCTGATACAGCTGCGGTGGCTGTATCTGGTCGGCTGGCCCAAAGCCAAGTGCTACATCGGACAATGGCGAGTGGTTACTGAAAGACTGGCGAGCTTGTGGAGTAAGAGGCGTAGGCGATATCTGGAAGGGTGATTGCAACGCAAACTGTCCACCTCCTTGCGGGAGATTCTGCATCATAGCAAAATTACCTGAAGCATTGGCTTGTGAGCCGTCTTGGCCAGAGATTGACGGCTGTTGGCTACCTTCCTGAGCAAGCTGTTGGGAGAAGACTTGCCATAACTGTGCAATGTTGAGCTGGGATTGACCAGCATTGCGTCTACTCGCGTGTGCGCGCAACATGTAATCTCGGAAGCGCTGGAGAGTACCAGTGCGTCGAGCTTCCATGAGTATAGCCTGCTCTTGTGCCTCGGCCTGCGCCTGCTGGACTGGCTGTATAGGGCCACTGTCTGTGTCTGGACCTTGAGGCAGTCGTGTCGGCGTCGTAGGGTTTTTAGAGAGCTGTTCGTTTCCTGTCGGTCGTTTCTTCCTCTTCGGAGTGGCTGCAGCGTCTGCGCTGTCCTGCTGCTGCCGTGGTGTAGGAAGGGTCGCGTCACTATTCATGTCAGCTTGGCTATACCTCAACACAGCCGGCCCAATGTACCTTGTGGAGTTGAGTCGTCTACGCTTTCGCTGATCCGTCATTTGTGATGGACTTTGCTGTGTAGGCAAGGCGAAGCCAGCGCGGATGCCTGCGGTCATCGGCGAGGTTTGGACGGCTACACGCTGCGCTGATTGTTGTTGTAACTGCATCTTGTGCCATTCTAGCGCTTGTTGTGACTTCTGAAGCTGCTGCTTGAGGCGGTCGTTCTCCTTTCGTGTCGACTCGAGCTCTTGAGCTTGCTTCTGTATTGCAGCGGCAAGCTGGCGAGCAGACTCCTCCTTCCACTGCTTCTGCTTCTCGTCGAGGGCCTTATCGTAGGCTTCCTTAGACTGTGTTTTGAATTTCTCCTTGTCTTCCTGGGACTTGGAGCTCATTTGTTTCCAGGCTTGCTGCACTCCTGCGAAAGCCTCCTTCTCTTGTGCAAGCCTGACCCGCAGCCTGTTGTTTGCGGTCTCCAGTTCTTGTAGTTGATTGAAAGTGCGCGCTGACCTTTGCTCTTGCGCATTTTCGTGCTCTAGATCTGTGATCTTTTGCTTAAGGGCATGGAATGCTTTAACAGCCTTTATCTCACTGTTCAGCTTGTCCTCGGTTTCCCTTTTGAGTGCCTGCTCGGTACGTTCGGCGTGTCGAGTTGCATGCAACATATGTTTGTAGCGTTCTGCTGCACGTTTCTCTGCATTTTTCTTCTCGACTTTGAGCGCCGTGACCTGGCGCTCGAGTTCTGCAATTTTGTCTGTCGGTGATATGGTGTGGGCAGGCGGGACGGCAGGTTGATCAAAGGCGAGTGCTGCGTTCATGATTTGAGCTGCAAAGTCTGTCTCTGGTGGTGTCGACATTGTAAGGCGGTACCGACTGACGATGCGCTTTGGCGCGTGGAGGACGTTGGCTGTTCGCTGCCTAGTGGTGATGGTTGAGTTGTTGTGTGTCGAGTAGAGAGTGTGCCAAAGTTGCGAATAATGTGGGCTGAGACTGGAGGTGAAAGAGACAGTAAAGTGAATCTCTGTAAAAATGCAGTGAATCCCGGTCGACGCCGACTGTGTCGAAGGCTCGAGGACTATATTGAATGGTATGTCGACAAAATAACAGACCCAAAGACCGTTCAGACCCTTTAGCTCGGGCAGGGAGCCCGTGGATGTTGCCTACCTAGGTGTGCAGGGTGGACTGTTCTTGGCACATTGTATTGACAGCTTCCCGTACCTGACCGATACCCCAGACGTTCTTTCCACTGAGTATCATCGCGCGACTGCATGTCTAACCGATGAAAAGGGCATTGATCATATACAATGGGTGTTTGCAACCAAGATGGAGCGAAAATGGGTAGCGCGCACAATGAAGCTTGGACTCTGGACATCGACAATAGCGTCGCTGAGTTATCAAGGACTTCATGAAGTTAGAAGAGTACTGCTTCACCTCGCGGGAGAACAGTCTACCGCGGAGACATGGTCCGGCGTAGAAGACCTCGTTGTCGATTCTATCGTCTAGTAATGTTGTGATGCCAATTGTATGGAGTTTTTGTAGCTGGTGGCAGCAACACCGATGCAAGGCGAGTGAACAACTTCGCGCAATGTGAGATTAAAGCAGTGTTTCAGACCGAGCTGTAAGCACAGATCAACGCGTAGCGCATCATAAACAATATCTCATTGTGTGCATGCCAATTTTCGAACCTTGGTAGACAAGTATTAATCAATGATACACACTGTTGTTCGGCCTCGATGACTTGACACAATCGACGTCGTATGATGATCTCTGCGGATAAAGCAACCGCTTTGAGGCGGCCCTCTGCAGCTTGAGCGGTACACGAGACTGGTGACATCAGACCCACATCCTGTGAGAGTAACGTACAGGAGTCGGATATTTACAAAGGTGTCCATCGAAGATCGATAGCGCTAGAGCAGAGCAGGAGCTAAGGTCCCGAAGAGGAATGAAGCCAAAGATTTAAGGAAGTCGACAGCCGTGGAGCGGTAACGGGGAACGCACCCTGGCGCAAATTGTGTCATCGACGGCACCTCTCAACGATCTGAGAAGAACCACCCTGCACGGTGATGGGGTTGAAAGAAGAGATGCAAGCATCACAAGCATCGGCGCGAAGCGCCACGTGAGCGCCTTCCCGAAGTTGTGCCGTGTCTAGCGTCGTTCCCCGCAATCACCTTCCCAACATCAAGCTTTTCCGGGACATCGTCATCCGTGACGATTCCACATTCGTTTGGCTGCAGCCTCGGATGCGCGTCGATGCCTGCCAAGTATATAACGAACACGAACTACACATACTAGTATCCGACGTATATATTGTGAGTAAGTCCGGCACAACTAGATAACCTTACTCGTTAGATTACATCAGATCCTGTCTGCTTTTAGATATATTACAGCACTCACCCCCGCAATCTACTGAAGTTATAGCCTCTAGGACTAGAAAAGTATTAAAAACCCATTAGATTAGTGCCTAAGACGACTAAAAAATACGACTGAAGCCCCTGGTCATCGGCTCCACTCACAAAATATATGCCTGGAACCACAGTACACTAACTGACATATCTTCATTCGTTCACCTCTGGCCCTCAAATCTCGACAAATGTCAACTGCCGGCGGAGCGCTCCATTTCAGGAACGAATCATGACCATTCTTACTAAACCTTAGCTTCCGAACCCTCGCAAATGCCCTGACTTGATTGTCATATGATGTAGTTCGGCGCGAAATTTGTCTCCTTGCGATATGGAGACCGACTCGCAGTACGCTATGCATACCGACATGACGTCGGGAAGTTCCCAACGACGGCGCGGGGTAGAACATGAGAACGAATATAAATGCAGTACCTCGATGAAGGCGTCAAAAGCAGCAACCTGGATCATCGGTCAGCTACTGTTTTCAACATGCTACGAATATGGAGTCTCGTTGGCTTCGCCGCAACAGTTGCGGCCCAATTTAATATCAATCACACCCAGTATGGGACAAGTCCTCCAGTCTATCCTTCACCGCAGATCAGTGGCGCAGGTGGCTGGGACGCAGCCCTTGAAAAGGCTCGGGCTTTTCTTGCTCAGCTGACGACCGAAGAGAAGTCTCAGATAGTAACTGGTATGCGATATGTTGGTCTAGTTTTGCCTGTGTCTTACGGTCTCCTACAGGTACTTCAGGACCTTGCGTCGGCAACATTGGGCCAATTGAGAGACTCAACTTCTCGGGTCTCTGTCTCCAGGATGGGCCACTTGCAATTCGCCAGGCGATCTATGTCGATGTATTCTCAGCAGGCCTTTCAGCAGCAGCTTCGTGGGATCGACCACTGGTTCGACAGCGTGGAGCCTTTATGGGGGCCGAGTTCAAAGCAAAGGGCTCTCACGTTGCTCTAGGCGTAGGTTTTACCAGTTTATGGACTTCAAGCATTCGCTGACTCTCCAGCCCGTCGTTGGTCCCTTAGGTTGATCCCCATTTAGTGGACGTAATTGGGAAGGTTTTAGCCCTGACTCGTACCTTTCCGGCGTTCTTGTTGAAGAATCTGTCTACGGCATCCAAAGTACGGGTGTCCAGGCTTGTACGAAGCACTACATTGGTGAGCAACTTAGCCAGAGAATCATCCCGGCTGCCAAACTAAACATGTCCAGGTAATGAGCAGGAGACACAAAGAAATCCTTCCACTGAGAATGGGACCACGATCGAGGCCATTAGTTCGAACATAGACGACAAGACTATGCACGAGACCTACCTGTGGCCTTTCGCCAACGCAGTACGTGCTGGTACTGCCTCAGTCATGTGCTCCTACAATCGCATCAACGGCAGTTACGGTAGATGATTCTCGACTACATGATTCTGGCGATCGACTGACATGTGGGTACAGGCTGCCAGAACAGCAAGGCCCTCAATGGTCTACTTAAAGACGAGCTTGGTTTCCAGGGCTACGTCATGAGCGACTGGCTTGCGACACACACTGGTGTTGCAGCAATCGAGGCTGGACTGGACATGGACATGCCCGGAGGCATTGCTTTTACCACTCCCAACCCATCGTTCTTTGGTGGTAACGTCACAGCTGCCGTGAATAACGGCACTCTGTCGACAGAGCGAGTCAATGACATGGTCCTTCGGATCATGACACCCTACTTTCACTTGAACCAGGATGTCAACTTCCCTCCCATCGACGGCTATACTCAGCAACTTGGATCCTTCGGCTCCAGTGGGTACCTGTACAACTACACTATTGGACCCATTGTCGATGCTCGCCAGGACCAACATGCACAGCTTATCCTTGAACTAGGCGCAGCTGGTACGGTCTTACTGAAGAACACCAACGGAGCTTTGCCACTCAAGACACCTAAGAACATCGGCGTCTTCGGCAACGACGCTGCAGACTTCACACGCGGCGAGTACTCTTTAGCCCTCAGCGGGACAAGTATACAAGATGGTGACTACGACATAGGCACTCTAGCTGTTGGTGGAGGCTCCGGCACTGGTCGCTTCCCATACGTGGTCTCACCCTTGGATGCTATTAAGGCTCGTGGAAGATCTTACGGCGCTGTTGTGCAGTACATTACTGACAACATGTTCATTGCCGCAGGTGGTCTTGCCGCCTTGGCGCCTGTACCTCCAGAAGTCTGCATCGTATTTCTGAAGTCATGGGCGAGTGAAGGATCAGACCGCACAACGCTGATTGCAGAATGGAACTCTACCATTGTTGTAAACCAGACTGCAGCCCTATGCAACAATACTGTTGTAGTCCTTCACGGTGCAGCGCCAAATACAATGCCATGGCGAAACAACCCTAATGTCACGGCTGTTCTCGCAGCGCACATGCCTGGACAGGAGTCGGGAAACTCTATCGCTGATATCCTGTGGGGTGACGTCGATCCATCAGGCCGACTGCCATACACTATCGCCAACGAGGAGACTGATTATTCCAAGAACCTTGTTAACAGTACTGCACTGGCGACAACCACAGACCCTGACGCTTGGCAGGCTGACTTTGTGGAGGGCAACTTGATCGACTACAAGGAATTTGATGCTCGCAATGCTAGTGTGGCCTTCGAATTTGGCTTTGGGCTGAGCTACACCACGTTCAACATCTCCAGCTTACAAGTCCAAGTCAGTGGTGCGAATGCCTCCAGGACACCCAGCCCAGGCGCTCCAATCCAACCAGGCGGAAATGTTGAGCTCTGGGCGACACTCGCTACTGTCAGTGTGACTGTGTCTAATACAGGTTCAGTGTCCGGTGCTACAGTCCCTCAGCTCTACCTCTCATACCCAGCAGAGGCCAATGCCCCTGTCCGCAGTTTACGAGGTTTCGAGAAAGTTGCTCTCAGTGCAGGCACATCCGGAACACTCAGCTTTCCTCTCACTCGACGTGACCTGAGTTACTGGGATACCAACACGCAGCAGTGGACATTGCCGGGTGGCTCTATCACGGTGTACGCTGGTTTCAGCTCAAGGGATCTGCCTCTCCAGGGCAGCTTGACTGTCTAAGCTGTCCATGTCGTTACGAAAGCCCTATTTATATGAAGCCAATCACATTCGTTGTAATCTATAATATTCATCACCTGTATGCCTCAGTCTGCCTGCAACTCAAGATTTAAGCTTATTCTCAAGCCGCCATAGCTCTTCACAAGCTCTCGACAAGTCTGACAGTTCAGAACGGAGTATTGGGCAACTTGCGGTCAGTCTTACAATCCCAGCGACCTTAACGTCCAGACACGCTCCGAGTGGAACGGGACGCCTGACGCACGGCCCCGGAGTGAATTGACACCGTGCGTTCTGCGCTTGACCACATCAGGGTACGATCGCAACCACACGATCAAGCTTCTCGTATTCCTCAACGACCAGGCAGCTGGGAAGGACGCATACGCAGTGTCGTCAACTTGCACTTCTCCTTCATGAATCACCATAGCCACATTTGCAATGTGTGTCAACATAGCCACTCCAAGCGTTTCAGCTCCAGCTACGATTCCCGCCTCCGACCCACTTGGGTCAGTGAACGGCAACCTAATTTAAGATAACCATGTCAATCTTGCACGCTGTCGCGCGCCCTAAGACCCAGTGATGCTCACCTCTCGTCGCATGTCGCTCCGCTCATTCTTCTGAATTTCCAGCGTCTTCGCCATGCTACGCACATCATCCTCGTTATCGGCGATCTTTCTCGTGTGTGCATCAGTCGTTTCGGCCGACTTCGACAAGTTCTTCTTCGCAAGCAACGCGACCGAATATGTTTGTCCCGGCATTGGATTCGCATGTATACCGCCAATGATCTGCTCCCATGAGTCTGTCACTGATCTGTACTATTGCTGCGCGCCTGGTGCTACAGACGCAGTATGTTGGAAGGGATCAGCGTCTTGTGATGGAGGGAACAAGAAGACACCGTCGGGAAGCCAGCAATCATGTTCGAGTGGAAACAACGCATTCTGTTGCTTGAAGTCCCGGTAAGTGCAGCGAAGATCCAAAGTTGTTCAAGGTCATGCCGGGATTAAACTGACAACTTCAGTGAGGAGTGCACGCAGACCAAGAACCAAGTCAACATCTGCTGGTCGACGAGCGACAATCCCGTCGCAAATTTATCGGACACGAAGTTGAATGACACATTCTCCTCGCTCTCGTCCGCCAGGCCTAGCGCGTCCTCCTTTCCGATCTCGCTTGCGCAACTCCAAGCATCGGCAACACCCACAACGTCGCTTCCCGTATCTCTATCTGCATCATCGCTATCTAGTGGAACAGCTTCCATACCAGCAAGCACAGATGCATCATCAACTTCAGCCGTCACAAATTCGCCTGAACCCGAGGCTGCATCAACAGAGAAGAAGGGCATATCTGGTGGCGCAATCGGTGGCATCGTTGGAGGTGTCGTTGGCGGGCTTGCACTCATCGGTGTCGCAGGCTTCTTGCTGTTCAGATGGCGCAAAGCAAATTCGAAGGGTGACCATGCACCGATTGCATCTGGGCCACCATCTGAGCCTGAAGAGCACGGAAACCCCTACGAGCTCAATGCGTACCAGCAGCAGCACGCAGGGATAGCAGAAGCGCCAGTGCCCACAGAAAAATATGCGTATAACGCACCAAACAGTCCATACCGCGACGTACCTGAGGTGCAGGGCAGTCCGGCTGGTCGTCATAATGTCTACGAGATGCAGGGAAGTGCGCCGGCGGAGATGGACGCAAGCGCACCAAGAATGTTGTAGAAAAGCACGACGGAATGTTTGCATCAGTACATGGTAGAGTTCGATACCCTTTTCCAAATCATGAGATCGTAGTCTCTATTTACAATCTTTCAGGTTCCGTGTGGTTGCCCCAGACCAATTCATGAGTCCTCCGATTGAGCATCCTCAGCCACCTCGAAAGAAGGTCTACTTAGATCCATGGGGCAACGTCCTGGTCACTGTTTTTGAGAACAGTTACAGTGTCTTGGCACGGAAATGGCGACACATTCTTAGGCATGCAGTGACTTTTCTTCATGACAGTTTGATTGCGCTACGAGCCTCGCTCATGTGAAGTGCGCAATGCCATCTGCCGCCCATACCACCTTCCAATCTGAATTACTACCGCTCGATGTCTTAGCCGCTGAAAACGTCTTCCGGGGTGCTTTCCAAGGATGTGGTGTTGCTAAGGTTCAGAAGAATAGACTGAGGCTGCGGGTCTACACGAGCCAAGATACTACGAGCTTGACAGTTGATGGCCGTAGACTACAGCTATTCGCGACGAACTGCATCGCGCCAGTCATAGTGCACACTGTCTAGATTTGCCCAAAATTTGGCCAAGATCTGCTTCAACTCACCTGCAAAGAAATATATGCAAAGATTAGGGAGCGATGTATTAGTAAAACTGCAGATGGTGGCCGCGCTCTACGTTCTTATTTCCTCCACTTGACGCTGCACAGTCATACTTCCTGAAGGTACTCACAATGCTGGCGGTCTCCTTGACGAAGACAGCTCGATCAATGCGTGTGATACCTGAGGGTTATCTCAAGCACGCGAGCATTTTGAGTTGCAACCGCCTGTGACATCTCATAGATTTCACCTCGTCAAAACAGTTAGATTGGACGATCCATCTCGTCTGGGCAATCTGGGAAATGTGATAGCTACACACCAGATGATTTGGTCATCTGTCTGACATTGAACACAAGATTAGTGAACTCAAGGGGAAGATCGACAGATGATGCATGACCTTGACGATAACGGGCTTCGAGCTTTGTCGTTGAAGCCTTATTCGCTACCGCCCGTCGTCATCCCTGCTTTCAGAAGTGTCAAGATGTGGGGTAGTGTATACACGGTAACCCAATTGACTTCAAGTGTGGGAGGTTGCCGCTGGGATAGGTCCGATCTCAGGAGACGCCTTCGACCGCGGAACTCAGTGCAAGATCCAATGCATATTGCAGATACACTACCCTGCCAGCGGCCAGAGGACCTCGTCGAGTCTATATCAATGTCTGATTCCGGCTGGTGCCGAGAAGCATTCCTGACATCAGTATCAGTATACTGAAGCCCAGATTGTGGTGTAGCGCCAGAAGTCTGAGGAATGATACGAGGGGGGATTTCTGACGACGTGCAGAAGCCTCTCAAGCCTGTTCGAATTTTTGTTCAGAACGCTAAGAAGCAAGAGTACCGCAAAGGCTGGCAGATTCTCCTATTGCCTTGACTGCCTGGTGGCTAAAGATGCCGGACTAGAGCAGATATGTGTTTCGAAGGCCTCCAACTCTAGGCCTGCAGGGTCCATGCTTGGTCAGACTTCGTATCGTATGAAGAACACAAGGCTTCCATGATGTTCCTGTGTCGCACACTGTGCCATCTTCTGGTTGCCTCAGCTTGAACCAATGCTGCCGACGGAGCGTGTCTTGATGAGCCCAAAGGGTGTTGTCAGGTGGGTCTGCATTCAATGAGTATCTTGCTCGCTCAAGTATGATTCGCTGAAGGTTTATTCGACTGAAACATGGGGTTTGCTGCTGTAGGGAAACACATTGGACTGATCATCTGACAATCATGCGATTGTCACTGTGATCAATGGCAGCCCATGCCACTGCACTGTTCGAGATGATGCTCGGGCCGCATCGGATCGCGTTGAGAGCTTCTTCCTTGAGTTACATCCGCTGCGCCTCCTGTCTGAGCACCGACCACTGTGTATACTCTCCATCAATGTGTGAGACGAAAATTGCCGTCCTTCCAAATAGCGCGTGCGTGTCGTTGCCATACCCGTTTTGAGATTTCCACCTCTTCAGACTGCTGAACAAGTGGTGTTTGCGGTATGCGACATTGCGTCGGACGGGCAACGATGAAACGAAATGATGTAGATGGAGACTGAAGCCAGCCATTGGCTAAAGGAAGACGCTCCCGGGCCCTGTCAATCATTCACTGTCAGTCAGATCGAGTCACCGTACAGCTGCTGTCTCACAAAGCGAATCCCATCGGCTCATGAGATGGTGTTGCTGATCTGGAGTGTACAGTGCAGCGAGATTGGGTAGTGGGTCCTCGCTAGCACCATTTCACAATCCCCGCACTCCCGCGCTGCGTCTCAATTCCTGGCCCGCGCTCTTCGGCCCCTCGCACCCCGAAAGTTCGCCTCCAGCGCTGACACCTCTACCACTTTATCGTTCTGCACTGCATCCAATCGCGACCGAATTGAATTCCTCCTAGAGTGCCAGGTACCATTATAGAAGTCCGACGATAGCATCGTCTCAATAAGCTAGGCTCGAACACCAACCTTGGAGCAGCTCACATCAACAAGGCAGCAGCCATCCAGCCACATGCCTTGATTTCCGAAAGGCCATGTGGTATGACTATTGCTTGCATACATGGCCCTGATGTTGAATGCAGCCTGGAAGTAATATGACTGAACTGAGAAGTGCCAATTGTTGCAACGATAAAGCAACCTTGCCACCTATATGCTACAGTCCAGCGCTACGTTGCGGGCTGTAGGGCTGACTCGCACGGGTCTGACACAGCCCGTTGAAATGCCAAGAGCCGCATCGGTAATGCCAGTGCATAGTAACCGCAAACGGACTTGTCTTGTGTAGGTGTAGAAGAAACCTGGGTAATCGATTGGCAGTGACGCAGCCCTATCATAGCTATGCTGAAGAAACAGCATATAACAACTTGACCAGCCGTTTGTATATGGCTACTAACTCACAGTCATAGCGTCCATCCTTTGCTACCGACATACCCGTTTCCAAAGAGATGTATACGGGCGTCCCTAAGATCCACAGAAGAGCAGCAAGCCGGGATACCACGCCAAGCTTACCAGTATCGCAGAGCTCCGATGTAGGTCAACTACCCCTATCAAGCTTGCAGCATGGATTGAATCTTCACAGAACTCCGGTGACAATGAGACAACGGCATCTGGAAGAGTGAAGCAGGTCATTGTCTGCTGCAAGCAGCACATAGAACGCTTTGCAGGTGTGCCTCGTTCCGCGGTGTATGCAGATGGAGAGAGCATGAACTCAGTCTCGTGCTTTGAGCTCCGTCGACCAAAGTCGCACAGCCTTCCTGTACACCTTCCATCACAGGCAGAATCTCGGCGCACTCAAACAAGTCCACCCAGGCCACTCAACATGAAAGTAACAAGACAACAAAGCTACCAGTTCTACATGGATGAAGATAACCACCCCTTCATAACCACGCCGTCCTGCATCGAAGATGGGAACAGCCCAAAGCTGATGACCTTTGTCACACCTCCTTCACGGTAGCGCGCTAAGTCTCTTACTGTTTTTTCGTGACTTGTATTACCGTCAGGAACAGAAGGTGTTGCCGCACTTGTGTCAAGTCTTTTCATTCCAATCTTGTAGCAGGGCGTCGTTCTTGTTTTGAAGGCCGCTTATAGGGCATATCCGGCATTCGTTTTCCATAGAGATTCTTTCAAATACAGTCCAGGGTTAGTTTTACTATCAGCCTTCATCTTGATGCAGTAACTCTGTAGCAGGGCTGAGACGACGACACTGCAACCAGGTCTTGGGTGTCCGTATTCTAAAACCTGGTAGCTCTCTAACCTGTTCTGGTCTACTTCCCGCGCCTAATCCACCGCACGCTGCCTGGGTCTCATCTTCAGCCGACCACCATTCCGCACAAGGTGTGACATGCGGCTCATTGATGTCCGGACAGTCGAGCTTCGATGGTTCAACGATGATGAAACACCCGAGTATGTCATCCTATCGCATACTTGGGGCACGGAGGAAGTAAGCTATCAGGAATTGGTTTGGATCAACCGCATCAAAGCGTTCACAGCAAGCTATGACACGCCATCGTCATCTGTGGCATCACTCAGCAGTACTCAAGATGATCAGTCGTCGGTTATGTTGGCTGCAATGGAGACTATGTTGCGAACCAGCACAAGTTTCGCGACCAACCTGAGCGGGGTTAAAGAAGAAGATCTTCTCAAAAGGCAAGGGTATTCGAAAATCATCAACGCAGCGAAAGAAGCGCAGAATCTGGGGTTTCAGTACATCTGGATCGATACTTGTTGCATTGACAAGTCGTCAAGCGCAGAGCTCCAAGAAGCCATCAATTCCATGTATCGATGGTATTCCAACGCCGAGATCTGCATTGTCTATCTAGAAGACATCTGGCCACCGAGTGTTGGGCCAGGCGAAACAAGAACAGCGTCAGAAGTTGCTAGAAACGCTTTCATGTCCAGCCGCTGGACAAAACGTGGATGGACGCTTCAGGAGGTAGTCGCGCCTGTGATATGTCGCTTCTATCTTCGGGACTGGCGGCTGCTTGGCGAGAAGGAAGAGTACCTCCAAGAACTATCAGCAGCGACCAGCATACCAATATTCGTGCTCGAGGATCGTCGCTCAGTCAGCGAGGTTTCCGTTGCAGAGCGCATGTCGTGGGCCGCCCACCGTCAAACTACACGAATCGAAGATCTCGCCTACTGCCTGCTTGGACTTTTCGATATACAAATGCCTCTCCTATACGGCGAAGGTAACAAAGCCTTCATCAGGTTACAAGAGGAGATCCTCAAAACCACTGATGACTACTCTCTTTTCTCCTGGCGTGCGCAAGACGCTACCCCTTCAACCTACCGCGGTCTGCTCGCCCGCTCGCCTCTCGAGTTTCGTGAATGCCATTCGGTCGAACGCGAGGAGGGCATCTCGACCTTTCCAGTTAACCCGACACCCATCGGCCTACATATTCAACTCGAAATACTCGAGCATCCCACCGACAACTCCCGCATTCTTGCCTTGATCCGTTCGTCGAACTCTCTCAATCAACGTCTTGCCATCTCTCTGAAATGTCTTGACGACCTAGCGCAATACGCGCGTGTCGACGCTGGCACTCTCATTCCCATCAACGATTGGCCCACAGGCGAACCCCGTACCATCTACGTCCGCCAGAACCCATCGATACCAGCAGACTTCACGACTCCCGAGTTTAGCTGCTTCCACATCCGTCGACGCTTCGCAAACCAAAGAATGCCGCCGGTGCGCATCCTCTCCGTCTTCCCGCGTGAGCTATGGGACAGCGAGACGCACGAACTGCGCATCCCGGCATCGGCACCAAAGGCTTTCGGCGTGCTGCTTCTGAAAGTCCAGAGCCATGCGTTTGCGCAATCGCTCAGCTTCCCTGTTGCTTTTGGGTTCGATCGCGCGACGTGCCACTATTGGATTAAAGCAATTCCGGATTATGTTGCGCCGGAGGGACTCGGTGCGAGAGGAGCTTGGCAGGCGCTGCTGCGGAAGGAATATATACCTAATGAGTGCTATGATGCTGGGAGAGGAGTGGCTGTGAGACGCGATATCTTCGTCGTGGGAGACAGTGGGTTGGGGATTGGTGTCAGCATCAAGGCTGGAGTGGTCGGAGATAGGATCGCGTTAGTAATTAGTGTGGACGGACTAATGCGATGGACGTAATTTGGTGGAATACGGTATCTAAGTACGTGGAGACACGACCTTCTGGCTTGTAAAGGAAGCCGAGTGACGGGTGGATAGAAAATATGAGTGGTGGACTGCCATGGTGAAGGAGAATGCTTCAGCTCGATTCTTAGCCTCGCAACCTCGATCTGGAAAGCAAAATCGGGAGACGAAGCTGTATAGTATCGCACGATCCCGTGACCATCATCTGTGTCATCCACCAGCTCCCTTCCATCTCCCCATCGCTCATGAATAAGCGAAGGCATACGAAACAAAAAGGGAATACAGAGTGAGAAATACATCTAATAGCCATTTCTTGAGCCGATGAGACTATTGAAAATAATAGAAAACAGGCAGAAGTGCTTGCCAAACAGCATGCCAGGTCTCTCTGAACCCAGAACAAAGGGATGCCTTGCAGAACTCGAGGAGTCAAAAGCCCAAACCTTTTTCCTCAATGCCGCCCTGCCGAATGCAGTGCAGGATCAAAGCGATCCACAGTATTATTATCAGTAGTTTGGTCACTACCAGTCCCCCAATTATCCACATCTTGCCCGGCTGTGATCCATGTGGGAGGGAAGTCTCGTGGAGCGTATATCGTCCTGGTCGGGTTCCATGGTGGGTTTCGCGCGAGAGGTTCACGGGTAGACTGGTTGACCGGGGCGTTATTTCGAGCTCCTAGCGGGTCTTGTGGTATCGGGAACTGATTGTTGAACGGAGTCCTAGATGTTACACCTTCAGTGCCCATGTGTAGATGAGAAAGGCGCGGATAATGCCAATGCGAGCGAAGAGATTCGGGGTCACGTAAAGACTCTGCGAAAAGCGTACGGGTTGCCTGTGGCTGCAACAATGGTGGTCGCGGTGCCTCTGTCAGCGACACTCTCATGTTCGAAGACAAGGTTGTCAGCCGATCTTGCGCTGCCACTATAGCTCGTTCGGCATGAACCTGCCGAAGCCATTCTTGCCCGTTTTCTACGGTTGCTCGCTCCTCTCGATGTTGAGACTCTGCAGGGCCATCCCTCCGTTCACCTATGCGACTCAGCGGAAGATTTGCCGGCACTCGGTGGGGCGGGTGAACGTGGTTGGATCCAGGAATGCGTGGTTGACGCGTGCCCATGTACGGGAAAGAAGCGCCGGATGTTGTTTCTGATGATCTGATTGACTCGCTCTCATTCCCAGGATGCTGGGCTGTGGATGGAGCGCGTGGATATGGCACTCCGAGGCGAGACGCAAGCTCTTCTGCACATCGTAGCCGCACGTCCGACGAGGCAAGGTTACTGCGTCTGAGCGTCAGGAGGTCCTCGGTCGTTATAGAAGCAAGCAACCCGCGCGAGGGGGGTAAATCCACGTTTTCACCAGATGGATGTCCAGGTGCTTGAACATTGTGCGTGTCCGTAGGTCTACGGTGTTCAGATCTAAGTCCTAATATCCTCTCCTCACGCTCGTGCAAGCGCTGTACATGCTCGTTGCTAGATACCGCGGTTTCAGAAGAGGGACGTGATGGCTCGAGAAGTCGTCCCAGGATCACTTGCGCTTCTGAAGTGATCTCATCAGACATACTCCTGATTGAGTCGAACATGGAGCGGCCAGGTTCGCGACCAAGCGCAACATCAGCCTCCAAGAGCTGTCGTAACCGCAGCATCCGATCAGTTTCCCTCCCATCTGGCAACCGTTCCAAATTTCCCTCAGCGAATATTCTAGTGTGTGATTCAGCACCCGGTTGAGGCAGTCGTTCATGGAGAGGTGTTGCGCGCATGGCCCAGTTGAACGGCCGCCTAATATATGGAGGAAGCTCATCCGACGGAACGCGTACGAGAGGCTCGGGAGCCGCCCGCAGCGGTTCCGGTCTAAACAGCTCCTCGCGACAGTTCGGGCATGCGCCTCGACGCGTAGCCTTGCTCTGAAACCACCCCAGGATACACGTGCAGTGGAAAGGATGCCCGCACTTTACCATCTCCACTACATCATCGGTGAGCCTCTCTATGCAAATGCTGCAAGCGACCTCTGATCGACCTGGAACAGGGATTACGCCAGTCATCAAGAACTCTGCTTGTGAGCGGAGTAGCTCTATATTGTGCGTATCCGGTGGTCCTTGGCCAAGAAATGCGAGGAGGGCGTCTTGGGCGATCGGCGGGACTTGCTCTGATGAGGCATGCCGGTTTGATTCCATTCTCTTTGTTGTGGTGAGAAATATGCGATTAGCAATGGGCGTACTGATAGGTATGGTACTGTGAACGATGGTAAGGCTCGGATTGATACAGGTGTAGACGTAGTTGAGGGACCGGAGAGTGATACAGTGTAAGAAACTGGAAAAGTCAGACCCTTAAGTATACGAGAGGTTGAAGTGAAAGAAAGGAAGTCACAGACCTCTTTGTAGCAAGCGTGGCAGTGCTCTTTTCCCACCGAAGTGCTGTGGGCGAGTGAAGAGGAAGCCTGCAACCGTTGAGTCGACAAGTGCGCAGCAGTCTTGGATGAGTCCGATGCATTCGATGCGAACGATTCGCGATTCCGTAGAAATGGGTTGTATTGGAAACCAGTAATGCACAAGGCAGATCTATGTCGACTCCTCAACACCATCCTCAAAGTGTAGGTCGTACAAGTCCGGCCGTATTGAACAACAACCCCAACACCGTGCGCTAAATGCAGTGACAAAACCAGCGTAAAGATAATGACAGCGGGTAATTCGAAATAGCGGTCCTGGCAAGACCAGACCGAGCTCTTCACCTCCACTGGCCCTGGCTGAGCGCCAGCAGTCCTTCAACACAACCAGCTTCTTCCGCTGAGCTTAAGTTGGTACGGGCACTGCCTCCATCGCCATTCATGAATGTGCGCAGCTCGTCGTCCTGCTCTGGGTCCATGGTGCTCTTGCCTCCCTTCTTTGCTTTGGCCAACAGAGCACCTAAACTGGCACTCTGTGAGATGATGTTTGTGTTCTCGCCAAGCACCTTGCGTGATCGCGTAGCCGAGCCAGGAGTAGCGAGCCCTCTCCTTCTTACTGACTTGGGCATATCTGGCTCCCAGTTCTCCTTGTCGGATTCTGTGGATGGGAAGTCGTCTGATTCGGTTTCGTCGTTATCCTTCTGCTTCTTCCCACTCGAGAACACGTTGAAAGTCGATGCGCGTTGCATAGACCCGCGGGACTTCTTCACGCTTGATGAGCCAAGCATCCTGTGCGAGCTCTGCCTTGACTTGAGTGGTGTGTTCTGACGCGCCTGGTTCTGCGCAAGCATCCTCCTGTTCGCGCGCAATAGCCCGATAGCATCCGCCGCACTGCCACTACCCTCTTGCTCTGCACGTGCTGTCAGGCTCGTGTTGTGCCGTGTGTCAGGATCACACCAGAATTCCCAAGCTCTTGAGTCTCTGCTCCTCCCAATGTTGGGTGACACGCGTGCTATCTTGGGGCTGGGCTCTCCTCGTGCTGCAGCAAAAAGGCGATCGTTCAAGCCTGCAGCGCTGTAGCTGCGTCGAAGGCCGGCGGCAGCGCGGACAAAGGGGACTGGCGTTGCTTTTGGGTGAGGCGGCGACGGGGTTTTGTCAAGATCTGTAACGACGCGTGCTGAGCCATCTTCGTTTGTGGCTATCCGCACGAACGAGTGGGCGCGTTTCAGTGGACGCATGTCTACTGACTTGGACTTGGGTTCCTCGGGAGACTCAACGGCTTTCGATGGAGCATTTGGGAAGGTGATGGTCTCGGGCGTATAGTCATCAGCTGAGCGCACAAATGATGCGCTACGGCGGTTCGAGATCCATGATGTACGTGGTTGCGCGCCCTGCGATGCGGAAGCACTCTGCTGGGAGTTGCTGATCTCTGTGGGTGTGGTGTCGATCGTGTGAGGGTCGATCGAAGGCTCTACTGCCGGCTGTATTGTTGTCAGGGTTTCGTTATCGACCACTGTTGCTGTCTCTTCGACGCCATGTGTCGCTGGCACAGATTCGTCTGGAGTGTCTTCAGGTGTCGTTGGTTGCACTGGTGCGTCGGTCCTCGGCGCCTCTGCCCCCGGCTCCGGCGCGCTCCCGTCCTCGCGCGCGTGCTCGTCTTCTGTCGCGGGATCAGACATGGTGGACGATGACGACATCAGCGACGCAGAGGAAGAAGGCTCGAGGGGTCGTGAGCGGCGGCGGTCGTTCTGTCTTTTATTTTGAAACCAGATCTGTCGGTGAGGTTAGTCGCGCACGCTCGTGACGTGGAGCGAACTTGGTGGATGCACGAACCTGGACCTCTTTCTCGCCAAGCGCAACTTTGCTGACAATCTCCAGACGCGCGGCCTTGTCTGGCTTGGAGTTGATCAAGTACTCAGCCTTCAGAATGTCCTCGTCTTCCTTACTGTGGGATGGAGGTCAGCGCACTGAGTTGCGGAGTTGGTGGGGTCATGGCGCAACCGAAGCTCTTCCGTGGTGCATGTGAGCACGAGCCAGCGTGCCAGCGCGCGTCTCCAGCGATGGGATGGAATGCTTTCATGGAAGCCCAAACTTACGAGGTACGTCTGCGTTTCTGGCGTGCGAGAGGCTTGTTGTCGACGTCTGGCGGCATTTTATTTGCGACTGTCTCCGGCGAGTGCACGAGAAATGCGAAATCCGTTGTCGCTGTGGCTGGACTGGTACCAAAGTCGCGTCTGCCAATGAAATCGGAAGGCGCGACTGGAAGTGGCGAAGAAGGTGACATTTCGAACAACGGAAGAGTCAACAGGCAAGCGGAAAGCGAGTGTTTCAAGGATCAATTGGCATTGGATCTTGAGCAAAGTAATAGGGGAACGATCTGGTGGTAGGGAATGCTTGACGCGTTGGTACGCAGAGCGCGTTGCGCCGCGGGACCAAGATGCAAGACATCCACTGCGCTTTCCCTGCTTGGGAACATCAAAGTCCAAGCGCCACTTAAGCCTCACCTTCTGATCAGATACAAAGTGTGATCCTGCCATCGACGATATTTCAATCGATGCGCTTTTTGTTCGTCTGCAGTTCTGATTTGCTTCTTTGTCATCTCTGTGCATCTTGACTTTGTTCGATCATTTTGACGCATTGTCGATCTCATCTGTCCGGATTTGCACCACAGTACGAGCACGAGCTTGGTTACCAACATGAACCATGGTGGACCGTGAGGAACGCGTCTTAAACCCACTAACTGGTCCTTACCGCCCACTCTGCTCTGCCACACAGTATTGCTTTTGGAAGCCTCCAAACCTCCCACCTCTTGTTACGATCCCGGATCAGGCTGTGGTACGCGCTGACTCCTACATCGTCACACCAAGGTAATATCATCAGCCTGCCCTGTTCCAGATGATCTGTGTCTTAGTTGACCACGCGTGTGTGATTTGTTGGCATATTCAAGCATTCGCGTCTACTATCCCCCCACATCAGTCATCAAGTGTAGTGATGCTAGCGTTGTAGGCATTTACGATACATAGACAACAGGGAGAAGCTCGGAGATCGTTTTGCACTTGTTAATGTTGTTGCCTCGATCAGTCTCTCCCCAAATCGTGTTGTCGCGCTATCACGTGAGGAGCTAACCTCTCCCGTCTTGGTGGCTATATTCCATACGCAGAAACCAAGTCCTCCATCACTCTCCCGCCTTCACTCTCAAGAAACAACAGTATCACCATCACCCCTTTGCCAAAACCTCCAACTCTTCTTTTCCCTCCGCTCGCGCGCGTTGCCGATAACCTTGCCCTTGACAGGCTGCTTCATCTGGTCCAGCTTGTAATTCTTCATGCACAGCGACAGCGGCAGAATCGGCACCGCCGCGCAGATAGCGCCGATAAGCATATACCGCATCGTCTCCTGATACGCTCTATTGATTGCGATGCGCTCGGGCGTGCCGAGCGGGTATAGTGTGTAGTTCGACGCAGTCACGCCGTCGCTGTAGATAGTTGCGTATGAGGGCGCGACATCGGGCGGGAGGTACAGCTGCAGTTTCCGGGGCACGTAGGTAGTCCATATTGCGCCGGAGACGGCAGCGCCGACCGCGCCGCCGATTTCGAGGATGGTGAGGAAGACGGTGGTGGCGGCGGCGACTTGCTGGTGGGATGCGGAGGCCTGGACGCCGAGCTGGGCGGGGACGTTGAGGAAGCCGCCGCCGATGCCGATTGCGATTTGGGTGCCGATGATGGACCAGGTTGATGCGGATTCGTTGCGGTAGGCGAGCATGATGCCGAAGCCCATGATGTAGATTGCTGCGCCGGCTGTGATGAAGTATTTGTAGTGGCCGGTGTATTTGATGATGAAGGATACTGCAATTGAGGAGACTGTTGAAGCGAATGTGAAGACGCGGGTTATGTAGCCTGCGGTGACTTGCGATTTGTTCTGTACGATGAGCAGGTATGAGAAGAAGTACGGAAACACGCTCATGTAGAATGCCACTATGCCTGGTTAGTATGCTTTCGTTCAAGTGGAGAGTTTCAACTAACTGAAGTAGAAGAACCCAATCAAAACGCCAGCCACGACCGTCCTGTTTTTGAACAGGTTGGGTGGGAAGAAAGCTTTCGGAGCGAGTTTCTTGCTTGTCTCCCAGAACGGGAATACGATGCAGGTGACGCCGCCGATGACGAGCATCACAATCATACTGCCGTTCCGCCATCCCCCGTTCGCGTTGGGAGCGAGCGTAAGAGGGAGAAGGATCAGTGAGATCCCTGCAGCTAGCAGCAGCAAACCGAAGACGTCCAGGTCGTACCAGAGGTTCTTGAGATTGGTTCCAATGCTGTGACCCCTGAACGGGCTAGGAAAGTCCAGACCGAGTTTCTTCGCGCGGCGATGGTTCATGTAGAGGCTCACAGCGAGGGGAATAAAAGCGACCGGAAGGATGATGGCCCATATCCCATATCCCCAGCGCCAAGTGGCGTTGGTGAGGATGGCATTGGCAGCTTCTGGTCCTGCGAATGTCGTCCAGAGGAAAGGCAGATCGAAGATGGTCGAATACAAAGCGCGATTGAGCAAGTTGGTCGTGTCAGCCACGAAGATCTGTTGCAAGACTTGAAGTCCATTGAATCCAGCCGCCCAGAATACCTGGGCGCCAGCGTACGTTCGAACATTATTCGACGCAGCTTGCTGGATATAGCCGAGTGTGTAGAAGAGGATTGAAATGCTGAACGACTCCAGCCGTCCAAACACGTCGGCAATCTTGCCCATGGGAGGCTTGATAGCAGCTGCATAGGTCAGCTTTGGAGTTCACTCGGACCAACACCCCAGTCACAAGTACTTACCACTGACAACCCCCTGAATAACTGCCACCGTCGACAACAAAGAATGCGAGCTAAAAGCACTTGTTGCAAAGAAAGTGAGATTGGAGGTGACTTGAATCTCAAACGACGTGATGTTGGCGAGAAGCATAAGGCTGTGATGTAGTCAGTACTTTGCACGTCGTAACGATTCAACAACATACCCAATGTAAGCAACCACCAGGCTCACAGTCGTCCAGGCCTTGCTCACAGCTTCGATGCGCTTCACACCAGCCTGAGCATCCTCGCTACTGCGTCCGCTATCTGATTCGTCGCCAGACCGATAGTCAGACGGGGGAGCATGGACGTCATATGTCTTCTCGTCCGCATCATGGGAGGGTCTCTCATTCGCTCTCATCGACAGGCGCATTATGGATCGATTCGTTTCTACTCCAAGAGCAGCAGATGCAGAGAGTTTCAGCAGTCTGAGACCAGGCGATGGTGACTTTATCTGATCGGTCCTGCGTACTGCAGCCGTTCACGGCTGGTAGACACTACGCTCAGCTGGGTATGGCGCTGGTAGCCAAGAGCGGTGGTTGCATGGCGGGAGGCACTGTCACCAGTGACTCGAGCGCCGGGCGCTGTGTGACGATGTGCGACTGGAGCTTGCAGTGTGGTTATCCATGCTGCCGGGCCACCCGCAGTGGTCGGCTTGAAGGCTTGGTGTGAAAAGTCGATCTGATAAAGGGGCCCAAGTCATGGTAGTTGCATTGGCGAATGCTGGGCGGCCGCGGAGTAAGCGACGGCACTTCGTTGTCGGCTCTCAGCACTGAGATATCCTGTCCTGCGTTCGCAATTGCGCAGGCTGGAACGGCCTACCTAAGCTGACATGTGTCGCGGTAAATAGTGATGTTGCACGAGGCAGCAAGCAAGGCAAGTTGAAGGCTGAACGCGGTTCGTGCGACGCATTCCTCGACGCACCAAATCACCATACTCAAAGACGCTCTCACACCAAAACGCCACTGCGCACACAAGAGGAGGATCGAGCCTGACAACGACCAGCTTCGCAGTGCATGTTAGACTTGCAGTCGTCATGTGTGGTGAACGCACGACGGGTCTAAGGAGTGTGAACGCACGACACTCTAAGAAGTGCAATGTCATCTACTCCTCGCAGCACCACAGCGCACGTACAAGACCCCGGATGAGACAAAAGAAACTGTGATTGACATTTAGCAATGTGGTCTACACTGCGCACCCGCTGGAGTGCGACGTGGTGGGGCAACCTGCACGCCACGGCGCACAGCTTGGGTGACGGCTCTCACGACGTGCGGTCGAGCGCGTTCTCGACAGAGCCTCAAGCTGGACAGCCGTCAGCGTTTGCAAATGAAGCAGTTGATGTGGAAAGCATGACCATGGTCTGAGTATGGGGTACGCCATTGCTGCATTCCCTGCTTGACTATGTCGCTTGGTCGCGGTGCATACACGCATGGCAATCTCAAAAACAGTCTTGACCTGACCTAAACTCAAGCACAAACGCCCAACGCCATCTGACCACCCTCTCAACTCGAGCACTGTCAATCCCAGCTCTTCTTCTCCAACGCTGGCGTCCCCAAAACCCCCATCCCATCGCCCCTCCTCCCCCTCTTCCCCCAAACCTCCAACGCAAGATCATACATCTGCCACGCCCACCCCCCCGCAACCATAACCCCGCTAATAACATTCACCAGCCGCACCACCAGCGGCCAGAAGCCGCGGTACTGCTCGACCAGACTCAGCGTAATGGGCTCGATGTCGAACTTGACAAACACGCCGGGGACGCTCTGCTCGGGGACGGTGTGGGACTGGGATGTGACTGCGTACTGGTTTGTTTTGATGGCGTGGGTGGCGAATAGGCCGGCTGTCGGGGCGCTGTCTGCGGAGTCGAGGGCGCGCAGGGCGGAGAGCGAGTCGGTATAGATGGTGGGCACGATGCTGAGGTAGTACTGGAATTTGTAGAAGTGGTCCTGGGGGGTGGGGGTCAGGGCGATGGTGTTGTCGAGCGGGTTGTTCATGGTGGGGAAGTAGGGGCCGAAGGACATTTCGCGGATGACGTGGGAGAAGTTGAATGAGGCGTGGTCGAGGTGCTCGCCGAATTCCATGTAGCCGTGTCCACGGGCGGTGATGTGGAAGTCGCCCTGGACCTTGTTCCCGTCGAGACTCCCAAAGATGCGACACGAGTCCGTCGCGCCCTTGACGCGGGGCGTCTTGCCAAAGCGCTTCCGCTGCTTGATATTGAGATGATTATGCACCTCGAGGTCGTCCATGTCCCAGGGCCCGCCAACGTCGCCGGCGTGCAGCTCGTGGATGCCCTTCTCGGCGTTGGCGCCGGTCCACTGCGCCCAGCTGGTGGGGTCTTTGCGCAGCAGGTCGCCGGCGAGGGTGCGGTCGCCGGCCGCGTCCTGCATGTTGACGTGCAGGTCGGCGCAGCGCATGCCGACGATGATGTCGAGGTTGATCTGCATGTCGTGCGAGACGCCCTTTTCGACGGAGAAGGTTTGTGTGGTGGTGCCGGCGAACCAGCGCGATGTCTCGGTCCAGGCCAGCCAGACGCAGGTGAGGATGAGCGTGACGGTCCAGGCGGACGAGTTGCGGCCCTGGACGAGGTACGTCGTCTTGGTTTTGGCTGTGCGTGTCAGTCAGCGTGTGCACCGGATGCGACGACGTAAGAAGCACCCACGGAAAGCATCGAAGCTGCTCACGATGCCGCCCTTTGACGGTCCAAAGGCATCGTCGTCCAGCTTCTGGCCCTGGTAGCCGTAGCTCTGGTGCTGCCCGTAGCTCTGGCCTTGGACGTAGCTCTGGCCTTGGACGTAGCCCTGGTCTTGGACATAACCCTGGTCCTGCTGGTACCCGTTCATGGCGGCGGAGCAATGCGCATTCAGGGCAGCAGACCCAATTGCGACTACAAGAGCTCAAGGAGAGACAGCCACGCAAGGGATCGGTGGTGGATGGAGGCAGTCCTGAGTCGACGCGGCCATGCGAGACGTTGGGGCAACGCGTCCCCGAAAGGCCACCTTCAACGTTCGCGCAGGGTTCGCTCGAGCCGCGGCAGCCCCACATGCTCAGACGCCACAACGACCTATCCTTTTACACAGCAAGAAATGGTCCTCTACATTCACTATCCGTAACCATCTCCATCTACGCAGCCTCCTCCCCCAACCCACCAAACCTGCCCTCGCCCTGCTCCCCAGCACCCAACCCCCCACCACCAACCGCCTGATTCCGCTTCACGTGCTCCAGCTCCGCAACCCTCGCCGGATCCTTCTCCGTCCCCACCGCCCCAAACTCCCTCTTCCCCGTCAGCCCCGGATCCTCACTCACATCTTTTCCGTGCATCTTGAACGCGCCCTCCTGCTCGAGCGCCTTACGGTCCGCGCCCGCATACCCGCCCCTCACCTCGTCTACATTCACACTAGGCGCCTGCGTCGACGTCCCGTACCCGGTCGCGCCGCCGACTTTGTTGTATGTGGGTCCCACGCCGTGCTCCTTGCCTAGGCCGAGGCCGCTGCCTGCGCTGAGCTGCGCCTGCTCGCTCCAGTTGGACGCTGCGTCGCGGGCCTCGGCGTCGACGGCGGGGTCGAGTTTGCGCGCGCCTGAGGTGGAGGTGTTGGCCAGCGTGCTGCCTGCGGAGGGCTGCGAGGAGGCTGCTGCTTTGGGGTTTCCCTCTCCGAAGTGGCCGGAGCCCTTGAGGGACTCGGCGGCGAGCGAGTCGCTGGTTACGGTGCCGACGCCCTCGTAGATGGGGATCTGTGAGCGCGGGTCCGTGGTTACCTGGGCTGTTAGTCGGGGGTTTGCTGGTGAGGCTGTCGTGCGTGCGTACCTTCTGGCCGTGATGTTGAGACATGGTGAGTGAAGCGTGAGTTTGAAGGATCTGATGTTTGCTTGCAATGCGGTGCGGTACTTATCCTCCCTCGCTGCCTCCCTCACGAGAGCTATATCCTGCTCCCAGCTAGCGCTGTGCTTGCGTCATGCGGTGCACACAGCGCGCGTTATACATTGTGACGTCAAGTGTTGCTGGCAATCGAGCTGGCTTCGATGAGCTCAATGTGATGCTCCGCTCACGCTGTTCGGACGGAGATACCGGGCGGTTGATTGGTCGGGACTCCTAGATCCACCATCGCGCTTTCGGCTGGCGAAACCGACAAACGAGTATTGGTAGTTTGCTTTTGGAGCTGTCTATCACAGTTTGGCGGGAGCTACTATGGGTAAGCGCTGTTCAAGTTTAGTTTCGATTGCACCTCATGACAACGTCTCTGCGAATTGAGATTCAAAGTAAGAGCTCAAACCGCTGTCTCGATGTAAGAGCGCGTAAAGAGGTTTGGTCTGAAGACGGTGGCAGAAGGCAGGTACAGTTGACTCGTTATTCATTCAATCATATTTCGACCGCTCAGCAGCCACATTTTCCCCACTGACACAGCGCCCGCAGGCGAAATCCCACAAAGCAATCCTTCCCCAACGCCGTACAATCTTACACTGCATACATACAGTAGCCCCCATTCACCACTCCACCAGACACTTATCTAGCCGAACCCGGAGCACCAAAGTCCTAGTTCGTAGTCTGCGCCAGACCATCGTGCTTCTTAGCCTCGCGAGAAACAGCATCGTTGGGAATGCCATCGAGCCCGTCCTTGCCCTCGCGGCCCGCTGCGCCGACAGAGTCCGTCGTGGCCGGCTCGCGGAGCGTGCTGCTGCCCTGTCCGGATGCAGAGATGTCGGCGGATTGGCCGCCGGAGCCTACGTTGACGGTGCGGGCGTCGGACGAGTTGAAGTCAGAGGCGACGGGGGGCTGCTCGGGGAGAGGCAGGTTCGACTTTACGTGGTCCACGGTGGCGGCATCGGCCTTCTTGTCTGTGACTGTGGGAGCGTAGCCCTGTCGGGAAGAAACCATTTTGATTGTGGGGCTGAGCGCTGTTAGTTGTGGTGTTTGTGACGCGTGAGCGAGCATCCAGGTGAGGCTTCCACACAGCGCAACGGTGGATGGAAACTCACGTTTGTGGATTTATTCAAAAGCTAAGATAGTAGAATGGAGTTGGGTAGTTGTCGAGTGTGATTGGGTGTGGTTGATACTGAAATATTTTTGTTTTCGCAGGCGCTTTTGGGGACTTTATTGCAAAGTGCAGTGGGCGGGGTGCCGTGACATCATATTGACATAGGTAGAATACGATCCGCATCGAAGATTCCCATCATCTCACCAAGCACAATTCAGTGGGCCCTTGCATCATCCTGCGGGGATGGTTTTGCTGGTTTGATCAATGCGACTGCGGTTGCAGGGGCCCTCGGGAGGCTTGAGCCGCAATCCGCCGGTCGTGGTGGGCCTCGCGACACTCAGAGGACGAGATTTTGATAATGTTGAGCCCCATGAGGTTGACAATCCGAAGGATCGTGGCCGCGTGCCCTGCCGCAAAGTCAACACATTACATCATCGTTGGGCGGCCCCAGTCTGCACCTGGCAATCACAGTCTCACGAACGCGACATCGCGGAAATCTGGCGCATGGAATGGGAAGCGCCGGGATCGCATACTTGGCAAGCATACTGTCCATTCTAATCTGTACGTTGCAATCTCCAGCGTTCTAAGTAAACAACATGGTGAAAGAAATGGTTGAAAGACGATTGAGTGAAGTGGGGAGGTGTGAAGTATATGCGGAGAACAATTCTTGGGAAAAAAGAAGAAAAATCAAAGAACGTAGGGTTTCCTCTTCAAGGTATAGCAGCCCACGTGTGTGCTAGCCAGTGTTGGAGACTGGTGACAACGACGTCGGGGTACATACTGTTCAGGTATGCTGGCGAAGCAAAGTCATAACGTCCTTCGGCTGTGGCCAGATGTGTTGCGATGCGTTGTTGCTGAGTCGGGCTGTCGGTAAGGCTGAGCTGATACTGTAGGCCTGCGTTGGACGGTCAACATGGACACGAGAGAAGAGGCTGCGGTGTTCATACCTGACGGATTCTGCCATTCAATAGGGTGCAGTGGTCGACCTAAAGACAGTCAGCGGCACACTCGAGTTAAATTAAAGGGAAAAATCACCTCTGCATGTACCAATCAAGGTAATGAGACCATGGACTGTCAGCCTTTCGCCGCAGATAGACATCTCAGTCGGCCAACTGGTCATGTCCAGGGACTTGACTACGAACTTAGCGACATCGTAGATCGACGTTAGACACAGCGAGGAGTGTCTATTTGCAGCATCGTAGATCGGTGCTACTGCAGTCATATTGCGGAGGTCAGCGATGTAATCGCCTTCACCGCTCGCAATTTTGGCGCCCATCTGGTGGGCGCGCAGGCCACCAACAGCGAAACGCTCGTAGAAGATGCCGCACACAAAAGCGGTCGATTGTATGTATGCGGCGTAGCCTTGAAGCTTAGCGCGAGCCGCACTCTTCTCGCGGTCCAGTATGCTGTCCGATATTTGCAGTCCAGGTCGACCTTCGAACTCGGCAGGGGCGAATCGACGGACGCGGCATCGCACAGCTGCATCAATAAGACGAAGCTGGGGTCTTCCAGTCACTGTAGAGATCACCGTGTCGACCCCCATCAGTGCATGCTGGAGAGATGAGGCATCTCGGTAATTGACCATCTGGCATTGGTATCCTTGTGACATGAGGACCACTTGGTTCTGCAGATGGTCAGCCAGGGGACAAAAGTCAAAGTAGAAATCAGTACTCACAATCCTTGACAAAACGATAACTTGGTGACTCGTCGACTGCTGGATCTCCTGAGCAATCAGAAGTGCCAAGCCACAAGTGCCTGCGATTGCCACGCGCATATTGGACATGGTTTGTCGCTGTATTATCAGTAACGCTTTGAGTGAGCTATTCGGGTGTCACAGCACGCATGCCCATCCTTTAGTACTCTAGAGATGCCCTCACTCAAGCCGTGACTGTCATCTCCACGACTATGCATTCATCACAGTAACACAACGCGTTGATGCCCATGAGTCAGGGGTGTCACGCTGGGCTCGAAGACGGTGAAGGAACGTGCGGTTGCGTCAGACCGGAGGTTGTGTGCGCTCTAGGAAGGTTGGATGTCCAGGCATCACAAGTGATATACGACCTTGGTGCCTCTAAGCCCCAAGAGCCTAAAGTATACTAGTCAATGGTTCTGAAACAAAGGGAGGTGCGATTTGCGCTATCAACTAGGCTTCGGCACTGACCTAGAGACTGGCGACGGGGAGGACGGTGTGGAAGCAATACCGGCCGTTCTTCAGAATTTGCAAGGATCGTCGTCTGTTTGGATCGGCAGGAGTAGTAAACCATTGGCTATCATGTAATACATCAGCACTGTGGTTGCCTGCTTTCCACTTGAGTCTCAGCGACAGATGTTGTTTCCACCACCCACATGAATTAGGGCTGATTCGTCTCGAGATGACTGCGAAGGCGCCTTCTAGTCCGGCCATTCCACGGAGCAACTCAAGATGTGGTTACCATCATGCGGTTCAAAGTCCATGCGTTGCGGATGTCGCCTGTAGTTGCAAGTATTGTAGCCACCTCCAGGGAGCCACCTTCAGAAAGCCGCGGGTCAATTTTGAAAACCCCTGGACAGTCCACGTATCAAGCATGCAAGGCGATGCCGCCCATCTGCCTTAGCGACGTTGCATCTCTCGTCACATGCTCGAGGCCCCCACGCTGTAGCAGAGCTGCATGCGTGAGTGCGTGAGCCGACACAGCAGAAAGGTGGCGTCACATCCACGCCGCCTTCCAAACAGACCATTTCGAGAAATATGTAGGCGGGCATGTAGGGCTAGCCTTATGCTGTAAAGTGACTGGATCTGATTGGCGTTTGATTTGGACTTTTGTGGGGTGCTTCTACCGATGGCATGGTGATGGAACACGACTGACAGAGTGCGGCGGTGGAGAGCTAATGGCCATGCAGGCCCAGCAGCCCCTCTAGACCGCAGTCAGACATTGATGCGTTAGTGATAAACCAATCGCTATCGTCCGAGACGGAGCGAGCTTGCTAAGAGTATCGGCTAGGATCATGGGGCCAAAAACCGGTGACCCGTCCAAGAAGTCGCTGTTCCCGGAAATGCCTCAAGAACGCAGATTCGGGTTCTTCGTGCAAAGGAAGAAACTTTGAAGGATGCGCTGGATTTGACCCAGGGACATAGGATCATCTCCGAGCCGTCTGCACACCGTTGGGCCTCGTCATGGGAACTGCGGCTCAATAAGCCTGAGGCAGGGGACAAGCGCCGGGCACACCACTCTGCCGTGGTGGTAAAGAAATGACCGGCACACAGAAGCTGTCCCATCTCCAGAGAGCCTGCTCTTCAATAGTGATTCTGCCTGGAGGACTGGACGACTTCACCGGTGCTGGTGGAGAGCATATGCAAGGAAAATCGTCGAGCGTATGGGATTCCTTGTCGACTCAGAACGGTCAGATGCTGGATAATTTAGCGCCGGTAGGTGCATATCCGTAGACGTGAACATCGGCACGATGTTCAGCTCGTCTTACGGTGAAGCCGCCATGGCGGTGTTGGCTGGAGGCGATAGCGGGAGCGTTGCCTGACCGTTGCCTTCTCACCACGTGGGAACTACCGCGGCAGTTTACAGTGAACGGTAGTGATCTGAGTAAAGGGTCGAAAAATCTCAATTGCGTTACTTTCTGATCCTGGAGAGTTGTAGATGGAAGACGTTGGGAGGTGGGGCACGCCGCACGGAAGGCCCGAACGTTCGCCACCAATCTCGAAAGGGCAAGCGGTCAGTCACATGACATCCGATACTACCTATGTAGGACTTGCGACTGTTATCTTTTCCTTACGTAGACTTCAACAACAAAAGCTTAGCACCGGCCCTTCGATGTCCTTCGTCAGAAAAGTTCTCCCGGCTCCATCTCCATCATCAATTCGCCGCACCCCTCGGAATCACCGCATGCGCATCGCCCTGTAGTTCACCTGCAGCAAGATTGTACTGTGCTGGTAGTTCTAGAACAGGAGCGTATTTCGTGTTTTCACCCATCTCATGAATTGCTGCGCCATGCGAGGCTTCAGCGCACGAGGGTTGTGCCTGAACAGTTTGCTTCCTGCGAGAGTTCCTTCGAAACAGAAATGTCGCAGCTACAATCATGGCCAGTCCCGCCACTGCGCCAACGGCAATGCCAGCGATTGCGCCCGCGCCGAGCTTACTCGAGCGTTGAACCACTGGACCTGAGCTTGAGCCTGTTGATGTCGTGGTTGCCGATGAAAGTGTGTTTGATACACTCGATGACAACCTCCCGAATACCTGCTGAAGGGTGATCACTCCATTGCCTGTCTGGCAACAGTCCGTTGTCTCGCCGCAACACCAAGTCGAGCTGTTCGCTGTGCCATCGCAGGGCGAGAGGCGGGGTGTGATATCTTGCTTGCCCTGGCAGAAGTTCAAGCACTTTCCGGCATTGTCTAGTTGCGAATACTCTGTACAGAAATCGATATACTAATTCGCGTCAGCCTGGTCTTTTTGAAGAGATACAACGCTAACATATGTGGTCACTCTCTTCCCGGTCTCATCTGTCATTCTATTCACGCACAGCCCGTTGGGTAAGCAATTGTCTTGCGTACGCCCCGCTGATATGTTACCCCATGGAGGGTTGGCTCGAGCAAGCGCACAACAAATAGTGGTAGGCCCATAAGCAGCCGGACAGGGGGCATAATACGACCACCAAGGCGATGCGGAATCGCTGTCGTCCGGGAGCAAAGTACCATTCGCGAAACGGCATCCACTCTGGGTAGAAACGAGTGCCAGAAGTGATGCAAAAAAGAGAACAAAGCCCGCTCGCATGTTGTGCAACAGCAGAATATCAGCTTCGAAGAGATGTCGCCAGCTAAAAGCGTCTGCGGAGACAAAGGTCGTCAAAGTGCGAACAAGCCCCTCATTACAAGGGGAGGACAAGGCTAAATATGCAATCATCCGTGCAGCTGGAGTCGCACTGCATGGCCATGCATGTTGACCTTCCGAATGTGCGCCTATCTTGAGAGATCCACTCGTGATATTTGTAGCAGCGATCTGATCGATCCAATAGTGTTGATGAGGCAGACGCGAAGGATGTGCCTGCCTTGTGATCGGACCTGATAGCACGTGACGCCAAAGTCACATCGTGAAGCTGTTGCTAGGGATGGGCGTTCCAGCAACGTCCCAATGGACGTTTTAAGATGACGATCGTACTTTATCGTGTTCTATATATAAAGGATTTTAGAGTATAGCGCTTAATTATTAGAAGGAGTGAAGCGGCACATGTCAGCGTAGCTGACTGAGGCTTTCTTTACTCGTCCGACGCCGATGCCGCCTCAGCAGCTGAGCGAGAAGCTTGAACAATCACATTGGGGACGGCAACAACAAATTGTTGGCAACTAAACTCTTTGAATATTATATTACGAGAGGCGAAAACCCTCTGCGTCCATGTCCTCGGAGCACTTCCTCACTACTGCATATTTTCGTCCCCAAACGCCACAACACCAAGCTCAACCACCTTACAAAGCAGGAGCATTGGGGTCCTCCATGCACTGGTCAACACGCATCAGCTGCTTGCCAGTCGCCTTGGCGATCTGGATGAACTGCCTCAGGTAGCTAACAGTAGAAGGGTAGAGGTAGTGAAGAACGACCAGGTTACCGCCCTTGTTGACATCGCGCTGGAAAGCGGTCAACTGCTGCTCAGGAGTATCGGTCTCAGCCCACAACCAATCCTCAACATCGACGGACCAGTTGGTGATGGTGGGCTTCTTGCCAACAGACTTTGCAAGACGGGAGCGCATACGGGCACCCTCGTTACCGAAGGGCGGGCGGAAGTAGGAGGTTGTGAAACCGTTGAACTGGCTCTTCATGGCCTTGATGTCCTCGTTGTACTCCCAGTCGATCGAACCGTAGTCGGGCAGACCCTCCATCTTGGGGTGGGTGAAGGAGTGAAGTGCGAGCTGGTGACCGGCGGCCTGCATTTCCTTGTAGACGTTGGTGAGGTTGGTGGTCTCGTCGAGGAGAGGAGCGCCGACAGTGAAGAAGGTGACCTTGATGTTCTCCTCGCGGATGATCTTCAGGACTTCCTGGGCAAGATCTGGCTGACCGTCATCGATGGCGAAAGCGAAAGAGTTGGGGCGCTTGCAAGCAAAGACAAGGTCACCAGACTCCTCGTCGTTGGGGAGGACGAAGCCAGCAGGGACAGACGGAACGATCTCCAGAACGGTGAGCTTGACGGTCTCCGTGCTGTAGAATCCCTTGAGCGCGAAGCCGATGGCCTTGGTCAAGTCGATGTTGAAGTGGCTGATAGGAATATAGATGTGGCCGTTCTTAGCGTAGCGAGAAGCCTCGACAGAGTCCCAGGTGTACGGGTAGGGGGCGATCTCGGAGTTGCAAGCGCTGTTGTGCTGCTGGAACGCGACGGTGAACTTGGTGGAACCAGAGTAGGCGATGTGGAGGTAGGAACCCTTGTACTTGCTGAAGTCGCTGCAGGATCCGGAGACCTGGGAGTAGAAAGAATAGTCAGCGTCGGTAGACTTGATCGTAAGACCGCCGTTGTAGGTCAGACCCATGCCATCATCACCGCCGTGCCAGAAGCCTTGAGCGTTGCTGTCAGCGCTGGCGAACCTGTCAATGACATAGGCAGCAGCAGTACCGGTAGGCGCAGCAACTGTAGCGGTCGGGGCGGAGGCCGGCTCGGTGGTGGTGACCTTGAACTCGCCGCTGGTGCCGCAGTAGAAAGCCATAGGGCCAAAGGAGACAGTCTGGGTGAAGCCAGCGAACAAGATAGTGGTAAGCTTGGTAGTGTCAAGCCCGGAGTACTTGGAGAACGGAATGGTGTAGAGCTTCTCGGTACCATCGAACGTCCAGCCAAGCTCAGAGGTGGACTGAGTGAATGCCTGAGCAGCAGTGGGGTCGCAGCTGCTGGAGGAGTCAAGCTCAATGTTGAAGTTGGTTCCGGCAGGCGCCTTGATGCGGAGAGAGATACCAGCGTGGTTCTTAGCCTTGGCGTTGAAGCAGCCGAACTGGGAGTAGAAGTAGGAGCTGGTGTCCTTGGGCACAATCTCAACACGGTTCTTAGAGGGCTTGCCGACAGTCAGAGAGGTCATGGTTCCATCCGAGGACGAGGCCTTGTTGAGAGCGTTGTAGAACATGAAGGTCAGGCGGGACTGCGATGTCCAGTCATCGATGAGAGAGACAGCGCAGGCTCCGGTGGGGGCAGGGGCTGTTGAGGTAGCCAACGTCGTGCGGGTGGCGGCGGTAGCAGATGTCGATCGGACGGTGGATGAGACACCGCCGCTGGAACCACCTGCACAGCCAAACTGAATGTTGCTCAACTGCCATGTGGCGGTAGTTGAAGAGAATCCAGACCAGACGAAACCGGTGACAGCATTGGCATTGGCACCAGAGAATTGGGTCAGAGGAATTGTAACAGTCTGGGTTTGACCGGTCAATCCAGTGAATTGCGTGTAGTACGAGGTGTACGAAGAGGCGGAGCACGCCGACTTAGTCTGAATCTCGAGAGTACCCGACCCCCCTGAAACACCCTTGATGGTGAATTGAATAGAGTTGTAGTTGTTGCTGCTGGCAGCCTGGCAATCGAAGGTCTCGTAAAAGTAGGAGCTGGACTTGGGCTGGAAAGACAGGACTCCGTTAGCAGCCGAGATCTTAGTCATGGAGGCATCATCGCTGGTCCACTGGCCGAGGCTGTTGGTGTTGCTGGACCACTTGGAGAAGTCGTCAATCTTCAAAGCTGAGCTGCAAGCAGCGTAGGCCTGGCTGGCGAAGCCAGCGGCGAGGCCAATCAAGAAAGTTGAACGCATAATTACGTAGTAAAGCGAGAGCGAGAACGAATGTACGGGAGTCAAAGACTTCCAATTAGAATGTCGGAACTACGTCTCGACAAAGGGATATGGACGATAACTCGTACAGAGCCATCACCGGCGGGCTACATCGAAGTTATATCGGGCGGAGGTACAGGGGCGGGAGCATGACACACGCGAAATTTGGCTAGTTAACTGGGGTTTGGTGTTTCGGGAAGACGTGCTTCTATTTAGGGCGACCGAAAGTCTGGGCAGCCAGCGATCTATCGTTCGTTTTGACCATGTTGAGTTTGGCGCGTGCTGACAAGACCTCCAAGCGGCAGTTAGGGCAGTAAGACCCCTGAACTCGATGTTTCGATTCTGGGCGTTTGTGGAGCCAGCAACCTTCCGACGACAAAGGATGCTGGGAGACCATCTCTGGCAGTCCAAGCTTCCGCTGAACGCCGTGCTGCTTTTCAGCAACGCTCAAAGGTCCAGCGATCTGTTCACAAAGCAGGCGAAGGGCCGTATGACGTAGGCCTGGTGGAAGTCATCCACGGCACTGTCCCTGGATGTGCACGAAGCAAGGCGGGACGGCATGACAGCAGCCGCATCGGGTGTTGCCGAAAGAGTAACGTCGTCCTGGTACGCGTGCGAGGCTCGTAGGATTCTGCGGTAAATCACTCGCGGGACTGTGTGTTACTTGGCTATCCACTGCCGAGAATTAGTCACGACTGTGTCAGTAAGTCATAGTGTTGCTGTTTGAGGGTGTATTGGCAGAAGCAGAGGCGAGCAAGGCGCCCAGCGTGGAGCAGAAGAAGAGGGTCACATTGTCTTTCCAATAAGACCATGCAGACACGAGGCATTCGCGTGGATGTCGCACAGCGTACGTGGCAGTCGTGCAACCTGAAATTTGATGGGTAGTGCGTATGCTGAGTGTAGCGAATTGTTCACTGAGGGCGGCGCGTACGGTCAAGAAGCCCAAGGAAGTCAATTCTGACCCTGCCTCCTCACAATGTCCAGCCTCGTGTCTCTTAGTTGCTACCGTGGTCTATCCGTATAGAGACAACATCTGAAGCCTGTAGCTGCGTTACTTCGATTATGTAAATTTTTCTTCACAGATTTCTTGTTGTGAAGGCGCAATTTCTTTTCTGACTTCTGCCAAGCTGGCCCCTGCCAAGCGGTGCCGGCAGCGCCATGGCAGACCGCCGCAAGCTCATTGTTTCCAACACTCACTCGCTACCGGCATATCGAGGATCTAAGGCTGACAGAATTGTTCCCGGCAAAAGTCTTTTGTGTAGAGTTGCACGCTTTGTCGCAACCAGCCATGTCGCGTCAAATCATTTGACGCCGGACATTTGTCGTCCGGCGTCGTCAATTTGGCGTTAGATGGATATATTGGATAGGACTTGGCGCTTAGTAGGACTCTATATAGGCTTAGCGGCTTCTACTTAGAGTATAGCGCCTAGTAATTGGCACGTGATAGGCATAGGCTGCTCCTTTGAGCATACCCCTTTGAGCCTAATCAGTCACATGATCTAACTTTACAAAACCGTCTTAGTGTCAAATGGGCGTCTAATACCCCCCCATTTGACGTCAAACTGACAACGCTGGTCGCAACCGACATCGATCTTGATCGGTCGTCATGCTGCGGGATCCTGTACATTACTCGTACCGCCGAAATGAGCTGCAAACTGTCTCCACATCATGCCATTTAGCACAGAGCAGTCGGCCTCTCGCTGCCAAAGCATGTGTTGTCGTTATTGGCAGCGGAGACAAGGCTGACATGCATGCAGGTAGGGCGACGAGCGAAAGTTGATCTACGCTCCACAGCAAGCGATCTTGTCAATGTTTGACCACTTGCGCAGGCAAGCGGCAAGACTACTTGGCGGCATCGAACACGGACGCACCTCACGGTGCCTCTGAAGAGGGTCGCTGGGCCTGCTTGACCTTGGTGAGGCTTGCCTAAGTCACCACGCAAAGGGTTCCCTTTACGTAAAAGGCGATCAATGTTGATCCTCAAGTCGGCATGTTGTACAGCAAGGCCCTCACAGCCTCGTCCAATCTCGACGACAATGTGACCGCGCAAAGCTCTTATGCAGATGACAAAATTGCGACTATGAGCAGGGAGCAATGCATGTGATATTAGCCTGTCTCTGTTCATTTGGAATTGTCAAGCAATATATGATTCCAAACAGACATGCTTCATACCGCACTCTCCTACTACTCCCCTGGATCATTGTCGTCGAATGTGAAGGCAGGCGTGCTTGAGAGTTGCAATCCGTAGCTTCCCCGCTTCACCCCGCTTCCGTTAGCTCCGGGGTCAGCACGCATCACCACTTGTACCTACTGAGTGATCTTCGATGCTTATATGCTAGGCGGGCTCTTTTTCTCGACATCAAGCATGTTTGTTACCAAGTGACTATCTGAGTTTACTATACAGCAGCAGGGCAGCATGGCTCATAACTATGAGTCGGTATCATCGTGTCATCTAATTCGAGAGCGTACTGACTAGTACATCCAGCCTCGTAAGGCTTGCGCAGAAGCTCGCCTCAGAAGGTCCACACAGGGTTGAGCCCACACATCGCCGAGTACGCGCACTGTTTCACGGTAAATACGTGATCGACACACTGCAGGCCTATCATGTCTGGGAACATCCCAACTTTCCACAGTGAGTCTGGCCTGCGCAGGTGATCCAATCATACTCAGATAGGGAAGGTTCTACGTACCCAGGACCGCCTTCAAGGATGTAAACCTCACAGTGAAGGACCCAGTGGAGGGAACAAATGATACTGTGCACTTTGTGCAGCTTGACAACAGCCGTGTAGCGACCAACCGACTACTGCTTTTCGACACCGACGCACTGAAAGAACTCTACAAAGTCGACTTCCACTCCATGGATCAGTGGTTCGAAGAGGACGTCCCAGTTTACGGCCATCCCAAGGATCCCTACAAGCGCATCGACATTCTCCACTCGACGCGTAACGTGAAGGTGGCCATTGAAGGCGTTACGCTTGCCGATAGCTCGAGCCCGTTGTTACTCTTGGAGACAACGCTTAGAACGAGGCATTACCTGCCGCCAACAAGTGTGAACTGGGAGTACCTCCGCAAGAGCGACACCGAGACCCTCTGCCCGTATAAGGGCCGTGCAAATTATTACGATGTGATTGTTAATGGAAAGCAATACAGGGATGTGGTGTGGTACTATAGGTACCCTACCAGCGAGAGTGCGCCGATTGCTGGGTATATGTGCTTCTACAACGAGAAGGTCGATTTGTGGGTCGACGGGGTGAAGGAAGAACGATGAGCAGGCTTCAGTGAGTTGATCGATTGAATAATTGTCTACTATTCTTTTCAGGCTGACTAACCTCAAGCTGAAGGACTGTATTGCATCAGCGGCCGGCAGTGCTTGTGTCTCGGATGGTAACAATGGAAGAGAGTCATTGGCTTTATCCACCAAAATTCTTCGAGCGACTACACTGTGTATGCACAGAGAGTTAAGTCATACCATGTAGATATTGTACAGTGTAAAGGCCAGTACATGTGGCTTTCACTTGACTTCCCCTAGCTTCCTCCTGAATGTCTCGCCATACAAAGTGTTTACTCGCAGCCAAACAAGAAACGACGACGACGACAACGATTACGAAGGATGATACGCATCAAGCAGGTATTCGCGTCAGCACGAGAACGGTTTGCACGCCTTGTACCCTTCAGCAACGTACCACAACATTCATCACGAGCAAATTTCTACCAGCCACCACAGCTGTCCTCCAGCTCAGTGCACACATCGATTTCGCGATACGTACCTCTAGCACTCACATTACCGCCATCAGACCGCAAATTCAATGCACGTCGACAGTCCGCGCCGATACCTCTCACCGCCGTACGCAAGGTCCCCGCAGCAGTCACTCCGGATACTTATGCCGCCCATGTCTGTAAGTTCTCTCACGGCTCTGGACTGCTAGTGTATATCAATGGGGTACTAATGAGCGCTGCGCGAGTAGCCCTCAAGGTTAATATCGCCGCGCTCGAATTGGTACGGCGTTTACCCATCGACGAGTTGAGCGCTATTGGCGTGTGTCTTGCTGCTGCATTTAACGATGCTGATGAAAGCGTGATTATCTCGTGGGCTGAGGTCGGCAGCGACGCAGAACGCGAGTGGCGTGATGCAGAGCGCAGCTGGGATCGCTTCCCTGGCGGCCCTTATGAGGTTTATGGAATGGAGGAACAGAATGAAGATTCTGTTCTACAGCGATCGCTCTGCCACTTTGAGGAGGCGGAGCGCAACCGATTGGGTCAGCGTGGCTCTGCTTATGTAGCTAAGTGGCTGGCGTATTGTGAACACCATGTTTCACTGAGCAGTGAGATCTCTGCTTCAGTACAACTAGATACCGATGGCGCCTCCCCTCCATCTTATGAGGGTACTGGTGGCAAGTACACCGCCGCAGCAGCAGGGTGCTTTGATGTTCAAACAGAACGCTCAAGCTCTTGGGAGGACGAGAACGTGGAACTTACTGCTATCGAGCCGAGGGCAACAATACGAGCCGAATGTACAGGAACGACACCCTCGATAACGTCCCAAGACGATTCTATCCAGCTGAAGACCATACTACGGCCATCAGACCTTAATGACAAGGAGTACATGCGTGGTTCATGGTCTCCTGGCAAAGGCACAGGACCCATCATGTCGAACGAAGAGTTCGAGGCATTACCAGAATTTTCTGATGCTGAAGAGGGTTTGATTCGATAGTACGTCGAATTTGAGGAAGTGGTTAAAGAACGTATATGGTGGAAGACGATGGTTTTTTTTGTTAATGAAGCAATGACTAGACCAAGCTCCAGAACACTCGAATGATGATAACGATACCCTGACCTTCTCATTTGAAAAATTGATGCAGGCACCTTGTAGCTGCATCTTGATGGCGGGCTCGATGTGAAGGACACTTAGGATGTTGTCATTGTTTGTGGTCCTTCCCTTTCTGTCCGGTCGAGCTTGCCGTGGGCCGTGGCTTCCGTGACTGCCTTCATCAAAACCTCACAACCTGAACACACTCAAAATTGACCGACACCGCCTTCGATCTATTCTGCTCATCTATCGTTGTTGTTGTCTTGCTTTGTTCTCGTAAAGCCACACCTCCGCGCCCAAATTTGGGGCTTCGCCAGCTCTTGCGTTAGGATTGTGGCACTCGACAGCCGCCGCTGTGGCACAGCACCAGCCACAAACGTTGGATTCAGCAGCTGCATACCCAGCCAGCGCACAATGCAAGACTCGAGGGACATTTGTCAGTTGAGCTAGTCATAGCAATGGCAGGTGTCAGGGCAACGCAAGGGTAAGCGCGTCGGCCACCTTCCGTTGGCGTGTCTCGGCTGCGCGTCTACGCGGCAAAGTTCAGGAGCCCTGAGCCGTCTGGATTCGTTGAACTTCAGTCTTTCAACACGCTCTGCATCACCACGTACGCATCATCGCACCACACCACCGCATCGTCGACCGGCCGTCCGATGTCCCAGCGCGCCACCCCTCGCTCGTAACACCTCACGTCTCTGCGCACTCCCCGCGCCTGTAGATCGCTGCGCAATCATCCTCCCGCATCGCAACTCAGCATGCCGCCGCTGAATATGCTGGCGGCCCGCCTCATGCGCCGCCCTGGACGCATATTGATCCTGGTTGTACTTTTTACCTTCATTGCATTTACACTCAAGGGGCGGAGACCGGCCCCGCCGCAGCCTGTCCACAAGGCGAAGACCAAGAGCTTCTTCCCGCCGCTCGAGCAGAGGAGTGCGAATGGCATTGAGATCGACTATTGCCAGAACTTCCCCAAAGACCTGCTCAAAGAGGTCCAGGTTGTGTTGAAGGTGGCCGCTGGCGAGACCGCTGTCAACAAGGCACATCTGAGCACTGTCACAAGCTGCATCGACAACCTCATCATCGTCAGCGAGGCCGAAGAACGACTGGGCGACCGACAGGTCTACGACATATTGGCCGAGCTGCCTAAGAGCTATGAAGTCAACAATCTCGACTTCCAGGCTTACGTCAGCCACAAGAAGGCGCATGCAGAGGGCGAGACAAAGCAAGAGTCGCAGCGTAGCTTCAAGCTGGATCGCTTCAAGTACCTACCCATGGTCGACAAGGCATACATCACTGCCCCAAAGGCCAAGTGGTACGTCTTCCTCGAGTCTGACGTCTACTTTTTCTGGGACACACTATTCCGCCTGCTCAGCCAGCTCAACCCCACCGAGCCACATTATCTGGGCGCGCCGCATAAGGGCAGCGAAGGCCGCTGGTTTGCCTATGGTGGCGCAGGGTTCGTCATGTCAAACGGCCTCATGAAGCAGTTAATTCCAACGAAGGTGCCTGGATCGAATGAGATCCCCCGTGAGAACCGTCTTAGCGTACGATTTGAGAACTGGGTCAAGGAAGAGGCCCGAGGCGACGCAGTTCTTGCATATGCTATTCAGAATGCTACCGGGCACAGACTGGAAGCTTTGGATCCTACATTTACAAGCGACGAGCTGCGCAAGATTACGACCTACCGTGACCGATGGTGTATACCACTGCTATCGCTGCACCAGCTTTCTCCCGAGCAGATGGAGAATTTATGGAAGTGGGAACGCACAAGGCCTTACAACCTGGTATGCTATGAACACCCACTATCGCCCTGCCTTTGCTGATCACAACAGAAACCCTTCACGTACTCCTCTCTCCTCTCTTACACCCACTCTTTCCTTGCCAACGGCCCTTCCCGCGAATGGTGGGACAACCTCTCCGAAGCCCCCGTCCCCAACGATCGTCCCGCTCACCGTGACGCCGGGATGTGTGGCTCCGAATGTCACAACGATCCCAATTGCCTTCAGTGGTCGTTCTCACAGACTGTTTGCCGTCACTCCAATTACATCAGGTTAGGCGACGCAGTGGATAAGGAGAACGGCGGTCAGGGTGAGTTTGTATGTGGCTGGGACACCGAGACCTTCCGGACGCTGGGCTTCGGTGTCTCCAATGAGAGGGGCGAGAGAAAGTTTTACGAAGGCTGCGACGAGGCCACATGGCTGAGCCCCAGGATGCTATAGAATGGCCATGTCATACCACACACCGCGATACATATCTCGCGCGACCCGCACAAGACGGCGGCGCACGCGCACACACTTCTTTTTGAGTAGGAGCAGGGCTATACCCCTGACGGCGTTGTGGTAACTCGACTATGCATGGCGTTCTGGATACACACCATTGTTGAATACAAGCGAGAACATGGGAAGGCGATTATTTTGGTACGTTACGAATGGTAGCCTGTGTCAATAAGACGGAGAAGCAGCACGAGAAGCGCATGAGCTCGCGCACACATAGACTGGGCAACGAAGCATGTCGTGTACAGACCAGCAACGCCGAAATGAGTATGTCGACGGACGAAAAGCGCTGTGCACATATGCTGCAACGAACATGATCGCTTTGATCAACTTCGCTTTGTTCTACCCTTTCCGTCGACTTAACCCGTCTTACACACGAGGAATTTATGATTGATAAGCATCGTGTTGTTCAGAGGCATGATGCCGGGAAAACGGTCCGCTTGGTGCCATGCATTTACCCCAGATCCCGAATAGAGAGCGCCTTCGCCGGATGTCGCAGGTAGATTTAGCCGGTCTTGTTCTAACATGCGACGACATCACTTTGGAAGATTCTACTGCGGACCGAACGACCATCCCAGATGAAGGGTTATGATTCTCAAAGAGTCGCTTGGAAATATCTGCGTAGGTGACGAACCGGATCGCCCGGACATCAGGTACCACGGAGAGTACCTGCCGAATAAGACGAAGACAAGAGAAGCAATGAATTGGCTCGATGACGCTACAGAGGTAGTATACAGTATACAAGATCTGCATCCCATTCCATGGGTCCCTAACTCAAGTCTCGTATTCAACCCACCCACAGTCACTCTTTTCTACTTCTTCTACTTCAAGATGTACACAGCTTCTGTTCTTACTGCGCTGCTAGCAGCTCCTGTTGCCCTGGCGGCTCCATACCTCCACCCACACATCTCCAAACGCGCATCTGCCGAGAACGTGAAGTGTCCCCTGGTTCTTGATGGCCGCGTTCCCACCAACATGTCCAAGGCTCCAACCTCCTTCGACACATCCAACGCCCTCTTCAACCCAGACTACGTCAAGGGCAACAACCTCACCTGGTCGCAAATCCTCAAGTTCCCCGCCACAGAGCCCTCCCGCTTCGATGGCGCCGACCACTCCGCGATCGAAGTGACCATCAGTGATGCGTCGATCTTCCAGAAGCAAAACGGCTTCCGTCGCGCGGGACTGCAGTTCAACAAGGACTCGCCCCAGGACGCTTCTGACGAGGGTATCAAGACTCTGCACTTCTCTGTCAAGCAGGACCCCCAGCGTCCCCTCAACTTGACCCACGAGTACCTCAGCGCCTGGCACGAAGCCGCCGACTACAGCAACAACCAGATCCAGTTCCAGGTTGGCCAGCTGATTGATAACGCGAGCAGCAAGAAGAATAACTTCAAGATCCTCGACCGCGCTGGCAAGCAGATTTGGGATATTCCGATTGATTACAAGAAGTGGCAGAACTTTGCCATCAAGCTTGACTACACTAAGAAGTACGCTCCTCTCACTTTCTCCCCTGCCTGAAACATGAACGAAAGTTGACGAAATATGAAGCCAAACCACGGTTTACTACTCCAGTGGCGCTGCTAAGCTCACCCGTGTTGCGGGACCAACCAGCGTCAACCTTGCTGGCGGCGGTCAGTTCCAGATCGGTGTGCTGAAGAAGCCCACTGGTACTTCCGACGTCGTCAATGCTGGATACCAGAAGCCGAACCTGAACGAGGGCCAGATCTACGGTGGTCTCTTCGTGGAGGACTCTGCCAAAGGCTGCATTTCTCTTTAAATGCCAAGAGAGCGCGATCCATGTTCTTGAGGTGCGTGTTTGTCGGTTTGGTGGTTTGGTGGCTTGGTGGCTTGGTGGCTTGGTGCTTTGGTGATTCGGTGCGTGCGAGATGACGTGTATATACTGCAAGAGATAGACGTACATATATAACAAGTGTTTCTACATATTGCCCTTTGATACAATACGAAGATTGACTTGATGTGACACTGGTCCGCGCATTTCGCTGAGTGGGTTCAGTGGCTGAGGTGGCATCGCGAAAAGACTAAACATTGCGGTAGAGCTATGTCGGTGAGCATTTCGTCTCAACCTGACTGAACCTCTCGGAGCAGCGGACTTATCTAGACCGATGTTGGAGGATATGATGCTGTGCGAAGAGGTCATATAGCATAAGTCCTTGAGTTTTGGCGAAGCACTTGAAGCGCTGCCAAGCCGTCATCTGAACTTCATGGGTTGACATCGAGCCTACGACGCTTCGCTGTCCTGACGAAGGCATTCCTACTCTTCCCATGAAAAGCTGCACCTGACGTAGAAATTTTCTAGCTTTCGTTGCTCACGAATGCGTGTAGGGGATGTCGTGGTCGTACTCTGGATGCAGCGCAAGGATGGTTGGTATGACTTCGATAGCTACACTGCCCTCAATACATTGCGAATGTTGAGGGTAATGTGATGTGACCGGTTGCTGTTCGACCGCGAGACCAGCTCGCACAGCCGATATATGCACATTGTGCTGGGATTCGAATCGGGCTTGGATCAACTAGCTCGTAAGGACAGACACCTTCGGACAATTGAGCGAAGGAGTTGTTCGTCGTGGCCACTCCGCAAGACTGCGGACGCTCCTGGTATGCTGTATTATCGTTACGTGTTTGGTTGTGACAAATACGGCAGATTCACGGAAGATGCAGCGTGTCAGGTTAAAGAGTGAACAATGCAAATGATAATTACAGCATGCATACCTTATGTGAAATAGTGAATGAAGTGTGATGATCCCACCGATGGCGCCGACGCTCTGTGTTGTTGTAAATAGAAAGAAAAGACCCGAAAACCCTGCAATAATGCGTCGCGCCGGACTCTATAGAATATCAAATTTCTTTACGACCATAAACAACAATGCTGCAATAACGCCCCAAATGCATGTGTCAATCCATGCCAGCGAGCGATCTGGGCTTTGTTGAACCACTTGCTGCAACGGTGGAGCTGGTACTGTTCTCGTTGGTGCAGCAGCGTTTGCGATGGGTCGGACAGGCGTCACTGGTGGTGCCGCAGCTGCAGCTACAGCTGGTCTTGCGGGCTGACTTGACGGTACGGCTTGAGTTGAAGCGTCCTTTTGTGTCTCGGACTCCACAGCCTTGCCCTTGCCTTTGTCGACCTTCTCAGCCCCGACTTCTTCCTTTTCTCGCAGTTCATCTCTGTATGCGAGCCTCAGCTCCTCGGGTATCTCCTCCTCTTTTCTCCTGCCTTCTGTCTTTTCGATCTCCTCAACGGCTTCTTCTCGCTCCTTCATGATCTCGGCGTTGCTCTTCCCACATCCTGAGCATGTCCAGTTGCCGCTGTCCCTTGCCATCCTTTCTCGAGCATCTCGGCTACATTCGATGCCGCCCAACTGGCCCTTAGCATCGGTGTCCATGAAGCTCCTGATAGCCACTAGCGCTGTTCTTACGCCCCAGGCTGGCTGCCATGTCTCCTCATGGTGCCCAGATATACTTAAACAGATCTCGCGATTGACTTCAAATCGTCCGGTAGGCGTGAGAAAGCGAAAGTTCGGCGGTCGAAGGGGGTACTGTGGCGGCAGTATTATGCGTCCGTGGTAGATGCCACCAGCGTATGCGGAAGGCGACTCAGGGCCTTTGATTGTGAAATGCCACTCGAAGATGTTGTCTTCCAGCGGTTCGGCATGGTAGTCTGATGAGGGAGAGACAGAAAGCTCGGAGGCTTCCTTTACTGTGTCGTATAAGGGACATGTAAGCGATGCGGAATGAAGGCTGAAAGCTTACAAATACGCTTGATGGTAGGGTTCTTGGTGTTGAACTGCCCACGCGTGGACATGGCCGCGACTTCTCTGAGCAGCAAGCTACAAGTGTGGAGCTACTGGAGGTAGGATTAATCGTCACAGTGATTCTGGTTTGCTGTCAGCTTGTGATTGCTGATAGTTGAAACGTTGACGTGGACGTTGCGACTGCGTTCGGGGCAACAAACGCCGGCCGTACCGCGCGATAAGGTATCGAAGGCCCCACTCATACACCAACACGCACTTTCACTCTGGGGCAGATGTGGGCCTGTACCACGCCTTGCTTACCCAGGGTACCAGGTAACGTTAAGGATCAGCAAGCTGGCTAGATCAGCAAGCTGGCCACCCCACCAAACCTGACCCGACTCTCTACACAACTACCATAATGCCGCGACAACGACGCTCTATACAGACTTCTCGTGAAGGCAGAATAAGCCTTGCTATCGCGTCCTATCGTAATAATCCAAAACAGTCTCTCCGCGCTCTTGCGATGGCTTTTGATGTGCCAAGATCCACACTCCAGACGCGTGTCGGTGGTACCCAGCCACGATCAGAGGTACGACCTGCTAATTGTAAGCTATCGCCTATCGAAGAGCATTCTCTCGTGCAGTGGATCCTAGACCTTGACCGGCGTGGTTTTCCACCCCATATTATCGACGTGCGACGAATGGCAGACGTATTACTCGCCGCGCGTGGCCAAGATCCACCTCCACAGCCTGTCGGCAAGAAATGGGTGTCGCGCTTTATTCAAGGCCAGCCAGAGCTCCAGATAAAGTGGACTAGAAGGCTTAATAGCCAGCGCGCTAGTTCTGAGGATCCTATCGCGATTACAGCGTGGTTCAAACTAGTAGAGGAGACGCGACAGACGTATGGCGTTCTTGACCAGGATATCTACAACTTTGACGAGACTGGATTCGCTATGGGCGTCGCTGCAACGTCAAAAGTAGTCACTAGCTCTGATAGAGTCGGTCGTGCAGTCGCCGTACAGCCAGGCAATCGCGAGTGGGTGACAGTAATCGAGTGTGTTAACGCGTCTGGCTGGTCTCTACCACCGTTCGTGATCCTGGCTGGTAAGGTCCACCAGAGCAGCTGGTATCGCGATCTCCCTCTAGATTGGACTGTCGGCGTCTCAGAGAATGGCTGGACGACAGATGAGCTAGGTTTCGAGTGGATAAAGCACTTCAACCAGCATACAGCCGCTCGTACAGCTGGAGTCTATCGGCTTCTTATTGTAGACGGCCATAGCAGCCACGCTACGCCAGAGTTCGACCAGTACTGCGCCAATAATAAGATCATTACTCTCTGTATGCCGCCGCATACCTCCCATCTTCTCCAGCCTCTAGATGTGAGCTGCTACTCCCCTCTTAAGCGCGCGTACGGACGTCAGGTTGAGGAGCTCGCCCGCCAAGGCGTATACCATATTGACAAGATAGACTTCCTTATAGCCTATACACGGATCCGGCCGACTATATTTACGCAGCAGAATATCCAATCAGGCTTTCGGGCGACAGGTCTTGTCCCTTCTTGTCCAGATCGTGTTCTGTCGTCGCTAACTGTCGTTCGGACGCCGTCTCCACCACAGACAACTATAGATGACAACGTTGCAGCACAGGCAGCGGCGCAGACAGAGACACCACATACAGTAGAGCAGCTTCAGCAGCAGGTACGCTATCTCCAAGAGCGACTGCGGCGGCAGCCAGAGAGTCCAACAAGTATTGCTATCCGCCAGCTTGCTAAGAGCGCTCAGCTTGCAATGCAATCAGCAGTAATACTCGCGGAGGAGAATAAGAAGCTACGTGAAGAAAATCAGCGCCAGCGACAAAAACAGAACCAGCCGCGTCAATATATCGCTTCTGGTGGAGTTCTCCAGGTGCAGCAGGCTCAGCAGCTTATTGCAGAGGCAGAAAGGGTAGTTACGGAGGTTGAGCAGGGTGAGGGCAGTCAGCGACGTCAGCGCGCGCCGCCGACGTGCACGAAGTGCCATATTCAAGGACACACTCGCACTTCGTGCAAAGCTAAATAACAAATTATATCCGTCAAGTTTTATCTAATTTTACTGCGTTGTTGTGGATCAATGGTGTAGAGAGTCGGGTCAGGTTTGGTGGGGTGGCCAGCTTGCTGATCTGGCCAGCTTGCTGATCCTTAACGTTACCGAGCTTTTCTGAGATGATCGTGTTCTGGCCGTTATGCCTGCGCAGTCTTGTAATCGGTGTCGCACCTTGCCTTTGCTTCCCACGTGACTGAAACTAGGTTGATCAGACGGGAGGACTCCAGGGCTCCGTGCCTCTCATCACGAGGCACAGGACTGAAACGCTGCACAGTCTACCATGACTTCCTACTTAGAGAGACCATTGATCATTGAAGAGCTTACGTAGCTCTCGAGGGCGCTCCGATCCTAAATGACCAAGAGTTGAGCATGATTTGGTTCACTCTCTCTTCAAAAACGCTGCAGTCTAGCTGAGCTTTCACCTTGCTGCAGGTGCCACCTCCAATTCACATATACGTACAGTCTGTTAGGTACTTTGCTGTGTCACACTTCCAGCGATATATCTGTCGTAAAGTTCATCATTCTTCGGCGCCGAACAGCACGGGCACCGATCTCAACATCACAGCCCTACCCGCAGATCGAGAAGTTCTCACACGCCCAGCGCCAGCGCCCCATGGAGCCCCATCTCCCAATCGTGGTCCCTGACGATCACGCTTCTCCATCATTCTTCCCTTCATCGTGCTTTCCTGTCTCAACTTCATGATCACGCCCGTTCAAGATACTGCTAACATATGCTTTTTATCATGCTCCACTGTGGCAAATCGTGCCTGACGTCTCGAACGCCACTCGCTTGCATCTAGGCCGCGCGCAGGTCCTCGGGACGAAATGACACCATCGACCGATCGAGAAGCTCTCCTTGTCCTGCCTGCAAGACCCCTCGGTCCAGACCTCGTGAGCTTGACATGAGACGCGAGTTTTAAGGCTGTTATGCACGTGGGCTGCACGCATGCACGGTGTTGCCAAACGATAGCGCTTCAAAACGGTAGCTTTGCCGCAGTCAACCGCGGTGTGAAGAGCGTTTGAGAAGCTGTGCGCCACTGCGCAAGATACGCCTTTGTCACTGTTGCCGCAGACTGTACCACCACACCGCCAAACATGCTGGAGAGCGCCAGAGAACTGCCAGTGTCCTTGCCAGGCGAGATCAACGCAGCAACACGGTACGCCTCATTTAGACCTGCCATCGTTCCTCATAGACTCATACTGCGCACAGAACACTGCACACCAACCTTAACCGCTTGATAACGAGCCGCCTACTACTCGGCCTCCCACCGCACACAAACGACTCCACCCTCTACGCGACTGGCTTGCTTCACTTCGCGCACATTTACCTGACCTTTGAGAGTCTGTGGGCAGACCTTATCCGCGACTGTGCTCGACCCACCTCCTATTCAGCGTCTACGATCGACCTTTCGCCTTCCAGTCTACCGACCTCGCCCCTACTATCATACCTTCTAGTCAATCCTTACGACTCGCCCTCCTTTTTTACGTCTACCCTCGGTGCACCAACACCACCCACGCCACAAATCGCATCCTTCTTGTCAACTTTGCGTCCTCGAGGTTTGGCGCGCTCTGGGCGGCTTAAGAAAGATCTCGAGTATCTACTAGACGTGCATGCGACAGATCTTGAGGTCTTGTTAGCGAAGTATCCTGGCGATAGGGTAGCAGCGTTCTGCACCCACATCCGCAGGAGTGTGAATGAAAAGCCGTGGACTCTGGTGGCGTATGCATGGTGCTTCTACATGGCCGTGTTTTCTGGCGGGAGGTGGATAAGAGCGGGACTACTGAGAGCAGGTGATGGCTTTTGGCCTCCACAAACCCCGGAAGACGGCATTGCACTAGCAGAACGAGGGCTGAGCTTTTGGCACTTCCCTGGGGCTCACGATGGCGAAGACATCAAAGCTGAGTTCAAGCTCAGGCTCGAAGAAGCGGAGCATCTGCTCACGGATGATCAGAGGGTGGACGTGATTGAGGAGGCAAAGAATGTTTTCCAGCTTTGCGCCGAAGTCGTCTACGAACTTGACGACATGGTCGGTTCACACCAAGTTGCATCGAAATCGGGTGTGCACTCGCCGGTACAGGTTTCCATGGACTTGCCCACCGAGAAGCAGGGGCCCGTCGAGCGACCCGCAACTCCGAGCCTGAAGCTCGATGGCACGAAATCCTTCGCTGCTTTCCTGCGGCGACCCGAAATCACAAGCAGCCTGGTTGCTCTAGGATGTTTAATTTGCATTGCACTACTGCCGACCTTGGACATCAGCCTGCTTCAAGACTGGTAGTCGTTTGTGTGCATCTGTTTGCAGAGATTGGATGGTAATACTCGGGTGATACGACTGCTTTCTTCTCCCTTTGAGCGTTGGTTTTTTTTTTTCATAAGGATGGCGTCGAGCAAGATACCCTAGATGCACACTATAGCCTGCCATATATTCTTAACAATACAAGATTTCTTTTATTCATCGACTATTTTCAAGCCCGCGCGCTCGCTCTCGCTCCACCTGGAAGCCGAGGCACGTGGACGATGACTAATGCGACTTCTTCGAACAGCCTTGCCAATCTGCATCAGCACCTGATCTCCACCGTCATCAAACACAATGGCAGAACACCCCTCTTTCACCCTTGCTGGTCTCCGTAAGCATGCTGCTTATAGAAAGGAACCGAGACATGGACATTGACAAAGTATGCAGTTGCAGTAGGCGGAACAGCCGGTTTCCTCCGCACTCGATCAACACCCTCTCTTGTTGCAGGTCTCGTACTCGGTGCCTCATACGGCTATTCTGGTGCGCTACTTCCCAAGCCAGATACTTAGAAAGGTTTGTTGACGACAACCTAGGCTATCTGATCAAGGAGAACAAAGATTACGGTACAGAACTTGCATTGGGCAACAGCGTGGTCCTGCTCGGATCAGCAATTCCAAGAATCATCAAGACGGGAGGACGGGCACCTGTGCCGATTGCTCTCGGTGCCACAGGCCTGCTCGCAACGTACTACTATCAGAAAAAGGTGCGTGAGTTCAGGTATGGTGTCTAAATTCTGTCGAGACCACACAACTTTCTAAGATAATGTACGATACCTCGGCCACATCGCATTTCTGCCGACATAAGCCCTGGATGTCCAGAGACACAAACAGAATCGCAGCTCTAATTACCGGTATCGACCTCTGCAGTGATCCTATCTTGATGTTATCCGCCACATGATCTTATCAGATGCTTGACAGCCAATGCCCGAGCTGGTTCCGGGACAGGTAGAGCCATGCTGCATCTCATTTCCCCGTCCACGCACTGGGCTTGTATGTAATATACATTGCTGTTGCAGGAAGAAGTTCCACTGGTTATCTGCTCACTTGCGGATGCTCTAGGATCGGAAGGATCCACGTCGTGGAAATAAAGCTTTTAAGATTCGGACTTCAGTCGCCGCGATGCCGATCAATGAACCACCAGTGCCGCCCCGCAGGTCCCTTATGAAGACGTCAACCTTCATCGCAAGACGCCTTCGCTTGAGCAGCACGACGGGCAACACATGATCTGAGCGGCCACATTGAAAGGATATGAAGGGACCAGATGGATTCGTGCGACACGACGCGATATCCAGCGCATGCTGTGTGGACGCGCCACTGTCCTCCCAGGTAGTGACAATCACGATGATGGCGAGTCATGGTTAAGATAGGGTCAGCATAACGCTGCTCCACGACATCAGTGCCTGCGCTGCCGGAAAAGGGCGGCCCGCATTACTGCCGAGCGCAAGATTGAAAGAGTCCAACTGAGTTGATCAAGATTGAAAGAATCCAACTGAGTTGATCGAGATTATACCAGTTCGCCCAAACAGTGTCATACTCCAGGTACGCAACCTGATTTGGAGGGTCACTGCACTCAGCTAAACGCGCTACCCTGACTGAGGATACTGCAAATCGCCCTCCCCACACGATCATCAGCTTTAGCTGTCATTTTAAATTCTGCCGACAGGCCGAGTATACTGGGGGAAGCTTGCGATTCGCCCTCAGATCCCGGTGTGCTAGTCCATGGCTCCCTCTCGGCCAATGCTCCAGGACAAAAGACGTCTTTTGACGAGGGCGGGCAGATAGCATGGGCCTTGCACCCTGCAACGTGGAACTCTGCATGGCGAAAGGGGCGTCAGTCAGATGTTTCGATTGCGGCAGATTTCCGAGTGGCTCAACCCTGAGCTATAAGGAAGGACACACGGAAGGGCGCACAGTAGTCGTGCTCCACTGCGCTCGAATTCACCCATTCGAGGGCTTCCTCTATTGGTCTACCGTCCAGTCACTCATTCCACAACTAGTAAAGCAACCATGGGCATTGAACATCGTGCTACCCAGCTTATCCAGGTGCGCGTCGCCGGTCTTGTCATGGCGAGCTCAGCTAACTCAGTCGACTAGATCGAGGGGTTTTTCCTCTCTATGGCTTGGATAGCAGTGATATTACGACTATATGTTCGTGTCTTTATCGTCAAAGCGTTCGGCTGGGACGACGGCTGGATGCTGTTCGCTCAGCTCATGCACACGCTGAACAGCGCCTGCGCTATAGGAGGTGCCTTGACAGGCACTGGTAGGCTTACCAAGGATCTCACACCTGGGAGCAGGATGATGGCACTGCGGGTACATACCATTCTGCTCCTGCTCAATCCGATACTGATACTGCTTTCAGTTTTGGTGGATCTGCTACTTTGCGTACTGTCTGAGTATGGTCGGTGCCAAAATATCCGTCGGCCTCTCGCTATTTCGTTACACGCCCATCACCCAGAAATTGTTTCGTTGCATCACCCACATCGTGATCTACACCAGCGTCGTGATGGGTATGGTCTATGGTCTCCTCGCAATGTTCCAGTGCCGTCCAGTCGAATTCTTCTGGACCAGAGCGCTCGGAGCAAAAGGCACATGCATCAGCATGGACATCATCATGGCCCTTACTTATGTGATGTCGGTCATCTTCGCAGTGTGTGACTTTAGCTTCGTGCTCCTTCCAATCTTCCTCATCAAAGGACTCAATATGAATCGAAACCAAAAGTTTGCTCTAATTTCTATTCTAAGCATGGCTTGCATGTAAGTATGTAAGCGTTAGTATGCTCGACAGTAGCTGATTTTTCCGACAGTGCAAGTTCAGCAGTCATCGTCCGCCTGGCCTACGTTCCAACTTTCAGGGATCCCGAATTTCTCTACGCTACCGTACCTATCGCCATCTGGTCTGAGGTAGAGATGAGCCTTGCCATCACAGCTGGATCCCTCCCCATATTGCGCCCGCTTTACAAGGTTGCAGCCAAGAAGTTTAGCTGGAAGACCAGTTTCTTTAGCAATCAGAAGTCAGGCCATGCTTCGAAGGCTACTCTTACCATTGGCAGCTCCGTACTCGGCAGGAAAGTGTCGGACTACACTTCCTGCTCGGAATCTGAGTGCAAGATTGTCAGGGTAGATAGCGAGGAGTACGTGCTGCAAGAACAAAGGCCGACAACTGGAGGTCAGCTCATGGGAATCACCCAGACTACCCACTTCCAGGTCGATCATGAGCAGAGTGACAAGTTCTGAGTGCATCATGGGTCAAGGAGGATGGTATTATAGAGCGACGATGGAAAAGCATGTCAGTGTATCACGAATCTCAAATGGCTCTCTCGTGGAGACTTACGCGGCCCTGAACTGCAGACCAGATTTCACATTCCGACGGATGACCCATTGACAGTGTCGCAAAAACCAAACAATTTGAGACGCGCGTGCGCATGTACCGCATATCACATCTCGACAACGAACATTCAGTTACATAATACCTCCAGCAGGGCGCATACAATATTGAAACACGCCTAGTATTGCAACTACTTACATATATCATGTCAGAATGTTGCAGTGTTCTGCCAGAGAAGGGTCAATCAGCTGCTTGCGGTATGCCGCGCAACTCTGTGCAAGACAGGAAAATCAACGTCAGTCAGTCCGTGACTTACTGTGGTATGTGCCATAAGTTTTAAAGGTAGATCTTAGTGCGAGGCTAATGTATTGAAATATTTACAGCTTGTATGGTCAACTGCTAAAACAGCTCTGATTAGGCAGCACCAAACTTGAAATTTCGGCCCGCACCCCTGGACGCTGCTCCCCACCTACAGAACTTATGGCACATACCACATTGTTCTGTGCGAGAGCACTTTCATGGCTCTGTTCCACTGAGTCGTGATTTGATTGGTGGATAGTGTTCAAAGCGCAGCCGCACGTCAAGCACCATACCTGCATGACATGCCTAGCCGGCTCAGACGCAGGCAGCTTACCACGACTGCGAAAGTCGCGGCACTTATGTCCGTCGAGAGCACCGACTGAAGGCGAAAGTCGGTCACAGTATGCCTAGTGCGGCAAGAAGCATTGCGAAGGCTCTTCCTTGAAATGGTCCTATTGGTGGATTCTCCACGACGCGCATCTCTTGGCTTTCCCCATACCCCATACGCTACCCCAGAAACTGAACATGGGGTACACGGGCTAGAGATTGCTTCTGCGTCAGTACGTCACTACTCTATGGACGCCACTGCCGCTTGACTGCATGCCTTGGGCTAAATACACGTCAGGCGCGCAAGTCTTCAACGATGGAGAAATGTTTTGAAGACGTGCCTGGTCCCCTCTGGCTGCTACTTCAGTGGCCTGCAATTTGATCTCGTTATTTTGGTCACATAAGTTTCGATTTTGTAGTGTGTCTTTCTCTCCCTGCGATACAATGCGCGCTCATTTGCTCCTCTTATCTTGCACTTTCGCGCTGAGTAGCGCTGAAGTGCAACAGCCTGTTGTAAAGTCGCGAGCAGGCATTTTTCACGGCCGATATCTCTCTGGCTTTGAACAAGACCTTTTTCTAGGCATCAAATATGCGCCCAAGCCTGTGCGCTTCACTCCAGCTGAGCTGAGCAAGGACACGCTGAAGACGCACTACAACGCAACGCAGTATGGTCTTGACTGCACGGGCTATGGTTCTGATACGACAAGATTGGTCAAGGAAGGCTGGACGAGACTCGGTGAGGACTGTCTGCACCTCAATGTCGTAAAGCCGCGTACGAAGCAGAATGATCTTCCAGTCTTATTGTGGATCTATGGAGGAGGATGGCAGCAGGGTGCGACAAGTGATCCACGGTATATCTTCTGTTCAATACTTTAAAATTTACAGTGAGATTAACATATCACCAGATATAATATGAGTTACGTGGTCGAGCAGTCGGTGAAGAACAACAAGCCCGTCATCGGCATCTCCATCAACTACCGCATGGCTGCATTTGGCTTCATTTCGAGCGACGAGATCAACGAGGAAGGCTCACAGAATCTAGGTCTTCGTGACCAACGTCTTGCCTTGCAATGGGTGAACAAGCACATTTCTGCTTTTGGTGGTGACCCCAAGAAGGTCACTATCTGGGGCGAAAGCGCGGGCGCATACTCTGTGGGCGACCACATCAACGCATATGATGGCAAGAATGATGGTCTCTTCCGAGCTGCTATACTAGAAAGTGGTGGGGCTGTAGGTGCACCGCTCAACGGAACTGACTGGTACCAAGGCATGTACAAGAATCTCACAGCCTCGGTTGGCTGCGCAAACTCGACCAATACACTGCAGTGCTTGCGCACAGTACCGTACGAACAGATCGCACCTTACGGCTATGTCGGTCTGGAGTGGTTCCATGTCATTGATGGCTCGTTCATCCCCCGCTATGGACAGGAGTCGCTGGTTAGTGGCAAGTTTGCAAAGATACCGCTAATTCTGGGCACCAATACCGACGAAGGCTTTGGAGTAAATGGTGTGAACACCGATATCCAGGCAATCGAGCAGATCCTTACAAGCAAACGATGGAACATCGATGAGCAAGAAGCCCGACGTCTCCTTGAGCTGTACCCCAACGATCCCGCAATAGGAGAGCCATATGGCTGGGGCAACAGGACTTGGCCTGAGTATGGACTGCAGTACAAGCGTTACCAAAGTCTTGCGACCGACCTTACCATGTATGCGCCGCGCAGGCTACTGGCTGAAAGGATGAGCGATTACGTCGAGGATGTGTATTCCTACAGGTGGGACGCGCCAAAGTTCAACACCACACCAACCGCAATCGGTGTCAACCACTTCTCGGAGGTATCTTTTGAAACATTCCCTTCCCGAGCGTTTCTCTGACGATTTCCAGATCCCCTTCGTATTTGGTAATACAGAGCAGCAAATCACACCGCTCGGCAATAGTACCGCCAACCTAAGGCTTTCGAATCTGGTCATTCGCATGTGGACATCGTTCGCATATGATCTGGACCCAAATGGGCATGGGAGTAAGTCTTGAATGCTTTGGGGAATGTCCTAAGAGCTCACGCAATGCAGTCGCAGATATCGATGTTTGGCCGCGGTACGGCAACAGCACGTCCAATTTCGTCTTCCGTGCAGACCAAAGCTACATTGAGAGAGATGATGACCGATTGGAGGGAGTAGCATACATTAACAGCTTGGTGCGCTGAAACCGTTATACAGGCAAAGAGTAGACTTTGTATTTAGGTTCTACTATACTAAAGTGTAGGAAATGTAGTATAATGAATTTTCATCTCAAAAACAAAGGAATCTACAGGGTCTACAGGGTCTACATAATAATTTACTTTCCTATCTGTTAGTGCATGATTATTAGTATCTCTACAATACCTTCTTTATACGAGGCTGTGAACTACTTCAAGACTTCCAAGTGATATCAGTGTGAAACTAGGACTAGGCCTTGATTTTCCTTTAACCAGTGGTTTGTTACAAGCATTAAGCCTATAGAGCAAACTGCAAGCAATCTGATACACTGTGGATGTAAGACAATGTTGTTATATTTAGCGTTCGAGTCCGTTGTAGTGGTTTACACGATTTCATTTGAACGGCGTTAGTAGATAGGAAGCGTAGACGCTTGTGACAACAGTCTGACCCGCCGCTATCCACATGTGTGTCTACTGAGCTGATCTAGGCTTGTGAATATGTCTGTATGGAAAGGCATGGCTATAGTGTGTTTTAGTCTTCCACAACTATGGACTATCAGAGAGGTGCGCTATGCAAGTGCAGCTCAGTATGCTTGAGCAAACGGTTCATTTATAGTGCCGACTCCGCTACTAACTGGCAACGTTTCGCCTGTTTAAGACACGGGCAGACTTAGGCATTATCTTTTAGTGGATTTTGAACTATGCGGCCTTGGTATTAGCGATAGTGCGCGCTCCAATGTCTGCATCCAGCGCGACAGGACACCATGATTTCAGACTGTAATCTCGCACAGTCATCCTAAATGATACTGTGTCGTAAGGCAAGATCCGTGCAGTTTATAACAGGATTGCGTGGACTGGAAAAGCTGAAACGACCGTATATGTGGTAGAGCATGGTATTAGTATACAGGGAACAGTATTATGACTGCAAGCTGGTCTCGAACCAGCATTGGACATCTTCACAATGACACTTAGGTTGTGTAACCCAGTTGCCGATCATGTTTACGTTTCCCGAGAACAACACGAACTCAACTTCGTCCTATGAACATTCTCTGCATGTAGGCCACAAGTAGATCATCGACAGTGGTGTGTGTTCGGCGTAGTGTGATTATGTCTACATGGGTTCTCGGCCTCACTAAAACCGTACTTTAACATAGTCCTCCAATAGCAATTCATGTTGAGCCCTGTGCTACCTCTACAAGATATAAGCAGCTTTTGATACCAATCTTGAAAGTCTTTGAAGTCTAACGTGAAGTCTTCTGGCGCAAAGGCGTTTCTCGGTCAAGGGCGATACATTTCACCGACATTGAAAGACTACGTTGGAAACGATTGTTGTAATCTCGAACGTCAGAGCTTAGACACCACGATGTTCGAGTATGGTGCACCATTTGGGAAGTGGCGAGGGATCACTGATAAAACAGCCCTATCTGGCCTGAGTTTGTACTTGCGTTCTCTTATTCTGGGAAAAAGTATAAGAGTTGCTGTAATAGTGCAACAGCGCTAGACCGTTAAGAGGAAAACTAGGAGTGAACATTTGCTGAGCTTTTTGCCCATGAAGGATTTTGCAAGCTATAGACATACACGCTAGTCGCCCGAGAGGATACCTATTGGATCGCTTAGCACAGTGTCGGTGTGGATTTGTTGAGGTTTGAGACAGCTTAGATCGTGATGTGACACTGTTCCGTGTCAATAGTGCATTGGGTTATTCTATGGAGTATTCACGAAGTCAAAATGATCCCAAATTTGCTATTTAACGTGCGCAAGCGATGTAGTGTAACGAGCTGCTGCGATTTCATTTGATGCTGAAAACATGGAAAAGTTCCGTCACGTCAACTCAAATATTCTTGTCCAGCTATGATGAGACTTTGTTAGTATCAAGTCGTGAGCATTGGTTGTGAGCAGAACAATTTTATTGTCTTCTTCTCGGTACGACTGGAAACCATACATAAAAAGCAAAACTCAAAGTCAGGAAAGGAAGTGAGGACTCAAAGCAACGCATACAAACACCGTCTACCCCGTGCGATCCGTCTACCCCGTGCGATACTTTTATCCCATGCGATCCGTTCTACGACTACCCTCTAGCAGCGAGGAAGTGCGCCGTTGGCGATAGCGCCTTGAGCACCCTTGCAGTTCTGCTTGCCTTCAATCTTGGGGCTGTCAGCACCACCGTGGCCGTCGAGACCAGTGAACTGCTGGCAGACCTCGCCGGCAACAGTACCGCATACGCCTGAAATGGTAGCGGTGTCACCGAAGTTGGTGTTAATGCCGACAACGTTGGTTCTGACGCCATTGGCCTTGAGGCCGGTGACGGTCACAACGCGAGGGCTGTTAGCCTTGTTGTTAGAACCTGTTGTTGATCAGCCAAAATTGTCTTAAGTGAAGAACGTTGATTATTGTAAGCTTACAGTTGCCGCAGGATCTGTAGACCTTGCCGACGTTGACGACGGTGTAGTCGCGGATATCGACGCGTCCCGCGCCGTTGTGCTGTACAACCTTGTCTTCGGCGTTCTGAGCTCCACCTCCCACAATCGTGACGGTGCCAGATCCAAGAGCAGAGATAGCATCTGCGGGTGTTGTCAGTAGAGGCCTCGAGTTCCCGTAAGTAAGTACCTACCCTCGCAGACGTCGCGGAACCACATGTTTTGGACGGTGCAGCTGTTCTACGAACGCATTAGTATGGTCAAAAAGGTAGAAAGACTGATACAAACCTGGCAGTGAATGCCTTCGAGCTGCTTTGCACCGATGATTCCGTTTCGAATGGTTGCCCCATTTTGGAGAACGAAGACAGCGTTGACGCTACCAGAATCGCCCTCGGCGCAGGCCATACCACGGTCAAACTCTCGGTTTCCAAGGTCAACAGTGACACCGCTAGGAATGATGCAAGCAGATTTGAGGACGTTCACACCTCCCACAGTCGTGAAGGCGCAGGAAGAGGGTAGACCAGTGATGGCTCCCATCGCAGTAGGGAAGTTGAGGGTCTGAGCGGCGGCAAGGCCAAGAGTGAGGGCAAAGGCGAATGTCTGCATCTTGACTGAGATGTTAGTTTGAAGCGAGTTTGGAAAGTGGGCTGGTTGTGTTGGTAAAAGAGAAAGTTGTAGTTGATTGTGATGAGAATTCTTCCTCAGAAATTGCTGCTCTTATATATGTCACTGTCGTGGCTATATTAGTAGCCTACTCAGTAATACGACTTCAGAAGGCCCTCCTTCGAGCAATTACACCGCCAGAAGATAGATTGACTGACCAGCCATGCCCTTACCATCCTTGGCATGTTTCTCGTATAATGTGTGTGCCATACCAGAACAGACTGCTTGATCATTCTGTGCTACTGCGGTGCGTATACGAGGGCACGGTCCGCATCTTGGGATACGCTACCTCACCAGTTGTACCAAATGAGGCCGAGATTGTCTTCATAGATGGTAGAAGAGCGGTGACTTTTACTAGTTTCGAAACAGTCTAGCAGCGAGATAGCTGGTTTGGAAGAGTAGAACTATCGGTCAACTTATTGCAGACTGAGGCTAGAAATCAGGGTATGGCCACACTTCCTCAGTCTGACAGAGGTGGTAGTGAAACATTTGCCCCGTTTGCTCGGCTTGGTTCAGCTGTAAGCAACAAAGTGTGCTCAAGTTGAGACGTTTAAAAACAGCGACCACGAGTTGACGGCGGAGTGGGGCCCCAGCTTCCCATCTTGACAACTGTCACCTGCACGATGGGAAGTGTTGTCCAATGGCCTGTAAATAGCGTTGCAACGTGTAATACTGAAACGTTGTAAAGGCAAATACCGTATTAATTTGTGGAAACAGTGACATTCTAGCACGGTGCAGCTTTGTGAACAGACCAGACATTGGAACTCAGGGTGCTCAAGCTGCTAAACCGGATCAAGCCAGGTATGAAATGCCCTCTTTGCTACCACAGTGTAAGGATCCGCGTGATCCTAGTCAAAGATTCTGACCGTAGCATTAGTCCTGATTTCTGGGAATCAAGGCCACTCCTGCATGAAGCTTGGTATTCATGGGATACACCTGAGGCTTCATCACCGAGTTGTTGCTCTCTCCAAATCTGCGAGTGTTGACCGCGCTTCTTCAACATCATTGCTCTCTCTTGAAGTACTACTTCCCAAACCTACAAATCAGTGTTAAAAACGAGATCGGCCTGCTGATTAGACTAACATATGAGCGAAGCCGCAAGACTGCCTGTACGAGCTGTCATGTCGTAAATGTGACAGCTGTCCTGACAGTTTGCGCCAGTTGCGAACATATCTCAAGCTCCCGGAGATCCCGGTCAATCCAGCAAGCTAGATTTGGACGTGTCCACTGAAACGAGAGCCGAGTCGACGCCGCTATGCCGGACTTGCAACCTAGAAATTCACTACTCCTATCCACTAGCTGTTGCCAAGGAAACACAGCCTTGCGCACTCAAAGTTGACTTTAATGCAGGTGCTTCTAGGCCGTCTCACGGAGGTGAGCAGCTTTCACCGGTGCTCAAGTGGGACGAGGAGGTTCCCATAGTCGAATGCCGGCTAGTCCCCGTAGGTATTGTATCGTGTGAGATAGTTAGGCTTGTAGTGAAGATGTGAGATTGCTGAATCATGAACGAAGCAAAGTCTACCGTGAGGTCATATCCGGCGCTGAGGAGAATCGCGGTGAAGTAGATCGCCTTCCAGACTTCATCGCGGTACCCTTCTTGGCAGGGCTCCGGATCCTTCCGTTTTACGGTGGTGTTGCCGGTCAATCGCTGTGGTAAGTTTCCAACGTGTTACGGATCGCGGCGCGCACAGGCCTACACATGAGCTGGGCGAGGCCGCTAGAACGTCTGGAACAACTCACGCACTCTTCTTGGTATCACTACTGGCAGTCCAAGGATCTGCACGTGCGCCTTGGTCACAAGAACGATCCAGACCCCTGCCCCAAATCATGGTCTACTTGCGCCTCGAGAACGGTTTTGCGCCACGTTTGCAGATTTAGTGACCCAAGAACGTGCCATCGGTCTATGAAACGCTCGGGGTCAAGTGTTATGGGTTCAGCGGACGCTTTCCGGTCTACTAGTAATAAGACGCAGAGAACACTTGGACTGCAGTGTCGCCTTGTCATTCTCGTCGACCACAGACTTCGTACTGGCAGTAATTGGAGAGTTCACCTCTTATTAGCAAACACAGTTCGGGACATCTTGACTGACAGCTGATCGGTAACATATGTCCGCAGCATTTTAACGTTACGACTTATAGTCCTTTGTGACATAAGCAAGAACGCTGAACAGAGCGTCAACCATATGTAGACTGGGGTACCTACGCTGCCGTTCGACGGTATACGAAAAGTCAATTGGCTAGCTTTGGAGGCAAAGACCGAGTTACGTAGAAGCTTCTATTTTTTGAGGAATCATGTTCGGGGCCTGTGCGCGCGGAGGCGATTCCTCAAAAAATACAAGCTTCTTCGTAGAGAAAGCAATGGTCTCGGTCAGAGTTGTGATCTAAACGAGCCGCTTACCGGCGACATCCCTTCATTTAATTCTGCAACTCCCGCAGCCAATTGCTCTTATGCCGGTCTAAAGTAGACCTGCGAGTCAGAGAGCTCACCGTTCAAAAAAAAAAAACAGGGCGTGCTATAGAAAAGAGAGTAAAGAGCAAGCGGGCAGAATGCTTTATATAGCCTAGTAGCTACCCTCCTACGTTAAAGCGTGCGTAGAGCTAGCGGGCGCTAGAACAATGTGAATTTCGGGATCAAATCGAGGGATGGGATCTGCAAGCTTGTCCCCCGCATCCTGTCTACGTCACGCCTTAGTTCATAAAGCTGCTGTCTACTAGGCTCACTGACATGTAAGAAGATACCTTGGCGCTGCTGCTGCCACGATATCGATGTCGCTTGCCAGATTTAGCAGGCCTTGTGCACAGCTATGGCCTCCTTCACTCGCTCTGAGCCTGTTTGGCGGGACGACACTCGAGCCTTTTGACCAAGACTCAGGATCTGCGTCGAAAAGTGTGACCTGCTGATGTCGCAAGCGTATCTGTCGGTTTGATTAGGTGGTGGATGTCGTACCATACCGAGTTCGGCCTCGTGATGCACACGGCGCGTGATGCACACCCCACCAACTTTCGCACCCCAGAATAAGTGAGGTTATTGATCGACACCACAACGCTACTATCGCGAGATAAGTTGGTGGATTACTATATAGACTATTGCGAAACTTTTGGCTACCACAGTTTTTTTGGAGGACGCGTGGTGCGGCCAGTAGACGTTGTTGTGGGTGAAGGTGGTAAGGGCGCCTTATGGGCAGCCACCTGCCTTCGCACAGCACCACCACCACGATTCTTTGTTACTTTTGACTGAGATCTCTGTGAGGCCTTACTCTTAGCCTGTTTAGGCAATTGGGTACTTTTTTCTGCGTTGCTCTTGCGCTGAGCCTCTTCTTTACAAGCCTCAATTTGAGCGCGCTTTGCAGCCTGTGCCTTAGCTGTCAATACCTTCTTCTTCTCTCGCTCAACACGCTTATCTTCCTTCTCCTTCGCTTGAATAAGCTTCTTCTGGTGTTGAAGCTCCTTCTTAGTAGCTTTTGCTGCCTCCGCAGCGCGCTCTAGGTCCTCTTTTGCCTGGAGTTCTTGCTTCGCGCGCTCAATGCGTGAAGGACTCCACAAGACTGCACCACCACTGTCATTACCGTCAATAGGTTGCAAAGGTAGTACCCTCCGCTTTCTCTTCTTATTCTTATTAGCCTTTAGAGCCTCTTCTAGGCCTTCAATCCGAGCTTCTTGGACTTCTAATCGCACGTGGAGTTGGTGAAGGGCTTGATCAACTGCCTCATCAGCACTGGACCTATCCTCTTCTCTTGCACGCTTAAGTAGCCGCTGCGTCTTGCGCCAACTAGGTGAACCTGGTGCAGGCTGAGGCCCTGTAGGCTCTGAGGTCGTGCTAGGCGTCCTTGGTGTTGGTATTCTGAACTTCTTGAGCACGACGTCGGCATCTGGTGGGTGGATTCCAGTACACTTAAAGGCCTGTACAACGAGGTCTTTGGTGAAGGTCTTCTTCCAAGCTGCCCAAAAGAGCGGGAAGAAGTCAGCTTGACCTACAGGCACCCACCCCTCTGTGGTATGGCCGCGGTGAAGGAGTTCCATGGAGTAGCTCTGTGCCAACGGCCCAAAGCACGCTACATCAAGCGGCTGAAGCGCGTGGGTTGCGTGCGGAGGGAATATAAGTAGGAGAATCTTGTTAGCATGAGCGTATTCGATGAAGGCCTGGGTAACGTGACTGCCGTGGCCATCAAGGATCAAGAGCCTGTACTTCCCTCGCGCTCTTACTCTTGTATAGCGATCAAACACCTGCTTCAGCCAGGCAACACCAAGAGCATCATTTATCCAGCCATTTACTGAGGTACAAAAGTGTATATCGTGTTTCCCTGCGTCGACGCGCTGCACCCAGCTCTCTTGGAGCTGGAGAGACGATGAAGGATAGATGACTGCGGGCGGCAACGCATAACCATCAGCTCCTACTGCTCCTACTACTGTCACCCACTTCCTGTTGCCATCATGAGATGCTAGCTTGTATTTCCGGCGCCCAAAGAGTCGCTTATCGAAGATTCTGACGCCCTTTGACATCACTCCAATCATGAATCCCTTCTCATCCATATTGTACGTGTTTTCAGGCTCTATTGAATGCTGCTTGATTGTACTGTGCAGCAGGTCAAAATAAGAGCTAAAGGATTCATATGAAGCAGCATCGTGACGTGATTTTTCCATAGGCGTGGTCCAGGCTGTGAGAAGGTCGTCGGGGTAGCGATGAAGGAAGCGCGATACCCATCGATCGGAGGGCTCCCATTGACACAGCGACTTCACGATTCTCCGCAGGATCTTTCTTGTAGGCATAAGGTGTCTCTCGGTAAGTGATTTGACGTATTGTACAACCTCTATTTCATCGCGTGGGTGGAGAACTAGCTGGTGTTTTGATTTGACCTCATTTGACGCGCATACACCTTGGTGCCTTCGGCTCAACGTAGTGCGACAACAACCGTGTTTCTGGGCAAGATCTTTATACGTAAAATGTTCTCCATACTTCAAAGTAGCTAGCTCTGCGAGGGCTTCTTTTAACGGCATCGTGGGGTTGAGTTATGGGGGGGTGCGCAGTATAGGTCAATGTTGGTGGGGTGTGCATCACGCGCCGCGTGCATCACGAGGCCGAACACGCTAGACTTTCGGTCAAGTGCGAACTAGGTAGCTGGTGCTTCGAGGAGGCAGGCAGCTCGCCCCTCTGGGGGCTGATGATCCGTTTTAATTGTCCAATCATCACTCAGTGATGCCTCATCAGCTAGTCCTGAAATTGCGCAGTAGCTCGTGTGGTCGTCGTTTCGGCATTTTGCGCATCAATTCTAATAGCAGTGTAAATAGCCGCCGTGCCAGCTTCGAAGTCAGGCTTGCCCAGCTCGCCCATGCCCAGAGAAGAAGCAGAGCTTGGCACTTGGGCGAGCGGAAACAAGGTCGCCCCGTGGCTAGCTTGCAAGAGCGCCTGAAGCACCAGTAAAGTGCCGATGTCGTCCATGTGCTCTTAGGGATAGAATCTGCGTCCCGTAGTAGGTCACGACAGAGCGCGAACTCATTATAGCCGTATTCACTGGATAATGTAGTATGCTCTTTGATCTTGTAAACAACGTAAGTCGTGTACTCTAATTACTAATTAGTTTGTATCATATTCATTTGTATCATTCTACTGTTTCGCTACCCTTGAATTTTTGTGGAGCGCCGGCCACACATCCGAGCCAATCAGCGTGTTGGTGGTAAACGTCAAATTTTTGAGCACGGTCTTTCTATTTCATTCTCAGACGCTCCGCCTGATGCGCAGACATAGGCTTAATCTGGTATAGGCAACTGCAGCAATGTGCCTTCAACCCTCCAGATTCCATGTCTATCAATGAGGCACGCATGATTTCACGCTATCTCGACTGCAACTTCTGGTTGCAGTTCCCTTGCTACGATCCAAGCAATGGGAGGCAATGTACACAGGACTGGCTCCTGCGGTTGCTTGATACGAGAGGTCCTTTGCGCTGGGCATCAATTTCATTATCCATCTTGCACAAACAGTCAAGCGTACCGCAACCATCTGCATCATGGAAGGCTAGAGCACTTCGATATCATTCAGCGGCGATACTAGAGCCCCCCAAACTGCTTTCCAGTCGGCTGCCAAGTGAATTTTCTTGTATAGATGATGTTTGGGTCGAAGTAATCGTCAGCGGAGTGGCTCTGCTTGGCTTCGGCGTGAAAATTCTCTGCTGTTCTCCTTCTCGTTAGTGAACTTGACACATCACAGGTGTTCTAAGGAGGAACCTACAACTGGATCCCCATCGCTGTGGGAAGATCCATAGAATATTTCGATCAGAACTCTCAAGAGCTACATTTACGTGGGCTTACATGGCCGATATCCGTTTGTGGGTGTATGGCTGGGCCCGATCTTTCTTCGAGACAATTATGTCAGACATCTTGGAAAAGCCAGGGTCTTCTTTTGGAAACTGTCATGTCGCGCTGCGGATCGTGAAACATGCTTGGAGCCTGCAGGATTTGACCTGGCAGCAAAGTTGGAATGTCCGATTTGGGGGTCACCATTTTCCTGATTGAATTTAGTGTTCGGTTGGGAGACATTCAACACACGCAAGACTTTTGTTTTACGGTTCTCATCAATGGCAGTGTACTGCTGTTAGCAAGACAGTTTAGTTCATGTATAGGCGTCACGCTGGGTGAAATTTGACATGGGCTATCGGCTAGAACGTGGCGTAAGCCTGTGCTCCTTCATTTGGAATAGGACTCGACGCACATGCTTAACCTGTTGATTTCGCGAGCAATGTATATTACGTTCTCGATCTTGTTAATAGAAGGTTTCTTCGAAAATGACCCTGAACCCAGGTCAATCACCATGCTCAGCAAAAGAAAACCCGCCGTGGTCGCAGGCAAGGTTGCCCACTGGATCGACAGTGATTGCTGAAGCTGTATTGTGATCATTTCTTGGGAACACATCCACTGGTCGTTGTTGGGAACGCGACCCGACCAATCTGAATGGAGAATGATGAAGAATTGACTGTCGCACTCTGATGCGCCAGTACAACGAGTCTTGGATCTTCTGCCCTGCCAGACCAGACATCGATTCAGACAGAATTGTCTCTCAAGACTTTTGAGGTGGCGTCCATACCACACATGAGCTCCTCTTGTCGGCCAGCGAAATCCAAGACAAAATTACACATCTAGCATCTTATCCTGACCCAATGTAGGTGTGGTACTTGCTCATTAGTCTATCTTAAAATGCATCCAAGCCCCCAACGGGCTCTCTTTTGATCTGGGAAAAGCAGACTATCCCACCTTCTGGCTTGAAACACTCCAGCAATTCGGCTCGATTCAACCAAGAAGGTACCATCTGTAGTCTGAGAGTCGTTTTTTTATTGGTAGCGTCATGAATCACCGCTCTCTTCAGCACTAGTTGTTCAGCAATGGACTCATTGACGACGCTGCCACTGATACTGATCTGCTTCTTTGCGGCCGAAAAGTACTTCCTGGAGTGCTTGATTCTTGGTCACAATCCAGCCCAGCCGGACTCTGGGGACACCCCCAGCCCCTAAAAACGAACTGGCACTCAAGACATAGTCACCCAAAGTTGCTACGACCGGCAGCTGACGACCATACTGCAGGTCTCGGTACGTTTCGTCAACAAGAAGCAGGACGTGTTTCTCTCGTGTGATCGCCACTAAGCGGTCCAAGATCTCTCGTGAAATGAGCGTCCCGGTCGGATTGTAAGGGCAAGGATTGAGACCAACTTTGTCTTGGAAGTGATGGCTAACTCGATGAACGACAAACTGGTATGGAAGCTGTCTTCGAAACGCGGGTCTACGCTGATGTCGCAGCCAATGGCCCAGGGTGTCTCCAAGTTGGTCCCATAGTTTGGTTGTACTACGACAATGTAACACGCTCCTACTTTGTGTTTTCGCAGGTGAGGTGTTAATGATTTAAGAGATTCCTTAGATAACAACATGAGTTGAGCGACCATTTGATGATGACTGCGCTGGGCCCTTTAACAGCCTGAGTCAGTGCTGCTATCGGCACGAGCTTCCTCGACGCTCAAGAATTGCGAAAGGTAGAGCCGAAGCGAGCTACTTGGGCCAATAAAGCACACCGGCCCTAACAGTCAGAATATGTCAGCCCTTTCTCTAGCCGACATGTTGGGAAGGTCGAGACGACCGCGCATTCGATAGTAGCGTCCTGAGGTCGCTTTGGAAGCAGCCACAGCCAATGCATCGGCGTACAGACACTCTCAAGTGTCGAGCGAAGCACGAGGATATAATCTGCCTATGAAGATCGATCAGAGCAATCCGGTTGCTTGAGCTATTATCCTATGCTTGCTACCCTGACACCTAGGCAAGGTCGAAGCGATCCTTTAGCGTCAGTGCGATATGGTTTAGTGTTAGGAGAAATGTATGAGATTCAATATGCCGACCTTTGACGTACTAGCGCGTCATGTCTAGCTCAGATACGATCATCAGAAGCTTCACTCGATCCTCATTCTTTACGTCAATAACATAAGACGCGTCAATTCACTCTGTGCTCCGGGGACCACCACATGACTGAGACCATGCTCTTTGAAGACGGCAAGATACTGACCAAGAGCGGACCAGGATCCAACAGCCACGCAGTATTCGTAGATAGCATGCTGGTGGAGGACAGTAAGGCGCCAGGTTTGCGATCTCCGGGGAAGACACGTTCATGGCTCCAGATGGAAAACCTCTACGTAGCGATTATTCGGTGGTCGTCTAGAAAGCCTACACATCTAGACATCATGGATGAGCAATTTGATTGGAGTTATGCGAGGCCATGGTGGCAGCGACAGATGGATCAGCTCGAAGCATCTTTGCAAAAGAGCGTGTCGGCAGTCTCGTTGTAGGCAAGCTGGCTGACTTTATTATGGTATACATGGAGCGGAAAGCCGAAACATTGCTCCAAGGTCGTGTAGTGGAGACCTGGTTTCAAGGGAGGGAGGCTTAGGGCTAACGTTAGTAAGCTATAGTCACGAAATCTCTTAGTAGTGCAATCGCTTGATTTCATATACTATGGATGCCTATAATACAGTACACGATATGGTACTGAGAGTATCATAGATTCTTTTTCAAACCAAGTCATATGAGCTGCAGACGATTCTTTATGAATATATAACATATCCTACCACCATGTGCCATCTCCGCAACGTCGCTTCGAATTGAGAGAAGAAGATGGGTCTGGAAGCTGAGCGCACCAATTCGACAAGCGGGACCGATATCGACATCGGCATTGGCGGACATGGACGGACACCACGTGGCCTTCGAGTTTCCACTCCACAACAATGCAACCCTGCATCAGGATCACTACGATCACAGATCGCCAGTTGCCACAATAGCTTGGACTAGTGTCCGCAAAAGGCGTGCCATATATGTCTGTACTCACTCTCTGGTTGTCTGAACCTCTGATATATCTTCGTCCACAGCATACGCGCGGGGAACAGTTTCGCAGACCGAGCGCTGTTGCAAACCTAGATATCAAGACAACAGCTCGCACTCTTTCCTTGCCATCACACACTTGCAACCCCTGCCCCAGACCGCGCGACATCTTCCCAGTAAGCAAGCCGACGCATTAAGACACTTCGTGCTCTCCCACTTCATATGCGTATATATAGACTCCGGTATTGCTCGTAGACAACGACTAGATCCTTCGCTGCGGTGTCCACATCTCCAGAGAGCAGCGTACTTGGGTAAACAACAGTCGTATAGCGCATTGAAAAGGACATCTGATACTACCAGAGCGAACACGCGCGCTAGTGCGGGCGGTTGAAACTTTTTCTTTCCTTTTCCTGAGTATTTTGAAGAGTTGGGTATTCAGCTGCTGTCTACGAGCGATGTTTTGTGGTTACAGTAGATGAAACACACAAGGTGCTTATACGTAGCTAGCTACCTAACGTAGTCTCTGTTATATATATTACGTTTGCTCATGAGCCCGGGTAAAGGTGTGGATGCTCAACACTGTAATTATGCAGTCCTCCGATCCACGTGGAAACGCCGTACCACTGACACGTTCAATTTCCTCCAGGAAAGACGAATTCCATGTCCCTCTCCGTCTCACCAACAACTCCATCACATAACAGGAACTGCAATCGCACGTACAATCCGCACCCCGCAAACAAGACCGCGCCTTGTCAATGCTCCAGGATAATCCAGACTTATTTCCCCCTCCGTCCTCATCACGAGAACACACCTTACACAGAAACACATATGCTCAGGCCATCCATCCCACATCCCCTCCGCATACCCGGAGTAATTCATTGCCCTGCCAACGCAGCCTGATCCCGCCAAACCATGCATTCCAAAAAAAAAAAAAAAAAAAAATAACCCCAAACCCACACGAGCGAGGAAGCTACACAACAATCAACGTCTCCACATCATCCCCGCCACGTCCCTCCACCCTCTTCCACGCCGTGTACGTCAACACACCACATCCAGCCCACAGCACAGGAACAGAGACCTCGAGCGCGCCTGGGGGTGTTAGATACGCAATTAAACAAGTGTGGGGGGAGGGGCGGGTGTACTCGGCTTCGAGATCGCGGGCATGTCGAGTATGCGGGCGCCGCGGGTCGTGGAGGAGGAGGAGGTGTGGCGGATGAAAGCGCGGGGTGCGCGTGCGGCGATGCGGAACATGTTGTGTTGTGTTTGTGTTGTGGATGCAGCGGCGATGAGTGGTTTGATGGTGGCGGGCTTCGGATAGGAGGATATGAGAACGAGCGGTGTAGACGGTTGGAAGTGCGGAGGAGCCAAGTGAGTGTGAATGTAAATGTGAAGGAGCGAGTGTGGGGAAATCAATCCGTGGCCAAATAAATACGGGGCAGCGAAGCCGCACGGAAGCCGCGAAGAACAATTTCCTAGCGCAAGGGGCGGCGCGCGGTCTGGGATGCACGGGAAGGGGTTAGTGGCGAGGTACGGCGCTCGTCCCGAAAGCGAGGCGAAGTACCCCGGATTCGCATCAATCCAGGCAACTCAATAGAATTACAGGGGTTAAGTAGGTTTATCGCCGGCGTTTGAGCATTACGAGTGGAATGATGTATGCATCTCTTTCTCGTCTCGTAAACAGTCTCCACGGAATAGTAGTGGAAAGGATCCGCGGGAGTGATGACCTGCGAGATACATCTGCGGCTCAGCGAGGTGCCGAGAGCGGCCCTGCGGCTCAGCCGCGCGAGCAAAGCAGTAGCGCGGACAGACCTTCCAGATCGAGCTCGCGCCACTTCCGGGCTCTCAACAACAGGATGATATTTTCGTGTGTTTGGTTTCGGGTGTCGTTAGCCCGAGCCACGCTTTGCATTAGGATTGATACGGTTTGTTGACAGGCGTTTGCTGACGCAAGCTATCCCCATCCTATTCCATCCCCCTCCCAATCCTCTATCTCGCCCTGTAACAGCTTTGCATTGCCAATGTCCACGTCACTCAATCTACATCATGAGAGCTGTGTACTTCAGTTCACTGAACACGCGTGATCGTGCTTGACCCACCGCTCTCCGGGTAAGCCAGCACAGCACATGCTGTCTTGGTGTCCAGCGTCTGTCGTCAACTTCATTCACATTTCATTTCATTACAAGTATACACCCCTCCACTTTATCTGTTCCGTGTGCGGACTTGACCGTCCTTTCGGGGAGTTATGATACAAGCAGCGACCGCGATACGTTTCCAAACAACCGGATATCGCCTTCTCAGCCTAGCTGTGGTGTACACATCCATTCTCCCCGCGCCCCTCGATCCGTCGTGTGGCAGGCACGACCTACAGCCCGCCCTTCTTCCTCTGCTTGACCCTCGAGCCAATAGTCTCTTGCTCCTCCACCTTGGTCTGCACGGGCGTGTTCGGCGCCTCAACGCTCTTCACACCATTCTGCTTCACCTCCCCCTTCTCCTCGACAAGCTCCTTACGCTCCGCCTCCTCGCCCTCGCTGGGCTCGTACTCGCTACGATCATCGTCCGCGTCCTTGTACACGATAAACCTATACGCGATCCTGCAGATGAAAAACCACCAGAACAAATTCACGGCCTGCAGCGCGGCGAGCAGCGCAAACGTAATGTACTGGCTGATCCAGCACTTGTACTGCTGGGTATCCCAGTTAAGCTCGTAGGGCCCGACGGTACGGAACTCGGTGAGGATGGAGTACAGGATCTTGAGGTTGATGAAGTGGCGCAGGTAGCCCCAGACGCACATGAAGACGAAGAAGTAGGGGCCGACGATGGCGCTGTCGATGTAGTTGAGGATCTTGCTGGTCTGGGTGTTGTTAGTGCGTGGGTTTTTGATGGGGGCGTGGTGTGCTTACGGCGAGGAAGAAGTCGGAGATGTCGTGCGTGATGTACACGGCGATGCCCATGTAGGTGAAGTGGAAGCGGTAGCTGAGCCAGATGAGCGCGAGGGTGATGATGTGGTGCGCGACCAGCTCCTTGAAGTCCTTGCGCGGCTTCTCCAGCATGAGGAGCAGGACGATGGCTTGCTGCGCCCAGTAGCTAGCCTGCAAGAGGTAGTAGGCCTTGAACACGCCCTCGTGGGTGCGGTGCGGAAAGCCTTCATACATACCGGTGGTGTTGAAATACCACACAGGGCTGCGGCTCATGACCCAGACGCCGAAGGGCCCATAGAGTCCAAAGTACAGGGCCGTGTAGGCCTGCTCCATGAACCTGCTCTGCTTGGCACGGCCTTTGATTCCGCAGGCAATGGCGACGGGGCGGATGATGCGTTGCATGCAGAACTCGCGCGTGAAGCTCAGGACGATGATGTAGAAGGCCACGAACGCAAAGTCTCGCGCGCCCTTGCCGTAGTGCGTGGGCGCATTGGGGTCTGCTCGAACGGAGGCGGGGATGAATGGATCGCTGGGAGAAAGAGGGTACGAGAGGAACAGACAGGCTGCGATGGGGTTCGAGGGATGCGGGTAGACCGCGTAGAGGGCGACAATGGTGAGCAGGAGGATGAGGGGTAGCAGCCATGTGTGTCGTATGCATGCGCGCTTGAACTTGGAGAGGCCGCGGCGGACGGTACGGCGCTTCGAGCGCCGGGGCTTGTCAGATTTCTGCGAGAGTCAGTAAGTGATTGCAATGAGCCTGCAGCTGGTGTTGCTCTGAAGTGTCCAAGGCCAACCCACCAATTCCACAGGGCTCTTCATGCTGACCCCATCGAGTCTCCTGCTAGTCGCAAAACTGGGCACGTCGACGTCTCCCGGTACGTCCGCGCCAAGACCGCTGCTCTTTCTCCTCCGCCTTGCGATTCCTCCGCCGGTGCTTGGTGGCAGTGCGCCGTTGAGAGGGGGGAAGGGTTCCGTCATCGCGTGCGGACCCTGGTTACGCTATACGCAGCTCTGGGGATGCTCGAGGGGTGAGGAGTCACCCGCGACGCCGGTACGTCTGTTGTTGCTACTTTATACGCCGTGCGGAGGTCTCAAGTGAACAAGCCAATGTCACAGGGAGAGTAGATTTGCTGTTATGCGCGCAGCGGTTGCGGACTAAAAGTTGCACCAGCGACCCTGGCCAAGATGTGTGGATCCCGGGGGTCCGCTGCAATTTGCGACTCGGACGCCAAGAGGTTCCGAGGTCTTGCCGATCCATCTGAGCCGTGGGAAAGGGGCTCTTATGTCAGCAGTCTGACGTGTTGCTGACTGCAGTGGTGGTCTACATGTGAGGGTGTTGATGATCAGTATTTATTCGTGCTGAAGATGTGTACATGGTAGTGCTGAAGATACGTGCATGGTTGTGCTGAATCCATGTGCATGGTGGTCCTGAAGATATGTACAATTAATGCATTGACGAGCAGAAATGTATCAGAAGCTATATACAATCCTCTCAATCGATCGGTCTCAATCGACTTCCCGGCAGAATATTAGTCTTCTGCTTCAGAGAACCAGTCAAGCTGCCATTAGCACCTCCATGGTCAACCTTTAGCGTTCCCGTGCTGCCTTTGGCATCTGCACCAAAGCTGCTGGCCGTTCCCGTGCTGTCCATACTGCCTTTCCTGGACCCAAACCCATCTTGTCGCAACAAGCCCTTGATGCCGCCAGCCTTGCGCGCTGGGAGCTCGCCCTTGCCGGCTGTGGCCACGTAGAGAAGGTATTTCAGGTTCGGTAACGTCTGTCGGATATCGAGCGGCCGAATACCGAGGGCGTTGCTCAGGATCTCAATGTTCTTGTTGAGGAGGAACACGCCATACTCGAAACGGTATCTGACTACGCCTTTCATGTATAGAGGGTACGTGCGAAGGTTGTTCGCGTTGTGGTGGCCCATGGCGAGTGGGTCTTCAATCGTAGATGTCGAGCCGTGGGGGCATATTGGATATGGTAAGATGACGGAGAAGTAGGGCGAGAGCATGCTCACGACCTGAGCTGCATGACCCAGAGCCGCGGATGTGACGTCCTGGTTGGCGTCATCGAAGTGGGAATTGGGTAAGACAAGACCGCGGATCGTGAATACGAGCGACTTCCCAGGCAAGGGATCAATGGGGTAGATTTTGAGAAGATCCTCACAGATGCGTCTTCGTTGTCCGGTGATGCCTTCTTCGGTGGCCTCCATGGCTTCGGTGGTCTCTTTGCACAACTCTTTGCGGGTTGGCAGTTCAGAGGCTATGAGCCCGCCCTTTTTGCGCCCAGCTTGGATCTTCTCTCTTCTCGACTGTATGCTCGCCTTGAGTTCGTCTCGGCGTCGGCGCATGGCTAGCACGCGGCGTTGTTCAGCAGTGACTGCGACTTGGACGGTCCTGAGATTCTCCTCTTCCTCGGGAACCTGCTCGACAGTTGCGAAGGCGTCTCTGTTCGCCTCGAGGATACCCTCGATCTCATCTGCAATGCGGTCTCTGGTGATCAAGGCGTCTTGGATGCAGTCATCCAGGGTGGAGAGGCGCATCAGAGCATCGTAGGACGAAGAGCTGAAGACTCGGCCGTCGGGGTTCTCCTTGGGCGGCGCGAGCAGCTCCTGGCCAGGCCTTGGTTGTACGGGCAGATCAGTGAAGCTGGTGTAGATGCCGTCTGTCATGTGGAACAGTAGGCAGTTTTGGGGCAAGGGGTGCCTGAAGTTGCCGAGGGTCTTGCCTATGAACTGCAGCGACCCAAATTGGACGGTGTAGTCGAGTAAGAACTGCCAGTCAGTCATTGTCTCGCTCTTGGCCCAGACCTTGACGTTCAGCTTGTCGAGGCGAGTGACGGCTGGCCCACACGGCCCCAGGTCAAAGAACTTGAAGTTGGGGTTCATGGCCTTGTCTGCCACCTCGGAGATGTAGATGGGGTCTCGCTGGCCCTCAATGTGTAGTGTGAAGAAGGTGTCGGCCATGCGACCTGCAGTGATGTTCTCGAGCCTCTTCTGGCGGATCAGTGGGCTGGCATTGGTCCACTCGAGCGTCGAGCGGCGGCGCAAGCCCTTGTTTGGCCTGACGGGCATGGCGGGCTTGCGCAGGCTGGCATGGTCGAATTGGTCTTCGTCGCCGATGGTTGTAAGGTCGCTCGACGAGCGCGAATGGACCAAGGGCTTGCCTTCGCGCAGAGCCAGCGTCTTGGTCGGCGACTTGAGGGTGCTCGGTAGGGCATCATCGTCAATCGTCTTGCCGCGGGACGTCGCGGGGGCGAGGGACAGGGTGAGGTTGCGGAGGGTGATGCCTTGGAGGTGTCTGAGCTTGCGGTTCTACGAGGGTCAGAGGCAGCACGGTGACATGGCGAGCCATACACACATAAGGCAGCAACCAGGGCCGCTCGCGCGGTGGAGGGAGCAGCTCCGGCTGGGGGCGCTGGGCCATGGTGGGTAGCAATGGAGACTCGCTGACCTCATGGTCGGGCTGCAGGGACAAAGAGGAGCAGAGCGCGTCGACTGCGCAGTGGTGGTGCTGCGCGCGGGAGACGAGCTCAACTCCGCGGAAAAGTGGGTCCGCCGAACTTCACGAACTTTTGAGTGTCGTGCTGCTGGCCATCGTCGCCGCCCATTGTCGTCGCCCACCGTCGCCGTCCATTGTCACCGCCGCCATGACGCGCAACCTCGCCCGCCTGCGGTACCGCCTGCCCCCGGCGCCCGTGTCGTTCGAGGGCATCGACGCGGGCCGCATCCGCCTGCTGGAGAAGAAGGTGGCCCAGTACGTCGTGCGCCAGTCGAACCCGCGCCACGTCAAACTCCAGACGGTCGTCAACAGCAGGGCGAAGCCGCTGCCGACGGGCAAGTCGCTGGTGCGCCCCATCAAGCCCTACACGCTGCGCGACGTGGTCGACCCCGACGGCACCGCCCGCCACGGCCAGATCATCTACGTCTTCCGCAGCATCAAGACCAACCAGGTCATCTACTCGCTGCAGGAGCTGCTGGACGTACGTAGAGTCGCTTTGTACTGCTTCTTACATCTTCACGTGCTGATTCTGTAGGACCACCACCTCGCCCAGCTGCCCTTCATCGGCAAGCACTCGGTCCCCGCCCAGCTGCGCCCTGACGAGTGGACGCCGCACTGCGTCATCACCTTTGCGACCCCCGAGCAGGGCCACAATGCCTACCGCAAGCTGCGCGAGTTCCGCAAGCTGCACGAGCTGTCGTGGGAGAAGACCAACCCCGGCTGGAAGCAGCTCAACATCGAGCAGCGCATCAAGAAGATCATGGACCAGCGCGCCAACACGAGCGCCGACCTGGCCGAGGTCCTGCGCATCCAGGAGACACACGGCGCGCAGATGGCCGCAGCCCTCGAGGAGCAGCAGCAAAAGGCCGCCGACTTCATGCACAAGAAGTGGGCCTCGATCGACTCCATCGCAAATCCCCCCGCCGACGCGCAGAAGCAGGCCGCCAGCGTCAAGTGGCTCGAGCACGAGATCCGCCGCCTCACCCAGAAGATGAAGATGAAGCACATGCAAAAGGACGAGGACCAGAAGCGCCTCGAAGCCGCCCGCGCCAGCCACGAAACCCGCCTCAGGCGCGTCCAATACGCCCTCCGCAAAGCCGAGCAGCTCAAGACGCTCCAAGCTGACCTCACCGCCAAAGCCGCCCCCGCAAACGAGCCCGGCGCCCAGGAAAAACTCGACGACCTGCACGCCCAAGCCGCCGCCCTGCGCGCCTCCCTCGAGAACCCGGACCCCACCCGCTCCCAGGAACACCTCGACGTTGACGCCGACACCCTCGACCGCCACACCGCGTCCATCGCCGCCCTCGAAGCCGCCTTCGAAGCCAAGCACCACCTCGACACCCGCGACCACTACATCGCCCGCTCCGTCCTGCCCGCCGTCCTCAAGAAGCCCCTGCCCACACCCTACACCCTCGACGGCGTCAGCGTCATGTGGGCCGACATGCAGGACGCCCTGTACGCTGCCGGCTCGTGGCCCGACGCCATCGCCCACGAGACGCTGCCCGTCAACCGCGTGCGCGACGCAACCGCATACCTCTCCGCCGAGGAATTCGAAATCGAAAAGAGGCGCGAAGTCGACTCCATCCTGGCGACCCTGCGCCCCGACGAGCTGCACGAGTCCGAGGCGGATAAAGTCGAATTGTACTCGCAGCTCGATGAGCCCGCACAGAAAACGGGCGTGCTGGGTATGCTGGGCAAGGTGAATCCCTTCAAGACCGCATCGGCGTGAGCGCTTGTAGATTTGTTGTATTATATTGCGTGGTTGGGATTAGTGTACAATACCACTTTTGTTCTGACTGTTGACGTTTATTTTCATGCGCCGCAGAAGCCAACGCCTGCATGTACGCTCAGACCGCTTCCTATCAAACAGACCGAGGGCCCGAGATCCATATATCCTGTGCCGAAGGACATACATAATCACCAACCCCGCATCTTTGAATTACTCTCTGCGTAAGTAGGGGCACAGCAGGTATGTGGTAGTGTTACTGCCAGCTTCTCAGCAATACCTGGGCAGCGCATATAACCACTTCCCATGCGCGCTTAACTCCTCGTTTCAAGGTGCGAGAATAAAGAAAGAGCAACGTAGTATCTCCGTGACTTTGACGTCCATGATAGCGGAGTACGGTGCTGATAGAAATACAAAGGGAGGGGGTTAGGGAAATATGTTTCTCAGGTAGGCTAGACACTTTGGATTAATCGTTTCCATCGCTGGTAAATTCAAGGAGAGGGGCACGGCTATATCCGCCTATTCTCACTATAGGCAAGTCGCGGATAGGATAGAGATAACGCAGTCGTGAAACACGTGTGCACATTGCGCGCAAGTCCAAGCTTTAAATCAAACATTTTGGGGATATGTGGAGAGACGGTTTGAGTTTTGAAAACACACCTCGACACCGCGGCATGTAAAGAATTTTTTGGCCTTTTGGTGGGGATTTTTGGTAGGTGTTGCGCGAGGAGGAGTTTTGATACGATACGTCGTGTCTGTCTTTTAGCCTAGAGGTCTCCTGGCTAAGCGGTGGATTTTATAGATGTCCATCAGGAAACATCGGTTGAACAGAATGCGCTTTTGGTTGCATCTCCGGATCACAGCAAGCACAGCAAACATACGCGTAGTAGCTGGCTTCTTTGATTTGCGGGTCACATAAATTTTGACATCGATACAGAAGCTGCTGTGAGACCAGCTTTTCAGAAATCGGAAGCAGGGCGAGCCATCGCACGACTCTCGAAGTCTTTTGATGCACTGAAAAGCGGGAGAAAAGCGGAGAGCATCAAAAATCTAGCCGTATACTTTGATTTTATGTGACTTTGAGTTTGAATGTCTGGGGGGATGTGCGTGATGGAGGTGTGCTTTTATAGAAGGGAGAAGTATTCCGCGCGGAACGATCAACACGACATGTGATTGGAACGTTTAGTTTCTGGAACATGTTCATGACGTGTACGGCCTCTGGATATTAATATAGTGTTTGTTTATACCTCATTCATAGACGTGATTGTGTCGCGCAAAGTACACAACGCGCTACATGAGACACTGAACAGCCTTGATTTGAAAGTAAAGACTGGGATGCTGACACAGTGACTTTTTGAACTTTGAGTGAACAGAACAGACAAACAGCTTGAAGGAGACATGTTTGGAAGACGTAGATGGATCAACCATGCACGCTCATCTTGGCGCTTTCGAAACTATGTGAAGCTTCAAACTTTTGGGAGAGGATTAGCCTCAAGACTACACAGGTATGCAAACTTTGCTTTACAATGTATCTTCGTCTGCTGAGAAGGTTTAGATACCCTGCATATTGCATTGTGTCATACTGCATCTCGGCATGTCACTGAAGATGATCAGGTGCTTTCTGGCCAATTGGCACCACAGGACCACTGTGGGCTGATGCGCAAGATTTGAGTTGGTTGGCGACTGGATATCAAGCAGATGTGAGAACGGTGATATCCTGAGAGGAATGCAGGCCACTTCACAATAGCTGGACCGTCGGGCCAACTGTTTGAGGGACTTGTCCGCACAGACCATGCGTGCAACCATGTCTGTCTGACCAACGTCCAACCCGCACTTTACGCAGAAGACTCTTCTGCATCAAACTATCCATACCGAGCTTCAGGTCATGTCTACACTGATCGCGACAGGCTTACGTGGCTGCAGCGTCCGTGGCTGTGTGCATGTCGCGGAACGGTACTCTGGTAGTTGTATGATCTGTGGAAACCACTATTGCTGCAAACATCTTGCGTCATCGTATCATGATTGCCCTTCCGCAGTACGTCCTGTACCAACTTGCACAATTTCTGTTACAGAGACTTACCAGCGTTCTAGGAAGAAGACCCAACTACGTATTCTTTGGCATACACAGATGCAAAGAACAATCATCTTAACGCCCTACTGAACAAGATCAACCCAGATGCTCTTGCAGCAGCAGCAAGCGTGCATCGGGGTAATGTCCCGTGTCGTCTTCCGGCATTCGACCCTGGAACTTGCAGCAAGGCAAGACTGGAAATGGTTTCCAAACAGTGTGGGGGCCAGAACTGTCACCTCGATATCACATTCGAAGACGGAGTGACATGGCTGGCCAGAATCCGACTCAACGATCCTCTCCTGCCTCCGCGTGAAGCGCAAAACCACGTCTTCTTAAGCGAAGTGGCAACGTTGGAGTTCCTCCAAGACCTCAATACCAGCTCCTCGCATCTACCGTTACCAGCTAGAAGGTGCGAACAATCCAGTCGGCTCATCGTACGTGCTTATGGAGAAGCTTCCGGGTAAGCCACTTGACTGGGCCTCGGCCACCCGAGATCAACGCACCCTTATCATGGAACAGTTGGCCAGTCTGTACATGGAGATTGAGAAATACCCACTCCCCATGATGGGATCTATGGCGCTTTCAGAAACCCCTGGATCCATCGGTTCATTCGCTCAAGAACCCTGGTTTGAAGCACCAGACAAACCGCTGGGTCCATTTCCAACTTTGGAAGCTGCATACAGGGCGGTCATTACCCAGCACTTGCAGATGCTTCGCAGCGGAGAAGTATCAAGTCTCCCGTTGGAAAACTACCTTTCCTTCCTGTGGCGGCTTCAGACTCTGCCTCAACTTGTAACAACATCCGTCTCCAGCTGTGGCCCTTACTATCTGAAGCACTACGATGACAAAGGCGATCATATCCTTGTGGATGACGACTTCAACATAACCGGGGTCATTGACTGGGAATTTGCATCTGCGGAGCCAAAGGAACTCGCATTCAGCTCACCATGTATGATGTGGCCCGTTGGGCAATTTTACGATGGGAGTAACTCGCTATCTGACGAAGAGCTTGTCTTTGCGCAAGTGTTCGCAAAGCGAGGCCGTAGCGACTTGTCCAATCTGGTGCTAGAAGGCCGTCCATGGCAGCGATATGCGTTCTTCCTAGGAGGGGGCATTCTGCAGGATAGGGCCAAGTTTGAGGCTCTTTTTAGAGGCCTCAGGGAGTCGTGGGAGGGGAGTAATCAGAGACATGGCATCGTACAAGGATTGGTATCGTGAGAATTTAGGGAATTACCTGGCGATTTATCCTGAGCTCCTAAAGTTCTTGGAACAAGACCAATGCTCGCCCATGTAGCATAGGTGAATGAGGAAAGATACTCCTACTGAATTGCAGTTGCAGTATACCCGCAGCTCTGCCTAGCTAGCAATCGTAGCAATGTATGGCATTCCCTACGCATCCTTGAAACCTTGGTGAGTCAGTCATTTAATTGGTCGATGCTCACACGTCTTCAGCCACGAAGCCCGTGGCTGTATTTGGGCTACATACTGCAGAATGCGTTCCGGACGCCAACCTGTCTTTCTACTTCCAATAAGATATATCTAAAGGAAGTTATAATATTAGATCTAATTTAAAAACATACTTAAGAAGCACAAAGTCTGTAGATTCTAACAAATATTCTTATCTATTCCTATTGAATGGTATCACTTTATAATACCACATGTTTCGAAGTACTATAGAGATAGCGAATAGATTTAATGCTAGGAAAGGAGTTAGGCATAGTGAATCATAGATCGATCGGTATATATGTTCCTGTCCAACAGAGCACTTTAAGTCCAACCTGACAGTAACTATACGCATTACTCGCCCTGCTAACCCACATACCATCACTACACGGGCATAAGGTGCACCCTGTTGACAGTCCTGTCACCATTAATTCATAACGTACGACACATGCCTGTGAATGAGCATGCGTTGTTCAGAGCACCCACCACTCCCGCCAACTCATTACCAATATTCACGCTATCTCGGATCATATACCAAAACTTCGTGATATTTGTCTCAAGTACTCATAAGTAGACCATGTCCCGGCGATACCCAGCGTACTTGGCAAGGTACAGTGTGCGGCCAGTCAGTCCGCCCTACCAGCGCCCTCGCCGAAGAAGCTACTCAGACCTGCCGCCTCCCCCGACCGATCCTTTTGGGATGCGATATGACGCGAACATGTCTCCAGAGCCGTTGTACAGTGGCATACCCCAAAACGAATCTACGTGGCTAGAGTTACCTGGGAAAAGGAGACCGTATGGTCCGCGACCCCGCCCATATGAGTATGATAGTGACGAAGAAACGGAGGATGAGCACCACGCTCAGCAAGCGCAGGCTGAACAGGAAGACTTGTTGGCAGCCCTAGATTTGGAGATCACCGAATGGAGGAAGTGGTGGCCGTGAAGGTTTCGGGGAAGAATTTCGAATGTATGTGTGGTGAATGCTGTGACCCCACAGACCACCGTTAAGCGTAAGATATCCCATCAGTGAAGAAAGACTTGGTATTCTTGATGATATTTAATTACTTTTCGCCTTCTACCAGCTCGTAATGCTTCACAGCTCAAACGCGGAAGGAATTGACGTTTGTCTTTAGGAAATCGTACGTGTCCGACCTGAAGTTGTCATCCAACTGCCCGTTGCTGTTCGCTTTGAATTCGATCAGCTTTTTGCTTGTGCTCCACTGCGGCCAATTGGGTAGGGAGATGCCCACATTGGGGTCGAGGTTGTAGATGAAGTTGTAGTAGTATCCTCGAATCGACTTGGCTGCGTTGTTAGGCAAGATGCCGTAGAAAACCTGCAGTAGATCTGAGCCGTGAAAGGTGCCAAGAATTGGGGTCCCGTAATCATAGGTGGCAAGGTAGGACCACGACTTCACGCTCGGGTTGACCTGCGCAGACACTTCAAGGAAGACGCGACGCGTGAGTGTGAAAGTCAGATCTCCAAGGATAGCGGAGACGCGCTTGAACTGTGAGTACCAGTTATTAAGCAGACCAGTGCGGAAGGGACTGCCATCTTCAGTGATCGTCTGATATGTACCCAGGAGCTGGTCGATCTGCGTAGGCTGCGCATTGTTGAAGAAGACCGTCGAGAAGTAGGTTGACAGCTCACTTGTCGTAGTAAGATTCGGGGTGAAGAGTCCAAAGAGCGTACCCTCGTCCTCTTGGTCGCCGACTATGAAGGGGACCTTTGCATACTGGCCGGATGCAATAAGGAGCTCGGGTGATTGAGTGATAGCAGTGCCGTCAGGGCGAGGCAAGTACGACAAGTTCACGGTGAAATAACTCAAAATTCCCGGAACTGAGTTGGCAGCTTGTAGAAACTGATTGTAGGGCACTTGGCGAAGACAGGCGAGCGTGTCGGGGGAGCCGGAGCACCCAGCAGCCTTGACCACCTGAGGCTTATCAGCAAAAGTCTTTTCCAATGCAAAGCATCGCTTACTGTGTCGTAGATCAGCTGACCCTTGGGGCAATCGACGGGGTCTGCAGGTACGACGGAACCACTGTTCATGATTCCACCTCTGAAGAGCGCCTTTCCCTTATAAGTGTGGTCACCACCGTACAAAAGCATCTGGTCTAAGACCGAGATCGCACCAGCGCTCTCGCCCCAGATGGTTACCTGGGTCAAAGTCAGTAATTCAGCGTCATCATCGGGAATGTGATGGAGCGCTCACCTTGTCAGGATCACCACCAAACGCTGCGATGTTGTCTGCAACCCACTGTAGACCCAGGCGCTGATCAAGCAGGCCCAAGTTGGCAGAGCCGTCGGCAAGAACCTCCTTCCCCGGAAGAAAACCGAAACCACCGACGCGATAGTTGACTGCCACAAAAATCACGGGCTTGCCCTGAGCAACCGAGTCGGCTACAATCGAGGTACCATCGTACATGGCAGTTCTGGTCGCAAATCAGCATTAGTGCAACAAACATCATCCATATGAGCACTCACCCGCCAAGTTCGAATCCTCCACCAAACTAGTTATGGTCAGCAAGAATGAAGAAGACTTTTTTTATTAAATCACTCACAATCCAGAAGAGTACTGGCAACTTGGCGTTGGCCGCGGTGCCTGCAGGCCGTTGTACATTGATGGTCAAGCAGTCTTCTCCAGCATTGGTAACGGCCTGGAAGAGTGGTGTGTTGAGGATCGTGCCAATGACATTGACGGGGAATGCTGCAGGGTCGACTGAAAAGAAGAACTGAGGACACGCTCTGGCAGATCCAGTGCCATCGATCGTACCAAGGCTGGAGGTCAGTGGCTGAGGTGGCTTAAGTCGTAGTTGTCCAACCGGAGGCTGAGCGTAGGGAATTGCATTGAAGGACTCTACGTTGGAGGCGCTCTTGCCGAGCACTGTAGCTTGCGGAGAAGGAGCAACGACTGTGGGTCCAGCACGTTTCTCAACATGAGCTGGGGCAGCGAGTGCCAGAGGTAGGAATGACAGAAGAGTGGCGACCTTCATGGCGACGACTGAGCGAAGGTTCTTCTAACAGTGAAGGGGAGAGCGAGTGCTGCGATGCTAAATCATGCTTAGCACCTGCTCGGCATCCTTAAGTATGGTTGCCATGACTCCTTCACGAGCAAAACTTCTGTCCTCCCCATCTTGCTCGGCATCTGGAGAAATGTCTGGTAGATCCAGGTGACTTGTTCTCCCAAACGAATTCGTACAACCTCCATGAGTGCAGAAGCCCCCGGCTTACATGGCTCAGCACCGAGTCTGCATTGAAGATCGAACCCATTTTTGGCTCATGAGCATCAAATCGCACTCGGAACCCTCCACTAGATGGCCTTAGCAGGGGCATTGACCAACAGGGCTTCGCCATATCGTCTCGAAACGCCGGGGGTACTTTGTAGCAATCACTGGACGAACAACGGAGGCAGCGGCTTTCTGGATCCCGAACATTCGCCATTTGGGTCATGAGGTGGATCCGTTCTTAGCTCTCCAGTAAGGGGACCTGGCGAATCACAGCAACTCGTACCTACATTAGAGCTGATCGATTTCGTGAATTATAGTGCTTACAGCTAGCATGCGCAGTGACCTGTCGACAACGTCTAGTTTATCCATCCCTCAACTGTCAGCGCAAATACACACTTTTTCCCTCTACTCGCAAACATCAATACGAGGACGCCGAGATGGCAGTACTCGCAGGGCAATGTAAAAATGCCGAGCTCGCCGTACGGGTGACGGCTCTTTCAGCCTAGGCAGTGGTCGTGTCCCGTTTTTGTGGAGCGATTTCTCGGAGGTATTTCGAAAAAGGTACAAACGCAAACCTTCCACCGGCGCTGTTGCCGTTCGCAGGTGGCTTGCTTGCTTTGCGGAGAGCGAAAATGCGGGGTATCGATACTGCGAGTCAGCCTTCTCAAGTCCTTGACCACACCCTTATTGAAGCTTCTTATGTCCAGCGAATCTGAGTGCAAAGATGGGCCTCGGGAGTACTTTTTCTTCCGTGAGCTTGACACGGAGCTCTCATGTGAAGGCCAATAGATGTCTTGGGCAATATCGAAATGTTTCTTTTCGGTAACTTTGTGGCTTTGGCGAAAGTAATTGCAACCTGACGCGGACCGCCCTCAAGCTCAGATTGAGCGATTTGTAGCTTGAGCGGTGCCCTCTGGATGCTCGGGCGACGGAACAATTCGTGTATGAGTTCGCTGGCCGGCAGCAGAGCACGCATCTTGTGCAGGGCGTTTCGCAGAGGAGGAAACGGGGCGAGTACAGTCTGGGCGAAGAAGGCAGCTCGTGGCGACGGTCAGTTTCTGCGCTAAGATGCCAGCGCTACCCAGCGGATGTTTGCTACGTTGTCGCGTGCATGAATGTTAATGGGACGCGTCTGTGACCGGCGCTCTCCACGCGTCTTCAGCTGACAGATCTAAAACGGGCAGGCGCACCACTCAACCTTTGCATCCCAGCACACACTTTACCATGCTTTTGTTGACAGAGAATCAATTTCCCCTTACGAATTCGAATCTTACAACCTTACATCTTGACAACACTTGATGTTCTCCAGCAAGCACAGCTCTACCCTCGCCTTGGAGTATGACTTCCGAGAAGACTGTCGGAGGATGCTTTCGAATAGGCCACTCAGACTGAAATATTGTTCCACAAACTCTATAGACCTCACCACCCCCTCGTGACCTCCTCTTACGCGCAGTTGACTGCTATGACTAATGACAACCACCGAGATAAGACGGTTATCAACGGGGCCGGTAACGCTCCCGAGTTCGGCGATTGACATGGCGAAAGACAGCACCACGATGATTGAAAAAGTACACACAAGCCCACCATCACAACAAGTATTTACAAGCTGATCTTTGACCGGCGCAAACATATCGAGCAGTAACCGACAACCACAGAAGACCTCACAGCTCAATTGAGCAACGAGTACAGTCCACAGATCCTCGCCACAAAACTCTCTCTCAACTCCCCACCATGGCCCAAACCCTCCACATAGCCATCTTCAACACCGACATCCCCGTCCCCTCAGTCTGCACAACCCGCGCCTCAACCTACGGCCAAATCTTCACCAACCTCCTCTCCGCAGCCGCAACACGAACATCCCCCAACCTGACCGTAAAGTCCACAGAGTACGACACAAGGAATCTCGAATACCCCTCTTCTCTCTCCGCCATCGACCTAATCCTAATCACGGGCTCCATCCACTCAGCCTACGACGACATTCCCTGGGTACACACACTAGAGCAATACATCGTCGACGTATACCGTGACTACCCCCGCGTGAAGTGGTTCGGGAGTTGTTTCGGACACCAGATGATTGCGCAGGCGTTGCTAAAAGAGTACGGTGTGCGCGTGCATGCCGATCCCAAGGGCCATGAGATTGGGGTTAAGAGGATAGCGATGGGTTCGAAGTTTAGATTGGATTTTGCGGAGCAGGGGTTTGAGGTGCCGGAGGCGGTGAGGATGCAGTTTGTTCATGGGGATTTTGTGAATGTGCCGGATTTGGATGGGTTGCCGGAGGGGTGGAGTGTGTTGGGGAGGACGGAGAGGTGTGAGAATCAGGGGATGATGGAGGTTGGGAGGGTGCTTACGTTTCAGGGGCATTTTGAGTTTGATCGTTTTGTTAATGGGGAGACGGTTAAGACGTTCTTTGCGAAGAGGGAGCCAGAGTGGTTGGACGAGGCCCTGAAGGCAATAAACGCAGATGATGATGCTGAGCTGGCGGCAGAGATGGTGCTGCACTTCGCTATGCAGAAGATATCAGCTGGTCAGGATCCGACGTATAAGAAGGTTGGTGGGCTGGTCACGCCGCCTGAAGAAGTAGAGGTATGAAACCTTCGAAATTGCTCGTATAATACTTTACATAGACTAGGTCCCTGAATGTAGACCTTTGGAATGCCGCTGTTGAGCATGCCCATGGAGATGACAACGACAGTGACGCGAGCTTGAAACGTTCTGAGCCGTACTACGTGCTCTTCCGGGTCGAGCCGACAAACGCGGAAAGGGATCAGTGAAGCAGTTGGCCAGTCTGCATCCTCCGTACGTTTTCCGCCACAAGACTTCCACATGTTAAGAGGAAGTCGCCCCATTAAATCCACCCGGTACGCCTTGCTAAAACAGACCCTCCCAACCTGAAGTGTACTCAATCGAGTACAGCCTCGCTCTGCCTCTTAACGGTTCACTGGCGTGCAATTGAGGTATGCATCCAGAGCATGAGACTGGCTCTGCACTGGGTCTTGATCTTTCTGCGGAAGCGCCTCGTACGGCAGAGACTGTGTGTCTGGGAGCCTAGGGTTGCGAATGCAGAACGCAAAGGCGATGAGAGCGAGACAGCCGCAAGCACCGATGATGCAGACAATGCGCTGGAAGTACTTGTACGCCTCGATCGCCATGCCACGCTCCAATGTGCCCGGGGGAAAGTCAGTGATATATTCCAACGGGGCTTTGAACCACTTATTGGCCGCTGCGTCGTTCAAGCCATGTGCTCGTAACTGCTTAGGCACTACCTGGGAGATGACCACACCAGATATGGCATCCCCAACGGCACTGCCGATGTTGTACATGGATAGATACAGTCCAGTGACAACGGCAACATGCTGATGGCTAGTAGCAGCCTGGATACTGGCCTGCGCTGCGTATGGAAAGAAGCCTCCAGCAATGCCGAGCAGGATCTGTGCTCCAATAACACCGCTGTGAGTGCCAACGCCACCGCGATAATGGATCATCAGTCCAAGGGCGATGAGGAAAAGGCAGGTACCGAACAAAATGAACGGCTTGAGACGTCGTACGCGGTACACGATCATGCCAACGCCAATGCCTGCCAGAGTCGAGCAAAAGCCGTAGAGATTCACAATGCGATTGGCCGCTTTGTCGCTCTGATTGAAGGCGACTCGAAGCACGAGAAAGAGAAAGTCTGCCTGACAAGACCAGCCTAGAAGCTATCAGTTTGGCCCAGTATAGAACCGGTACAGCGGCGGGTGCTTACAAAACATAAGGAAGAATCCGATTGCAAGCGCACCCCACACGGCACGATCCTTGAGCAACTGACAAAATATCAGCGTAAATTCGTTCCCCAGGCTCTCATCATCAACTCACATAGAAAGGCACCATTGGGTGCGGCGCAATGCTCTCCCAGCGTATCCAGAGGGGAATACAGACAGTGCCAATGACTAACGGGGCAATGAACTTTGGTTGGCCCCACGTCTCTCCGTTACCGCTGTTGATGGTGAGAGGCACAAGGAGAAACCCAAAGACACAGATGGTGAGGAGAAGTCCCACCACGTCGAGTTGCCAGAACAGAGCCTTTGTAACTTCCCAAGCTCCGTGCTTCTGGACCGGGGTCTTGTATAGTTCAAGAATGCCAGACTTTTTTGCCTTACGATTGACCCACCAGAGCGAGGCAAGAAGAGGAAGGTTGCAGATTGGGTAGATGATACACCAGATCCAGAAGCCGTAGCGCCATGATCCCAGAGATCGGATCCTGCTTAGCACTTCGCCAGCTACCCACGTGTTGATGACAAAGGGTACGGCTGGAATATAGGAGAAGAAGAGACGAGCTCGAAGAGACGTAGTGTCGGCGACAATGACCTCTAAGATCAGCACGGCCATCGTAAAGCCGACTTGGTAGATGGCGCTGCCGGTACAGAGCGTTGCAGGATTCTTAGCGGAAGCTTCGATTGCCGAGCCTGATACGAGTAAGGGGAAGAAATCGGCCATGATGTCTCTCTATACTTACCAACAACGTAGAGAACAACGGAAGCTACGAGCACTTCTATTCTACCAAAGACATCTGCGATCTTGGCCGCCGTAGGCTTGGCGAGATTAGCCTCCCTCCACTACTCCTTCGCCGAATCAAATACAAAGTCGACACTTACCTGCGTGGCAGCACCGATGACAGCTTTGACAACTGCTAGAGTGGCAAGCTGTGCATTTGCGTTGAGCGCGTTGCTAGCAATTGACTGGTACGTGGTTCTAAGGGCGTTGTCCAGACCGTACGCCCAGGCAGCGAGCAGGACGCCAAAGAGGATGAATGCTCGATTAGCGGCCGTGATGTGTTCGGCAGTTGCCTCAATGCGGGCGACTCCTGGCGAGATATTGTCAAAGGAGGCGCGGTCCGTGTGTGAGGCTGTGCTGAAGCGTGGAGCTTTGTCCTGAGGCTCCATCATAGTGCTTTGGTACTTTGCAATTGCGTTGTGAGATAGAATGAGGGTAGAAAGGAGAAGGTTGAGCAGGAAAGAGGGGAAGATGCGGGAGAGGTGGAAAAGGAAGTTGCGGTTCCCAGAATCCACCCGCAGTGGCTGCCGCACTCACGGTGAATACTCTTCCGTTTGCGCCAATATATGACCTGGCTCCGAGATCGCACGCAGCGACCCAAGTCAGAGGCAACTGCATGTGAAAGGCCGAATTGAGCGCCTGCACAGCGCAAGTGCAGACACGAAGTGAAAGAGAACCTAGGCCTACAATTGATATGCGCATATCGAAGGGAACACATTGAACATCGAACACATGTTTTGATACCGCAAGCCCGCCACACGACCAAAGCGTTGCCAGAGTAGTCTTCATTGAAACCCACTGTCTTTAGCAAGCACATCCCAACCCACAAGCCGCCAGACCTCCTTCTTATACCAATCTTCAACATCCTTGTCTTCGACCCTCGCAACGTTCTGCAAAGAGCCAAGTCGAATTGCTGGCGTAGGTTTTGTGAGCACATCAAGGAATTCATCATCGTCCTTCTCACCGTACATGCAATTGACTAGCGTGCGCTGAAGTCTCTCCTTGGCGACTGGGCTGAGACGGGCTTTCGATGCGGCTGGGAGGTTCTTGAGACTTAAGGTGCGGTCCAGCTTCTTCTGATTTCGACTGGCGTTGGATGTTTGAGGGTTCATGTGATTTGGCGCAAGACCCATGGCCCGCTCGAGTACCAAAACAAGAGCCTTGACTTCGAGATGTGTACCAAGCGCTTCCACCTCTCTTTTCCGGATTTCTTCTTCTGATGATGCCGCAGGTATGGGCTCAAGATCACCTTCCATGGTGCTGCTCCGATGTCGACCGAACGTGCAGTAGAACAACCGTCGGCCCACGCGCTCTAGTAGAAGATAAACGAAGCCATCGAAGATCTGTTGATGTACTGCGGTGTTCTTTTCAAGGTAGCTAAGGAGAGCGATAAGTAAGTGAGCCAGGGCGCGAGCGGGTACAGACTCCCTGACGGCTTTCGTGGATACTTTCTCTTTCGTGCTGTTCAACTCAGTTGTCCGTGACAGAGTTTGCTGTGCTGTCTTGCGGGAAACCGACTCAATGGTCACGAGCACCGTCTTGAACATATCAACCAATTCACAGACGACAAGACCAGAGAGTCGCGGATGGTCAGTGTCTTCAATCAGTTTCGTGAGACCAACGAGCACAGACATGAAGCCTCGCGCGCAGACTGTCATGGCAAGTGCGAAGTTAGACTTATCTTGATCCAATGATGCCGGTCCAACTATCTGCGCATCTTGTCGCGAGAGCTGCCCATGTTTGTGAGCAACCAGGCGTATGACCTTGCCTAGAGAGTTCGCAGTCCGGACCAGCGTGAAGCATAGTGTGTCCACGTTCGCACACGAAGTGCGACAGAGCTTGTGCGTTGTAAACAATGACTCGGTGAGGTTATTGCCTTCTGCCTCATTCATCAGTACATGTGGCATCAAAGTGAGCCACTGAACTCACCTTGCCCCAAGCTATCGAGAAAATCCATGTCTTCATCGATTTCTTCCTGGGTCTCCGCCACCGAGCGATCGACTGGCTGGTCTCCCTTGAGACGTTTTGGATTTCTTATCGGAGAAGCTGCGCGCGCCTTGCGTTTCGATGTGTTCATAGCATTGACAGGAGCAAAGTCTGGTGTACAGCTCGCGCGGCTCGTGAGTGAGTGGTTCGAGCGCTCGAGTCTGGTATTTTCGTTTCGTATTTGGTCGTTCTCCTCTTGCAGTCTCTCGCATTGATTCTTCCAATATGCTACTAGATCGAGGTAGTGTTCTTCACTCGGGTGATCAGTATGAGGCGAACCGGGTCGCACTTGGTCCCGTAGCTGTAGGACATAGTCTACATGGTCAGCAGGAGGTCTGAGGTACGAGAGAGGAACTCACCTCTGGCCGAAATCCCTGCTGGCTTCGCTCTGATGAGCGCGATCGCTAGCGCAATGTGGGCGCTTGATGGCACGAACGGCTCCGGCGATGGCTGTGCTCTTGATGGCATGATTCTGGTAGATGTCGCGCAAATAGCCGCGAATTGTCAAGGTAAAGTAGGCGGAGCGGTTTGTGAATATGAGAACTGCTGCTGCTCGAATGGTGACGACGAAAGGCGGGATAGCTGGCGTCGATGCGTGGAGCACCTGGGAACGCCTGGACAGTGACAATGAACAAGCAGTGAGCAGGTTTCGAGAGTGGCAGCAAGTCTCGTCCAAGGAAAGTGGGGAGAAACGTGGACTGAAGAAGTGGAAGGAGCGGCCGAGGGTCAACCTATCATACACAGCCCACACTCATCTACACTACACTACACCCCCGACTCTACTCCCCCAGCGCCTTCTGCAGCGCCTGCTCCGCAAGCCTAACCCCCTCACCCGCCAGCTTCTCGGCCTTTCCATCTCCCCTAACACGCGCAAGACTCTTCTTCTGCTTCATAAGCTCCACCCTCGCATGTAACTGCTCCAACTCGTGCGTGGCCACATTCGTGCGCTGCACCCTCGCGCGCGCATACGCGAGTTTCGCCGCGTTGACGTCCCCTTTAAACGTCTCCGCCTCGGCCACGTGCTCGTACACCTGCGCAGCTAGCAGCGCGGCCTCGAAGACGAGGTCCTGCTTTTCGACCTCGAGTTCGCGGACGGCGAGGTAGTGCTGTTCTGCGACTGGGCGGCTGGTTTCCTCTGCCTGGCCGCCGAGCGCGGTTTTGGTCGCGATTTGGTAGTCGAGGGCTTGGATGCGGGGAAAGTGCTGGAAGGCGTTGGGCTGGTGGACGAAGGTGCGTTTGTAGTCTGCAAAGGGCATGCCGGTGACGTGGGTGAATTGGTGCTGTTTTGCTTCGGCGAGGAGGGTGTATGCGCTGATTAGGAGTTGTGTGCGTTGGGGGCCCTCCGGGAGGGAGTCGGCGTGGGCGTAGCGGCCTGAGGCTACGCTTTCGTAGGCGGATGCGCGGGCTGAGGTGAGATCAGAGGGTGAGGTTAGCATTAGGCCGCGGAACTCGGGCCAGCCGATGACGGACTCGAGGTCTTCGGCGGGCGAGCTGCGGATGAGGCCCTTGTGCCAGGGCTCGATGCGCTTGTGTGTGAGGTCCTCCTGATGGGACAGGAGGATGTTGTTGAGGGCGGCGCGCTCAATGAGGACGCGCGAGCCTTCGAGGAGGTTCTTGACGTCGACTTCGTCCCACAGGAGCGCTCTGTCTCCAGAGTCGAGCTCCTCCAGGGCTGTCTCGAGCATGGGGCGCTCCTCGAGCGTGACCATCAGGCTCTTGCCTTTCCCGCCTTTTTGCTTGGCCTGGTACTTCAGTATGTGCTCGAGCAGCCGTGTCGAAGGGCTCTCGATCTCCATGGCGTTGTCGACGATGATGAGCTCGCCCTTGCGGAAGCGGTACGAGAGCGCTGTCCGCCATGCCAGATCGTAGACCTTCTTCTGCAGCTCGGTGGAAAAGTCGCGCGGCCTGGGTCCGTGGGCAACACCTCCGGACCTGATGGTTGGCGACCTGACGTCTCCGACACGAGCCCTACCTGAGCCCTTCTGTGGGCGCATCTTTCTTTCTGAACCACGCACCTCCCACCTGTTCTTGGTCGAGGCGGTGCCCAGTCGTGTCATATCACCCTCATAGACGACGGCGCGGTGGAGGATGTCCTTTCTTGTGGGGAGGAAGAGGTGGTTTGCGGGAAATTCCTCGAATCGCAGGGGCTCGAGGGAAGGGAACTGGTGGATGGTCGCGAGCACCGTTTGCTCCTCGAGCGGCTTTACGGGCACGAAGGTGTCGCCAGAGGTAGTGATCGGAGAGACGGCGGCTCTGGAGGATGACGAGGTGGTGATGGTGCGGGCGAAAGAGGACGCGATCGACTTCTATGCTGTCGTTAGAACAGTCCATGGAGGCGTTCCATGGCGCGGCTCACTGTGCAGCGGGCAGGCAGCGCAGTCTGCCGTATCGACAGCCGGCTCAATTGCTGCGAGACGCCCCGCAGCGGCGCCGATATCCTTGTGGTCGCCATGGCGGGCTGTGATGTGCTGGGGCTGTCGTCGCGGAGGTGCTGCGGAGGAAGAAGTTCAGGACGCGTGCACGGACGTCGACATTTCTTCGACGACCGACACCACCACGCTCCCCTGCCCGACCTCGTCATCCATCGCCCGACGCTTCAGATGGCGTCCCTCACGCCGTCAATGCGACAGGTCAGCGCGTGTCTGCGATGCGTCCGCCAACCTTCCGCCGCCAATGGCGCGCAGCACCGCCTGCTGTCGTCCTCGGCCGCCGCCCGCGAAGAAGTGCAGGCCCAGCCGGCTGCCTCGTCGACGCCACAGCCTCCGCCGCCCCAGTCCGCTCCAGACGCCGCCACGAAGGAGATTCCGGAATACATGCAGAAATGGGGAATCCTCGATCCGGAGATGGTCGAAAACAAGAAGCAGGAGCGCCGTCTGCTGCGGAGAGAAGGCCTCCAACCTGTCGGTTCCCGCCGTCGCCGTGCTGCGCTCCGCATGTCCGCTGTCCGCAAGACCGAGGAGATTCCGTTCGAGCAGCTGCCGTACCAATGCTTCCAAGAGGCGCGCAAGTTCTTGCAGGAGGACAGGCAGGAGAAGCTGAGGGAGATCAAGATCCAGCAAGCGCGCATACAAGCTGCTGAGGCATCCAAGGCTAGCGAGCAGTCGAAAAAGGACAGCATAGCCAGGATGAAGAAGCACTTGCATCAGCTGATCATTGAGGCGGACATCAACGACCCCATCGTGAAGAGGAAGTTCGAGGATGGGCAAGGTGTGTAGACTTGATGGGCGTAGAGGAAGCTGGACTGACGATTGCAGGCGACATGAACAAGCCTATTTACCGCTACCTAGCCGAGCAAAAGTGGCGCAACTACAAGCGCAAGGTCCTGGAGCAGCGTGTCACACAGTTGAGCGTCGTTCCCGATCTCCTCGGCTCCCTGGACATCACCGCAGACATCGACCTATCTTTCGGGCGCAAGACCATCCCCCCCGGAGAATACGTCGACTCGAACATCAGCGAGCACATGCCGACCCTGCACGTACAAACCTACACGCCCGACTCGAAACTCGTCACAGTCGCAGTCGTCGACGCCGACGTCCCCGTCCCCGAGACAGACAGCTTCACTACACGCTGCCACTTCCTCGCATCCAACATCCTCATCTCACCCACCTCGACCTCCATCCCGCTGCAGCGCATCGCCGAGGACAGCGCCAAAATCCCCACCGACAACAAAATCAGCCTCCCTTGGTCCGCACCCTGGGCCCACAAAGGCGCCCCGTACCACCGCCTCGCCATCGTCGTGCTCGAGCAAAAAGACGCGCGGAGATTTGACGTCGCGAAGCTCAGCCAGATCAAGCGCGAGGGGTTCAACCTGCGCAACTTCGTTGCGTCGCAGGGCCTGAGGCCGTTGACGGCGACCTTGTTCCGGACCAAGTGGGACGAGAGCATGGCGGGCGTGATGCAGCGTGCTGGGTTGGGGGAGCAGGTTGGCGTTGAGTTTAAGAGGAAGAAGGTTGAGGCGCTGCCGTATAAGAGAAGGACGGAGCGCATGCGTTGAAGGGGGTGGAGATGACGTTGCGTGTGGGAGTAGCGGATGGGTGTAAGTAACTGGTGAGTGTACTATATACTGCGGTTTGCACAAGTATTATATTGTTCGACGCAAGTTGGTCGCTGGTGGTTGTGATGTGATGTCGGGCTCTGGGGAATGCGATTAGCAGATCAAGGGTATGTGGTTTGCATCATGCTGCGAGTTTTTATTCCTTGCGCGCTGATCTGTAGCGCTGTCTACACCCTGTCACGTCAAGCGTGAGGTGCTGCTCATCTGTGTTGGCTCTTATCCGCCACCTGTACACGCCAAACGCCCTTCTCTCGCTACCGTATCGTAAATCAACTCTTCATCTCCACCTCGCGTCCTCTGGCCTGCTCCCCCTCGCCAAAACTAAACACCTGATCCTTGACCCTCGCAGCCAACAACCCCATCTCCTCCTCCCTTGCAATCTTGCTCCCCGCCCTGCCCAGCTTCGGCAGCGGATCCTTCTTCGCGTCACCCAGCCCCATGACAGGCGCGCTCTTGAAGCCCTTCCTGGCCGTCTCCTGCGTAATCTTGCGCGCGAGGTCGCTGATCTGCTTGGTGCCGTAGTCGCGGTTTGTGGTGAGGGGCGAGGCGGAGAGGGTCTGGACCCAGTATTTGTTCCAGAGGGCTTCGAGGAGCTTGGCGTCGAGGGTGGATTTGTAGTGGGAGATTTCGAGGGGGTAGTAGTGGTTTGCGTGGGCGCCAAAGTCTTCGATTTTGCCGAGCGGGATGGTTTGGGAGGTGTCGCTTTCTGCGCCGGCGGCGGGCTTGGCTGTGGTTCCGCTGGTGGGCTTGTCCTTGTCGGCCACGTAGCTGTCGGGGAAGGTGCGGAAGCCGCCGATTTCGACCTTGCCGGCGCTGACGGTGCGGTCGGGGTCGATGACGACGGCGCAGAAGGGGTCGCTGAACTGCTGCTGCGTCTTCTGGGTGTTGACGTCGATGCCCGAGAGCCAGCAGCCGTAGCCAGGGTGGCTGTGGTACCAGCCGACGGCGTTGTCGAGCTGGCCCTGGTCGCGGGCGCGCTGCAGGAACTCGACCATGTACTCGTTTGCCTCGTCCTGGGCGTTGACGCGCGTCTCTGTGCCCTCGACGGGGAGGCGGAAGGCGTCGGTGACGACAAAGGTGTGTGCTTCGATCTTGCCCATCATCAGGCCCATGACTTCGAGGCTGCCGCCGGAGCGGGCGTGCATGACCATCTTGAGCAGGGCGACGGCGGAGATGCGGACCGAGGTGAAGTAGTGCGGGTCGGAGCGCCATGGGTGCGCGGCGTCGAGGGCCTTCTGGGCGGGGACAGAGTACGAGTAGAGGGCGTCTTTGGTGGCATCGACGAGCTGCACCGAGTTCTCGAGCTCTGGGGGGTTGTTAGTATGGAGCAGGGCGCGGCGTGCGGGGCATGGTTGCAGCTGCAGCAGAAGCAGCGGGTGCCAGACGTACCCCAATTCTTGAGCGCGGTGCCCATGCTGCGCGGCTGTGGAGAGGCGTGTGGTGGAGGGTGTTTGTTGGAGTGGACGTTGGCGGGCGTTGGCGGGCGTTGGCGGGCGTTGGATGAGGCGGGCAGCTCGAGCTCGGGTGGGGCGAGCTGCCGCCTGGTGAAGGGACTACCGCGAAGACAACAACGACGTAGATGATGAATTGGAGAATAATGAACAGCAGAGAACACGACACAGCTCCTGTTCTAGTATCATGATCGCTTCCCGCCCTGCTCCTCCCACCCCATCTCCCGATTCATCCTCGCCGCCTCCTCCTCCATCTTGCTCACCCACCGTCTCGTCAGCTCCTCGTTCTCCCTGCGCAGCCGCCCGCTCTCCTGCTCCGCCATGTTGAGCTGCAGATTCAGCGCGACCATCTCGTCCTGGATCTCCTCGACAAACCGGCCCTTGCCCTTGAGCTCCTCCTGCTTGTCCTTGCCGCGCCGCTCCAGGTGCGCGCGGTGCTTCTCCAGCTGGGCGATGCGCTGCTTCTGCTGCGCGTCCGAGGCCTGCAGGGCGGCGAGGCGGGCGGTGAGTGTGCCGAGCTCCGTCTCGAGGCTTGCGCGCGTCTTTTGCGTTGCGGCGAGCTCGGAGCGGAGCTGGGCGAGTGCTGCGGGTGTTGCTGTGTCGGGCGGTGCGGGCGAGCTCTTGCCCTTGGTCGGCGGCGCCTTGATGGTCCTGGTCGAGTCGCTGGCTGTGGGCTCGGCTGGTAGCGAAGCCTGTCGGAGCGCTTGTCTGTCGGCAAGCTTGGTGTCTGCCGCTGGTCACCTCATGGCCAGCCCGCCGAGTGCGCGAAACTCACATGCGTTGATGTAGACCTCGTGCGCCCGCTCGCGCGCATCACGGGCGTCCAGCGCGGACAGGTACTCGGCGAGTGGGCTGCTCATGGCGGCAGGTGAAGTAGCGCAGAGTCTCGCGGTGGCTTTGCTGGCTCTCCCAATGTCATAGTGCTGCGCCCGTCTCGTGCGTGCAGGCCTGCAGGTGTCGCGGAGACGGGCAGGGCAGCGGGAGAGGCTCGGTGCGCTTTGAGCTCCCATTGGTCGGCACCCGTGCCTGCGCTCGAAAAGCTTCAACCGATCGCATGCCATGCTCGGAGCTGCTCCACCACCATAGCGCTCGACACGGAATCCCTATTGCCTTCTCCGGACCGCCATCGTCTCGTCTCCAATCTCAACTCCATCGACCGTCCATTGAACGACTGGCCACAACCCAACATGCCGCCCACCCACCACATCTCCAGCACCTCGCGCGCGCTATACCGCGTCTTCGTCCTCCCCAACCTCCGCACGCCCTCCTCCACCGGGATCCCCATCCAATTCGCCCCAGCCTTCGCCCCAACCTACGGCCCGCCCTCGATTCCCGTCCCCTCGCCCCTCTCCCACACCCAAATTCGCCACAAATCCTTCACAAAAAAAGACACGCGCCGCCACGCCCTCACCGACTACTTCACCCTCGACGACGCCATCACCGCCCCGCGCATCAACCTCGTCGACGCCACGGGCCACTTCACAGAAGACATCCCCACCCTCGACGCCCTGCACTCCTTCAACAAAACAACCCACCACCTCGTCCAAGTCTCCACCCCGCGCATCGACGAATTCGGCCGCCCAGACCCCGCCCACCGCCCCGTCTGTCGCGTCGTATCCAAAACCGACCTGCGCGCCCAGCATGAGAAGAAAGTAGAAGCTGCCCGCAAGCAAGCCAAGGGCGTCGTGGGCCCGCCGCAGAAAAACCTCGAGCTGAGCTGGGCGATTGGCGCCGGGGATTTGAAGCATCGGATTAGCAAGCTGGAGCAGTTTTTGAGGGAGGGGAGGCGGGTCGAGGTCCTGCTGGGCCCGAAGCAGAAGGGGAGGAAGGCGACGGAGGGCGAGGCAAAGGGGGTGTTTGAGGCGGTTGTGGGCACTGCGGAGAGATGGGGGGCCAGGGAGGTTAAGCGGGAGGGGGAGGTGGGGAAGGTGGTTACTGTTGTTTTTGAGGGGAGGGAGAATAAGAAAGGGGGTGAGTGAGTGCGTGTGGAGGAGAGAGGGACCATGTTTCCTGGGAATCCGAGAAGAACAGATGCAAGCCCTGGCTTGTAAGCAGTCCGCGTGTCGAGCCGCGGATGGTGCAGCAGGCTTGAGCACGGCGCTGGACGTATCCGCAGTCCTTGCGTACTCGAGCACCCGCTGTACGCTAGCGTCGCTGTATGATACTGTAGACAGATAGGTACCAATAATAAGATCTCAAATGCAAGCAGAACCCGTATTTTAGAAATGTTGCTTGCGCATCTGTTCCCTACCCAGATCTATATCGTCGACATTGTGCTACCATCACATCCATGTAAAAAGGACTTCCACCACCAACGCCAATCCATGCAAGTCATCCCTCGTCCCAGAAGCCCTGCTCCTGATCTCGCTCTACTCTTTTCTCAACTCCCTTCTAGCTCACTGCGTCGCGCACTGCGGCCCACCCTCCTCCTCCTCCTCGTCTTCCCACTCAGCACCGCCCGCCCTCGGATCGCCCGACCCCGCACCAAACTCCTCCATATCAGCCTCAAACTGCACCTCGACCTCTTCAACCTCCTCGTGCTTCTGCTCCGCGGGCTGGGTCGCGGGCAGCGCATCCTTGACCCTCTGCAGCGCAGCCTCGTCCGTCAGCCACCCGTCCTCGGGAAACTCAACGTCGACTTGCAGATACAGGTCGCCCTTTGCGTCGCTGCGCTTCATCGGCATGCCCTCGCCGGGGATCTTGAGCACTTGGCCCGGACGCAGGACTTTGCCGTTGGGTTGCTGGATGTGCAGCTGGATGCCCCTGCCGTCGAGATGTGTGAGGACCACTCTGTTGAAGCCCGTCAGCGCCTCGGCGAGGGAGATTTTGAGAATGGCGCGCAGGTCAGCGCCGGCCCGCTCAAAGGTCTCGTGCTCGGCTTCCTCGAGAGTGAAGATGATGTCGCCGGGTTCCTGGTCTGGTAGCTGGTCGGCTTCGCCTTGCAGCACGATGCGCTCGCCTTGTCGTGCGCCGCGGGGGATGTAGAGTTCGAGCACGTTTTTGGATTCGACCACTTTTTTGCCCTTGCATTTCTTGCAGCGCTGCTTCTCCGGGATGACCTGTCCCGAGCCGGAGCAGTTCCCGCAGGGGACTGTCTCTTGGGTGACGAGGCCGGGGCCGACCTGGCGGAGGACTTGCTTTGCGCCTGCGACGAATTAGCAGGAGGATTAGACATAACCAGAGGCAGTGTGAACGTACCGCGACCGTTGCACACCGAGCAGTCGTGGCTCTTGGATCCCTTCTTTCCGCCTGAGCCCTCGCACTGGCTGCAGATGACGTTCTTGGTGTTGGAGAACTTGGTCGTCTTGCCCTTGTACAGCTCCTCGAGCGTCACCTCGTACTCCTGCTCCACGCTGCGTCCCTTCCGGGGCACGTTGCGCCCAGGGCCGCCGGGCATGCCGCCAAACCCTCCCATGCCTGGTGGCATCCCACCCATTCCCATTCCGCCGAACATCTGCGCAAGGATGTCGTCCATGTCGGGCTGCTGACCACCGCCGCGAGCCGGGTCGAAGGCAGCCATGCCGTGCGTGTCATAGAGGTGGCGCTTGTCATCGTCGGACAGAATTTCGTAGGCTTGTTTCGCCGACTTGAAACGGATCTCTGCTTCCTCGCGCTCCTCGATGGCGACCTTGTCGGGGTGGTGTGCTAGTGCTGCCTGCACTGCTATCAGAATGGTGGGGTAGAGGTGGAGCGGAGGAATCCAACCTTGTGGTATGCCTTCTTGATCTCGACCTTGCTGGCGCTGTTGCTGATGCCAAGGACCTCTGGGTGCTGTCAGTACGGCTCTGACAACCCTTCAACGCCCTTCATACCATAGAGATCGACCTCTTCTACGTCGTTCACTGAAAATTGTCAGTCCGATGCATGTGACGGTTTCTGGCAACTCCTTACTTTTGGCTGTTCGTGAGGTATCTTGCAAGTCGGGGTATCACGGGGCTATTTACAAGACGAAAGCAGGAGGCGGCGCTATATAAATTGGAAAAGTTGAGCAACCCAAACTTCCCCGAATGCTGACGAGAACTTTGGGCGGCAACTGTAGCCGCGGGCGCAGGCGGTGAAGGTGAGATATGCGGGCGCGCTGATTGGCGAGACAGCTCGGCATTCTGCCTCAGAAAGTCGAACCAGCCATTGGAGATGACGTTCAGCATTGCACCTAACATGTCGTTCTCTTTGTTATTACGGCCTCAGATCCCGGCATATACGTGTCGCTCTTGTCTTGTACGGATATCGCGGTCATCTCGGAGGACGATATCTTCAAAGACCGCCAAAGAAGCGAAGAGCAATGCGGCGCTTCCATCCTCGCCTGCGCGCACAAGATTCGCGCCCTCGCCCACAGGATACCTCCACTTGGGATCGCTACGGACAGCGCTGTTCAACTACTTGCTTGCGAAAAGCACAGGAGGCCAATTCCTCTTGCGAATAGAAGATACGGACCAAAAACGAACAGTGCCAGACGCTGAGCAACGCCTGTTCAAGGACCTGAGATGGGCTGGGCTGCAGTGGGATGAAGGCCCGGAAGTGGGAGGACCCTGCGGACCCTACAAGCAGTCCGAACGAAGCGCCATCTACCGCGAACACGCACACAAGTTGCTCGACTCAGGGCACGCTTATCGCTGCTTCTGCTCTGCCGAGCGCCTGAACGCCCTCGCCGAACACAAACACAAGCTCGGCCTTGCCACCGACTACGACCGGACCTGCGAATCAATACCGAAGGAGGAGTCCGACGACCGCGCTCACCGACACGAACCGTACGTCGTTCGTCTGAAGGTTCCCGACCAATACCCGACCTACAAGGACCTCATCTACGGCACCTTCAGACCCCTCAAGCGCCGCGGCCATGTCACAGAATCCTCCTTCGAAGACCCTATACTGCTCAAGAGCGACGGTCTGCCAACGTACCACCTTGCGAATGTCGTCGACGATCACCTCATGAACATCACCCACGTCATTCGCGGCAGCGAGTGGATGCCCAGCACCCCCAAGCACATCGCCATGTACTCTGCATTCGGCTGGACACCGCCAGCATTTGCACACGTCGGTCTCCTCGTCGACGAGAATGGCAACAAGCTCTCCAAGCGCAACTTCGACACGGACATCACCGCCTTCAAGGACATGGAGATCTTCCCCGAGACACTGGCCAATTTCGCCGCCCTGCTGGGATGGAGCCACAAAGAGAAGAGCGACGTCATGACACTTCGACAGCTCGTCGACAATTTCTCCCTAAAGTTTACAAAGGGCAACACCACTGTGACTTTCGGCAAATTGCACTTCCTGCAGCGCAAGCACGCCGCACTTCGCGCAGCCGCCGGCGGTCAGCCACTACAAGAAATAGTCGACAACGTTGTTGCTTTGCTCACGGGCCAAGACAGCCCCTACAAAGCAGACGACTGGCGCGCCATCACCGGCCCCAACCCCTCTGCCTACATTGAGAAAATCGTCAAAGTCGACGCCGAGAACTTCACAAACGCAAACGAATTCCTCTACCGCAACAGCTACTTCTTCACACCACTACGGCCCATATCAACCTCAAAGCTGACAGCTTCCGCACCCGAGGACGTCGTCGCGCGGAGCAAGATGCTTGCCGAGCTCACCGAGCAGCAGTGGGACCGCGAGACCCTCATGGAAAAGGTTCGCAACATCATCGACGGGAGACCAGAGGGTAAGGCGGGGAGCAAGGATGTGTATCACTACCTACGATTGGCGCTGAGCGGGCAAGAGAAGGGGATGAGGCTGTATGATATTATGTTGATCTTGGGGAGGAAGGAAACGCTTGCTAGGCTGGGCGCTGATGAGTGAGCACCGCCTGGCGGATCGGTTTGTTGTACGATAAATGTGCGCTGTGGGACGAACGCAAGTCTGTAAAGGGGCTCGTCTCTGTAAAGGGACTCGTTGAGAAAATAAAACGACGGTAAGCTGAGGCGCTCTCGCTGGGGTACCGTGCCCGTGCGCCCGATGAGCCAGTTCAGCCGATGAGCCACCCAAACGAGATGCCGACGATAGGAAAATGAGGCTGTAGAGCCACACCCAAAAGCTATTATCGCGAGAATTTTTGGAGTATTGATCTATAGACGTATGCGATATTTCCTATTTAATTGAATTTCGCTGGCGTCTTGACTTGCCGGCCGCGCGTCGTCGTTTTGGGTGGTGCGGGCGGCGGCGCAGGTGCAGCCACAGGCCGACTCACAGCAGCTACAGCACGACGACGCTTTGCTGGAATTTTAGCCGCTTTGTGTGAAGCTGTTCGCTTGCGTCCTATTGGTGTATGGTGAGATTTTGGAGCGGTTGCAGCGTCGTCTTGCTGCTTTTTGAGCGCTCGTTTGGCAGCCAGCGCTGCAGCTTGTGCTTTCTTCGCCTCGCGACGCTCCTCCGCAGCACGCTGTCGAGCCACCTTTGCATCCTCTTTCTGCTGCTTGTTGTATGCTGTTGCCGCTGCCCTTGCCTCTCTATCGCGAGTTTTTTGAAGCTGTAGCTCCGCGGCTTCGTCGAGTTCTGCAGCTTTGCGCGCGCGCTCGCTGGCAAGCTTCCTAGGACTGTAGAAGACAGCGCCGCCGTGCCAGTCGTCGCCTTCTTGTGTAGTGAGTGTCGTCCGCTGCGCCGGGCGCTTCTTGATGACGTTGAGCTTGTGTTCTAGCTCCTCGTTGCGAGCGTGAAGCAGCTCATTGTTGACCTGTAGCGAGTGGATGCTCCGCGACAGCCGCTTGGATTCAATTCTAGCCTTGTCAGCGACTGCAGCGTCGAGAATTTTGCGCAGCTCAGGCCAGCTATCGCCGTCGCCGTGCTCTCCAATTTCTGCGTCTTCATCGTGAGGTTGTGGGTGGTTGTTGAAGCGTTTTAGGACAGCGTCCGCCTCCATCGGCCACACTCCTGTAGCTTGAAAAGTCTTCAATATGAGCTCCGAGGTCATCGTAGCGCTCCACGCCGGCCAGAAGTTGCTGTAGAAGTCGCGCTTTGTGATCCTCGTGAGGCCTTGGGTTTGCTGGAGGTAGTAAGTAAGCTCCTCAGTGTAGTGCCTCGAAAGTGGCGCGAAGAGGACGACATCAAGCGGCTGCAAGCTGTGGGTTGAATGAGGTGGAAAAACCATGAGGAGGATGCGATTGGCGTCGCAATACTCTAAAAATTCAGGCGTGAGGTGGCTGCCGTGGCCGTCAAGGATCAGAAGCCGCCATTGACGGCGAGCTTTGGCTGCTGTATGGCGATCGAACACCTGCTGAAGCCAGGCAAGCCCTAGGTCGTTGTTTGACCATCCCTTCGCCGAGTGGGAGACGAAGATCTCGTGTTGTTCGGCCATGAGGTCGTCTACCCAGGTCGGTTGAATCCCAGAGGTGCCCTGGTAGATGAGAGCGGGCGGTAATGACTCTCCAGAAGCGCATACGCAAGCCAGCAGCGTTACCCATTCCCTGTTGCCATCTCTAAGCGCCGCGGTGCGCTCTTTTGACTCCCAAATTGCCTTAGAAACTATCTGTTTGGTGCGGCTGTTAATGCCGACAGAGAAGCCTTTCTCATCCATATTGTACGTGTTGCGCTCTTCAACACCGTGCTCACGCATCTTGGAGTGCAGTAGATCGAAGTACAACTCGTACTCTTGCTTGCTGTCAGCTAAATGGCGCTCACGATCTATCCCGGTGGTCCATTTGGTGGTAAGCCTGTCGGCGTGGCGATGCAGAAACCGAGTAATCCAGCTTTCGGAGACCTCCCTCTTCGTGATTGTCGTAGCGAAATTTTGCAACATGCTTCTGGTAGGTGGTAAGCCGTCTCTTGTGCATCTTTCTATGTACTTTACAAGTATATCCTCTTGTTGTGGGCTGAGTAGCTGTCGATGGCGCGCTTCTTCTGCATTTGAGCGTGTACGCTGGTTGTGCCTCCGCGACAGCGTCGTTCGATCAACCCCAAACATTTTGGCAACTTGGCGGTACGAGGATTTATCACCAGCTTCACGCGATTCTATATATTCAATGGCTTCTTGAATTGGATCCATGGTGGTGGAGATATTTAGCGTTGAAGTTGTAGGCATCTCAATGTTGTGATGTTCAGGTGGCTCATCGGCTGAACTGGCTCATCGGGCGCACGGGCACGGTACGTCGCCGTCTGACCCTGTCGCGACGTGCAGCTTTCCCCAGATCTTCCAGCATGTAGATATCGGTTTACTTCCCATCTTTCCACGCCCGTCGCTTCTTTCTCCCGGATATGCTTTACTGCCTTCTTCGTCGGGCGCACTCGGGCGTTCCTTCTCCAGCTCTTCGTCGCAATCCACAAATGCTTGGGTTGATATTGATCGCTAGCGCACTCTCGGTGTCTCGTCGGAAGTTGCACCGGGGGCTAGACGGAAAAGCAGGATTGCCTATGGGGTTGGAACGCGGGGCAAGATTTCGTTCAAGTGTTGGCAGCGTAAACTGATATAGCCGACTTCAGACTAACCATCAATACCACCACGTAGACAAAAAAAGTTGGACACTTTTGACGAGGTCAGCGGCCAAAGGTGTCCGATATTTTTTGTCCAGGTGGTGTTTGTGTATGCGGGGATCTTGGCAACCCCGGATTTTCTAGCTCACTGCGGCGAAATATCGTACAACAAATGGTGGACCCGAGTCTCGAGCTCCAACAAGCTACAAGAGTGCCCGCAGTCCACGTTCCCACTTGATTAGACGAGTTGCTGCTAAGACTTCTGCTACATGATACACATGCGCCGCATTTAATGTGGCTGGCTTGGGGTGTAAGGGTCGGCTATACGAGAGCGCGCTTGGGCCTCAGGCAGGATGCCGATGGTCTGAGAAGGATCGAGCACGCAACGACCAAGAGCTGAACATGGTGGACCACATGGGGCGCAGTTGTGCATAAAGATACCCCGTGAGCACACCCCAGATTTCCCCACAGTCTTCTGTGGACATTGCAGAACCCCACAGCTACAATCTCCCGACACGTACATCACTTTTACCAAGAGGGAGAAGCAAACAGTCGAGCAGATCGAGCGCGCCGATGGCGTCTACGTCGATGATGATCATCACCCACAGGAACCGGTGCCCATTGTCGAGAAAGACTGGCCTCCGCGGCGGAAAGAGGGGGATGGCATAACAGCGAGTCTACTACCGGCCGCATGTTCTCGGTGCATCAGAAACCTTGAGAGCGGGGTTGGAGTATGGTCGCAAGGTAAGCCAAGCCAAGCTAGGCGTGGATTCTGCGGCTGTGTAATGAACGTTCGTGGGCGGGTGATGCTGAGTTCGTTCCACGGCCGCCGCCGTTCACCCTGAGACAATCTGCTCAGGGGGGTCTGGAAGGGAGCTGCGGATCGTGATGCGGCACTACATCATGCCGATGCGTCGCCATCACAACAGGCAGACTATGGCTGATGTAAATCGCATCACCTGTTTCCGGACAATCCTCGGGATGTTGAGTTTATTGCCTGACCCGCTTGTGGAAGACGGCGATTAGATGGTTGGTTCTTGTGTGTTTTTTAGTGCTTTCGAGGGTGTGGGGATTGAGGCTGGAGTTAGGAAGATAGAATGGGTGTGAGGGGGGTGAGTACTGGGGTGGTTGTGCGGATGGAGAGTGGTAAGATAGGGGAGGGGGAGTGGTATCTGCTAGAGGGGGCTGTGGAGTAGGGGTTAGAGGAATGGGAGAGCTAGGGAGTGCGCCGAGTGATAGGGGAAGGGGGGTTGGGATACAAATAAGATGACAGATGAGCCCTTGCCGATTTACCGCCCGGAGTTCATTGGGGCACATAAGAGTAGTATGTAAAGTATGCCATCGTTGTTGGAGACCCGAGCAAACGGGAAGGAAGCTTGGCTGTTGCTATATTCTCTGTGATAGAGCTTGGTACACCGAACGCCTAGATGCGTGTTCATATTCGACATCTTCGGTATGTCTCCGTGATTATGGATACGTGGCGTCTGGAAGGTCCAGAGGTAGAGCATAGTTCGGAAGCTTCGAGCTGTGGTATCTGCAGTCTTTCGCGTGGGTTTTGTTGCCGGAGGCCCAGATGCCGTTTTTTCCTTGATATGGTGCGCGACAGATGTAGCAGAATTCAAACTGACATCTAGAGCCTGCCCTCATTTTAGCTAAGATGAAAGTAGCATTTAGTATCAACTTGTTTGGAACTCACATCTGATGTGGTCGCACGCTTCAAACTTGTGGATCGGCGCCTCGCATCCGGGGCACTTAGTCGCATTCTCTTCGATCTCTGCCAGGCTCATTCGGTTCTGCTCTTGTCGTTTTTTTTGTCTTCTTTCCGGCGCTGCTCTTCCTCCTTACGACGGTCCCGATCAAACTGTGCGCAAGTCCTGCCAGTGTGGAAGGGCACATCGTGTACTGTGCAGACACGAAAACCGCAAGCGATACAGCGAAAAATGTTGTCTTCCGTGCTGTTATCGTGAACTTGGCCAGATCTGCAACCCTCCGCGAGGCAGTAGCGAAGATTTGGATCAGCGCTGAGGCAGGCGATCATGGAGAGCTTGTCGAACCTGCGACCTGTGTTAGCGAGATGTCCGTACAACGCCAGCTGCTACATACCGTGTGAATAAATCAGATGATGCATGCTTCTTGATATCGGTATGCGTGATGAGCTGCTCACATCCGTTCGAAGGATACTGTATCTTCCCCCAGGAAGTGCTGTCGAGCTGAGACGCAACCCATCCAACAAAGCACTCGTTGCAAACATCTGGATCATGTTTGCACGCCGCTAGGTCAACGAACTTGATATCTGAAATAGACTCGCCGCAAAGAGAGCATTCGCCAATGTTCTGTCCTTCGCTGCTTGTGTGCGGATCTAGCAGAGTATCATATTCAAACCTCGTTTGATAGTTCTCTGCTACACCGCCCCATGTAGGCGTTGGGAACAGAAACGAGCACTCACAGCCCACCTGCTGACAGTCCGGGCAGCCCTTGTGGGTAAACTCATCTTCTATTGCGGACAGTCTTCCAGTGTAGCTAAGAGAATCGCGGAGGGGTTTGTGTCTCTACGTATCTTCGATATGAGTATCTTTTTCTGTAAGCAGGCTTTTTCTCAACGAGCTTGGCCGTTGCTGCTCGCCGCGCCAACCAGATATCAGGCCAGCGTCGCGTTTCGATCGCCGTTTTGTAGTATGTGTTGTGCGACAGCTCAAACAATTTGTCCACCACTTGTTCCTGGTCTTCATGTGGTCCGAGGAGCTGTCAAGCCGCTTCTTGCACTTTCGACATCGAGGCGAGTCGGTGACATCGTCGGGATACGTAGTATTGTTTTGAGACGGCCAATATATGCTATCCATGGCGATGTTTTAGACTCAGTAGCGTTTAACCGTGCGGGAGTATAAGAGAGTGGCAGATCAAGTGTTAAGGTAACGTAGTCAGTATGACAGAGTCAAGTGGAGACGAGTACGGCGTTTCAATCAAGCGTTAGAGTGAGTGCGTCCCTGTAACATCAAAACTCAGATCCCAAATTCTTGTCGGCTCGAGGTAAAGGTAGATACAGTCAAGCTGGGCAACCGGTAGTAAAAGTCACCAGAATTCCTCTCACATCATCACCTTAAAGCCTATCCTGCGCGAAACGTTGCCTTTCTGCCTCACCCAGTTTTGCCACTGCGGCGATGATCATAGTAGGCATCTTGATCATAACATCTCAACAGAGGTTAAAGTTTGCCTAGCCATACCACTGGCAGCTTTTTTCATGGGCCTTGTTGCCTATCGTCAGAATACCTCGAGGCCCGTAGTAGGGAGAGCGACACAGCCAGCACCAATGATGCCGACAGTTCCAGCCTGGTACTAATGTTAATTTCATTTTCATGAGTTTCAAAACCACTTACAAGTTATGTGGTCACATCCGCCATGCTTCTTGACGTAGTATCCGCAGTCTTCTCCAGGACAGAGCTTTGACATGCTAGCAACGGTAGCCTTGCTAGCAATCTCTTCCTCCTTGTGGTGCTCTTCGGAGGCCTTCCTTTCGTCATACTGAGTGCAAGTCTCGCCGTCGTGAAAGGGTATCTTGTGCAGGGTGCAGATCCGTGCATTACAAACTGGGTTTTGGCAGCGCCAAATATTGTTCTGTGCCTCCCCATCGTCGTGTATGTGACCGTATTCACAGTCCGCAGAGTGACAGCTGAAGTAACCCGGCACTTCTTCGAGTGTAGCTTGAAGAGCACGGCGGTTCCATCTGTCACGCATCAGCACATGCAGTAGTGTATGTCAAATTCCTGCTGACCGCTCGAATATATCCACTACCACGTGAGACTGAAAATCTTCTGGGGTTATTTGCGTTGCGCACTCCGCTGACGGGCAAGTAAGGTGGTTCCAGGCAAGCGTATTGAGCTGCTCCGAGACCCAACCTCCGAGACATTCGCGACAGATGTCCTGCTCATGCTTACATACTGCTAGCGACGGGAACACATCCAAACCCAAAGTCTCTGCGCAAGATGCGCACTCTCGAAGCGGCGGCTCGGGTGTAGCTCGCTTGCTTGGGCGACTGGGTCCTACGGATGCAGACTCTTGGAAAATCTCAAATTGCAGAGAGTCAGCAGCGAGATGCGCGATCACATTGTTTGTTACAGACTCAGACAACGGTTGAGTGGGCGTATTTTCAATCAGAGGCGGCCGAGATGATGTGTCAGTCGTAGCTGGAGAGCTTTCGGAGGTTCGAGGTGATAAAGTGGCCAGCGCGCGACCATAGATGCCACGGCGCGTGCTCTTCCTAGAAGACTCGTGAGCGTAATTCTCGATCCCTAAGCTTTCTAGCTCGCGCTTTCCGATTCCAGCCATGGCTTTAGACGGTAGGGGGTTAAAGTCGGAGGCTTCAATGTTGCATGTCCACGGTAGCGAAGCGCTGGTTTGTTCTGATCTCAGGTTCGAATATAAGTGGAAGAAGTCGGATGACAGTGAAAGATGGGTCAAACACGCCGATCTCATCATCTACGGAGAAGACTTTCGAAGTCTTCATACAGCAGACACAAAAGGACTAGGCTTCTGCATCTCTTTATGCGGTCGAATGTGCAATACAAGCTGCAAGAAATGTCAGCGGGCAATGAGACGGCAGACAGACTGCCTTTGCAAAGTAATGCGAGTAGTGTCTGGATGGTTTGCATATTCTGATGCGCTTCTACGAAAACGATCACGACGCCTCGTTAGTACAATAGCAAGGGGTCTGCAGAAGTCGGAATAACATCATCTCTCGACTCCCCATAAGAACCTTCAGGCTTACGTGCATCCGAAATGACAACTTGCCAAACTCGCTCCCGCGACCTGAACCTACCATGCGACTTTGACGTCTTGGTCGCTCATTGAACTCATCTCAAAACGTTGATCAGAACTACCGTCATATTCGTGGTATGGATTTGCTGTCCGTAGCTGAGTATAGTCCCAGCAACATCACTGGGATGGAACAAGATGATGGAGATCGCCAAGTGAGCATGTAGGTATAAGATAAAAGGCGATTTCGAAATGCGTTGATCACCTTTGCACCGCGTAAGCGGCACTAAAGACGAGTATGCTCCTGCTGCTTATGAGGAGGGCATGCCCGCTGGATCGGTTATAAGTTGGATGTAAGAGTCCAGTATGCAATTATGGAAATCGTTAGCCTTGCAAGTTGTGAACATATAATGCCCAGGTAACGTTCAATTGTGCAGAAGGGACGACTCGATGTTCATATAGGCGCATCCGTGCCAAGCAACGTGGACAATGCAGTAAGATAGAAGAAATACGATCAGGGGGCAATTCACAGATCTGCTGGGTAATAGATTCGGCGGGCGCTATAGCGTATAGGGAAAGCTCGCGTAGTCACGCGCCAAGGTGTGAAGATACTGTGTATGTACACAGTAGCGCCTTCGCGTGACGTCATAGCTCGACCATGACAACGTTGAAGCCTCACGCGACGCAAGCACGATACGGGCCAAAGTGTCATCATGCAATCCTCTGAAAGTGCGGTCGTTCTTATGTTCTATGTTCTCTATTTCATCAATTGCAATCTTCGTAGCGCTATTTGCTTGCCATACTGACCCGCAAGGGCACGGATATACTCCTTTTTCTCATCTTTTCCTTTCCATCTCCGAGCTCCACCTCCAGGAGTCGTCGGTAGCACCACCCGAGCGTCTCGTGCGAACCTCGTCTAACCCCTAACGGTGTGTGGCGCACAAATAGGCCAATCTTTGTCTGATATATTGTCTCCGTATATCTCTACAAATGTACAGGCGCCCAGCTCCGCCGTCCTCGGCACGCTTCGTTGCCTGTCGGCCGCTCCCCAAACGAGACGTTGCTCGCATTCGATGCACCGCAATCTCTGTAAGAGTACATTGCCATGCTGATTGTGCATGCACAGATCCGGCTCCTTCCGTGCTATCCGGCCGACTACCGTCTTGGGGCTTGGCAAATGCGTTGCACCGTAACACTAGCCACAGTATTGTCGATTTGAGATGCGATTTCTCCAAGTGGCGGCAACACCAGTGAAGGGACTCTCGTACTTTTTTTTCTGAGAGGTGGCTCATCCGGAGAAGTCTCTCTGGAATCCGTTGCAACCTTCCCAGTTACTCAGGCATGTTTCGCCGCACGCGTCGTACTCGATCGTCGGGGTAAAAGTTTCTCGGTCAAGGTATTGCTTTCTACATTCTTCGAGGCATGGTGCTGCCTTCGTGAACAGGGCGCAACACTGAGCACCCCCGATGTCTGCTGTGCAAGTTTGTTCGTGAAAGTGAGCGAGGACCTTCGCAATAAGGGTGTCTGTCGATTGTATAAAAGCTGGAACCAGCTGATAGAGAAAGATCGGTACGCAAAGGGCGAAGAGTAGGATAACGAGGATCGAACGTGAGCGTGATTGAGGCGAGTGTGGGCGACCGATCTTGAACATGTCGGTTTTGGTTATCTCTTCCTGATCTCTGGTTGCTCTCGAAGGAAAGATGATGCTTCACACGTCAAAATGCGAAGAATCCTTTGGCTGAAGCGTTGGATATGCAGATGTCGTGCAAATGGTAAGGCGCAGGTCAAGCCTAAAGCTGTCGAAGGGATTTAAGGAATTCGTACAAGGGGATGTACAACGGTTTATATGGTAAGGTCAGTGAACACGCAATGACCTGGTATCGTGAGAACCACTTCGGGGTTCCTGGTTGATATAAGTCTGCGCACCGGCCAGCGCATCTACTGTGGTAGTCGGGGTATATACTGTGAGGGGTCCGGCATCACCGGATGACCTGGCTCATTAAAGTTGGCCATATACTTCCCGCGCACATATAGTTCCCGCGCACTTCCTTACCAAAACAATCCCTGTATAGGGACGTGCATTTCTGTAACTAGCTTATAAAAATAATAGACATTAAAATATAGAATTCAAGATAGTATTTTAATACTAGAAATAAAATTTTACTTTTTATAGCTATTGTATTTAGGAAGCTTTTTAAATTTATAGATTTTATAAAGTAAAATAACTCTTTAGAATTAGTAGATATAATACTAAAGGTACTACTAACCTATAGTATCTACTATTAAGAGTTTACTATAAAAATTATAGATAGTTATATTACATAGTTTTAAAGTTATATAGAATATAATCTTTAAGCTAAAAATTTTAACGTACTTAAAGGGCGAGTAGCCTACTAGGGCAAGTGGCCTACGCAGTTTTACTAGTTAAATCTTAATTTTTACTTCTAGATAAGTCCTCTAATACTAGATATTAATTTTTAAAATTTTTATAGTAGAGCTGCAAGCAGATAAAGAAGCTATTTCTAGAATCTAGAAGCTATAGCTTTAGTAGATAAAAAGTTATTAAAAGAAAAGTAAATTACAGGGATTATTTAGACCTACTTTTCTATACCTCTAGATCTAGAAGAGCTAGAGCTTAGCTACTTATAAGACTTAAAGTGTAACTATATAGAATATACATATTAAAGTTTTAGAAGATTCTATTAGACAATTATAGAGTTATTAGCCCCTAGATGTTTGGTTTTCCTTAGTAAAACTGCGTAGGCCACTTACTCTAGTAGGCCACTCGCCCTTTAAGTACATTACCAGTAAAAAAATTTAAAATAATAAAGCTATAGAACTAGACTAGATAGAGAGCTAATATTAAAGTTATACTTTAAGTTAAGCTTATAAGCACTAGTTCTATTAGTTTTTAGAGATAAGTATAGTAATAGGGATATAAAAGGTTTAGTTATAATAAGGTATATAGATATAATCTATTAGTCTTAAAGGTAGAGTTAATAATAAGTAGTATAGAGTAGACTATCTAGCTTAAAGGTTAGTTTAAGATTAAAAGATAAACTTAATAACTAAGGTTAAATATAAACTATAAGGGTTATATTTCTATATACTAAATACTAAGAAGATTCTTTATATATACTATAGATATTTTAACTATTAGAGGTAGTTAAACTATTAGAGGTAGTTATACTTAGTAAGGTAGTTAGTTACGTAACCTTAGAATCGCTCCCCCCTTTGCGTAGTGCTCAAGCGCGCTTAGAACAGAGCTAGGTGAGCTGCCCTGCTCTCTCTTATACTTGTTTCGAATTAGAGTTGATTGCGACTCAAATTCCAGGGTGTTGCTTGGGGTTTGCGACTGCCAGAGCGGGCTGTTTTGGGGGAGTTGTGGCGATGGGGTGCGCAGCTTCACATTCAGAGCCAATATGACGCGATCTGGGGCAAATGGAGCCAATCCGGCCCCTCGGAACCCTCCTTGAATGTTGCTAGAGGTAATCGCTTTGTTGTAAGCTGCTATAAAGCATAGGAGGAACTCCTGCTTTGTGATGTGGTTGATCCGGTTGCGCATAAGCTGATTGACCTCGTCCATATACGCCTTCTTCAGAGGGCCAAAACAAGCCACATCAAGTGGCTGCAGGAGGTGCGATGAGTGTGGAGGCATGCATAGACCTATAATCTTGTTGTCCTTGCAGTATTGCTTGAATTCCTTAGAGTTGTGGCTCTCGTGGCCGTCAATAATCAGCAAACGGTAGGTGCCAATAGTACGCGTCTTTGTATGCTTGTCAAAGTGCTTCAACCAGTCAAAACCAAGCTTATTGGTTGTCCAGCCGTTCTCAGAGACAGCAACAGTCCAATCCTGGGGCAAGTCATCGTCTTTGTACCAGTTGGACTGGTGGCGGCGGGCTTTGAAGATGATGTAGGGCGGAATGGCCCACCCTGTGGCATTGATGCCCTGGATGACCATTACCCACTCGCGATTGCCTGGCTGGACTGCCTTTGCCCGTCCATGGTTCTCTGAAGCTGTAACGACTGCTCCGGAGCTTATCTGGCCCATCATGAAGCCTGTCTCATCGAAGTTGTACGTGTCGTCGTCCAGGATACCATACTTGGCCTTGGTATTGGCTACAAGGTCAAACCAGCCCTGTATAACCTCAGGATCCTCACAGAGGGCTCGTTTATAGTCGTAATTGCGATTGAACACCACTTTGAGCTCCTCCTGACGCGAAACGAACGTGCTGGCCCAGTTTGAGCCAACAGGGCCAAACCGCGCTCTTTCCGCAGAGAATTGGCGATATCAGTCACATCTGCGAGCCGGGGGGGTCGTCCTTGCTTAACTAGCTCAAGTATATGCGTAACAATCACCTACTCCTCAGTATTGGTTAGATTCCGTGAGTTGGCCATGGTATCAACGCGTGAAGGTCGTCCAGCGCGTCTTGCGCGAAGTGTTGTTTCAGAGGTGCTGTAGATAGCTGCAGCGCGTCGTACAGAGAGTTTTGGGTCTTTTTTAAGAGCTTGGACTGCAAGCTGTATCTAACGTTCTTTTAACACGTTAAACTGTTGTTGTAGAGGCATTGGTAGAGGTTGGTGTTTTGGTAGGGTCTTGGCAAAAGTGCGCCGTTCGCCCGTGTGCGCCGCTCGCCCGTGGAACACGTTATAGTTAATTGTAGGGATTATTTAGACCTACTTTTCTATATCTATAGTACTAGTGTAGGTAGAGCTTAGTATTCTTAGAATATTAAAGCTTATATATATAGAATATATATACTAGAATTTTAAAGAATTTTATATAATAGCGCTAGAGTTATTAAGCTTTAGATTGTTAATATTCGCTAGTAAATTGTCACGGGATTCCTCTCTGATACCCCTCGGCCCTACCTCGGGAACACCTAGGGCAAGGGCCGCGCCGCGCACGGGCTCTCCGTATATATACTTCTATCGAATCCAGAGGCTTACACCTCAAGGATTCGTCTAATATCCAAATACAACCCCAATTCGGCCTAGAAGCCATCCCATCTACCTTGAGTCCGATTGCCTGCCTATAGTAACCTTACATAAATCTAGCTGTTCTGCTTACTAACCGTTCCGCTCGCTATATATATACGTTATATAAAATCTTAGAACTAGAATAAATATAGCTTACTAAGCTTAAAAAACTAAAAGCTATAAATATTATTTATTAGAATACTATATCCTATATTATATTTTAAAAACTAGACTAATCTACTTTAGTTTAAGAGAGGTGCACGTCCCTATACAGGGATTATTTTAGTAAAGAAGTGCGCGGGAACTATATGTGCGCGGGAAGTATATGGCCCAGATTTGAATCACATCAGATCCTGCCTACTTTCAGATGAAATACAGTGCTTACCGCTGCAATCTGCTTAATTTACAGCCTCTAGGACAAGAAGAGTATTAAAAACGCATCAGATTAGTGCCTAAGACAGCAGAAAATTACGACCGAAAACCCTTGTCATCGTCTCCACTCACAATATATACCCCGACTACCACAGTAAGCATCCCATGTGTGCGGCGGTAAGGCGGCAGCGCTAGCGCGACCCCGAGCTGTGGTTTGCACTTGTGCTGCAGCATCAGCTTGGTGGACAAAGCTCGTCAAATTGGCAGATGGGGTCAAGCTTTGGCAGATGGGGTCAAGCTTTGGCAGCCCATACTCGAGTGACCTCGCGTCCAAGCGCTCGACAGCTGTCATTAACATCACTCTCAGCGGAGAACTTTGATGCAGCGAATTGGCAAGCGCGAACAGTCGAAGGCTTCTGGTCGAACCGTTGGCATTTGTCCGTTGTCAGATGCAAGGTGCGAGGCTCGAGCGGTACTATCATCTTACGTAGTAAAAATAGTGTCGGCTTAGCAATGGCCGCACAGCCCGTTGTCAACGAACTTCAAAGGAGCAAGCTGTGGCAGGGCACTCTTGAAGGCTGATGCGTGGAGATCTGTTGCTATTCGTAGCTGTTCGTCGTGATCCAGGCACGACGACAAATTGGCTGGCTCCGCGTTTCGGCCATGTACTGTGATAAATAAGACCAACGATGCGATTTCGCACATTGCCTTGCTCGAAGCGACAAGAGCGACGAATGCGAGACGGTGTGGCGCATGCTAACCTGGCTGGTCCCAGGTTTGGTCCCTGGTTTGCGGAGTCACGCAGGGTCCGACTTGAGACGTGCAAAGATCCAGCCACATCGGGAAAGCGTTTCGTGCGATGTTAATTGTGACTGCTTGTGCGCGTCGTGATGATACGGCGTTGAAATAATGATTGACGAGGCGTCTGTATAGCACACGCCAGTACCTATGTCGCTGATTCACGCTAGATCTATTCTACTACTGTGTCGAGTTGCGAATGCTTGAAGTGGTGAAGGAAAGCGACTTCTCGCTCAATGCGCCTTGAGATACGCCTGATGTCGAAAGGAGGGCTCAATCAAGAAGAGATTGGCGGCTGGTGCTGATGACTGCAGCTCAAGACCACGAGATTCTGTATACGCGTTAGCTACGGTTGGAACGCGTGTACAGCGGAATGACCTACGCAAGCATAATACCCGCACCTGTAAACATAGCGGCAAACTGCGTAAATGTCTTCTTAAGCTCTTCGCCCTTGTTCGACCCTGTTTCCAGGAGCTCAGGAATAACGGCTACAGTCCCAACGTACAAGAAGGTACCTGCTGTAAATGGCAGCAACATGTCTCCCCATTGCAAGCTGGTGCCCCAGAGACCGGCACTTTGAGCCTCAGCTGTGGCCGCACTGCCACCGAATTCTTGTACTGCAATGCCAATGCAAGTCCCCAGGAAAGCGCCTGCAGCCGTTACGAATTGGGCGCCCATCGCGGCCCGCTTACTGAAGCCTGACTGAATCAACAAAGCAAAGTCGCCGACCTCGTGCGGGATCTCATGGAAGAACACCGCAACAGTAGTGGTTGCACCAATAGTGGGAGATGCGTAGAAAGAGGAGCTCAGGGCAAGGCCGTCCGTGATGTTGTGAGTAAAGTCGGCAATGAGGTTGAGGTAGCCGCCAAGCTTCACGCTGGCGCTGATCTCCTTCTCCGTTCCGCTTGCGACAGGAACATCGGCAGCAGCAGCCTTGCGAGAACGCAGACCATCTTTTGAGTCACTGGTCTCGACACCACTTGACTTCGCGGTGACTTCGACCTTCTCGGGGGCGTGTCCGTGAGAGTGATCATGGCCTCCTGCGCCCCCAGTCGCGATCCTTAGAGCCTTATCCATAGCTACGAACGTAACGAAGCCGACCATGATGGCAACACCCAGAAGCAGATTTTTATTTGGCTCGACCATTACGAACTTAACGTTCTCAGGCTCAACCTCACCCAAAAAGATCTCAGGCAGGAGATGGAAGAGTGTATCGCCGAGCAGTCCACCAACAGCAAAGGCCACCATGACCGAGAGCGAAGAAGGATCGATGTTGGGCGGGCATAGTGCGAGGAGAAAGTTCGGCGGGCCAGAGATGTACAGCGTAGCAAGCAGAGCGTTGACGGCTGGGCTGCCGGGGAACAGCACGGCGAATATCTGAGAGCTCAGGGACGAAGTAGTAGGGTTTGTAGCAATCTTATGCTCATTGAGTGCCTGTACAAGCGGGCATTCCTGAGGAAGTTAGTCTTCTATTGAATACGCGACATCATGGTTCTCCTGGTGAACGTCTGCTCACGCGCACCTGGACAGTGTGCAGCTCATACTGATAGAAGCTGGTGCTTCGAATTCAGGTGACATTCATCCTAGCACTTACCTTCAACTGCTCTTCGATTTCATGGACGCTCAATTGCCCCACTGGCACCCCTCCAGTCTCGCCCTTGACAGCTGCTGCTGCAACATTCAATGCGAGCACTCCAAGGAAGACTGATAAAGACAGTAGTGTTTGGTTACGACGCGACACCATGATGGACGCGTACTCACTAGCTTGGATCTGGGCAGTGATGGTTGAGAGGCTCCCAGGAGTCGTAACTGTGAACACCTACACCTCGGAGCTAGACTGGAAAACCGCGCTAAGCTATCGATAAGCTTATCCGCTAGCGCGAAATTTTGGGAAGTTGCGACAAAGTGAGAGGGCGAACCAACATTAACTTCTAACAACACCCTCCGTAAACCGGCGAATCACTCAAAATGGGTCGCGAACTCCAGAAGAAGAAGAACAAGTCTTCTCTCCCTAAGAAGCGCCAGAATGGCCCCTCCAAGAAGAAGATTCTGAGCAACCCCATCATTGCAAAGCACTGGTACGCCCTTCAGCAGAGACGAAGCGACTTGTACTGATGAAAATGCAGGAATCAGAAGGAGACATTGTCACAGAATTACCGTCGTCTCGGGCTCACCTCCCGCCTGAATCACGCTACAGGTGGTACAGAGAAGACGATCAAGCTGCTCGGTCTCAACGATCCCAAGTCCTCGCGCGCCGACGCCGGCGCTGACAGTACAGCGAACCGCTTGAATATTGTCTCCAAGCAACCCACGCAAGCTGTCGATATCGAAGAGATCGAGGTCGAACGCGACCCAGAGACGGGCGCCATTCTGCGCGTGACAGGCGCGACGGAAACGAAGTTCAACCCGCTCAACGACCCTCTGAACGAGCTCGAGGACAGTGACGACGAGGTTGAGTGGAATGGATTTGCTATGGTCCCTGAGAGAAGGGAGAACGAGGCACAGAACCCGGTGATCAGTGAGCTGGAAGAGGCGGCACGGAATGGTGCGAGGAAGGCACCAAGGAAGCAGAGTGATAGAGAAGGCGAGTGGTTGGAGAGGCTGCACAACAAGTACGGCGAAGACTACGGCAGGATGGCAAGGGACAGGAAATTGAACCCCATGCAACAGACGGAATCAGACATAAAAAAGAGGATGAAAAAGTGGGTGGCGTCGCAGAGCGCATGAGGAGTCAGTGTATCCCTTTGATTGTCCCAAGAGCATGGAAAAGGCGTTGTTGGCGTTGTTGATTGCGAAGTCGGCTTTGGTGTGCACAGAATCCACTTTCGAGGCACTCATCATGATATCGTGAACCTGAGACCAATACATGGCAGAATTTCGTCATTCCCCCATCTTTTCTTCTCGCCAATTGAGGATATCTTTCACCGCCCAACAGGCGCACCGAAGGTGCTCACTTCCCACAGACACCATCGTGGATCTGCCAACCTGGATGCCTGATCAATACAGTCCACCAAGAAGCAGATTGAGCCTTCCACCTAAGCCCTATGAGCAGCCTATTCGGGAAGCGCGACGACGAAGTCACCTATTCCTAAGAGCAAACCGAACTCCAAGCAGAGATTATCCGCGAACCAGGCGAAGCCCATGCTCGCAAGGAAGCTACCCTCGTTGCTGAGAAGCCTAGGGCTACCGCAAGCTCCGAAATAGCCTTGGCAGTCTGATGTCGAACATGAAAATCTGTGAAGAAGAATCCTCATCACCGAAGAGAACATCTTTGAATCTGTCAAGCAAAAGGTGGCGCTCTTCGGAGCCAACAACGTGCGTGGGGTCATTTGCACTACCAAACCGGAAGATCGAACGTAGAGAAGAAAACGAAGACAGGGGAGAAGAGCGCAACCCGAGGAGATTAATTCAGAGGATAGAAACTCTTTTCTCTCAATGCTCATTTAACGGTGCCTGGTATCATGCTATACAAACAGCCATATCATTACAGACCCAACGAGTAGGTGCAACACACTACTCAACCCCCTGACGGCCGCAGCGTTCTGTTCCGGCGGCGAAGATCCAAAGCTCCCATTGCCAGCTGTTACGTTGTACATCCCTATCCCGTTCTCCAGCTTGAAGCTGTCGACTCCACCATCGACGCTGTCCAAGGGCGCAACAAGTGCCATCTGACTCCAGCTGAAGACCGTGTTGCGACCACCGAACACGAAGACCTCGAAGCGTCCGGCAAACTTTTCGTTCACCCATACACGGCTGCCGTTGTATACGTCGGTCTCGATACGTAGGCTGGCGGGAAACGTGATGGAAACGGGCTCGTGAGACGAGCTAGACTCGTTCGTCCAGATGCGGCCGGGGTGGCCCGGGTCGTAGTCGTCGTACGAAACGTTGCGAAGGGGGTAAGGGAAGCCGTCGGCGGTCGTGAAGAGGAGAGTCTGAACGGTTGAGTTGGTGGTGGCGTTAGAGATGACTCTGCTAATTGCTAAGGATGTGTCGGGTCCCTTGATGTTAAATGATGACGAGATATTCAGGCTCAGCGTGTATGGCGGACCAAATGAGCCCTTGCCAAAGGTCTGAGCCATTTGGCCATCTCGTGAGTTCCAGGTCAGCACCGGTCTGTTGGTCTGCGCAGTCTGGCGCAGCGATGCAGGACGTCGGTCAAGGTTTTGACCTGGTGCGTTGGCTGCCAGGAAATGGATGGTAGCATTGGTGTTCTCGGTCGTGATGTTCACGCCACGCCTGCCAGACCAGGCACGTGCTGCCATAACCGGAATGCCTTCGCGCATGGCGTAGTATGCTTCAAGCTGTGTGGTCGCGTCGGGTCCGTTGTCGTTCCACGCCGCAAGAATGGCGCCCTTGTTACCGCTAGCACCGGGCTTGAGCTGCTCGGTTGTGTTAATTTGATTGAAGAGCGACGGATCCCATTGCCATCCTGGCACATCCGCGAAGTTCAATGTCCTGCTGGTGTTGTAGAACTGCGGGTATGGTGCGGGTAGGATCGGCGTGTGGTCATTTTTTAGGCTCATGTACGCCCACCAGTCGTTGGAGTTGATGAGACTGTAGTCATCGTTCTGCAACTGAATAGGGTCGGATTGACCGTACTGCCAATGCTGTACGACGACATCTTTGGATATCGTAAGGTTCTCCGAGGGCTCATAGGTGCCCCAAATCCGAATGCGCTTGCCAGATGTTGAATTCACAAACTCGGACATCTCGTTAACGAAGTTGATATAGTCATCCGCAAGCTCGGAGTCATACTCGTCGGCACCGATATGCACCTCCTTCGTCTTGAACCATGGCAGAAATTCGCTCCAGATGGCCTTTACTGTTGGGATCGCGTCCGGATGGGTGAGGTTCAGCAGATCTTTCTTCGCCAGTGCAAGCTCCGGCTTCCACTTGGTAATTGCAAGAGCATGCCCAGGTGCCTCGATCTCCGGGATAACTGTAACACCTCGTTGCGCGCAGTGATTCTGAAAATCTTCGAACTGAGCTCTTGTGAGTGTTTCGTTCTTGCGCTCAATGATACCCTGGAGCTCAGTGTTCTCTTCTGGATAAAGCGAGAAATGCGAAAACACCCTGTTCCATGTCTCATTATGGCCTCTGTTCAGAGGTGCATTGTCGCTGCTGTGGTAGTGAAACTCCGAGATCTTGAAGAATGAGGCGTACGTGCACAGTTCTTTTAAGAACTCTGGTGTGTACCACTTGCGGCCGGCATCGAGCATATAGCCACGTGTCGCATACGCGGGTGCGTCGATTGTGCGACCTGCTGGGATAGAAGATCCATTGGCGATTAGTGCTTGCTGCAGAAGCGTTCTTGTACCCCAAAACATGCCACGGGCGCCTTTTCCTCCGATGTAAACAGTTCGGTTGGTGATCTCAATTTCATAGCCTTCTTCAGTCGCTGCACCATTCTCGTATGTGAGTTCTTCATCAGATCCACGGAACGGCCCCAGTAGGATTCCAGAAGCATTTTCAGGAAATCGATCCACTCTTTGGAGCGACCAATCTGCCGTTGTCCAATTCGACAGGTCTTGACGAAAAGTTTCTGCGAATTGGAATGCTGTCGGTGGAATGAGGGTAAGGCCCTCGGTGTCTGAAATGTCTGCAAAAGAATTCTGGATATAAATCGTTTTCGATGAATTATGAGCCGCGATCCCGTTAAAGCCGTTCGACAAAGAATTTGTGTTTGTCCATTGCACTGGCGGTAAAGGTTGTAGAGCAACAGCAGCTCCTGTCAAAACTGCAAAGACCCGAATGATCATACTGAAGGAGAGGCTGAAAACCAAAACCCTTCGCGGGAAGGAAGGGCAGGTCCGTGTCACTTATAAGGCGCGCGGCGCAGCCCCAAGGGATCGCCAGGCAGGACGACAGGCCTGATAACGTTGTCATCCGATGCATCCCCGCACGCAAGCCCCACTGTCTCGGCCCAGCATCCGCATCCACCAAGGGATATGAGGCGCATCTTGCCATGAAAGTACATAACTAGCCCGGACTTCGTTCTGGTGGCGTCTCTGGAACATTTGCGGAGTGCATGAAACTTTCACGTGGAGGCGCCTGACGAACGGTAGGCGATGCGCCCGGTTCTCAGGGTCCAGCTGATCTTCAGGTCCCGATTCGGGAAGTTTCGCAACAACTCACAGCCCATCTTTAACTCTCGACTGTTCATCCATTCTCTAGAGATAAGGGCCGCCGACGAGCCAACAACCTCTCCAAAATCGAGATGAGATAACGCTTCATACAGATGGTCGGGTTGCATTGAAATGAGTGCGACCAAAGAGGAAGGGCCAACTCCGAAGCTAATGCCATTTCGGTACTAGGATCATCTGAGCTTTTCGGCGCCAGACGACGGATCTTCATCAACACCACGAGTCTGTAGCATCATGTATCAATAAAACCCATTTGCATTTGCCGGAGTCTTTTAATTCGTTTCATTCCTACGATGGATCGCCATCAGCGCATCGTTGCACAGGTGGCCTCGAAGGTGAAGGACTACTTCACACGCAAGGAGCCTTTCAGAATATCTCATGGATCAACCAATTCTACGCGTCCGAACCTCAAGAAGCACGTCATCGATATCAGCAGCCTCAAGAATGTTGTCAAGGTTGACAAAGAGACTCGTACGGTTCTTGTCGAGCCTAATGTGCCCATGGATAGGCTTGTAGAAGCTACTTTGCCACACGGTTTGGTACCGCCGGTGGTCATGGAGTTCCCGGGCATCACTGTTGGTGGAGGTTATGCAGGAACCGCCGGTGAGAGTAGCAGCTTCAAGTTCGGTTTCTTCGACAGAACTATCAATGAGGTTGAGATGGTGATGGGAGATGGTGAGGTCATTGAAGCATCGGAGCAGAAGAACGCGGATCTGTTTCATGGAGCTGCTGGTGCAGTTGGAACATTGGGGGTCACCACACTCGTAAATCTCCGACTCATCGAGGCGAAGAAGTATGTGAAGACAACCTACTATCCTACCAGAAGTATAGCGCAAGCCGTCAGGGAGGTTCGTGAGCATACCGAAGGGGAGAAGGGCGATAAGAACGACTATGTGGATGGCATCTTATTTTCGAAGGATCACGGCGCCATTGTGACCGGTGAAATGACGGATCACCTCCCACCCAACATGAAACCGCAGACCTTCTCTCACGCTCTGGACCCCTGGTTCTATCTACATGTCGAAGATGCTACGCGCACATCGAACGAGCCTGTGGTGGAGTACATTCCCTTGGCTGAGTACATGTTCCGCTACGACCGTGGTGGCTTTTGGGTGGGCCGATCCGCCTTTAGCTACATGAAGTTCCCCTTCAACAAATTCACACGCTGGTTCTTAGACGACTTCTTGCATACACGCATGTTGTACCGCGCTTTACATGCCAGCGGCATCGCCACGCGTTACATTGTACAAGATATGGCGCTTCCTTACCCCAACGCTGAGAAGTTCATCAACTATACCGAGAAAGAGTTCAACATCTGGCCCATCTGGCTCTGCCCTCTAAAGCAGAGCGAACAACCGACAATGCATCCGCACACCAAGGGCGATCTGGAAGATACGCAGATGCTCAACATCGGGCTCTGGGGCTTTGGGCCTCAGGAACCCCAAGAGTATCTTCGCAAGAACCGTGGTCTCGAGAAGACACTAGGAGAGATGGGTGGTATGAAATGGCTCTACGCGCACACCTACTACAGTAAGGATGAGTTCTGGTCGCAGTTTAATCGCGAATGGCACGAGGGCCTGCGAAAAAAGTACAACGCCGACGGCCTCCCTGACGTGCATGACAAGGTTCACGTGGACATCCAGAAGTACACCGACATGGCGCAGGAGGACTGGAGCATGCGACTGAAGAACGTTTGGCCGCTGGGCGGCTTATGGGGGATCTACAAGAGCATTCAGAGCAAGGACTACGTGATTCACCGCAATTCCACGTGGAAGTGGAAGCGATTGGGCGCCTCAAGACGATGGTGGTGGTGGTGGTAGACGGTGTCACATGTAAGATATGGGCGTGATAGACTTTCAGAAATTTTCCGCGGAGCGACAGCTGCCAGTGATGTTGCGCAGCATGTTGACGGAAGCCCGCATGGCTGTACAACAGCACATTTTGAACCCTGTCCACTGATCTGACTGTTCTCTCCGAACTGATCGAGGTCCACTGAATTCGGTGACTACTCACAGTCGCACGGACATACTGATGGCAACTACTGTTTCCGTCATGAATCAAGACAACCTCAACGACAATTTCCGCGCGTCCTCAGAGATCCACCAAAGGCGTCGTCGATAGCCTGTTGACCAAATGCAACTGCCTTACCTATCATCGGGCCGCTCAATTTCACAGACAGTCCGCACGGATGCGACGAAGCTGGAATGAGTCGTCGACATTGCTCAGCAAAGCGACTCTTCATGTGGACATGACAGCACAGCTTCTGGTAAAGCTCTTGGGGGCGGGTCCAGACATAAATAGCGCAACGGTCTACAACAACTATGCCAATGTCGTCTTGTGTATACGAAAGTCAGCTCGAAAGTATCTCCTACGCACATATGAATATGAGTTCGAGTCGATCTCGAAAACTTCTCCTCGGACTAGTGGACATGTCAAAGTTGCGATGAATCGCTTTGAGAATAACCCCGTTTGTTTCCGTTGCATCATAGAGGATTTGCTAAGCAATTTGTCAAAGACAGAGCATCGGTTTGAGGCTGCAAACCCCGAACTGTTACCGCTTCGGTGCAACATCTGCGGATTCATACTCGACCAGAGCACTAGAAATGACGCGTTCACTGCTAGTTGGGACCAAGCCTGGACAAGAATCACCTCTGGAGGGTACTATTTGTAAGTATATACTTGCCGACTTTTTTGCGACACGCGGGAATGACTGAGATACTGATCTGCATAAAGTCACCCATAAAAAGCGTGTACTTCGTAAAACAACTCCTTTTCCCTTCCCCCTCTTCCATGTTAACGAAAATATGGCGGATAAGCTTAATGCAACACCACTGTCAGCACGAGAACAAAAAGGTTAACAACTACACAACTACATTACAAAATCCTTAAAGTTTATTGTTATAGAGCTATCTATAAGATCGCGGTATTCAACTAGGTAATTAGATTCTAACTATTATTAGCTGCTGTAGAGGTGTAATAGTTCACGTTGCTGATGTTGATGATGTAAGGTGGCCTAGGCTTATCAGCCCTTTTTTCGTTAACATGCAAGCCCATCTCTCCCTTTCTGAAAGCTATGTCGATAGCGAAGCAGAAGCCACAGGGAAGACCAAAGAGCCCGTGGAGCCCTTCGTGCAAAAAGCCATGGTACGGAGACGGAGATGCTCATTGTGAAGGATGATAAACGGGGTGCATGCAGATGGCACCATCCAAAGATCACAGAAGACATAAGCTGAATTCGCAGGTGGAGGACCCTCTCAGCTGTTGTTACCAGTGGCAACACCCCAGAAGTACGCCGCCCAGGCACCTAAGGTGAGGACGATAAAAGCAATGAACAAAGTAAAGCTGATCATCCTGTTCCTCACTCCCACTTCGCCCGTCTCAAAGCTCTCCCTCCGCTCGTTGATCAACTCACCCTTTGACACGCGCTGCTTCTTTGTCCACTGCAGGATCTCTAGATCGATGGTGTAGTAGCTAGCCGCGAGTAGTGCACACGCAGTGACTATTGATCCAGCGGTAATGAACACGTAGCCCTTGACAACATTGTCATATGAGTTGTTGTCACGGTCCTGAACAACACCAGTGACAATGCGCACGATGATGTTCATACAGTTATTGACGGCGATCTTGAGGGCGTAGCCAGTGCCGAAAACTTCCTGGTACCACATCGTTGTGCGGATGGAGTCAATGATGACGGTCGGTCCGAAAGAGCTTGCGACTGCGAATATGCCAAAGGAGGCGGCTGTGCCGCCAATTGTTGGACCCCATGCCGCCAAGCACATTGAGAGCATCATACCGAAACCACACACTACCATGAGCGAAATGCGGTTACCGAGGAGGTCAACAAAGATGCCAATGAGTGGGACAAGAAAGAAGCCGAGATACTGTGACAAGGCCGAGTACCATCCCGCTTTGACTGCACTAATCTTGAAGCGCTGCTCAGCCAGCTCTGTACCATTCTGGCTGTAGATGATAGCAGTGCTGGTCTGGAAGAGCGAAAAGCAGACGACAGCCCAGAAAGTCCAAGGTAGCTGGAGCATCTTCTTGATCTCAAACTTCTTGTTATTCTCGGTAAGCTTCTCCCCTGTTGCGGGGTCGCGCATACCAGAGTATGTCTTATTGCACCACTTGGTGAAGAACCAGAAGCCCAGGGTAACGACGTTGGTGAAGATGTTCATGAATACCGCGGTCCAGTATACCCAGCTGAAGTTGCCAGTGTTCTTTGCAATGACGTTTGCCGTAGCTTTGCCAACGAAGGAGCCGATCTTGCCAATACCGAGTTCAAGGGCGAGAGTTGATGCAAAGCCATCTGAAGGTGCGAACCATGAGCTGAAGACTTTATACTGGGCGACCTGGGTAGCGATATCGCCAAAAGATTGAACGACGATGCCAAAGATCATGAACTTATACGATCGCACGGTCGTGGCCGCTGCAATGAAGATGGCGCCGACACTAAATAACGCGTTGCCCCAGAGCATGGCACTGGCACCACCGATCCGGTCAGTGACAATACCGCTGACAAGCATCAAGGCCGTCTTCATGAAGTCATCAGATGCCTCAAGTACCGCATACTGAGCGTTGTTGATGTGCAGTTTCTGCTTTGGTCAGCCGCGTCGGATGACTTGGCGCAATTGTATTTGCGTACCTTTTTCAGCGTGCTCTTCATAGCGCCGGTCACCCCGCTGCTCCAATGACCTCCAAAGCCAATGGCAGAGACAAGGAGGATAGCGATGAGCTTCATCTTGACGGGCACCAGCATGCTTCGGCCACCTTCGCTCCGGACTGACGAGCCGCTGCTCGCAACAACGATGCCTGGCCCCTTCTCAGCTGAGACTGAAGTCTGCTGCGGGCTCTCCACCGAGCCATGCTCACGGTCGCGCTCCATGGAAAAGTGCATCTCGAATAAGATCGATGTCAGCTTGGAAATGGGTAGGTAAGTGAGTGAAGATGCAGATCAGATAAGATGAGGCATGCAGCTTTGTCTTGTATGTGGGTGGCGTGCGTTCAGCTCGCATCCCTTGAGTCGTGGGGGCAAGCGTTGAATCAACAACCGCTCCACAAACGCCCGACTTCACGGCGTACATCTACTCTTCCATCAAGTGTTAGGCTGGAAATAGGTTAGTGTACGCTGGCCGAACATGATGTACATGAGGGCAGCGCCCGTTCCTGCCGACTTTGACAGGCATGTGTGCGGCTTCTAGGTTTTGCAACCTTGTCACGAGTCGGAGCTCCACAAATATCATCAATGGTGTCGGAGATGGTGACGACGCATTGGTATAGTTAGCGAAGGAAATTTTATCAGATCCATCTTATCTGATCTTAGCCTGATTTAAGACTTGGCAAACATAGAGCTAAGCAGAGGTCGCGGTTGAGCCTACCAACACTAAGAGCTAAGTTGTGGCTTAGCAGACCCACCTTACTATCTAAAAGCTAAGTATATTTTATTTTTTAACATATTTTAGAATACATTAGGAATATATTCTTAATAAAATATAATACTAATATATTTAGAACGTGTTCTAAATATATTAGTAGATTTAGATTAGAATTAATCTAAAGTTAGAGTTAGTCTAGGGTTAGAGTAAGTTAAGGTTAGGGTTAGATTTTAGGGTTAGAGTCTTCTAGAATATATTCAATATAGTAAATCTAACTTTTTATAACTAACATATTCTTAACATATTAAACCTTAGCTAAGATAACTATCTAATGCGTGAGTGCGTGTGCTAAGAGTGCCTTGTATTAGCGCTATAGTCAGCCGAACTTTCGCGTTAGTCGGCTCAAGTGTATCCTCCGGTGTCGGACCGAACAAATTTTTCCGAGGTAATCACCCGCTCTGGAGGTTTGCTACGCACACTACGTTGCCTAGATAGGGAAGACTCGCATAATCTGTTGTGGAGTCGGTGTTTACCTGGTACGTGCCTGGCAATTGTCGACATCAGTCGACACGCGCGGTCCGGTGCACTAGTTCGGAAAGGAAGGCGTGAAGTTGATTGGGCTATTGTTGATATTACTACTACAGAGCTTTCACGAGCCTTCAGTGAGATTAGTCTCATGACCCAGTTGCGCGACCTAGTACCAATCGCCTCCGATCTCGTTAGCTTTCACGTTCTTAGGGTTCATCGTTATTATTCTCTGACCGGGCGTTGTGTCAGTGAACGCACTTTCAAAGATGCCGCTGATGGCTCTTCTCCCAATCTCCTGGAAGCTGTCGTACTCTTGATTCTCACCTGTTATGGCAGACCACTCCTTGTCGGCAGGGCTTCGTCCAGTCCCAAGATCACTCCACCTTGTGACAACAAGAGCTTGCTTGAATCGCTCTGCTCCATTGCTCTTTACACTCTTGTCTTCCACCATCTTCAGCTCAAACAGGTACTCCGTCGGACATTCTGGGCATCGGCGCATAGGCCTGCATTTCTGGCAGGTCGGTACATTACCAACCGCCTTCCTGGGAGCCAGACGATCTTTGATGTTGTTGACGACGTTCACCTCTGGAACCGGGATATGATCGAGTGCACACTTGGGTACCGAGGTCAAGACACCGTTCTTCCAGTGACTGCACACGCTGAAGTACGGTGTATAGTCATCTCTACTGAACAGCAACATACGTTTGCCCGCCATTGTCATACCGCCTTCGACATAAGCTTGTGACTTGACGCGCATCAATACATGGCCTTTATCGGTGACATGATACTTGCTCTCATGCGACCATGGCGAATATGAATCCTTCCAACGGCGGGCGAGGGATTCGTGGGATACTCCATACTCATGTCCAAACGCCCAGTGTCGCCTCATCAGCTGCACAAATGCAAAAGGTAACGTGCGGCCCTCGCTGATACGGATTCTCGGTGGCGGCAGAAGATTATTTGTAAAGTTCGGACACTCGAAAAGCGGGTTCAGAACGTTTTGAGGCTTGAGGGTCTCAAAGCCGGGTTGAATTCGGAGATGCCACTGAGCGCATGGGAAGCAGAACAGGTGGCGAGGCAATTTGTGGTCCATCGCCAGCAAGAAGTTGAGGCGATGAGGTCGATTCACAGGATCCAGCAGTAGTTTGTAGGGTTGTCGGCCCAGACGAGTGAACGTTGTGCGGCAGGTCGATGAAAGGTGGGCAACGTCTATTGCTGATAGATATTCTGCCACGTGCAACCATATCTCTGGAGACACAGCACCTAACATGGCTGTACCATCTGGCTTGTCTGGATCGTAGTAGATTTCTTCCGGTGCATGGCTTACTTCATCTACAGAGTCAAGCGCGTCGTTGTATGTAAACGCATGCATCATGTCCGTGAGATCCTTGCGTTCACCAGTATCTTTGTCGAGGATGTCATCTTTTCGTACCGGCGGTGGTGCTCGGTGAGCCTTGCTCAGCTTGGATGCTGGAGGCCTCGACGATAATTGCTGATGCCTGTTATCGGTGCCTGGGTGGTAGATTTGAGGTAGAGATCCGGTCCTTGCAGAACTGGCCGTGGTGGCATGGTATAGCGGAGCGGCGAATTGCTGCAATCCCTCTGAGTTGCGGCGGTATTCAGCATCAGGCTGCATGTACACAGGCACAGCACTCGATTCCAAACGAAGCGCTGTGTACGGATCGTCCCGAAATGCATGTGGTGCATATCCAGTAACATCCTCATATGTCGGCAGCGTTGCATGTTGCCTCACTCGCTCTCCGCTATATTGGCTGGAGAAGCTGCCAGAGTCCTGACGTCGGCGATCTGCCGCATCATCGGCTCCGGGCTTTGCTGTGAGCTCCATGCGCGAACTCTTCTTCGAAAGCTTCTTCCGCGTCCCTGGCTCTTTCGGTGTACTGGGGCGCATCCCGAACATGGCGCGAAGGCCGCTCTTCTTTGGGGTGGCGTCAACCATGGTGATTGGTGTATGTCGCACAGTACAATTGATGCAGCGTAGTGTGGGTAAAGATGACTGCTCGATGCCACATGAGAGACCGGCTCCTGCGAATAGCAATTCGAGAAGACAAGGTAGAAGTAGAGATGCGGGCGATGGATGACAAAATCACTCAACTTAGAACGATGATCGTCATCGTGGAGTTAGTGCGGCTACGGGACGCTTCGGCAAGCCTTGCAACATTCCCCAGTTCCGCGGTCATCCGTTAATGGGCGAGGTCGAGTCAAATATCGGAACCGTGATCTTACAGAACGAACACGCAGCGTAGAAAGCGGCAAACAAGGCTATACAGCCATGCATGTTCTTCGAACGCGTACGTTTCGCGTTTGCCAAGAACACTAAGCTCATCCAATAAGGCTTAGTGCTTCCTGCGACCCCACTCCACCCGTGAAACAGCATCTTACTGTGTAAAGAAGAATGCCATGTTTGGAACATCTTCCCCCTTCAAGAGACAGAAGCCTATCGAGGATATCATGCCTGCAGCTAATTGGGTCGAGTTATTAAAGGACATCGTCATCAGGATGTGTTCGCCGGGCAGTGCCCTCGAGCACATCGAGGACCGCGCCGGTGTGTCAAGGACGATAAGTACAAGGACGCTGGAGATGTCGAGCGCAACAGCAGGAGTTAATTCTTCAACATCACTGTGCGCAGAACCGTCGAGGTCGACGAGCTAGACGCATATCCTGCCGACGATAACGCACAAAAGGACGAAGTTGCTGTGCTGCAAGACCGATGAGCGGAGGCGTAGCAATGTGCGTCCTAAGGCAACTATTGCAGTTGCTTAGTGCTGCGCGAGCGTAGAGAAGACTGTGGCATCACGGATGCGGACTAGAAGAGGAATAGTGTGCTGATGTGGCGTAAATCTTTTGTAAGAGTATGGTTTCGTTTTCTTTGCTCACCTGCAGTCGGAATCTGCATTGGGTGTGACCTAGAATGTCCAAAGTCTGGTAATGAGCTTTCTCAATAGAACTGACAACGTGATGAACCGTCTAAAGCTCCCTAATGTAAACAGTAATACACCGCATTCAACTAATTGACGTAGTCCCTTTCTACGTCTGAATTTATGCATTGTGTTCACCTACGCGTGCTAACAGTGTTCATATGGCATGAGGAGGATCCTTCAGTGTGCTCATGATGAATGTTGGGATTGCAGAGGCCTTGCAAAAGTCTGCATGTGCCCAGGATGTTGTCGAAGAGACCTGACACAAACCAGAGCCATTTGTGGCTTCCAAAAGCTCTATCCCTCTACTGGAACGCAGGAGACCTTCGAAGACTTATTAGTTGTGGACTTTTCTTTCTCATATCCTCCAGCTTTTGCAATCACGTAAGAGGGTGACTAGAATGGTCATCCCACCAATCGTGGTGTCGTTTGCCCCGCAGCCGGGCCTTGATCCTGTCAGCTTAGACCTTGTTGCCAATCTTGTGGCGCATGGTTATTTGTTGTACGATATGAGCGACCGACCGATTGCATGCGAGCGATACCACTAGCCAATGTGATGTGACACATGTTATACAGCCACCAAGAATGAGTCAACCTGGACGAGCACACCCAGTGCCGACGCTGCATGACGTCCAGATCATTCAGAGTTGCGTACAGAAAAGCTTTGGTGAAGACATCGCAGAACACAATGGTAGAACATGAGCCGAGCGTTCCTGCGAGACTGGAGCCGCATCTGCGACGGACGCCTTCAGACCCACGTCCGGTTGTACTGATGACATGCGGGCTTGCAGGTAGGCCGCCACGATACAAGCATACCTCGCTTATGTAGGCTAACAAGAACAGGCGCCGGCAAAACCACCCTCGTCAAGGCTGTCCTAGAACTTTTCCCCCAGTTCACGCGCATATCCATCGACGACATCATCTTCAAAGCCCATGGCATCTACAGCATTGACTATCCCGCATCACAATCTCTGTACGACCAATACATGGATGACGCTGACCAAGTCTACCTCGACACCTTCCATAGGCTCCTGGCTGAAAAGAGGGATGTTGCGTTTGAGCGCTCATGCTATGCCAAAGAGGACAGACACATTTGGCGCAAGATAGCCGAGGACGCTGGAGCTAGAGTGGTTCTTGTTTTCCTGCGGGCCGGCGATAAAGAAACACTTTGGCAAAGAATTTGTCGTCGAAGTGCTGCAGGGAAGACCGCAGACTCTGCGCTGGATATCAGCAGAGAAACGTTCGAGCTGTATTGGACTGGCTTTGAGAACCCCGAGAATGAGGGAGAAATCGTGATTGAAGTAGTCTAGATGGCCCAAAGTAGGTGCAATGCGGTATTTGTGATGAGAGACCAGCTATTCTTGCTTGGTGTGAAGTCTATGGAATCAAAGCATCTTGAGACTCACACTGACCGCTCGATGAACCATTTTCATGACTTGACGCTTCTTCGTAGGCCGGAAGTTGCTCTTCAGAGACGGGCGCTACCCGAGCACGCCTTGACAGATGCAGCCCGCTGGTACTTTCGGAGGCGAAGGTATTTGATCTCCTCTCACGAAGTCTAACATCGCATACAACCTTGCAAAAATCGCGCAGAGCAGTAACACTGAATGCATGTTGACCAACGTGCCCTTCGACCACGATTTTAATTCGGTAGACGAGCCGCAAGCCATAGGTCTTGAAGCTAGGAGAGACAGTCGACGGCAGTATAAACTCACCTATCTCTTCAAGCTGGAGACCATGCCTCATGATAGTGTTGGTTGCACTGAAGCTCTGGGAGAAAATCTCTTGCTCAATATCCTCGATGTCGCTTATGACTTCGCGCTCGCTAAAGGGCGTTCCATAGGGAACGCGGACAGCGAGCAACGACGTGAGCTTCACTCTAACTCGTCGAACGTAGACCTCTGGAACATCCCGCAATCCGGGTGAGCGACCAAGGTGATCGAAGTCGAACGACACTGGGACTGTGACTCCTGAGATCAGGAGGAAGGGGCAGCGAGCTCTGATTCTCCATCGCGCTTCTGGTACTGGATGTTGGTACTTTGACAACGTGGCCCACTTCAATTTTGTCAGGGCACCGGGGTTCATATCAGCTCTGGGGTTCAGATGGGAGCTTTTAATGCAAAAGTCGCAATGTTTAGGGGGCTGAACAACAGCATTGGAGGTGATAACGGCTGCCCTTGGGCGAAAGGGCAAAGTCAAGCTTATGACTTCGTAAGGTGACCAGTCCAACTTCTTATATACAGCAACTTCGAGTACATACTCGACCTTGTTGCGTCCGTGAGCCATGGAAGGTGGTAATGCGTGGCCTTCTTCATGCTCGAAGCCTGGTTGCGGTTGGTAAAAGTCACCCGGTGGCATCTCGACCTTGCTGGGGAAATGGAATTTGAAAGGTAGCTCTACTTGGCCGCTTCTTGCGATGCCTCGCTCGAGGATCGCATAGCTCCCTTCGTTCGTTCCGGAATCAAACAACAGTCGCTGGGTGGAGAACAGTGTCAAAATGTTCTGAGCGTGATCTTTGCATCGGCCGCTGAAGACTACCAAAACGCCATTCGGTCTTGTGGTAGGGTGGACGCAGACGGTACCGCGTACAATGTCATCGTTTGTGAAGTAGTCGTGTGGACTTTGCAGAGCGATGTGGATTGCTCGCCGTGCGTCATTGGTAGTGTGAGATGTTGGCATGTCCGCTGTGAGTCACCCTGGTCGCACCCATGCGCCATGATCTGAGAATGTCGGAGGCTTAGAAGGTTGATTCAGATGTGATTCCGAGGTTCTTGCCCCACTGTTTTGGGTATATGCTGAGCCTCATCGAGCCGGGCGCGTGCCGGGGTTCCGGTACAAGAAACTAGCAGACACAGAGTAGAGAAGTCTCTGACAGCTTTTAGGGCTTATCGACAATCAGGAGCCTACGTCATACTTCCAAGAACGAGTCGGAATACGCTACATGGCTGGTGCTCAAATGCAAAGACCTCGAGCATTGTGGTGGTTTAAATGGTGAGGGTGCAATCCTAGCAGGAACGCGTGCACTGCGCGCTAAAATTGCTAGCGTTATCGCACGCGTATGACGTTTTACACCCTCCATCGTGGGTTCATCGATATCTTGTCCTGATCTGATCCAGGAACGGTGTTTGATGAACAGTCGAGTTCAGTCTTCGGGGTCGCGATCGAGACTAAGAGCACCATGCAGAATTGACAAGCGATCAGGACGGTATGGTCTATGTGGAACGTGAAAAGTAGAAGCCCGCAAAGTAGGTGTTCCTTGCGAGGATGTGGCATGACATACGCAGTAGGTATTTCATGTTTTTGTCTGAATTCAAAAGTGCGCAGAAACGGAGTAGGCTCTATATTTTGTGTATTGCATTTATCTTAAGAGGCAGCTTCATATTTCGTCTCGCTGTGCAGTTTCCGCCTGATGCTGGCAATAGGGTTTTCGTACGAAGACCCTTGGAGCGGAGCGACCCATCAGGGCACCCGAACCACTTTACGCCCAGTCACCTCGTATCGCATCAGCTCTTGAATGATCTTTGGCGAGTCCTCGAAGTCATAGACCTCAATCTTCGGCGTGATCTTGCCCTCGAGCGTCAGCTGGAGTAACTCTTTCATCTGCTCAGCAGTTCCTGTCGAAGAACCCTTAATGATCAAGCCTCGGTTCGCAATTGTGATCGGTGACATGGGGAACATGTACGTGTCAGGTGGCAGGCCAACGCACACAAAAACACCACTATTCCTCACAAGGTTCGGTGCCTGCTCATAAGCTCTCTCGCTGCCAGCAACGCAGATGACACCGTGCGCGCCCTCTCCGTCTGTCAAATCTTTGACAGCCTGGACCACGTCCTGCTTTGCATAGTCAACGAAGCCTACAGCGCCCATCTCTTTGCATAGCTTTTCCTTGTCAGCACCGCTGTCAATGCCAATGACCTTGTACCCCTTCAGACTAGCAATCTGTACGCCGATATGTCCAAGACCGCCACCAGCGCCAACGATAGCAACATAATCTCCAGGCACGACATCAGGTGCAAGCTTCGAGACAGCGCCTGCCAGACTCAAACCAGCGCACAATAGGGGCGCAGCAACTTCGCTCGGCACACCATCAGGGATAGGTGTCACAAAATCCGCGTGCGCAACAGCATATTGTTGCAAGGTGCCCCAAGTATTGCGGCTAGAGTTGACCTGCTTTCCGCAGTGATTTATCTTGCCAACCTTGCAGCTGCCACACTGCTTGCAAGCGCTCCACAACCACTTCACACCCACTCGCTTGCCCAACAGCTCCTCATATGCTCCTGGGCCTAACTTTACGATCTTTCCAATACCCTCGTGTCCGGGTACTTGTTCATATTTGCCCTTGACTTGCAGCGCATGGCAGTCGGAGTGGCAGATGCCTGAACACTCGATCTTGACGAGGACTTCGTTCTGGCCGGGCTGCTTGACCTGGACGTCGTTGCGAATCTGGAGGACACATTCTGGCCCGGGTTCGTCAACCCAGGCTGCGATTTGCGTGGACGGTATCGACTCGGTCATGCTGGTGGTCCAGGCCGGTGAAGTTCGTTTCGGTCTCTTCTCAGCTTTGAGCTGTGGTGATTGGGTTGGAACAACGAACAAAGAGGGAAGCAGGTGGTGTGACTCAAGGAACTGAAGTCAAGGAAAGACAGGAGACGATCGGCAATTGTTCAAAGAAAAAAAGTATAATCTAAGGAGGATTGCATTATACCAGAGTAATGGTCATCCCCAAAACTACCCCGCCGCTGCCCCACGCTCGGAGGCTCCGCAGTCCGCGGACGTCCGGCTTATCTAACCACCTTCCTGAACTTCCGAGGTGGAGTCAACTCGATTCACAGCTTTGACTGCTTCTGACGCCGCCGGCCGCTTGTCGTACATGTCTCTCTCGATGAGTCGTCCAGGTCGCTGTTGCTGTGTGCCGATTACCTACTTACGGTACAGGTGACAGAACCAACGTCTCTTGAGTCCTGACACCCTCCGAATTTATCGCGCAGGCGCGCAATGCTATTGCATCTGACCATGGGCGCATTGATATCATCGTCCAGGTCTTGGTACCGATCCTAGTACACGTGGAGGTCGGTCGATGTCTGGCTGCCGTTGAATTGCCCGCAATTAGAACCGCGATGTCCATGGCCTTCATGAGATCCAGCTCAAGGTCAGCTCCTGGGTATCATCAGTGGAGCATGTCGATCCAGCACATCAGTGGACCAAAACAATATTTGCGCTTGTAGGCCCACTCAGCTGGACGCGATCTTACCTGATACGCGTAAATACTAGAGAAACCTCCCGGCTCACTCAAAGCGAAAGGCATAGTGAAAGGTTGGCAAGATCCGTAGATCCCCTTCGCCATTGATCAGTGGCCACGATCGATGTCCACAGAGATTGCTACTTGAGGCAAGTTGGCAAGTAGAGAATCGAAGTACGAACTCACATTCGGCATGGTATCCTCGAGAACCTAACACCGTAAAAATATCCCGAGCGCAACCCCGCTTGCGCACAGCATACAAGTGCTCGTGAAAGTGCTGCGCTCCAACCTCAAAAATACACTTATTGAAAAGGTGCCACTCATCCGACCCCCTTTGCTCAAGCGATCGACAATCACTCAGTCACGCTTAAAGCGTGCCACTCAACGAGCAAACAGCCACAATAAATAGACACAATGTCGTCGCAAGGTTCAGTGTCATGTGTGCGGAAATGCCGTAAACCTCCCTGCAATGACCAAGACAGCCGTTTCGCGCTCTCTAATAGAAACAAGAGCCCGATTGGGACAAAGCCCATCGCGAGACACATTTGGCGCAGCGCATGAGACAGTTCACATATTTCGCCTGGCGATACCGGGCTTTACGCGGCAAAAGCAATAGACCAGACAAGTCTGCATCAGTATAGACTCGAAAGCATCGCCAAATATATTGATTTAGAGACCAATGTGCGCAGTGAGGAACCCATGTGAAGACGATACCATATCTGCACAGGAACTGGTTCAAAACCAGATGACACTGCCTTCCTTCCAGTCATTCAATATTTTCTGTAGTTGAGAAGCAACTGGGAGAGGACTGATTTTTTGATGCTACCTCACGATGTAGCATCGACATGTTTGGTGGTCAGGGTACCCAACTTAGTAACAGCAGCGCTGAAGCAGCACAATAGCAGCAGATGCGATGAATGACTAAGAAAGAACTTTTTCAGGCGTAATTTTTTTTTGACTTCGAAGTTATTTTTCCTGTATGCAACAGAGCTAGGAACTGATGTAGATAGACTGCGATGTTTCCTGACTTCCAGGAGCTGTCAGCACGATGGAGCTCTTTGGGGCTCGAATTGGCTGCAGACAAAGGCACACTTCGGACAGAGCTCCGGGAAAATATTGGATTCAAAGTGACAGCGAATCTACCTGCGTTGTCGACCGAGAGGTATATATAAGCCCAACCTTGATAGATGGTTGTATACTCATAACTGGGGCGACGTCGACGCATATCCATGTCAAGTTGTCAAGTTGGATTTACGAACGTCAATTGAGACGCCAACCCGTCATGAAAGCTCGAACTAAATCTTCGCCAGTTTCCATCCACGCAAGGATCTGCATTTCATAGCAGCACGAAGTTCGAGCACTGCAGACGACGCGGGTGTTCACGCACCACAACCTATGCCATATCTCCGAGATCGTAAGTCATTCGATTGCCCCCGGCCACCCCCTTCTTTTTTACTTAGGCAGTTTTAGCGGCATTGACAATCATTTCCATCGATGTTAGGTATTGCTCCCGTATCAGCGGGTTCGCACATCAAGGACTCATGGCTGAACCTGTGAACACCTTTCAGGATTTGAACAGTACTAATGCTGGTCATCATGAGAGATATAAATCTGCCTCTCAAACTGCCAATGCCGCTTATACAGGAACAGCTGGTCATTACAAATCTGCAATCACCATAGTATTCACACGTTTTGTGACCGATGGTTTTACGCGAACTGTGCGCCGCAAGCAAGTAGTCCGAGAAAGAAAATGGAGTCTCGCATGCCCTCGCGAGAAATATACCTAGGTAGCAGAGAGCGTGACATGCTGATTCAGCTTAGGGATACCCCTCTACCCTCTTGTTCCCTTTCGTCCAGTGAAGTGTGATCATTGAGCACTTGTTAGCTGTTCCCGTCCGCTACGGCTTTGCCACACCACGAGATCATAGCTGGCAGCTCGGCTTACGACTTCCTTTCAGGCGGGAGGTGATCCGTAAAGTCTAAGTGCCCGCACCCGCAGTGCCACTGGTAGATCCGATTGGAAGATCCGGCCACGGGTATCTCAGATCGATTAGAACAACGTTTCACACAAATACATTCGGGTCGTGCGCTGTCGCAAGGCACTCATGACGAGATGACTTTCGGACGGATCTTCACGCTTGTTTTCTCACCATAGCGAGCAGCAGCACAGAGTATGTAAATCGGTGCAAAATGATATCTAGACCTTCCGTATCGTCATCTGGGTGAAAGGGTATCACGGCGAAGTGTCTTTGCAACTTCGATTGTGCCGACGCTGCCCGCATGCGGTAGACTTTAGACCCTTACGCAGTAGACTCCGCCTTCAGGAAAGAGAGATGTAGCCTCAAGTATAGGAGAACATGAGATTTGGAATCCTCGGGATGACCCAAGCGAACGGTTCAATAGATCCAAAGGTACGGCTTTGCGTGCTCCGCTTTCGAAAATTTGGTCGCCAGAACTTGGTATGCCTGTTGTCGCAAGACTCACAGGTTCGATAAGTCGATATTGCTCGGCCAGGCAGACACCATGTAAAGAAAGGGGTGGATATTGCTTTTACGGACGATCGACAACACTGTAGCTTCAAATTCGCGCGACCTCGGTATGCGGATCAATGGAAAGATCCGTCAGTACGTCTCAGCTCATCGAGACGTTGAAGGTTCTCTCCACTCTGATCCATCCCAAGGTCTGCTCCTCGATGCAATCCGGTTGCATTCTCCCGTTGATCACGAGCGCAGACTCCAAGCTCGAAGCTATGACATCTCTGTCGTGCGATCGTGTCGTGTAAGGCAGCCAAGGTTGTGTACACAATATGATGTTGTGAAACAAACGACTCCATGAGCACGTGCTGGACCAACCCCCGAAAGGGCGCCGCAACCGCGGCTCCAGCCGGATGCAGGGTAGCCAAACTGTAAATTGTGATCAGACCCTCATTTGCAACACCGGTGCACGTTTCCCGCAGGTCTGTCAGTTTGGGAGGTTACTGACGACTCAGACTTTACGGTTATACTTTCTCCACAAGTATCGAGCACAAGCAGAATCCGCCTGGTTTTGCTGGCGGAACGAAATGCAAGCGCGCACGGATCCGGAGGATCAGCGCGCTGATCTTCGGCCATCCCCTTTCGCTGTTCTCTGGTAATTTGCAGGACCAGCCTTGCTGCCAAAAACGGCAGCGCTCATATCGACGGTCGGTACTCTGCAAGGCTTAGTGAAAACACCGATGTGCTCGTTTCGAAACAACCTCAGTAGGTGACGCTGGTCTGAGTGCGTCCCAAAATAGTCGACGATGGTCAGCAGCGCTCAAGCAGCAGTATATATGAGAAGTTAAAGTCTTTCGATCAAAGGCATCAACATTCGTTACATCTCATCTTCTCTCATATCCTTCCATCGTTTCCTGTGCGATAGTCTTTCGTTTGTGCTGCGCACTCACAGTCTTTTCACCATCATCAATAACTCGATAATTCGACGTTCTTTTCCGTACACGAACTATTACAAGCAGACTCGCCAAGATGAAGTTCACCAAAGCAACCATTCTCGCATTCATTGCATACACCAATGCCCTTCCTGCCCCTCACTACGGCTCTGATGCCAATACTACGGTCGCTGGTGCTGGGTACCCTACATACGATGCCCCGACCGAGTCTACTCCTTTGGCTCTGACCAAGCCTACTCCCTCCTGCACCGGCAATATCTCCAGCGTGACTGGCTCGACCCTAGTCGACGGTGGTGAGGATACTCCTGAACAGACCCCTGATGCCTCCACCATCGCGATCCCAACCCCTACTGGTAGCTACGGATCGCCTGATGGCGGTGAGGAATCCCCTGACCAGACTCGTGACGCCTCTACCATCGCTATCTCCACTCCCACACCTACTGGTGACTACTCCTCGCCCGATGGTGGAGAGGGAAGCCCCGACGAGACCCCCGATGCTTCTACTATCGCTATACCTACTCCTACAGGAGAGGCTGGCGTTGGAGGAGGTCTCAACGGCGGAGGCGAAGCAGGTGTCTCCGGCGGTATCTCTGGCACTGTCCCTGTCCCTACCGGAGGAGCTGGTGTCGGTGTCGGAGGTGGTCTTAATGGTGGAGGCGATGCTGGTGCCTCCGCTGGCGTTCCTGGCAGCCTTCCCGTGCCCACTGGCGGCGCTGGTGTCGGTGTAGGTGGGGGACTGAACGGCGGAGGCCACTCTGAGGGGGGTGTCGGTGGCGGTCTCGGTCTCGACCTTGGTGGTCTCCTCGGTGGACTCGTTGGCGGCAAGCTGCCTGGCCTTGACGTCGGCTCTGGCGGAGGTCTCAACCTCCAGGGTGTTGTTGGTGGCCTCGAGGGTCTTCTCCAGAGTGGCGGCCACCTCGATGGCTCTGGTAAGCTCAATATTGGCGGTCTCCTCGATGGTCTCAAGGGCACTCTCAGCGGCCTTCCTGGTGGTGCTGAGCTTGCCTCCTTCTGCGATGAGCTTAAGGGTGCTCTTGGTGGCTCTGGCAACGTCGACCTTGGCGTTCTCGTCCCCGGCCTCAAGGGCATGCTCAGTGGCTCCGGCAAGTTCGACCTCGGTGGCGCTCTCGGCATCAACGTCGGCGGTCTGATCTCTGGGCTTACTACTCTCCTCGAGGCTTCCATCAGCGGCAAGGGTGGCCTCGATATTGGTGGTCTCCTCGACGGCCTTGAGGCTTTCCTTGCCGGAAACGGCCACCTCGACCTCGGTGCTGGGGCTGGTCTCGACCTCGGAAAGGTCATTGCTTCCCTTAAGGGTCTTCTTGGAGCTTCTGGCTCTGTCGATCTCGATGTCAGCGGTATTCTTGCTGCTTGTGGTGGTTTCCTCAGCGGCAAAATCGACTTCAACGGCTTCGTCGCTGCTTGTGGCAAGCTCCCCGGTGGTCAGCTCCTTGTCAGCCTCTGCGGTTCGCTCTTCACCATCCTTGTGGGCCTTGGAATCGATTTCAACGCCATCGTTAGCCAGATCGTTCTTGTCCTCGGCGGCATCCTGAGCGGTACTCTCTCTGTCGGTGGTTCTCTCCTTGCTGGTGCGGTTCTGGACCTCCAGGGACTTCTCAGCCTTGCCGGTAAGGTCGGTGCCAGTGTTGGCGGCTCTATCGATGCAACCATTGGTGGCAAGGTCGGTGCTGGCGTTGGGGGTGCCATTGGCGGCGCGGTCAATGCCGGAGCTGGCCTTCTCGGCAGCGTCGGCGGCAAGGTCAGCGGTATGCTCGGAGGTGGACTCAACGGCATGCTTGGTGGCCACGTTGGCGGCGAGAGCAAGGTCGGTGGTGGTCTCCAGCTGGGTGGTGTGACCAAAGGTCTCTTCTCTATGGGTCACTAAATGTACAGGCTGATAACAGAGGTTCAGGCCTTCATGATTATTCTATGGTATAGAGAGGTAACTCGCCCCGAAAGGGCAGACTAGATTAACTCGACGATTCCAACGTATTTACGCTGGAACGCTCGGTGAATCACGCGTAACCATGGCATTATAGCCTCAGCATTTTCTTGTTTAATATTAATAACTTCAACTTCCATGACCTGAATCACAGACCTTTTAGATTTCAGTGAACAATAATTTGACTGCATCCATTAATGGATCAGAGCGACAGAATGGGCAAATGACTGCAATGACATGTTCGCGTGAGAACATTTCTTTGTTGGCGTAGGAATTTGCTTCGCGCTGTCTGCAAGTTTCCATATCTTCAACAACCACAGCGAAAGCGTTCATATCTTTGGAAACCAACTCGACTACGTAAGCGCTCACATTGGAAGTCATGCCTGGCCCGAAAATGATGAGTGGCTGCAGCTCGGCATCGTGATCTTGATGTGGGGTTCGACCATTCCATGCGTTTACTACGGCTTTTATTGCACACCGGAACTTCAGCGCACCTATTACTCTTTGGTCTCGGTGCTAGCGATTGGCTGTGTGTACGCGACCCTGCATCCAGCGTTCCGGACCCCCAAGTATCGACCACATCGTGCAGCTATGTACGCTGGCCTTGGATTATCTTTCACCATACCAATCGTACATGGCTTGTTATTGTTTGGGTGGGAAATTCAGATGTGGCGAATGAGTCTCGACTGGATGGCTCTTATGACTGCTTTCAACCTGACGGGTGGGGCGTTATACGCATTACATGTGTGTTTCCTAATCTTGGACCAAAACCAGTCGCTCACGCTGTTGCTGATGATATGGAACATAGATCCCTGAGAAGTGGTATCCCTACCGTTTCGATATTTGGGGCGCAAGTCAACAGATCAGGCATTGCCTAGTCATCTGTGCAGGAACTGCGCATTTATTTGGTCTTTTGTGAGCTTTTGATCACGTTCATGGCCATGGAGACGTCTGTATATGATATCGAGCGCCTCCCTGGATGTGCCCGAATCGAGACGAGACTATCTCAAGTGTGCGGCGATGTGTGAGGAGTGAGATCACAAACTTCAGCATCGATCTCTCATGCACCAAGATGGATTGCTACTACACTACCTCTGCTCCTGATCCTTCATCAGTACCTGCATTACCGAAGGTGCACACCGTGTCGATCAGGTGCAATCACAGTGTTTCCGTAGGTGGATGTCGGCTGGGACATACCAGGTCTGCCAAATCTGCGTAAACTACATGAGTTGCTAAGATAACGCAGGCCGAATCAAACATCTTTGCAGCAACAATCAGCCAGAACCATCTCGCAACCGCCTTCTTTGTTGCAATCGCAGCCCTACCACCCAGCATGACTTTGCTGCACAACGCCCGCTCTCACAAAGAACTACCTTCACACTGCACTGAACGTCCTTCTCCTGAAACCACACTGTACAAACCCCCATTCCTCCTCCCTTCCCACACTGCCGAAACGAAACCAGCTCCCTCCCATCCAACCATGCCTCTCATCTCCAGCCTAGCCGCCACCATCACCATCCTCACACTCAGCACCTTTCTCTACAGCGAGCTCTTTGAAGCGTACCACGAGCACATCATGGACGACATCGAGCACCAAGCAAGCCGTTGCTTCCCCGCTCGATGCTACAGAACCGTGATCGTGGAGCCGTCAGATGGCGACGGGATATGGTCTGCTAGCTTGTATTGGGGGATAGGGGATCGGGAGGCGGGGCTGCAGGCATTCGCGACGACGGAGACGGAGGCGTTGGTGAGGTTGAGGAGGATTGCGAAGAGGTGGTTCAGGGATATGGGGCGTGATGGGTGAGTGATGGGTGATTGGAGGGGTTTTGTTGGGGTGGAGTGAGAGGGCCAATTGATTAATGTGCAAGATTGGTTCTAAGCAAGTGTATCTTGTGCTTCTGTTTACCATAGCCGGGTAGGCTGAGCTCTTAGCGTTGACCGAACTCGCTACACTGATAGTTGCGGAGCGAGCAGTCACTGCGTGTGACATGGCATTTTCGAAGGGCGCGAGAGGCACGGTACGGCAGCTATATCATTATCGCATAAATACATTGCGCTTCGCTCAATGGCAAACGGCTCGGCCACTGTCAGACGAGAACCTGGCTACTTTCTGCATCCGCGATGCAGTCCACGTCTTCTGCGTGCTCTGTGCTGTTTCTGTGCCTTCGAGCCCAGCTTCGTTCGAGCAGCAATACCGTGGGCAAAGACTGCGTTGGTATTGAAGCCCATGCGGCAGTATGTTACATCGATGGAGCACACTCTGCGTGCTACTCTTCAGTCCTCTTGCCCGGAACTTGCCCGGAGCCTTTCATCGTTTTATATCCCAGCATCTTTAGCGCATCTTCCTGGTGTAAAGGATGGCCCCACAGAGCGTTGTGCCCCTCATCCATGTTCCATCACCGGAACGGTACCTCAAACTCCGTCGAGTCCATACCCCAAATCTCAATCCATTTCACGCTCTCCCTACTCACAGTCTCAATCTGCCTCACTGGCCCCGCCCTTTTCGCGTTCAAGCTATTCTCCTGGCCCTTTGGAATCTCCGGGCTGTTCTTGAACGGATGAATAACCTTGCCCAGCTTATAGACCAAACGATCGCCCATGCTAATGTACTTGACGTTCTTGTACTCCGGCCTCCACATTTCGGTTGCAATCGCGAACACGTGCATATCCTCAGTTGCATCAAGTTTGTCTGCAAGCTCGGACCCAGGTCGGATCAGAATGCGAATCGCCCAGAGCTTTGGGACGAGGCTCATGATCTGGCGCAGCGACTGGAGTGGTGGCAACCCGCAGCTGAAGCCCAGTTGCTCTAGATTGGGCAGCGTCTGGCAAATCTTGTAAAGCGCGTCGTCAGTGAGCTGCCAGAGGTCTGAGAGCAGGAGATGGCGCATGCCTCGGTGGTTCGACTGGATGACAGCAAGGTAGTCGCCGCCAACGCCGCGACATTGGTGATCGTTGATAGTAGGTGTTCCTGTTGCACTAGTATGGCCATTAGTCATGTTCGGTGTTGCGACGGAGGGCGTGGCAGGCGAGGCTACGGTGCTGTCCAAGGACGACTTCGACGTCCCTTTTGCCCGCTTGTTGCTGACAATGTACAAGCGCTCGAGGCCCTTGAACTGTCGTAGCACACGCACGCCCTCCTTGTCCACACTGTCTGTTCGAATCATCTTCAGGTTCGGTTGAACGCTATGTTTGTGCTGCAGTCGCCACGTATCATCCAGGAAGACGGTCATAGGATCTGCTGAGCCCATGGAGTTGATGACGGTGAGTTCCTGTGCCGTCAACGGGTTAAAAATCTCCTCGTTGCTTTCGCCGAAGAATCTTGTGTAGAGGTTCCATATTTCGAAGCGCTTGATGGGTAACGAAACCTTGTTTGCTACGCAACGCGCAAACATGGACATGAGATTGATCGACTCTTCGCCGCTGTCGCGCATTCGCGGACTCCAGTGCAGCTTCAGGTTCTCGAGGCCTTTGGCGCTCGCCAAGACCAGTGATATGTCGTCTGGATAGCATAGTGGATCGATATCGTATACGATGAGCGTCTTCAGCGCGGGGAGTGGTGGTATCGTGGTTGTGGGCCGAGGTATTCGATTTGTCTGACAGCGCAGCGTGAGCGACGCGAGGGTAGGCTTGTCCGAGAGGCCCTGGTAGACGGTGCTGAGTGGCTTGGTGTTGAGCTCCCAGCTGCTGCACATCAGCACTGTTCATGGCAGAGGCGCGCCTGCTACTTACGCAAAAGCTCTCAGGTTCTTCATCTTGTCGAGGGCCGCGCGCATGGCGATCTGCAACACCATGCTGTTGTCGGGCACGCGCCCTTGCTTGTAGTCGTCCACATCGTGTTCGCGCCACTCTCCAATCACGCGGAAGAGCTGGACGTAGTCGGTGAAGTTCCGCGACACGAGTGTGTTGAGGCCAGAGGAGAACGGACTCCCTCCGCCAAAGCCCTCGGGTCGTCCGTCGACGTAGCGTATTTCGGCATGCGAGCGCAGCGTGACTTCCTCATACAACCGCGGCAGGGTCATGTAATAGAAGAGACGCGAGGTCCTCGTGATGCGCGCAAGGTCGCCGACATCGTCGAGCTGCGATCGAGGTCAGTGTCGAACTGGCGACATGAGGTTCATAGGCCGGCGCATGTGAATGCACGCGACAGTAAGCACGCACGTATGTGAGGATCAACTGGATCAGGTGCAGTGGCAGTTCCTTCGCGTGCGCAGCGTTGGGATGAGACCGCGCCGGCGACGTGAACCACGTGTGTACGGGCGCAGTAATCGGGCGCTCTGAGTTCTGGAAGTTCTGGGAGACAATCGTAGCGGAGGCAGTCGCGGCGGAGGCAGTCGCGGCCGCGTTGGTGCGGCGGGCAGGCTTCGACGTGCTGTTGGGCATGGGCGGCTACACAACCACAGCAGTCTCGAGGTTCATAGTATGGGGTGAGGGTCGCTGTGGGTCATGGTCAGCATGCTAGGTAATCGAAAGTCTGTCTTGCGTCCGACAGCTCGATCCTTCCCTTCGACGGCCCGTCTCATTGCTAACTCTATTTTCTGGTCGGTCCTTGCAAACGCCGACGACAACAGCATGACCGTCGTGGCCCTCCGATCGCAACCCGCGTCCGCCGTATTGGTCCGCCAAACCATGACGGCTCTGTACGATCTTCCCCAGGAAAACGGACACTAGACCTATCATGGACCCTGACTGGGAATCTACAGCGCGCCGCACCCTGTAGTTTCGTACACCAGTATTACAGTGACGCCATACCGCCCGTTCTGGCTCTGCCACTCTTCGCTCTCGCACGAATAGGTACAAGTAGCCATGATGACACATCATGAGCCTTGCCAATCTGCGGGGCCTTAACCCCGAATATTTACCAGGACTCGCAACTCCCTCATGCGAGTCTTCAAATCCAACCCCTACTCGCACATATATTCAACGATCCTCCCTGTACGTCCGAGGCCTAGAACTTCTGCAGCCAAGGTTTCCGCCCGTTGTACGCCTCCCCTGGATACCGGAACGGCACATCTATCGTGCCTTCAAAGATGCCCATTGGTGGTGCCTCGCCTTTCTCCAGCTTCAGACCCTGTAGGCGCTCGCTGGGCACCGGTACAACCACGCCGCACTCCCAGTTCCGCATAGTCAACTTACCTAATTTCCCACTCTTGAGCACCTTCTGCGCGCCCCAAGCCGACTCTGAGATGTTTGCTGAACCCACGTAAACCCATGCAAACGGCTTGCCATCGACGTGTTGGCCACGTGCAAATAGCAATTTGTTGTGGGAGAGCATGCCCTTGCGCGTTGACACGTAATCACGGAGGCACCTAGCAGGAAACATGGCCGAGTCGTGATGCGCTTTTCGCAGAGAGATAATGCCAGCACAGTCGGGCCCACCAATGCTGGAGCTGATCGTATCCTCGGTAGGATAGTAGATGCGAAAGCTCTCCTGTGCAGGCTTCGAAGTCGTGTTATATGGCAGACCCTGCGCAGCATAGTATATACGCTCTAGGAACGTTCGATCGAGCGCACCTAGTGATGAAGCAGCATAATCAAGCTCGATGTAGTCGACATTATCAAGTCGCAGATCTTGCACGGCTTTCGCGAGACCAGGAAGGCCAGTTGGATGGGTTCCGTTATCAGAGACAGTACCAATCGAATGGACAAAAGCGACATGTCCAGTCTGAGAGAAGTCGAACTTCAGCACACCCTTCGCGATCGACGAGTCAAGCTGTTGAGCTTCCAGAAAGTGTACAAGCTCTCTTCCAAAAGGCGTGAGTTCATCCACATTTCCAACGAGATCGTCAGCCCGTCTCGGCAGATCGATGAGAAAGACAGAGTTCTCCAGAACGCCAGGCTGCCAGTTGTTCTTGACCTCTCCCCAGTACTCTGGTTCCATATTGGCTGTGGAGACCACAATTCTAAGCTTCTTCTCGCCGAACAAGAGCATGTACTTGCTGTGAGCATTCCCAATGGCTGCGTTCATGGGTGGAAAGTGAATACGCAGGTTGGGTATGCCGCACTCTGTGAGATCTCGCCGCCATCGTGCTTGAGTTTCCGCATCCCTTGCGTTCATGACCCAATATTGTTTGACCTTCGTGTGGCTCAGTTTGCGACCTAGCCATTCTGCATCCCACTGGAAGGAGCTGATCACAGCGATGTTGACGTTCGGTGCTTGAAGGAGCTCATCAATAGTAATATCGTCCGTGCGAGGGAATTTGGTCGCAAACGTGCGCTTGATCACGCCTTGAGGGTATTGCAGTACTGCGTTTACATGTGATTGAGGCTTTATGAACTCCTCCGTCGTTGTGGGCGCAGGTGCTTTCGATAGTTGTTTCGACGGCCGATGTGGCGAAGGTGTGCGCTTACGCTTACGCTCCTGAAGTCGGGCAAGGCGCTCGGCTTCCATTGCTTTGCGGTCCATGGCGAATGCAGAAGCTGTCGATGATTTTGGCGTTGAGCTTATCAAAGTCTTCGCGGCTTGTTGAGGCAGCTCTGCGCTGGGAACTGTGGAGCTGGCGCTCGGCTGATGGTCCATGGTCGTCGTTCCTGTTGTATTGGAGGATCGCGCAATATCTTGCATGGACAGTGCAATCGCCTTTCTCAAGGCTTCGTCTTCATCGTCCTCAAGTCCATCATCCGAAGTGAGATCAACTACTGTTTTGTTCGAGGCTCCAACTGAGCCTTGCTGCAAGGACAAAGCCAGGGCCAGCTTGAGTTCTTCTTCGTCATCCAAAGTTGCCATTGTATTACTGGCGACCGATGCTGGGCTGATGTGTTGGCTTGTCTGATCACGGAGAGCTTCGGTGCTTAGCAAACAGAGTAACGCGAGGCGGGGAAGGCAGGCGCGTAACGCGTTCTCGCGCTAGCACGTGCGAATAGAACGCCACTTCCAAGGTTGTGGAGCACGATGAAGCAGGCGTTCTACCAGCAACAAACAGAATGCATCTGGATGTATATTGAATTCTAGTTCGCAAGCCATCTCTGCAGTCTGCTCCGCTTGCATCGTATGATCGCTACCCTCCATGCAGAGTGGATACAAACATGATATGGTCATCTTTCTGCAGCTCATACTGATCTTCACCCTCCAACTCCCAATCTGCCTCGTTGATGAGCACCAAGATACCTGGCCGCCTTACAATGCTGTTAGAAGAACGTCTGATAAAGAGACTCGCTCGAACTTACACAGTATCGTCGAGAACAAACATGTCTTTCCTTGGATCCTTCATAACCTCGTCGCAAAGATATCGTACAAGAAAAGCTACATTCGCCGCTGCACCGGACTCATCCTTGCTTGGTATCGAAAGGTTGTACTTCTTCTGGTTGTCGAACAGCAACTCTAGTCCCCCGCTGCGGGGTGTCAGTTCTGTTGACGGCTTTACCGATAAAGCCTTTACCTGAACTCGATCTTAATCGGTAGTGTCTCTTCGCTCATCGTTGATCTTTGAGCACGGTCGTTGCGTCAAGCTGACTTTGATACGAAGGCGGATACAACTGCTGTGAAAGAGAGTCAATTTTGGAACTAACCCAGTTGGGTGCGCTACGCGAGTGCTAGCAAATCCTTGAGTGATAACTAGTCGCAGGGCTTACAACTCCACAACGCAAAGGCCTCAGAATGAACATCTCGACTAAGTACGTGTCAGTCGGCGGAAATAGGAATCCTGCAGCAGCAGATTGGGATGTCAACGGCTCAGGACTTCTTGCATTTGGTGCTGATACTCTTATTGCATTGTGGGATCCCCAGGTGAGTGCACATGTATAATAGCAGGAATGAGACTGATAGGATATAGGATGAACGGCTTCGCGGGACACATATGGCTTTGAATGGGCATACTAAAGCCGTGAATGCCGTTAAATTCTTTCCTACAAACTCGACACAAGTGTCCGTTCTTCTGACCGGTGCAGCGGACAACACAATCCGCATCTGGCGCGCACAAAACGACAATGCGTCTACCTACACATGCGTGAAGATTATTTCTGGACACACCAATCCCATCACGAAGATAGCTACCTCAACCGGATCAGATGTCTTCGCGACCGGGTCTTCGGACGGTTCTGTCAAGATATGGAAGCTCGTCCACGATGACAGCTTCACGTCTATCGACGTTGAGCTCCTACAGACCATTGTCTTAAAGCCGAAATACTTTCCCTTGATCCTTGCTCTCGGCCAGCTTGACACAGGCTCCATGGTGTTTGCAGTCGCAGGCACTCGTCCCACTATCCAGATTTTCGTTTCTCGAGATACCCAGTTTGAACTTTCTGCTACACTCACCGGACACGAGGGATGGATCCGGGCGCTCGATTTTACTCGCGAAACTTCGGATCCTAACAGTGACCTGCTGTTAGCATCGGCCAGTCAGGACAAGTACATTCGCCTGTGGAGATTTCACCAGGGCAGCGAGCTTCCAGTAGCAAGCAGCGCTCTCAACGATCCAGCTCTGGGCGGACTCGTTAAGTCATTGTCGAATAAAGCGCACTGGATTGATTCGGCAACATCAAAACACTCCATAACCTTCGAGGCGCTGCTGCTTGGACATGAGGACTGGATCTACACAGCTTCGTGGCGACACCGAGACGGGAAGCTTCAGCTACTCTCGACGTCTGAGGACAACTCCCTTTCTATCTGGGAGTCTGATCCGACATCGGGTGTCTGGGTATGCATTACGAGACTAGGAGAGATCAGCGCCCAGAAAGGATCCACAAGTGCGACGGGAAGCGCGGGTGGGTTCTGGATCGGTCTCTGGTCGCCGGATGGGAATTCTGTTGTGTCCCTAGGGCGGACAGGTAGCTGGAGGAAGTGGACGTACTCTGCTACTGAAGACATGTGGGCGCAGCGAGTCGCAATCACCGGACATGTTCGAGAAGTGAGGGGTGTCACATGGTCAAGGGATGGCGCGTACCTGCTCTCGACCTCCCAAGATCAGACTACACGCCTCTTCTCGGAATGGAAACGAGACGGGATGATAGCGTCGTGGCACGAGTTCTCGCGACCGCAGATCCACGGTTACGACTTGAATTGCGTTGACGCAATTAGCGATTCTCAATTTGTTTCCGGTGCGGACGAGAAGCTTCTACGCGTCTTTGACGAGCCAAAGGGAGTTGCTGAGATGTTGAGCAAGCTCTGCAACATCCAGACGAGGGACACAACAGATCTTCCCGACGCGGCGAACATCCCAGTGCTTGGACTCTCGAATAAAGCCATACAGGCAGTGGGTGATGAAGAGCCTGTAGATGATGGCGAGGAAGACGAACGCGAAGCCGTTGACCCAGCGTCCATCGTCAAGAAATCCGCCCTCGAATTCTCGCATCCCCCGTTCGAAGACCACCTGGCTCGCCACTTACTCTGGCCTGAGACCGAGAAGTTGTACGGTCACGGCTACGAAATCTCCGCAATAGCAGTCAGTCGAAATGGCAGCCTGGTCGCAACAGCATGTCGAGCGTCTTCCATCGATCACGCGGTCATTCGACTGTACGACACAAAGGAATGGCTTGAAGTGAAGCCCGCATTGAAGGCACATTCGCTCACGGTCACTTCGCTGCAGTTCTCGCCCGACGACAAGTACCTGCTCAGCGTCGGACGTGACCGACAATGGGTCGTATGGGAGCGCAGCGCCCAGCCATCTCTGTACACACAGAAACACTGCAATCCCAAAGGTCACTCGCGTATGATCTTAAACTGCGCGTGGACGCCGTTGGAGAAACCGACGTTCTTGACCGCCGGACGAGACAAGTCCGTCAAGATCTGGCAGATCGCCAACGACAAAGTGCAACTGAAGGGTACGGTGACCGCGAACGCTTCCGTCACAGCTGTCGCAAGTAGCGAACGGGTCGTGGATGGCACGGTCTGGTTTGCATTTGGTACTGAGGCGGGCGAGATCGGTGTGGTCAGTGCGAGAGCAGATGGGCTGGACACGGCCGAAGTGACTATGGTCAGCGCGGACATTTCTCCTGCTAAGACGATCAATCAAATCGCATGGAGACCGGGCAGAGACGCGGAGCAGGCGCAGCAGATTGCGGTAGCTACCGATGACTCTTCAGTACGTGTGTATAGTGTGGCGGCAGAGTCAGCGTAAAATGCGCACGGCGCAAAGCAGACGACTTTAAGCTTTGAATGAAAACGAATGTGTTGATATAGCACGGTAGGGCTTTTGTCTCGTGGATCTCTGCAATCGTCGCCTACCTTTCCACACCTTCGCCTAAATCGCATTTCCTACCTGTTGCCGGCATCTACAGGGACCAGCCCTCTTCTCTCAATTCAAATAAAAGCCCTCATGCTATCTGACGACGGCGTGCCATGCCATCCACAGTACTAACCCCCGCAAAATTGCCGTGTATGTGCCCTGATAGACTATGACAGCAGCTCGACCAAGAGTCTGAATCCAGTAGATGATCATCGCATGGAATCCCAGGGACAACCTCCGCGACGTTCGCAACGTGAAAAGAACCTTTCGCTTCGACCGTGATGGCAGCCATATATGTGCCGTATATGTCGGCTCGACAGATTCTCCCAGCGTCTCTGCCCGTCAGTTCTGCGATAGATTCGCAGAGTATGATAGCCGCATCGTTTGTCTCAAGGAGATGAGGAGTGATATGGGCGGTGGCAGATGATCTCGGGTAGTAGGATATAGTGCTACGAAGAAGGCATGTGGACAGCCAGCCTGCATAAGCATCTTGTCCATAGAGTCCACTGTTGATTCGCCCTGCTTCGATTTCCGCGGTTGCAGCATACTCGTCTCGAGGTTTTCGTAACAGACCGCTGTTCTTAGAGGAGTCGATGGAAGAGGAGGATGCGATGCAGCTGCTTCGGTGGGAGGAGTTGCTGCGTTGAGCTGAGTGTGAGGAGCTCCCTGGGGTGTCAGCACCTGGCACGCACAGATTGCTGAGGTGAAAAGTATCTCATTATGGTATCTTAGCAGCTGCTGTCGCGCTTCTCAAGTCGCTCAAATGACTGAAATAGTCCGCCAACGCCAGCGTGGATCCGCGTCTATATGCAAGCGTGTCTCGTGTGTACAATATCGCAGGGTCCCTACGGGATTTACTTTTGGTCCAGCATGTGCTTGAACTTCTCGATCTGGTGCTTTGTCAGTTCTGTCAACCCTTGAGTGTACGGAAAGCCTCACCTTCGTGCTCAGGTACTTCTCCACCTCTTCGCTCTTGATGCCCTGCTTGCCGCCCGTCTTCCATGCGAGTGGCACCATAGCCACTCTCTCCCGAACAACGACCTCGCGCCCAGGTCCCTCAACCGCGCGCACCTTGTCAGGGTTGTTTGTGAGCAATCTAATGCCCCTCTCTCCGTCCAGACCCAGATCTTGAAGCATTGCAGTAGCCAGACCGTAGCTCCTGGCATCTGCCGGATGCCTCAGCATAACGTTTGCTTCGTAGGTATCGTTGCCCAGATCTTGCAAGTTGTATGCTTTCAACTTCTCGCCAAGCCCAATACCTCGACCTTCTTGTCGCAGGTAAATAATCGCGCCGCCTGTGGGAGAGAAAGTAGGATCCGACATGAGGCGCGCACCTTCGTCCAGCTGCTCGCCGCAGTCGCAGCGCGCAGACCAGACAGTCTCGCCGGTGTAGCATTCGGAGTGTATGCGCACAAGGGGGAGATCAGAGGTGGGCGTCTGTACGTCGCCGTTCTCTGATGACGCTGAGGAAGGCGACGCCAGCCCCTGGTCGAGGTTGTTGATCGCGTCAGCGCCTGGCGTTCGTTTCGAGGGTATACCTTCAGCGCGCTTGATTGCATCTATCCGAGAGCTCATGCGGCCGGGGTATAGCCGCCCTACATATGCGCCTCTCGTCATACGGTCAAGCTCTGTCTCCCCTGGCCTCTCTGCGTCCAGTGACCGCGAACGGATCTGATTGCCAAAAACGATTGCAAGGTGCTCCTTGGTGTCTACATTGTTGCGGTAGACATGTAGCCACATCTCGTGCCCCGTGGTTGTCGGTATGCGCGCTCGCACTTCACATTCTACTACGGGCAATTTTTGGAGCAGTTCAGGTCTTGGCGAGTCGGTGGACCGTGAAGTGTCCACGGGAATCGAGCGGGGCGGTCGGCGGGGTTGTGACGGTGTGGTGAAGCCGGGCGTTGCTGGCGGTGTGAATGCTGGCGAGATAATAGAAGGCGGAGGGTCGGATCCGCGGTGTCGCGAGGCTTGCGGCCCATGATCTCTTGTGGTGTCTTCCCCTACGGCGCTGTCTGACGTGTGGAAGTCAAACCCAGTCCGGCCGGGGCTCTGCGGTTGTGGTGTGTAAAGCGGAGGGAGGCCCGGTGACGTATGGGATGGTAGTTCCGGCATATTGCAACACAATATGTATAGGCAATTGAGGATGGCACAGTGAACAGAGAGAGTATCAGAAGCGTGTACGCATGGAGTCGTGAGGTCTGAACCGTCTGATGTCGCAATGAGTGAGGGCATCGGGACTTTTGTGGGGACCGTGTCATAATCCCGAGGGCCGGAGCCGCTTTGGAAGCGTGCGGAAGAGCACCGACATTTGACCGCACTCGGGCACGGAGGCGGGTAAGTTCTTTTGTAATCATCATCGTAAGCATGACAGCGCTGGTGGTCGAGAAGCACGCGCAAGAAAAAAGTTGTGTTTGTTTGTGCTACCATGTTGTGACATGCAAATGCTCCTGCTGAATCTGCGTGACCCACGTCACCCCGCCTTCTGCATGTGAGCCTCAATCGACTCTCCGCTCCCTGCCCCAGACTTCGTCCGCGTTCCTCTTGCCCTTCGTCTCTGGCACATACCAAGAAAGGAAGACGAAGAAGAACACAGAGAGAGCTGCGAAGATCAAGTAGACCTTGCCACCCAGCTGCGCGCTCAGCAGCGGGAAGAATTGTGCCACAACAAAGGTCGCAATCCAGTTTGCACCAAGCGCGATACTCTGAGTTGCGTCCACGGCGTCGGGGCCTACAAGCTCGCTTGCCAAGATGAAAGGCACTGGTCCGAGTCCGAGCGCGAAGCTTGAGACGAAGAAGAGCACAGCGAGGGCTGATAGCACAGGCACCGACTTCATGATGCCAATGGCAAGCAGCAGAGAGCTGATGCCCATGCCAGCAATAGAGCCGAGAAGACACGGCTTGCGTCCAAACTTGTCTGGAAGTGGTGCACCTCCAGCTGTAATGACGATGTTGACTGCGGACACCGCAAGGTTGAGCAGCGCAGAGTTGGACTCGAGGAGTCCAGCCAACAAAGACACCCCGTACATGACGATGCTGTTGATGCCGCTGAACTGCTGGGCCAGCATGACCATGATGACTGCAATCGCAGCCTTCTTATAGTCTTCGTGGCGGAAAACCTGCATGATAGTTAGGGAGCCCTCCTTGTCGGTCGATGGCGACGAGCCACCCTCGTTGTGTAGCAGGGTCTGCTCCTCCTCTGTGCCACAGTTAGTATTGGTCGATCAAGGGTTCTGGAATTTACACGTGCCATTAACATTGGCGCCATCGACGCCCCAGTCGCTCATCTCGCTGTCGATGTCAGCGTCTGGTCCACGGATCTTGCGCAAAGCTCTCTTGGACTGAGTGAGGTTGTCCTTCTCGGCGAGGTACTTGGGGCTCTCGACGGATAGGAACAGCCCCAGACCCTGCGCAAAACCGATGAGACCACCAACAGCTAAAATGACCCTCCAATACGAGTCGTGGCTGAGGAAGTAGCCCAGCAACTGCGTGACCAAGATGCCAACGTTGCACATGATCTGTGTGAATGCGCCAAAGAAGCCCTTGTTTGCTGGCGGCGCGATCTCAGAGATGTAGAGCGGCACAATAACCACAGCTGCTCCCGCACCGACTCCAGACACCAGTCTGCCGAACGCCATGACGGCGATGGTGGGCGACAGCGCTTCGAAGACCGGACCAATCGCGAAGAACAGTGTCGTGATCTGCATCGCTCGAAGGCGGCCGTACTTGCCAGCGAGCGGTGCTGCTGACAGGGCACCGATCAGCCCACCAGCGGTATACATGGAGCCCACGACTCCCCATTGCGTTGGCGTCATTTCGATGCATTGGGGCAGGTTCGGCGTCGCGGTCGAGGTGATGGACTTCTTCTTGCAGCGAATGACATCCTCAGGCGCGTTGAGTTCAGACTGCGGTTGTCAGCTCTGTTGCATAGCGACTCGGACGTTGCATACCAGATGGAAGCCGAACAGCAACGGTCCCAACGTTGCCGTGAACAGGATGTACACGAAGTACCCCGTCAGGTCGCCAAACCACGACCGAGGGTTCATGACGGCTGCCGAAGCTCTAGAAAACGTCGTTGGGGCAAAAAGTAAGCTGTGGGGAGCTCTTTGCGAGTGTCAGCTTCATCTACAAGGAAGGGTACGCCATCGTGACATTGTGCGGACCACGGGCGCATATACCGGTTTGACGGGCCGCGGAGGCCTGCTGTGAATCCCAGGGATAGGCCCAACTACTTCTTCAACTAGCAACAAATTTCCAGCACAAAATGAACAGCTAAGATGAAGAGCGTGGACGGGGTCAATGTGTAGGGTTCGTCACGACGGGCGGTCATGAGAGCTCATCTGGAGCTTGGACAGCCTAGCGTTCACATGTTGCGGCTCTGCGGGGAGGCCATCCAGCTCAGGGCGGTACCTATCCATGCATCTCGCGGGCTGTCCTGCTTCACTCCTTCAACTGCCTTGGGCCTCACCTTGTATCGTCACCTGTGGTCAAGCAAAACATAGTGGCTTCGGCTTGAACCCAAGTAGCCGTCAAGCTTCACGTATCCGTCGATCGGCGACTTGCGCAGCCCCGAGAGAGACTCCAGTTTCCGCCCACGGAGATAGCCCACGGAACGCCGGATGCGCGTCTGCGCCTGCCGACGTGGAGACGTGTAAACGCTTAAACGAGACGCAGATGACCGAGATGAGCCAGCCACCGTCGAATCCCCCATCGTCGGGTGGCCCACCCTCGTCTGTAGCTCCAACCGCCCGAGCCGCCCTAGCACAGAGGGCCTTCAACGGTCGGTAACCCTTCCGCCACTGCGTCTTGGTGTCACACTGCTGTTTGTCGTGCCGTCCTTCTCAGTTCCTGCCTCCTGAATAATTTCACTTTGGTCGGTCTCTCTTCTGGCGGCGCTCTCTTCTGCTGATCGTGACTGACGATTTCGCTTATTGTTGGTCCGTCAGCCTCGCTGCTGTCAACATCACCCCATCACATCCATCTCACATCTCCGATATTCATATCTCCTGCACTACTCAGGTCCGCAAACACATATGTTTGGATGTCTTTACTAAGACAGCAATCGAATAGACACTGGAGAATCCACGCAAATGTTTGCAGGGTACAGCTCGAAGAAGCGCATCGTCGAGCGGTATAAGATCGTAGGCTTCATCAGTAGCGGTACTTATGGACGTGTCTACAAAGCTGAAGGCAAGAATGGCCGTACTGGGGAGTTCGCCATCAAAAAGTAAGTCTTATCGATCTTGTCATCTGATGATACTAACAGGTCAGGTTCAAACCGGACAAGGAAGGCGAACTTCAGTATTCCGGCATCTCGCAGTCCGCCATAAGGGAGATGGCCCTGTGTACGGAGCTGGCACATCCTAACGTAATACACACATCCGAGATCATACTGGAAGACAAGTGCATCTTCATCGTCTTCGAGTATTCAGAGCATGATCTCCTCCAGATCATCCATCACCACAATCAGCCTCAGCGCCAAGCCATACCGGCACGAACCATTAAATCAATTTTGTACCAGCTTCTGCAGGGTCTTGTCTACCTGCACCGCAACTGGGTCATGCATCGAGACTTAAAGCCTGCCAACATCATGGTAACACGAGATGGCAAAGTCAAGATTGGTGATCTGGGCTTGGCCCGTCTCTTCCACAAGCCGCTGGCGTCATTGTTTTCCGGGGATAAGGTCGTCGTCACGATCTGGTACCGAGCACCAGAGCTATTATTGGGAAGCCGACACTACACACCAGCAGTCGATCTTTGGGCAGTAGGTTGCATCTTTGCTGAATTGCTCTCCCTGCGGCCTATCTTCAAGGGCGAAGAGGCGAAGATGGACAACAAGAAGACTGTACCCTTTCAACGGAATCAGATGCAAAAGATTGTTGAGATCATGGGCTTACCGAGTAAAGACCGCTGGCCACTGCTGACATCCATGCCCGAGTATCCCCAGCTTACGTCGCTCATCGCGAGCACCACGGGAAGATATTCTCGCCCGCAGAGTGACGGCCTGGAAAGATGGTACCACCAGACCTTGAATAATAATCACTACCCTGTCGGCACTGGGCCTGATACACCTGGTCAGGAGGGACTGTCTCTCCTCAAGCAGCTCCTTGAGTATGACCCTCTCAAGCGCCTTACAGCCGAGAAAGCTTTAGAACACCCCTACTTTACCGTACACGGTAAGCCATCAGAGAGTTGCTTTGAGGACTCCAAGATCAAGTATCCTGTTCGAAGGATCAGTCAGGAGGACAACGACATCCGTACATCCAGCCTGCCAGGCACGAAGCGGAGCGGGCTACCAGATGACTCGTTGATCGGTCGGCCAGCGAAGCGTCTCAAAGAAGGATGACTATGAGCGGTGCCACCACATGGCCATTCTTGGATTGCAGGCCCGACTGTGGTCCCCAATGACCCTGCACTCATCCGCGGATGTCGCACGAACAATCAGGGGTTGTTCTGGCCATGTATACGACGGGGCACGTTAGAGCCTGGCTCGTGGTGACCCGAACGCCCGTGGCCTGGTACGGCATTCCGATCCGGCGACACGAGAAGTCGCGCAACGATTACATGTTTGGCGCAGGGCCTTGAGACAAGCCTATGATTCTTACGATGAGTAGAAGAGATTGCATAGCTAGCTACAAATGAGGGGCAGCATGCGCTTCGCAGCTGAGCAATTGAAGCGAGGAAGAGCTTCACAACGCACGTCAGCTGATCCGGCCTTACTACACAGCTATGAGCGAGCACAAGTAAATTTTGCGGAAGCACAACCGAGATGCTTCTACATGGATGTCAAACAGTTTTGCTGCCCATTGTTTCCCTTCTGTCAAGTGAAAATACTGACTCATCGATACAAGACAGGTCTTGTCTTGTTGCTGCTTTTTCGCGCTGTCCTTCCACAGTTCAGTCTACCTCCAAGATCAACTGTTATTCACGACATGGCTTTTAGTCATGCATCTTGATGGTCACATTCCTTGAAGCTTCATGATTCACGGTGCGCACCACATGGCATTTTGTGCACGGCTTCACATTCAAAGCGGTAATTCTGCACACCTCACAGTGCTTGCTGGCATGTGTGCCGCCCGTTTATAGGCGCTGCTGTCAGGAAAGCGCTACGTGACACTGTACCTGTGTTCCGTAACAGGAAGTGGTAAAGGAACAAACGAAACCAGTCATTGCGGAGTACGAATTCGACGTAATACGAGCCAGATAACATGGTCATTTCATTCGTCGCTAAAGCACTTGCGACCTCGAGGACAGTACTTCTGGCCATATTGCAGGCAACTCCACCACGTTCTGCAGGCTGTCCGTAGTCGTTGACGCTCCTGCCTTTTCGTAGGTGGTATGGTCTGATTCGCCGCTCAGCGATCAAGTCCACGGCAGGTAGGTGAAGGCAGCAGGCGCGTCTCGACCACGCGTTGTCACCCAGTGCAGGGGCCACTCAGCCATATAAACACGCCGCCCTCCTGCCTCTGCTTCTCCTTCATCTTTGATCATTCACGCTCCTTTACCCCGCCGCTCACTTCACACTGCACCTGGGTGCACGTCGTTCTGGATCAACTGCACCAGCTCACCTACAGCCTATCCTCTGGGAAAATCCTTATCAATACACCTTGGTCAATTCTTCCGGTCAGCAAGGTCGACAAACAAACATGAAACCTTTCGCAACTCTAGCTGCCCTCCTCGCGGCTACCGCAGTCGCTGCTCCTGCGTCTGATGTCAAGCCGCGCGACCTCTACAATGACGAGGCTCCTCACGCCAATGATGCCAACTTCGTTAGTGCCGTGATGCGGGCTCATTGGTACTGGCGACGCCTGCACTGCGCTCAGGACCTCGTCTGGGGCCAAGATCTGGCTGATGCCGCTCGCCGTGACATTGAAGAGTGCACTGTTATACCTGAGCACGTAAGCAACTACAGTAACACGTCACTTCACGTAGTGTGGCTAACAACATCCATAGATGCGTTCCGGCAGCAACCTTTCCTCCCAGAAGCCAGCTCCTTCCAACTACAATGAGTGGATCGAGTTCGCCCGTACCGCTGTCCATGGCTGGCACGAGGAGGAGGTCAAGTACCCGTACAACAACCCGCACTACGAAGACGCCTGGGGTCACTTCACGCAGATGGTCTGGCGCAACACCTCTCGCGTTGGCTGCGCTGTCGGCTACTGCGACCCTGGCCGAGTTGAATGGCCCGGTCGTCTGTACTGCTGTAAGTTAATGCCTTATGAAGAAGAGCCTGCACTAACAGTATCAGACTACGACTTTGTTGGCAATAACATTGCGGCCGGCCAGTTCCAGGCGCAGGTCTGGGGTCCGGTTTGCGGCGATCCTTCTGCTGTGGAAGTCACCAAGCGCGGTGAAGTCAGTTACGACTGGACTCGCAAGTAAGATTTTTGACTTGCTTGTACAGTCGAAAGATTCACGGCTCACGCGGCTCTTGCTGCGCTGTTATTCTCAAAGGCTTTCTCCAAAACAAATGACCGCGGTATGACAGGTTAGGTGGGGAACGGTGTTCACGGTACATAACTCTCATATTCTTCCCTCGTGCATACCTGGCAGCGAATGCTGCTGCACCTCTGACCATCTGGTTGGTTATCTTGGTTGCGCTATCTGCATTGTCAACGATGGAAACGACGACTATGATGCTAGGCACGCACATCAGACAGACACGGAGTAGCTCAACATGACTGGCGCATACCTAGATTCAATACATCCTTCTCATTGCAAGTGTTCTTGACGCGACTGCTACTACGATGCCTCCTTGACCACCTGCTCCAGTGTCTTAACATACTCCCGCACCTCCTTCGCCCCAATGAGCGTAAAGTCTCTCCTTCTGCCCTCAAAAACAATGTACGGCACACTATCCACGCCATTGCCAGCCTGCTCCCTCGCCTCCATCTTCGTCTCCATAGCCTCCTCACTCTCATCCTCGACTACACGCTTCGCCTCCTCCTCGCTCACCCCCGCAGCAACGCACGCCTTGGTCAGTGCCTCAGGACTACTCGGGTGCGCGCGCTGCGTGAAGTACTGCTCGTACAAGCTCTCGAGCGCCTTGACGCCCGCCTCCGCACCGTGGCGTCCCTGCACATATCGCAGCACGCGGTGCGCATGGAACGTATTCGCGACCGGCCCACTACTAAAATCAAACACAACCCCCTCATCTTTACCCAGCGCAGCCATGTACGCCGCGTATTTCTCGAAGCGGGCCTCGCTGCCGCCGTACTTTTCGTCGCGGTACCAAATGTGTCTGTCTTCTCCCGAGGGGCTGAAGTCCGGGTAGAGTTGGTAGGGTGCGATGGTCAGGGAGAAGGTTACGGGGGAGGAAGGGTTGGAGGCGCGGAATGTGGAGAGTGCGCGGCGCAGGCGCAGGAAGGCGAGGTAGGTCCTGGGTTTTTTTAGGTCGGGAGGTAAGGAGTGGAGCGTGGAGGTGAGGTACCATGGACATATTGTGTCGAGGGTGAAAGTTATTGTGGAGGCGTAGGCCATTGGGGTGGTGGCGGTGGGTGGTTTTACGGCGGTGCTGATGGTGTGGGCTCAGGGTACGGGGGGAGGAGGTAGGGGTTTTTATGGTGGGAGATGCTGAGGATATGCTCGAATGTGAGGGATTCTAATAGTAGCATGGTTAGTATACTACCGGAGTTGTGGACCACGATCAGCGAGGCTGCGCTCCGCATCGCCGAGCAACGTCATGCGGGGAGTGATCTACGCTAGGATTGAGATGGACCGAGGTGTGGCTGAAACTGGGTCGGTGGCGTAACACTGAACGTCCAAGTATGGTAGAGAACGAGGCTAAGAGGTTGCATAAGAGTATTAATATTTGGTCTGAAGTGTAAGCAATGAGGTGTCTAGCAGAATGGACATGTAGACCGTGGAGGGCTTGTTTACTCAACAGCCACCAACAGTTACAACAGCTATCTTCACATCGACATCAACGAGTCCCGCCGCCGGAACGCCTAGTTCAACTTTACATAGTTTCCTGAGAAAGTCAGTTCTGACACGTTGGGCTGGAATATTGGAGATCATACCTGGGAACTGCCCCTGCTTGCCCCGGACCTTGCCGGTCCACCACTCGTTCTCGTTCTGTGTTCTCGTGATGATCTCAATGGTGTCGCCAGTCAGGAAGCTGAGATCACCCTCAGACTGAGCCTCAAAGTCGTACAGAGCTGTACACGTCTCCACCGCAGGCATGCCACTGAGGCGAGAGGGCTTGGGCTTTGGTGGGGGTGGTGCAGCACCCTTCGCTTTTGCCACAGAGCCCCATGAGCCTTGCGATAATGTTGGTGACTTGACGTCTCCAATCGCGCCAGATGGGCCGGGGCTATACGGTGGCGGCGCTGCGTCCTCGGAAATCGATGTGCGGTCGGCTTTTGCCTCCTGCGCTTTTGTCGCGTACTTGGAAACGCCCGGTCCTCCTCCTGGTCTTGTACGTCCGCCTGTTGTCTTGAACTTGACAACCGACAGCTTCTCTGCCTCTGCCTGAATATCTCCTCGCTTCTTCTCGTACGCTGCTTCAATATCCAGCTCCAGGTCGAAGTAACCAATGTCAAGCCGTTGCATACGCTCGTGCAGTGTGTAGAAGACGTTCAACTGCATGTAGTAGAATGACTGGAAGAGAGGCTGAATGAACTCTCTTTCCAACGCGAACAGCTTCGGTAGCTCATCCTTGAGCAGGTCGTTGAAGTAGTTGTAGTCTTGTGTGGCCTGCTCGACATCGTTCTCGGCGCGGTACATGGCCTTCTCGTCCTTCAGAGTCTTATCCTTCTTGTCCTGCAGCTTCTTCAGGGTCGCCCGGTGACGGTCGTAATCGAGCTGCTTGTGGTCGCGCTTGGCGCCCAGCTTTCGTACAGCTTTGATGATCTCGAGCAGCTGGTTTGCGGGCGAGATGACGCGTGATTCTATCATCTCCAGCTCAGGCTTGAGTGTCTCCTGCAATTCTGCGACAACCTCCTGGTACTGTTCGCAGGCCTCGATGCCTGCGGTGTTTCCCTCATCGTGGAATGACGTGGGGTCCGACATTCGTCCGGAGATGGGCTTGTAGATTTCGGCGATGGCCTTTGAGAATTCGATCTGATGTGTGAGCATGCCTGTGACCTTTGCGTTAGACGTGCCTGCGGTACGAATATGAAAGCTTATTATGCGCACCATTGATGGCCTCGAAATACCTGTTGCACGTCAGTCAGCAGAGCCGTGAGCATGTATAGCAGCGCAGCGCACTTCTTGGACTCCTCATGGAGCTTCTTCGTTTCCTTTTCCAGCTCGGCAAAGCGACGCTCGGCGTCGATGTAGATGGCATCCTTTGTGATCTCGCCCTATGTGCTCCTGTTAGCGCATACATGCTGACATGTATGTGCTCGCGGAAAGCGGCGCATGGCTGCAGCGGCGTCTGTCCCCAGCTTCCACGGAAGACGTACAATGTTGAACTTCTGCTTGAACGTTTGGGGCGTCTGTGAAGTCTGTCAATACCTGTTGTGGCCTAACTTGGCGCGTGATGGGGCGCGGCCTACTCTCACGACGCCTTTCGTCAACCCTTTCCAACTCATTGTGCTTCACTGCAGGCGCGGTGTGCAGAGAGGATGCGGCGCAAGGGGGTCTTAGCAGTGGTAGAGCGGGAGCAAGCCGTCGCAGGAGAGCAGCGCGGAGAGAAGTGGGCGCTTTAGTTGGTGGGTCTTGTCGCTGTCCCTCTTGACCATGACGTGGGTACAGCCGCTAAGCCACACAGCCACAAGTCAGATGCACGCACGCAGCCCGGGCAATGCTGCACGCTGCCCGCCGCACCTGGTTCGAGAGCTGCTTTGTGCGCGCTGTGCGATGGACACGGCACCCGGAATAGCTTCATCTGCCTCTCCACAACATAATGGCACGTCCTGCTTGTTCTGCGGACAACCCCCCTCTTCTTCGCTCCGGCCGAGACATCCGGCAGCCAGCAGGGTCCACCTGATGCGGGCGACGGATGGTGGCTCGGTCTTCGGTCGTTATGTCAGCATGATTCTCTAGCTCGGCCTGAGAAGCCCGCCCGAGTCGTGGTTTGCTGCTCCGACTGCGACATCACCACACACAGCCATCACCAACATGTCGAGTATTGCCCCCACGATTGCGAGGCAGGCCCTCCGCATTGCCTCGAGGAGGTATCCAGCGTCGACCTTCGCCCGCACATCCTTCCGCACCGCTGCGAGCCGCCGCAACTATGTCTCCGAGACCAAGTCGAACAACGCCACCGTCAACGTTGACACCACGATCCAGGCAGAGAAGAGTGATTTCCTGAAGAAGACCGGCGAGACGGCAGCAGACGCGACCATGCCCACTACAGGCATGTCTGCCGACGCCATGATGAGCCCGACTGCTGGTGAGCACCGCCACTCGCCCCGCGTCACTGATTGATATTGACTTGACCAGGCATCCTGAAGCAGGCCACCGTCATGGACCAGGGATCGCGACCGATCTACTTGGACATGCAGGCCACCACGCCCATGGACCCCCGTGTCGTCGACGCCCAGCTTCCCTTCATGACGGGCCTGTACGGCAACCCGCACTCGCGCACACACGCCTACGGATGGGAGACCGACAAAGCCGTCGAGAATGCCCGCGCACACATTGCGAACCTCATTGGAGCTGACCCCAAGGAGATCATCTTCACCAGCGGCGCCACCGAGAGCAACAACATGAGCATCAAGGGTGTGGCCCGCTTCTTCAAGCGCGCCGGCAAGAAGAACCACATCATCACAGCACAAACAGAGCACAAGTGTGTGCTGGACAGCTGCAGGCATTTGCAAGATGAGGGCTTCCAGGTCACCTATCTCCCGGTCCAGAGCAACGGTTTGGTGGACCTGAAGCAGCTCGAGGAAGCGATGCGCCCCGAGACAATGCTCGTCAGTATCATGACCGTCAATAACGAGATTGGTGTTGTGCAGCCTATGGAGGAGATTGGCAAGATGTGCAGGGAGAGGAAGATCTTTTTCCACACGGATGCCGCGCAGGCTGTTGGCAAGATTCCCATCGACGTCAACAAGATGAACGTTGACCTGATGTCCATTTCCGGTCACAAAATCTACGGACCCAAGGGTGTTGGTGCCTGCTACGTACGGAGAAGGCCCAGGGTCAGGCTTGACCCTATCATCAGCGGAGGTGGACAGGAGCGTGGGCTGCGAAGTGGTACGCTCGCCCCGCCTCTTGCGATCGGCTTTGGCGAGGCTGCTCGCATTTGCAAGGAGGAGATGGAGTACGACACCAAGCGCATCACGAAGCTCTCGAACCGCCTGCTCGAGGGCCTGCTCGCCATGGAACACACCACACTGAATGGAGACCGTGAGCGCCACTACCCTGGTTGCGTCAACGTCTCTTTCGCCTACGTCGAAGGCGAGTCTCTGCTGATGGCTCTGAAGGATATTGCCCTGTCGTCTGGCAGTGCATGCACGTCAGCTTCCTTGGAACCCAGCTACGTTCTTCGTGCTCTTGGCAGCAGTGATGAGAGCGCGCACAGCAGTATTCGATTCGGCATTGGGCGATTTACGACAGATGCCGAGATTGATTATGTGTTGAAGGCGGTCAAGGAGCGCGTCACATTCCTGCGCGAGCTCAGCCCGCTGTGGGAGCTCGTCCAGGAGGGCGTTGATCTCAACACGATCGAATGGAGCCAGCACTGAGTGGAAGTCTGAGGATACCCGGAGGATTCTTGTACAATATTGGGGCGCATTGGGTTGATAGGATGGGTTTGAAGCACACGCTCGCTGAGGCCTCATGAATGAAGAGCTGCGTACTTGAGCAGGACTGTATTTCCATGTTGATGAGCCTTTCCAAGATGACTGCAAGTGATGATCCCATTGTTGAGTGAAGGTTCTTGGTTGGAGATTGTCAAGTTGTGGAAGCGGCGACCCTTGGCGGGTGGTGCCAGAATTCATCATCGTGTTCGGCGGAGAGCCCAGGCTTTCCCCCGCAAGCAACTCCAACCCATGGCGGTGCCCGAGACAACGCTGAACTGGCTGTACAGCGTTCTGACCAGCGTGAGTGGCTCCCAGCTGTCTCTACGTCTCTACATGCTAATCGCGGCAGAACTACGTCGACGTCAATCGCACATATCACGACGCCACTGAAGCTCTCTCTTACTACCCGTCCCTCGCGGTGCGCACCGACGTCTACAGTACGTAACCCAACGCGCAACACCATCTTGCAGCCCCTTGCCTGCAAAGCCCGCGCACAACAGCTGACAAGCGCAGCTTACGAGAATGGGTCCTCCAACCTCCTGCTCAACCTCAGCGGGACGCTGCCTGTCACGTTCCGCGGCGCAACCTACGGCTTTCCGGTAGCAGTATGGGTGCCCTACGTCTACCCGCGCGAACCGCCCATTGTGTACATCAAGCCAGACAAAGACATGCTGGTGCGACCCGGCCAATATGTGAGCGGCGACGGCCGGGTCTACCACCCGTATTTGGCACAATGGGTCAAGTATTGGGATGTGAGTGCGAGCGCGACATGCGCACGCCAGTGAAGGCGTGCTGCTGCATGGGTCCCAGCTGACCTCCTTATAGAAGTCTACGCTGTTCGATATGCTCGCTGTGCTGCGCGACGTCTTCGCAAAAGAGCCTCCCGTTCGATCTAGGCAGCCACAGCCGCAGTACAATGCGCCCGCGCAACAGGGTCCTCCGCCCGTCCCTCCCCCACCCGCTGAGTACAGGCGATCCGTACAGGGCACACAAGGTGCAGCAGCTTCGCCGGGTCCCTCTCAAGGGCCACCCGCTCCACCGCCAAAGCCACCGAAGCCGTATGAGCAGACCAGCCACACGCCGCAGCCACAAAAAGACCGATACTCGCAACCACCTCCCCTCCCCCCGCACCCGCCGCAACAACAGACACCAGCACAGCAATATCATCAGCCGCAGAGGAATAGCTATGGCGCACCGCCCACTTGGCAGCAGCAAGGACCTCCGTCCGCGCAAGGGACCCCTCGGCGGCAGGACAGCTATAATGTGAGCCCAGCGACGCCCGTTTTACACGGTTCCCGGCAGCACATGCAATCACAAAGCTTCCAGTCTAGATCATATACGCCGAGGAGCCCCGTCAGCTCAACTGCTCCGCAGGGACAGCGGAATGCACCCGCCTTCGCGAGACAAGCGCCTTTGCAGCAGCCTCCAGCAAATGGTCTGCCGCCACAACCGTACCCAGGCCAACAGGGCGTACCTCAGTCCCACGTTCAACCATTAACTCCACAGCAGCAGTATGGAGCCCCCCCGCAGCAATGCCCTCCACAGCACCCGCAACAATATCAACACTATCAACACGCGCAACAGCAAGCCCCTCCAGCCCCCAAACCAGCGCCGCCCGTCAACTTGCTTGACGACTCGCTCGAAGTAACTCTACCCTCGCAACAAGGCAACCAAACGTCTCTCCCTGTGCCACCTGTGCCGCCCAACCCGCAGAAAGATGCTCTCCTCACAGCTCTGAGCCAGGCTCTTGTATCGCAGACGCGTGAGGTCGTAGCCTCGAATCAGGCTGCTGTGGCGCCATTGCGTGCGCAACAACAGGCGCTGCAAACCGCATACTCAAGGCTGCAAGCCGAGTTGAGTGAACTGCAGCATCTGGATGCGGCTCTGGCTTCGAACGAGCAAATACTGAAAGGTGCCATGGTTGAAGCAGACCGCGCTATGGACGATGCACGGAGAAGACAAGTGCCAGATGTTGACGACGTGCTCGTAGCGCCTACTGTAGTGGGGCAACAGCTGTATACGCTTGCGGCAGAAGAGCGAGGCATTGCTGATGCTCTGTTTGTTCTGGGCCGGGCACTCGACAAGGGGAGGATTTCTGCTGACGTGTTTGTCAAGGTGAATGATACCGGCTCTAGTACCTATTCATACGCTGACGTTATCCAGCAAACACGCAGCCTGGCTCGCGAGCAGTTCTTGAAGAAGGCGTTGATCAAGAAGATCGCAAAGGGCATGGCATTGGATGAGTATCAGATGCGGTGAGACCTTATGACTAGACTCACCCACCTGATTCGTCGTCCAGGCACCCGCGCATGCATAGCAGACTACTGACTGTTCTTGTAGTCAGGCTATCGCCAATATGCCAGGCATCCAAGATTCTGGGCCTGACAGCACGCCTGTGTCACCGTCGAGCACGAGAGCAGTACGCGAGCTATCACCCGACTATTCTTCAACCGAGACGGGTTCGAGCACATCACCAGAAAACGTGCACCCTCCTCCAGACGCAACCAAGCTCAAAAGGTGGCTGGGCATTACAGGTGCATGACTGATGATGATGTTCGAATAGACTTACGATGTGGAGGCGACAGCCGATCAGGTACGAGGGCACGGCCCTGCACGCATGGCTAATTAAAGTTACCTATCGCCAAATTCACGTCTAGCGTCAGGCAACCATCGCGAGACGGGCGCGGCAAAGCAAACAAAGGGGAGTCAATTATCGTGCAAATTTCTCCTGCTCCATGTTCTCTGTGTTCCTCTCTTGACGCTCGTTTTCGAACCATCGCGCGACTTTCGCGCAGCCATTCGCTTTACTTTATATATCAGTCGTAATGTCTACATCAGAGACCGCAGGTGCGCCTCAGGCACCACAAGCGCCTCAAATCACAGCAACTTCTCCAGCCGGGCACACAACGGCCGTCTCCAACTCACCTCCTCCACCAACCGTCAGCGTGCCATCGCAACATGCCGCCCCTACTGCTGCTCCTCGATCAAATGCGACACTAATGCCACCCTCGGCTGCCGCTCCAGCTCCTGCCAACCCAGATCGCTCCGCAGACCAAGATGACCTCACTTACAACGAACAGCTCAACGCTGCGGACCGCTACTGGAAGTTTAAGATGGCGCTTCAGATTGCCATGATATTCGCCAGCATTATTGGCATCAGCTGCTTGGCCTGGGCATTGGCCACAGCTCACAAGTTACCCACTAACTGGGGCTACGGTTATGGGAGCTCCTGGGCGCTACCCTGGGGTCTGATCACCTTCTCTATATCCCTCATCTGGTGCGCCCTGTGCATCGCGCGCCTCGTGCTCGCAAAGCACCCTGTGCACCCCGGTGTCCGCGTCACTATGGACCTACTATTGTGGCTAGGCTTTCTGGTCACCGCACTGTTCACATTGTACGCGCTGTTCGACCTGGTGTACTGGGGCTCTGACGGGGATATCGGCTATTCCCTTGGCTACAGCACTAGCTACGGCGACTACGTGCTGCAGAAGAACAACACCTGGGTTTGGGAGACGTCTGATTCTTACTCCGGCGTCACGTACAATCGCGTCTGTAACGGGAGCAGCAGCTACACCTACTACGAGCCCCTGCCCTTCCACAACTGCGCCGAGATGGACGCGTACGTCAATACGCTCTGGCACGAGAAGGGCAACCGCGCGCGCGTTGAGCTTACCGCCGTCGTCACCCAGTGGCTCGGCTTACTGCTGCACTTTACCCTCTTCGTATGGGCGTGTGTTGACTGCCACCGCTACCGGCACTCGAAAGTGAGCAAGGACGCCGAAAAACTGGCCGCCGGCATCGTGCAGAACATGGTCCAGAACGGCGCTGTTGTGCCGCCGCCGGGCACGAGGCCAAACCACATGAGCGGCGGTGAGTGGCAGCAGAGTTACCAGCAGTTGTCGCCCGGCGCGAGCGAGGCATTGGCCCAGGGGCCATACGGCCTCACACCGTACGCCCGGGGATACGCGCAGGGATACGCGGCCATGAACCAGCATCCGACGGTCAGGCAGCAGATGGGTCCGCAGATGCAGATGCGTGGGCCACAGCAGATGAGGCAGCGGCCGATGAGCGACGAGCTGCCTTTGCCCCCTCTGCCGCCGCGACCGCAGCCGCCGCAGCAAGTAGTCGCAGGGCCGAGTAACGGCAAGGCGCTTGTGCAGCAGCACGGCGTGGCGACGAGTTACTACGAGCCGCAGCGCTAGCCGGGAGTAATGTGAGCAGAAAGCATGGCAGGTGTGCGAGGTGTGCGGATTAGCATTTATACCCATCTACGTTGACGAATTAGCATAATCATCATACCACGAGATAAAGACTTGTTTAATTACCCTGCCTGTGCTGATACGGTGCTGGCGCAGATGTCAGCGCCACGCAAATGCCATGGGCAGTTTGTCTGACTGCACAGACGGTGGTTTGTTTGCGTATAATACCATTGGACGCGTTTCCAGCTTTATGCATCATGTTGGAAATAAATGCGGGAAGATGAGCCTATCTTGCGAGAGGCCAAGGTAAAAGTCATCGGTATCTTGTGTGCCGGAGAAGCTGATGGCTTCATTTTCAGTGTGGGAAAGTGATTCCTGAAGGAAGAGTGTAGGATTTACTATGGTACCTGGCATAAGTTTTGCCTGTGGATTATGTTGTGGCGCATGCGTGATGTAACCTTTATAGCTTTTGATACGCAGACATCAGGCCGGTCAGCATAGACTGCAGTCTTATCTGGCTGAGATAACATACATACATTCGGTCCTACCCCTGGCCATCCTTCCCCACTCACAGAACTCATACCAGCTACCAAAGTACACAGTACAACAACGACCGAGCTTTGCGGACTCACTGTTGGGGATCGAGCCATGAAGGGAAATCTATCAGTACCTTCCTAATGCGTCAAGTTTGCGCTAGCACGCTATATGCATTGTAAGAGTCACATAGTGCTGCTCTTTCGTGCAAGAGGGGGCCTTGGCATGTCAGCTTTTTGAAGCTGGGTGTTTTGTCTACGACGTTACAATACACAACCTCCAAGACTCTTTCACTTGGTACTCTTCATCCAATCATACCAGTATCAGCTACTCAACATACCGAATTGGGTCAGTGCCAACATGTCAAGCGGGAACCTCGACGCGGTCTCTATCGCCCGTCTGTCTCTACACGACCCTGTCCACTTCGGCATCCAACACTCTCAGACAGAGCATCGCCTTGAGCTGGTCAAACATTGGAATGTCTCTACTGGCGCAAACGTGCTTGAACTAGGATGCGGCCAGGGAGATTGCACCACCGTACTGGCTTCTGTTGTGCATGAGCAGGGAAAGATTGTTGCCGTCGACCCCGCAGACTTGGACTACGGCTCTCCATACAGCCTCGGCCAAGCCCAGCATCACATCTCGCAAGGCCCCTTGGGCGGGCAGATCACTTGGGTCCAACAGTCACCGCAAGACTACCTCGCCTCGCTCTCCGGCACTGATGGCAAGACATTCGACGCAACCGTGCTCGCTCACTGTCTGTGGTACTTCCCCTCGCCTTCGCTTATCCTGGACACTTTCCGCGCTATCAGAAAGCACAGCAAACGCCTTCTCCTTGCGGAATGGTCGCTGGTCGCGACGAACCCATCGGCTCAGCCTCACGTGCTAGCTGCGCTAGCCCAAGCAGCGTTGGAGACGTGGAAGCCGACGAGTATCTCAAACGTCCGCACGGTGCTGAGCCCGAAGAGGCTTACAGAGCTGGCTGTGGCAGCCGGATGGCAGCTGGAGAGGGAGGCTCGTATAGAGGTTGGCGAAGGTCTGTTGGATGGACAGTGGGAGGTATCTGCGTGCCTGTCTCCGAAGTTTGAGAAGCAAATCGAGGACCATGTGAGTGGCGAGAGAGAACGGGGTGTGGTCCATGCTTTGAGGGACGCGTGTGAAGCAAGCTTGGAAGTTGTTCCTGGTGGCAAAAAGGGTGTTAGAGGGATGGATGTTTGGGTTGCTAGTTTTGTGTGATCGGACGAGTTGGGCGTTTTTGATGACCATTTTCTGTTCCGTCCACGAGCTTTTGCATTATCGACGCCCTAATAGATATAGGCAATGACGAAGAGTTATTCCTGCTTTCCGCCTTGCTACGTGAATTGAGATCATCGCGGAACAGTGAGGTTGATAAACCGTTGAAGGGCGTGCTTGACATGAAGGGTCTAACTTGAATGGTGCACATCTTCCAGGTGGCGTAACCTTTAGCGAGTGAGCCAATCTCTCTGGTCAAAATAACTCACTTTCATTGGTCTCTCAAGTGAACGGTGTCGAGGAACAACAAGTGATGTTCTGCAAAAGGGCGGCGGACGCAGACAAGGGCGATTGTTGCTGCCTAGCTTAGTCTTCAGGTAAGACTCAGCTCCTCTTCTTGTATACATCACAAGTCACGGTCTCGCTTGCGTTCTCGCTTCTTTGACCTGATCCCATCTCCTTCGAATTGTTCAGCATCCGTTTGCTGATGCAGCATCAGCAACGACGATGGCACTGCTGGCGAATCGGGGCCTCTCGAACTCTGGCCACACCCGGCTGCGCGGCCGACCTTACAATGGCGAACCGAGCCTGCACGAGCATCAAAGCATCCTCCTTCCATGGGGTGTCCGATTAACTGATTAGGAATATCAAGCACCGTGATCGATGCAACACGCACGCTGCCGTTGGATCCGATCGAACGCTAGCACCAGAGCGCAGTGCATTCTACATCTGCGCAATGGAAGAATGATCCTCGTGACAAACGACTAAATCACACGATCGCAGATTCGCAGTGCGACCGAACCGCGTCAGCCATCCACGTATTGCGTTGAGCCGGCACAACCACCAACGACCAGATCCTACATGTGCCGTGGCAGGGATGGCCTCGAATCCTCAAGGAGGAGCACGATAACACCATCGCCACGGTCAGCGTGTTCCCTTCCTTCGAAAGGCTGCCGTTGTCAATCACAGAACACGATGTCACCATAGCGCCACTGGAGTCGGTCTTCCTTCATGAAGAAGGTACGATGCTTTATTGTCGCGCGGCGCGATTCACTGGCAAGGCCTTCACGCCTCAGCGAATTGCCGGTCGTGTGGCTTGAATGAATCAAGCTCGGCTAAGAGAGCGCGCCCCCCCTTGGCAACGCTTCGTATCGCGTGCTCAATACTAGTGCCCAAAGCAGGGTTTAGATTGTTTAGGATCCGGAGGCGTTGATTCTTGCGACACGCCAATTAGCCTGCCTCGATTCATAACGAGGCCCGCGATGGCCTGCAGCCTTGCGATCAGCTCGAGCAGATGGGTGTTCGACAAAGCCGGCGTCTGCGACCTGGCGTTTGGCTGCGCCAACACTCAAGGGACAAAATGCAATGCCCAAACATTCTGCTGCATTCGGTACCATGGCCGCGGCGCATGCAGTACGCCCGAGCGCGACCGCATGGTCCAGTCGGTGCAATGGGAGCTTCTCCGCTATCAGTCAAGTCTTCCGCGCTTCTCGAACACTTCACGCACTGGCTTTTCCAATTACGGCCAGCGATAAGATGGTATCATTACCTGGGTAGTCATGATCTCCGTCCACCAACATGGTCGCGCTTGTGTCCCTGGATCTGTTCCAATACCAGCGACAGTGAGCTGTGCACCACCTTCCTTTTCGCACTTAGGTAGTATCGCAGTTTTGCCGCCTAATGAGAGAAGTCATTCTGATTGGCAGTTTCGTACCACCTTGCCGCAATATGCAATCGCGTCAAGCTGTAGCGCTATATGCTCATGTGAACGGCTTTCAGGAGTCTATATAACACGGCCTTCATCTCACGATGTGCAGGGTCGCAGCGACAGTCCTCGGCCACTTTCACAATGGCAGCACAACCTATGGGTGATACGCTCATTCTCGGTGCACCGGGCATCGAGGGCAAGACTACTGTTGTTCCCAGCCACGAAGCCATCAACGCATTCACCGATGAGAAACACCGTCTTGCTGAGAATGATGGCGTTTCCGACGAGAAGGGTGTGCTGGAGCCCGAGGTCAAGGCAGCTCTGCCTTCGTACGACAGTGCCAACGAGGATGATGATAACCACATCATCATCACTGGAGCAGACGCTGCCGCTCACCTGCTGCCCATGCGAGACGACCAGGAGCCGGCTTTGACCTTCCGAAGTATCTTCCTGGCGACTGTCCTTTCCGCATTCCAGGCTGTGGTGTATCAGATCTACCAGGTATGCTACTTGTTACCATTCAGCTAGCCCACAGTCACTGACCTCCATCAAGTTCAAGCCCACGGTCGTCACGATCCAAGGAACCTTCATCGTCCTCATGGCATACTTTCTCGGTAACGCCTGGGCCAAGTTACTGCCTCGTGGCGAGAAGTTCGAGGCCCGTTGGAGGGCTAATGGTGGTGTTGGCAAAGTACCCCGTTACATCCAGATCATCTCTTTCTTCAACAGGGGTCACTGGAACCTCAAGGAGCATGCTATCACAGCGATCACAGCTACTTCAGCATCTATCGCTGCTCCCAGCAGTCAGGTATTTGCTGCGCAAGATATCTTCTATGGCTTGCCTCTGAAGCCCGTTACCGTCATCTTTAGCACCATCTCGATTGGTCTGTTTGGCTACGGTATCTGTGGTATCTTGCGTCCCATCTGTGTCTGGCACGTCGATGCGGTCTACTGGAGCAGTCTACCCACTGTGAAGGTTATCCAGGGTCTGCACTGGCAGTCGGTCAAGGACTCGAAGCCCATCAAGTGGTTCTGGATTGCGTTTTCGGGCATGTTTGCCTACGAGTTCCTGCCAGCTTACATCTTCCCTTGGCTGAACTCGGTTTCTATTCCCTGCTTGGCTTCTATGAACGCCACTGGTTCAAAGGCTGCCATTCTCACGAACCTTTTTGGTGGTGCTACTAACAATGAGGGTCTGGGCATGTTCTCCCTCTCTCTGGACTGGCAATATGTGAGTACTCTCGCAAAACTGCATGGTCTGGCTGATCATCTTTCTTTCTACAGATTACGTCGTTCCAGTCATCGCTTCCGCTGAAGTTTCAGTTGCATCAGACTGCCGGTCTCATCGTCTGCATGTTCGTCATGCTTGGTATCTACTATGGCAACGCCTGGGGCGCGAAATCGTTCCCGTTCATGTCGACTCGTCTTCTGACTCAAGACGGCAAGAAGTACCCTAGTACGCAAGTCTTCGTCAACGGTGTGCTCGACAAGACTGCTTTGGCCAAATACGGTTTGCCGAGACTAACAGGTACCTTCGCCTACGCTATGTTCATGGCCAACGCTGCTGTAAGTTGCCAACTCCCACTCCCGATGGGAACTTTCTGACAGCCCCCAGATCGGAGCCCTGATTGCCCATATTGTCCTCTTCTGGGGTGGCGACATTGTGAAGACTTTCAAGAACGCCAAGAAGGGAAGCTTCAACGACCCACATCACGTCCACATGCACAAGCACTATAGGGAGGCACCTTGGTGGTGGTACATGATTGTGCTCGTCATCAGCTTCGTTCTTGGTCTCATCGTTGTCATCAAGGAGAACATCACTCTGCCCGTGTGGGGTTACATTATCGCTCTCGTCATGGGCACCATCATCGCTCCCTTCAGCACTATCCTCTACTCCCGCTTCGGTAACGGTATCGCAACGAACAACTTGTCCAAGATCATCGCCGGTCTGCTTCTGCCTGGCCGCCCCATCGGCAACATGTACTTCGCCGCATGGTCTCACAACGTCATCAACGGCGCCGTGCAGCTCAGCATGGATCTGAAGCTTGGAGAGTATCTCAAGATCCCGCCCCGCGTCATGTTCCTGACCCAGATCTACGGAACTGTGCTCGGTGGTTTCATCAACTACGCCGTCATGATTTCCATCGTCACAGGCAACAGGGAGATGCTTGCCGACAGCAACGGCGACTCGTCATGGAGTGGTGCTACCATCCAATCCTACAACACCAACGCCACCACCTGGGCGCTTGCCGCATACATCTACAAGCAAGGCCAGACGTACTACATTGTACCCTACGGTCTGCTGATCGGCGCCGCCGTCGTCGCCGCGCACCGCGTTATCGCACAATTCGTGCCCAAAATCGGCAAGTTCTCGCTCCACGAGATCAACTTCCCGCAGTTCATCCAGTACGCTGGTTACATCCCGTACAACCAGTCGCAGACTTGCGTCCTCCTCAGCTGGACCATTGCTGGTTTCTACACCCAGTTCTACCTCCGCAATTACCGCCCCCGCATCTTCAAGGACTACTCGTACCTCATTGCTGGCGCCTTTGATGGCGCTAGTCTGACTTGCATGTTCATTCTGTCGTTCGCGGTGTTCGGCGCTGGCGGACCTGCGGTTCCATTCCCGCAGTGGTGGGGTAACAATGCTGCTGGTAACTACGACCACTGCCCTGTTGCGGAGTAGATTGTTGCATTACGCTGGTGGTACAGTGGTGTCTTGCTTCATTCTTGTAGATATGAGGGAGCGTCAGTTGCTTCAGACGTAGATAGTAAGGCCACAAGTGGTCACGAAGCCTAATGACGACATTCTCTACGATTTGATATTCTATGCTCCATGCTTCTGGAGGCCCATATCGTTGACCTCTGTTCAGAAATTTGCTATTTGTACAACCAACACCGCCGGTTCTATTTTACGTGATGCCTGCCACGACCTTCCGTCAATCGTACACTCTTCCACGGATCTTACTGTGAATCGCCTCATCTGACTGCCCCAGAGGTTGGTATAATGCCTCTGAGTGACGCTTCCAGCCAATGCTGACCACGTGCTCATGTGCAGCATTACCTTCGGAGTCGAAAATAGCAGCAGTCAAGAGGTTGAGCTTGTCATCTACTGCTTCAACGCTGCAACGTTCCGCTTGATGTTGGCATTGAAGTGCTGTATTCGGGCCACAACCTCGTTGAGCTAGCTGCGATCTCTCTTAACTTCTTAAGCACCAGATTTTCCCGCGGTAGATGGGTCAGGGTTGTTATAGTCATGGGTTTGTCCACTCGGGACTCTTCCTGGGCGCAATAGACAGTTGATAACGATAGTGGTCACCATGAGGACCAAAGAAGAAGAAAATGCATTGCCATTGACCGGTAAAGCTCTAAAACATTTTCAAAATTCTCGTAGGGTTCGAAGCGTCCGCGCCAGGTGCGGCCTCGGTTGCAGCTGGCCCTGCAGAAATGACATGAGCTGCAGGGAAGATTTGGTGCCCGTCGATGGTGACTGTGCTGCCATCGCTGAAGATCTTATGCTCATTCATGGTAGCTGCACTGACGGGAACCATCTTATGGAATAGCACCAAGGGCTCAGAGTTGAGAGTGAGATGTTTGAATGTTGCTGCTGTAGCTGGTGCAGATGGTCCCTAGGATGCGGCTTTCACTGTGCAATATGCCAAGACGGAGCTCAATCCCAAGCCAAATGTAGTAGATATTTGACAAGCTTGGTGCAAGGAACACTTGCCAGGCACCGATAGCAGTCTGGCAATAGTATTCACCGCGATTCAAGTCGTGTGATTCTAGTTGTTACCAAATTTGGAGGTAGACAGAGTGATAATTAGGGCCACATGTATCATCAACGTCTCGGCTTTCAGCCTTTCAGACGACGTCCCCTGCCAAGCCTGTTGGTTTTACCTCTTCCTCCCGCCAGCCGGTACCGTTCCTATCCGTCCAATATGTTGGGTATTTGATCTCCTGCGTGTTCGGAATTGATGCTTCCTCCTGACCCAGAAACGACACCTGGTCGTAGGGCATCCTTGCGGGTCGAATTCAAAGATCGGCCCAGTGCTTGTGTCGGCCGTGCTTGAACTCAGACTGGTATTAGTTATATAGACCCTTTGTGTCCCAGAGTAGGGTGACTGACGGCAAAAAAAAAGTCTACTGTGTGTTCTGGGATCTCAATACGCAGAAGGCAGTCAAGGGTAATCCGCCGATGTTGTGCAACTTGACGACCGTCTAAAAGGCTACAACAGATTGGTCTTGCAGTTGGCTGTTTCTGCTTCGCATGGGTAGAGACATTTGCTCAACCGAGGCTTTACACTAAGGGACATGCGTAACGGGTTCACAGCTAGTCTTCGGGGGACCAATTGATCTGCAATTTTTGAATTTGTGTCTAGAGACCTTCCATAATTTGGGTTTTGATGGCCGTACCCGGGGTCTGCAGCGGGGCGAGAAATAGTGAGAACATATGATTTTGAAAATTGTAAGCCGCATTGATGTTGAAATACGAAATGGGGTATCATCGTTGAGAAGCCTCTGAACGCCTGTCGAAATCCAGCAGTCCGCGTTGTTGAAGCAGACGAACCCTGCCTCTTGTCTACCGTCTATGTTTTGAGTCTACTCTTTCTCGACTTTCTTCTCTGCCCCATAACCACCCTTGCCCTCGAGGTTCTGGTAGGTCTTACCCTCGGACCGAGGAGCATTCCTGCCATTCCTGGGGCCTCTCTCATCAAGATCCTCTTGCAGCCAATTGAGCACAAGCTCACCAAGCTGACTGTTACCGGACAGTACCCTAGAGTCGGGGTCGCTCTTGACGCCCATATCTTCCAGGCTGCCCCACTTCTTGACTTTCCCGAGCGACATGTGTACGAGGTGGGTGGGCCAGGTGGCGAGATTGTCAAGAATATGTGTTGCGTATACGATCGTACAGGGACGCTCGTTGGTCTCTTTCTTCAGGAAAGCCAAGAAGTTGGACCGGGAGAGCAAGTCGAGATCAACGGTGATCTCATCGAGCAGGAGGATCGTCCATGGGCGCAGAAGACCCATTGCCAGCTGCACTCGTCTCCTCTCGCCGTCAGAGACGGCGTGCATGCGCCATGTGAGATCGATGTCGAGCACTTGAACGAGCTCATCGCGTCGTTCAGAGTAGTATTGGCCGCCTACTGAGTTGAGGAGAGTAACAACGTCGATGTCGGTGCGGACGATAGGGTTCAGAACCCATTCAAGACCGAGGTAGGTGACGCCTTCGAGACCTTGCTTGAAAGGGTCGACGCCTGCGATCGAGACGGTATCGGCCGGGGCCATGCGCTTGCCAGACAACAGACGAAGGAGCGTCGTCTTACCGGCACCATTGGCTATGCACTTTTAGCTCTTATGCACTGCGCCTCCGCAGGGTATGTCAAACCTCCAATGAGAAGGGTCCTGCTGCCAGGAGGCAGGTTGAGGAAGACCTCCTTCAGTCCGCTCGAACCATCCGGAAAGGCATAGCTGAGATTCTTCACGTCAATTGATGGCGCGATCTTTTGTCCGTTGGCGTCTGTTGTCATGTTGGCGTAATGAGAGGTTCGAAGAAACAGAGGTTCGGCTGTTATAACCTCGTGGTACTGGCCTACATTTTGTACCGTGAATTGGCGTAAGGTGGGGGCACTTCGGTGAGTCGCGGTCATGACAACATCAAATGCCGAAGATCGGCTAGCGCCGAATTTGGCAGGTACAAAGGAGAATCTTCAACCTCACCTCTTCGGCATATGCGCTTGTGCTGTCAGCCCATACAAACGCACACAGTACGATAATCATGTTGAAGGCTGTCTGAGTCACCTGTGTTGACCCCTTATGTCTCAGCTTTGGTGCAAGCTTAGGCGTCCATCATTCAAGCTGCTACCCGATGCAAGGCCGTCTAGACTCCATATCAGCATCGATGAGTTATGATCGTAGCTTGTTGTGCAAAGTCAACTTTCGGCCTCATAAACGTTCTGTAATATGTTAAGCATGGGGCGCGGTGAGAGATTCCCAGAAGCACTCAAGGCTTCCTCTGTCTCTCACTGCTTCAGGTAGCTCTGGCATTTCAGCACAGAGAATTTCTTGACTTCGACACCGTGGATTATGGATGGCTGGCATGCTGCTTTCATGATCAGTGTATCTCATCTTTGGCAACTGGAGTGATCGAGAAGCTGTTGCATTTACCGAAAGTCTCGTGTGTCTGGCGTTGCGTGACTTTCAGTCAGGCTATTGCATCTCTCATGTACAGGTCAAATCCGCGGTGGCCCTGGCGTCCTACTGCGTCTCTTCCAAAGTTATCACAGCGCTGTGTCTTGTGTTTGCTCATGCAAGATTCCCAACTTCAGGTTCCACTGAATCTCTCCTGACTCGCTCCCTGACCTGCTTGGTGTCGACTGGCTGAGGAATCGTACCACTCGTCGTCTTTGCGTTGAGTTTGCCTCCGGGTAATTGCACCGGCCGAGCGAGCCGCCGCACACGCTCAGCCGAATTGGAACTTTGGGCGCCCCTAGAAGCTCCATGTCAGTGGTGGCTTCGCAAGGAGCTCAAACGCGGGGAGTCCTCCAACGCACACCTTAGCCCATCCTCTGCGGTAGCCTTCATTGTGACCCCATCCCTTCCAGACATACTCGGTCTTTATGTTGGCGCCGTTGTCAGTAGAAGAGGGCTCGATGTACATGACTGTGTTGATGGGGGGCTGTAACGCTAGCTCGCCGGCGCGCACGCGGCCAATGGCGAGTTTTAGCGGCACGAGGTCAGAGTGATAGTTGACAGTGCCAGTGCGCTTAGTCGTGACATAGTGCTGATACATGGTGATCGGGGAGTCGTTTGGCCATTTGGGGTCGGGCTCGCGTGCAGCTTCTGGGTCGAATTTGAAGATGATGGTGTCGCCGCGGCCGTCGATGTAACGATGGAATTCTACTGGCGCCATAATAAAGATAGCAGTATCGTAGGAAGAGGGCGAATGTTGCAGAAGCTGAGTTGCGAAGATGTGGACGATGAGCTTGCTTGGTGGTAAGTAGGACTTTTGGAAGGCGCGAGGAGCACACGATCCAGTGAAAGAGCGCGGCAATGCCACCGGGCGCACATGTGGCCTTCACCTTACAGTCTGTGGAGCTGCATTGTTGATTTCCATCAATACTTGCTGAAATTGTGAACAATCTGACAATGACCGTGTTTGTGTTATGTACTTAGGTGAGTTTTGTCGCTGCTGTAGGCCCAGATACTGTCAGTCATGAAATGTCAACCATGGAAGTGGCAGGTGGCTTTGACTGACCAAACAAAAGTGATTCCCCAACCCAGCGTCATTGCCTTCAACGCGCAGCCGCTCGCAAGCACCATTTATCTTGGTTTAAAGTACTATCTCTAGTCGAATCAACGCTGGTCCATATGGAATTCCTTGGGCCAACCGAGCGGCTTGTCTATGACCACATTGGCTCTAATCAATTTCGGACCCATAAGAGCATCATCAGTCAATCAGCCACTGCCGGCCACAGCTAGGTGCTGCAGAATGGGAGCAGATTTCGAAACTTAAAGCGCGGCATTCCTTGTCTCTCTGCTACCGCAAGAAGTTTTGATGCGGTCTCATGGCCGGCTGAGCAGAGCAGAACGTCCTCAGGCTGCTCAATTGGTGATCACCTTTCCGTTCCATGGTCTCTAAGCAACGGCAGAAGCTACAATATCCCGGGTGAGTAGTTTCAATCATCGATCGAAGTCCTTCGCCACTGCCTTCTCTTACGGTCTTCTCCGTCGAGCGAAATGACACCTCGCAAACACCACGTTTGCATCCTATCGAGAGTCGACACTGATGAGGGGAAAGACGCAGGAGAGGGTGAAGCCACCAAGGGATGCAGGAAATGGGCCACGTTCAAAAGGGTTGTCAAGAATGTGTTGGGTACGTGTGCAGCGCGGGTACCTACCTTCACGACCGAGGAAACGCCTGAGCAAGGCAGGGCAAGTTGACGAAGGGTTGTGCGCATTCTCGATGAAGCAGTCTTGCTCATCGCTGTCCACCACCGGTATGAGTGAACTCGGCAGGATGTAGATGCAACCAGCAAGGGGTAGCTGCAAAATGCAAGTACGTGACCTCAAGTCCTCATCTGAAGCCTGAGAGACAAGTCGACTAGCCTCATCATGGCCCTCATGCAGCGTGACGTGCATGAGTGCAGTACTGGGGGGCACGGATGCTCACGGAAATTGGGTGCCGGACTGCCAGATGCTTGACTTCGAGCTGACAGGCACGCATGCCTGCCCTGCTTGCTGGATGCGGCGGCTTAAGTGAACACGTCCCATAGAACCCCGCGAACTGCACCTGGGGAAGCAGCGCAGCGCAGCGCTCTCGCAGATGCAGGGCACGATACTACACTTTTGCTAGAACAGCCACCCACGCAGCCATCCGAGCGATCCGTATGTCAGGGCTGGCCTCGCACCTCCGTGCCCGCCGCTATCTCCGTCATCCCCCCCAGTACAGGCAGTGCCCTACCGCGACAATATTCCTCAGCCTCGATGCGCGCGTCCTAGCTCAGCACCCACCCCCCCTCGACTATGTCCAGCAGGCCGCCCCTCGCACACCTCCAGCACGTCGCGTGCGCCCGCACACGATAGCCACGACCGCCCAGACACGCTGCAGCAGTCAATGGCCGCGGTCTGAGCTGCACACGAGCACTCCATGGCCCTGCCCACGCTCCAGTTCCTGGCGGGGCTCCTGCTGCTGCTGTACCTGCTGAGCTTCGTGCTGTTTGCCTTCATCCGCGTCGTCACCGGCGTCTCCATACAGCGCCTGGGCTACTCGGGCCTGCGCCGCATCGCCTTCACGCCCAAGGACGGCCTGCGCATCGAGATCAGAGGGCTCGGCTTCGCCCTGCACCGCCCCACGTTCGCCCAGCCGACATGGGCCAGCATCGTCCTGACGGAGCTGAAGGTCACCGTCGACCTGAAGGCGCTGGGCGAGAAGCCGCGCAAGAAGACAGGCTGGACGAACTGGTCGAATGGCGCCGCGCACAAGGGCACGAGCGGGACGACCACGCCTGAGGCGGCCATCGAAGAGGAGGCTACAGAGGACAGCGAGGAGCATAGGCGCAGTCTGACCTGGAAGCGCTTGACCGAGACCAAGGAGAAAATCAAGCGCCTGCACCGCAACATCAACTACATCTGTCTGGTGGACTTGCTGGCGTACTCGACAACGCTCGTGGTCCTCGATGTCGGCTCAATGCAGGTGGGCAACCTGTCGCTCGCTGTCGATACTAGGCGTAAGACAGTCGACCGCAGCCGCCTGTTCCACCATCACAAGCCCAAGTTGAGCCAGGAGCAGCGGCCTGCTGAGTGGCACCTGACCGTGCGCAGCGTCCTCTTCACCCCCGAGGGAGGAGAGTCGACCGAGGTGCTCGACCACTGCACGCTCAACATCCACGGCTTCCTCAAGAAAGAGCTCGAAGGTCTGCGTGACGCGTCCATCGCGCTCAAGCTTGGACGTCTGAGCATCCCCTACGACGATGTCAAACTGTGCGTCGAACGCGCCAAGAAGTGCAAGCCAGCGCCTACCCAGAAACAGAAGAAAATGGACACAAGACACCCGGAAGTGTCCCTGACAGATGTCATGGAAGAGATGGACCACCCCGCGAGCCGCGAGGAGAGCATCGTGCAGACCGTGTCAGACTCAAGAGAGTTCGCCAGCTCCATTTTGCGCGGCATTCACGAGTTCCAGTTCGCCATCAGCTTCGTGGGTCTTACCAAGCAGATCAGGGCGAGCCGCAAAACGGAGCCAGAAGTCTACCTCAATGTGGCCATGAAGGAGGTTGGTATGGACTTGCTGCGACTGGATCCACGCAGCCCTGCACACCTCATGTACTTTTCGCCGAATGATATAGCCCATCAAGCTCTTCTCGCTGCCATCTCCATCTCGGTCGGTATCGACGATGGCTCCGGCCACCCGGAACGCCTGCTCTATGTGCCCATGGCCACGACTACTCTGAACACGACTCTTCCCTCAAAGACCATTCAGTTCTCGAGCGACAAGGACAGCGCCGAGCGCAACACCAACATTCTTTTCGCTAACCTCGTAATTACTTCCCCGTCGCTGGATCTGGATCCAAAGCACCTACCATTACTATTGTCTATGTTTAACAACTATGAGTCGCGTAGAAAGCCTCAGAAGACGCGCAACAGCAAGCGCTACCTCATACGACGGTTACTGCCCAAGGCAAACATCAAAATCTCCATCCATGAGCCTGTCATCAGAGTCACATTGCCTCCGATGGACCCCGAGCGGCGTGGAACAGACGAGTTCGATCTGCTCATCTCGGCTTCTTCGTCCCTGTCGCTCGATGTTGAGTCGTCGCACGCCGCAGGCGGCGAGCTTCACTATGCGCTCCTTTCCACTTTCCGCATGAATGCGCAGCAGCTGTATTACCAGACTGCATCCATTGAAAAGCATAGCCTGCTTCTGACCGACTACCTTGAGTTCAAGATGCAGCTCAGCGCATCGCCAGATGTCACCGTTGAGCTGCGTGGTATGGCACAGACATTCTCGTTCTATCTGGTACGGCCAGAGATCAGTGAAGGGCTGCGACAGATCGTCACGCACTTGCAGAAGGACAGGCGCAGGAAGCGTGGTGTCCCCAAGAAGGACGGTGTGAATTTTTTGCGAAAGCTGCCACCGTGGCTTGCATACGTCCATCTGCAAGGTTCCGACTTCAACATCGAAATCGCCGGGGTCGACGAGGGTGTGTCAAAGCACAGCCGTGGAGCAGCAATCCACCTCGAGTCATGTACGGCCGAGTACAAACACAGTCGGGATGACGATAGTGACCATAAGCCGGTCCGTCGTCGCGCACCCAGCAGGACTATCAACAGAGACGAGCACCTTATTCGCCCTCCGTCGTCTCCATCGCCAAAATCGCCCAGAAAGCCGTCCGGCAATCCCACCGACGGCAGGCGTCTCGCGCTACACTTCGTTGGTCTCGAGGGCTTCGTCATCGAGGCTGAGGATCAGTGGGAGCAGGACCCATCGTTATCGCTCCCACGCATGGAAGTTGCATTCAACACAACGTCCGATAAGCAAGGATCCATCTTCCACGTGCACTCGTTCTCTCAGCGACTCTATGTACGATACTCCCTTTATCGGCACTTCGCCATGGGCATGACTATGCAAGTTATAAATCGGTCTTTCGTCGTGCCGCAAGAACCTATGCCGTTTGATGAGCCGATGTCACCGATGTCTCCATTACTATCACCTCAAGGACATCTGTCGGTTCCATCGATGGACGGCGATATGTTTGACTCCACAAGAAGTGGCATGAGCCCTGAGATCGTCACCATTGACTTCAAGGCGCAGTTCATACAGATCAAGGCCGATATGCCTTCAGACCCACCGCTCATGTTGCAGATCTACGGCATCGATGCTGGGAAGCATAGGTGGCAGCCTCCGTTCCTGAGATCACGTCTGGTCAGGCTGTACGCTGAGAGCCCGAACGTCAAGCGCGTGTGGAGTCGTATTGTCAGCATCAAGTCGTTGCGTCTGGACTTCAGGCAGACGAAGCGCCGATATGGTAACATTGTGACTGATGATAAGTCTTTCGACATTGCTACTGACGCTATCCGCATCGCCGTACCACATCAATTGGTCGTGCACAAAATCTTCGATAATATCACCAACGTCACTAAAGTCGCCAAGCAGATGCACCACCGCTTCATGACTGGGACAAACGAGTATGTTCTCGACAAAGAGCCTGAAGGTCCTAAGCATGTGCCGAAGATTTCGCTGCGCAGTAGGGCTGTGTTGTTTGAACTCGAGGACAGCTCATTCGAATGGAAGCTTGGAACCATCTACCGCATTGGCCTCATGGAGCAGAAGCAGCGTCTCGCCCGTGAGCAAGCGTTTGACCTCAAAGTCAAGAAGTTGCAGCAGCAAGACGAGTTGCGGAGCGGTGGTTCACGGCACCGCGCAAGGTCGGCACACAACGGGCATCACGGTCACCGTGGCTCCAATAAGTCGAAGACAAGAGAGCATGGGCGCGGCAGATTCCATCGACGCACAAAGAGCGCAGATTTGACGGATCAGGATTCACTTGACGGAGATCGACCAATGCGCTATAACAAGGACGGCCTCAGTGGCCTCAGTGGCTTCAGCCAGACTTCCCTTGAGGTTGCGCGTGAGAAGCTCAAAGTTCTCAATGCGCAGACGTGGAAGAAACGCATCGATCATGCACTCACAATGCAGAATCGCTCCATACTTGACATACGCTCGATGTTCTGGGGCCTTGACGAGCTGCCGGATGACATCGAGCAGAAAGAGATGATTCTTACCATACCGCAGCGACCCGCACTGATGGCATTAGCTGTCAGTGATCTTGACATCACCATTGATAAGCCTTCATTCCCGATGTCAGAGTATCCCAAGTTTCTTCAGCGCGTGGGCAAGGGCATGCCGACTGACATGCAGTACTCGTTGCTCATACCCATGCACGTTCAGATCAATGCTGGTGAAGCTAAGCTGCACCTCCGAGACTATCCGCTACCACTCGTGCATATCCCTTCGATAGGCAACGTGGGCTCTTCACGACTGCCAAGCCTATCTCTCAAGACAGATTTCGTTATCGCAGAAGAATTTAGAGACATCGAGTCCTCAAGAGTCAACCGAGTTGTAGTCGTGCCCCAGGAAGAGACACTATCTGGAGAAATGTCGGGTGGCTTCGCAGTCGATGTACGCCGAACAGTCGCACCCGTCAAGACTTATTCAGACATGAGCATCGACATCAACTCGGCTTACCCGACACGCATCACATGGGGCACGTCATACCAACCTGCAATCCAAGACATGATGCAGATCATCGAGAACTTCACTAAGCCGGCAGTCGACCCATCAGAGCGTGTCGGGTTCTGGGACAAGATCAGGTTGACCTTCCATTCACGCATCAACATATCATGGAAGGGGGATGGCGACGTCCATCTCATACTCAAAGGCTCCCGCGATCCATATATGGTCACAGGCCATGGCGCCGGTTTTGTCATGTGCTGGCAGAACGATGTCAGACTCACGCTCGCCGAAGATGAGGATCCGCGCAACTTCATGGTTGTCAAAAGCGGCAGCTATGTCCTTGCCATTCCAGATCTTGGACACTACGCGCGCCATGAAGGGGATGCGGAGAGCAATCGCCCTGAGACCTCGTCCAGCTTGTCGAGTCGTAGACAACTTGCTGTGTTCAAGAAGACTGTCATGAAGCTCAACGGCAATGTACGGTGGGGTGTTGGATTGGTGTTTGAGCGTAATCTCGATAGTGGTGGGAGGTCGTTTGACTTCATCCCGCACTACAACGTTACGCTCAAGAACCCGAAGTACGCGAAGCCGTCCAATGGAAAGGTAAGTCCGATTGCAGTCGTACAATTCGCATTGACACTGATAATTAACAGGAGTACGACGCTTTCCGCGGCTTCCGCAGCCATCACATTCACATGTCAATCGCTATTGCTGCACCATACGATCGAGAATGGTCGGTCACGAACCAGGACGCGTCGAAGACGTACAACAGTGTCCATCTTACGCCACGATTCTTCACACATTTCTATAACTGGTGGTCCATGTTCTCTGGCGCCATGTCGCTGCCTGTCCGGCAAGGCAAGCTGTGGCCCGGCGTGGAGAAGTCGAGCAAGAAATTCGGCAGGCATCTCGCAACGATCAAGTACAACCTGCTGCTTTCGCCGTTGTACATGAGTCACATCTACAAGCATAAGGATGCTGAAGATTACGGCTCAGGCGTTGTGTCGGCCACCGGACTAAAGGCGCGGGTCGACAGCTTCATGCTCGATCTACACCAGCGCCGTGAAGAGTTCCGCACGGTGGTTCAAGCACCTAAGGGCAAAGAGGACAGTAAGCAGAATCAGACTACTGGAATGCGCATCAACCAGGTGCAGCTGGATCTCATCAAAACCGATGTCCGTGCTGTCTCGGCCAGCATTGCTGGCACAGGCGAGGAGGATATCGAGAACGCGACAGCCGAAGAGGCAGCAAGCTTCAATCAAGAGTATCTCAGCGCAGACCTGTCGAAATTCACGATTCCAGACAACGACTGGGGTTGGGTCGACATGGACGACTTCATCGAACTTGGCTGGATCCTGCCATCAGATCGTCATCCTGAGACGCAGATCCTGCCTCTCGCATTTGCACCTCACTTCACGTATTTCCGTCAGACAGATCATGCCGACAACATCTCTGGCGATGTTCACAGGACCAGCGCGTTCGGCAACGAACCTACACATCACTGCGTCATGTCCGCCCGCAATGACCCGCGACGGATTCAATGCGGACTTATCGAGCAGCGTATCGAGCGCATCAAGAAGCAGATCGAGCATAACCACAACGCAATCGGCGAACAGGAAGTCAAGGTTGTACGCGAGATTGACGAGAATAAGAAAGAGGCTGAACGTCGCCTCAACGCATTCAAGAGCCATGCAATTTTCCTGCAACGGAAGTTGGAGTTCCTGACATCCATGCACGAAAGTCTGCTGGATCGTCTCGCGGCCAACGAAGCAAACGCAGCGCCCGAAGGCGAACCCGACACCAACGACGAGTTCTACGAGGTCAATGGTGAGGACCCCGCAAACGATACAGACACCAAGGGCATGAATTCGAAGCCGAACATCGACTATATCAGCGATTTCAACAACCGTTTCATCATCCACAATGTGCATCTCAAGTGGGGCAACTCATTGCGAAACATCATTCTGCGCTACATACACCAAGTCAGCCAGCGTAGAGGCTTCGTATACTACATGTCCCGGAGAGCAGTCAAATTCATCCTCGACGTGGTGGAAGAGCAGAATAAATCTCGTAACCCTTCCACCTCCTTCGAATACGAAAGCCCAGACATGGATCCGACAACGCATAAAGCGCAGAGCGATCAGGGTATGAGCATCGACGAGACTATTCAACAGCTCCTCACAGACGGCAAGAAATTTGTCGATGCTGATGAAGCTGAGAAAAGCGACAAGACCAAGGAGGCGCAAGACAAGCAGGACTCAGCTGAAAAAGATGTCCACACCGACTACGTGCCGCAGAATGCGTATATAGTTCGCCTCATTGCACCTCAGATTCAACTGCAGAGCGAACGCAACACCAAGGCTGCCGTCCTCGTAACAGCCAAGGGTATGCAGCTCAAGGTCCTGCAGATCATGGACAAAGACCGCGTTATGGATGAGGTTTCTGGTTTGGTCCAGCGTAGATTCACCGCCGCCATGGACAGTCTGCAGATTTTCGTCACTAACGCTAAGATCTTTAGTAGTATGGACGACATCCACATGTACTCTGGAAGCACTTACGGAACTCCAGCGGGCTCGGCGTGGCCGCCATGGGTACCGTTTGAGGTCATGTTCGAGTTCCACAGTAACCCCTATGGCTTCCAGAGAGTCGTGCAGAGGACAAGTGCCAGTATGCGCTACGATAAATACAACACACTGCGTCTTAAATACAACGACGATGTGTCTGGCGACTCTGCTTCGTCTACGAGCGCACAGAATATGGAGAGTCGCATTGATCATCTTTGGGTCGACTTCCCTCACGTCAGAGCGCTGTGCGACTCAAGACAGTACTACGCAATGTACGTCATCGTGCTGGACCTGCTGCTATACCGTGAGCCGCTAGAAAAGACGCGCAATGAGCGCCTCGAGAAGATCATGTTAGCTTCTGACTTCAGCGATCTCACTGGAGCACCCAGTCTGGTCATTGGTTTGCAAGAGCGCATTCGTCAGCTCGAGGAGATCAAGACTGTGTTCCAGGTCAACGAAAAATACCTGGACAAGCAAGGATGGGAAGACCGTGTTGAGGTGGAGAAAGACCTATCGGTCTATGAGGACGAGCTGTTCTTCGTCATGAAGGCTATCACCACTGCGCAGCGCAAGCAAGACGATCGCGCGCAAGCGAAGCAGTCGACTGGTCTGCTCCGATGGTATATCTCCGCGTCCGAGATCGTATGGCACTTGTTGCGCGAAGGCCAGGAGTCGCTTGCGGAATTCCAGCTCAAGAATGCGCTATACGACCGTACAGACAACAACGACGGGTCAAACTTCAATTCGCTTGAGATCGAGGAGGCACGAGGGCTCAACCTGCTCCCTAACGCGCTGTACCCGGAGATGATCCTGCCATACCTGGAGAACAACAAACAGCTGCCTGAAAACGCTAAGTGCTTGAAGGTTCAATTTGTAATGCTTGAAGCTATTGCAGGTATTCCGGTCATGGAACACTTCGAAGTCATGCTGTACCCGCTCAAGGTTCAGCTCGAGTGGGAGATCGGCAAGAAGCTTTTTGAGTACATCTTCCCGGCGATTAAAGACAAGGACAAGGACAACGGTAATTCCTCTTCGCCATTCATGATCAAACACACGCTTCCCTCCCAAGACGACGAGGATGAAGAGGCCAATGGCAGCATGGCGTCGAGCGTCAGCGCTAGCTTGAGCAGCTCCATGTCGCAAGATGAGGCGGCTGTAGCATTGCAATCGCGATTGACGCCGGCACTGAAACTGTCAGAGCCAGGAACCAAGGCTATGCCCAAGGTCAAGGGCAGTCCTCAGAAAAGACCTGGCTTGAATAGCTTCCGATCGCTGTTCCGCGATGACAACGCATCACGCAGCGGTACCGAACTACGCCGCACACTGCACCCCAACTTTGCGGCAACGCCATCAGGCTCCTTGCTCAACATCCACGCTCGTCCTGGCTCAGTTCGTTCCAACGCGTCATCGATGACAGCCAACGAGTCAGAGCGCACGGCCAAGAAGTTCACTCTCTATCGCACCGGCACGAGCATGACATCGACCGACAAGCGGACGGACAAGAAAGAGAAGAAAGAGCGCCATGACGACCTAACGCAAATGATGAACCGTGCCAGCAATTACATGACACTCGCCTACGTCCGGATCCCGAGCATGACTCTCTGCCTCTCTTACAAAGGCAAAGGCTCCCGCAACTTCGAAGACGTGCACGACCTCGTATTCAAGATGCCTACCCTCGAGTACCGCAACAAAACATGGTCCAACCTCGATCTCGCGCTTCAGCTCAAAAAGGACGTCATCCGCGCCCTCATCAGCCACGCAGGCGCCATTGTGGGCAACAAATTCAGCCACCACCGCCCGAGCAAGACGCAGCAGAGCAGACTCCGCCAGATCGCCAACTCCAGCGCCATGCTCAACGCCTCGCCCGACCCGTCCTCCGACGGCGCAAGTCTGCGCGACCACTCCCCCGGCTCTTCGACCGACAATGTGCGGCGCAGTTTCACATCTGGCCGCCAGGGTAGTTGGATCAGTACTGTATCCGAGGAGAGTTCCTTACGACCCGGGACCAGCGCCGATGGACGGAGCACCCACGATGCCCGGTCTACGCACGGCAGTATCCTTGGCGGTCTGCGGCATCACCACCACCATGACGACACGGCGCACGGGCTGGGCATTGAGGATGGGCGCGCGTTTGCTGACGAATTGTCAAGGGTCGACAACACTGAGCCCGGTCATGCGAACCTTATTCATAGCCTGAGTAAGCATATCACAACCATCACGCCTTTCAGCAACCACAGAGGCCGAGACAAAGCGAATAGCGCGGGGAATGGGAGCAGTTTCCCATTTAGCAGGAACGGTAGTGTGGTCGATGACGAGGATGTGGGGAGGCCGAAGACGAGTTATGCCGAGGATGCCGATACGGGGATGAACAAGAAGCAGAAGGCGCTGGCCGTGGGGAAGAAGTTATTGGGGAGAACGAAGACGGAGAAGTTTGACGGGTAGTCAGACTCCGAAGGACAAGGACAAGAAAAAGCAAAGATGGAGTTGGAGGATCTCGTTTGTTGCATTTGAGGCGCGAAGCATCGATGGACGTTCAAGCGACCTGTGGCGTTGTTGTACTTGTACTTCGAGATGAGTTGAAGCAGGTGAAGTGGGTGGCACCTTGAGGCGTTCAGAGCGTCGAATCCATAGAAAGCACGGAGCTCATAGCGATAATCCCCGTATTCTTGATATCATCATCCTTGGTGCAGCCTCGAGCAGATCGTTCAGACCGGGTCGCTCACTTGCTCTGCGCACGCTGCTTCGCTCTTTTGACCGCGCAACTGTACGTTTCGTTGTCTGCGAGAAGGCTGGCATTGCGAGCGATGTTCGCTGTGCATTAAAATGGTAATTATTAAGTTTGTGGGAATCTGACCATGTGGCAAGCGAGCGCAAACCCACTGCTTTTCACTTGAAGCACAAAGGGCTGCATTATATGCTACTCATCTGGAACCAGATGTTCGTTGCATCGTAATCTCCAGACTTACTCCCGGTGTTCAGATCCTCTCGTTATCACCTCGTGTATGCTACCAACCCTGTCCCTGCCCGTACATGCCTGCGCATGCCTCCTCAAAAGTCTTGCCCGCCGCGACGTCCCGTCAATCGAAAAAGTTCATCTGCCATTGTCTTGCTCAAGACCTGCAGCGCTTCCTCTTTGCTTGTACTCTCCGACGGCATTTTGATCAAGCGAACTGTCGGCGCATTCCGATCTAGAGTTGTCACGGTCGCGCCCCAGAGAACAAGGAACGTGCCCGTATTGGTCAGTACATGCATTTGACGGTAAAAAAACTTTGTACCGGTAGAGATGGGGGTATAAGAGTTGGGCGAGGGCTGGTTGTTGTCAGCTTTGCGAGACCATGTGTTGGACTTTTGGAATATTTCACCTGTGATACGCCATTCCTGACTGAATCCGTAGGAGATGTCGAGATAGAGCTTGACAGCGGTGGCAAATGAGAGTGCGATGGCTATCAAGACTAGTTGTGGGGTTAGGACTGTATACAAGCTTGTTCACAGCCGCCTGGCCTGCGATATGCTTACTGGGACGAGGCAAGAAGCCAGCCACGCAAACTCCAGCGCAGAGACCGAAGATGAAGCGCGGGCTTAACATTGACATAGTGATGAATATTGTGTGGGTGTTGTGTGGATGTGCGGTGAGAAGATAGCCGGACGCTACGTTGCTCAATTACAGGAGCCGGTAACCGATGCCTTTCACTTCCCACTGTCACCCCTGCTGACCTCAAGTCCGTGAGCAACGGATCATGTAGTCAAAATGCCTTGCACTGCTGCCACGCAAGACGACTCTTTTGCTCCCATCTCCGCGATTAAGCCCACTCTTTCCACCCCCCCCTCCCCCCTCCCCCGGAGGCCTTCACCATAATCTACGACTACATTGACACGGGCGACCAAGTTGTGCTCCTTCTGAGAAATATGGATGGATACGAATTGAGGTCCTTTGGCTGTCTGGCTGCCGTGGTTCCAAGCGATACGCGATGTGGGCGAGCTGTTGTGCGATAGATCGGCACTGGGAACTCCACGTACAGACTCCGATGATGCGGGCTAGTTAACTACTCTAGAATATGTTGTAGCTTACTTGTCGTCTGCGTAGACTGCTGTAGAGGGCGTGTCTGATTGAATGCGGCTACCTGTGCATACCGGCTTAGAAATCTCATCGAACTCATCATGTTCGCAGCACTCTGGACACCCTCGACCTCAGCGACACAGCGCGTCGAGTTCACCAGTCTAAGCCCTCCTGGAAGAACCTCATGTTCGCCACCGATTGGTGTCACACCCTTAACGTTGCAGACGTCAAAACGGTTATCGCACTGGGACCAGATCCAAAACAAAGCTGCCAAACCTTGAACACACTCGGAGACTGTAGAAGGCGATGCCAACAGCCTTCGTCCACCAAAGCGATGTGCAGTATGCCTAGCACATGCATATAGAATAGGAAACTGCAATTCTGATTCGACTGCCAGAAGCGTGTATATAGCGTTAGGATTGTTGCTTCGTTCGTGGTCAAATATCGAGACGGTCGACTAGTGGATGTTCGAGAGCGCTTGCTGAAGGTGCTCCAAAATTATCATGACCCTCTTGTTATCGAAGAGCGTATGGTCCATTCACCCTAGGCAACCATTCCCCATATGAGCGGCGAGCGCCAAATTTTGAGAATTCTGCCAGCCCACACTAGGTTATTTTGCACGTTCACGATTTCGCAAACATGAAGCAGAATTCTTCATGGGCGACCGAAGCCTCACCGGTTGGTGGGCCTGGAAGCAGAGATACGAGGCTGCACAGCTGGCGACCGCAAGCCACAAAACCGGACAGGGCCGCGGGAGAGCGACATAAGGCACGAGCTTGTACCTGGCGGACCAAATTTCAGCTGATCTTCTGCCGTGTCTAGCGCCAGCCTTGCTGTCCTGGTGTCTAGCGCCAGCTTCGCTTGCTGAAAATGGAGTCATTGGTGCACCACGTGATGACACTGCAGCTTCTGTGCGGCAACCTCCTACTTGGCAATGAAGCCACAATCGTCTCACCATGCATCTATGTGCCGGCATATCCAAAGATCTGTTTCCTGAGTCCCGAATGCGGTGCGCTTGATGAAGCTCTCTTGCATGCGCACTGCGCAGTAGGACAGGAGGGTCCATGTATCGCAAGCTGAACAAGAAGCTCCTGCTGAAATCCATGCACGCACGTGCGTAGCCTTGGCAGCCAGGTTCAAGATAGCGTTTCTCTTGCTCGGCTTGATCGAAACAACAACAAACGACCCACAACGCTCTAAATCAACGACCGCTAACGTGAGCTCATGACATGTTCAGTGACACACGAGTCGCTACCACTTGACTGATCGTCTTCTTGATTCCATGACCTTCTGGATATCGGGCGCGAAATAGCACCGGCATTGTTATGTTGCGCTGAGCAACTCGCGTCTGCAAGACTTCGACATCAGTGCTAGCCTCGCTGGTACTGCACTAGGTATCTTTATTGACAAGCCACACCACCAGCAATGCCGTCAGGCCACCAAGCTACGGATAGGTACCGCGTGAGGCTGATAGGTGATTGCTCACTTGTAACAAGTCTTTCCCACCTGTAGAGGTTAGCTTCGACTGAGCCTGCAGCTTTCGGCCCACTTCGAATCGCTCATACCCTTCTCCAGCACTGAAATCGTACGCCTTTTCCGTTTTCAGCTGTTTAGACACGAGGCAGGGCGTTGCTACCCGGTCCCAAGGATCTGGACCAACATACCACTGCCAGCCACGAGGCCGGCAGAACATCCAAGTGCCAGTCGGTGACAGCGACAAAATCCGAACCCCAGCACACTAGCTGAACTTCAGCACTCGCTTGGTCTCAACGTAAGGCTCCTCGTCTTATCTTATCGCTCTCCCCACGTTTCCAGACCAAAGATCAAGCACGTGCGTTCGTTCCAGGCTGTACATTATGTGCATTCTCTCTGCCAACATGGCAGCCAAGCTTCAAGACCGCAAAGCTGAGTGTGGTCCCCGACACGCCTCCAGTCTTCAATGGGAAAGGTGTCGCCTCGTCTGACAGCTGGATGCTGGAAATACCAGTCGGTCATGGCGATGCCTTCCCGCACCTGGACTCACAGAAATTTGACTTGGAAGTGTATAAGAGTGATGTTCTTTGCTGCCTTTGTATCATCATCACAACAGCCAGCTCTTCACATCTACAGAGGCTTACAGTCATCACTCATCTTCTCCGAACACTTCTCCGATATCCGTACCCAAGATGCGTTACGCTATTGCCGCCTCCGGCCTTCTCGGTCTTGCTGCTGCCGCTCCCCAGATGATCAACATCAATGCTGCCTTAGCCGTTCCCACACCCACAATCTTGGGCCCTAAGGTCGACGAGACTAAGGCTCCGAGCATCTCCTACAACCCTACTGCGGCTGCCGCTACCGTCGCCGCTATTGTCAAGAGCGAGGGTGTCATTGAGAAGCGTGATACCTCAAGCTGTGGTGCTCAGCAGCCCGGCAGGTAAGTGTTCCTTGCACCGAGAAGAAATCTCACCAACTGACTGTCACAGCGCTGCTCCCGAGGATGGCAGCGTCAACGCCTACCTCAGGACCGACAGCCCGCTCAGGCAAACTGCCCGTGCTGCCGGCACTCCCTCTGGATACAAGCAGTCCTTCGTCGATAAGACTGGCAGTTCCCAGCAGATTGGCTACCTGACCTTCAAGTCTTACGACAGCTACGACGTTCAGGGTTGTGCCGACGCCTGTGATGGTGAGAAGTACTGCCTTGGCTTCAACATCTTCTACGAACGCGATCCTAAGTTCGAGCCTAAGGATGGCTGCGCCAACCCTGATCCTATCACTAATGTCAAGTGCTCTCTTTACGGTTACCCGGTAGCAGGCAAGGCTGCCACCAACGAAGGCCAGTGGCGCGGTCCTCAGGACGCCAACGGCGAGGCCTTCCACGTTGTCATCACCGGTAGCAATGGCTACAGCAAGATCGGCAAGGCCCTTCCTAGCGCCAACAATTTCAAGACTGGCACTTCTCTCCCAGCTGGTATCTCGGCACCCCTTGACAACGGCTACGATACCTACAACGGCATGCGTCTTTTCAACAACAACCCCTACGATCCTGCTCTCTGCGCTGCTGCATGCCAGGCCCAGACTGATTACGAGAAGGCCCACCCTGACTCTGAGGGCAAGTACAAGCCTTGCAACTTCTTCAACTCGTATATCCTCACCCAGAACGAGGTACCCCTCGGTACCTACTGCTCCCTCTACACACGCACCTGGGACTCGAGCTACGCCACCAACACTGGCTTCTGGTACGGTGACGATAGGTATGATGTTATCAACTCTGCCTCGTACGAGATCAGCAGCCCCAGCAACGGTGTCATTGCTAGGCAGTAGCTTTGAAAGCTCTATTTCTTTTCCAACGATCACGAACCCCTTGCACGGCGCATTTTACCCCCTGGACACGAACTTATCTGCGGCGCTTATTTTAGACTAGATTTCAGAATTCCATTATTTGACTGAACTTCTTCCTTGCCTGATTCTCTACGTGCTTTCTTGATTCAATCGGATGTCGGCACCCTAGTCATCTCGTCGCCCTAACATCTCGAACATCATCGACGTATCTCTTGCAAAATTCGCCGTAGACTCTATGATCATCGCTCGAGTGATTTCAGGTCTCCATTCTCACCTGCGACTCTCACCAAATTTCGTCCTTTACGTCTAGGATGGGCTGTCAATTTGACGTTCTTCCCGATTTTCTGTCAAATTACTAGAGAGTCCGCTTGCTTGAACCACACTCACAAAGTGCAGGTAGTCTTGATCTTCATTAGATCTCGCCGCAGGCCTTGGGAATAACGGCACACTGAAAATTCGTCCTGACCCAGAAAGCACATGGTGCGTCGTTACTTCATGGACGCCATTGTCACTACCCAGAGAACCTGGCCTCTGTTCACGACGAAGGTGCCCGGCATGTCAGCAACATCAAGCGAGTCGTCGTTGCGGAGTAATTGTACGCAGTGGTCATGAGATGGCGATATCTGGAGCAGAAACGTCCACTACCCGGATGAATCCTTGTGGGCGCCAATGCTTTCACTGCTGTCCAGGTATCGCGAGTAAGACACGAGCTTGGGCTGATCTCGAGCGGAGAGGAAGGGGCGGAACGTGCACGCAGGCAAGGAAAGGGCTACAACTACGAACCTTCGCTCTTTTGCTCAAGGCGCCGACAAGTGCTTCGGCGACGGGGTAAAGTGGTGAACATGCAAGCGGCCACTGGGTCTCTCGACTAATAGTCGCCCGTCCACCCATTCATCTTCCAGCCCAGTCGCGAACGCAAAGCGCTCTCTGCAATCAACCTTGCCGGTATTCTCCTCTGGGAAGTGAAAACTCACGGCAACTTGTGCGGCACTACTTCTTCCTCCGCTTGACTGGGCAAGTTGAAGAGGGCGAGGGGTGTTTCGATGGGGCCCTTAATTTCATCATTGGGTACGCTGTACTCATGGATGTAGAGGAAATTAACAGCCAAAGACCTGTTGCGAAGTTCTGCGACTTTACTATGCCCTTCGACAAAGTCATGCCCTGCACCAAGGTCGATGATAGGGCTGAGATGATGTCGATTGTCATACCGGGGCTTGACTTGCGATGCCTAGCATTTGATAAGCGCATCAGTACCTATTTCCTGCTAGTGACCATTGGGTTTCGTGTCCTTGACCTCTGGACGGCATGAGGCATTCTTAAAGCCGAGTTGTATATGGAAAGCCGTTAAACGCCGGTGACGTTGAACTGCCTACGGGAGCGCTAGTGGTGGTACGCATCCGGGGCCTACATCCGGGCCCGACTTCCACCAATGCCGAACAACCCCCGATACCGAAGTGAGCTTGGAAACATCATTTAGTAAGTCTATATATTCTTTTTGAAATGCTGATAATATGACTTGCTCAGTCGTAGTACTTCGCGCTCTTGCCTCCAATTATGGCCTCCTCCTTTTGCTCACTCCTGACCTGCCCTTTCGCCACACCCTTCTTCACTCTTGCTTTCACCCACTCGCCAGCAGTGATACCAACAACACTTTCATCTGATGTCTGAGTGTAGCCCAATTTTTCCAGCATATTGCTCTTGATTGGAGATAACTTGACATCATCCTCCGGCCGGACGAAGTAAAGTACGCCAAGTCGATCTATGGAGGCTTGATCAGGTGGAGGAGCAACCACTCGATGAATGCTGCTCTTCAGAAAGCCGTTTGTAAGAAACTCTAGTGAGTCTGCAAGATTGACTGTGATGCTGCCCGGATACGGTTTGACATACTTCCATTCGCCCTCTGATGTGCGAACCTGGAGCGCAGCGACCGGTTGACGGAAGAGCAGTGTCAGTGAGCCAAAGTCGGTGTGTCCCTTAACCCAGACGTTTTCAAGTGCAGCATTTTGCTCTGGTGTGCGATGATGGTATTTCATATACCTCAGATGGCAGTCGCTCTTCTCGCCGTAGCGATGCTTCTCAAGGAAGAACTCTTCGGGGAGCTCCAGGACAATAGCTAGCAACACGAGCAGTTTTCCAGCCACGTTATCCGATATGTGCCTGGCAAATTGCTCGATCTCTTTTCGATGCGCGTTGATGATGTCAGGATGCGGACGCTCAAGCTCGGGGATGAACTTGGGTATGTTGTAGATCTCAGTGTTATCTTGGATCCCAGGTCGCACTTCTCTCAGGCCAAGTGGCTTGTATCCGTTGTATCCGCCGTTTTCGAGGTCAGCTCGATACTTTAGCTTTTCTTCGGTGGACAGATTGAAGAGCTCTTTGCCGATGGCAAATTGTCGATCGACTGCCTCCTGGCTGAGGCCAAAGTTGGTGATGTAAAAAAATCCTATAGATTCAATGGCGTCGAATAGCTGCTTTGCGAGGTTGGCCTTGCCACCAGGTGTATTGAACAGAGACAGATCAAGGGTCGCAAGGGTTGCCCAGTCCACTGTCGACGTATCAGTCCAGTCAATAAGGGTGTATGAGCCGACTGACATTCATACTTTGTCTCTGGCACTTGGTCATACGTTGGTAGAGCGGACACAGCGCTTACTGTCTGTACAGCAGACATGTTTGTGGTTCAAGGCGGTACCCGTCAGCTCGTTTAGTTTGTCGCCGCAAACTTTGAGCACGTTGCATGGATTTATACTGGCTTGCCAGAGGTGTAGTCAGTTCCCGACTATCCGGATATAAGGTTGACAACCGAAAGTGGAGTGCAGCAGCCACAAGCAACGGCGTCTGCAGGACGCCTGGTGATTCGTGATTCTTGGCCACGATGGCGGCATCAATTCAGCCAAAAACGGTAAAGATCGCCGCCAGACAGGCTTCTTCTCAAAGAGCAGTATCGTCAGAGTGGGCACAAATATCGAGCTCCGTCAAAACGTATACCCACAGAGGTATTGATAGCGGTTGGGCTTGATATGCAGCGATATGGTTGGCACGCAAGGCTTACGAAGTCCACATTACTTATCGCTGTGGAATCCAGATCCCTACAAAATAACAGTGCGTTTCCAGCCCGAGCCAGGTGAGTGTCAGGTTCAAAGAGTTTTATATGCCTTCATCTACCTCCTATCGAAACAACGGATCAAGTCCAGAAATTTCCTAATGACGCGTAAACAGGAAGAGCTGACCACAGGTGCTCCCCCAGTCCAAGAGACTGCCCATGAGTTTCACTACGCTCGACGTGGATCAACAGTCGACAATCAAGCTATCTCGGGCGAATCAATTGAGGGTTATGAAGATGAACGCATGCGAGCTCGAACGTTGCTCACGGCCGAAGAAGAAAAAAAGTTGATGCGACGGATCGACTGGCGACTCATGGTACTAGGTCCCTTCGGCATCTGAAGTTTACTAATTCTAGACGTTGCCAGACACTTTGCTCAATTATGTTTTTGCTGAAAAACATCGATGCCGACAATGTTTCGAACGCTCGTATCATGAATAAAGGCACCTCGGGCAACATCATGACACAATTGGACATGACATCGAACGAGTACAATCTGGTGGCGACCATCTACTATGTCAGTCTACCCCTAGAATGTGACTGTTGGCACGACTGACCCTTCTCAGATTCCGTACATCGTCGCTGAGGCACCTTCAAACTTGTTGATCAAACGCATGTTGCCTTCGAGATGGCAAAGTCGAATCATGATAACGTGGGGCATCTCCACAGCTTGTCATGCGGCCGCTACAAGTAAGAGCGGACTCTACACAGCGCGATTTTTCCTCGGTCTGGTATGTGAATTTGAGCCAAACGGATAGCAACATCGCTGAGAAACAACGCAGATGGAGGCCGGTATGTTTCCCGGCGTGATCCTCCAGATGTGTTATTGGTACAGGCCAGACGAAATGTCTGTGCGCCTGCTTTACTTTTGTAAGTCAATGACTTGAATTAGACGTGAGTCATAGCGAGGCTGACTGACCCGATAGATATCCTTGGTAATCTCTCTGGGGTATTCAGCGGTGTGTTGGCTTTCGCCTTTTCCCACGTTAATGGTGCGTACGGCATCTCTGGCTGGCAGTGGCTCTTTATCTTTGAGGGCATCATTACTATCGTATTTGGATTCGTTGCCTGGTTCCTACTTCCAGACTTCCCTGCCACGGCCAAATGGCTGACTGATAAGGAGAAGGCCTTCATCCAAGCTCGGCTTCCGGGCAACGCTCCGCAAGCATCCGAGGCGAATTTCCGGTGGAGAGAGATCGTGGAGTCGCTGAAAGACGTGCGTCTCTGGCTTTTCACTATGATATGGGCGTTATACACCGTTGGTACTAGCGGTGTCCGTTTCTATCAGCCCACTGTAATCGCCAACCTTGGTTATACGGACATCGCGTCAGCACAATTACTGAACCTGCCGATTAGCATCTTCAGTATTGTTATCATCGGCGTAACAGGCGCTTTCGCAGATAACGGCCGATTACCCCGTCCAGTCTACCCGTTGTCTTTCCTTGGCGTCATCCTCGTGTGTTATGGTGTGTTGTACGCTTATCCCAGTAATGGAGGAGTCTTCGCAGCAACACTCATCGGCAATGGCGTTACGAGCGCATGGTTTCCTATGATGTGGCCATGGCGTGTGCAGACCATTCGGGGAGCAACCGGTTCGAGTTTCTCGATCGGTTTCGTCAACAGTTACGGGCAGATTGGTGGGGCTATTGGCCCTCACCTGTTCAATAGCCGTTTTGCGCCACATTATAGTGTCAGCTTCGGCATTGCGATGGGATTCGTTTCAGCATGCATTCTGACTTCTCTGTTGACTTGGTTCTTGACCAGGCATACTGAGCGAGACACACGAAGATTGAAGATTGCCAGGGTTGAGGCACAAAGCAGGGGAGAGACTGTACTGGATGATATTGTCGACAAGGATCTGACGAAGCCGACTACAGGCGACAAAAACTCTGTGCCAAGCGCCTAGAGCACGTCCGCAGACTTAGTATTGGTCGTGCTGTCTTGCTGTCAGCCTCAACCGCGCAGAGTCCGAACAAAGAGCAATTCGCTTACAGTGGCTTGGCCGTCAGAACCACCACATTTCGTCTTCCAGCACATCTTTCCACAACTGTAGACAAGGCTGCGTGCTATCTACATATTTCCACTGCGCGGTCTCCAGTGCAATACGATAGTATGCTACTACGCCGGACATGACCAACCATGTAAGCTGCAAGCATAAGCTCGCACTCAACCATGCAACTATAGCGATCCCAACAATGCTAAAAACAATATTTATGAGTATATCGAAGACGGTCGAAGATTCGGAACTGCTGTATTGATTACCCTGGGCAACCAGGTGGGGTAAGGGCCCGGTCACCGACCCAGAAGACGTATCCTCTGTGATAAGTGGCCAAATTCCATGCGTATATGCCATGAAAGAAAGGGTCCAATTCCAGGCAATATATGTCTCCCACAACACTATGATGTTGTACCAGAGACTCCAGTTAAGCCGCAATAGGATTGAGCATTGAAGGAAGCCAGCCGCCAACTGATACAGGATTGTTTTCGGAACGAACACAACGTTGTTGCCAAAAGCCGTCACGCGAAAGTCTTTGACGGGCAACCCTAGGCGCTCCTTGTTTGCAAGACATACTGGGAGGTTACAAAGAGGCTCTGAGCACGGCTGAATGTCTCCTTTGAGAGTCCAGGAAACATTGAGAAGCGAGATGGTAAGACTCCGAAAAAGAGCTGTAAGACCCGAAAGCGCCAGGAAGAACATGGAGTAGTCAATTCCTGCCGCCGTATCCGAGAGAACTCGCCGAATCATCAGTACGACTGCCTGTGAATACTGCGCGATCAGAATGATAATGATCAGGACGCGACCCCCCCATCTCAGATCTTTCTCGCGTGGTACGGTTGTGAGATGATGAGGACCAACCATCCAGATTGGATATCTGCGACCGGTTTCTGAGGGCACTTGCGTCGTAAGGAAGCAGCTGCAGAGCCTTGCGAATCGATATCGGGCCGTCATGCTATTTCTCCATGGCCCTGGACACAGCGCAAGTAGGTCTACAAAGCCGTACCAGACGGAGCAAGTGAAAGACAGTGCTGAAGCCAGGGGGATGATACAGAGCTCGATCGCATGCAACACTTCAAATTTCCATGATGTAGAGCCATTTAGAGTGTGTAAGTGGCCGTGTAACCCCACGGTCGCTACAGTCGCGGCGAAGAGCTTGACAAAAGCCGCGGTAGCGGTTCGGCGAGAGCCTGCAGGGCATGACGTTTGGTAGTCTTCCGTCCCGGTCAACGGCAAGTGATGGCCTTCCATAGCATGGACAGCATAGAGCAGTGTCAAGATGCTGCTCAAGAGCGGCATGTAGATGGAGTTTGGATGACACAACTTTCGAAGCCTTGCATACGAAACGCGGAGCAGGCGTTTAACGAATGGACGCTCCTCTCCTTGAGCAACTTGGTTCGAACTTCCAATCGCATCATTGGCCTGATGTTGTGTTCTGCTTTTACGCTGACTGGAAACCAGGGATATCGCGAGCATCCAACCTCCAAACGCTGGTATGAAGAAAAGACATAAGACACTTCCTCGCATAAGCTTAACGAGAAGGTTCGGCGAATGTCGAGTCCAGGCTTGCAACCGTGTGAAGAAGTGTTGAGCATTCATATTGCCTGATCAGAGCTGACCTGCACACGATTTTGATGTCTCGGGTGGCTGTAGTCATGTCTGCCCCCGATCAGCGTTGCCAGCTTGTTGAGTAGGCGGACTGCTGCGCCTCATTATCGTAAGCGCAGGTGTGCGGGGCAAAGGCTTAGAACTTCAAATACCAGTGGCGTGTTGCGCATCCTACGGCACGTCCGATAGGCGCCACTAAGAGTGCCTATCGAAATGCATGGGCTTGGCTGCCTAAACATACCCAGACGTGAAAACTACTGTCTATCGAAAGTGGCGAGAGCTTGGTCCGGCATATTCAAGAATTCCCAGAAATTGTAGGACGAGGTTTCGTTGAGTAGCGACTCCAGGATATCTTCCGTCACGACTGGTTGCAAGGCTGGGCCAAGAAAGTTGACCGTCTCGGTACTGTCTGGTGCTGCGGTGCCCGCTGCTGAAGTTCGTCTTGTCTGCGCAACACCCCAGATCGACTCATCGAAGGGCCCAGGCAGAAGCTGGCGAATGGCTTCACCAAAGACGCCGCAGAATAGTGATGCTGAAGTATGTGTCTTCTGGAGCTCTCGCATGACGGTCATACACATCTCAAGTTTGTTGAACGCTAGCCGATGAGTCAAGCGGTTTTCAGACTTGCAGCCCAGCAGATGAACATGCATTGCAGGTACCAGCAGTGGTGGACTGTGACGCGTTAATTTGTTACTTAGTGAGAACGGTCAACCCACTCAGTTCCGTGAGCTTGAGGAAGATAAGGCGAACTCACGTCATTGGAGTCGCAAACTTCACGAGTCCCTCGCGTGCAATGCAATCAAGGACAGCGTTTGCCTGCGTCGCGGCGCTTTCCATACGACTCCGCACTCGAGCCGTCCATGGTTTCTCAGCCGCCGGAGACAGTCCTTGCGGTAGTGTTGACACGAAAGGGCGGTAGAATGTTATCAGGGTTGCCCTATAATATGTGAAGTGAGCACAGGCGTGGAGCATGAATCTTTTGGAGGGACTTACTGTAAGTGAAGCTGTAAATGATAGAAGTTGAATGTCGCAAGTGAGCTCAGATCAGCACTCCGAATTTCAGGGATCACAAATGCATGCAATTGAGCCTCAAGATCCTCGAATTGCGTCAGGGCTGGCCGCTTACCCAATTGTTGGTAGAACAGGAACAGAACCTCGCCGAGCACTTTGCTCAATGTGATCAGAAGCACCCAGAGCTCAACCATGACCACAAAGTCGCGGGGGAGAAGAGCATGTAGCTCGCTAGGTAATATCTCAAGATCGACAGTTACGTCATGTGACTTGGGAAATGGCATGTCACAGTCGCTGAGATGTATCCGGAGAGGCCGGCCAAGTGTCAGGCTAAGCCAACGATCGCGGAACACACAACAGGCCCAAAGCCTTCGCCACAGGTGGCGGCGCCGTGGCGAAACCAATGGGTTGATTCTCACATCATCTGGGTCACGATGGAGACCTATGATCTGACACCAGCTGACAGCAACACCTGATTACGGATTAGTATCATCAGTCTGCACACTTTAGGTTGACTTGCCGCTCCAATACCACGGCTCGGAATGACTGTCCCTTTCTGAATGCCAGAATGATAAGAGAAGGGCGGCCTGCAAAAGTACTTCTTTGTCGGTCTCGCCAGAGTTGGCGTACATACACTGCATGATCAGTCAGTATCTGGTTTAGGCTGTCAGTCGGATAGTGCCCCTTACCTTCGCACGATCATACATGGTATCCTTCATCTGTTTCCTCGACGTATAGTTCTCGGCTTTCCACACATTGCTTGGTACGTACTACATAACCATTAGTTCTGCCCTTCCTGCGTCATCACTGGGGCTTACATTGACAGCCACAACAGCCATACTCCAGTACAATAGCATTCCGTTTAGAGGAATTGCGGCCAGCGATCTCATTTCGCCCAGTTTCGAGAGAGGCAGGATAGGCAGCATAGGATGAACATGGTGAAAATAAGCCCGAAGAAGGTCTTCATGTGAAGATGGAAGCGGCAGAGCAAGCGCGCCTTTGCGCTGAAGGTACTCAATGTCAGCTTGTGGGAGAATACTCGGGGGGTTTGACCTGAGCATTATATGCCGTGGTAAAGGTTCTTCAGCGTCTATCAAAGACGTGACGCCTGGATCCTCCCCTGAAGCAAATGATCAGCTAAGGAATCGAAGACTCAGCACCTCAGGCGCTCACCAGTGTAGAAGGGGGTGCCCGAGTCTGAGTTACCTTGACTTCGTGCTGCGTGCGAAAGCTCCGCTCCACTCTGCTCCTCTTCTAGATCTCTTTGGCGCTCTGGACTGGACCGCCTGGGAGTATGATCCGATTGAGCCATGCTCGGTGCTCCATATCCGGATCCGATTGAATGTAAAGGGCGTGCTGGAGGTTCATAGTCTGGGCGCAGCACCTGAACATCAGTTCTTCCCGGTAAATAGCTTGAAATGACTTCATATCTCTCCCCTGTCTCCGCAGAAGGGTGTTGTTTGTCAGATGTTGGCATCGAACTCCTGGGTCTGTACAGGGGTCACGCAGGTGGTCAGCGCAGAGCGGAAGGCTTTAAAAACCTGGACGTCGATCTTACAACTCATGGACAACCTCTTGTATAGCACAGGTTATTCGGTCCTGGGTACAATTCGAACATGGTACGCCTGTGACAGTGACACTGCACCGTACCTTGCGCCTCCTACAGTTTTGGCAAGCGACTGTCGAGCGATGGCGACGCTGCACCGGCATGTGAATGAATGCCCGGTATTCGAATATGAAACAACCGGGTGATAGCCTTTGTGCTGCAGTGTACTGTCGCTCCTCTGGATGAAAGTCGTTGGTGGAGGAAGCGCGGCGAGCAAACGCGTCGCTTTCTGGCGCATGCGTCATCGGTCGAAAATCGGCAACAGCACTGGACGCGCCTCTTTCGCGTCTGATGATCTTCACACATCCACCTCGTGGGCCACTGCCAACGGCAAGCAGCGCAAAAGTGCAAACTCTCCAGATTTGCCTAGGGAACGGACAAGATGCGTATTCGACTGCAGACAAGATAAACGGCTATACTAGGACTACGACCTCAGGGTCACCACTGAGCACAAAGAAGTCTTGACGAACATTCCACGCCACACCAACTCGCCGGTGGGTTCCATCGTCTTTCTTCTCAAGCAGAAGTGCAGTCGTATCCGCTATTTCGAGAACGGCCAAGCCCAAGTCACCGGACAGCAGCCTCATGATGTCATCATGGAAGTCAACCTGTCCCACAATTTCTTTCTTACGATGTTCATACACAAGAACACGGCCATTCGCAAGATCGACTGAATGAACATCCTGTTGAGGGCCCATTGAAAACGTGAACCTCTCGATCTCACCACTGTTATGACTGATCTTGAGCCATTCAATGTACCGGGAAGACGGTTCCCAGAGGTTGCGCACACGGCCTGACACGCAGATTCCACTGGCCCGATTTCCGTTCTCGATAGCTATTTCCACGGGGTCTTGCTGTAGCAACGGTTCGTGCTCGAACTCGGGGATCAGCTTGAAATGGGCAGAGTGCGCACTCTTGACGTTGGTTTTAATTCTCGTTTCCAACGGCAGCGCCGCCCACGACCATGTTGGTAGTTTTGGAGCCTCATGGTTATCCTCGAGACGCCTACCAATTATCGATTTGTCTACTTTCCACGCGAGTCCATCTGCGAAGTTATTCGCCCAAAGGCCAGCCAGGTACCTGTCTGACGTATTCGCACTCAGATACTTCGCGGCCAGACCAGACAATGCCGTCAGCCGATCCTTGGGTGTTGACATGCTTCTGGACGCGTACGACTGTACAATGTCCGCCCAAAACGGATACAGAGGGCGCTTGCGGTCAAAACAGGCGACCAGAAAGTCTTGCGGTAAAGGCATGACCGCCTCCTGTCCTGAAGTCGAGTAGACCGGCCGCCGCCTCTCGTAGGATTTGGATTCATGCACGCATCTCAGCTCCATGCTGCTGCCCTTTGCGCAGGACCAGTATACTCTGCTGCTCGATAAATAGAGTATTCGTGGGCTCAGCCGCTCTTCTTGCAGTGTCCATGCACGATCTGCGAGGGGCGATCTTAGTCGCAATTCGTTCAAAGACATATCCGGCGTCGTCAAATATTGACCCCCAAGTCGACACGGCTCCGTTCCAAGAGACCACGCGTCGCGCTGTTCGAGCAAAGGCGCAGTAGCCTTATCAGTAGCACACGCACAGAGCGTGAAGAGAGCGTTGGAGTAGACATGGTGCATTGTAGCCAAGTCTTCATCTGTACCCTGACGTCTGCACAGTGCATCGACCCATGCATAGCGAATCCCCATCGCCTGGATGAAGCGGAGTGAATCGCGCACAGTCGCAGGAAGCCCTTTCATGGAAAAGGGCTGGAGGCGTTCTTCCCAATTTGTCATGAACGTCTTACCCTTTTCCACAACCTCCAGTTCCGCTCCCGAAAGAATTCCCCAACAATAGCTGAGAGCCACGTATTCGACTGGCTTAGCCGGGTAAGGTCGTATATTTCTGCCTTCGCGAAGCTGTATAGTCTCGGATGATAGAATCTCGATCAAGAACCTCGGCCTCTCGGTGCTGTAGCTAAGATTGTCACAGTCGCCGATATGGCCTTCAACACAACGCTTGAGCCATTGTTGTGCTTGATCAACGACCGAAACGTCGAGGACGTCCGGATGGAGCGTGAGGTGTGAAACCACGTTCCGCTTGGCAAGGTTGACCATACCAGCGCGTCCCGGAGCGCCTTCTATTGCGACTTTCAGGAATGCACCGGATTCGCTGGCTGCATTTGCCAGCTCTTGCCATTGTACAACGACCTTGCCACTCGTCTCGCGTATTCTCTGCATTTTTTTGAAAGTGACTTCCTCCAGCAGGAGCGATTGTCGAAATACGCGGCAGGTCTGACACTTTGTCGCACAATCATCCAGCTCACCGAATGTGTTATGCAACATAGCCTGTGATCTTCTCGTGCCGCCATCTCGCTGTCGATCAATGTTGAATCCTATGAGATCCTCCACCTGATCACAGCCTTTGCACTGGTGCAGACCATCCTTATTCTTTCGCATCGCCTTAAACATCGGCGACTTTGGGGACCCCGGAGGCGTTGGAGATACGGAGCTCTTAGGTAACTTGGGTGACCTCGGTGACCTTGGCCATATTGGACTTCGTTTCCCTTCACCATCTGCACTGCCGGAAAAGATGCTATGTCCAAAAGGCATGGCCAATTTCGTGAGACTGTTCCACACTCTCGACTCAACCAACTCGATGGTACTGCGATACTTGTTTGAACGCAGCCTTATGACGTCGGCGGCTATCACTGCAGGAAGTGGAGCGCGTGGTAAGGAATTAATAAACCGGTCCTCAATCATCATGCACAGCCATTTTGCTGACCACCTTCAGGCATCAAAAGCATCAAAAGATCGACCGTTTACGTGAAAAGAGTCATAGCCACCTACGCTGGTTTGCAGGTTCACTGGGCCGTTGTACCAATGAGAATGAACCCTCGGCGTAAGCGACAGCCGCCAAGAGGGCCTCTACCGGTGACGAGAATCCTCTTGCCTGATTCAGCCCCCAAATTCTTTGAAGGCAGGTCAGCTTGAGTCAATCCCTCAGTCAGACTCTGGCTTGGTGAGAAGAAGAACGAGCGTCCCGCCACTCCTTGTGCACATGTGTTTCGCGGAGGACCTCAGGCATGCACCCATATGTCGAGAAGCTGGATGCTGTTGGTCAGGGTATTCGTCCGGAAACTGTCCGAGCATTTAGATCGCTTACTATTGAGCTGACTCCGATTGCGTTATTGCTGCAGAGTGCAGGACATGTGTCTCTTGAGCTCTCAGTCTCGAGCAGGGATATAATATTAGATAGGCCCGACACCTCGTCACTCGGGTTCAAGTCGACTACATCCCTCATACTCTTTCTTCAATCGGACTGCCGGACGTTCATAACACAACTTTTGTAATCCTCACGGTCATCTCGACAAGATGGGCGGCTTCTCGTTTGACAGCAGGGACTTGTGGCAGTATTCCCACAGTGCTGCCATCTTATTCGCAGCGCTGCTCTTCACTGCTGGATTTCTCTGCACTTTGTTGTGGACCAATAACATCGTCCAAACAGAGTCGAGCACAGCGGGCGCTACGGCAGTTACGTTGAATCAGTTCAGTCCAGCAGTATCGACCTTCAGCACGACTTACGGAGTGGTAAGCTTCCGAATACTACTTTGAATGTTGGTCAAGCTTACTGAAACTATAGGCACTATTTGGAACGATCTGGAACTCGGTCATTTTCGTTGCCTTACTCATCGTAGAGCGTGACGAGCTGCCAATAGCGACTAACAGGCTTCGTTACCGAGTCGAGAAGGCAGCTTGCACTGTGGCCTTCGTTGGAAATGCTATTTATTCGATTGCTTGCATCGCCTTGATGGCGACGCTCGCACGACTAGCTGCAGGAGCCAGTTCTTCACCGACTGACGCCAACGCTCGACGAGCCGGCCAGGGTGCAACCGCCGCGTTCGCTGGCCTTGCAGCGTAAGTGTTAAGTATGGTTATAAATCGATTGTCGCTGATAAGGTACAGTACTGCAGCAGCCTGGGCCTGTATCATGGATCTGCTACACGCTCAGAGTAGTAATTACCGGCGTTTAGCCAAGGACACAGGTGATCACCGGGCCTCCTCAAGTGTTCAACCCACCAACGGCCCAGATGCTGGCGACAAGCAAGCATGAATTGGGTTTATTACCGGTAGCCTTCCTTTCTGCGTCTCTCCTTGTCACTGTTCAGGGAAGTAATGGTTCATATAAAGGGATTGTAAATTGATCGGTGCGAACAAGTTCGAGCAGTTCTCCCATCGCCTGCGCTCTTTCATCTTCGCTTTCCGTGACCTCGTCCAGAGATCGCGTCAATTGTATCTAGACTGGCCACCAGCCCATCGATATAACCTTTCGGAGCAAAACCTTAACAGGAGTCATTATTTAATCGTAGCGTACGTTCATAACTTATATGTAGCCGTACAGGTGTGCCTGGTCACAGTCCATGTGAGTTCAACTGACTAACAAGGGATTTTTGATGATGAAATAGTATATTGAGGTATCACTAAACGACTCCAGAAATGCTATGCTACAATACAAGAACAGAAAGAAAAGGCACGCTTTTCTGGCATCATTCTGACACATACTTGGGCCTAGGCCTCTGTCTTGGGAGGCAACTTGTGACGCCTCTCAGATCTGACGTACAAATTGTTGGGCCTGATGAGCTGAAACATAGGGTCATACTCGATAGTCTCGTCTCCGTCCTTGACAAACTTGTAGCGGTAGATCAACTTCGGCAGAAAAATCTTAATCTCCTGCAGGGCAAAGTTGAAGCCGATGCACATGCGCGGACCAGTAGCGAAGGGTATATATGCGGCCTTGTGGCGGTTCTTGACCTCGGGTGTGTCCCACCTTTCAGGGTCAAATTTGGCTGGGTTGTCCCACAGCGCGGGGTTATTGTGGATGTGATGAAGAGCAGGGATGATGACAGTGTCCTTAGGCACCCTGTAGCCTCCGGGAAGGATCAGATCGGCCTTAGCGGTTCGCCCAGGCTGAAAGGAGGGGTTGTGCCGGCGTTGTGTTTCCTTGATGAACTTATCAAGGTAAACGAGCTTGTCTGTGAAGTCGGTAGTGATCTCCATTTCGTCACTGAAGTCATTATCCACGAGCTCCTGCAAAAGCTTTTCCTGCACGCCTGGGTATGTGACGAGGCCGTAGATCAGCCATGAAAGTAGGGAGGATGTTGTGGTGAAACCGGCACCCGTGGCAACGACAAGCGCTTCCCTCAAACTTGTCTTGGGGAGCTTCTCGCCCTTGTTGTCAGTGGCACGGACGGCGTAGTCGACCATGTTTGCTGCGCGTTCGGCGGCCTCCTGCAACGGCAAGTCTTCGACACCGCCACTCTGAGCCTTTGCGATCTGTTCCTCGACCAAGACCTCCATGCGAGCCTTCTTTGTTCGCAGAAGCTTGGGGTCGCCAAATGGCAGGTTAGCGTACCAGCTACCGTAAGATGTGACCTTCTTGTTCAAGTGTAATGTTTCCGCAATGAGGTGGACCATCTCGTGAACGGGAGCATCCTTGTGTGCGAAGTGCTCCATGTCCATCCCGAGGGTCAACTTCGCAACTGCTTGCGAACCGAGCTTCAACATGTAGATATAGACATTCCACGACTGCCCGATCGACTCTAGCTCATCAAAGACCTTATATGCGCTCTCGATAGTCTTCTGCATGGTGGGTGCGTAGTGACGGACAGCCCTAGGACCCAGCGCAGGGGGCAAGAACTTGTGTGTAATCTTCCACTCGGGTGTGTCCGTGTCGCCCAGGAAAACACCAGCCTCGGGAGTCTTGATGCCGTACAAGGGATGCGACTCGTTGATCTTCTTGGTGAAGAAGTCAGACTCGGCGAATGCGATCGCCGCAATGTCGGGGTCATTCGAGTGGTAAATTGTTCCGCCCATGTTGGTAGTCCGGAACACAGGTCCATACTTCTCAAATAAGCGCTGATGGTTACCCAAGTGGTCCGGGAACACCTCGAAGAAGTTCCCGATGTAGGGTAGGCCCTTGGGTCCAGGAACGGCCCGAATTGAGTGGCCGTCTACGGAGATAGCGATCGCCTGCTCGGACGACAGAATCGTCTTGACATTCTCGAGAACATCGTCTCCACGAGTGAATCCAACACCTACAACGGTCAGTCAGACATGCTCAGAGTCAAGGCGTTGAAGTTGTGATCACTGACCTTCAGCGACGACAATCGCGAAGTGTGATGCGATCAGGTCCTTCAGGTCGTCCAATGAGGCGTTCTCGTCAGCCTTGATGGTCCTCGCGGACGCTGGAGCATCCCCAAGCAAATAAAAGGATTGCGACAGCATTGTATGGATGTGATATGGTCGACAAGCGAGTGGGCAGGAGCTGAGTCGGACGTGGCTGTCATATAAGTTAAGATGACCTCCCTTGGATCCACGCCTTGCGGAGCATGTCCAACAAGTCAGGCATCGTCGGCCGACCATGCATTGAGGCTCTGGTGCTGAGCAGGGCCGAAGCAAGGGTACATGTTCGTAGTGTTTACTATTTCCCGCAATCACAAGATTTCCTATTGGCCGGTCGGGGCTCCGATCATCACTACCTCGGGATGTTGCCGAGGTGTAGTGGCTCCAATCTCCTTCTGTGGGTCGAATATGACACAAAACGGTCAAAGTTGCCATGTCGCCATGACAAAAAATTGCTCGGTTGAGCCTCGTTCCAGGGATAGTCGCGAGGCAACATATATGGACCGAGGCTGCGCAAAGCTCTGAGATAACGGTGTGCATAATAGGACTCATCCCGTTCGCTCGAGGTTGATGTTGGAAGTCTGTTGCATTAGACTTCCATATTCGCAAACTAAACAATGTCTGAATTGCCTGCTTACAGCGCGGCTGATGTCGCAGCTCACTCCACAAGAGATGACCTCTGGGTGATCATCCAAGGAAAAGGTTAGTCGCTGTCCACTCTCCGACCGTCTGCGACCTCGAAATTGATATGAGTGCAGTCTACGATGTGACAAAATACGTGCGAGACCATCCAGGAGGCGCAGATGTTCTGATCGATGTCGCTGGAAAGGACGCGACCGAAGAGTACGCAGATGTTGGCCACTCAGAAGATGCGGATGAGATCCTGAACACCTACCTCATCGGCATTGCTGCCAACCCAGAGAAGCTAAAGCGCTCGAAGAACGTCAAGCTTGTACAGCAGGTCCCCCCCACCAAAGTAGCAAAGAGCGACACTGCAGCATCAGGCGTTGTGAAGGTCGTTGCAGGCTCGTTGGCGCTTGCAGGAGCTGCCTATGCCGCGTCAACATACGGCCCATCACCACGGATATTGTTTTCTCGTCTTCCTCAGCTGCCAGAAACATCGATGTCGAGCGGGAACAGCGCCTTTTTAGGAGGGTTTGCGATTGCCAGCGTTATCTCCACTATCGGTGCCACGGTTGTTGCCAACAAGCTGGCCAAGTTCACGCAGGTTGAGTCCGGCTTCACGAGATATCCTCCTCGCCGCAAGCAGCGCCACTACGTTAAGCCGGCCAATCCACATCTCGCAAAAGGGTTCCTAGATGCTAAGGAATTCAAGCCGTTGAAGGTGGCTAAGATTGATCAGCTGTCGTCCAACGTTTTCAGGTACAGCTTCAAGCTTCCCGACCCACGAGATGTCGTTGGTCTGCCCATCGGCCAGCACGTCGCCATCAAGGCCACGATCGACGGCAAGATGGTCACTCGATCATACACCCCCACATCCAACAACCTCGATGCCGGTCTGTTAGAGCTGGTCATCAAGATCTATCCTGACGGTCAGCTCACAGGCAAGTATTTTGCGAACCTGAAGGTCGGAGATGAGGTCCTCTTCCGTGGACCTAAGGGTGCCTACACCCACACCGTTGGTCAATGCAAGAAGATCGGCATGATTGCTGGTGGCACAGGTATCACGCCCATGTACCAGCTCATCCGCGCCATCTGCGAGGATGAGTACGACACGACTGAGGTCTCCTTGATCCTGGCCAACCGCTCCGAGGAGGACATCCTGCTGCGCAATGAGCTTGAGAGTTTCGCCAGGAGGTACCCCAAGAACTTCAAGCTCTGGTACATGTTGGACAGCCCACCAGAAAACTGGACCTACGGAAGCGGATTCGTTACCGCGGACGTGATGAAAGAGAAGCTACCCGCACCGGCGTCAGACACCAAGATCATGCTGTGTGGGCCTCCAGGGATGGTTAACGCATCGAAGAAAGCGCTGGCTACACTAGGTTTCAAGGCGCCAGGCGCTGTTGCAAAGATGTCAGATGAGATTTTCTGCTTCTAGAAAGGGGCGTCTGGAAGGCCATGAGTATTGCGTCTGTGGTTGAGCGCGTTGTGACGGAATGGATGTGTGAATACGTCAACATTTTGGTGTTCAAGATTTCCTTTCATCAGGCCAGTGCCGCCAGTCCATGTGCGGCATAGCACTTTCCCTTTCTTTTGTCATAGCATAGCGAATGGAGCTGTCTGCAACAACAATACAACGGAATATCTGAACATAGTCGCTGTAATCTGCCCCCTTTTTACAAGCCTGTAGGCTCCTGGTACTACTTGCGAGATCGACTGATTCGCATTGGACATAGTTCAACCTGGTCGGTGTGTCACCGTGTGTGCAGCCTTATCTCGACCTCGGCACGCTAGAACAAAATCGCTCCGGAGCAAAAATCCAGGTGCATCAAACGTCAGAGCACGTCCCGGCAAGCGGCCGAGGTTTCCCGTCCAGTCCACTTACCACGACCGCATTGCAATGAGGCTCCGCAAACCCTGCAACTAGTCGCAGCGTCACTCACCTCGGCATGTGGGACTTCATCGTAACGAGTTATTTGTGGTCTTGACGCGCAATGCCCTCGAAAACATACAGCTCCCCCGTACGCTCCATCAACAGCCGTCCCATTCTACTCAAGTGTCTCGTACGAGCCGTACGAGCCGTACGAGCACCGCGCCGAGACGTACACTGGTGACAAGATGTAGCTTACAGTGTGAACAGCCACGAGCGACGTACTAGCTTGCAGTTGACTGATGACGTCGCTGCACCCTAAGATGCGCGAAATCTACAGGAGCGCCGGATCAAACGGTAGGTGTATCGTCCAGACAATACCGGCGAACTGGTGTATGTATGTGACTTATCCTGCCCTTGCCCATACATTGTATCATCACATCGCAAACATAATATCAATCAATCCTATCAGCTGCAGAACCTTACGCAACAGTCTTTGACGTCCGATGTCTTGGCAACTACCGAGAGACTATGAGGAGCGCCCAGTCGCTGTATTGGGCGCTGGTGTACTCGGACGTCGCGTCGGTAGGTCACACAAAAATCCATGTTTGCATACTCTGACACCGCAAAGCATGTACTTGGGCAGCTGGCGGATATGACGTCCGAGTCAAAGACCCAAGTGCCGATCAAAGAGCCCAGTGCTTGCAATATGTCCATGAGAGCTTTGCGACATACAAGCGTATGACCACGGCTGCAAGAGCAGGGAATGTTCAGGTGTTTGAAGATCTGGAGGACGCTGTGGCGAATGCATGGCTCGTTATTGAAGCCGTCCCCGAGAAACTTGACCTCAAGATCTCGACCTTTGCGACTCTCGAACAGCTTACGCCTAAGGACTGTATTCTTGCCACCAACTCTTCTTCTTACAAGTCGTCAGAAATGATCACCAAGATCTCAGAAGAGACGAAGCGTCGGGTGCTCAATACTCACTATTACATGCCTCCAGAGAACATGGTCGTCGAACTCATGACGGATGGTTCCACAGACAGTGCCATCTTTCCTTTCCTGTCCGAGCGCTTCAGGGAAAGTGGCGCAAAACCGTACGTTGCAAGGAAAGAATCGACGGGCTTCATCTTCAATCGTGTGTGGGCCGCTGTCAAACGAGAGACCTTGATGATCTTGTCTGAGGGTGTCAGTGATGCAGAAGAAATCGATAGCCTGTGGACTGAGATGTTCGTGAAGGGCGGCGCTAGGCCGTGCAAGACTATGGATCAAGTCGGTCTCGACACTGTAGCTTTCATTGAGGGACACTACATTGCTGAGCGTGGGCTCTCATCGACTCACACCACCGACTTTCTCAAGCAGAATTACCTCGATCAGGGCAAACTAGGCAACAAGAGCGACAAGGGCGGTTTGTATGCCCCGATAGGCGACGGAACCACCACCGGAGCGACTGACGAGCGTGGCGCAACCGTGAAGAAATCTCCTGACCGAACTCTGCTCGTTCTTGACGCAGGACTCTCAGCATCCGAGCCCGGCGCGGGCGCAGGAGCAATCCTGCAGCTCTCCACCGACGGCTCCGTACCCAAGACCATCCTCTCCGGCCAAGCACTCCCAGATGGCATCGCCATCGACCAAGCCAAGAAGCGCATGTTTTGGACATGCATGGGCGTACCCGCCGAACAAGACGGTGCGATATACTCCGCCAACCTAGACGGCAGCGACCAGCACACAATCATCGACTCCGGCAAGATCAACACGCCCAAGCAGCTTGCCCTCGACACCTCAGCGGACAAGATCTACTTCTGCGATCGCGAAGGCTGCACCGTCTACCGCTGCTCGTACGATGGCTCGGATCTAGAGGTCCTCGCTCGCAACGGCGGAACCGCATCCTATACATCCGGCCAAGCCAATGCGATGAATTGGTGCGTCGGCATCGCTGTTTCACGCTCCCATAGGAAGATTTACTGGAGCCAAAAGGGCCCTTCGAAAGGCGGGCGCGGGCGCATCTTCTCCGCCGCCATCGACATGCCTAAGGGCAAAACCGCCGAGACACGCGAGGATGTCGAGTGCATTCTGTACGGGCTGCCTGAGCCCATTGATCTTGAGGTGGATGAAATCAATGGGAAGTTGTATTGGACGGATCGTGGGGAGTTGCCGTGGGGAAACACACTGAGCTGCGTGGACTTGGATGGGCAGGGGAAGCCGGTGTTGGAAGAGCCGGCGGTGCTACCGAGTCGCTTTGTTATATCGAGGAGGTTTCACGAAGCCATTGGATTGCAGGTCGATGCGGAGGGCGGGAGGGTGTATGTCAGCGACCTCGGTGGTGGCGTGTATGTTTGCGATTTGGATGGGAAGAACAAGAAAACGCTTTGGCAGGATGAGAATAGGGCATTCACAGGGTTGGCCTTGTTGTAGAGCCGTGTAGCATAGATGCTAGCATCATAAGACTCAACAAATTTACCATCTTAAAGAACATCTAAGATCCGCCCTTGACGTGTCTAAACCCCAGTCAGTGGTCAACCTTGGAAATAAGAGTTAAAGTGCCCACGTGACTGCGTTCCGCGCTAGTCCAGCCCCACTCGCTCCATCCACGCGACGCGTCTCACACATCCGCACGTCACAGCACCAACAACACATTCCCGCAGCCCCGCAAGGAATTCCAAATCACCACCTGTGATACAGCCTCAGATTCTCAACTATCACCCACAATGGACCACCCACAAACCCCCCGCGTTCTACAGCCCCACCTCCAGCAATTCCAACACCGCATTGTCCGCGTCCTCGGCAAAGTCGTCCAGCTGCGCGGCGAAAACGCAATCATCGATGCTGGCGGCCAGATCGACGTGATCCTGAACAGGGTAGGTTCATACCAACACTAAACCTGCTAAGAAATCCTTCGAGTCAAGATACAATTCACCCTCTACGGTCGTGATACCAGAGCCCTGCGACCCCGCTGTTGATCCATTGAAAGAGAGGCTGACGGAGCTTCAGGACGCACATCTCACCGTTGGACACGCGGTTGAGGTTATTGGCAAGGTGGATGGGAATCTGGCGATCAAGGTACAGGCCGCGACGGATTTTGGGACGAATATAGGTATGTTGGGTTGAGTTGTGGTGTGGAGGGTAGAGCGGTGCTGATGAGACGGGTAGATTTTAACGCTGCGAATGCGGTGGTGGAGGCGACACATCGGCATAAGGAGATTTTCTACGATGAGCAGTAAAGCGCAGTGTGCGTCTGGGGAGAAAGAGTTCGTCCTTTGGCGAGGAGATGTGGGGAACTGGGTGGTCAAGGCATAGCTGGATTGAGGACCTCGTATTGATGCGCTTCGCGGTGTGCTGTACATCTATGTATCTACCTGAACGACAAAAAAGTAACCGTGGTATCGAATATTGAATGCGCCATCGCGTGCTTTGCAGCGTTCCCTGCTGTACTAAAACGCCGTCTCCAATCAATGGTGCCCGCTGAACGCTCATCACAAATGCTCCTTCTAATATCAAATATCACGGGCCGCTAGAGTTTACTCCGCACAGCCTCCAATCTAAACTTAACCTCCTTCAGCTGCTTAGCTGTCGGTTTCCAGTCCTCGAACATAGCGAGCAACTCCTCCACTTCCTCTCCCAACTCCTTCTTGACAAAATCCTCCTCTAAAAGGCCCCTCATGGCCCAGGGCAAGAAATAAGGATTCTGGCTGGCAGCCGTCGCTGGCGTGGCGTAGTCCTTGACCCTCAGCTCAAGCACACCCTCCTTCGTCTTTCCTTGCGCTGCCGTCTCGCCAACAACGGGTATTTGAATGCCGGCAAACGATCCACTGCTGTTGGGCCGCTGCGAGGGGGCAATAGGGAGCGATGTCGTTTCGAGGGCATGGTTCACAGCCAGACTATACACGCGAGGGTCTTCGTAGACGCGCGAATGGCCCTCGCCGCCGTAGAGACTGCCTGCGAGCGCGGGCGAGAGCTCGCGGATCAGACCGTGGTCTGGGAGTCCGAGGTTGCGTAGCTTGAGAGTGAAGCCGACAAGGTGGGTGAGGAAGTCGGGCGCGTGGATGCGGCCGTCTACGAAGACGGCGCGGTATATATAGGGATGTGAGAGGGTGGAAAACGTGCTTGACTAGAAGGAAGTTAGTTGATGGTTGGTAACACCACGAATTGTAACAACTTACCTCGAGCGAAACGAGCTGGTCGTCGATACTGCCGACGTACAACACGCGGACACCGAAACGCAGCACCTCGTCTAGGGCAGCAAGATACATTTGACTGACCAGGCTCTTAGGGTCGCTGAACTCGAAGAGCTCTGCGGCAGTAGGACCGAAGTACTTGGTCTTATATTCGATGAAGGGGCCCATGTTCACACCTGCCATGGCGCAGACCCCAACTCTGACATTTGGGCCAACGCAGCCGAACTGTATCAGCTTGGCTACGAGCATCATCGCAACGGGCACGCCTTGGCTATGGCAGGCGACAAGAACGAAGTCAGCAGACTTGATATGGTCAATCCAATTCAGGAGCAGTTTCCACAACGTGTTCACGCGTTCGGCAATGAAGCCCTCGCCCTCGAGCGCTACCTGCTCTATCTCAGGACAGTATCCACGTGCTTCGCTCCACTCCTTAATTGCTGTCGCCGCAGCGTTGGCGAATTTTATCGATGTACCAGTTGGTTGGCCCATGATGCGCTGGAAGATAGGTGCGGGAAAGAAGCCGTGAACGCCAATGGCGACTGCTTTCTTGATGCGCGGTGGTGCCGGGTTAATATGTAGATGTGGTGCGAGCGGTTCCGCGCCCAAGAAATATTGGCGGACTTGCTTCCAGAATGTGGGTTGGCGTGCGAGGCGATAGGTAGAATTGAACTCAGGGAGGATGAGGTTCGGTGGTTCCTGCTTCGTCTTGACGACCTGCTTCGGTGCTAGTAGGGCGGCGGGCGCAGTCTCAGCGCGTGTGGGCTCACGTTCGGGAGAAGACTTCGTTGGTGTGGCTGGCGTGCTCGAGGGGGGTGTTTCTGTTGGTACTTCGCTGGACAAGTCTTTTGATGTGGCCTTCTTCCTCGATCGCCCTCGCAAGGAGCCCAACGACTTTTTGACTAGTGACTCTCTCTGCTTCACAGGCTCTTTCACAGGCTCTAAGGGATCTGTCTGGGGCTGCTCCTGCTCATTGAACTGAGCTGCCTCGGGGTGAGACTGCGATGGAGTGTCAAACACTGCGACCTCGCCAACACGCTTCTGCGTCTCGCCATCTGCTGGTTTGCTGTCCGTAGCTGGCTCTCGATACCAAAATGCCCAACCTGAAGCTTTTGCTGGTGCTTTCGGCACTTGCTGTGTGGTCTCTACGGAAGCAGGGGCAGGCTGCAACGCCTCACTCTGCTCTGCTGACTGAGCTTCTTGCGGTGGTTCCGCTATGTCTGGCGATGCGAGTTCTGTAGTCTGATCTGAGTACGTGTTCGGCGTGAAGAAGTCTTTTGCAGGCTGCTGGGGTGGTGGTGAGTTGGCTTGGATATTTTGCTGATTACTCCATGACCAGAACCACGATCCGCTCGCCGTATTCCGCGTTGGCGCCTTGCCTGGTGTAGCGGTCTTGTCTCCCGCTTTTGTGCTTTCTGCCGGTGCCACTCCACTAGGTGCGTCATCCTTCTTGTTGCAATCCGTGGCCTTCGCAGTCTCCAGAGCCTTGTCTAGCCCCTTTGACGCAGCATCTGGCTCCTCCGAGGGCGTTGGCCCGGGTAATGGGGTACTTGACGCCTCTTCAACACTCGCGCTCTTTGCCTTTGCAGCTTCCGTGTAGCCATCAGGCCGCGACCACCAGCTCGTCCATCCCCATTGGTTTGTGACTTGTTCCGGCTTCGCAGGCTCAGGTGGTAACGGTGCCTCGTCTCCGGTAGAGGCTGTTTCTGGCACATTTCTTGAATCTTCCTTCTTCGCAGCTGGCACCTCCACTTCTTCTACCGAGCCGTCTGAAGAGACAGTGATCTTGGTCGTCGATGTCGGCAGTGCGAAGCTCTTGCTCGACTTGCGCTTGGTGAGAAATCGCGCCGGCGACTCGCTCTTGGGCGACTTGGCCTCCTCCTTGGGCAGCTCAGACGTTGCCCCTCCGCTGACACTGATGCCGATGGTCTCTTGTGCCGTCTTTACTACGGCAGGTGCCTTGAAGCGCCAGCTGCCTGTGCCACCCAACCACTTCCGCCCGCTCTTTGGTGTTTGCGTGCCGCTTGTCGTCGGCGTTGTCGTGTGCTCGGTTACTGTCGATATGTCTGATGCGGTCTGACCCGCAGCGGTCTCGTGCGATGTTGTGCTTGCCTCCAGTGCGTCGACTGCGGGCTCTGTCGTGTTGCTGGCTGCGCTGTCGGTAGGCTTCGTCGGTGCCTCGGCTTGCTTATCGTCGCTGGGCGCCCCGGGGTTGGGCTTGACCTTCTTGCGGGGACTCATGGCGCCGGTGAGCGCTGAGAACGCAATGCAGACTGCAAGGCAGGTGTTGACGAGTGTAAAGCATGTGGGAGCCGCTGTAGTTCGCTTGCGCGTTCCCGTGAGCAAGCGGCTGAACAATGATCAACAGATGCCCTGCGTCATCGCCGCCCGTGCGCTGGCAGCCGTGACCGCGGAGGTCCCAAACAATCACGAGCGTCTTGCATATGTAACAATATTCTTCTTGCATATGTGACAATATATCCTCAAAAACTACAGAGCAAGACTTCTTAACTCACAAGTCCTCTGCCAAAGACCCTAGTGGCTAGACTCCTGTACGCCATGTGAAGGCAAAGCACAACTGCAGTCGTGAGTCTGTGCGAGGCAGCAACAAAGTTTGAGTATCTGGCCATTGCGGCTGACGATATTCTATGCTTCCAGAGCAGCATAACCCGGCTCGAACATGAGCAAGCTCATCCAGTCAGTCTCCTCGATCTCCAAGCCATCAGCCATCGTAAGGATCTGCTCGGCCGTCAAATCTATACATGGATCACTGCTGTCGGTCGACACGTGGACAGCGTCCTGCCGACAAGGTTGTTGGCCCGAGGTAGCCGTGACTTTGTCCAGCATATCCCTAAGCTCACGCAGTTCACGAATGCGGTGCGCAGCAACATCGTTTCCGCATCTTGCTATGTACTCAAACAGCGCGAATGCATCGCTCAAGAGGCTTGATTCGGGCGCAACCGTTGTGCTGTCGATGAACTGAATCAAGAGGAGGGCAGTGGTGGATACGAACAGCGCGTCAAAATCCCATGGTAGGAAGGTTTCAAGCAACCCTTGTTCCTGGAGGCTCGATAGAATGCCAATCATGTTCTGAGCTGCCTCGAAAGACACACTTATGAGATGGCGAACTTTTGCCGATGCGGTCAAATGTGTTGCCTCTGTAGGGTTCTGGAGAAGGAGCTCGAGGCAGTAGAATAGGATCGGCCGTATGACAAGAATGACGAGCTAGACTTGCATCAGTGCGAATCTCAACGCGTGGAATCAAACGGACCTGCAAATGTTGCAAATGAAGATGTGCTGCGGTCCTCGACATGCCTCGATTCGTTTGTAGTGCGAATGTAGTCCGCGTTTGTTCTGCGAGTGTCGTGAGCGTGTCCAGTACACTTCTGATGTTGGTGACGAAATCTTTGTGCAAACGTTGGTCGGGTCCGTAGACGTCTACTATGTGTCAGCCTTGGCGCGACATCCTTTCGAAGAAGGCACACACATCTGGCAATATCAGCGTACACATGTGAAAGGCTGATTTGCATCTGTAAAGCCGCACGACGGTGAACGGACCCGGTGAAGTCCGGGAGCTGGCAAGTAATTTCATAGGTCCTGATGGACTGCGGTATGCCCATCAGACTAGTCATTTGCCTATCAAGGAGGCATACGGTCCACCAGATCTTGCGACAGCGTTGCACCAGAAGTTCACCAAGGTCTTGAACAGGCATGTTGGTGTGCATACCGTTGGCTTGTCCAATACGCATGGCCTGGCCGATCTGCAAGGTCATCAGCGTCTCGCTCATGCGCAAGGTTGAAGGAGTTTAGGAACGTACAGTGACGTGGGCAGCATTCCTGGAGTCCAGCGCATGCAAATACAGCGCAGCGCAGCAAAGTAATTCCATAGCAACTATGGGATCCCGACACAGCGTGTCTGTATCCGGAAGCAGTTGCTGAGCCTCGTGGAAGAGCTCAGAGCCAGAAGGCCGCAGACTTTGCTGGTTGTTCTGGGCGAGGGCCTTGCCTAGGGCAATGACCAGAAGGAAGTGCACGTACCAGAGGTCCGTTCCACATGTATCAGCAGTGTCGTTGTAAAATGCCCGTAGTTTTGCATTGAATTCTTCCTCATCAAACAGATGGAAGAGCTGGGTACAGTGGAACTTTACAATGTTGACGAGGAAGAGAGCATGATCGATACTGGGTACTACAGCCTTTTCAAGGACCACCGAGTCGCGTCTGTTGTTCCATGGCAGGCCGTATGCTTCGCCTTCGAAGAGGAAGTCCGAAGAAGGAAAGGGTGTTCGATGAATATGCGTATGCACCAAATTCAGGACGCGGCCGTGAAATGACCAGTTCGACGAAGGACCGAGGTAGGCTTTGAACGGTCAGCTTCTTCTGGCCATGAGTAGTGTTTTGATGTTCTCTATCGCTCACATTTTAGGCCCTTCGATGAGGACATGTACTTCGGCGCCGCAGTGATTGACAGTGGATTGGCGAGCTTTGGCGCATCTGACTCTGTGTCATCTTCCGCTTGTAGGGCTCCTCGTGCTGCAACGTCTGCATCGTTGGTCGTGCTTGGTGCTGATTCGACTTGATGTCTTGAGACAAGGTGTGGGACTCCATCTTCATATGCTGGAGGAAGTCGCGGTGCCGATGACCTTGGCGACGGGTTGTGGTTGATTGCTTCCTCGGTCTGCTCGAGTCGCACCACTCTGGCTTGTAGAGCTGATAGATAGCTTCTCTATCAGTGCAAGTCTCAGCCGGAAGACGCAAGCCTGTACCTACCCTTTCGTGACAACTACCTTGATCTCCGACTCATTCACAACACACACAAGGCTCCGCCTCGCACAATTGGCGCAGGGCTGCTGACCTGAGCACTTGATCTTCTGCCTTTTGCACCTCGTGCAGCTGCAGCCCGACTTGCATGTCAGTGTGCACCATAATGAGATTGATGTGGTGCAGAAACACATACGCGTACGCTGAGCGTTTGCTCACCCTGTTCTCATTGCTACCAGTCATCACTCGCTCGGATGTTGGTGGGAAGAGCTATCATGTCTATATGTAGTGCATGACTTCAAACATCGATAGTGGATCATACTGCCTGTTCGGACGAAAGATAGGGCAATTGACACACCGCGAAAGCGGGGAACGATACGATTGATGCTCAGCTGCGTGTATTACCCCATAGCGTATTCTCGCCCTATTCCGCAGCGGCTATCTGCGGTCTCATCCCGCGCAGAGGCAGAGCGGGAATGTGATGTGCTACAGGGGGTATTCCAATTACTCCGAGCACTTCGCCATGCGGTCAGAGGCTACGCAATTTGCGATTTGCGAATAAGAAGATGGCTGCTCAGAGGGTGCGGCCATGATGGTCGGCGGGGCGGGGCAGACGGACGTGGGTGTGGCTGCCCTGTGGCGCAGTGACCCTGTGCTCTAGGCTGGCGCTAGCGGCTCCACTCAATTTTCTGTGGTGTGAAAGTTCGAGCGGCCCACGCTTCACGCCCCAAACCACGCCGAACCGCAGTCATGGCGATCCAGAAGAAGCACGGAAAGGGGCGCCTCGACAAATGGTACAAGCTCGCCAAGGAGAAGGGCTATCGCTCGCGTGCGGCGTTCAAGCTGATTCAGCTGAACAAAAAGTACAACTTCCTCGAGAAGAGCAAGGTCTTGATTGATCTTTGCGCTGCGCCGGGAGGATGGTGCCAGGTCGCCTCAGAGGTGCGAATAGCGATGCAATACGTACCGACAGTGTCTGACAGTCTCAGGTCATGCCCGCGGGCGCCCTCATCGTCGGTGTGGATCTCGCCCCCATCAAAGCCATCCCTCGATGCATTACCTTCCAGAGCGATATCACGACCGACAAGTGCCGAACCACCCTGCGCTCGCACCTCAAGCACATGAAGGCGGATGCCGTCATCCACGACGGTGCGCCCAACGTCGGTACCGCGTGGGTACAGGACGCCTTCACGCAGGCCGAGTTGGTACTGCAGTCGATGAAGCTGGCCACCGAGTTTCTGTGCGAGGGCGGTGTGTTCGTCACCAAGGTCTTCCGATCCAAGGACTACAATGCGCTGCTCTGGTGTTTCCAGCAGCTGTTCATGAAGGTCGAGGCCACCAAGCCGCCTTCGTCTCGCAACGTTTCTGCCGAGATCTTCGTCGTGTGCCGCGGCTACAAGGCGCCCAAGAATCTCGATCCCAAGTTCCTCGACCCCAAGTACGTCTTCGCAGAGCTCGCAGAGCCCGCACCGAACAACGAAGCCAAGGTCTTCAACCCTGAGAAGAAGAAGCGCAAGCGTGGCGGTTACGAGGAGGGCGACTGGACCCAGTTCCACGAGGCTACCGTCGCCGAGTTTATCGAGACACCTGACCCTATCGCTATGCTGGGCAGCCTTAATAGGCTTACCTTCGAGCAGAAGGGAAACGGCGACATTGCCATCGCCACCATCGACAAGCTGAAGGAGACGACCAAGGAAGTCCGGAACTGCTGTGCTGATTTGAAGGTGCTCGGTCGCGCCGACTTCAAGCGCCTCCTGCGCTGGCGTCTGAAGGTCCGCGACATCTTCGGCTTCTCCAAGAAGTCCAAGGACGCAGCTGAGAAGAAGGAGGCCGAGGAGGCCGAGGAGGCCAAAGAAGGCGAAGAGGAGGCAAGGATCGAGAACATGGATGAGGAGATGAGGCTACAGGAAGAGCTTGAGAGGCTCAAGGACAAGGACTCCAAGCAGAAGAAGAAGCAGCGCCGCATCGAGAATGAGCGCAAGCAGAAGGAGATTGTCCGAATGCAGATGAACATGGCTACTCCGTTCGAGATTGGCCTCGAGCAGGCTGGGCCAACTGGCGACGATGCTATGTTTGCGCTCAAGGCTGTTGAGAAGGATGGCGCTATCTCAAAGATTGCCCGTGGCAAGATGGCGCAGATTGTGGAGAAGGAGAAGGACGACTCGACCGAGGAAGAGCTGACAGACGACGATGAGGGAGACAACCTTGAGCGATACCTCGACTCTCAGTACGACGAGTACGTCGAACAGAAGTCGGCTCGCGACGCGAAGTACCGTGCGAAGCGAGCAAGGGGTGACAACGAGGACGGTGAATGGAACGGCTTCTCAGATGGCGAGAAGGAAGAGAGTGATGACGAGGAGCTCGTCCAAGAGGAGGACGACGACGACTCCAGCAGTGACGAGGACGAAGATGCCCCCAAGAAGCTCATTACAACACTAGAGGGCGCAGAGTCTGCCAACGGCTTAACAAGGCGGGCACAGCGCTTCTTCGACCAAGACATCTTCCAGGGCATCGACGGCTTGGACGACATCGAGAAAGATGAGGACAGCGGAATCGATGTCGAGGGCGAAGAGGATGTCAAGATGGAAGACGCCGAGGAGATCACCGAGGCTCCTTCGAAATCTGCAAAGAAGGCTACTTTCGCCGAGCCTGCGCCCGCGGAGTGGTCAGATGAGGATGACGAGGACAAGATTGAGGAAGTCGCCCGCGACGAGTCGCAATGGGAGCACGACGACATCCCGATGAAGAACGGCAAGCCCGATATCGACATCATCACAGCTGAAGCCATGACGCTCGCACATCAAATGGCCACCGGCAAGAAGACAAAACACGACCTCCTTGACGACTCGTTCAACCGCTACTCCCTGCGCGACACCGAAGGCCTACCAGATTGGTTCCTCGACGACGAAAACAAGCACTCCAAGCTCCAGCGTCCGACAACAGCCGCTGCCGCAGCTGCCATCAAGGAGAAGATGCGCGCTCTTAACGCACGGCCGATCAAGAAGGTCCGCGAGGCCCAAGCAAGGAAGAAGTTCAAGGCTGCTCAGCGTCTGGAGAAGCTCAAGAAGAAGTCCGCCATGCTCGCCGACGAGGAAGGTATGACAGAGAAGGAGAAAGCGCAGTCCATTGCACGCCTGATGAGCAGAGCGTCGAAGAAGAAGCCCAAGGGCAAGGTCAGCGTCGTTGTTGCTGGTGGAGGCAACAAGGGTATCAAGGGTAGGCCGAAGGGCACAAAGGGTAAATACAAGATGGTCGATGCGAGGTTGAAGAAGGATGTGCGTGGCTTGAAGAGGGCTGAGAAGAGGAATAAGAAGAGGTAGACTGGTGTTTGGTAGGGACAGGAATGGAGTAATGTCACAGCATTACAAGGCGTTTGATATCAAAAATGTACAGAGTTGGTTGCTTCACTTCATCCGCGTCTTCTGTTCTTGATCAAGCGTACTCCAACTCCAGACTATCCGCGTCCCATCGCAATATGCTCCATACCAACCGACCTTTTCTCCACTCGTACCCGCAAACCCAGTCTATGCTCATCCCATTCCACCACCCTGTCTGCTACGTCGTACTACCAAGATCACCAGACTAAAAGCCTGCTCCGCCCCTCTCTTCGAGACCATCTACCGCCCACTCGAATTCGACACTGAGCCCAAGCCTGAACCGGAGGCTGTGCGTGAGCTCGTCGAAACCCCGGTTCCATTCGGCACGTTTGTTGTCTCGCTGCCAGACTGGCCTGTCATCTTGGGCCCTAGGCCGGCGGTGAAAGCTAGGGGCACCATTGAGGTTGAATGGAGGATTTATCAGGAGGTGTAGGATAGCGAAGCTTGCAGACTCGTGTTGCGGCTACGAGGTTTTGTGCGGGATGATGTGAACGCTCGGCTTCCTGTGATCGCTACGAGGCTGCCTGCGCGTGGTATCTTTTGGTGTCTTCGGACCCAGTGCTTGGTTGTTTGCAGAGTCAAATCGAGATAACAAGATGTTGGTGTTAGGTAGTGAGTGCTTGACAGTTCTGCCCTTTCGTCTCGCATGTTAGAATGAGCTTTATACCAGATCTGTTCTCAAGGTCCATCCATCTCTTTCGTGCTTCGCTCAAGCCCGATCTCTCCTTCATCGTTGCTTCCGCATGAAGCAAGTGTCGAGGATGATTCAGCCTTGCCACACCAAGCTCACTGACCGCTGACCTTGAAGTTTCAGAAATTGCACAGTTGACGAATGGCTGAACTAAGCTGAGCCAAGACTCAGGTTACCTTTGTCGTCGCTGCGGACGTCCGCAAAGACAGCCTCAATCTTGCATGAACATTTCCGGATGGGGAAGTTCACGATAATGGTCAGTCGGGCGAATTCTCACAGTTCATCAGCTGAATGGATTTTGCTTTTCGACTAGGCCTCCAATCACTGCTTGATAGAGGGCCAAGATTGAGGCTGACCGTTTAGCCGCGAAGCTTGGCCGTGGCGACTGCCAAATCGGGTCCGCTTACCAGATTGGGTAATCGCGGTGTATATACAGTCTTGACTTCTCGAATGTCTGCATTCGTGTCTTCTGTAGATTTTCCGAGACGGTGGAAGTCACCAAACTGAGCCCAAAAAAAAAATGGTGAGGCGTTTCTCAGAGCTTGCAGAAAAGGTGATCTATGCAAGCTGGCCCTTGACCATGATGTTCATGCACTATGAGCGTCGCTTCTGATTGGTTGATCTCGCAGCAGACCCAATCAGAGGCCAGCCTCAGCCTATTGTACATGACTCGGTGCATTCCATGCATTTCGCACGCACCTATCGTTGTACGCGATCAAGTTGGTGTAGGTAGTCCTTGGAGGAGATGGGTAAATAGAGCTTGTGCGGCGAAATCACTACAGCTACGTGTTAGATAAGTGGCGAAAGTTATTAGTGCGCATACCGAGTTCGGCCTCGTGATGCACACGGCGCGTGATGCACACCCCACCAACTTTCGCACCCCAGAATAAGTGAGGTTATTGATCGACACCACAACGCTACTATCGCGAGATAAGTTGGTGGATTACTATATAGACTATTGCGAAACTTTTGGCTACCACAGTTTTTTTGGAGGACGCGTGGTGCGGCCAGTAGACGTTGTTGTGGGTGAAGGTGGTAAGGGCGCCTTATGGGCAGCCACCTGCCTTCGCACAGCACCACCACCACGATTCTTTGTTACTTTTGACTGAGATCTCTGTGAGGCCTTACTCTTAGCCTGTTTAGGTAATTGGGTACTTTTTTCTGCGTTGCTCTTGCGCTGAGCCTCTTCTTTACAAGCCTCAATTTGAGCGCGCTTTGCAGCCTGTGCCTTAGCTGTCAATACCTTCTTCTTCTCTCGCTCAACACGCTTATCTTCCTTCTCCTTCGCTTGAATAAGCTTCTTCTGGTGTTGAAGCTCCTTCTTAGTAGCTTTTGCTGCCTCCGCAGCGCGCTCTAGGTCCTCTTTTGCCTGGAGTTCTTGCTTCGCGCGCTCAATGCGTGAAGGACTCCACAAGACTGCACCACCACTGTCATTACCGTCAATAGGTTGCAAAGGTAGTACCCTCCGCTTTCTCTTCTTATTCTTATTAGCCTTTAGAGCCTCTTCTAGGCCTTCAATCCGAGCTTCTTGGACTTCTAATCGCACGTGGAGTTGGTGAAGGGCTTGATCAACTGCCTCATCAGCACTGGACCTATCCTCTTCTCTTGCACGCTTAAGTAGCCGCTGCGTCTTGCGCCAACTAGGTGAACCTGGTGCAGGCTGAGGCCCTGTAGGCTCTGAGGTCGTGCTAGGCGTCCTTGGTGTTGGTATTCTGAACTTCTTGAGCACGACGTCGGCATCTGGTGGGTGGATTCCAGTACACTTAAAGGCCTGTACAACGAGGTCTTTGGTGAAGGTCTTCTTCCAAGCTGCCCAAAAGAGCGGGAAGAAGTCAGCTTGACCTACAGGCACCCACCCCTCTGTGGTATGGCCGCGGTGAAGGAGTTCCATGGAGTAGCTCTGTGCCAACGGCCCAAAGCACGCTACATCAAGCGGCTGAAGCGCGTGGGTTGCGTGCGGAGGGAATATAAGTAGGAGAATCTTGTTAGCATGAGCGTATTCGATGAAGGCCTGGGTAACGTGACTGCCGTGGCCATCAAGGATCAAGAGCCTGTACTTCCCTCGCGCTCTTACTCTTGTATAGCGATCAAACACCTGCTTCAGCCAGGCAACACCAAGAGCATCATTTATCCAGCCATTTACTGAGGTACAAAAGTGTATATCGTGTTTCCCTGCGTCGACGCGCTGCACCCAGCTCTCTTGGAGCTGGAGAGACGATGAAGGATAGATGACTGCGGGCGGCAACGCATAACCATCAGCTCCTACTGCTCCTACTACTGTCACCCACTTCCTGTTGCCATCATGAGATGCTAGCTTGTATTTCCGGCGCCCAAAGAGTCGCTTATCGAAGATTCTGACGCCCTTTGACATCACTCCAATCATGAATCCCTTCTCATCCATATTGTACGTGTTTTCAGGCTCTATTGAATGCTGCTTGATTGTACTGTGCAGCAGGTCAAAATAAGAGCTAAAGGATTCATATGAAGCAGCATCGTGACGTGATTTTTCCATAGGCGTGGTCCAGGCTGTGAGAAGGTCGTCGGGGTAGCGATGAAGGAAGCGCGATACCCATCGATCGGAGGGCTCCCATTGACACAGCGACTTCACGATTCTCCGCAGGATCTTTCTTGTAGGCATAAGGTGTCTCTCGGTAAGTGATTTGACGTATTGTACAACCTCTATTTCATCGCGTGGGTGGAGAACTAGCTGGTGTTTTGATTTGACCTCATTTGACGCGCATACACCTTGGTGCCTTCGGCTCAACGTAGTGCGACAACAACCGTGTTTCTGGGCAAGATCTTTATACGTAAAATGTTCTCCATACTTCAAAGTAGCTAGCTCTGCGAGGGCTTCTTTTAACGGCATCGTGGGGTTGAGTTATGGGGGGGTGCGCAGTATAGGTCAATGTTGGTGGGGTGTGCATCACGCGCCGCGTGCATCACGAGGCCGAACACGCTAAGGTTTGATAGGTTAGACCTGACAGTGCGCCTGCTCTCGTGTTCGGCCCTTGCCCCTTGCTGCCGCTGTCTACATACGCCATTTATTCCGGGTGCCACGGAACATCTATTTTTATACTGTTGATCAGGGTATTCTAGAGGTCGACAACCAGCATCTCAACGTGCTCTGGGAAGTGCCGGACTTAGCGTGTGCGAATTCATGACATCTGAAGCTCCTTTTGTAGATACGGGATGGGTCAGCAGATCAATTAAGCTTTGATAGGAAGGAGATTTGGCATACGATACCACAGGTATGCACGTTCATCCTAGAAATATCGTCAGTCTATTGATATCGTATTGCAAACAGGTACATCTATACTCATCCGCCAGATTTGAATTCAGGATTTCTAAACCGCAAATATGGTGCTCCCCTCGTTAGCTATGCAACCTGCCTTGCTCCTCAATACCATTCTCGCGTTCGCTCATGTCTCATATGCCAGGTCCATTGAACAAGATGGCTGGGGCGTTGTAGCTGATGAGGCACAGGGTACAGCCCTCCTCACAATCGCACTCCACCAGCCCCGACTGGCGGAAGCCGAAAGCCTGCTTCAAGAAATTTCTGATCCCAAATCTGAGAAGTTCGGGCAATTTCTGGACAGGAATGAGCTTGTAAGTACAGGCAAGTCCATCTAGCCTCAATTTTGGATTAACGCAGGGAAGGATACTATGTTCGCACCAACTGAAAACTCAATGCGTGCCATCACGGAGTGGCTTTCCGTAGCTGATGTAGATACGCGCCGCGTACATGTGCGTCCCAGTAGAGGTTTAGTCGAGGTGCCGATATCCGTCCATCAGCTGAAAATGCTTGTTGGCACCAACCCCCAGATCTTGGAGCACCGTGAGACGGGTGCGAGACGGCTGAAAAGCCCTAGCCACACTGTCCCAAGTGTACTTAGAAATCACGTCGAGACTATGTGGTCAAGGGTTCCAACTGCCTCCAGGCATGACTCGAAACGTAGCAGTAACCTTGATCGACCCAAGTCGTATGCATCCAAGGTGTTGCGAAGACAGGCACCAGTTTCAATAAGCAACTGCAGCTTGAGCTGGACTCCCGCTTGTATCCGAGGTAAGCCTCCAAGATCCACTTGACACATACGGATAGTGACTGTGTAGAACTTTACAACATTCCATTGGGCACAGAAGCGGCTCCGAACAACTCTCTCGGCATTTATGGAGCTGGCGATGCTTATCAAGCAGCAGACTTGAGCAACTTTTTCTCCAAGTTTGCTGACTTTATACCAAACGGTACAAAGCCGTCTGTCGATACCATCAATGGCGCACCTCCCACCCCTGGCGAAGAAGTCCAAGGCGAGCAAATACTGGATCTTTCCATGGCCTATCCTATAGCATACCCTCAGAATGTTCACATCTTTCAAAACCCCACCATCCACTTCGGTTTGGGCTTGGGAAACAACTTCTTGGATGCAGTCGACGCATCTTACTGTGACTACGACGGGGGCGATGACCCAAATCTAGATCCGCAGTATCCTCAATTCCAAGGATTCCAGGGTCCGGCCATGTGTGGCGTCTACAACATCACCAACGTACTGTCTATATCGTACGCCACAGACGAGAGCTCCTTAGGCGTGCACTATGTGCAACGGCAATGTTCCGAATGGATGAAGCTAGCTTTGCAGGGAGTCACTGTACTTGTTGCATCTGGAGATAGGGGCGTTCAAGGAATCCAGGGTTGCTCAGCATTAGAGACAGCAGAAGGAGGTGCATTCAACCCGCCCTTTCCGGGTGTCTGCCCATATGTGACAACTGTTGGAGCGACTCAGATCAACATTACCGAGACCGGTTACCAGGAGGTGGCCGTCTACGACCCCAAGCACAACTATTACTCAGGAGGTAAGGACCAATTTCCATGTTATTTTGCAGCACTAAATGGTTACCAGGAGGATTCAGCAACTTCAACACTCAGCCAGAATACCAAGCTCAGGCCGTGAAGGACTACTTTTCGAAATATGACCCGAAGTATCCAGAGGGCACTTTTAACAAGTCCGGTAGAGCATTTCCAGATGTTTCGATGTTAGGGGCAAATGTCACCATCGTTGATACCTTGGAAACCGTACAGAGCGGAGGTACAAGCGCTGCTGCGCCTTTGTTTGCTGGGATGATCAGCAGAATCAACGACGAACGCCTGCTGGCCGGTAAAAAACCAATTGGCTTCCTCAATCAGATTCTCTACCAGCACCCTGAGGTCTTCACAGATGTAAGGAGACGTCATAAGTGAATATACTCCGCTGACACTATTACAGATCACTGATGGCAGTAATCCGGGCTGTAAGACCTCGGGCTTCCAAACAGCTAAAGGATGGGATCCTGTGTCAGGTCTGGGGTCTCCTGTTTTCCCGAAACTTCGCAACCTGCTTGTCAATTTGCCTTGATACCTATATCTGTTGGGCTGTCAGCTCGACCTAAACTAATGACAGATGTCAGCTGTGGAATGGATAGTGTGCAGTTTCAATCAATGTAGCCCCGCAAAGAAGACTGTCCATATCCTGACAATCGATAAATTCATGGAGATGACTGCGCCTTTCTCGTTTTGTACCCTTCCTTGGAAAACTCGTAGTGCCGGCTCAGGCTCGAAGTTGGGGTCAAGTTATATCTCGACCCCGGCGAACACAATTCGACATAGTGTCGAAAAAGATGGAAGCCTTTGCTCTCTGACTCTGCTGAAGTTGCGAGCGTGATATGGTTCCAGAACACTCGCTCCACCGCCACCAGCCAAATCTGATTGATGCAAGCAAGTTGGGCAAGGTACATGCTGAGCCTGAGCGCAACCACTGTTGCTCTTGTACACTGTCTAGGACGGCTGCCAGCAGCTCTTGTGGAAGTCCAGACATCTTTGAAAAGACTCACGGTGCAGACACACTGCTATTTCCCATATGCATTAGAGGGATGACAGAAGTGCTTTCGTCCTTCGTGCCGGTCAGCTTGGGGCACAGTGTGCGCGAGGCCGGTCATCTGTTAGACTGCCTTAAACTGTACCTTATTGATGCCATTTCAGTGCCATGAGTGTGGCTGTTGTATCGTTACAGCCTCTTGTTTGCACAAGGCAATGGCTCCGTAAGGACAACCTGCTCGTTCAGGACGAACCGACTAGTTAACAGCTATGCTGCAGTTGTCTGATCTACAAGCATGGGTCCGAGTGAGGGAGTACTTTGTGAAGATGCAGATGAGGAAGGGTAGTTGACATTACCGTTGCCGTGCGGATGCGCGCATGATGAAGCAGCACCCTTGGAGGTAAACACCATTCATTCCAGCTCCGTCTTCGCGCGCACACAACCCTAGGCTGAAGTCTTATCATGGATGGTGAATAGCTGCGAAACGACTTATAGCTTGCTACTCCGGGCGTTGGAACTTGGTGGGGCCTGCAGGCGAATCGAATCGAGTAGACCCTCTGGAAGCTCGAGTTTGGTGGCCACGCAGGCGCCTGTTCGCGTATCCGCTGGGTTGCAGCCTGACTATGATGTCTCTTCCTAGGTTGTACCGCACGTCTTTGACCATGGGTATTGTGAAACTGTAAGAGTCGCTGCTTGGTAGAACTCGCATAGCTGTTCTTGTGAGGGGAGACGCAGTGTTGCAAGTGTAGATGTCATCTTCTTCAACCACCGACCTCAGGTCCATGAGTCAACGAAAAAAAAAAGTCCCCTGGTACGGCCACAAGAGAGTATGCTGGTGCGCATGCAACTGTCGTTAAACGACACGTAGTCACCACCAGCGCCAGGCGTGTCAATACTATCAAGGATAGATCGATCAACACCGGCAACGACAACTAGACCATGGCTGCTTGTCGACTGAATCGCGACTGCAAGCCCTCAGATATTCAAACCACGGCAAGAAGCCCTCAGCGCGGGGGCCTGCTGTCCGTCGCCGGAACAAGTTAGCATCTACTGCCCCGCACTCTCATACGGCGGCCGAGGTAGTGATGCTTCTGCGGTTGGCGGATCTCGTTGGAATAGTCGAAGGAGAAGAGACTTCTGGAGAACAAAGAGGGAGCGGGGTCGGAAGGGGTTAAATAGTGAGGGCCACCGTGCGATGACTCAGCGATGTCTCAGCGAAGCTAGCTGAATTAGTGCGTTTGCCTGCGCTGGTGAAGGAAGCTTCGCTGCTGCCTGGCGAGAACACGTGTTTTTGGAACATTCTAGATTATTCGAATCCAGCCGAACAAACAAATTGACATGTGAAGCTCAATCGCTGCATAAAATTTGGTGGCACTCAGTACGAAGGGCAAGCGGATTAGCTTCACATACTGCGCCCTTGATCTTGATATAACTTTCCCATCTGCTACGCATGTGACATAGCGTCACGAGACTTTCGAGTCATTCTCGCCACTCGCCGCCTTTCCTTCTTCTTCAAAGATCGTAGAATCCCGTTGCTTACAATGTTGGGGTAGAAACGCTCATCATCTTCATGTGCACGCGCGCAGCCCCTATGCTTACAAGCGCCTGCACATTACTTCCTGCAAGCAACCCTCTGACATGCCTTGTTGTTCTAATAGTGGTCAATTATGGAACTTTTGGGAAAAGCGTCATGCGCTTACCTTTGTGCAGTTCGTGCAGGGGCTGCCTCGGTCACAGGTTTCGCCTCGCTTGTGGCACCGAGTGCAGGTCACCAGACGATACCTTGGTGTGCGTCTGTACGTAGTCAGAGGAAGCAAAAGAACTGGATCATCACGACTTACTTGGAGTTGCGATCTGCTTGCACATCGGCAGTCTCAGTGTCTTCATGTTCGACGGATCGCGATCTCTTCTTAGGTTGCTGGAGGTCACCGGTAGGTACAGACTCAAATCTGGCAACTCGTTAGCAGTGACAACTTGCAGGCTTTCACCCGGGTATGTTCTTACTCCGAGGGTCTTGCTAGAGCTTGGACGGTCATCTTCATCACCTCGGCGAGTCCAAGTTGAATGTCAACCCCGCCGACGTCCGTGTAGAGGTTGGCAGGATGTCCCTTCAAGATATCATCATGCTCCGCCGGTATATTTTGCCTTCGTGCAAGTGTCAGAAGCGAGCTGGGCTCCATTAGAACTCGTCACTACATACCTCAGGGCCTCCAAACGGGTAAAGACCGTATCCATGTGTAAGAAGATAACTTGAAAACGGTGTAAATCAGTCTCTGGGTCTTGGAGCTCCACTTCGGAGGAAGCGAGTCGCTCAGTGAGCTGTTTCTTGTCCGCTTCGAGTTGTCCGACTTTGTTCTCCAGTGATGTATTCTCCGTCTCAAGCCCCTGTATTGTGTCACGCATAGCCAGCGCCGTGCGGTGACCTATTTGCAACGTGTCCAGGAGCGATCGATTCCTTTCTCCGAGAGAAGTGATTTTGCGATGAAGTTCCTGACATTGTTAGCTGCAACACATATCTTCCACCTCGCATCACCTTACCACGCTTGCACCGCATATACAAGGATTCCGAATATTCATTCTGAAAATTTTGATAATCGTTGTCGCTGGTGTTGAGTGTGAGAGGCGTCAGGCGTTGATGATGGTGGAGATCCCTGCCCAGGCGAAGCTGAGCGGGTACATGGGGCGACAAAACATTGTCCCCTTCACTTCGCTTTCTCAGGCAGCCATAGTGGGATGCAAATTCTTTGCTTTTTTCTCCTCCATCTCAACAGCCTCAGTCGGCCGACAAATCCACGAAAATTGACATGGCCGCCAACGACAAGCCCACCGCCATACTCCAATGTTTCGACCAAGACCTTACTCCGCCCGTCGACGAACAGTGCTTCCAGGTCTGGCTCCATCGTAAGCGGGTGATTGAGAACGCTAGCCCTGATCGTTTCGCCGCCGTGTTTCCAGGTTTCACTGCACAAGATCTTCCTCTGACGGTGCGCAACTGCCTCAAAATCTCAGATCTGGAGGCTGAGGTGGCGATGCGCGAAAACAAACACCTGGCCCAGCAGCTCGAGGGAATGACGACAAAGCTCGAGGATATGACGATACAGCTGGACGAATGTCAGGATCAGCTAGAGATCACCGTAGAGGAGTGGGCAGATGTGGATGCAGACCTATATCAGCGAGAAACTGCTGCGCAGGTGGAAGCCACGATCATCACCTCAGCCCCCTTCTTGAGCTGGTTAATCGCCTCAATAATCGAAGCTGGTGATGAGCTCTTGTGCTGTCGCACGCGATTGCGTATCAACGTTGATTGAGCCTCAAGCTCACGTACATTGCTCGGCGTACGAGCCTCCCAGAGAGCCTCCGTGAGAGCAGCTGGTGGAGTAGGTGTACGTAGCTGTACGTCTAGCTTTGAGAGGACAGCCTCTGGCTGATAAGGTACTAGACCTGCTCCCCGGAAGGCTGAGCAGATATTGACTGGTGTAAACGATCGATCGTACGCTGCCTTAAGAGCTGGCAGATACTCAAGCTTGTGATGTGGTTGATATGGTCGCGGATCAGGCTCTCTACCTCACGACTGTAAGCGCGCTTCAACGGGGAGAAGCAGCCAACGTCAAGAGGCTGGAGTAGGTGAGAGGAGTGAGGAGGCATACAGAGCGTGTAGATGTTGTACTCCTTACAGAGGTCCTGGAATTCAAGAGAGTGGTGACTCTCGTGGCCGTCAAGGATGAGTAGGCGACGCGCTCCTACTGTACGAGCCTTAGTGTGAGCATTAAAGTGCTTCAGCCACTCTACCCCAAGCTCGTTATTTGTCCAGCCATTTTCGCTTACTGCGATTGCCCAGTCGCGTGGGATCTCTGCCTCCTCGTACCAGGCAGAGAGGTGGTACTTGCCAGCAAAGATAAGGAATGGTGGGACTGACCAGCCAGCAGCGTTGATCGCAGCAATCACTGTCGCCCACTCACGATCACCTGGCTGGACAGTCTTTGGCCTGCCTTTCCTCTCTGCTCCTGTCACAACAAGCTGCGTTGTAATCTTGCCCATCATAAAGCCAGCCTCGTCAAAGTTGTAGACGTCATCATCACAGATGCCGTACCTGGCCTTTGTCTGCTCTACCAGCTCAAACCAGCGGCTGATTAACACAGGATCCTCACAGAGAGCTCTCTGCCTGTCGTACGCTCGATTGAAACGCGTTGTAAGACTATCTGTACGCTTAACAAAGTTGCGCGGCCAGTGGACGCCAACCTGATTAGCACCGCGTGCAGCCAGCAGTCTATTAGCCATATCACGTATAGCTGCGTACGTAGGCGCAAAGCCACGTGAATCTAGCTCAATTGTGTAGCTAGTAATTACCTCCTCTTCTATTGTAGTAAGCTTCTTTGAGTTGGGCTGGCAATCGCGTCGGGCAAGCTTTCCAGCGCGTCGATCGTTTAGCGTTGACTTTGGGACTCCGTACGTAGAGGCAGCGCGTCTAGAGCTTTGCGACTGCTGGCTATTAATAGCTACAGATGCAAGAACAATATCAGATTCATTGTAAGATAGTTGAGCACTTGGTGGTGGAGCCATAGTGATTAGAAGTAGGTGTAACGTAATCTATCAGCGAGCTGATCACATCAGCTCGCTGATCACTTCTGCCAAGACCCCATCATTCTTCCCAACCACCAACAATGCTGCAACCAGATGATATTATTTTGCTTCCCCATGAAGATAGGATACTTCTAGCTATTGCAGCAATGAAATCTGACGCGTCATTATCCCAGAGGAGCGCTGCTGATGTGTATGGAGTGCCCCAAAGTACACTCAGTACGCGATGCACGAACACGACTGCACGACGCGATACCCGCCCCAAATCATCAAAGCTTACCAAGAGCGAGGAGGACAGCCTTGTTAGACGTATCAAGGATCAATCTTTGCGAGGATTTGCCCCTACCTTCACCCAAGTACGCTGTATGGCAGACCAGCTGCTAGCAATACGCCATGGCAGAGCTGTCGGTGAGTGCTGGGTTCCACGCCTCATCACGCGCCGGCCAGAGATCAGATCTCAATTGACCCGACCGCGGGACTACCGGAGGATCCTGTGTAGCAACCCAGCAGTTATTAAGCCGTGGTTTGGCTTAGTAGCTAATGTGAAAGCTAAGTATGGGATCCTTGATGAGGATACCTACAACTTCGACGAGACTGGGTTCCAGATTGGTGTAGGGGGGTCTGTCAAGGTGGTCACGGCTTCAGAGATTCGAATCAACCCAATTGGCCGGCAGCCAGGTGATCGTGAGTGGATAACTCTGATCGCTGCTGTCAATGCTGTTGGCTGGCTCGTCCCCCCCTTCTTCATCTTCAAGGGGAAGAACCACAGCCAAAGCTGGTATCACAACCATCCTAAAGAGTGGAGGATAGCTGTATCTGATAATGGCTGGACTACTAATGAAGTTGGTGTAGCTTGGCTGCAGCACTTCATTGAGCACACCACATCTCGTACAGTTGGAGGTTACCGACTACTCATCCTTGACGGCCATGAGTCCCACAACTCAATCAGATTTCAGGATATCTGCAAGGATAACAACATCATCACTCTCTGCATGCCTGCTCATGCCTCACATATCCTTCAACCCCTAGATGTTGGGTGCTTTTCACCATTAAAGCGTGCGTACAAGAAGGAGGTAGGAGCTCTCGCGAACAGCCACATCAACCATATAGACAAGCTAGCATTCCTGGCAGTGTTTACAGCAGTGTACCAAGATGTTTTCTCGTCTGACAACATCAAAGCTGGGTTCCGTGCTACTGGCCTGGTGCCGCTGGACCCAGGGGTGGTGGTATCTAAGCTGGAAATCAAGCCTCGAACACCCTCACCACTCCTGCCTACTACCCCCTGGAACCCCAGGACCCCAAGCAACGCGCTTGAAATAGAAGCACAGTCTACAATGATCAAGAACCGTATTCGAACCCACGCTGGGTCATCCCCTACAGCGCTTATTAATATGGTGCAGCAAATGCAGAAGGGGGCAGAGATGATGCTGCATAACGGGACCCTCTTGGCAGCTCAGCTGCTCCACCAAGAAGCTATCGCTACCAGCGCCACTAAGCGTAAATCCCGAAAACGGAAGCGTATACAGAAGGGAGGGACCCTTTCACAAGAGGAAGCTGATGATATAATAGCCCAGAGAGAGGCGTTGGCATTGGCAGCTGCAGAGAAGCGTGAAGAGAGACTTGTTGCTGGTGCAGCTCGGCAGTGTGTTCAGGTCTGCACTGCCTGCAGAAACCCTGGGCACAATAGACGCACCTGCACAATTAATACAACACAGTTAGGCGATTAATTCTATCTACTTTTTATCGCGATTACTTGGTGTTGTGTTGAGATATCCTTGTTAGAGATGTGGTGGGGTGCACGAAGTGATCAGCTCGCTGATAGATTACGTTAACGCTTTGTACGGCTGAATGGCGCACCCCACTGAAATGGCGCACCTTGCCAAGACCTCACTACTTTTAACCACCACCAACAATGTCGCAACAAATTAATCTTGAATTGCTTCCTCGTGGAGAGAGAATTGACCTTGCTATCAAAGCTATGAAATCAAACGCGAATCTAAGCCAGCGACGCGCTGCTGCTGTCTACAACGTGCCTGAAACTACCCTTCGAAGGCAACGCGCCAAACCAGCTTCTTAACGCGTTGTCCACCCTAACGCGTGTAAGCTTACAAGGCAAGAAGAGGAGGTGCTTATTCAATACATAAGGAAGCTTGACGCGCGAGGCTTTGGCCCTACGCTTGCCTACGTGCGAGAGATGGCTGATCAACTGCTGGCTGCTCGCAGTGCAGGCAAGGTTGGAGAACACTGGGTCTACCGGTTTATCAGACGGAAACCTGAGATCAAGTCTCAGATTTCTAGACCAAGGGATTACCGGAGAGTCCTGTGCAGCGATCCAGCTATTATCAGTCCCTGGTTTGACCTTGTACGCAATGTCAAAGCCAAGTACAGCATCCTAGACCAAGATACCTACAACTTTGACGAGACTGGGTTCCAGATAGGCGTTGGAGGGTCAGTTAAGGTAGTAACTGCTTCTGAGAGACGTCTTGCACCACTCAGCGTCCAGCCTGGCGATCGTGAGTGGATAACTCTGATCGCTTGTATCAACGCGATGGGCTGGTCTATCCCACCCTTCTTTATCCTCAAAGCAAAGCACCACGACAAGGCCTGGTACGTTAACAACCCAAAGGATTGGAGGATTGGGGTTAGCAAGAATGGCTGGACCTCGAATGAGCTTGGCCTTGCCTGGCTAAAGCACTTTATCCAGCATACAGAGGCTGCTACTGTAGGTAGCCATCGGCTGCTGATTATTGATGGCCACGAGAGCCATAAGTCACTCGAATTCCAAAACCTCTGCGAGGAAAGCAAGATTATTGCTCTCTGCATGCCTCCGCACGCCTCTCACATCCTGCAGCCACTTGACGTTGGGTGTTTTGCCCCGCTAAAGCAGGCGTATAAGAAGGAAATCAAAAGCTTGGCAGACAGTCACATCACCCATGTGGACAAAAAGACCTTCTTAGCAACGTTTCAACCAGTATACGACAAGGCTATATCAAAGAGCAACATTATATCAAGCTTTAAAGCAACTGGCTTGGTTCCACTTAACCCAGAGGTGGTGCTGTCAAGGCTTGAAGTCAAGCCTCGCACGCCAACACCGCCTCTACCAGGGCCTACTAACTGGCAACCTAAAACACCAACCAACGCGATTGAAATTGACAGCCAGACAACGCTAATAATCAAGAGGATAATGGAACATAAGAGTTCCTCTCCTGACTCAATTATTGAGATGGTTCTGCAGGTCAAAAGGGGGTCTGTAAAGAGGGACCATTCGCACACGCTGCTTGAGGCAAGGATAGCTAAGCTTGAGCAGGTAAATGAGGCTGCTTCTGAGCGTAAGAAGCGCAAAAAGAAGCGGATTCAGGAAGGCGGGACTCTCTCGCAGGCAGAGGCAGAGGAAATACTAAAGGAGATAGACGCTAAGGCTGAGGCACAAGAAGGTGGTGCGCAGGTAGGTAGCAGCAGTAAAAATAAACGTCGCTGTAAGACGTGCGGCAAGACTGGGCACAACAAGCGCACCTGCTAGAAAGATGTAGCAGAGATAGAGGATTAATCTAAGCCATCGCACGCCTGAATTGCTTGTTGTAGTGTTGAGATATTAAGGGGCAAAGGTGAATGTGCGACAAAGCGCGCCATTTCAGTAGGGTGCGCCATTCAGCCGTACAAAGCGTTATTGATTAAAGTTGGTGGGGTGGCCGACTCGCTTGTATGGCCGACTCGCTTGTATGGCCGACTCGCTTGTAAAACACGTTACATGTGCTCAGTCACGATGATTAGAAACTTTGTTGAATGCCTCCAGTCGAGTCAGTGCGAGGGTTTATGATTGGCTTTCGATGCGTCAGGCTCTTTAGTAGGTCGCAGTCAACCTGCCGATGATATACTCTCCACTCTGTACGTCTTGGTACTTTCTCCCTGTCTCTTCAAATGTGCCTGGGATAGCTTTGATCATGCGCTCATAATTGGGGTTGCAGAAGTACGCTATCGAGTACCGAGGCGGGTGGCTGTCCGTTCCATCCTCTTCCTTCTGTGGTGGTGGCTCGACGACACGGTGCTTTGTCGATTTGATTGTGTCGTTCGACCACTGGGCCAGCAGATCCCCAGCATTGACGACAATAGTGCCCTCAATGGGTGTCGCATTGACAAATGTACCCTTGGGAGTCTTGACCTGCAACCCACCACGCTTGTCCTGAAAGAGAAGAGTGATACTGCCATAGTCACTGTGCTCTCCAGCTCGAACTTGCAGTTGCCCGTCGTTCCTCTTGAATACCGACTTCGAGACGCCGGGATAGTGCAGCAAGCGCAAGGTGTTGTCTCCAGCATCGGTGAACCCATCGAACCAGCTCTCTTCGATACCCATGCCTAGCGCAATAGCTCGCATGACCTGCATATGCAGACCCTTGCAGGTCTCGAAGAACTTCAGCATCTCCTGCTTGAACTCTTTCGCTGCCTCATCGCCGCTGGGCCACATGTTGGGCATATCGGGCTGATCGTCCCTTCCTATCTCCAACGACTCCTTCAGATCTGGCACTGTCTTGCGCATCTCTTCCTCTGTACCCGTCTCGTCGAGAGGAACCAGCTTCTCCCGCCCTTGTGCTACGTAGCCACGGTTTGCTGCCGCAGAGTACCATGCCATTGCATCCTTCTGATCCTGTGGACGCGCGAAGAACTTTGCACTGTGCGAGAAGGCATTTGAGACGGTTGAGGGTGAGATGCCGTGGTTCTTGAGGTAGATGAAGCCTGCATTCTGGAATCCTTCGAGAACGGCCTCGGCGGTGGCTTTCTTGGTAGCAGGGTCTCCAAAGAGGAAAGCACCAAAGTCAATGAGCTGCAAAGGTCAGGTAGAGCAGGGCAACGCCGATGTGGAGCATACTGGAATGACCAAATCGTCCTGTGCGACCGCTTGGGTGGAGTTGATGTCCGCCATCGAGAGTTGTGTTGCGGGCAATCGAGATGTAACCTTGGAATTCGGGAAATCTATGGAAAGCGTACGGTGGATTCACAGAGAATATAGGGCGGAACAAGTCGCGAGATACGGAAAGCTGTCGTTCAGACCAGCACCATCCGATACAGACGCCGTCGGCGGAGTTGCCCGCTGCCACTTTGTCATGGAGAGATGCGCGGGAGGTGACAAGGAGGGGTCAAAAACCTGAGACGGAAGGTGCACACGAGGCGCGCGATAAGCACGCGGTGGGGAGAGTGGGGCAAGGGTCAACCGCAACATCGTGAACAGTTCTTCGTCCCATCGCTCGACCGCCATGCAGGACATATCTTGATCATTACGCGTCCTCTATTAAGGTACACATTGCAGGTCCATGCTTTTGCATACTCTCATGAGAACCGAGGCTTCGTCCCTTTGCTCCGCAACGATTGTGAGAAACCATTCACAACTAACATTACGCCTCTGATCAAGCTCTCAAGTCTGGATGCGAGATTTCAGGCTAGCAATCGGAGCTTTCAACAACTTCATGTCAAGCTGCTTCGACTGATCCCCGGGTTTTCAGCACAACGCAAGTTGCATATATGATATCAGTAAGACGATGAGGTCTGTGCAGCCCAAATTCCACGAGTTCGATTCAAAAATGTGCGAGAGCCTCGAAACAATAAAGTGCTACTTCTACACTGTCGAACGTCCAAAAAACGGCATTTTGCTGAACGGCAGTCCCACCACTAACCCTGGCATGTTGTGCGCGGACTTGAGACTGTGGCGCCGCAAATGACTTGAAGGCTTGGTCCAGGCCACTTGAATGGAGCAATGTTGGAATGCATTAACCAAGTGCCATCGAGCATCTCGCACTGGCTGGAGATGAAACAGCTGCTCGATTCCTGAAGTTACGGAAGTTATGGAGGTTGACTAAGTGAGAGACAGATTTCAGACGAATGTCAGCGGTGTGCGCACACTAGAATCTTTGAGCTCGACGGCAGCGAGTGAAACTTGTGCAAGTCTACTTCCCTCGAGGACACCAGAAGATGGGGGATTCTAGCTCTACTACGAAATCCTCCGAAAGCGCGACGGACACGCGAAAGCAGAATGCCAACAGCGAGTCGTCGTCGGTCGATAAGAAGGTCGCTCATTGCAGAGGATCCGTGACCGGCGACAGGAGAAAGGGCGCGCTGATGCTTTGAGAAGGGTCCATCTTGTCGAGCGTGAGGCTGCATTTGAGATTACCATGCTGAAGGCACAGCTTGAGGCTAAGGATGCTCACGTCCAGTCCAAGAATGCCCACATCCGCTATGTCGAGCAATGGGACGAGATTGTAGAGCCTAGGTCAAAGAAACGAAAGAGGACTGTGAGGAGGTGGGATGTCGATAGGAGGGCGAAGTTTGCGACGTGGGATGCAGATGCTCAGGTCCGGTCGCCTTCAGTCTGAAGAGCGTTCATCATAGGGCAATCACACTTGAAGAATTTCTTCCTAATTTAGCAAAGGAAATTGAGATGATGTGCGATCATTGAGTCACTATACATTCGTCAAAGAATGTATCTGAGTCACGGACTGCGTCGTCGTCACTCGCGGTGACTACCTTCCAGATCGCTCAACAACAGTCCAAATGGCTCCATCATGCTCAATCGTATCCCCTGCGGAAGATTGAAGCAACTTTCCACAAGGCAGGGCACCATCTCGACCGACCAAGTGACTCCGTGACCAACCATCCTTCTCGCTCCAATCCCACCGCTCCGCCACCACTTGGTCTCCCTTCCTCAACAAACCCTGGCAAAGCCTCCCGACCCTAACAACTCTTCCCCTCTCTTCGATACCCTGATCGAAGTCCAGCACCACGACCTGATCCCCCTCATCCCCAGGTACAGCATCAACTTCTTGTTCAATCCAGACTTCCTCATAGTCCGTCGGCAACCCCGTCTCGGGGTTGACCATATTTCCCTTCTCGAGCACCAACTCATTTTCACCATCAGGCGGCATGGGGTACATGTACCCCGCATCCGTGGCTGCGTCGATATCCACCATCCGGCTGTCAATCCAGTGGTGAAACGTTGAGAACGTCACATCTGCGCCCTTCTCGGGTGCCGCGACTGAAGATGAGAAGCCTGCGATCGCCCAGTCCAGGCGTTTTGGGTCAAGGTGTTCTTTATGTACTTGTCAGATTGGATCGGCTTAAATATCGATAAGAAAGGTGCCTTCCTCGTACCGTTTTGATCTTTCGATGTCTTAGGCGGGGAGTTCAAGATCCGGATGTCGACGAATTTCCGCTGGGAGGAGGAAAGCACGATTGTAGACGTTGGCTCGGAGGCATCATCCGGGAGCCAGCGAATTGACTTGCGTATGGACACACCTGCCATATTATACAAGAAGTAGTGAAGGAAGTGCACAAAAGTCTTCAGTCGATTTGGTGTATGCGGTGTTGTCCTCTGATGACGATGCTCGGCTGAGTACCCACTTCTAGTAAGCGCGACCAATCATCGGCATTCGAGAGCTTGCCGATGTCGCTTCTTTTGGGAGAGTGATTGCGATGCGCGCGTACTGCGCGTGCTCTGGCGGCACTTGGCATTGGGCGTAACACTTCTTTTCTGGCATGCAAGGTTCTACTCTTAAGATCGGAGCGCAATCTGAAGCATAGCTACGCCGATCTGCAAGATCAGCATCGGGCCACATTCAGGAGCATGATAACTTGATGAATCTGGAGCAGTAATGCAATGAAGGCCACCACTGGACATAGCTCTCTCAGAACAAGCGACTTAATGATGCTTCTGATAGTATTGTTACCATGCTGCCAACTCTGGACTTCACCATCTAGTCCTCAAGCCTTAGTATCCGTACAGCATTGCCGCCTAACACACCCTGCGCTTTCTCATCACTGTTCGTAAATGCCTTAGATATAGCCCAGTAGTTCGCATTCACACTGTGCCAATCCTTCGCATCCTCCTCAAGCGGTGGAAAGAATGGATGATCCGTGCCAAACAGCAAGCGATCTGCACCGCTCGCCTCGACCGCAGCATTGAGCCCAACTTCCGAGTAGATGACTGCGTCGAGGTAGATGTTGGTCTTCAAGATGTCCCACACATCACGGCGATTCTGCGTTTTGCCATGCGCCTTGAGGTGTCCGTCGTGTAGAATGCAGCTCTCAATGCGCCCAGCGAGGAACGGAAGTGTACCGCCGGAGTGCGCGAGTAAGACGTTGAGACCTGTGTGGCGGTCCCATACGCCACTGAGCAGCATCCGGGTTACTGCGATGGTGGTCTCGAGCGGGAAGCCCATGGCTAGATGAAGGACGTGGCCGTAATCACCTACGCGGGGACCATACACTGAGTTGGGCAGTCCGTAATGCGGGTGCAGGAAAATCAGCTGGTTGTGCTTCGAGAGCGCGGCGTAGACGGGGTCAAGGGCTGGGTCATCGAGACCGGAGCCGAGACCTGAGGTTCCAAGGATGACGCCGCGTGCGTACTTTAACGTGGACAGGCGCTCAATCTCCTTGACAATGATGTCTGCGGTCCCTGAGAGAGGGAGTGTGCCGAAGAAGTAGAGGCGTCCAGGGTAAAGTCCGCACTGCTCATTGACGTCGTCATTGATCTCGATAGCTTTTTGCCCTGCCTCGTCTGCCGGGAGAAAGTCTAGCCATGGGTTTGCGAGGGAGATTACGCTTTTGTCGATCTTATGCTGGTCCATGAAAGCAATCTTCTGCTTGATGTCGAAATACTCCGAGCCAATGGGGCGGCCGCGAGATGTTCCAGGCATGGAGGGGTCATCTTCACCAGGGAGGATGATCAGACGCGATGAATCTGGTGCATCAGGGAAGTTACGAACATAGGGGACTTCTGTGCGGGATCGCAGCATGTCCATGTACTTCGGAGGGTAGACATGGGTATGAATATCGACGATAGGCGCCATCTTGGGTTGTTCGTTTGAGGCGAAAAGTGCTTAGCAATCCGGGTGTCTGCTCTATGCTTTCAAGAATCCTTCTCTTCGATGTTCAATGCATTGCAGAATCGGTCAGCAGCAGTTGAAGTAATCGCGATGCTGGAAATCTGGCGGGGTAGTACCGTAGCTCTACGCGAATGCCCCACTTCCACCACATCCCACCTTCCCCAACAAGCGAGGAGCTATGGAGCAAGCGGGTAACGGAGATGTCCGCAGCGATATCTGGCCACGTTTTAGTCATACTGGAAGCATGAGATGTGTGAAGTGTCGATACGCTGCTGATGGAGTCATTCGCTTCTGATGTACGTGTGCTCCTGACTGATGCTCTACTTAGGCGCCAGTCCGCAGAAACACGTTCGGTGGCTTGTCCCAATCCTTGAACTCGTCATCAACTTCGAACACAATGTCGCCCTCACCCTCGTCCTTGAAGCCAAGCCTCCTGTAGACTGCTCTTCCCATCACGCTTCCCTCTGTGGTGCACTCCAGGTTGCCTCTTCTCTTCGCCTCGTCCAGGCCCCACTGTACGAGCTTGCCAGCAATGCCGCGTCGTTGGTATGCTGGATGAACAGCACATAGTTCCAGGGTGAAGATTGCGGGTGCAGTTGAACGGCCCTCCTGCTGAGCGATCTCCTTGATGTACGCGATGCGCCTCTTCCATAGTGACTTGAACATTTGATCTGCGAAGCGTTTGTTGGTGTCATCCAGCTTTGCCAGTGCCGCAGACATGTCGCCATCGAACTTGTCACCATAGCCCTCGACCTCAGAGAACTGCTGCCAGATCGCCATACCTGCGACCCTTCGCTGTCCTGGGTTTTCAGGGTCTGGTATAGTGGCCTTCAGATAAATCTTGTTGGGCTGGCCGTCCTTGTTGGTAGTCTGGTTCTTCCAACGCTGAATCATGCCCTGAGCGTGTGCAGCTCGTCCTTCTTCTGTATCCCACCCGGGACTCATCAAGATCCAGACAGCATCTTTTGCTTGACGTCCGAACGCCTCTGAAACACAATGGTTGGCTTGTATGATGTCCTCTTCGGTCTCAACAGGCCCGACGACGATCTCGTCCTGGGTGGTGATAAGGTTGTCTTGATTAGCGGTCATGTTGTTGGATTAGAAAGCTTCTGAGGTGGTGGGCCTTCGGTGAGATGTCAGACGGGATGTATCCCGCAGATACCTGGCAGGTTGTTGGTAAGCTCGACACATGACGGAGCATGAAGCGACCACAGGCTTGGCGAGTGGACCAGGCTTGGCCTGCTCTTACCTAACAGAACGCATCGCGGGGGTGTACGTCTGTAACAAGGCGATACACGCTTTGAGGGATGAGGTCTGAGCAAGTCGAAGAGCAATGCTGGAGTTGAGACAAGAGTATTGTGAAGCTATTTAGCCCTGACGCAACGATTGCCTCGGCATCAGGAACATCTAATTCTCTGCGCCGCAAGATAATATCAGAGAACCATCCCGAAGATGTGGTTTGAGCAGATCACGAAATCTTGCAAACTGACAGCATGATGCATGCAAAGACTGTGCTTGGAACTGCATCGCATGTGGCTGGTGCAGCCCATTAACACGTCCAGGGATGTCGCGCACGTGCATGACGCGGTCGCGCCTTCCGCGTTCTCACGTCGCCCTAAAGTGGTACTGTCCTCGTCTGCTCCACACCGCCCAACGCGTCTTCAACAACACGGCAACACTTTTTGTGAGGTTGCTTATTTGTCGATAGCCGTCGACATCTGCCACAATGGTTGGACCTGTAACAAAAGCACCGGCAAAGCGAGCCCTCGCTGAAGCCTCGAACAACCGCGTTAATGCTTCGCCCCGCTCAGCAAAGAAGCTCAAGATCGAGAATGGCGACACGATACGAGGGCCGCCGGTCAAGAAGGTTAACGGATCGTTCAATTTGAGCCAGGCAGGGCCTAGCCAATTCGAGAGCACGCTGGAACAGATGACACAAGACATCGAGGCCCTGAAGACGAAGAACACAGAGAAGGACCAGCAATGGAAGCGACCGCCACTACCAGAGGACTTCAGCGAGATGACTTCGAAGGTCGTCTTCCAGCAGATCGAGGCCGAGGAGAGTGTACTCAATGGAGGCAAGCCAGCCGTCAAGCTATTCGGTGTTACAGAGGTATGTCGCGTCGTTCTGCTGCAATGAGAGGGTACTGACTATACTTCTTAAGAACGGCCAATCTGTACTTCTCCATGTCACCGGATTCCTCCATTACTTCTACGTCGCTGCGCCGATCAACTTCCACAAGGAAGACTGCAGACCATACCAGACCTTCCTGGAGAGCGAATGCCAGAAACAATTCAACCAGCACTCGGCTGTCATCGCGTCCGTGCAGATGTGCATGAGAGAGAACATCCTCCGCTTCCAGGGTAACCAGAAGAGCCCTTACCTCAAGATCACAGTCAACGATCCCAAGATGATCAACCGCGTACGAACGATGGTACAAAAGGGCAACGCCAACTACAAAAGACTCTGGCCCGCCCGCGAAGACGGAATCCTAACCTTTGACAACATCACGTACGTTCTGAGATTCATGATTGACACAAAGATCGCGGGCATGTCGTGGGTGGAGGCGCCTGCGGGCAAGTACAAGCTGCTGCATCCGCGAGATCAGCACTCCAACTGCCAGATTGAGGCGCAGATACACTACTCGGACCTGATTGCGCATCAATCAGAAGGCGAATGGGCCAAGTCGGCACCACTCCGCATCCTATCCTTCGATATCGAATGCGCTGGTCGCAAAGGTATCTTCCCGGAGGCGAACGTCGATCCTGTTATTCAGATCGCCAACGTTGTCACAAGAAATGGCGAGGACAAGCCTTTCGTGCGCAATGTCTTCTGTCTGGACACAGTCAGTCCCATTGTGGCCACACAGATCTTCTCATTTAGTGATGAAGGCGACATGCTGATGAAGTGGCGAGACTTCGTCGAGGAAGTCGACCCAGATGTCATCACCGGATACAACATTGCAAACTTCGATTTCCCATATCTTTTGGATCGCGCCAAGCATCTTAAGCTCGCCAAATTCCCATACTGGTCACGACTAAAGACGGTGCAATCAAAGGTCGAAACTTCGAATTTCTCGAGCAAACAGCTGGGGAGTCGAGACACAAAAACCACTAACACCAATGGCCGCATTCAGTTGGACTTGCTGCAGCTCATCCAGCGTGACCATCAGCTGCGAAGTTACACACTAAATTCTGTCAGTGCTCATTTCCTGAAAGAGCAGAAGGAGGATGTGCACCACAGCATGATTACAGAATTGTTTAACGGTGACTCAAACTCGCGGCGACGACTGGCAGTGTACTGCTTGAAAGATGCATACCTCCCACAACGATTGCTCGACAAGCTTATGTGTTTGGTCAATTACACCGAGATGGCTAGGGTCACTGGTGTGCCGTTCAATTATCTCCTGGCGCGAGGCCAGCAGATAAGGTTTATCAGCCAGCTGTTCCGAAAAGCCTTGGATCATCAGCTCATTTGCCCGGACCTTCCAAATCAAGGAAGCGGTGACGACCAGTATGAGGGTGCGACCGTCATCGAGCCCAAACGTGGCTATTACAAGCAGCCGGTCGCCACCCTCGATTTCGCCTCGCTGTACCCGAGTATTATGCAAGCACACAATCTCTGCTACACAACATGGCTTGACAGAGCAACCGTCGAGAAGTTGAAGATGAAGAAGGACGAGGACTACATCGTCACCCCGAACGGCGACATGTTCTGCACGGTCAAGACACGCAAGGGACTGCTCTCGCAGATTCTCGAGGAATTGCTTGGTGCCCGTAAACGAGCGAAGAGAGAGCTTGCTATCGAGAAGGACCCATTCAAGAAGGCCGTTTTGAACGGTCGCCAACTGGCGTTGAAGGTCAGTGCCAACTCCGTGTATGGTCTCACAGGTGCCACAAACGGAAAGCTGCCCTGTCTGGCCATTGCCAGTAGTACGACCAGTTTCGGTCGTCAGATGATCGAGAAGACGAAAGCCGAGGTCGAAGCCAAGTACAATATTGCGAATGGCTACAGCCACGATGCAGAAGTAATCTACGGTGATACTGATTCCGTCATGGTCAAATTCGGTACTTCCGAACTGGCCGAAGCCATGAGATTGGGCCAGGAGGCGGCCGACTACGTCTCTTCGAAGTTCATCAAGCCCATCAAGCTCGAGTTCGAGAAGGTCTACTTTCCCTACCTGCTGATCAACAAGAAGCGTTACGCTGGTCTGTACTGGACAAACCCTGACGAATGGGACAAGATGGACACGAAAGGTATCGAGACCGTTCGTCGTGATAACTGTCGCCTCGTGCAAACCGTTATTGAGACGTCGCTGCGGATGTTGTTGATCGACCAAGACCCAGAAGGTGCTCAGGAGTAAGATTGATTCCATCATCGGCATAACTTTCGTTAACAGGTTCAGGTTCGTCAAAGACACCATCTCGGATCTGCTGCAGAACAAGGTCGACATGTCCAACCTTGTCATTACCAAGGCTCTCACCAAGCAGGAAGACAAGTCAGGCAATGGCGGATACGCGAACAAACAAGCCCACGTCGAACTCGCTGAACGAATGAAGAAGCGCGACGCTGGTTCCGCTCCCGCTTTGGGCGACCGTGTCGCGTACGTTATGGTCAAGGCCGCCAGCGGGTCGAAGAATTACGAAAAGTCCGAAGACCCCATCTGGGTTCTCGAGAACAACCTACCCATCGATACACGTTACTACCTCGAAAACCAGCTGGCAAAACCGCTGGGCAGAATCTTCGAACCCATTCTCGGAGAAAAGAAAGCCAACTCGTTGCTCGCAGGCGACCATACACGGGCCATCTCGGTCGCAGCGCCAACAGTGGGCGGCCTGATGAAGTTTGCAAAGAAGACACAGACATGCATGGGTTGCAAGAAGCCGCTCACTGCCGCACACGAGAAGGAGGGCGCCGTGTGCGAGAACTGCCGACCGCGCATCGGCGAGCTGTACCAGAAACAGCTCACCAAAGTCAGCGAGCTGGAAGTGCGCTTCTCACGTCTTTGGACGCAGTGTCAGCGCTGCCAGGGCAGTATCCACTGCGAAGTCATCTGCGCGAGTAGAGATTGCCCCATCTTCTACATGCGCATGAAGGCGAGGAAGGATGTCGAAGATGCAGGAAAAGAGATGGTGAGGTTCGACAGGGACGCTGCGCTCTGGTAGCGCGGAGGAAGGAGTACGGGACGATTGTTGAATGGATACCACACTTGTGCGCTGTCAATAGGACACGACGCACGTTACTTGTATAGCGAATTATAATGATGCATTCCACTTTGTACGGCCCTCTATCGTAAATCATGCACATGTATCATATCCCATGCCAAGTCAAGCCGAAACCAAACGCCACTCATCAGATGCTACCGCGCATGAAGATGCAACAACCAACGCCCGTCTAGTCTACCGCGGGCTCCCGCCCAGCGCCCCGTAACTCCTGGGACTCGCGTGTCTCGCCGTACCCAACAACGCCCTCGCCTCGTCCAACGCACCACCCCCTCGAATCGGTATACTCCGACTCCTGCTCCCCTCGCTGGACACGGGACTTTGCTCCCGCGGCGTCAAGCTCTCCGCGGGCGTCGTCGCGCGGCTCACGCTCGGGGTCGCCGCGACGCTGACGGCAGGGGCCCAGCCGCGCATCCAGCCGCTGACGCGGCGCCAGTGGAGTCTCTTGCTCTTGGGAACCCCGTGGTCGTCGACAGTAACGATGATGTCGTCGTCGCGCAGCACAGGGCGACCGCGCGCGTCCTTGAGCTCGCCGTCGCCGAAATACACAAACTGCAGTCCCACAGCGGCGTCCATGACGAGCACGCCCGCGGCGCCGAGAAAAAAGGGTAAAGCGCGTATAATCCACTCTCGCCGCGTGGAGCCTTCGTGTGTCCAGCCCGAGTGGGGCGGGAAGTCGTGCCAGGCGCTGGGGTTGGTGAGCAGCGAGGTGCTGTAGAAGAGGTTTCCGAAGAAAGCGGCTGCGAAGAGCGAGGGGGAGAGGCCGGCGGTGCTGCGGCGGATTTGGTTCTTGTAGAGCTGGGGGAGGCGGGAGCCGAGGTAGAGAAAGGTGGAGGACCAGGAGAAGACTTTGCCGAGGAGTTCGCGGGTTGTCGTGGCGGAGGGGGTGGAGGAGGAGGAGATGGTGAGAGGAAGGCCGCCGGTCGGGGCTGCGAGCGTGCTGTGCGAGAGCACGGCGAAGAGCATGCTGATGTACAGGACTGCTTTTGGCGAGGCGAGCGGCGACGACGAGGCCGCGACACGGCGGATATTGCGGCTGGACGGAGTCCCCGGGGCGTCGAGGAGCTGCGGCGCGCCCATGGGAGACACGGCATACGATTCCTTGACGCCGCTGGGACTGCGCGCGAAGTTGGGGATGCGGAACGCGTCTCGGGGCGCCGAGCGCGGGACCTCGATGTCCTTCTTATCGCTGTTCGGTTCTGCCTCTGGCGTCTTCCCCTTGGGGACTTGCTGCATGCCGCCGCTGCCATTACTCCCGGTATCAGACGTCTCGCCGCTCCGCCAACGGCCCCAGATTGGGCGCAGCGGGCGCCCGTGATGTAGAAGCTCGTACCAGATCCACTGCCCTGTGAGCCCGCAGTCGACGAAGACGTAGTAGCTCGCAATGACAATCTGCCACGTCGCCTGCCCTGTGAACAGACAGCCGAGCAAGTTCGTCAGGTCTCCCAGCAGCCACTCGGTCAGGAAGTACACGCTGAGCCCGGACGTGGACTTGAGCTTGTAGTTCTTGTAGATCTGCGGCAGCTGCGCGAACAGCCATGATACGATGCTGCATGTGCCTAGTAGTGTAGATACGAGGGCGAGGTACGACGGTATGCAGGTGTGAAACGTGATAGATAGCGCGGTGAGGAACTCGCCGGCAGGCTCGCAGTGTGGCGGGAGGGACGGCTGGTCGATCTGAGGGGATCGATAGGGTAGCATAATGCCGCGAGTCTGGCTCGAATCGCCTGTGTGTGAGGAATGAAGGGTCCAGTCGTGCCTCCCTTCTCTTGAGATTCGGTGTCGTGCCTGCGACTTAGGTGGTCAGGTGCCGGCTGGGGCGCGTGGGTACAGCCACGCGGGCGCAGTCGTGACCTGATTAACGACGCCAGAGGTTTCTCCTGCACGGGAACTCTGCTGCTCAGTAGTCCAGATACTGCTCTTTGGCGGGGTGTTCGACGTGGTGGATGCACAGAGCGGTGACGTCGGTCTCGGCTGTAACGCAGATAAGACTCGTAAGGACACACGACACAGGCCGCGCAGCAAGAAAGCACAGGTGCAGACGAACAGAGACGACGGAGATGAGAGAGAAGGAGAAGCCGTGAACCGCAACAAAGCGTAGCATCAGCAGCAGAGTCATCACTCCTCCATCAACCACCCACACCCACCCACAGACCCTCACCTCAGACGATTCCCCGGTCCCGGTGTGGATACCGATACGAAGCAAAGCGCGCCATGCGGAAAGCCAGCGCCGCGATAAACGGCAGCTACTCGCACTGATTCGAGCAGGAGGACGGAATCCGGGGCTGAGGCGCACAATCGCGCCCGCTGCGTGACATGTTGATAGCGGCGAGATAGGGAGATAAGCCGCACCGCACCGCTCTACCCCAAACCAGCGCGCCGCCGCTTGTGGCTTGGCGTAGCGTCTCACAGCGCCCGTTGCCTCGATGCATCTGACGAGGCTGTCTGCGCTTTTGAATGCGTGGGAAGATGATGCTGTTCTCTGTGTGCGCGATCAGTCCTGCACGCGAGATGAGATACGCGGATATGCAGTGTGGGGCGGCGGTATGCAGGGTATTCTGGGATGGACCCCGCGTTTGTCCGTCATCGGCGGGATGGTCAACTAATAAACACTACTCGAAACGTAAGGGAAACGCGAGCTTGGAGTTGCATATTAGGTCACATGGGCGCACGCGCGGGACAAAGGCTGGGATGAAAGTCACGATAATAAACCCGTGACGGGTCTGCGATGTCGTTGCTGCCATACGCACAAAGCACTTCATCCATCCTCACGCGTCGTCGCCAACCCTCGCATACCCCTCCCGCATCGCCTTCCAGCGTGGACTACACCCCGTCAGCACACTCGACACCCTCTCGCAGAGCGCACATACTATCCGTAATTCCTCACCGCGACAATCCCCGCCGTCGCCGCCGCATACGCCCCCAACAACGCCCCCCAACTCGTCCCCGCCTGCCCCACCGCAAGAGCAGCGAGGTCGTACACCAAACACCCCCCGAAAATCCAATCACTCACGCTCGCAGCCGCCGCGAACCCAACACCCGTTGCGATCTGCACGAGCCCCGAGGGCGGGACACCGCGGTAGTACGCAGCGGAGGTGTTGTGCAGCAGATCCAACACGCCTATCCCCGCGAAGGTTTTCGCGACAACGTGCGTGAGCCAGTTTGGCGTTGATCTTGTATCGAGCGGCTCGAGAGAAGTAGCGATGTAAGATACCTGCGCGAGGGTGTTGATGATGACGAACATGTTCGATGTAGCGAGGTCGTTTGCGTTCCAGAAGAACATCCACGCTATCCGCCATTCACATTAGCATTTCTGCGCTGTGAGCACAAAATGGGAACGGGAGACGTACTCCCAATGCAAACATTCCCCAGACTATACACCCACGCAAACCTATTCATCATCGCACACTCCGCACTCGTCCCGTCCTGCCGCCACAACTTCCACAGCCAGGCGAGCTGGAACAGCTGCTGCGGGAAGAAAAACCCCGCGATCGCATAGGGATAGGGGGAGAAGGCTGCGAGGTTCTTGTTGTGGATGTCGAGCATGTTGGGGGAGGAGAACATGCCGTATTGCTGGGCGGCGAAGTCGAAGAGGAAGGAGGCGGGCGCGAGGTAGCGCGGTGTGGAGTGTGTGTTGCCCATTTTGGTGGAGTGAGGGTTTGCGGTGGTTGTGATTGTGAGTGTGATTGTAGTATAATGGCGCTGCGAAGAGCGTGAGGTGTGTGTTTTGGGAATCGTATGGTTGGAGTCGTGCACGTCATGCCAAAATGCCGGACCTATCTTAGAACTAATCAGTCGGCGCGCGGTTAGCTCGGAGGCCGATGTCGAGCTAAAAGTCCTGACTGAGAGGCGTGACGTTGATGCGTGAAGGTAGCAAAGACTTTACATGGGGAGGCGCAAGTCAGTGAGTTTCAAGACCGACTCGTTGGAAGGGGTACCGAGTGGTATCGTGTTGGGAGCGGCATTCTCACTACTGCCAGTCTGCGATTGGTGAAGATAAATGGCATTGTGCTGCGTATGTTTCTCAGATGAAATTCTGGAGAGAAAGTGTTTCGTTGGACAAATAGTGACTGGGTCCCTTGGTTACTGCAGGTGCTGCTGTCACACATGCACGTGCCAGCGCTCGAGAGCTTACACACGCAAAAGTCTGCACAAAACCTCATTTGTAAAAATGCATTGCGAGCCCAGTCTTCACCCAGGACAAAGAATCTATCTCCACGCTTCAAACCCAAGAACGCCTGAGCTCATCCCAAGATCATTCCGACCGGCCCAGTATTACACATAGAATACAGAGGGATAGTCGCTGAGAGGTGCTGGTATATGAACATGTTGCTTTTGAGGAAACTTTCCAACAGGTCTAGACGCGCGAGACGTCGCGACCGAAGACCTTGGCCTTGACCCAGTCCATGAGCACCAGGATCCTGTTGCGGGTGCTGAAGCACATGCTGAGGTAAGCGGAGCGCCAGAAGAAGTAGGTGATTGTGCCGCCCGAGGCGATGTTGCCGGAGAACCACGAGATGTCAGCGACGGCCTTTTCGGAGCCGATGTAAGCGAGCGAGCCCTGGTGGGAGTACTCGAAGGGGTTGACGCCCTTGACGCGCCTCAGGCGCTTCTGGCAGTCCTTGATCTCTTCGAAGGCCTTGTTGCGGGCCTCGGCGTTGGGGGCCTTCTCTTGCACCTCGGAGAGCTCGGTCAGCTTGGCCTCGATCTCCTGCGACTTGGCCATCTGGTTGAACATGCGGGCGAGGAAAGCACCCTCCTGAGCGGCGACCTGAGCGGTGGGGGCGTAGTTGGCGACGGCGCAGTCGCCGACAGCCCAGACGTTCTCGGTGCCCTTGACGACGAGGTATTCGTTGACGGCGAGACCACGGCGGGAGTCCTTTTGTGCGGGGATCTGGTTGATCAGGTCCTTGACCAGGGGTCGCAGAGCGTTACCCGTGGCCCAGACCAGAAGCCCGTAGGGGATGCGCTCCAGCTGCTTCTTGCCATCCGGGCCGGTCGACTCGGCCTCGATGTACTTTTCTGTGACCTTCTTGACCATGGTCTTTGTGCGGATGTCGATAGTCTCCTCCTTGAACGTCTTCTCGGTGTAGTCGATGAGCTGCTTGGAGAACATGGGCAGGACATTGGGCAGGGCCTCGACGAGGGTCACGTGGAACTTGGACTGGATCTCGGGGATCCACTTCTTCAGGTCGGAGTGGAAGAAGTCCTGGAGCTCACCAGCGAACTCGACACCGGTGGGGCCACCGCCGACGACGACCATGTGCAGCAGGCGCTTGCGCTCCTCCTCGGACTGGTCCTTGAAAGTAGCCGTCTCGCAGCAGTCCATGATGCGGTTGCGGATGGCCTGGGCATCGCCGACCTCCTTGAGGAACAAGCCGTGCTCGCGCACGCCGGGAATGCCTGTACCGCGTTAGCTATGGCGGGTGCGGAAGCGGGACACGACATACCGAAAGTGGCGTTCTCAGCGCCGACACCGACGACGAGCATGTCAAAGGGAATCTCGGTCTGGGAGACGTCGCCCTTGATGGGCGACTCGTCGTTGACGTAGACGACGCGCTTCTCGTAGTCGATCTTGGTGGCCTCGGCCTCGTAGTACTTGACGGCGGCCTTTTTGTGGCGCAGGAAGTTGCGGATGGGCTCCATGATGGAGCGGTGCTCGATGGTGCCGACGGTGCATGAGGGCAGCAGGGGGGTGAAGAGGAAGTAGTTGCGCGGCGAGACGACGATGACGTTGTAGTTTTCCGTGTCGAGCTTCTTGAGCAGGGAGACGGAGCCCCAGCCGGTGCCTGTAGAGGTCAGCATTCATCGTCACGTGTGGGGGTCTGGACTGTGTTGTGGCCTACCGAGCACGACGAGCGTCTTCTTGGAGGGGTCGGGCGGCGGCTGGTCGACGGGGTTGCGCGTCTCGTAGATGCCGTAGCCAACGTATGCGAGGCCGGCGAGGGCAGACACCCACGTCAGCCGCCATGTCCAGCGCAGCACGCGGAAGCCGCCGCGCTTGACCTGCTGCTTGTCGGGCGTCAGGCTGCTCTGCTGGCGGATGCTGTGGCGCAGCACGAGCTGGCTCTGCACCGGACGCGGTGTCCAGCGCGCGCGGGCGGCCATCAGCGACGGGCGCTGGGTTGTGTAGGCGCGACGGCCGGCGAGCTGGGCCTGGGCGACGAGGTTCGCCGCCGCGAAGGGCCGCATGGGGGGAGCCATTGAGCTGTGGGAGGCGTCGCAGGTGCACGGCGAGGCAGCCTTGAGGTGAGCCGGGAGGAGTGCGGTGGGCGGAGTGTCAGAGAACGGAGAGACAGAGGTCCGCTTGGAAAAAAGTAGTTTTGCGATGACGAACAGCAGCTTGCGGCTTGCCGAGCGCGCAGACAGGGATGCACTTTGCGCCCCAAGATAAGCTCTTTTCCAATTAAAGCCCGTCCTGCCGCTTCCACCGGGACGACTGCTTTGCATCTGCTGGACGACTGAGTCGACTCCCACGCGTTATTTTCACCTCACCACAACATGCTAGCTGCCAATGCCAATTGCGTCCGTCGTCTCTCAACACTCTCAGCGACTGCCTTGCGCTCGGCATCGGCGCCGGTCCGCTATGGGCCTTTACTGGTCGGACTACAGGCGAGCCTTCAATCCGGTGGCTGAACGGACAGTCATCCTTTTACGCGCAGCTTCACCCTTCCCGTTCGGTCCGTCTGTGCCCTGAGGCTCAAACTGCACGCGCTCCACAGTAGCCATAGTTCCCACACGCCGCCGGCCTGACGCTCACCAAGTCTTGGAACATCGAATTGCGCTGCACCAAAGCGGTGAATAATAGCCCGTCTAGGCCTGTGCTGTTTTGCCTGCTCGACGCGAGCTGCCTAATCACATGCCATCGTGAGGCTATACAATATTCTGTACAGCTTACATTCCCGCGGGAGCGGAAGAGCAGATCGTGACTAGGCTGTGGGGTGTGCACCGGTCATGTTGACCATCGCGCGCACTGCCACGCGATTCTCATCCGCGCAGACGTCTCGGTGCTCGCTGATGCTGGCTCGAGTTCGGATCTCACAGCCTGATCAGCGAACCATCTCCGTCTTCCCGAGCTTGACTTGAACACCGAGCAATACTGCTGCTCGTCGCGAGCTCCAATGGTCCTGCATCGCATTTCATCTTCACCCTTGTATCGAGTTCGTCTCCCATCACCCTTCAATGACGTTTTGTGAGATGACCAGGTTGATTCGATGGTCATGTTTTGGTGCACGGTAAAGTGACGGGGTTTCTTGGTTTGGGAGCGAGTTTCACAGCCTGAGATGGCGAATAATTCGTCTTACGGTTTTGTCAATTCGCAGCGTGAGTAGGTACTAGCTGCCCACTTCCCATCCAAAACATCAGCTCATCCAATCTTCCCCTCCAACAAGCGTGCTGGCTTATATTCCTCATCACACCGCATCACCTTTCATCCCGCAACACATCAGTCTTAACACTCCACTTATCCCCAGATCCGGCATACTCCCAGAGCGGTAGCTCGTCTTCTCCCCCCCCCCCCCCAAAAAAAAAAAAAAAAAAAAAAAAAAAAAAAAAAAAAGCGCAGAGTGAGAATCCGCCATCTGCGCTTGTGCATAGTTATTGATGTCTACGTGACGATGCTAGCGCTGCGTTTAGAAGCGGTGCGAGCACGCCGGATATCTGTTGGGATGCGGGAAGTTAGCGTGATGGCGGTGGTGGTGTGGAGTGGTGTTTTTATTCTGCTGTAGACGCTGGGTAGTTTGTGGAAAACGGTGCGATTGTGTACGGGACTAGGGGTGATTGGTGCTGGTGTTGTTTGGCGGGGGTGAAGTTGAGGTGTGTGATATGTGAAGTGGTGAGGCGTGTCGGGAGCGGTTGTAGTGGGGGGGGGGATTGTGATGGAGTGTCTTTGCAATTTATGCGACTGCGACTCTGTGTTGTAGGAGGGGCGGGAGGGGTGAGATGGATGGGGTGGGATGGACAAGGAAGGTGGATTATAAATGTGTAAACAGCCCCGTCCAGAAACAGCACGCTGAGCTCTTACAAGTATACAATTCTTGTCTCCCTTACGCCCTAACATCTCTCAACCGCACCATCAACGGCCTCTTCTCCCACAACGTAAACACCTCCTGATCCGCCCAGTCCGCGCTCTCAGGACAAAGCCGCATATCGAAGTTAAACACGACCTTTGTGATGATAAGCCGCATCTCGTGATACGCCATACTATTCTGCTTAGCCTCTCTCCTTGCCATACTCAATGAAGAAGCTCAAGACTCACTTTTTCCCCAAACAATCCCTCGAACCAACAGAAAACGGCTGTAGCGCGGCCCTGCGATCGCTCGCGAATTTCTCGTCGCCGAGCCAGCGTTCGGGGGCGAAGGAGGTTGGGTGTTTGAAGTTGAGCGGGGAGGTGTACATGGCGTAGTGGGGTGCTGTGACTGTTGTCTGGGTGTGTTAGCGGTGTAGTCGGGTGTGGGAGGGAGTGCGTACTCCTGGGGGGACGAAGTGGCCGCAGATAGTGGAGCCGTTTGCGGGGGTTAGGTGCGGAAGACCGACTGGCACCGGGGGGTAGAGACGGAGTGCTTCTTTTAGGCAGGCAGCGAGGTAAGGTAAAGTGGCGATGGCTTCCATTGACATGTCCTCCTCTTTCGCGAACGCGCTGCGGATCTCGTCGCTGAGGGTGGCCATCGTGCTGGGGTTCCTGAGTAAAAGGTACGTCAAGCCGGAGAGCAAAGTGGCAGTTGTTTCTGTGCCGGCTACCATGAACAGCGCCGCGTTCGCGTCCATTTCGCCGCGCGAGAGCTGCGTGCCGTCCTCCTGGCCTAGCACGTAGTCCCACAGGTCGCGGCCCTCGGTCGTCCGGCCGCGGTCAAGGCGCTTGGTAACGCGCTCGACGCTGTACTGGAAATGCTCGTATCTTTTCTTTTGGAACGTGGCTGGCAGATTTGCTTTGATGGTGCGGGCTAGCCAGGGGTAGTAATTGAGGAGGTTGAATCTGCTGCCGAACTTGATGGACGCGAAGATGACGGAGACCCAGGGATCGTACTTGGAGTCGTCGAGCATGTGGAGGGGTTCGCCAAAGGTGAGATCACCCATGACGTCGAAGGTCGTGACTGTGAGGGTCGGTGTCAGTGACAAGAGTTGACGGTGCAATACTCACAGTTGTAGTTCTTCACCATGTCAAACTCATGCTCGGGCTCTTCGCGTACAGCCTTTCTCAGATTCCCGACCAGCTGCTCGACATATTTCATAAACAAGGGCTCCTGCTCCTTCAGCGCACGGTCTGAGAAAGCAGGCTTGAAGATACGTCGCACGCGCGCGTGGTCTGGTGCGCTTTGCTCTGTGATCAACGACGCCATTCCGTTGACACTTTTGCTGTACCACCGCCAGTTTTTTGGCGGAACAGAACCCAGCGTGCCTTTGCCTTGACCACTGCCGTGTCCGTAGATGTCTCGCCAGGCATCGGGGTGGATGAAGCTCAGCTCGTCGGGAGATGGGCGTACGACTTCGCCATACCGTGCGTGCAGCGCAATCATATACTGATGCTGGTGTCCAGTCCATGTTGCGATGACCTTTGGTAGTCGTGAGGCTGCTGAGAGTTTCCGGCCTGGGAAGTTGCGTAGTGGATGGAAATAGACTCTGTAGATGCCGCGGAAGATGTACTGGGTAGTCAACTATCGTTTGTTAGCACGGCGGAGGTTTGCTGGTGCACTCTGTGGTAGGCGCTGCTCTGGACAGTACCGATTTCACGTTGTGCACAAGATAGGTATGCTTCACTAACCGCAACGACAACCGCAACAATCACTCGCAACGGCGACGCATGCTGAACAATCCGCACCAGCGTAGAAACAAAACTCATACTTTCCGACATATTAGATGGCGACATTCAAAGACTCTGACCTCCACAATAGAAAGACGACTTATGCTTGATGACATGTCCGAATTAGGACACCGTCCCCTTGCTGACCTCCGATAGTCCGCCCAGTGCATGTGCAAGCGGGGGTTGCTGCGCGTTGACGTCGTACTGGTGAGACACTGTGCATGTTGATCGAAGCTTCGCTACTGGAGTCATTGGAGGCGATCCCTGGGGAGTGTGTGCAATGCTTGTACTGTGATATAACGGGATGCTGTATGCGGGTTATTGGATTTCCCCGCTGTATGCTCTGTGGTATTTCCGACTCTCCGCAGAGCAGACCCTGCCATCCCTGGCGAGTGTGCCGCTAGTGCATTATCATCTTGCTGGGCATCACGCCAGCTTATCACCATTGCATGGGTCAGGTGTTTGTGATGCAGCCAACACTCTCACGACAAGAAGTGACGAGTAAGGCTTAATCGTAAACAACACAAGCCATGACTGAATTCAGGGTATTGCTTTTCCCAAAACGCCTCCCAATGCACACACCCCCACCTCACACCATCTACCCCATAACCATGGTATCATCACCATCCACACCCACCGCAGCCGCGGGCTCAGCAACAACGCCCCGCCCCCTCCCCTCGAGCAATTCCCGCCTAACCTCGGGGCTAATACTCTTATGCCCCCTCGTCAGGAGCAGATCGAGCAGGGCCTCGCGCTGGTCCTCTGTGATGTCGTTCCTGTAGCGCTGCGCAAAAGCAAGCAGACACTGATGCCAAATAACCGGCAATTTGCCCATGCCACCCAGATCGCCCGCGAGGGACTCGGTGTCCATGTCGTCGGCGGAGCTAGCGCCGGCGGCGCGGAAGCGCAGGAAGTGGAAGACGAGGGCGTCGATGACTTTGAACGGGAGCGCGTATTTTTTCTCGAGGAGGGTTTTGATGAAGATGTTGCAGGGGCCGGCGGCGTCGGGGTCGCTGGACATTTGGGCGGCTGCGATTTCGCACAGGCGGTGCAGGGCGGCGGCGGAGTGCAGGACGGGGACGGATACTTTGGCGACGACGGAGGCGATGATTGTGGCTTCGCGTTGGGTGCAGCGGGTTTCTGTGAGGAGGGGGAAGACGATGCCCTTGAAGAAGGCGCTGGGTTTGTAGAGGGCCTTTTTGAGGGAGTTGTATAGGTGGATGTTTAGCTTCTGGGTCTCGGCGATGTTGGACTGGACGGCGGGCAGCAGGACGGTGTTGAGGAAGATTTGGGCGTTGTAGGGCTTCGAGGAGATGAAAATGCGGGTGGCGGCGTACATGGAGTTTGGGGTCCAGTTCTCGGGGCGTGTGATGGCGAGGAGGGTCTCCCAGGCGGGGATTGTGGGGAGGATCTTGAAAGGCTTGGGGAGCTTGCCGGCCTTGTAGCGCGACAGGATGAGGCCGACCTTGCTGTAGACTAGTAGGCGTTAGTAGGCGTCTTTTCAGAAGAGGGAGATGGACGTGCCCTCGACAACCTTTGCGGGCAGCTCGACGGCGTCTTCTGGTGCACCGCCGCCCATGACCTCTCTGGGCCCTTCGTCGCCGTCGCCGGCGCCGCCTTCATGGGCAGCAATCTTCTCGAGGATGAGGGCGGCCAGGTCTGTGCCCGGCCCTGAGGGCGCCGTCTCTTGCCCTGGCCACTGGATTGGGTTGTCGTCTGTGGGGATGAACTTGTTCCATGCTGCCAGGTCGTCTGCGTCGATCTCTACCTCGTCGACCTCCGCCTCGTCTTCGCCCCACGCGTCGTCGTCGTCGTCGTCGAATTGCCCCGAGACATGCTCGTCGAGGTCTTCTTCGCCTAGTCTCGACTCGAAGTCGAAGGCCGGGTTTGCGGCCTTGGGTGCGCCCTTTTGGTTCTCGCGCTCGTCCTCTTCCTCGAGCTCTCTTCCGATTTCCAAGATCTTGCGCGAGCTCTTGGAGTCGACATAGCCCTGCTCGTCCTGGTCGTCGGTCTTGGTGCGCTTTGTGCGCTTGACCCTGTTCTTGTATGGGTCGGACGGGAGGTATTCCTCGGCGAGGGGGTTGTGTCGCTGGCTCTGCACGCCGGGCGACTTTGGTGCGCGAGGCATGGCTGAAAAAGATGCGGGCTACTCGCAGTGGATGCGGTGGCTGTGTTGTGTTGCTTGACTGCTGCTGGATATGAGGTTGAAGCAATGTCTTCTGGTAGTCTACTGGAGGCGTGGCAGTGAAGTCTTCGGGAAATGCGTCGGAGCAAAAAGTGTAGCGCATCGGCGCCATAAATTTTGGTGGGGGAATGCGACCCGAGCAAGGGTCCGTGCAGAAGGGCCGGTCGCGTCTGCATCGCCAGAGCTCACAAACACGCCCGGCCCAAGCCAAACGTCCGCCAAACTCAGCCAACCCACCGCCAAACATGGCCGAACCGCAGCCCCCGTCGCGGTCCAACACGCCCGCACTCGCGCCGCCAATGCGCCGCCCGCTGGAAGAGGACCACGTCCCCGCCGTCTCGTCGCCGCTCAACCCCAATCCCTCCAGCGATGCGCCGCCGCGGTCGCGCCCCGGGATCCCGCCCCGCGAGCGCGAGCGCAGAGAAAAGCGCGAGACGCTGAAGAAGCGCGAGGCGTCGGGCCAGGCGCGCGCAAACACTCCAAACCCCAGGACGAAGAAAGAGAAGCGGCCCTCGGCGGACTCGCCCATGCGCTACTCCATCCCCGAGCCAAAGGCCGCCGACTACAACCCCCCGCGCGACGGCGTCTTCCTGCCACACGAGCCGCACCCGCTCTACGCGCCCGACGGCGTCACGGAGCTGAAGAAGCCGCACGACTACGCCTGGAACAAAAAGGGCTACAAGTACACGCACTGCGTCGCCGACCCGCTGTTCCGCCACAAGCAGTTCTACCGCCAGAGCGACTCGCGCCCCTACGGCCCGCGCATGAGCCACGAGGACACGGACAAGTGGTTCTACTTCGACGACACCGCCACGGTTGTCTCGCAGGAAAAGGGCTGGCGCATGGGCCGGGCAAACGTCACCGCGCGGGAGGGCCGCATGTACTACGAGGTCAAGGTCCTGCGCGGCATCCCCCGCGACGGCCCCAAAGACCCCGTCGACCCCAAGACGGGCGACACAAAGCCCGGCCCGCATATCCGCATGGGCTGGGCCCGCCGCGAAGCGCCCCTTGACGGGCCCGTGGGCTTCGACGGCTACAGCTACGCCATCACCGACGCCCGCTTCGAAGCCCAGCACCGCTCGCGCGCCTCCAAGATCTTCAAGCCCCTGCCCAAAGGCGCAAAGAGCAAGCACATGAAGGCCAGACCGCCCCACGGCAAGCCCGTCCCCGTCGAATACGTCACCGACCAACACATCGCCGAGGGCGACGTCATCGGCCTCGAGATCAAACTCCCCTCCCTGTCCATGCACCGCAAGGTCGTCGAGGGCATCTACAACCCCGCCGTCGACCTCGGCGACGGCTTCGACACCTCCAACGCCGACCCCTTCGACCGCCCCCTCGACATCATCCGCGACCGCATCCCCGTCCCCTACAAGGGCAACTTCTACTTCGAGCAGCTCGACTACCAGGTCACCAAGATGGTCGAAGCCTACCACGACCGCGGGCCCGTGCCCAAGATCCACCCCTCGCCCAACCACGAAGACGTGAGCGTCCGCTCGCTGCCCCACTCCCACATCAAGGTCTACAAGAACGGCGTCGAAGTCGGCATCGCATTCGAGAACCTGCTCGCCTTCTTACCCCCCGCGAGCGTCCCCTCCGTCGAAGCCGTCAAGGCCGGCGCACGAACAGGCTTCGACGACGGCATGGTCGGCTATCTCCCTGCCATATCAGTCTTCAACGGCGGAATCGCACAGGTCAACATGGGTCCTGATTTCTGGTGTCCGCCCGACGAAATCAAAAAGCACCAGCAAGACACACAGATGGGCGGGACAGATACTCCCGACAAGTCTGTAGTCGAGGGCCGCCGCCTGCGCGCCATCGGCGAGCGCTACAAGGAGCAGATTGCCGAGGACGTCGTCTGGGATATCATCGACGAGATTGATTTCTTCACCCAAGACGGCGGGTGGGAGTACAAGGGCGAGGCCCCGCAGGATGTCAAGGGGAGTGCCACGCCGAGGGCGCGCGGGTTTGCGAATCCGGATGAGAACCTGGGCGTCGAGGTTGGGAGGAGGTACTGAGTGTTGTTCTTATTATGTGTGTAGAGTAGCGTGGACGAAGCGGATACCCATTGATTCACTTGCAAAAGTACTGGTTTATGCGCTCGGGACTTGGAGCATGTACGAAGAAGTTTGTATTTTTTTGAGGAATCGCCTCCGCGCGCACAGGCCCCGAACATGATTGCTCAAAAAAAAATAAAAATAAAAATACAAGCTTCTTCGTATTCTAGTATCATTCTCCGTCCGCGGATTGCGTCTTTGACTCCTCCATAGTCTGCGTTGAGCTGGGCGCCTGCCTAAAGAGGCAACGCGTCATTATGTGCGCGGAACCGGAAGCATGTTCCGCACTACCACCCCATGTCAGCTCTGTTATTTTTACGCCCTATATTCGACGTTTGCGACGACGTCGGGTTTCTTCTCAATTAAATTCACGAGGCGTAGAAGAAGATCTTTTAGGTCAGCATACTCATCATCAAACATTTCTTGATACCCCGCCATGGATTCGAAGCAATATCGAGATGCAGCCAAAGGCGCAATTGACCAAAGTTTGTATGCCTCCCACACGTTCAACATCAACTGACCACCGCAGTCGCGACATACTACGACAACATCGCAGAGGAGTCGGTTCTGCCATCAGTAAAACCCGGATACCTCCGCCCGCTCATCCCCGATGCGGCACCAGAAGAGGGGGAATCATGGGAGGCGATTCAATCCGACATTGACCGTGTCATCAAGCCAGGACTGACACACTGGCAATCACCAAAGTTCATGGCCTTCTTCCCCTCCAACTCTTCTTTCCCCGCCATGCTCGGCGACATGTACTCGGGAGCTTTTACTGCCGCAGCCTTCAACTGGATTTGCTCGCCTGCCGTCACGGAGCTCGAGACCGTCGTCATGGACTGGGTTGCCAAGCTCCTCGGCCTACCTGGCGTTTTCCTGAGCCAGGGCGAGGGTGGCGGTATCATCCAGGGGACAGCAAGCGAAGTCATCGTCACAGCCATGGTCGCAGCTCGCGAGCGCATCATCCGGAGAAAGCTCAAAGACATGCCAGAAGGAGAGGAGAAGCTCGACGCTGCTGCAGATCTGCGTGGCAAGCTTGTAGCTATGGGCTCCGAGCACGCTCACTCGTCCACCCAAAAGGCTGCCATCGTTGCCGGCACGCGCTTCCGCGCCGTCTCCGCCCCCGCAGACAACAACTTCAGCGTATCCGTCGCCTCGCTCCGCAGGACAATCGAAGAGACAACAGCCAAGGGCCTCATCCCCTTCTACTTCACCGCCACGCTCGGCAGCACCGCCACCTGCGCCGTCGACGACCTCGCCGGCATCGCCGAGCTCGCAAAAGAGTACCCCGACATCTGGATCCACGTCGACGCCGCCTACGCCGGCAGCGCCCTCGTCTGTCCGGAATACCAACACCTCTGTCCGCCCATCGCCGCATTCGACTCATTCAACTTCAACCTCCACAAATGGCTCCTCGTAAACTTCGACTGCAGCGCCTTCTTCATCAAGCGCCGCAAAGACCTCATCGACACCTACTCCATCACCCCCTCCTACCTACGCAACGAATTCACAGAATCCGGCCTCGTCACCGACTACCGCGACTGGCAGATCCCGCTGGGCCGCCGCTTCCGCGCCCTCAAAGTATGGTTCGTGCTGAGAAGCTACGGCGTGAAGGGCTTGCAGGCGTTTATCCGCAAACACATCTCCCTCGGCGAATTCTTCGGCGCGCAGATAGCAACCCGTCCTGATCTCTTCCGCATCACGACCGAGGCGGCGTTTGGCCTCGTTACGTTTCAGGTCACGCCCAACCCGCCGTCCGCTAGCAGCGCAGACCAGCCGAATCCACAACATGAAGCGTACACGGGCGATTTCACGCCGAGCGCTGAGGCGCAGTACGATGAGGACTGCAATCAGATTACGAAGAAGGTGTATGAGAAGATCAATAGCCAGGGGGAGTTTTATATTAGTAGTTCGGTGGTGTGTGGGAGGTATATCATTAGAATCGTCAGCGCTAATTCCGCGGCCGAGGAGAAGTATCTGAAGCTGGTGTTTGAGAGGCTCGTGGAGGCTGTTGAGGGGGAGAGGGGGGGGGGAAGTAGGGTGTGCAGGGATGTGTATTAGCTGGATCTCCGGATGTGTATAAAGCGGATTTGTGGACGCTCGGCACGGTATACTGCTCTCTCATATTGCACCTTTAATGAAACGCCGCAACCTCATTGTAGCAATGCCCCGCCCCAACAGCATAATCGCAATCGCTCCCCGGAAACTTCAGAATCCGCTTCGCCTTACTAGTCGGCCTGCTGCAATCCACTCCCGGCAGATTCACAGCCACCCCGTTGAAATCCATACACACATCCTTCCGCATCGCACATCTCCCCTTGCTAATCCCAAACTTCTTGCTGCAGTTGACCCCGCCGTGGTTCTTGACGCAGCCCTGGCTCGGACACTCGACCTTCTCGCAGCGCTTCGCCGCGTCGTGGTCGTGGTCGTGCACGTCCTTGTACCCAAAGTCATACACGAAAACGTTTCCGACGCGGCGGTGCGGGGGCACTCTCTCCGCGAGGAAGATGACTCCGTCTTTGATGATGTTTGCGGGTACGCCGTGGACGTGGTCGGTTTGGTAGCGCCCGAGGACGGCGTAGTCGCCGTCGAGCGAGTCTGTTTCGAATTCTCCCAAGTCGTTGGCTTCGAGCATGTGGGATCCGTGCTCGACGAGCGCGTTTTCCACGGGGAAGTAGATGCGGAGTTCGTGACTGGCTGCGTCGTAGAAGTGGCGCTCGAGGCGCTGCAGTTCGTGCGAGTTGGCGTGCCAGCCGGCTTCGAACTCGGCGACGGAGGGGGAGGGGATTTTGATCTTCTTGAAGCCGATGAGTTTGACGGTCGAGTTGGGGTGCTTGTAGCTAAGGGTGTTTATGTAGGTTTCTTCGTAGAAATCGAGTTCGCGCCGGACTAGCTCGTGGGAGGGCGATGGACGGCCTGAGACGAGCGTCCAGCTTGGTGCCCAGGCTGCGAGAAGGACGAGGTGGGAGAGTAGGAAACGCATGTCGGTGATTCTTCAGTAGATTCCGCGTGATTGCGTTGCAGCAAAGTGCCTGGAATACAACCAGGGGATACAAACCGTTAAGCAGCTTAAGAACAACAGAACACGTGACAGACGTCTAACCGCTGGGCTTTACACACCGTCTGCGAGCACTCAACACAATGCTAAGGAGTTGTCTCCGCTGGTGTACGGTCTGGTATAGCACAGACCATCCTGCATGTGGTCGCCGAAGAGTGGCTCCTCAGCTGAGCTCCGGCAATGAAAATATCAATGCGGGAAGCCTGACATGTAGTACGATACCCCATAATGTGGCATCAAGGCAGACAGTAGTATACCATCCAATCGTGGAGCCTAGACCTACATTATGGCGTGTCACTAAACCTGAAACGAGGCGCTGGTAGAAGTAGAAATACGAAGCGAAAGCAACCTGCAACCCCGCAGTCTGTACGAGAGAACCACAACTCAGCCCCACAAAGCGGGATGAATTTGGGATAGGAACGCGATGAATGCGAGTGTGCCCTGTCGCAGTGCAAACCGATCTGCTCCAGGAAGAACACACGTTGGGCTCGCATCTACTACTCGCCACTGGAAAGTCTCGCGCTGCTGTGCGAACCACCTACTGAAGCGAATACCAATTGGCGATAGCAAGGCCTCGAACTAATCGAGCCAATGGTGAGTCCGGATTCACTCTGGGCTATAGTATCTTGGAGCCTGAGCAGAGCAGAGCAGTGACAGCTCCGCTGCTGTCTACCAGCTTGGTCTCATGCCTGCGTTTGGCCGTTCTCCACATCCGAGTGAGCTCTGTTTTTGAACACGCATCACGAGCAGCTATTTTGAAGAGGGAGATCGATGCGGGTGGCAAATCTGGAGATAATGTCGTAGAAAACCTCGTCCAGTTGCGCACGATCCAAGGTCAGGAGTTTGTAGATTCTTCATTCAGCAAGTGTGGCAAAGTGGAACCTCTGTTTCTCATCAGTTAGGCCTAAAGCTTCGTCAAAAGATGAAGAATACTCTCTTGGTAAAAAGAAAATGCCAATGGCTTCCTCATAGGACTGGTGAAGTTGTTTTTCAGCGTCGTTTTCACTTCCCATCCAGATTTTGGCCCCTCAACCGGATAGACTGCACCACAATCGTACACATATCGAAGGCCGGACTTCTGTGTACTCATCGCTTGTAGATGTTTCGAGCGTTCGTGTACAAGATTCATGATACCCAATTTGGTTGAACCCAGTGTACGCTCGACTTGCCGTGGCCGCGGAGAACTAGGAAAGATAATCTTCAGTGCATGACATATGCATTCCAAGGCTTCTGCATCTATCCAAATGTGTGACGCCAAAGACAGTATGCCTTGACGTCGTACGCTGTCTTGCCGTTGGATACGAATGCACTGGCTTCCTTGTCGTGGCTCAGTTCTATCGCCTGCGCCTGGTCGAGCCTGTGGGTTCGCTTTTCCAGATAGAACAGCCGAAATTGAAACAGTCAAAGGTGGTCTATAGTTTCTGTTGCCCGCGCTTGGACAACGGCTAGTAATTCATCAATGTCGAAACAAGTAGTTACCGAAGGCGCGATGCGCGAACCCAATCCACGTCGCCGGATCTCCAGTCGCCTGGAGTCATGTAGCGAGGACATCAGTCGATTTGAGATTCAAAAAGAGCCCAAGTTTTTGAATCACCTTCCAAAAGCAGCTCGGTAGCCAAGCACGGAAAATTGAGCAATGTTGGCTGAGCTTCGCGCAGAAGTCTGCCTCATGTGAATCTAAGAACATCGGCATGGTGAGCTGCCTCCTCATACCGGCGGTTTCATATCCCGTAATAAAGGTGAAACAAGTAGCTTGGGTGTAATGTATCTGACTAGGAGTGATGTTGTTGAGGTGGTCCGAGAGATCAGTTGTGCTTCTGTGTGGCTCCAGATTCCGTTCTAGATATATGGTTAGATGTTTTCCTCTTCTACTGAGAGATAGCTCTTTTGGAAATTCCGCCATTGCAGAGAGACAGGAATATATTATCGCTTGTATCGTGGATCCTTTATACCATTGGCGATCAAGTCGTAGCCCGAGCCCACCGCAGGCTAGTCACTTGAGGGTTCATCATGTGCTTGTGTACCGGTCTGGGAGGAGTGTAAGACGTCGAGACTGTGAGAGGCCTGTGACGTTTACGGTAAGAGTCACTGAAGTGATGAGAAGGTTTTGAACCCGATGAAGAGGCTGAACACAGTTGCGGGGTAACGATCCTCTCCAGAATGTACGCATCCTAGCGCGAATGCGGGAACAACTCGTGCATGCCTCCTTCCACAGCAAAGAGTGCTATTGAGCTTGCGAGTACGAATGTGGGAGATCACCGCGTCAATAGACGGCAAGATATTCGAGGCGTGCGATATTGGCTCCCTATCGCGCAATCGTCCATTTTCGGCACTGGAAAGGGAGGAATGAGTAGGAACGGCGGTACCAGGTGATAAAAAAAGGTGTCGGAGTGCAATTGAAGTATGGCAAATGGGTAACACAATGCCATGTAGCCATCAGGAGAGCATGTCCATCTAAACTCGTGGCGGTGACATCCTATTGGATGCCTACACATGGTCACTAAGAGACACAGCCTGATGTCTTGCTTACTCTGTTAACCCTTCCTCGCTCTCACAATCCATAACGGGTCGCGGTGACCCACCAGCCGCCCAGCCGCAGACGGGCTCGTGATCGTCCCATGATCGTCTGTGATCCTTTGGCCCTTCTCGTCCCGCGCACAGAGGTCCACAATCTCTACGTCCTTCCATCCAGAGAAATGCAGATAATCCCCCACAAATTCCAGCCTTCCCTGCTCACCTAACATCATCCATCGCCTGACAATCTTATTCGGGAAACACCGATTGCTAATCGCTAGATGGATGGTCGCGCCCTCATTAGCCCCGTCGAGCAGGTTTTTGCACACCTCCAATGGATGATTAAGGTAATCAATCGACACCACGCATGTGATTGAGTCGAAATTTAGCTCCTCTTTCGGCCAGCCAGCCCGCGGATCGTGCGGAGGCTTGTTCAGGTCCATTACTCTCCACCTCTTCTCGCCCTGAAATAGGCCGTTGAGCGCCATTTCTTCAGCATTTAGGCCGACGCCAAATACTTCGACGTCACCTTTCTGCACCGCTGTCTTAGTAGTAGAAGGATAAAATGACTTCCAGCTTGTGCACATGTCTAAGATCTTCCCTTTCGTGGGCAGGACAGTATCGTAGTAAGATGTCAGGCGAGCGATGGCTGCATCGTCGATATGTGTCACAAGACGCGGCTGGCGGTAGAAGATGCCATCGTGATTTTCGTCTTGGCGTTGGAAATCGGAGGCATTGTATGGCCACTTGTCGTATCGCGGCTTGTATGGAGTTGCGGGAAAGGCTGTTAAAGAGGGTGCAGACGAAGTCGAGCTCATGGCCGCCTCGGCGAAGAAGTTTGGTGGGAAGCCGTTAAAGACCGAAGAGTATGCGCAACAGTGCTGCAGGCGGGTTGGGTTTATGCGTCGAAGAACAGGTCGTAAGGGCATTGGGTTAAAGTCTTGCAGTTCGAGTCTCCGTGTAGCAGTTCGTCGCGGCGCGTCACGATGAAGTTCGGCTTCCGTTCGCAGGTGATGACGTCATGACGAAACGCGTCTTCCTGTGAAGACGCGTCGGGAGTCTCTGATGATCTGAGTCTGTCTGCCCAAAGGGCCACAAAAGCGCTTCACCATCACATCTTACTAAACGACAAGTGGTGCCATAGGCTTTGTCGAAGATGTAGCTCGAGGACGTACGTGGAGGTTGACTTCCTCCGAGCTCCGCGTTTGGCATTTGGATTGTTCCGATTGCCAAGCTCCGATCGATACCGCGAACCTTCACCAAAGCGATACTCAGCACTGGCATTGATACGCCTATATTGAAGCCCACATAAGGTAGAGAGTGTCCGTATTGAAGGGCAATTCGTAATTAATAAGCAAAAGCTGGCTCCTTCTGTTTCTGAGATTTCTCGGTATGGGTGCAGACGGGCGCTGAGTTGGACCGGTTGTCCGTGAAGAGTGAAAGTCCGTTGATACCAACCAAAGAGACATCACGTTGAGCTTTGAGTGCCTTTCACCACTCTTCCCTCTTCTTACAACTCTGACTATCGTGTCGCAGCAATCATCACACGACAATTTTTTCCAAAAGTCAATTGCTGATAATTGGACGATGCCACCCTCCAATCAATCGACTGATCAGGTGCTAGAGTTCTTGTGCTCCATCCGCCTCCACCGCCTCTTCACATACACTTCGAAGGGTAACGCATGTCGCGTTTCCTATTCCGACTACGGTTCTCCTAGCAGCAGCAACGTAGTCCTCTTCTTCGGTGGCCTACTAGGCGGCCGCCTCTCCTTCACGCCCCTCGACGCCCTCGCGAGAAGTCACAACATTCGGATCATTCATGCCGACCGCCCCGGAATCGGCGCATCCACGCCTGTCTCCATGGAGGAGCGCATTCCTGCGTATTTGGAGATGATACCAAAGTTGTTGGCGCATCTCGGCATCGAGCACGTCAGTCTCGCTGCACATTCGTCTGGCACGATACACGCAATCAATTTCCTGCTCCTCTACCCGCAACTAATTCATCCTGAGAGACCCTATGTGGCTTTCTGGGCGCCCTGGGTTAGCCCTGGCCATAGCGGGGTGAAGCATCTGCAAGCTGCTGGGCTCCTGCCTGCGCGTGTAATAGGCAAGTTCTTAGGCTTGGCGATCTTCGTGAACAGCAGTGTGATGCCTGTACTGGGCATGTCGAGCAGGTTGAGGAGTAGTGTCACCAGGAGCTTCAAGAGTTCCACATCAGTGCGAGGTGTGGCGGATGGGCGGCCGTCAGCCTCGATTGATGCCATCCAGGCATCGAGCGAGGCAAATACGAGTGCTCACGACTTAAAAGATCCTGGCGTTTTGAACGAGCTACGAAGCCTCCTACCTACCTTCATCTTCGCAGAAAACATCGACGGCGCGGGTCAAGATGCGCAACTCTGTCTTCGCAAACCGCGGTCAATACCTTGGAGCACACCCACTCGGCCCTGGGCAGATATCGATGATGCCGTACGTCTATTTAGAAGCATAATCGCAGATGACCCATGTTCAGAGCGAATATGGACGGTCGATGTATTTCACGCCGAGACAGATGATATGGTGGGCGAGAAAGGACAGAATTGGTTCGATGAGTGTTGGCAGAATGATCAAACTGGTGCAAATAACGATAACAGGATCATGTACAGGACACAGACTGTCAAGGGCTCATATCATGATTTCATTTTGGATCCCGTGTTCGGCGCAAGCCAGAAATGGATGAAGAGACTCGCTGAAGTCTTTGGCGGTCATAGCAATGCCGTTGGCGTGGAGGAGACTGTGCGGGGCTCATGATTTTGCGTGTGTCATCTCGGTGGTGGGAATTGTTCTTCTCAGTACAATGAAGGTATCAGGAGCCATCAGCAGGTCCATTGCAGTTAGCTGACGTTTCAGCTGGCTACAAGCTGTCTAATCTATAACACTTTCTCTTTTGTGAATAATGATGGAGTATCGGCAACCATTTGGGTTATGCCGTAAATAGCAACATATCTGGATCGAGGTTTCACAGGTCCTTGTTGCTTGTGGAGGAGAGGCGGTGACATGGCAATGATACCCAGGCAGAACTCACAAAGAGGACAAGGCGACCCTCTGTTGATATTGTCTTCTAGTTGTGTGTTACAAGACAGCCAGAGACGCTAACAGTATTCAAGACGTCAACATGAAGGAATCATGTTGCATACCGATGGCGGTTAGAACGCATGTGTTCTGCGAGAGTCAAAATGATGAAAGGATAATGGATGGTGCTCTATAATCCTATGAGACTTGTGTTGATTACAATTCACCAGAATACAATTGTTTACGGGCGAAGCAGATTTCCCCATTTGAGAAGATCCCTATCATAACAGTGTCCCGACACATTGAAAGGGCTCAAGCTGAGGGTATCGAAGATTCATTTTGGGCCATGTGTGACCCAGTCATATGCAAATCGCTCAAAGAACAAAAATAAGGCATCTATTGCGAGGATCCGCCGGAAATGGTCAGGACCTGACCGTTGACCCATCCACCGTCTTCACTAGCGAGGAAAGCAACGACTCTCGCAACATCCTCAGGCACCGCACAGCGGCCGAGAGGGCAATGGTTCGCCATGAGGGTCTCGATCTTCTCCGCTGGCCAGTCAGGTGACCCTCCAGGAATGTAGTGCCTATTTAGGAAGGTTGTCAGCGTGAAGGCCTTTAAGAAAAGGAGCGATGGGTACTTACCATGCGTTCTGCGTGAACATATCTGACTTGATGCCTCCGGGCGCGACACCGTTGACTGTAATACCGCGCTTGCCGAAGTCTGTCGCGAATGCCTTGATGAAACCAATGACGGCCATCTTGGATGCATTGTAAAGGGCGTGGTCCTTGACGCCGAGCAGACCGGCGGCGATAGAGGACATGAGAATGATGCGACCGTTGTCTTCGATGTACTTGTATGCCGTCTGGCCAACGAAGAATTGTGCGCGAGCGTTCAGGTTGAAGACGTGGTCGTACTTCTCCTCTGTGATCTCCTCTGTCACATCCCAGGACTCGGTGCCGGAGTTGGACATGACGATGTTGATCTTGCCAAATGCCTTCTTGCCCTCCTCGAACAGACGGCTGATCTCAGAGACCTTGCTGACATCGGCCTTGATAGCAACAGCCTTAGCGCCGTTGTTAAAGCCTTCGATGATCTTGACGACTTCCTGCGCAGGGCCCTCGCTGGAGACGTAGTTGACGATGACAGAGGCACCTCGCTTGCCGAGCTCGATGGCGCAGCCACGGCCGATACCGCGACCAGCGCCCGTGATGAGAGCCACTTGCCCTTCAAGGGAGGCTGTGGGAACTGTGACGACCATTGTGAAGTGCGAAGGGATTGGTCACGTGGATAAGGTTTGGTAACAGATGGTCGATCGTAGCTCGGTAGAAATTCGAGTAGGAAGAGCGTAGAGGTGTTGAATACTGTTTTGAGTAAAAACGAAGCTGCCTTCTGCAGACACTTCCTTATATGCGCACCTTCTTCATGATGTTTCGGTGCTGCTGTTTCGGTGCTGCTGTTTCGGTTCCTCAGTCGCGCTGCTTCACTAAGCGGGCACGGGCGGGGACCCGAACTGAAATCCGAAAATAGCTGCCTAAGGGCTTGCGGCTCTTCGACTGCGACACCGGGAAGTGTGTCGCCTTGCCATTCACAGCAAAGTGTCCCGCTCCCGTTTGTTTCCGCATGTTTGACCATGCTGTGCACGCTGCTGCGACTGCCGGCTGCGGAGGTCGGATGAGGGAGGGGCCATTGAAGGGCCCGGAGATGCTGCGGCGATGAGATGTCGAGGCGTTGATGAATCAGTGAAGCCGGCAGTGCATCTCCTTACCTTGGATAATATTCTTCTCAGAGGTGCAACTTCCCTATCTGCCAAAGCGGCGGTCGCGACTGCGGTCTCAGAGGTGAGGTTGTTTACTTCGGCACTCGATGGCGCAGGAACGTGTCTCTACGGCACCTCACTCATACTAGGGCAGCCATCCTATAGAGTCAACATGAATCTCACGATGTAAGTGAACGGTTGCAGCTGCTGGATGCCAGCGAAGATGGTGGTGTTGAGGGCGAAGTGCTGGCAACGGCTGGTTGGACGGCCGCAATCCATTCCGATCGGAACTGCACAGCACGTCACCGCTTGACAGCGTGCCCCTCCAGGAGATCTGCCTCTTCACCGCGAGAGCTCAAGCATCAATTGTACGGATACCTATAGCAAAATACAATATGCACATTCTCGTGAGTTCAAGGCATGATATCATTGACACGGCGTCCTGACAGTACAGATCACGAACGACGATGGCCCGCCATCAGACCAGTCCTCGCCGTACGTGCACTCGCTTGTCTCGACACTGCAGAGCTACGGCCACACCGTCAGCGTCGTCCTCCCTCACACACAGCGCTCCTGGATTGGCAAAGCGCATCTCGTCGGCAAAGCCATAAAGCCCACTTACTACCGCCCTGCGCCACTGCAGACAACGAGCGAGGGCCGCCTCACCAACCACGGCTCAACCCACAACACGCCGCTGCCACCAGACTCGACCGAAGAAGAATGGATCCTCGTCGATTCGACACCTGCGTCTTGCACTCAGATTGGTCTATATCATTACTTTGATTCACGAGGACCAATCGACCTTGTTGTGTCTGGTCCCAACTACGGCCGCAACAGCACCGCTGTCTTTGCGTTGTCATCGGGCACGATTGGTGGCGCCATGGAGGCTGCTGTGTGCGGTGCCAAGTCTATCGCCCTGTCTTATGCCTTCTTCGACCGCAATCACGATGCTGCTATCATCAGCGGCGCTTCAGACCTCAGCGCTAAACTGATTCAGCATCTGTACGACAACTGGGACGCGAACACACATCTCTACAGCGTCAACGTGCCGCTAGTTGAGGGCGTAGGTGGCCGCAAGATTCTCTGGACAAATATGCTGCAGAACAGCTGGAGATCTGGTTCGTGCTTCCAGGTTCTTGAGGTGCCTAGCGAGGCAGACGATTCGCCGTCAGACATCGAGAACCAGATCCGCAAACAGGAAGAGAAGCTTGGCAAGAAGGAGTTGCGTGCGAATAATGACCTGCTGCCGGAGAGCAAGGCAGGAAGTGGCACAGCGACGCCCAGCGGCCCGCCGCATATGAGATACAAGCACAAGCACTTCAAGTGGGCCCCACAGTTCAAGGATGTGTATGAGAGCGTGGAGCAGAGCGAGCCTGGGAATGATGGTTGGGCAGTCGCGCAAGGATACACGAGCGTGACGCCGTTGAGAGCCAACTTCATGCACGTCACCACGGACAAGTTCAAGGGTGAAATCACATTAGGAACAGGGGAGGAGAACACGGCGGTGCTGAAAAGCACTGTTGCGGAAGGTTAGTTTGTGGCAAGGTACCATACCCATGCTCTATTCAGATGGCAGACAATCAAACGTTTTCAATCAGCCTCGCCCGACACGTCCGAGTTCGAACAACTGCCCCTGGGATTGGGACCCAATCAGTTCGAAGTCAGCTTTCTTGACATTCCAGCTGCGGAAAACATGTACACGATGAACCAATGAAGCATTATCAGGGGGGGTTTAGTTGTCAATTATCGAATGAAGCTATCGGCAGCAATGGTCGCAACATTTGTGGGGATCTCGATGGCTGCCTACAGGCTTGCCTTCACTACGTTTGGGTACTCAGCAAACGGGGATATGATAATCGGTCAGTTCGGCTTCACCTCCATTTGGCTTCGATTGATATAACGAAAGCTCTTCCCACCACCTCGCCAGCGATCACATCACAATCCATTGCGCAATCATGCGAACGACCCAGCATCCACCCGAGCTACTTTCGCTCGCTGAAATGGCGACATCAGTGACCGGTATTGAGACGACCGAAATACCGTTCTGTCCACCACCGTGTCAATGCGCAGACTGCGAGACCTACTACTACACCCTTGAGCAGCAAAAGTTTGACCGCTTCCACTACACCGGCGTATGCCCTGACAGACAGGCCAAGACCATTTTAGCGGAGTACATGAGCAAGATAGATCTTTCCAGGACATACATTCAACAGTCTGTCCAGCGGGACGGTGATCTACTCTTAGATCGCTGGAGGAGACGTAATCCTAAGAAACGTGCTGTTTTGTTACAGGATGCAGAGCCTGATCTTCCCACAAAGAAAGGATACGGCGCAGAGTTACAGTATTCAAACATACCGTGGCGTCAAGGACGAGGTTCTGCTATGTTCCGCAAGCACTGACTGTTGCCATACTTGGACGTGGAGACCATGTCAAAGAATTCTGCAGTTCTGTTAGGTTTGATTCACACCAGAGCAGGAGATGCACCAGCCGACTGGGCGTCATATGATCACGAGCAGCTTCGCAGCCCGTGGGGCCTCGGTCTCTTAGATGCGGTCTTCAACAAGGGCGCTGTCATCATGTTTGGGCCGCGGTTCGGGACTTACACCCATTGGCAGAAGGAGCCTGCTCATCGCTTCGACATTGTTGGCTTTCCTCACGCCAAGCTGGTGCTGGAGGCACAGGCCACACTCTTGAGCTTTCTCCAGTGTGCTATTGAGCAGTTGCTCTCCGGTGGCGATGACTCGGTTGCTTTAGGAAGCAGTCGGTGGAATGTGATCGTGGACGGTGGCTTGAAGATGACCGGACACGCAGCTGCATGGTCCAAATTTGTTCAGACACCTTTCACAGGCCCCCCACGCTTTGACGTTGACGCTCTTGTAACTCTAGTGCAGTCCAGGGTGGCTGCCACTGGCGATCACCTGGGGCTTCTCCAGACTGAGGCTCCTTACTTCCGTCGGTATCTACAGAAGTTTTATCAGATGCAGGCTGTAGAAACAGTCCGCAAAAAGCAAGTCGCCATGACGGTGCTCACTTGGGAGCTCATCGAGGACGTCAACATTCACTTGGCCTAGCGCTGTGTGATGCTGGAATTTGGGCATCTTCAGGCACTATGCCATCGTTTCCGAGACTTCATTGTGCCAGGAGCAGTGTTGCCGAAGAAGTTCGATCAAGCACTTGGGGCACTTGAACTTGTCCTCGTCAATGCCATCCATATGCGGTCTCAGCAGCTCTTAGCAATCGTCAGCCAACGCCCCGGTTTCCGGAGCAACTACATCCATCACGATACTACTATGAATGCGACCGGCACTTACGACACCAAGAACGAATTCAAGAAGTTCGCTGCCGATAAAGATGTGGGCAATGCTACCTTCTACCGAGAGGAACGGTTGTGGTGGATCCTCCTGCAGCTGCAGGGTGAGCCAGACAGCCACACCCGGTTCCGCTATGCCATGTTGTTAGACATGCTCGACGATCACCTCGCCAATGCAAATTCCGCAGAACACGCACGTTTGGATGAGATCTTATACGAGAAGTTGTCAGATTACACAACTCTGCTCGAATTGCTTTGGTCTGTTCGGCTGCACTGCCCTCGCAACACCATACGTTCGACAGCGGAGTGCAGTCAGACTAAGGATCGCATATTTTGGCGAGTGGAAAAGACCACCACGAACGCGCAGTATCCAAACGTCGCCGGCACCATCAAGGCACTCAAGGCTTTTAGAAACACTCATGCTCCTGCTGGACCTCGGAATCGTGAGTGGTTGCAGCAGTTCGACCATACGCATGAAGCACTGCAGGGCTTTTGGCGTGAGCTGGCGTCGGCTCAACAAAGAGCCTACAAGAAAAATGGGTTCTCAGAGGCCGACATTGAGTACTCCACGGAGCCGTGCAGAAGTGGAACGATCCCGAACATACAGCCCGTCTCGTGCAGAAGCGAGAGCAGATCAAAGCATTTATGCACAAGGCCAGGAATGTGGAGAGCGGCGATGTCTTTCTGCCTCTGCCAACCGCTCATTCAAGCTCTGGAGAGCTCGCTACGGCTCTACATGTTAAAAACAAGCTCAAGACGCGAGGCTCCCCGCAGCCTCCAGCGCCGGAAGAAATTGCCAACCAACAAGGAGCAGCTGTGGGCCCGAGCAAGATCATCTATCTTTCCAAGCGTCCTTACAGCACGCTCCGCCACATGTTTCCAGGCACTGTGGAAGAGCGCCAGAAGAGCGTTGATTGGACTGCCTTTGTCAACAGCATGGATGATGCAGGCTTTACAGCGCGTAACGGGGGAGGATCTCTTGTGCGATTCGAGAGTCGAAATGGCGATGGGAGCATCAACTTCCATCGTCCACACCCAGACCCAACCATTGATCCCATCATGATGCAGGCCATGGATTGGCGCATGAACAAGTGGTTTGGATGGGGTCCGGAGAATTTTGTACTGGCGAAAAATTGAATCCGGGGTGACTTGATGCTACTGATTGTCCATCGTTGTGCTGGACCAACTGGTGAAGCTCGAGGGAATGATCATAGGTCTTGTGTGCTACTGCATTTGGCAGCTTGTCTGAAAAAGAGCGATGCAGGCTGGATGGAACATTGGGCAATGCGAATTGCTGCATTAAGGAAATTGATCTGTCGTCATGTACAGTACTCTGAACTACAATTAACCAAAAATGTTAAGGTGCGAAACGAAGCTTTCGAGTAACAGTCCATCTTAATCAACAGGTGATAGAGATCCCAAACGTCCTTCAATGACCCTAGGAGCATCACCAGGTTGGATCGGTCACAGGGCTTCAAATCTTTCAGCGTGTTAGCGAGCGACAGTTATAGGAAGACTTAGTTGAGCAGGAGATCTCAACGCGCCAGCATCTGGTCTTAGCTTCCTCCAAAATCATATTGCACACGTAGATTGGGGCGGGCAAACAGATCACATGGGGCTCTAGATGACAGGATGCGGTACATTGAGCAGCTGAGATATCAGCAACGAATTCGTTGAGGTCTAATTCTTAGTGCTGCCAGAGCGACAATGACACGGTAGTCTGTCCTGGTTGAAGGGCTTTTTGAGAGGAATTGTATGGTAGCTCAATCACTTCGACGATCCAGCATCGTCCAACATCCAATTCTAGATCATCGACGCAGGTATTCCATCTGCGTGGGCTTGTCGCCGCATCTCGGCAACAACATCGTATCCATAGCACTCTCTCCTGATGATTTTATCCGTGATACCATAACTGACCCACTTCAAGAGCGGATCACCTTGTCTTGACTCTATGACAGCATGATCGTTCTTTGCAGAATCGTTCCGCAACTCTCGTTCTCTCCCTGGTGGCAGATGAAGGATTGCTCCAGCGTGCAAGCTCGCGTCTCTAAGTTTCTCCGCCCTAGGCTTCCGGACTTTCTCAAACAGACTCAATGCTCTAGCTAATGATGTTATACTAGGATTCGACGTGTGCAGCTCGAGTGCAGTAGTCAATGCTGTGGCATCCTCGATGGCGAGTGATACACCCATGCTGAGATAGAAAGCCATGGCGTGCGCTGCATCGCCGATCAGCACGAATTTGCCGCCCCGGGATGTCCATGCCGGCAACTTGGCGACCTGATGTACCGGCCAATTTGTGATAGGACCGTTACTGAGATTGATGAGACGCAGTGCGCGTGGATCCAGGTCAGCATAGTACTGCTGGAGCTCAGTGAGATACTGTTCCCGCGTCCAGGTGCTGGTTTCGACTTGATCCGGGTGAGAAAGGACAATGTTGAGCTTTCCAGAGCCACGTATCATATACGTCATTACTGATTTGTTTGAATCCGCCCTTTACTTTGTCATTACCTTGTGTATACCATTTCACCAAAGGGGGAACGTACCAGCAATTCCCAGCGTGCTCATCGACAACTTCCTTTGTCAAAGGATCATTCTTAACATCCTCAACATCTGCCATCAGCCTGTATGCTGCCCACCCTGTTTCCTCCAACTCTTCATCTTTGGCCATGCTACTCTTAAGAGCTCGCAGCAATTGAGTCCGAGCTGAGCTGTTGATCCCATCACAAGCCACAACCAGATCGCTCTGCAGCTTCTCACCATTCACCAACCGAAGCCACCCCTCCTCAATACCATATTCTTGCACACGGCTGTTAAGGCGCACCTCCACGCCTTTCGCCACCACTGCTTCATTTAAAATTTTATGCAGGTCTGCACGATGTACGACAACATAAGGTGCGCCATACCATTCCTGAAACCGATCCATGGGCACACGATTCAGTATCTCTCCGTCTGAGCCCAGGCGCAAATTCCAGGCCTTTGGCAGAGCAGATGCAGCCAGGAGCTGAGGTTCGAGACCCCATGCCTTGAATTGTCGAGTTGCTATTGGGGTAAGCTGGACTCCTGCACCAATCTCCGCGAGTGCAGAGGCAGATTCGAGAAGAACAATGTGGTGCTTAGCAGGAGAATTAGCCAATGCGAGAGCTGTCGAAAGGCCTGCTAGACCAGCCCCCACGATGATGATGTGCATGCCGGTGATTCTGACGCTGGATACCGTCTAGGTCTGTATGAGTCTGATAGCAATGCACATGGCGGGAGCAGCTTGAGATATGTTAGCCTTGATTTGCGCCGGCAGCATCTCGCCGACATTATCCCAAGTTCGGTCCGTGTTCTGCATGATCAGCAGCACGTCAGGGCGGGAACAGGTAGCAGCTCGCATCAGACGGAGACGCTCTACGGCCACGCTGCGCACCAACGAGCCAGCTTTCGAGTGAAGTATCATGATCTAAGACACAACAAGTGCAATAGCAATGGTACCAGGTACTTACGGATGAGCAGGAAGCGGCCCGGAACCTAGGTGCACCTGCCGTTATCACTGGCGCTGGACAAAGTGAGTGGATCCCTCTAGCGTGTGGAGAAGCAGCGGGGTAATTGCGACCGAGGTCACGCTGCCGCTAACACCACGCCGCACTGTCAGGCGGCCGCGCAATATGGCGTGGCATTCTTTCGAGACGGGCGAGCAGAGCCTCACATCTACTCTGCTCTGCTCATCTCCTCGGTGCTTTGAAGATCAGCAACCACTGGCAACGCTCAGGCTAGGGAAGGCTCCACTTGGACGCTCAAGCAGCCATCACGGTACATACCTATGTTACAGCCTATTGGCAGTCTCGACATCATCACGGCACGAGATCTTGCATCGACACCGACATGAGTACAGCAGCAATTGAGCGTCTTCCAATTGAGCTATTACAGCCGATCTTCGCAGCTTCCGGCTATAACATTGCCCTCGTTCAAGCTTCCGCGATCCTGGGCGCCCGACTATCGAGCGAATACATATATCACAACGCATGTGATTACTACTTGAGAGACCAATGTGACGACTTTGCTGTACGGTCTGCAGCTCAGAAAGTCATATTTGCAAGCAGATGGATGACATGGCTGTTCTTCAAAAGCTGGGTCACCAAGACCTACGAGATCAAGGGGTGCTTATGCGGCCTCACACCTGAAGAGGGATGCTTCGATGCCCAATGGCCACCATCCTTCGAGAATGCGACCTCTATGGTTTTCTCACGCAGCCATCTCCCGCGCCTTGCTTTCATCCGGTGTCGCCTGCCAAAGAAGTTGCTTGGTGGCCCATGGACTGCAGACAGAGTTCAGTTCCTGCGGTTCCTGCTGTGGACAACAAGTATGACTGTCGACTGGCAAGACTCCGAAACGCATAAACTTGTTCTGGACGGAAGACGGCGCGCTTTTCTCGAGAACAATCTGGACGCAGTGGAGCTCTTCAATAACAACCGTCGGCTTGGAAGGCCACCAACGCTAGAAACGGTGCTTTTTGCTGTAGCGGATGCAGGTTGCAATCGTTCGATAGTGTACGACACACTGAGATGCGCGCACAGGTGGGCTCCTTCGAGAGACCTATGGGACTATCCTGTTTTGGATTCATGGTGCGACCAGCGGATATGGGATAATGACATCAGAGGAGTGTGGCTTCGGGGAGTGTTGCAATCTTTGCGACATTCTGAACTCGGTTCCCACGATAAGAGCATGGACAGGGACGCATCATTTAGCAAGATCGTCGATGTAGCAGCGGAAGCGTACAGCGACGACTTCTGCGATGAACTTATCCGCAATGAGTTACCGTGGAGCAAGGTGAGCTATCATTTCATCTGTACTCCATATAGCCCGTATGGTCCGGGGCATATTGCTGTCGTCGGATATCGTGTTCCCATGTCCAACAAGAACCGTTTCAAATTCCCTGGCTGGGCAAGACGCTTGAGAAGTCGCTGAGCTTTTGAAGGTTATTGCAACTCGGGGTTGGCTCATTGTCGGCTCTCTTCTGCCTACACACCATCGTGTTGCTCATCAAATACATTGGACCCAAGTCATGCAACAAGCAGGGCCTCGTATGTATTCAGGGCCTAGTTACCCGCGACGTTTGAGCTGCTGTAGTGGAGACGGGAGGGACATCCAGCAAGGACTGGCTTGGCTGAACGTTCCAACGTCTCGTTGAACCCCCTCTTCCATATGGTGCTCCAACACGGTCGCTGTGTCGAATCCTCAAGTGCGTTGCTCTTGCTTTTGTATTAGCCAATCGTGCCACTAACGAGCTGAGTAGGAGCGACGCCAGATCGGCTGGTTCTACTGGTCACGCCACGACACACAAAAGATGGGAGTTCATCGTGTGACACGCGAGAACCTCGGCGATTTCTGGAAGCATCGCAACGGCCACTACAAGACTGTCACAGGCCTCGGTCGTAATGGTCGTGGAAGTTTCGCTGTCCGGCTCGAGATGTGGATACTCAGCACTGATACAAGCAGTGTTTGGAATGGTATGCTTTCGCGATGACTGTTTTTCTATCCGTTCTGCATGATTATACTTTAGCGTCCGACAGGCCCAGCAATAGCGCACAACTCAATAGCACTCTTGACACCAGTTCTGTCTTTTCCATTGTGCTCGACCTTCTCCTTCGCTGCATCTTTGTTACAGGAACACTTTAGTTGTCCCAAAAGTCCAGTAAAACTGTTTGTACGGGATCCGTCTCGGAGTGCTCGGCAACTGTAAGGAAGTCGACAGCAGGTACGCTCTACACAGCACCCCTGAACTATCTCCTTCCAGCCAGGTACTACATGCCTGGCCTCCACACTGTTACAAACCAGTTTCCAAATTCGCAGTGGTCTAGACATGTCGAACAATTCATGCGAAGGAAGGGCTGGGCGGGATTGACGGTCATTGCGTTTGCCTCAGGCAGCGATTGCAGTATCAACTCCAATAACCGGGTCTTCAATTTCGAGATGTGTAAGGACAGCAAACGTTGCGACGCACGATAGACATTGTACCTCGGATTCTTGGACCGAAAAACCAAAACACTTTACATCTGATGTGGCTTTCTCTTTTCATGACGTACTTTGTGGGTTGTCGATGATCGACCAACCATAGGGGTCGTGGTATGCGCTACATGGTCTATGAAAGACGATGTGGCCTCGTCCGTCATTATCAGCGCTGCAGTCGGTCTTCATGACAAGTTGGCAACACCAGCTACCTCCACTAGGCATTGACGACTCTTCTGAGGCTCCATCCGCTGTGGAAGGATGTGGTCGCCATCCCGAGATCCTTCCCTGGTCGCCACCAGACGGTTCGTTTTCCGTGTTACTATCATAGTGGTGCAATACTACAAGGTCGATAGCTTGTTTCGAGAAAGCTCTTTGACAGGCTGAGAAGTCCATGCAAGTAACACACGATTTCTTCGGGAGCCATACCACAATGTCCCTTAACAAGGGCAGCCGCGATCTGCAGTCTGTGGCTAAGTCTTGCAGGGAAATCTCGAAAGCATCCGCGGGAAACATTAGGTTTTCCTCAGCTTTGAGGACTAGATGCTTAAGGCTCGGTAGAAGCATGTGGTCAAGCATGGCCCTTTCAGGCCCGTACCCAATAGGGAAATCCCTGAAGCCGGTGTCGAGGTATTGTAGCTTTGGAAGATCTTGTAGACAATCCATATACCCATAGTCTAAATACTGCTCATCCGCGGAAAAACTTCTGGTTCCAAAGCCATTGCGCTCCCCGTAAGGATCAGTACCTCCGTCAACTAGGTAAAGTCGCTCAAGGCTCTCTTTGTGCTTGGAGATTGCTCCGCTGAGTTCTGGCCATGAGTGTTGTTGTCCACCTGTTTCATCTTCGTCCTCGGCACTTGAAGTCCAATAGTTTATTTCCAGCTTAAGAACCTTCAGGCATTGTATTACATCCAAAATCTGTGCAACGATCTGGGAGCTGACAAAACAAGACTCGAATATCAGAGTCTCAACCGTGGAGCATCGCTTCTGAACTTCGTCGTTCCAGGACTGTGCTTCTATCTGGCCATTGTGCTGACCACCGCAGAAATGAAGAATCCTCAAAGCAGGCAGGCGGAGTAAGGGCCCAACCTGTTCGAAGCTCAGTTCTGACATACTCAATTGCAGATGACGGAGGTTTTGGAAGTGCTGCGCCAACCCTGGCGGACTTGATAAAGCTTTAAGGGTCAACAGCTCTAGCCAGGTAGGTCTCCAGGTGATGTCATCGATGGTCTCTTGCTCATAGTTTACATCTGCAGCCTCAAGATATTCAAGATTGGGTGTTAACACAAGTGCTGTTGCAAGATGGTACTCGGGCGAGTTACCATAGAAGCATTGTCTCAGATCGCCGGCGAGCTCTGGAATGCCTAATTTACCAAGTTTTTGCAGATACAAGGTCTCTGCCTTTAGTGATCTCCGGCACAAGGCTTGTGAGGACCTCCTCACATCGAGCACCCAAGATATGTACTTGGTGCTCTCCGCTTTTTTGGGATTCAGGATCAGTGTGTCGAGTGCTTGTGGAAGCTTCCGGCGATTCCTATTGGTGATGAAGGCAGACAGGTACGGTGTGGTGAGTCTGTTGAATTTCCTGTTCGTGAGACTCAGACTGTGGAGCGCTGCAAAATGTCGCATTACAATCTCAAGACCGCGATAGCGCACCAGTGCACCAAGTAGTGTGTCGAGAATAAGCAACAAAACCTCCTCAGGGAGATCAGCTAGCCCATTGCGCACACTTCCATCGCCTTTGACACGCTTTGCACCTCGGCTTGGGTCGTCTGGTTTCCGTCGCTTGTGTTGGGTGGTGTGCGTATCCATCGTTGACGTATTAAGAAGTGGCTCACTGACATCAGTCTCAGTGCAGATTCTATGCTAATGCATGCTTATGTCATTAGCGTTCTTGGATCCTCTACGCGTCACACCATCATTACTTCACCTCTCAGAACCTGTTTGACCTTGGTTTGCGCTGCAGAATGAAATTTACATTGATCACTTATCATTGTTGGAGCTCACCATAGTGATCTAGATATGACACTTCTAACCGGCTCCAGGGTCCCGCTGCAGCATTATGGATTGCAAGCCTGCGGGCACCCTACCTCCTGTCATAGTACCTCGAGTCATTCTATTAATCCAGCATGCCTTCACGAGGCGAATATGCCGGAGGGGGATCCTGCGGCGGCATGCCGCCGTACTGACGGGATCCTGATCCGACAGCATGCCCATCCTGCTGCTCTCCTTGACAACCGTTCTGCTCTTCTTTTGCCTTATTATGTGGGTGGTTTGCACCTTCAGTAACATCTAGCAACGGCTCCGTGCGCTGATTCATGGCTTCCACGGGATTGGGATGTCTGAGGACGGTGTCCCGGGGGCGATTAGGCGCTTGCATAAGCTCGGGAGGTGGCCGGGGGTAGGCCTGAGCCCGGGTATGCGGGTGACGAGGAGCGAGTTGTGCAGACTCGGTATAGCGACTGCCGCGATAAACATTGGAGTTTACGGCTGAATAGTAAGACCGCATGATACGTGAGACAACTAACGATATCAAGGTCTGGCCGACTCGACTAAGGCTGGAGTCACTGCCGGAGTCACTGCTGTAGTCACTGCTGGAGTCGCTATCATAGTCGCTGGAAGTGGAAGCTGAGTGCGGTGGGCCCGAACGACATCCACGACGACGACCTCCTCCAGGCCCGAGGTAGCCACCACGTGCGTTATAGCCAGGGAAAATTCCTCTGGTTGTCATGTCGAGTGATGTGTTGTCAAGTTTTCTGGCACTGTTATGCTGCTTGGTTGTTCTCGAGTTACTGTGAGTTGGCTTAGTCAATTGGGAGCGTTATTCTTGTAGATCTTTACTGTGAAGAGGTGCGTGGCATTGACAGAGCTGAATATAATCATCTAGACAGCGTGACTACATGGCCAAGTTCGCTTTACTCCTGTCACATCCACGAAGTCACGTCAACAGCACCACAAAAGCTGTGCTCTCCACTCCATTCCACGCACGTCAAATAGAAAGCAGCACTTGCCCTTTACTGTATATTCAGTCGAGTTTTTAAACCTGCAAGTCCATAGTGTTAGCGTCAGCAAGCTCGACAGTCTTTCAGGGTTTCATCACTCAGCTTAGTAAATTATTCATGCTGTAGTGTAGCATGGATCTAAATGAAAGGCAAGGCAAGGCACACGGAGAATGTGTCGGAAATTGCGATGAACACTGAGTTGATAGAGAGAACGTAAGAGGTAGTGGTGACACAGATAGAACTGGCGAGAATGCGCTCTTCTTGTTGCATGTGTACTCAAGGTCACCCATGGTGTTGATCTCAAAACCTAGCCTATATATAGTCCTGCGCATGATATACACCCTCGAAGACAGTGTTACGGGTACTCACGCCACCTATCCCTGGTCAAATCACTAGTTAGCGTGCCAGTCGTTACAGCTAAAGCCGTTGTAGATCGTGGTCCCTGATCTTCGGGCTGTAAGGACTATCATAGCTTCTGACCCATGGCCTTGGGGCTACAAGGTAACCACGGTAATATACTTGCGCGCTTACCTTGAGACACAACGTTGATACTTTTCCGAACATACTAGAGTGGTCAGCCGCTCAAAGTGACCACCTGTCAATGTTTCAACGGCGAAGTGAAGCTACGTTTCACACCGAGCCGTCATGTTTCGACATTACCAAAGCATGAAGCCGTGCTGGTTTGATATCCACACGAAGAGTCTGAAACCCAATGCCAATGCGTGACAGCCAGGAGCCACAGAGTTTCCGCTGCTACGAGTCCGAAAGGTAGTGAGGTGGTCGCAGGCGGAATCATGATGTGTTTGGCGGGGTTTGGATCGTCGAAACAGGTGATGCAGGTGATTCTTTTGCCCGCTTGCGAGCAAGTGAGGTAAAGACGTGGCTCTGATCTTTACTTGTGCGGCGTGCAGTAGCAAGGCAGGCTCAGATTATGGCAGCAGTGCGTGCGCTACGGCTGCTGGGTTGCGAACTTGATGGTCGTTCACGTCGCGAGCGCAGTCGTCCTGGTGATCTGGCCTCATTGTGATTGACGGTCAGTGCTCTATCGTTCCTGCTGCGCGTGTTTGAGCGCGTAAGAGCGAGGCGGCTATCATGCGCCTGCCTTGCCGAGTCCGTTACGCAGGCAAGTGCCGCTCGCCGTCGATGTTTATCGTCACTGATAGCCTATCGACTCTCCAGATCAACTTCAGGCGGTGGTTCGGCGGCTAGGAATCAGGCACAACACCAGACAGGCGGAAGTGGGGACAGATCATCTGCACGCATGGGTCCTTCCCCTGGTCAATATAACGTCGACAGGCCAATCTCCTCCGCATTACAAACAACGAAGCCGTTGCCTCACTGCCTGCGGGAGTGGAGAATGCCTCACCATGCCGCGCATGACATCTGTCTAACTTGAAACATTGCGTTTATTCGATGCTGCGCTTATGTGTCCTTGGTAGCGAGCGGCAGTGGACGGTAGTGGGCGGCAGTGAACGGTGCGCTCAGCCTTACCAACGCAACGATCACCGTTCAAAGAAGTCTGCCTTGGAGTCACCGGCAACAGTGAAGCTACGCGGTTTCGGAGCGCAGTGATATTGTCACGAAGCTGAGGCGACAAAAATTACATTGCTCACGTGACGGCTACCACGAGATTGCGTGAACGAGATGCTCAGGCCTGCAGCCAGGACCGTGAATGCCGGTACCTCGGACAACGAAACGCAAATCCAACCAGGACCAGAGCACGTTTCAGCGGGCTTCAGCAATCCAAATGGGGTCGAAGGTTGGAAAGCGTTCTCCAGGGGTGCTACCGAAATGAGAGGCGAGCACAGGCCGCAAGGTGAGACGGTTTCAAGTCATTCAGTAGGCTTTCCCCGGCACACGGAGCGGACAGCGAAATAGCACAACGAGGCCACGCGAGTAGCCGTTGTTGTCTTTGAGAGTGCGATGTTCGTGGCTGACGCGTAAAAGACGTCGGTGTTGCGTGCCTCGACGGGTCTGGCAAATATTGTTGACCACCACCTCGCAGTCGACGCGCGTGAAGCTTATCAGCACGGGAGGCTGCCGGCCCCGGACGGATTGCGGAATGCATTGCAGATTGCGCATGGAAAGACGGACTATAGCGAGCTGCTGACAGACGGTGGTCCACGGTTCCTCTTGGGCTCGGCGCAACGCTCGAGTCTCGCCAGCCTCGTGCAGCAGCGTGCAGGTGAAAGGAACATCGGCATCATGGCGGCAATGTTGGATCGTAGTCACCCACACATACCGGTCCACGAAGCCAGATGCTAATGTCTCGGTGAAGATGGATGGATTAAATTTAGAACGAGAGAGCAGCTGTTCGTGGCTGACTGCGGGCGGGAGAGCTGGCTGGACGCGTCCAGCGAATGATAGTGCGCGAACCATGTCGAGCCGCCGTTAGGGCAGTCGAAGTCACCGGCCGCTACGAATGACTGGACGTCGCACCCAGACAGACGCCGTCGACGTGGTGGAGCGCGTCTTGCGGTGTGCGAAAGGCCCGGCTGCTCGAGCAATGAGCGCGCTCTGTTTCGATGGAGTCTGTTTGCATTGGCGTCCCTTGCTGGCCGACTGCAGCGACTCGACTGGCCAGACAATCCGCAGGCTCGAGGCCTTTGACAGCGAACCCTGGTGTGTCTCTGTGGACATTAGCTGCATTGGGGCCGGCAGCGTGAAAGGCTTTGCATCACGGGGGATTCGAGTCTTTCAGCATCAAAGTCAAAGCACCGAGCCAGCGTGCATAAGGCCGCCGCTGCGCCAGCGATCAGCGCAGGACCAGGGCAGGGCAGGAAGCGCTCCATCCCTCGCCATCTGCGCATGGCTGCCCGTCGTTTCACGTCTGCGTCCAGTGCTGCAGCGCGTCAGGGGCCAACTAAGGAAGTGGGCCTAGCCGTCTGCACCCTAGTCGCTCCCTGCACAGAGCCAAGCCTCCAGAAGCCGGTAGGCATCAAATAGTCGCGCCCACTCGCTTCCATCGTCTGCCGTCCGCTTGTCACCTTTTCTCCTGGCCCCTCTAGAGCTGTCGCCATTTCCCTCGACCACTTCACTCTCTTCTCTGCCCTAGTGCAGCTTTGCATCTTATATCGTCCTGCTTGTTTGGACAGCTTACCACCCACCTAATCACCCACTGAGAGATTTGAGCGCGCGCCAGTCCCGTCGCTCCGCCTGTGAGAAAAGCCCGCAACACGACCGCACCACCAGCCGCATCAACCGTTTGTGCATCCAGCGTGCATCTGCTCCTGCTGCAACCTGCAACCTGCAAACACTCTGCATCACGCGCCTACCTGTCTCGCCAATCGTCCTCCCCGTCCTCAGCTAGACGCGTTGGACCCTGCCTTTGACAGCCTGCCAGCTAGTGGATACCGCGACTGAAGCACCCTTTGTTAATAGCCCCAACTGCATTGCATTGCCCATCGGCCGGACTTCGATCATAACGCTACCTTACCACCACGATCAGTACGATCCTTAATCACGTAATCGCAACTCAATCCTTGTGCCCGTCTCCGGCGACTCACTCGACTCGAGACTCCACCTTCCATTCTATATCCTTTTCGGTGTGCACAGCACATCAAATTTGTTGCAGACTTACCCTTTTTTCGCAACCTTCCTCGCCTTCAACATGAGCATGGACGCTGGCGGTCTTGCTCAAATGTCCTACAACAACTTCCAGTCCCAAGGCTTCGGCAACCCTACCTCGAGCTTCGCGTCTCGCGGCAAGGGTGCTGCCCTCAAGCGTCTCAGCGTCGCCTCTCCGCCCAAGGTCGCCTCTATCGCCGAGAACGAGGTCCAGACTCCTCGCACCAGCCGCTCCCATCTTTTGGCCGGCCTGCGCACTGCGCCCAAGACGCCTTCGTCTGCCCAACCCCCTGCATCTGCGCCCTACAACCAGCGTCAGCACATGATGAGCGGCAATCAGAACAACCGTCTGTCCAGGAACTTCAACCAGAACGGTCCTCAGACCTCTGTCGGCTCCGGCTTCGGCAGTGTCAACCAGTACCAACAGCAGCAGCAGCAGCACATGCTCTATGACCAAGTGCTCGCTCCTCCCACCATGCATTACGATGATGGCGAGATGGATCCCGCTGTAGCTGCTCAGCTCCTTGCTACCGAGGCCTACCTTGCTCAGAGGCAGCAGCAGCTCCAGCAGCAGCTCCAGCAGCAGCTCCTTGCTCTGACAGCCCAGCAATTCGGCAACATGAACCTCAACGGCATGCGCCAGCAGCAGTACCCCGCCACTCCTTTGACCAATGCCTATGGTCAGCACTTCCAGCAGAGTTCCCCCGCTGTACAGGAGACTGGTCAGTCCGGTATCTATCTCATTTTCAACCAGTTGACTGGCCAGTACCAATATGTCGTCGACCCCACCTACCAGCAGGAGGACAACTTGTCGCACTCCCCACCACCACCAACCCCCGGTTTCGCGGCTTCGCCTCCCAAGGTCGACACTCCCATCCTCCATGTTTCTCCTCCCAACGAGATCAACCCCAGCCCGTGGGCACGCAGCACCTCGCCCCCCAAGAAGTCCTCGACCCCTCCTCAGGATGTCGTTCCCCTTCCCCCGCCATCCGCGAACGCATTCCGCCGTGGTCATAAGAAGCAGCTCTCATCGCTTGCTCTTGACTCCAGCGCTGAGATGCCTGCGGGTCCCAAGTCCGCCTTTGTTCGTTCTGTCGGCTTCCCAGCCACTCCCATGACCGGCACATTCGGTCCTGGCCAGGCCCGTGCTGGAGAACACCCTGTTCGTCAGCCTCGCGGCCCGCCCTCGATCGAAGAGCTCAAGGCCAGCCCAACCTCCAAGCACGAGGGCAGCAAGAATTTCGCTGCTCGCCAGCGCCGTCAGGCAATCAGCAACCTCGTCCGTGCTGGAATCGGTCGCCGAGGTCAGCGCAACGGCAGTGGCAGCTCATCTCCTGCCAGCGAAAACTTCCCTTCCTCCGACAACGACTCCGACAGCGTGCGCAGCGGCGGCAGCGGCAGCCTTTCCGGCAGGCCCAGCATTGGCAGCCTTCGCGCTGTTGTCAACGGCGCTATTGGCTCGGAGCGCCAGGCCTCGAAGGAGCGCTCTCGCGGAACCTCCATCGATCGCTCATACACTGCCACTAGTGTGAGCAGTGAGGAGGGCTTCGTCGATGTTCGCCCCACTCTCGGCCAGCGCCGGTCGACACCAAAGCTCATCTTCACCAGCGCTGAGAAGCGCAAGAGCACCATGTTTTAGACACTCGAAAGATTGATCACTGGGAACCAGCTTCCTTTGTGCATATCACTGGAGTACCATTACGATACTACAGTCTTACGGCCCGTTACGACTCTTTCCTTCTTGTTGCGCGTTTGGCGAAGTGCATACGGCGGGACTTCAGATTCGCTTTCAATTTTTTCATACTACGATTACCATTCGTCTCTTCTCTAGTCCTACTGCTGGACTCTAGGAGATCCCCTTATGAACTTCTTGTGTTTCCGACTTTGTGCGAATTGCTTTTAATGAGCACGCGGACGGCTGTTCGTTATCTGCACGCCACTTGGGATACAACATTTCTCGGAACGGAGGGACTATGTTCGATGGACAACGAGCTCTGCGCCTGCGGCTAGAGCTCCTTGCACTCTCTCAGCTTTTGTTTGTCATTACGTGAGAAGGTGTAGGAAGTCAGAACAGTGAAGGATAGTGAATGGGTGGACTGTATAGGATGAAAACCTGAATGTTACACTCGTTCAACTTTTAAATGTGCTCATTCGCATCGGTGACATGTCGCTTCCACTGCAAATCCTCTCAAGCATGCATGCACTGCGTCACGTATATATATCGTGCGTGCAGGAATGCGTCACCCAATGAGCGTCAGCGTAGGGACTCGTGGCAACCAATTCGGTTAGCGTATTCTATCAGCCGGTAAAATGTCTTATCGTGCGCCGGCTTTCTACACTCTCTTGCATACATTCGTACGGCCTTGCATGCTGAGGCTCTGTGAAGTTGTTACGTAATCAGACGCTGCGTCATCGGTACTGTACGCCCAATGGTCATCAGGTGCGTGTGCTGCTTTGCTGTGTCTATTTCCAAGAGTCGATCAGCCGTAGTGAACGCCAAACTATACCTAGGTAGATACTTGGCGCAACCCACTCCTCCTTCCCAAATGAGCGGCTATTGATCCTGCGCTCGTGACCCTCAAGATGTCAGGACGCAATTGGAGCCATGCTGCGTCAGACAAGAGCATCACTTGCTATGGCACGGCAGCCTTGTTGAAGGAAGGAGGGGCTCTATGTCGCAGCCTTCAGCCCCTTCCCCTTCCACACACACCTTGTCATTAGCCCAAGCTCTGTTTCTACTAGACCCCTTCCTTGCTGCTGTCCCTCGCCTTCTTCAGTATCCAACCGAATCTACCAACAGCCATGGGCAACATAGGTAATGAGAATCGCGCTTACAAGGCTCGCAACAGTCCCAACACCGTTGGTGCCGGTTCTAGTCCGACAACCAACCGCATTCATCTCGACCTGCCAACGTCAAACGGCGACTCGTTACCTATGCTTCGAAGAGCAGCTGGAAAAATACCTAACATTGGTATAGTAGGTGCTGGCGTCGCTGGCCTACGCTGTGCAGAAGTACTTCTCCGGCATGGCGCCAAAGTAACTATCTTCGAAGCGCGGGATCGTGTTGGTGGACGATTCTGCCAGGGCAAAGTAGGTAACCATTTGGTCGATCTGTGAGTTGTCTTGGTCACATAATGCACCAGAAGCTGACCGACTTTCAAGCGGCCCGAACTGGATTCATGGAACGGACAACAACCCTATCCTTGATCTTGCTAAAGAGACAAATACCGTCACGATGAACTGGGACGGCCGCCAGTCTGTCGTTGATGCTCTTGGAAAGTATCTATCCGACAAAGAGGCAGCAGAGAACACTGAGACTGTGTGGTCCATCATCGAGCAAGCCATGAAGCACTCGAATGCAGAGAGTTCGACAATAGATCCAAAGAGAAGTCTGTACAACTTCTTCGAAGAGGCAGTGGAAAAGCTGTTCGTCGATGAAGGAGACGAGATTGCGAGACAGAAGAGGCGGACGATCTTGCAGATGTCAGAGATGTGGGGTGCTTTTGTGGGCAGCGAGATCCAGAAGCAGAGTTTGAAGTTCTTCTGGATGGAGGAATGTATTGATGGTGAGAATTTGTTCGTTGCAGGGACGTACAAAAAGGTGCTCGAGAAGATTGCTCAGCCGGCTGAAGAGGTAGGCATTCGATATAAGACTACAGTGAAGAAGTTGGTCTCGAATGCAAGCGATGAGGAGTCAGAGCTGTCAGTGACGGTGGAGTACGAGAATGCTGAGGGCGTACGTAGAGAGACGTTTGACGGTGTTGTCATGACGGCGCCTTTGGGGTGGTTGAAAACGAATCTGGACGCATTCGAGCCAGCATTGCCACAGCGGCTACAAGAAGGTATCGCAGCGATCGGATATGGTCACTTAGATAAGGTGGGTTATTACTGATATCCCTGCATATCGAATCGTGGCTGATATATCCAGGTCTACATCACCTTTCCAACCGCCTTCTGGAACATTGCAAATTCATCTTCGAGCTCCGAATCTGCATCCATGTGCCGTTCATCGACCTTGTCCTCAAGCCTCCCGAACGTCCCTGCAACAACCGCTCCCGTCCATCAACTCGGTGCCGCCGACTCGCCCGTCGACCCCTCGCACTACGCTGGCTTCACATCTTTCATCGCACCAGCTTACGCGACCGACACCAATCCGCAGCATTGGAACCAGGAAGCCGTCAATCTTGCCGCTCTGCCTGGCTCGACCGCCCATCCCACATTGTTATTCTACACTTACGGCCCCACAAGTCAGCATGTCGCCAATCTCGTTTCCAAGAACCCTGATAAGGACACGCAGAAACGCGCACTGGTTGAGTTCCTCCAGCCATACTTCTCGCGGTTGCCCAACTACGACGCAAGCAACGAAGAGCACAAACCAAGCCATGTGCTCGCCACGGCATGGGCGAACGATGAGCTAGCAGGGTACGGGTCGTATGCAAACTTCCAGGTTGGGTTGGAGAAGGGTGACGAGGACGTCGAGGTTATGAGACGAGGTATCCCAGAGAGGGGAATATGGCTGGCTGGCGAGCATACAGCTCCCTTTGTTGCTCTGGGAACTGTAACAGGAGCGTGGTGGAGTGGAGATGGGGTTGCGAAGAGGATTGTCAAGGCTTGGGGGTTGGATGGGAAAGTTTCCGTGTAGCCCATAAAGACCAGTAGATTAGCTAGTTCACGCTCAAACTGTTGCTGTGGTCGAGATCATACAGCGAAAGGAATGAAATCGACAGTGACCTCGTACGGTGCATGTCTCAAGGTTAGTCTTCATGCTCAGCCAATAGAACCCCCACACTGACCGTAGAGAACTTGTGCTTGTCAAACGATTCTGTTTGTATTATCCAAACCTGTGAATGATCATGCGCATACATATAGAAGGCTGGTGAGTTTTCCCATACTGCAGTGTATAGATAGCATCTCGAGAAACTCAACACTCTTCCGTGTTGCATCATCAACGAGCTTCATGACGAATCTGCAGATCGATCATCATGTCAGGCATCAACATCACAGACTGTACTCCAAGCTTTGGCCCAAAAGATGTAATCAGGAAGACATCCAGCACCTGGAACGATGTGCTTCGTGCGCATAATCTTCCCACCCGCGCGGACGGTAATGGCTCCATCAACTCTCCACGCCCCCAGGGTTTCCCTACCGCAGAGGAGCTCCGACGAGCCGGTTACGATATCGAAGTTTTTAGATGGCTACCGGAGTTTCGGCACTGGCAAGATCCTTACATTGGATGCGAGGCCATCAGTTACGATCAGGACCTCCTGAAACCTGATTCGGCGATGTACATTCCTCTCGTCGACCTCTTTGCCAGGGGACCTGTTGATTGGACGTGGTACCAAAATTTACCGATTGTGAAGCACGTAGAGAGGCGGGATGAGCTTAAGAAGGAGATCGCGGTCAAGGAGCAGAAGAGGAGGCAGGTTAATTGATTATGGAGACTTTGAATGCGGATATTGAGTTGCATGAGTACGAACTCGAGCGTTATAGAGACTGCATCCAGCACTATCTCAATATTTGGAGTAGCAGTACTTGGAGGCTGAAATGCACAAGGTAATTCCGGGCAAATGAAATGGACGGGAAGAGGAACGGAGTGTTTCGAGCCTCCTTTGGCAGTAGAAGTTTATAGATTTCGCCCTCACTGTGTGCGCCTGAACGTATCGTGAATAACTTGTGCTTCTCGTTTCCTCGCTCATACGTCATCAGCTGACGACCTGTGTTGGTCATGGAGCGCCTTCCCAAACGTTGTCGTCAACCGGCGACTTGTTAGCAGCGTCAGATTCTCTCATGACGTTCCAAATGTTATTGGATCTGTATAAACTGTAGAGTCTGGTGGAGTTTTACATTTCGCTTGATGCGTAACGCATTTAGAGATAGTTGGTACTTCTGAGCACAGATCATCATTTCCCGGAGGCCTGTGAAAAATCCTTCCTAGCACGTTGTTCAATTGCTGCTGTTTGGAGGCCCTGTTTCTACTTCACAATTGCTAGTCACCGTTCAATGGTGCCATACCAGACATAGTAGGTATATATTAGCCACTGTTCTCTCTTGCAAATCCTCAATACAACAGCAACAGTGATCTTTTCCAGGGCCAGTAAGCTATTACTTACACGTCTTCCTTTCGGCGTACGGCTCCAAGTACCTCGATCATGTCAGCTACCGCCAGAGTCAGCACCTGGAACGATGTACTTACGGCTTTGTCCAGACCATGCTATCCCGAGGGCTATGACCGTATCAATTCCCCCCTTCCACCCAGTATTCCAAGCTACAATGACTTCTTCTGCGTCGATTAAATGGACAAAAATCGATACTCAATGGCTGCTTTTGTTGGACGAGTTCCGACATTGGAATAATCCTGTCTTTGGGCCACAGGTCCAGATCGAAGCTCTTATGCTTCTCGCCACTGGAAGAATGTCAATGATAGACCTCTTCCGAAGAGGTCCCAAGAGCCCTTCTTGGTATGAAAGAATTCGGGAAGCCGATAGAAGTCACGCACAGAATCAACGTCAGAGGATCCAGGCGGCGATCAAATCTGAGAATCAGCGAACCGAGGGTACACAGATGCTCGACATCAGAAAAGGGTTTGAAGACACCGAGACTGATCTCAGGCTCTATCAAAGTCATTGTCTTGATTCAGAATCTTGCCCAGTCCAGATCATGCCTCCAAATGATCAGCCCGCCAGCACTCACATCGACATTGCAACCGCAATGGGTAAGTATCTCCACTTCTTACTTGATCCCGAAACTAGGCTTGATCAGCGCGTTCTTGAGGAATGCATCACCAGTCTCGCACAGGAGATCCATGCAGCCGAGCCTAAGCGTAAGAAGGAGATCATCGAGGCAGAATTGTATCAGGATGCAGTCACAATCCGGGAACATGCTGGCATGCAAGCTCGCGAAAGCGAGAGGCACATTAAGCCAGAGCGTGAGGAAGAAGTCAAGCGTTTGTCTCGCCAATATGCTCCTACATACATGGGGACACACTTGCAGACGCAGCAGTCAGGAGCGACTAAGGGCAGTGAGATCTCACCAAATATCAGAAAGAAAGTCCCACGCGGGAGCGGAGAAGTAAAACACGAGGCAGGACCCGGTCCTTCAACATTAGCAAACCGTTCACGAAACCTCCAAGATGCAACGCCACTCACCGTTGATAATACCACGCACGAAGACTTAGTACTCAAGGACTTCATTGAGGCCCACGACCAGCGCATGCGGGCTCACATGAAAAACGATCGCGAAAACCAGGCTAAACGTATTCAGCAAGCTAAGCCTGTTTTCGGACTTGAAAACTGCCCTACCGACGCTACGGTCACCTGCCCTCGACCATGTCCTCAGCCTTCAATAGGGTCTCTCGACTTCAACCCTGCGCAGTCTCTGCTGCAACAAGCAGCATGCGGAGATACTCCTGGTTTGACAGCAACCTGTGGACCCTCCTATGGTACCTTCACCACCCCTCAACCAGATCCTCACCCACTCGCCACGCCTGATGGCTCTGACGTCATCTCAGTGGATAGTGCTGGAGGTGGACCCGAGAACTGCGCAGACTGTCTTGAGAGGCTCAGGAACGATATCGTGGACATCGAGAACCTCGCTCGAGAAATGAGGGCGGAGTATGAAGTCGCTCGCGCAAAGGTCGAGGGCACTGGCGACTTTGTTGTTGTGAGCAGGGATGGCTGTGCAGAGGCCAATGGCGGTGGAAAGGGCAAGGCGCCGATTCGAGAGATGTGAAGCTTGATACCTGGGAAGGATGCGGTATGTGGCATTAGAATAGTCGGACAGAAGCAGCACGGCTCAGCGGGATCGGGAGCAGTCAGTGCCTCCACAGGGTTCGTTCAAGAGTGAACAGGGCCTCTATTGGCTACAGTGAAGTGTTTATCTAGCTGTTCATCAGTACGAGAAAATATGTTGATTGTCAAGCACTTGGAGCATTATCAGAACCTCTGGAGCCGAGAACAATGTTGGCGGTGCGTTCATGCATTTGTAATCATGCTCGGTATCCTACATAGACAGAAAAAGAGAACTGAGAAAAGAAAAGGTCATCTATGCTAGCTGTCGACTCAGTGCCAGCATAGAGCTATGCTCGTAAACCGGCTGCTCATATCCTCATCCAGCAAAGCGTGCTAGGGTCCAAGGGGAGCTATGCTCAAACCCTACCTGGCCATCACTCAACCATTACGAACCACAACCGTGCTCGCCTCGCAAAGAAGACTGTTGTGCAAATCCTCTCACCGAAAGCCATGGAGGTCCTTCACCATCTACAACCTCAGGCCGCGCCTCATCTTCCTGGCGCCACCTGCTGCAGCACCAGTAGCCGCCTTGTCAGCCGGTCCACCATCGGGGTTGGTAACAGCACCAGCGAAGCCCACAGCGGCATTGAACAGATCAGCCGTGCTCTTATCCCTGGTCTCAGCAGCCTGAACCTGCGCCTTGCCATCCTCGCATGCGGCAACAGCAGCTGCGTTAGCACCGCAGACGTTAGTCAGCTGATTGCAGAGGGCGTTTGTGATGATGTTTGGGTTCAAGGCATCCTGCTGGCCGCCGCGAGCAAGAGGGTCCGCGATCTGGAAAGTGAATTCGTCCGCCTTGCGCCCGTTTTGGCCCGCTTCGAAAATGATGGTGGGTGTGCATTGGCCGAAGTCTGCGCCGCCTGCCGCAGCGCCCTGGGTTGCGTTACCCGCATTGCCAGCATTTCCAGCATTTTGGTTGTTGTTATTGTCGTTACCGGTGTTCTGGTTCTGGTTCTGGTTCTGGTTCTGGTTCTGATTCTGCTGGCCCTGGTTTGCATTGCCTGCATTTTGGTTGTTATTGCCAGCATTTTGATTTTGCTGGTTGTTGTTTGCATTGCCGGCATTCTGGGTCGCGTCTGTGCCGTTGGTTGCATTTCCCACGTTACAGGAAGCCCCATTCCTGGCATTGGCATTCTGATTCGCACCTCCAGCTTGCTGGTTGTTGTTGCCCTGATTCTGGTTCTGGTTCTGGTTGTTGGCCGCCTGCTGGTTATTGTTATTGTTGTTGTCGTTGTTGTTGCCAGCATTGTTGTTCGCCTGGCCTTGGTTCTGGTTATTGTTGGCTTGCTGGTTGTTACCGCCCGCATTCCCTCCAGCAGCACCACCACCAGCTGCCGCCTGGGAGGTCACGAGGTCACCAAGTCCGGCAGCACTCATGAGGTCGAAGACACTCAAGCCATCGGCATTGAGAGGAGCGGCGGCCGAGCTCTTGCTGAGCGCAGCGGCGGCACCGTCGACATCGACGGCAGGGTCGATGAGGGGGGTAATGCCGCGGAGCTCAGCGGTAGCAGGAAGACTTGGGTCGCCGCAGACGTTCTGGACGTTGTCGTTGGCGAAGGGGTTGGTGTTCTTCTCAGCTGTGACCATGCCAATAGCCGCGGCGATTGCATCTGCACCACCACCAAGCTGAGTGACGATGTCGTCGGCGCGCTGGAGCTAGGGGGTTGTCAGTGTTCTTTCGAGGAAGTATGTTGTAGGTGTAGTCCAATTCGTACCTTTGCGCAAGAGTTGGCTCCACCGAGAAGATCGCTGATGGCAGCGCCACCAATAGTTGCGGCAGCTCCGGCGTCACCACCCTCAACAGCAGTGATGGCCGCGATGGGGACCTGCTCCTGGCCGAAGCGGGCCTCAACGTAGGCGATGAGAGCCGTGATCAAGACTACCTTGGAGATCATGATGTCGTGGAGAATCGTACGTAGTAGAGACTGTATAAGGTATATCGAATAGTAGTAATGAATGTGAGACTAGCTCTTGGATCGTAAAAGGCCAGCCGGTGGCAGAAGAACAAAGCAAAAAGAATGTAAGGCGAAAACAGAGAACTGTTGGTTGTGCTTGCGAGTAGTGCGTGCTGGAGAATCAGTGTAGCGGTGCAGGCCTCAGTTCTTATACTCGAAGCATTACCAAATATCATCTTACCCAGCCGCCAGTACTTGACATGACGACAGATTGTGTCTCGAATCTCTACAGAGTCTGTTTAGCCGCATGTCGCAATCGGTATAGCTTTCCAGAATGTGAGAGAAGGATGCTCACTTAAGCGTTCACGCCGAGCTGCAATGCGTTCTGGAGCGTTGCAGCCGTTTGATTTCCAGGCTCTTACTTCGTTGTGCCTGAGGAAATTGCCCGTTGGGGAAGTTGGGCGGGGCATCGCGAGGCTGGTGTTGGGGTGTCGTGCGTGCCTCAGTCGGTACGTGTTGCAGTGGGGTTTCATCAGGCATCGTGACACCTGTAGCCGCCACTACGCGAACACCAAGGCAATGCGTTTCGACCCTTAACGAATACTACACATGTGGTTAATACAAGTGACTCTGACGAGATTCAAGGCAGAAACACGATGCAGAGCTGATACGCGTGGTTGTGAAAATTGCGTGCTGGTATTGGGAACGGAAAAGCGGGCACGGTCGCCGCGCGCCAAAAGATCTATGCTTTCTAGCACCCAGAAATGCCCAAGAAAGTATATGCAGAGAGTAGGAGATTGTTCAAAACGCCGTGGGATCGGGGGAGACAGATCTGGATCCATGCGACAAACTACAACCTATCCAGCTTCCTTCGCAGCAGGCGCGTCCTCTTCATGAGCTTCTTGTACTTGTGCTTCTTCATCTTGAGCTTCCTCTGCCTCTTGACGCTGATCAGAAGCATGCCCCTTCGCCTCCTCCTGACGTGCTCGCGGAAGGTCTTCGAGCGACAAGTGTGGGTGGTAGGGAGCGAGACGTCGCGTGCCTCGTCGATTGCGAGAGGATCGAAGGGTACAGGCGCAGGCGGCGGTCTGAAAGCGTAGCTCTCGAGCGACTCTGGCTGTACCTGAGCGAAGTTGTCGAGGTGGAAGATATCCTCCTCAGCGGCCTCCTCCAAGGCGTCCATGGCCTCGTACTGGTCGGCCGAGGCTTGGACACCTGCGATGAACTCGGCCAGGGTCTTGTGGGTGTGTACGATGATGTCAGACTCGTTGCGCCTCTGCGGCTGGAAGATGGCCTCGAACTGCTCCATGGAGGCTGGGATCGGGACATTCTGCTCCGCGGCAGGGCTGATCGAGATGGGGCGGTGTTGCGAGACGAGCGTGGACCAGACGAGGTCTGTGGTTTGTCAGCATATGCTCCATACAAACAGGTAGTATCAGGTGTCAGAACGTACGCTGCTCCATCAGGTGATCTGTTGGCTTGACGTATGGGATGTTGCGCGCTGCTGTTGCCGGCGCAGACACCCCCGAGGCCTTCAGCTTGCTGCTCCTCCGCGATTTCTTCTCTGAAGCCTTGACTTCCTCCGCGGCATTCTCAGTGAGTCTCTTTGAGTTGTCTGGGGGCGTCGAGGGCTTTGAGGACGATAAGCGCCGCTGGTGGCTTCGTCTGAAAGGCTGTTGCGCGGAGCTGATCGCAGCGCGGGCGACGGAGCTGGCGGGCACAGCAGCAATGGCGCTGGTCGAGCGGAAAGCTCTCCCAAGCGCAGGAGAGAACATGGCCAGCGGTGGAGGGGTGCTTGCGTGATGTTGGTGGTTGACTGGTTGGCTGCGGCTCAATCCTGCTGCAAGGCGTCACGCTCTGCCGCTAAGCTGAAAAGGCGCGTGCGGTCCGAGGTTTCCACGAGGGCGGCTTCGGGGAGAACACCACACCACATGAACGTTGGTGCTGCTGAGATGAGGCTGCATTTACGACGCAAGGGGTCTAACGCATCTGATTCTGAGTGTCCTTGTGCATTGACATCTCAGCCACAACTTCACTTGCTTTCAACATCACGCAGCTCCATATATGGCTGTCAGTGCTTATTTGTCACGTCTTCTTGTTATTGGCTTCATTACGCTGGACAGCTTTTGTACACACACTGGATGGCAGCCAAGTCGCCAAAGATCCGCCCGCTAATGCCAGCGAAATGCAATCGTGAGGGCCAAAAGACCGTAGGCCAAGAGTGGAGAACGCTTCTTTGAGGTCGTGGCTTCTTGTCCGTTTGCAGATGTACACACCATCACGGAACAAAAGGTTATGCTGTCTCTGTTGCACGGCTTCCGCCACTGGGGCGCGCTGATGCTAGTGCTGCTGCTCTTTGAGTATCGCCAAACTGCTTCCGCTCCTAAGGCTGTGACTAGTGGAATATGTCGTCAAGACCATCTTAACACAAGAACTGAATAAATTACGCAGTCGAAAATCGGGGGTATAATGTCGGAACGAAGCGCTGTGCGGCTGCGGACGCCCGGAGAGCTGATAGCTGCTGAGACAGCCAACTAGTCCGGTAGCTGTTCCGGTAGTCGTATGGCGATGCATCTTAAATGTGGTTCTGCGGTGGCATTCGGCAGCGCTTGGCAGAGGTACGGCTAAAGCTGAGTCAACCTAGCGGTATCTGTCGATAAGGAGATGTGTATCTGAGTCGCTGAATCAGAGTATCAGTGCGTTAAGGTTGCGCTGGACGATCATGTCCTGCACTGACGCCATCGTCTTCTTCAGCAGATCCGTATCTGTGGCGTTGGTATAGTGGACGTAGACTTCCTTCTTTGGCTGTCGCACCAAGTTACGGAACTTCTGGGCGAAGAACTCCTGGCCTGCCTCGACGTCGTTTGGCCCTCCCGTATAGTCAGGAAAGACCCTGTTAATGGGGCTCATCCCACCAGCAATCTTTTCGCGGAACAAATCTATCTTGTTGAGGAACAGGATAAGAGCGGACTTCTCAAAGTACTTTGAATTCGAGATCGACTCGAAAAGCATCAGAGCTTCGTGCATTTGGTTGCCGTTCCTGTCTTCCACCAGCACATGGTCGTAACCGCTGATGGCGACCAAGAAGAGCACAACGTTGACGTTGTCGAAGACGTGTATCCACTTCTTTCGCTCTGAGCGCTGACCACCAACGTCGACCATCTTGTATGTGAGATTGCCCAGCTCGAATATCGTCTCGGAAATACCGGTCGTTCGTAGTCGCGTGCGCAGGATGTCTTGATCTGATGGGAGGAAGTCCTTCATGAAGAGACGGTCAATGTCTTGGAAGAAGCTATTGTTTTGTCAGCTATTGAGTCTTTTTGAGCGCGTGTTCGACTTACTAGCTCAGATTGTCATGCAGAGCGTATTGGTTGCCCTTCAGGATCGTCAATTGTACGCCCTTGTCAGCCCATAATGCATTGAAGGCGTGCAGATAGTCCTCCGGCATGGACTCTTCTGTGCCAATGTCGGGTGCAGAATTGACCATTTCGGAGAAACGCTGTTGAAACGGATCAGTACGTTAGGCTTGTGAAAGTCGTGTAAAGACGTACGATGCACTCCTCGTCCTCGAAGTCTACGTCGTCCTCTTGCATAGCCGCGTAGATGGTCTGGAAAGCAGACACCAGGTTGTTGAAGATAGTCGCACGCCATGTCTGGCGCTCAAGCTTTCCAAACCCGCCGGCGTTGATGATGCGCATCTGCTTCAGCACCGTCGACTTTCCACTCTCACCAGCACCTGTGTCGCGTCTTAGCAAAAGTGGTCGCGCCGCAGCAGCATTACATCGTACCAAGCAACAAGAGCTTCACCTCGCGCTCCGCCTTCCTCTTGTCCAGACGGAGGTCCTTTTCAATGTCCTCATTTTTCTTGGACTTGGGGTCCACGGGTTTCCTTCCAAAACACATTACGCCGTTTGCCATGTAACACGCGCAAGTGTTTGTCGAAGAGCAGCAGCTATTTAGCTAGAGAGGCGATGCGGTCCACTAAGTACCTATGGGCTGCCCGCATGCAGTAGTGGAATCTTGGAACGAGGGCCACTCTAGGCGAGGATCAAGGGTCTAAGTTGCGATTAAGCCAGCGGATGGCGGTACCAGAGCCTGGAAGGTGGAGCGTGATGCTGGACGCGATTGGTGTGGCGGGCGCAGCTAGACACCCAAGTGAAAACGAATGCGGGGAGGATGCAGAGGGTGAGGGACGAAGCAAGAGGCACAGCGCGAGATAACGAGCGAGCGAGCGGGTGTGCAGGGAGGTGGCGGTCGACAATACTAAAAAGCTACAGGGTGGAGAAGACTCCGGACGGGAAGACGATTGTTGCAAAAGCTGTAAATGTTTTTAGGGCCAGCCGCACAGGAGAATAACACACGGAACGGAACAGCAAAATACAGATGCAGCTCACAGCTTTGAGGCTAGTGCTGCGAACCCTGCAGGCCGGCGGAGCACTGCTCATGAGCCCACGGCAAGATAATAAATGTCTCTCCAGCGCCCACGCAGCGTGCACTGTTCTGGACACGATCTGCGGTTGCCTATGCCCAACACAGCGCGGAAAACATGAGGGACACCCACGAGGAGACACGGATGCCCAAAGTGACAAGCGCACTCTTAGGCGGCCGTAGCTTCCATCGGACAAAGAGCTTTAGCCTACGCTGCTGCACCCTTTCCATTCGCTCTGTTTGCAGGTACCGGTCTGCTGCTTCTGCAAAACGTGCAGGAAAACCGGTGTCGTGGTCTAGGATTTGCGGTGCTGCCCCTGCCGCCGTCATCCCTGGCACGTCGTGTTGGTTTCACACGGGTCCGAGTCGTGCAACCTTCCAGCAGACCGGAGATTGCTCAGATGTCATCTCAACCTTGCAAACACGCACAGAATTTCCTGTAATTCCATTGTTCCCACTCTCCACTTGCGACAGAATGTTGATGCTTTGTTGTGACATGGAGTCTGTGATCTGTAGCTCGTGGTCGGAATCGCAGGCAGAGCAGTGCAGACAGTCGATCTCGCACTGCATACCAATTACCTGGCCCGGTTTCAGAATCGCCCCATATCTGCCAGCCAAGGCGCACGGCTAGTCCCGGGGTCATCCACACATTCAGCGTCAGCTCGCTAACAACAGCAGAGGACATCTCCAATGGCTGCACCTCTTCTCGCTATAGAATGGCCAGTCAATGGGCAATTTGCTTCTTCTTGCTTAAATCAGCGCCTGCTCCGTTCAGAACGACGGTCCGGGGCCGCACTCCCGTCGCCTAGAATCCTTCGTCTCATCAACAAGCTGACTTTCAACGGCCACATCACACCGATGGTGCACGACCACAAACGACTGCGGCAGTGGTTTGTGGTCTGCCGAAGCGACGATATACCAGACGATCTGGAGCAGCTAGCACGCAGCGCTACTCGCCAACTGGCCTTCATCAGCACTGCCGATCAGGCCTGGGCATTGAACAGAACTGTGAACGATTGATCCGTCATATTCTACTCGGCCTCATTACCAGGCTTCGGTGCTACCGAAGAATACCCACGCCAGACCGTACAAGAGGGGTGCATGAATGGACAAGAAAACAAGGGCCAATGTCGATCGCAGAACAACCAATCAAGGCTGTTCAATGTAGGTACTGGCCATTCAGAAACCTCCTGTGGGCTACCTCGTATTCTCATTCATTCGTGCACCCACCTTGTACTTCACGCGCGCTCCGCGCTCCGCTACTTCGGTTTTGACAGCATGATGGCGTTAGAGGAGATATTTGCTTTTTGATTTGTCTCTCTTAGCTTCCTGAAGCCGGGCGTTGTTTCAAGGCGCCCGTATCTGCTCTGCCTGTTGTGCGTGCTTTTGTCGGGGCTCGCCACGCCATAGTGTTGCAGTCTTGTCTTAGCCAGCGACGATTGGTAATGCATTGTCGATGACGGAAAAAGGCGTAAGCAAGGATATGGGAGCAGGACGGACATACCCAAGCCACGCTCGAGCATGAAGGGCCGAAATGTGTAGTCTGGGCCGAAATATTTAGTCTGGGCAGAAGAGAGGGTCTGTGCTAAACAACGAAATACAGACGCAACTACAACGACACAGACCGTGTCGCAAGCCTAATGACGGAGAACTCTGGCGATTCGGGTCGCTTTTAACATGCGGTAGGTGCCAGGCCATCTCATGGTAGTCAGTTCCTCCAGACGATTGCTTTGCTCAAGTGTTTGGAAGCGTTCGATTGCAGTCATTCCTATTGAAAAGATTTCGAACTCTACTCTCGATCATTTGACCTTTCCATACTCTCGTCGGCATTTAGCCCAAGTCTTACTCACAGTTGCGAGTTAAGTGCGATGAAATTCAACGTCAACTATATGTATTGTAGTGACGGCGTGAGTGGCCATGCTCTCGATGCCTCTGGTCAGATATGCGACCCAGTATGGATATACTGTATATGCAGCACTATTCCTAGGCGCATTACTCAGTGCACATGAGCTCCTAGGAAGGATCCAAGCGTTACTTCACCACTGTAAATCTCCCATCGACGTAGCTGGCAGAGGTGCTGGACACCGCTCGCTTCACCATCACCATGAAATTTCTTCACCCTGCTCACTCTAGCGTGTTCTTTACACGTCCTCACGGTCCCATTAACGTTGAAGCTGCCCTGGAGCTGCGCGACAGCCTTTACCGGCGCCAAGAGCTTGCTTCCACCTACAAACGACACCACCAACAACAAACATCCCTTCGCCACCCCGCCTTAACTCCCGCATTACTCGGCTCGCCTTGCCTTGCAAATCCCCTCATCTTTACGCTCGATACGCTTCTGTCGACGGACTCGTGTCGGTACATTTTGTAACTCATCATCTCTCACCAACCCATGCACTACGCCGTTTGCTAATTCCGCGCCAAAGGTTGTGTCCACAGAAGCTCAAAGCTTTAGGTCGTCACCTAAGGTATGGCGCGCCTCTAATCCTCCTTCTTCACTACTTCTATCCTGCCACATGAGCTCACTAGTAGACAATCAGCCGACATCCGCCACGATGGGCCCTGCCTACGAAAGTCCGAAGGGTCTGGCCTTCTCCAGATATGCCAGCCCTACTTTGAGGAAATCTCAGCTGGCAGTGGCATCTGCTGCTACTCCTCCTGCAGAAGCAGGCACAGACAGTGGGTAACTCAACTTCCCCCGAGAGTATGCATACTGATGTTGCCAAAGCTACCACCTCCATCGCTACTAAAGAGCATCTTGCCGTCATGGGGCCTTTCGAAGCTACTCCACCAGCTGCGGAGCTCGCCGTGGAGCAGGGCGTGGCCCTGAAGAAGGAAGTGGAGCAACATACTGCCAAGTTCTCACGAGCAGTGTCGAGCGCTGTCGAAAACACGCGCCGGTTGCTCAACCTGCTTCGCGAGGCCACTCCCCGTGCGGAGGAAGTTGACCATCTCTGGCAGGAGCTGGAGCAACTATTCGAGGCTGCGAGCGAAACCAAGGCTGCCCTCCCCGAGTTCATGGAGAAGCAGCGCGACAACATGAGCCTCTACCACTCATCGATGATGAACGAAACCATACGTGAGACTCAGCAAGAGCTCAACCTTCAGCACAAGAAGGTCAACACGCAGCACAACCTCATTCTTGAGCAGCAAGATGCCTTTCAAAACTATAAGGCACAGACTTCCGCTCAGCTCAAGGACCTCGAGGGCCTGCGGGAACGCGTATCACGACTTACGCTCGAGAAGGGTAACTTCCGGACCGAGGTATGTGCACTTGAACAATGATCTGAGATTCAGTGACATGAGTGCCTCCGGCTGACTCGTACTAGGTCGATAAGTACAAGGAGTTATTGGAGCAAGAGTCTGCTAGAAAAGCCGAGGACCTCAAGATCGCCGATGACCTGAAGAAGGAGCTTGACACGCTCGTGACCTCGAGGAAGCAGCTCCATACTGATAACGAGACTCTCCGCAAGAAAATTACTGACATGGTCGAGCAGCTGAAGACGACCGAGCAGCGGGTCACAGAACGGTTTGCTGACAAGCTCAAGGCCAGTTTCGAGGAGCTACAGAAGGAGACTGTCAAGACCACATCCCTGAACACATTGATCAACACCCTGAAAGACTCCGAGGGCATGTATAAGAAAGAAATTGAGAAGCTCAAGAATGAGAACCGTTTGATGAACATCAAGTATAGCAATCAGGCATCCGAGCATGCAGCCACTTTCAAGGTATGTTACCACCCTTAAAAGGCACGGTAGTCATCAGAGCGTTTGTTGCATCATAGTCCTCTGGTAAGACCAGTATTTCCCGGAGACCCATTATTAAATGTGGGCTCTTTGTAAGAGAGGGGGAGGGGGGTTCACAATGCTAACTTTCTGTACAGATGATGAACGATCAGACCAAGAAGATCGAAGCGCTCAGCACCGACGTCGATCGCCTGCAAACACAGAATACCGGCCTCCAAGCCAAGTTGGAGAAGGCTACTGAGCTCGAGAAGAGCCTTACTGGGCTCCAGAAAGAGCTTAAGACCTCGAAGGACGATACCAAGGCTGCACAGGATGAGGCGCAAATGCTCCAGGCTAAGCTCGCCAACAAAGTCGTGGGTCCGGCCGACAACAAGGCGCTGCAAGAGAAGTACCAGGCACTCGAAAAGAAGCACCTCCGCACGGAGACGGCGCTGGCAGAGTGGACGGAGCTAGCAAAGGTGATTCTGCTGTCATACTCTTCATTTGCAATCACTGACTGCCTCCAGCGCTCGTACCAGGAGTACAAGGACATGCTTCCGAAATGCAAGGCCGCCGAGAAGTACAAGCAAGATGTGCACGATAAGGAGATGCAGATCACCGATCTGAAGCATCAACTTGCTACTGTAAAGGCCTCTCAGACCAACGGTGTCGGTGCAGCCGGAGGTGACAGCACGTACTGGAAGGGTAAATATGAGAATCTCCTGGCGAACATCTAGGTGCCTAACGAAGACGGGCCAAACACCTACACAGAGAGACTGTTCGAGGCCCAAACTTGCAGGTACAGGCAAGGCTGCTGTGTGTGTGGAAATAAGAGCTGTTCCCATGCGGGGAGGGATTTACGCATGTCAGCAAAAGTACATTGAACGTTGCAATCAACCGAACGTGGTCCATATCCATGCCTGAAGCTTCACTTGATGCTTCTTACCAACTCCCGCAAATCACCACCTTCAACCCACTTCTCCTCTCCACCGCCGCCAACCCCCAAGCCCCCTCCTGCTCCTCCGCCCCCAACACCCCAACCTTCTCCAACCTCGCCTACTATACGTGCGGGCTGCCCGCCAACCACGGACCCGGAAGCAATGACCATGTTTGTTGGCACCACCGTATGTGGCAAGATCTTGACGTTCTCCTTGATGATCGCGAAGGGCTGTATGGTCACGTTGGCGCCGATGTGAACATGTGATGATATGGAGATGGCCGATATGGTGCTGTTTGGCCCTGAACAATAATCAGTGCCACGTTTACAACATATATCAGAACAAGACGCTCACCAACAAATACATTATCACCAATCTTCATAGGGTAGTAGTGTACCTGCCCTCGGCTTATCCTTGCCGGCGGCTTGATCACGCTGCCTGTTGAAATCACAGTACAGCGCCCGATGTTAATGCTGATGGGTGTCGTCTCTTTCCCGGACTGTGATGGCATGGGTCTTGTTGGCTTCAGATCGCCGCGCAGTTGCACGTCAGCCATTATAACGGTTTTACCGCCCAGGGTGATGTTGGCGGTGCCTGTTATGGCAGCCTTGCGCGAGACCTTGTTGCCAGAGTCCTGTGAGGGCGTTAATAAGCCAGCACGGGATTGCGGGACAGAGGCTTCAAGGTGTGGCTGCAAGGGTGGCCGAGATCTGGGATAGACACTAGTGATAGACCTCCAGTATCGAGGATCCATTGCAGGACTCCAGTGGGTAAGGCTTGCTGTGGAACAAGGTGCGCGCAAGATGAGAGATGATTGCGACGTATCAAATTTGGACGAACGAGCGATTGAGGAGCGAGAAGTAAGAAAACATGAATACGCAGTGTATAGAAGAATACTCAAGAAAAGATGCTCGGCGTATAAACTCAGAATAGACTGCCGCTTACCGTCTCAATGTATTCGCCCTTTGGTGCTGCCTTCCTCGCGGCCGGCCGTGACATCGTGTTCGTGATATTTGGGGATGTGCTTGTGTACGCTTGTCGTTTTGGGTTGTGGCCTGCACGGATAGACGTTCTTTGCAAGTTGGTGGAGCAGAGTGTAGGAGGTCCGGTGAATTGAAGGTCCAGGCGCAGCCAATGAAACGCGTGAGCACGTGCGCGTCATTGGTGGCTTCGTGTTGTCGTGCGCAGTAGGCATCCTTAATGTGTCACGTAGTAAGTTACCGAGTCCGTGCGCGTGACGCCCACCATCGCGTAACGCCCCGCTGAGATCCTATCGACTTGTTGAAAAATAAGGTTACTGAGCCACCAACAACAGCAAATATTGTATAATATTGTAGTAGAGTAGTAAATAGACCTATGTGAACTACTTGTGCTACTTGTATTTACTTGGAAGCCTAACGTTGCGTCCGCGGCGAGTAGTGACTGGTGGAGGAGCTGAGGGTGCCTCAGGGGCTTCTTTCGCACCACCAGCATCACCAGCTTGTTTCTGACGCTTATTGCTACCTGAGGTAGCTTTTAAGGCTTTACGCTTACCCTTTTGGGATAATTGGATAGCAGTAGTAGCTTGACGAGCGTCCCTTTGACGCTGCGCTTCAGCTGCCTTCTTAGCCTTCTCCTGCACCCTCACCTCCTTAGCTCTCTCACGCTCTGTACGCTTCTCCTGAGCCTCTCTTGCTCTCTGAAGCTTAATTGCTACTTGCTCTTGCTTCTGACGTAGCTTTTGAAGATGCTGCTCCTCCTGTTCTTGCTCATTGATCTTCCGACGATAGTGTGCCTCTCTGACCTTCCGAGGAGACCAAAATACAGGTTGACTTTGGTACTCCTTCCGCTGTTGGAGACTCAGGGGCTTACTCTTCTTATTGTGCTTCTTCCTGTGTGCAAGAGACTCCTGCAGGCCTTTGTTCTGCTCAGTAAGCAGCTCAACCTGGGCAGTAAGAGAGTGAATTGCCCCTGTCAGCTCCCGCACTGCCTCACTGTCAGGTTCCTTCACATGATCCTTAAGTACCTGCCTTATACGCCTCCAGTCTGTTGGTCTAAGAGCTCCTGATTGTTCTTCTTTGTCTGTATAAGTGTTGTTGACTTGTTTGAGTACAGCAGAGGCGTCAGGGGGCCATATCCCTGTGGCTGCAAAGGAGTTGACGATTGTTGACTCCTGAAATGAGCTCTGCCACGCCGCCCAGAACAGGTGTAAGAAGTTTGATTTAGTGACTGGAGAGGTCCCCTGACTGCTTTGGAGGAACTGCGTAAGCTCATTTGAGTATGCTCGTGCCAGAGGTGAGAACAGGCAAACGTCCAGTGGCTGGAGCCTGTGTGTTGAGTGAGGGGGAAGGATCATCACGAGTATCTTGCGTTGGTTGGCGTACTCAATAAAGTCAGGGGTAACGTGGCTCCCGTGGCCGTCAAGTATCAAAAGACGATACTTTCTCCGTGCTGTGGCCTTAGTAGCGCGATCGAACACCTGTTCAAGCCAGGCAAGAGCTATCTCGTTGTTGCTCCAGCCTGTACTAGATGAGCTGACAAAGACTGAGTGTTCCCCTGGCTTGATATCCTCCACCCAGCCTGAGTATATAGCTTGATTGGCTGCTGGGTATATGAGGCTTGCTGGCAGGGCTTCCCCTGAGGCACTTATGCAAGCAATAAGCGTGATCCACTCCCGTGAGCCGTCTTGGAGAGTACCTCTGACTTGCTTGCTGTCCCACAGTGGCCGGGAGAACACTCGTTTTGCACGTTCAAGTACCCCGATCATGAAGCCCTTCTCATCCATATTGTACATGTGCTGAGGCTCAATGCTGTACTCAGCTATCTTGCTGTGTAGAAGTGTGAAGTAGGCCTCAAAAGAAGCCCCTGAGTCAGCTTGGTGGCGATTGCGATCCTTCCCTGTTGCCCATTTGGTGACCAGTTCAGCTGTGTGACGGTGGAGGAAGCGAGTAACCCAGCTATCAGAGACGCTGCTACCAGCTACTTTAGACGCGTAATTTCGGATTTGAAGCCTGTTAGGAGGGAATCCGTCCTCAGTAAGCTTATTAATAAGCTTAATAAGCTCTTGTTCTTCAGTGTTGTTGAGTTTCCGTTGGTTAACTGCTTTGACCTCCCTAGAAGTTGAAACCCCTTTGTGCCTCCGCGCTAACGTAGACCGATCAACTCCCTTTGCTTTAGCAAACTTTGTGTATGAAAGTTGTTCTTTATGATTGCGCAAATCGAATTCTGTAGCCGCTTCTTGAATTGAGTCCATATTGACTGAGCTATGGGGTGTTGAAGATGGGGTGCGATTTGCTTAGCGGGGCGTTACGCGATGGTGGGCGTCACGCGCACGGACTCGGTATAGCGTGCGCCCTAATAATTGTCGCAGATGTTCAGTCGCAAAAATTCAGCCACGCGCGACTACAATAGATGCTCTAGAATAGCTACTATCTAAGAGGCAGACTGTGCGACCCCCCCCCCCACCCCCCCAACGAGCTTGGCGAAGGTCGTGCTATCGCAGCTGCCTTGCTGAGTGCCTGGTTGTCTTCATTATTCCTGACCAGCACACTTCGCCCGCGGATAGCAGCATCGCAAGACACCTCCACCACAACTCCGCTATCAAGCTCTCGCTACTGCTAATAATCATCGTATGGCAGTATCGAAGCATCGCTGCCTCACTATCATATTGATAAGTCCACCCCCAGCCCTGTGGCTGCAGTATGACGATGATTCATGCAACGCCGAGAGGTACATTCCAACCAAAGAAATCGCGATCCTGGCTAGCACCAGGCGCTTCATTGGATGTAATAGTCATAAAACTCTTTTGTTAGAAGGCCAAGCCAATTTAGTAAGCTTGTGGCTTAATAGGCAACAGTATGAGAACACCGCATGGCACGTCGGCGCCCATCTGTTCAAAGCGCGCCCCATGAGTTTTACTGTATCGCTCAGCAGAACCTTTCTAAATAAATTGGGTTCCAAGTCTATATAGATCTGCGTAACTCAGCATGTGCGACATCCGTCTCTGGGGCTCCATATAGCTTTAGGATAATCTTAATCTTCTTAACTTATATGTTGCTCGTTTGTAGAAGTTTAGCCTACTGCTCTGTAGGTATAACCAACTTTCTACTTTAGTACTACACTTAACGTACATCACGGGCGAGCGGCGCACATGGGCGAGCGGCGCACTTTTGCCAAGACCCCACCAAAAACACCTACATTATGGCCCAGAACACCACAAATTAGCCCTGCATAAGGCAAAACAAGCTGTAATATTACTTAGGGACCTCTTCTGCTCTATTATTGCACGTTCGTGCGTTGTGCCCACCCTCTCCGCACCGTCCACAGCGTCGTTGGGATGGTTCACCTCCTTCAGCACGCACCTGCGTCTTCCTCTTCTTTCCATCACTACGCGCGCTAAACTCTAATAGAGTAGTCCGCCGCTGGCCCTCTTCAACTGTGAGGCTTCCCTCTGTCTAGATATGCCTTCTTTTGCGCGATCTACGTTCTGTAGCAGCTGCTAGAGCTGCGTGAAGCGCAGCGTTCTCCCGTTGTGCCAAAGCCAGCTTGTGCGCAACAATTGCTGCCCCCTTTGAGACCTTCTCAAACGCTTCAACCATAGAGGTTGGTGAGCTGTCTATATGCCTCTGAATCCTCTTCTTCACAAGCATTGATTGCGACCTAAATTCTAGGGTATTGCTTAGGGTTTGCGACTGCCAGAGCGGGCTGTTTTGGGGGAGTGGTGGCGATAGGGTGCGCAGCCTTACATTCAGGGTTGATATAACGCGATCTGGGTCAAATGGAGCTAATCCGGCCCCTCGGAACCCTCCCTAGATGTTGCTAGAGGTTATAGCTTTGTTATAAGCTGCTATAAAGCATAGGAGGAACTCCTGCTTTGTGATGTGGTTAATCCGGTTGTGTATAAGCTGATTGACCTCACCCCCGTACGCCTTCTTTAGAGGGCCAAAACAAGCCACATCAAGTGGCTGAAGGAGGTGCGATGAGTGCGGAGGCATGCATAGGATCATAATCTTCTGATTCTTGCAGTATTGCGCGAATTCTGCAGTGTTATGGCTCCCATGACCATCAATAATCAGCAACCGGTGGCTGCCAACAGTACGCGCCTTTGTATGCCTGTCAAAGTGCTTCAACTAGTCAAAACCAAGCTCGTTAGTAGTCCAGCCGTTCTTAGAGACAGCAACAGTCCAATCCTGGGGCAGGTCATCGTCTTTGTACCAGTTGGACTGGTGGCGGCGGGCTTTGAAGATGATGTAGGGCGGGATTGCCCACCCTATGGCATTAATGCCCTAGATGACCGTTACCCACTCGCGATTGCCTGGCTGGACTGCTTTTGCCCGTCCACGGGTCTCTGAAGCTGTAACGACTGCTCCTGGGCTTATCTGGCCCATCATGAAGCCTGTCTCGTCGAAGTTGTACGTGTCGTTGTCCTGGATGCCATACTTAGCTTTAGTGTTAGCTACAAGGTTGAACCAACCCTGTATAACCTCAGGATCCTCACAGAGGGCTCTCTTGTAGTCGTACTTGCGATTAAAGACCACTTTGAGCTCCTCCTGACGCAAAACGAACGTGCTGGCCCAGTTTGAGCCAACAGGGGCCAAACCGCGCTCTTTCCGCAGAGAATTGGCGATATCAGTCACATCTGCAAGCCGGGGAGGCCGTCCTTGCTTAGACAGCTCAAGTATATGCGTAACAATCACCTCCTCCTCAGTATTGGTCAGATTTCGTGAGTTGGCCATAGTATCAACGCGTGAAGGTCGTCCGGCGCGTCTTGCGCGTAGTGTTGTTTCAGGGGCGCTGAAGATAGCTGCAGCGCGTCGAACAGAGAGATTAGGGTCTTGTTTAAGAGCTTGGATTGCAAGCTGTATCTGAGCTTCTTTTAACGCGTCTGTCTGTTGTTTTTGTAGAGGCATTAGTAGAGGTTGGTGTTTTGGTAGGGTCTTGGCAAAAGTGCGCCGCTCGCCCATGTGCGCCGCTCGCCCATGTGCGCCGCTCGCCCGTGATGTACGTTAACTATTAATTATCTATCCTAGTGATATTTTACCTAAATCTAATACCTACAACTTTCATAAATTAAGAAGCGCAGTTACAAACTCGCAAGTGACGCTCGGTGAAGATATTACAACTTTAGTATCTCTAGACTATAACTAGCCGTGCTTGCAGACCATTACAAACATGCCGTCTTGCCAATGAACAATGCATGTAGGGCTTATTGCAGGACTTGTCAAGATTTGGGAATTTTCGTCAGCTCGCATGTACCCTCGACCTGTGTCATTCCGGTACCAACGGCGTTGCTACATAACTGAAAACAACATGCGCATGGAAAGTTGCATGGTGTTGAGGGGCACAGCGGGGGAGCACCTACCATCATCGAGCAGTTCGTGAAATTTTCAGACAGCTGTACTAGACGCGCCCAACCAGACCTAAGCAGTCGAATTGCGCAATACACCTTACAACTATCTGTAGCCCACTGCATACGCCAAGCCGTCAATCTACAACACGCTCGAGATGACAGAGCCAGCGCCCGTGCCTGCAATCGATCCACCGCCCAACCCGCCCACAGATCGCCCACTCCACACACTGCCGCCTCCATTCTCACAAGATGCCCTGACACCGATCACACAAGGCGCCGAAGCGCTCGTCTACAAGACCACATTTCTGACACCCTCGACGCCTGCCGTTGTGAAGTACCGTCCCCAGAAGCCCTACAGACACCCTACCCTCGACAAGCGCCTCACAAAGTCGCGTCTACTCGCCGAAGCTAGAAGTTTGGTGCGCGTGAAGCGTGAAGGTGTCAATGTACCTGGCGTGCTAGGCTGCGACGCAGAAGCTGGGTGGCTAGTCCTGGAATACGTGAACGGGCGAACAATACGGCGCGTGCTAGATTCTTGGGCCGAGGAGGTCAAGGCCGAGGAGAAGAGAGTGTTCGCAGAGGGCGGTGATGCTGGGAAATTGGCGCGTGCGGGAGGTGGCGGGGATGAGGAGATCATGGACCTGATGAGGAGGGTAGGGCAAGAGGTCGGGAAGCTGCACGAGCTGGGCGTCTGCCACGGAGACCTGACAACGAGCAATTTGATGTTGAGGGTGCCTAATGAAGAGAAGATTGAGGAGTCCAAACCATCAGGGAGGAAGACCACGAGCGCCATGCGCGAGGCAGCGATGAACGGCGAGGAGCCGCCACCTCTGGATATACCTCAGGAAGAACCTTCAGCACCTGCGCAGCAGTCGCTGGCTGGCGAGATCTTCCTCATCGATTTTGGTCTCACATCATCGACGATCCAAGACGAAGATCGCGCCGTGGACCTGTATGTGCTGGAACGCGCCTTCTCAGCCACACATCCTGCAGCCGAGCATCTGTTCCACGAAGTCCTGGAGGCATACGGCAAGAGTTATAAGGGAGCTAAGAGCGTGCTGAAAAGGCTGGAAGGTGTAAGACTCAGGGGTCGTAAGCGGAGCATGTTGGGCTAGGAAGATGTTCGAACACGACGTGATCACCTATTCATTCGACCTATACCTGCTCATAGAGGCCAGCAAGTGTCGCAGCTGTGAGGTAGATTAACTCGTGAGCAGTTCTCCAGCAGCGTTGCCTTCATCTCCGTGCGCCACCAGGCCATGCTCCGGCCCACACTCGCTTTCACCTGCGTTACTCAACCAACTCGAAGAACAATGGTAACTGTAGTAGAAGCAAGCTTGTCAGACGACAATGGCAAGACGCAATAATATCAAGCAAGGCCACTGTAGGCATCGTGCTCCATATAAGCTGCCATGATCCTCCACTCAGCTCCTATATCTCACTACATCTTCAAAGGCCATATTCACATCTCCGATCTCGACTCTCTACACCAGCTATACACGCAATGGCCGAGATTTTCGAGCCCGCCAATCGGCTGGATGCCGCACTATCCCCGTCAACGTCCTTAGCGTCAATCACGTTAATCACGTCAATCACTGGACGACTCAAGCCTGGATCTTTTAACGCAACAACTCTCGAGTACGTTCACCATGCCATCAAAGACCACGTCCAAGCGAGACTTGCGCCGAGTGCGACGCCTCCAGCATCACGGGACTTTACAGCCACTGCTCGGTCATTAAGCACGCGCAGCACATCGACAAGAACGACCGTGTACCAGTTCAAGTCTTCGAGTACCCGGTTGTCGGCGCAGACGCCGGCGGTGACGATAGTGGGAGGGAACAAGGGCAACATACGTGGACCACAGTGCGTGGTCATGTGAGATCCAGAGTGCTGGTCGCTCAGGCAGAGGCTGCTCCGCAGGCGAAATTGAGTGTGAATTGCCCGCGTCTTCGCCAGCGAAGTCGCAGGCCAAATCAGGTCTTCCAAGCATGGAATCGCAATTTTCACAATGTCAAAAGTCGTTCACTGTCCATATTATATATCACGCACCGACTTCATGCTCGTTCGTTCACAACGCCATACACTTCACCCCTTTACCCTTTAATTATCAACATGCACTTGTTCAAAGAACATAACCACCTAAACTCATCATCAAGCACATGTCTGATCCAAAGAACTCCACAAGCGCGCCGCTCTCCTCGTTGCTGTCTGTGACAGGCATAGGCAACGGCACGACATGGGGTGCAACAACGACAACGCCGAAGCCTGCAACAGCCTCGTCTGTCAAAGGGCCAGAGTATGTAGATCCCGGAGCGTTCAGCGACAACTATTTTGAGGAGGTGAAGGGTGCATCTTTACATTCTACGAAGAAGGCGAAGAAGTTGGATGCTGGAGCGCAGAACTTTGTGCCTGGTAAAGATACGTATGGGCTGTCGGGGACGTATGGAAGATATCTACGATCGTGTAGCAAATTCAAATAGGAGCTCCCATTATTCAGAGCTGGACTGTCCGAGCATCTAAAAGGTACTGGTCAGAATGGGCAGGAGCGAGCTTTACCATATCTACTTAATGTGCGAGGTATAATACAGAATTTGAATCTCTAGACGCAGTTCCGAATTCGTTCTGCATACTTCATTAGGATCAGTTCTCATACACTGCAACCCATACAATCCAAGTTCTTCGTCAAGGTGCCACTGGTCAATACAGAGTACGCAGCGTCAAAAGTTTCCGCAACAGGCAGTTGCAGCCCCAAATATTGATCCGGCAGTCAGTGCCTCCATACCAATACTTCAGCGTCTCAGTGTGTCTCTTATCATGCGCTGAGATCCCCTAAACGAACAATACCGACAGAAGGTGCGCGGAAATTTTTCCAATATTGAGCCTCGAGACACTGTCCAAAGAGGCAGCTATAGCCACATTTTCCCGATTTGGCCTTCCGGTTCTGCGGGGAGAGCTGGAAGCTACCCCTCAGCGCAACCCCACCCAAGCTCCTTGACGGCTCATGTACAGCCGGACTTTCTCCGCATGGGCGCGCAGAGGAGCTGAAAAAGCTAGGTCACGCGAATGAGGGTCCGATGAAGGAGGTAGATCAAATGAAAATGTGCTTGTTTCTCACCTCCTGCACTGCATCGTGAACAGCAGCACTTTGAACGACTGCATCTTGAGCGCTGGATGGCAATTGACTCTCAGCTCTCATAAAGCTCATATTACCGACCACAAAGATGTCATGTAGGACACACACCCACGGGACACACGAGGCAAGGTGTCTGACAACGTAGCAAAACACTTTATCCACGACCCCACGCACCTCGTCCACACCGCGCTCCTCAGCATCCCGCACACCAATCCTTCCGTCCTCTGCGACATCGAGAACAAGATCATATACACCAAGAATGCCAAATCGCAAGTACTCAGCCCAACCTTTCTCAATATCCCCGAGCTCACACAATCCAGGTCTCCATCGTCTCGGGCGGCGGCTCTGGCCATGAACCCTCCTTCAGCTCCTTCGTCGGGCCCGGCCTGCTCTCCGGCGCCGTCGCAGGCACCATCTTCGCGTCGCCCAGCGCAGAGCAAGTACGCAGGTGTATTTTGCACCGGGTGAGCAAGGAAAAGGGTGTGCTCGTTGTGGTAATGAACTACACTGGTGATGTTTTGAATTTCGGTATGGCGGTTGAGAAGGCGCGCGCAGCGGGGATTGAGGTTGATATGGTAGTTGTGGGAGACGATGCTGGTGTGGGGAGAGAGAGGGGTGGGAAGGTGGGACGCAGGGGTATTGCGGGAACGGTGCTTGTGCATAAGGTCGCTGGTGCTTTGGCGGCAAGAGGGTGAGTGCGCTGTCTGTTGAGGCTGCTTGTGCTGATGCTGTATAGGGCCAGTCTGAAGGACGTCACGCGGGTTGCGCAGGTTGTTGCTGATCACACAGTCTCAATTGGCAGCTCGTTGAGCCATGTGCACGTTCCCGGACGCAGGGAGCCGGAAGATGATGAACTGAAAGAGGGTGAAGTCGAGATTGGCATGGGTATCCATAATGAAGCTGGCTCAGAGCGCAAGCCAACGGATCTACCGGGCCTGGTCAAGACGATGCTCGAGCACTGCCTGAACACCGCAGACAAGGATCGCAGTTTCTCAAGCATCAGTGAGAAGGACGAGGTCGTTCTTCTGGTCAACAATCTTGGCGGTGTGAGCCCCCTGGAATTGGGAGGCATCACAAATGAGGTCGTCGAGCAGCTAGAGGGCAGCTACAAGATCAACCCTGTGCGGATATTGTCAGGTACATTCATGACGAGTCTGAACGGCCTAGGCTTTAGCATAAGTCTGCTCAAGGTCGCGGACTTGCAGCTCAGTGGCGGTCCTTCCCTCCTAGACCTGCTTGACGCCCCAGCCGAAGCAAGTGGTTGGTCAGCCGCCATTAGCAGCGGCACTTGGCAAAGGCGAGGGCAATCGGCACAAGAAGAGAAGCACGTAGACGTTGACGAAGTTTCACCAAGTACTCTAAGAGGTACGTCGCATGCGAAGAGCCTGAGCCGCAAGGTGCTAATGATCCAGAAGTCGACCCTACACAGGCTCAGTCAGCATTACAGACCGGGCTAGAGCGACTCATTTCGGTGGAACCAGACGTCACAAGATTTGACACGATAGTCGGCGATGGAGACTGTGGCATCGGCTTGAAGCGCGGCGCAGAGTGTAAGTTGAGCGTGTCACGTGGTGTGTTGCCTAGACTGACATGGGTTGCGCAGCGATTCTGAAGATGCTAGAGACGGCCAAGGGCACAGATGATGTCTTGATCCTCCTCAACAACATCATTCAAGTTGTTGAGGTCTCGATGGACGGCACGAGTGGAGCCATATACGCCATCTTTCTAAACGCGCTTGCTCACGGACTGCGTCAAAATGCGCCTTCGTCTCCAGGCCCAGTCACCCCAGGAATCTGGGCGAAGGCCCTTGACTCATCACTCAAGTCGCTCAGCAAGTACACGCCAGCTCAGCCCGGCGACCGCACCTTGATTGATGCCTTACATCCCTTCGTGCAGACATTGTCAAAGACAGGCAATTTCGATGAGGCCGCCGCAGCCGCGCAGAAAGGCGCGCAGGGGACAAAGGGTATGAGGGCGAGCTTAGGCAGAACGGTGTACGTCGGAGGTGAAGGATTCCAGGAGGTTCCAGATCCTGGTGCCCATGGTCTTGCTGAGCTACTGCTGGGCCTGAGTGAGGGTCTGAAGAAGTGAAGTTGGAGGGTATCGCTTGATTGATTCGTTCGGTGGTGCTCGCAGGCGGTGCGATCGATATGTAACTTTTAATGCATTCCAAACTCCAAGATCGTGATCGACGTCGTTTCCCAGATCTGCCACCGCCATGCTCCCAGCGCGCGCTTAAGACAACAGAACAAGAATAACTGAATCGCCACGGAGGAAGCTGTACACGTCAGCATTGAGGATATCAAGGATGGCCGAGTGACGTACAGCTTGGAGATGAAGCGGTCCTTGTTAACCTTCCTTCCCGCTGCGCCGTTTGCTAATCGCGGGGTCTCTGTCCACATCTCCTTCGCATTTTCGAGAACCATATTGCAGTGACGATCAAAGGCTTTCACGCGGGCAAGGATCTTGCGGTTGTTTCGGCAGGAGATCAGGACTTGTGTGCGCGAGCGGACGGCGGTCTGGAGGATGGAGAGAGGTCCGGTGGTGAGCTCGTGCTCTTCAACCTGAGCCACTTCATACTCGCTGTTATGTGTAAGTATCTTGTAGATGTGATTGACATCAGCTTGGGTACGTACGTCAATTCTGACCGCGGCTTTGCAAGAAGCTCCCTGCAACATGTCAGCGGGTGTAGCTTAATTTTATCGAACATGATACGCACTGAACCTTCGCGTCAACCATGATACCGATGTGTGAGAATTGGTGGACGCCGGTTGTGTGTATGCGACGGGGAAACCTTGAGAAATGTTAGCTGGAGATGTTGCAGCAGCTTCTGATCGCAGAGACAGCACTAGGCTAGTCGCAAGGTGTCGCGCAGCTGGAGACCTGAAGCCTGGCACACGTGACACATAAGTGGCACGAGGGGGACTGACCAGATATATAAGACGGAGCTACCAGGGCAACGCGCTTTGATGGAGTCGTTTCGGCGGGTGTAGTCGTCGGGCAAGAAGTTGAAGTCCGCTAGCTCGGAGGATAGTGGGACTTAGTCAGCCACACGTACCAATCAACGCGTCGAGCCTCATCGAGGAAGTCGCGAACCACCACAATCGTCATCGCGACTTCCACATGCCCTCAAAGTTTCTTTGCACTTAAAGGGCTGCCTGTTGGAGCTTCAACTGGCCTCTGGAAACACATAAATGTCTTCTCGGCACTCTCATTGATACTTTTATCCAGTCTTTTAGATCTTTCAGAGCTTGCTTCGCGTTCACGTCGCGTGCTCGAGCAATGCCAGCCGCTTTCTCTAACTAGCGTGAATCGATCCCGCGATCTTGATCTCCACTCTCTTCCTTCATAACGCGCCCTCGACCCTCCGTCTGCTCCACAACACGGCCAGCCTGCCTTCGGCCAACTCGTAGGCAGCCATGTCGACTCCATCCGCCATGGCCGTGGTGAATGGTGCCGTGCAGCAGACGTCGGCGTCACGAGCTGCCGACGACGACAGCCCAGGCGACATACCGCGTCGCCCAATGCGAGGCAAGCATATTCAGCATGACGAATAATTCCAGTCTAACCATAGCAACCTCACAGTCAAGATCCTTTACACGTTCGACGACCAGAACAAGTCGAACTGCCTCGCTCGGCTGCCAAATGCTCTCAGTATCCCTGTCGTGTCTCTCGACGAAGACACGCAGGTTGGCGTCATTGAGCTCAAGACATGCATCCAAGCCATTGCCGCTGCTAGGTATGCTCCCTAGACATAGTGCTGGAGTTGCTCAGGGCCATACTCACAGCTGCAGCCCGGAACTCACAGCCAAACTCGGCCACGACTATACCGTGTACGCCTACGATTTCTCCGAGTACGAAACGCCTCTCGTTGGCCAAGGGATGCTGTCGTGGATCCTCGCCTCGGCCTCACCTACTCCCAATGCTCCTGCCGAGGACTCACAGTCGATGGTCACTGGTCGTGTGTGCAAAAACATTATGGGTCTCTTCTCGAACGGCATCAAGGAAACATTGGAGGTGAAGCTCAAGCTTGTACCCGTACCCGCGTCTTGCCAGAAGGAGTATGTGGAGAACATGGAACGCTATCACAGCTTGAGTCAGATCATGCCTGAAGGCTTCGACTACAGCGCATGGTCAGACTTCCTGAGGGAGAATCCCACCCTCGGTCAGCTGGCACAACCGACGCCGAACACCCCCGCACATCATCCACATCGTTCATCGACCGGTGGCTACGAGCCGTTCCACAAGATGCTTACGCGGCACAGTCCATCCCAGGAGCCTCCCCGGAACGATTTTCTCTACATGCAGTCGAACAACTCGTCGATGTCACATCAATCCCGCGTCTCCAGTCCTGCAAACAGCGTTGCCTCTTTCCGCCACATTCCCTACAACCCCGAGCCTCGTCCTTCTTCGCGAGGATCCATACGAAGCGAAGTATCGACGTGCACTCAGTATTGTCAGCCTGATCCCAACTACGTCATCGAGATCCAAGACGATGGACCGCCGAAGAAGCGCGCGCGTATCACGCAGGCAACAAGACCACGCAACACTCCTTTGACAGCTCGCAATGATTCTCTGCACAAGACCGCTGCTACTGCATCATCTGTCTGGCTTCACAGACCCATCGCCACCAACGCAGCTTCGAACCTTGCTGATGCTGAGCTGCATCCTCGCGCACCGACGCCACGCCCAGGCAATCGAGCCTTTGGTATGAGAGGACCACGGCGGCTGCCGGCTCCTAGTGTATTGCGCCATAGTTCGATGGATGCAGGACGTCCATACAGATCGCCATACGACACAGGCGCCTTCTCAGATGCCGCTGCAGACTCTTGCGATGACGAGAGAGATGGCAGTCCCGATGACACTCCCAGAGAAATACCGTCCTCGCCGCCGATAGTATCACGACACACCTCGCCCACGCCCTCAAGCCCACCGCTACCAACTTTTCCCCAATTGACGGATTCAGGATTCGTCAGTGATATGACCATGAACAAAGAAGATGACAACGCCGAACAAGAAAGCCCGGTACCGTATGGGAGTGACCTGTTAGCAAGGAGCACGACAGGAGCAAAACCGAATGACGCAACAAAGCGCCGCAACCAGCTCGCTAGATCTGAGATTGCCCCTTATGACAACTCACACAAGCCCTGGCAAGAGGTCACTCCAGGTCCATCAGACCTGTTGCCTCAAAGCTATGTGCCTCCTTCTAGGAGCTTCACCCGGGAGCCTTACAAAAAGGTTGCTCAGAGCATCGAGTCTGAGACCGGCAAACCGAACCCTGTCCGATCAGGCACCTCCAAAGCGAGTGCACCTAGTCTGCCCCGCTCACAGACGCTGCAAGAGCGAGCGCGTCCACCTTTCACCGATTCATTTCCATTCCCTCCCATCGAGCAAGCACAAGGGCACGTGAAACCTGGATCGCCCGAATCTACCATGTCCCAAGGCTCACCCGAAAGTGACACTGGGGCCCAAGTGTACAGTCGCGAAGCTACACCAAATGCCCCGGCAAAGCGCACGAAAACCTCAAAGTCAAGGGGCATGCCCAGATCTCACACCTGGTCTGGCGCAGGAGAGCCAATGTCAGACGCTCCTACGCCATCTGAGGGTGGTGACATGGAGGCACCACGTAGCGGATCGCATGCCAAGCGGAAAAAGTACATCAAGGACAAGCTCGAGAAAGCAGTGGCCACGGGCGGCATGCCTGATCACTGCCATAACTGTGGAGAGATTGAAACACCAACCTGGAGAAGACCATACACCCGGATCGAGTACGGTACACCAGAAGGTATCGTCATTTCCCCTACAGGCATCGTGGCTTACGAAATCATCGAGACCGATCCGGAACATGGTGGCGAGCCAATGTATCGTATTTACAGGAACAAAATTACTCCCGAAGAGAAGGCAGCCAAGCTTTACGAGCCAATGAACCTATGCAACCCATGCGGTCTATGGTTAGTAAAGAACGCTAAGTCCCGTCCGCAGCACATGTGGGATAAGTCGTTGAAGGGCGCGAAGGCTGCAAAGAACCGGAAGCGTCAGCCGAGCACGCGCAGCAAGTCGATGATTCAATGCGAAGATACTGCATCAGACGCCATTGTGCCTCCTTCAGACGCTGCGGGTCCAGAGAGTCTCCCAGAAAAGAACATGCCGCCACCTGCAATTGCACCGCGATTCTCAAGCACCAGCGACCAGAATTTGGGTGAGGATGAGGCACATGCTAGTGTCGAGACTGAGGCAGCGCTGCAGCGTGCTATCCAGTCCAGTCCAGCAGGCTTTCGAAGGACTACGCATGCGTCTGCGGACCTGGATAACGACTTGACTCCTAGACCTACCCGCCGACTTCTTTTTCCGTCACCACGCAAGAATGGCGAGGTCAAGTCACTTGACTTTGGCCAAGCGAATTCACCAACGGCCAGTCAGACAGCTAATGACAAGGAGAAAGTGCCTGAAGGCGCTCGATGCGAGCGTTGCAAGAGACTCAAAAGGTCCTGTGATCGTCAGCGACCGTGCGGGCGTTGCGTATCGAGTGGTATTGACGCCGACGAGTGCGTACCTGCTACTATGAATGCGCCGGTCTACAAGAGAGCTCCCACCGTGCCAATTGACCCTGCCTTGCTTGCTGCGCCAACGCAAGAAGAAGCGGCTCCCGCATCTCTGTTGCACGCCCAGCAGCTTGTGGGTGCTCAGGGCAAGGAGTCAGCGCTGGTCAGCGTAGACGACGGTGACATTGACAAAGAGAATCGCCCACCTCCTGTCGCAGACGATGTGCTTGACGATCTGTCATCCCTATTCGAAACCCCGGGCATGCCCAAGACAACTCCCAGGAAGTGCACACCTAGGAGGGACAATATTTTCCAAGATCTTCTCAAAACGCCTACACCATGTTCCCGTCGTCGCCTGCCATTGACACCACGCCGGAGTGCTGACGGAGCTGAAGAGCCACTGACACCATCACGTTGCATCTTCACTCCCCGCACCATGCGTCCGGCAACAGCTGCTCCGGAGACGCCGTTCACTAGGCAGCTCAACCAGATGCTGTCTGATGCTGCAAACTCATCCCCCTCTCAAGCCATGGACTTCTCGGGGTTCCCTGTATTTGGTACTCCTGGCCATCCTGGAGCGCAGTTCTCAGACATCTTCAACGGTGAGTTTTTGTCGAGTGACATGCCCGTCTCAAGTTCTCCCGCGAAGGGTGGCATGTTTGGACTGGGATTTGACCTCTACGAAGATCCTCAGACATCGTCCATGGGAATGTGGAATGACCCGAACATGTTCAGCAATGACGCCGTCATGCTGGACGTCGACAATGATGTCAGGGGTGGCTCAGACATGACCGACGGTAACGAAACAACCACTATGCTGAAGATGACTGTCGGCGGCATCACTGTAGACTTTGCTTCAATGATCGAGGAGGTCGTCAACGACGAGAACGCCAATAACCTTGAGCCTCGTTCAAACGCTCCCGAAACTCAGCTGCATCCTGAGATGATAAAGTCTCGATCAAACACGAACACACAAACGGGCCCAGCGATCACAAGCCCCGAGGCCACGAGCCAAGGTCTGGTGCAGACACCTGAAGCTCCCGAGGTATGAAGACACGAATTGACGGCAGTTGCCGATTTGCACTTTTGGGATTTGGAATCGGCGTTATACAGCGATCTGCAATTGCATAGCACGGCGCAGTCTGCGGACATGGGACAACGAGGCACGATTTGAAGATATACCAAAGATGCCGCGAAGAGCAGTCATTAGATAGACACTGTAGAATTACCACGGCTCCCTCAAGGAGACCATATCAATGAATGACAACATGATCATTTACCATCAAGATTGCGTGAGACGGCCCCTCGAGGTCCACCTCTTTCGTCTTGGGTGTGGACAAGCGATCAGCTCTCCAAAAACCTTCCAGTTTCATGATGTATTTACAACCTCACGTTCGTCTCACGTTTACTCCGCGAAGATCACTTTCGCCGCAAAAGGGATGGGAAAACCTCCGAACCCGTCAAGAAACCACAATGGGTCTCGATACCCCAAAGAGATGAAGCCCAGTTCTGTTCAGACAGCCCTGCTCAAGGCCCTGAGGATCCCGCTTCGGCAAGCGCTGTGTTGCTTCGTTCGCCATGTCACGGACATCGTTGGGGTCAGAGGGCCGGTGCCGCCCAAACAAGGTACTCAGGGGACCCAGAATCGTGGGTTCTAGAACAAACATAATCTCCATCCATGCGGCTCGGATGATGTCAGAGCGTTGCGCGCGACACGTTCGGGACTGGGATGGACGCATGAATTCGATATGCGCAAGATGGCGTAGCGTACGAGTAGCGCAAGTACAGTGATCATCTTTGAAATGGGGTATCCTAACCTGTTAGAGGAAAGATTCTCAGATCTCATGGGCTTTGATTAGCTAGATCTCTGTGGCTGAGGCAGTACGAGACCTAATTGGGCAGGGCTACACTGAGTGTCAATACTTAATCCCTACTAGCGCATAGGCGTTTTGCCTATACAGGCTAAAGACCTGTTAGATAGGGCTCAGACTAGTGCTGTTACATATCAAAAATAACCACTGTAGTCACCAGGATTCGGCGCGGAGCTTGCCTGCTTCGGGAGTAGGGGCCGTTTCCTGTTTCCAGCGCGAGTGCTGCGTCTTGCCGCTGGGCTGCGAGAGCAGCACGCCAGGGACTTGAAACCCCTTAGCGACGAGCGTGCGTTTTCCTATTCATCACAGCGTGTGTCCGCGCGCACCTTGACCGACCACGTGTGCAGCTCGAGAAGGAATTTTGCATGAGACTGCTGTCGAGTGCAAGGTATCGCTTGTTCGGCAGTGCGCTACCAGGCTCGGCTTTCATGCGGAACGCATCGATACAGTACCTACCACAGTAGATGAACGAGCAACTCGGCCCTACCCTGCGGCGCTCGCTATCCAGGATGACGCCTCATACATCTATCAGATTTTCACCGCCAGTGCCCGGATCGCACTATACAATGTGGTGTCGCCGCGAGGTTCTTGTGACCGCGACTCACGTGTCCTAGGGCTGCCTGAACGGCGCAGATCATGGAGACTTTTAACGCTTCTCCGGCGAAGGATGCACGGCAGCTTGACAGCTGTAGCAAGCTGTAGCGCAGCAGTCAGGCTTTGCTGGCGATTCACTACTACGGACAAGCCCGCACCGGCCCTAATGATTCGCGATAGGTTGCGAGACCCCATCCTGCGTCAGCATGTTCCCTGAGCGTTCCACAAACCGGGCCCCCTTTCGGCCAGCCAGCCACGAGTTTCCCCAGGATCTCGGAGGCAAGGGGACAAATGTGGTGCGACAAGGCCCGAGAGACAAGGAACGGTTGTTCCACCAATTCCTTTTCAGCGCGAGCAATTTCGAGATCCTGGTCTAGAATCCATCGTCTCTGCTGGGTTAACGCTGATTGATGGCAATGCGCTGAATTTGAAAAGCCACCGATCCTCGTATGGCGAATTGCCTGGGAAGATTCCTTCCTTTCCCCCTTCTCTTGTGTTTCTGATATTACCATTTGTGCAGCCCACTTCCGCCTCTCGTTCGCACCCTTTCTTTTCTGCCCTTGCTGGCTTTGGTGTTTCGAATGTCTGGCGCCCTAGAACAACATGTAAACATGCTTTCGCCGCGGAACCACGACGACGACCACCCACATAGTTACGTGAACCCCGAGGTACCTTTGAACCTCGGTTTGTGGTTTCTGTATGCTGGCGCTACGTTCTTCCTTGCGCTGCGCGTATGGATAAAGGTCACTCGACGACATGGTCTTTGGTGGGATGACTGGATCCTGCTGGTGACCTGGGTATGTTTCGCCATCACTGAGCCGCATAGCAACGACTAATCCTCGTCAAGATCATTCTCTCCATCAATAACAGCCTCATCACACTTGAATACGCGACTGGCTATGTCGCTGACAAGTGGGATGATCGGATGCAAATCCTTATCAACATCACCTCCTGCGGAACCTTGGTAGGGCAGGCCCTGAGCAAAACAGCGTTTGCTGCCACACTGTTGAAGCTCACCAAAGGCTGGCCCCAATGGATTCTCTGGTTCTGTATTGTCACCATGAACGCCTACATGATTGTAAAGTGCTTCTTCCAGTGGGCGAGGATCACCGACAAGCCTAGCTACAATGTCTGGTATCGGCTCCCCTTTTTTCTGGACTGGACATTCCGTGAGAACTTCAAGGAAGGCGGCAATGGTGAGAACATCCCAGTGTAAATGAAAAGCTTCACTGACATGACCAGTGTACAATATCATCATGGACTTCGTCATGGCCACTTTCCCCTGGCTTATTACCTGGAATCTGGATATGCGCAAAGTTGAGAAGCTCGGACTCTGCCTTACCATGAGCCTTGGAATGATCGTCGCCATCATCGCCGCGATCCGCACTGGCTGGAAAGAGAACGGCAACCCCAAAGACGAATGGTACTTCTGGCGCAACGCGCACTCGAACATCTGGTACTCCTCCGAGATCGTCGGCACCATCATCGTACAATGCATCCCCGTCCTGCGCCCACTCATTCGCGATATCCACACGTCGCTGACGAGCAAAAAACTCGCTTCCGCCCCAGGCGAGACAAACCGCCGCAGCAAAATGCCCCCAGGCTACATGAATAACAGCAGCCACAACGCCAGAGCGTACTCTGATGCGAAGGATGGCACTGTCAACGAGGATTTGACACCGGACTCCTGGGATAATCAGGGGATATACACAAAAAAGGATTTCGAATTGACGACTGTTGAGGTCAAACGCGATCCGCAGTCGATGGTGTAGATACGCGATTCAATTCATTTGTTTCTCAAACTCTCTTCCAAAAATCGCTGGCGCAGCAGTAGTCGCCAGTTCTTCTGTAGCTCAACATGTAGCAGCAAGCCATACGACACAAGATGAGACGCGTTTCACGAAAACACAGCATCATCACGAAACCTCAGTACACGACATCTCAACATGGATGCGCTCTGAATGAAATTCAGCCAGCGACCATGCCAACACACGTGAGTCTGCGAGTCGCCTGACTTGCAACTCGAATGACGCACGCATCCCCCGTGCGAACGCCGTGCGACCCACGCAAGTTTCATGTATTTGGACATGCACAATGAAAGGTCCGTGTCATGGCTGTGCAATCGCATCGAAAAAGGGTACAAGTACGAAACGATAAGGTGATATGTGGATCTAACCCATGTCTTGTTCGCGCGGCGCCGCGCTGCAGGAACAGGGAAGCGACAGGGAAGTGACAGAGCCGGGCAGGGAAGGCTTGACGAGGCGCAGTTCGAAGCGGAAGAGCGAAAGGTTGCAGAAGGAAGTCAACGTAGGGCATCCTTATACAACGAGATCTACGTTCTGGGGAGTCGTTACACCACCTGGACAAAAAATATCCGACACCTTTGGCCGCTGACCTCATCAAAAGTGTCCGACTTTTTTTGTCTAGGTGGTGGTTATAGGAAGCAGTTGGTAGACTTTTCGAAGTGCATATAGACGGTCTGGTCGAAACTCAATTCCCACATTCTTTGCCTTGGCTGTGAGATAGTCGATGCGCCGGCTGGTGCTTGAACAGCTTATACCACGCGGCTTCTCCGCCAGACGTACTCGCCGACCGTTGCCCCGACGCAGCGTTCCCGTCAGCAAATCTTTGCGGGACTCGTTTTCGCAAGGCTGCCGGACCAGGAAAAGTCCGCGATCCACTTTGCCGAGCAAACAAGGAGGCAAGTGCGTACGCAGCGTGCGCAGCGTTACAGAAAGATCCATAGTTAACAACTTTCTGCAACCCTTCTCCCGCGTCACGCACCATCACACCAAGCACCAGCATTAGCTGGCAACCCAAAGTGGCGCGATAACCGCTATTCAGGACAACACTCGAGCCTCGGTATTGTAGAAACGTTGCCCCTATGGTATTCCTGCGACCCAGTCTTCCCAAACTGAATGATGCTACTAGGGCTGTGTTGAGACACTACTGGATATTGCTATAGATGAGTGTTGAGTATATGCCGGGTAGGTATAATAGCGGGGAAGTGGACAGGCACAAGGGAAAGTTGGAACGTGGTCAGGGAACGGAAATGATGGGAGGCGCCGAGGAAACGGAGCCGCGGGCACGACCTGGTCTAGGGAAGTATAGCGCGAGTTTTAAGAACTCGGGTTCAGAGTGAGGTGATGTTGACTATTGTCACGCCGTTGACGGCGAAGGTGAGAAACTGAGAAATGCGTGCAGCATCAGTGTAACAGTACATGACCGAAGGCAGCAGCCCGCTTGTGAGGCTTCTGGACAGTCAGCCAGAATAGTTGTATTCGGATTAGTAAGTCGGGAGACGAAAGGGAAGTGATTTGCTGATGTATTGGGACCTTAACTTCTAGTGAGAGCGTCAGGATGGACCATCTTCAGGCTCCACACCGCGAAGACACCTCTAGAATCTGCAGTAAGTCAGCAACCCCGAGCCTCTAAGCCAGCAGCTGATACAACATGTTCTATGACGATAGCTTTGGTGTGTGGCGATGGACTGAACTCCTTGTCGTTCACGACTGGTCTCGAGATCGCCTCATAAAGCTACCAGCCCTAACTCGGCTGTCCTCTACAAAATCCATGATGACTTGCAGCACACGACCATCTGCTATACACCGGTAAATCATGCTCCCACAAACTCTGCGCTGTGGACTTGCAGATAAGAACGTCGTGTTGACCAGTGCTTCCATTCACCAGATCTGGTTCGTATAGCGAACGTTTCTCTGACCTACTGTTACCGACCTCAAGCTTATTATGCCGGTCAACCTCTACAACAGCTGACAAAAGTTAGCTCGAGACCCCATAGTCTTAGCGTGAACAGACTCCTTTGGAACAGTATGACTTAGTGTCTTTGGTGCCACACCAAGGCTCCGGTCCATAATCTCAAACGGTCCACGCGACTTCTGACGTTGGCTTCGCCTGTAAGAGACAAGATGTTTCAGTAAATCCTTCAGGTATCTCGATCTGCACAATTCCATCGTCCTCTTTCGTAGATAGTACCATTCCTTCTTTATTGTACATTTTCCTAGCTACCTCAATCGCCAGATGATGGCCGTCTATGCAAAATGTTTTGTTATTTCGATGCACATCTTAAGGGTCGTGATAGTGAGCACACTTTCGAGCGTTCAGTGTGCAAACTTTTGAGCGTGCATCTCGAAACTATAATAGAGTGCCCAGCCTTTCGTATTGGTGTGGGTCTTGCGCTTGTCTTAAGAAGGTCCCTCTTGTAGCCAAGTTGGCCAACGTTTCGTCTGATCTCATAGCTCTCAGGCTCACTATGAGTCTATGACTGACTGCGAGGGTGACTAACAAGGAAGTGTTCCCCTGGGCCCGTACTGTTTCTGGACTTTGACGAAAGCTAGTCATCCTTGATTGCACAGATGTGGTAGTGGATTCCGGAGGAAACTACTGTGGCAAGGGTTCGCGGGCCGACCGTTGAGGATTCATTGTGGCATGATTGTACTAGGCCTACTATTAACTTCAGCGATACCGCCTGAGTGACCGAGATAGCACCCCGGGCTGTTGTTGAGAGTTAACCTACTCGACCGGTTTCTGTCCGGACGCCGCCAAGGCGGCTCGGTACATACGCTTGCTGGCTTGGTGTAGAAGTAATCAGAAGACATTGGATCAGGCCCTTTGTTGGGTTTCCTGTTTTAATGATATCCTTCACTTGTGGCAGCATTAGATTTACGTAACTGCGAGGCGTTATTGTTGTGCGAGTCGCCATGAGCTGTGTGTGTCCTGGCTTCTCTGCTTAAACTTTGAAATACTACGGGTTTGCTCTGGTCCCGATGCGTTGCATCTGGATTCTAAAACCACGTCAGTTCTTCTAATTGTCCATCTGCCAAACGGTCAATAAACACACCTCTTTCTTTGCGGATCTCTCTTATAACTTCAGCAAGCCTTTGAAGCTCCTCTATTGTCAAGACGCACAAGGCAATCTCATGACCCATCCGCTCCTTGAATTGATCCTTTGCTCTCTAGATGTCTCGGCATTTGCGAGCGTACGTTTACTGGACGTCAACTCGCTCCGGGAGGGATACCCTTGCCTTTCATGTCGTCCTTGCGCGGAGTAAGCCCTTCACGAGTAGTATAGGTTTTCAAAAGTTTGCCATGCGGAGATGGTACTCTTCTCGTGAGTAAATCACTGCGGGAAATACACCCAGACGAAGATACTATGCATCGTCGACATGAGATTGTGGGGTAGACCGCGGTTAGTGGTACATCACGTTTCACTCTTGCGGGCGATTGCGACAGATTGTCTTTTAAAAGCTGCTCCTTAGTTTTCACAATTTGAGGGTAGTAGTAGTAGTTGATTTGCTGACATCGTTAGTCGCTGCCACCGTGTAGCGCCAGAAGAGCTATGACAATACGTTGATCGATCTTCAGCTGTGGCTTGAGACCAATCAGATGGTAGTGAATTGAGAGTCGTCTGTCCACCTGTCTTCCTTTCTGATAGGAGCGAGTTGCGCCCACGAAGCTCCACGGCTTGGTTGCTTCCTTCGTTGATTGGGTCCAGCACCACGTTTTGGTCTTCAGCTTTTTCGCTGTTACTCTTTCTTGACCACCGGCTGATCAGTAGAGGGTTCTAGGGCGACCTTTATACGCCACATTTGTCTGATCATTCTGTTGAACCAGCCCCCAATCGACTTACACACTGGCTAAGCACCAGGTGTGATCTTGATTGATCCAATATTTATGAGGCGAAGGTTTTCCTCCTCCACGAGCTCATTGACAGGCCGTCGGCAGTTAAGGGAGGGAACATTGCTAAGGGCGCCAACTACAGAGCCGCCGAGACGTCTGTACTCCTGAAGGTCGGCCTGAAGTTGTTCCTGCAACATATGTTGCCGCTCAGTGACAACGTATTCCCATATAACAGGCCATGTTGGTCGCTCCAGAATGAACAGAGCTAATCTCCGGCGAGTATGAGATGAAGTATCAGACAGGTACCGTGGGTTTCGGGGCGCCGGGCCCCCAGATGTCGAAGCTGATTTCTCTAACCCTTCATCTGTGGCTGTTCCTACGTTTTTTACATCTCGCTTCCGCTTCCGTGGCGATGGAGGTGCGATCGTGAGCTGACTGACTCGGGGACCAGCTACGTCTTCATCCGTGAGGTCGCGACCAAGATCCAAATCTTATTCTAATGTTTTCCATAGACTGAGGATCTCGAGTAGGTCTGCATCACCATGCGCTTCTTCAACACGGCGAACGTCGTGTACCAGAGGAGTAGATGTCAGTGTTATGTCAGGAACAGAATTGTGTTCCAAGGTGCCTTCAAGATCGCGATGTTGAACTTCGCCCGGCTCCATTGCTGTTTTTCGGGTTGCTCCCCTCAGGACGACCTCTTCACACGCCGCCTTATTTTCTGAAATAGGTCTCGGTCGTTCAGAATCAACAATCTCGACCATACTATCATCAGACGCCACCACCATGTGTCTTTGCAGGGCAAAGAGCGATAGCTCGTCTTGATGAATACTCACATGACGGTTCAGATGTGTCGACGACGTAAATATCTCCGTACACAGAGCACATTTGACTTTAACATTGGCAGGTGCCCGTCGATGACATTTGTCGACAATGTCTTCCAGTCTTTTTGCGCCCACAGTATCTTTTTATATGCCAGTGAGATAGCTTAACAGCAGCAGATCACTTATGCGACACTATATCCTGAACTAATTAATAACCTTAAGGTGTGCGCTACGGAAGTTACACGGAAACAAAGGGGGCACTCGAAAGGTTCGCCATTCGACCGTCCTCTGGCAATGGCGGTGGTCGAACTATGATCGGACTGTTAGTCGAAGATGCGTATGATGTCATCAGAAACGCGCTTTTGGGTTGATCAATTACATTAAGATCTGCGACAGAGGTCACGCCTTTGAGGGCTGTCGGTATGGACGAGGCGACAGTACTCTGTAAGCTCCCTGACCTGAAGGTGTCTGTAGCCAGTCGCTTCTGCAACGCGAGGCCCCTATCTTTTTGGAATTCATCTCCGGTCAAAAATTCTAAGCCGCGTTTGTCTTTATTACGGTGTTCCTCGTGATAACGCAAATATTGGCGGCGGCCGGGAAATGACTTTCCCTAAACGATGGACCAGAAAGCTTGCAGCGTCTGGGTACTGCTCTCGTGCATGCAATATGTGAAATTGATCGTACGAGGTGAAATTGATATTCCGTAAATCCTTGAACTGATCGTGCGGGGCCGGGCTACGTGTTGCCATCGAAAGTCGCATTTAGCAGGTGTTGATCTCTGCTATGTTGGAAAGAAGGGGAGTGAGTTCTGTCGTGGCACAGTGGTCACTTCCATCATCTGAACAATCATCAGAATTCAAGTCGGGGCGATCCTCCCGTGGCTGGTTTTCTCCTACGACCGTGGCCTAAATATCGCCCAGTGTCTCGCTTGCGTTCCGTAGAAGATTGACCAGTCCCTCACGTATATATGAGGCTTCCCGCAATCGATTGAGCTGAAGCCTTCTCGGGGCTCGAGGAGTCGATCAGGTCCAAGTTTTGGGGCTTTACAAAGATATGCGCGAAATATGTTCGAGACGTTGCGAGGGGGACTTGGGTGCTCTGGAGGTTGTCACGAATATTCCCTGAAGTTGCGTCTGGAAAAGCAGCATGAGCGTTTCGAGAGTGACGATGATCTTCCACGGCAGACCCAACTTCGAGTGATCTTCATACCTGCATTGCAAACACAGCGGATATACGCTGTATTGTTGTTCTGTCCACGAATCCAAACCTGCCACGATCGACCTCAAACACGCATCCCAACCAGGAGACCGTCCGCTTTAACCACATCACTGTGGCAGACCAACATGGCAGCACGAACCGTGGTACGACAATGGATTTTTGTAGTAAAAGGGTCAGTAACCACAGTCTCCGGTCCTTCGCCGAAACCTATCCCTAAACTATGTATGTCGGGCATTTCCACCAGTAACAGCCTGATACCTGCCTAGGGTATCTTCTGGACTCGAAACAATGTAAACACGGTATCTACCTAGTACATGTCTCGGACAACTGCCCTCAAAGGCAATACACATATTACTCGCTGCGTCAGGTCCCTGCAGACTTAACCACTGCCGGAAGACGAGTGACGCAATATGGCAAACTAAACGTCGCCTTGGAACTATCATCAGGCAATCTCTAGCTCTACAAGACGCCTTAGCTGGTCAAAAAATGGGGCGAAGATGACGTCTATTTCGTTTCGAAGCCCGAGGCTACACCACTGTCCGTGTGCGAGCACCCATATGTACATGGACAACTCACCGCAAGTAATATACAACGCCACAAAACCAACAACCCAAGTACAATCATCAGCAACCAGACCCTTTACAGTCACGGTGTACTGCTAATCGAGCTCTGATATAGTAAATCCCTGGAGGATCTCCGGGCTCCACCAGACCTTGACTGTAGTATGAAGTATCACCGAACGACAGGTCGACAACAAACTTGAATTTGAGGCCGGAAAGCGCTACTCAGATGCAGTACGACTTTGTATACGCTGCGACTTCGATCGCTCAGACATGAGCCTCGACAATGAGAGCTTCCAACAGGAAGTACTTGAAGATGTAGTAGTGCCACTCGAGTTGATGTTACAGCAGCTCAGTGGACGATTGTCGTGATGCTATAGCGACAATGACAGCAAATTATTCACTGGGAAATGTATTACAAATAGTCGGATTAATGCCACATACCACCATAGGACGTTGAAAACAAGGCTTCCCGTTCGCTCAGCCCTATTTTAGCAATGTACCGGCGGATTAGTAGTTAGGTGGGTGACCACTAGTGAATACCGGCTATTGTATGTTTTTTAATGTTTTGTTCATCTCGAATCTGGTGCTTGCCAAGCGTGCGCGTGCCATTGTTTTTGCATGTATTGGTAACGTGGTGCGAACGCGCGGGCGTTGCGTGCTTCGTGTACTTTGCGCCCATCATGCAAGGGAGTAAGTCCTATACAATGGCGTACACATTTCGCAACAGCAAGGTCACTTCTTCGGTAGTAATTGGTTGACATATGAGCACAACATCACGTAACAGTCTTTGCAATAGCGAGCCTTGTACCTTAGAAGCGGATTCGATTTGATAGAGTCTGTGCTGGCACACAGCTCAGCACTTCATTCTCAGGCTACGCACAGAGCAGCCTGGGATATCTCAGCCCAAGTGTCCGTCATCTTGTCCTTTACGTAGTCTTTTTCATATCTCGAAGCTTTTGGTATCCTCCAACCAGAGTCTAGCTCCACAATGTTCGCTTAGATCTGGAGCCTCTCAACCTTGTCCTTCAGGGTGCGGATCTGGCCCATGAGGTCAGAGGCCTCGTTGGTGGTGATCGAGCAGGCGATGACAGCGCGAGCGACACCACAGGCGCGGCCGAGAGCCATCTTGGAAGGAACGTAGACGTAAGGAACGTTCTTGTCCTCGCAGAGAAGGGGCAGGTGGAGGAGGATGGCCAGAGGGCTGGTGTCGGCGGCCAGAACAATGACCTCGGAGATACCGCGGTTGAGAGTCTTGGTGGCCTCGTTGGCACCCTTTTTGAGCTGACGGTAGTGGGTAGCCTGCTGGACGAGGTCAAGGATCTCTTGAGAGAGAGCCTGATCAGCTTGCGGCCACGCAGCTCTGGGATACATGTCAGCTGTTGCACATTGCAAGCACGAGTAACAGCGCACTCAAAGAGAAGACGAAAAACTTACGAGGTGTCAGCCATTTTTGAAGATTGGGTGTTATGTGGTGGGTGTTGGGTGTTGTGTTTTGTTGGTGTAGGGTTCACTGCTGTAGCTCGCCTGCAAAAGGTTCACTGCTATGCTCGCCCGGTCGGTATGTGTGGTGCAGGACGAAAAAAAAGTTTGGAGTCGTGCGCCCGCGATTTTTGCAAACCACGTGACTAGTGAGATCCGTGCTCAACGCGTCGGTTCCAAGGTTGGATTTTGGCGCTAAACATCCGGGATCGTCCACTAGTGGGCCAGTGGGAGCTCCGCAGAAACCTGCATATGTAGAGTAGTTTTGCCTCTCTGACCTACTTGCGCAAGTTCCTCTCATAATTAGAAACAGTGGCCATGACTGGTGCTGTCGGTGTCCCAGCAATGATGACTCAAGTAATGCGTTTCCTTCGGGGGACCCAACGTCGACAGCCATCCTAAAGACCCAATCGCTGCAAGGCACCAATGTGGATCGGACAGTAGACCCCAAATTTATCTTGCAATTGCCTGCGTAGCAAAAGTCGCGATAGCAATCAATGCTTGTCTGGATCTTTACCATAGGTATGGCTCTTTTGATCCTCAGCAAGGTATACACTCGGCAGACAGTGACACAGCAAGTGTCTCGAGTGCGGCAAAATTCGATGATTCAGATATGCATTCGTCCGACTGGACCACGTGTTTGTAGCCTGTGATCAGTTTGATGACACATTGAGAAAATCGTGCAAGACCTGCTGCGAGACGGACCCGACATTACTGATATTGATAAGCCGAGATCCTGTTACGACACATGAAAGGCGCACAGGGCAGGCAAGTAGGAAAGAAAGTCGCCGGAGAAGCCGCTTAAGGAACTCGCCGAGGAAGCCATTGAGAGTAAAGAAGAGAAAGACAAGACAGGCGACCAAATTCCGTGTCTAAGAGGAAGCTCCAGTCTCTGCTTGAGAATCCTCCGATGTCCTTGATTGAATGTTTCTTCAAGACATGATACACGAATTAGGCATACACGAGTCTTACGCAGCGAGCGTCTTCGTCGAACCCAACTGAGCAGGAACAACCCATTACAGGCCGGTCACCACAACCCGGCTCGGAAGAGATCACTGCAACAACGAGCGGGTCACTCGCCAAGTCGATTACACAAGAGAAGGTTGAGACGAATCCCTGGGCTTTTGTCGACGTGAGACCGGACGCTCTCATCAAAGAAGACAAAATCAGTGTTCTCGAACTCTGTCTGGTCAGATCAAGTCGGCAGTAATCTCTGGGCGAGAGCTGGGTACATCAGAGCAAACAAAAACAGCGAGAGCACCACAACACGATCGACGCCTCAAGTGAAGATTGCGGACGGGATCGTTCTTTCGCGAGATTCACATAATTTCCTGGGTGGAGAAATCCGTAGCCAATTCTAGCAGCAGGGGTTCGATACCTCCAATATCACGCCATCCTCACTGACTTGGATGATACCAAGAGGGCAAGCTCCTCGTATCATGCTGTTCCCTAGAGATGGTCAATGTATGTATAGAGCCAAAAAAAAAACCACGAGAGTGGCTATATTTATTTGTAGATCTCGTAGTCATGACAAGTGATTTTTTTTTGGCTGATGTCATGCGTGTAAAGACAGTCGACAAGTGCTTGGGGAACTCCGAAAAAGGGGAATCGCTCCATATCAGAACAATGACTATGGAGATGGAAGAGGTGATGGATGTGGAGGTCAAGATGTTCGCGAACGGCTCCCTAGGAAATCACTAATGTGTATCTGTGGGTTGGCAAGCTTTTCAACAGAATTAAGTTAGACTCAATCCTGCCCACGTCAGAAACTCTGGGCACGAGTCCTTTGATGAAGCTTAAAAAAGATCAAAAGATTGTGCTTCGCTGCGCTGAACTGACTATCTAGACCGTTCACATGAGCGTGTCATAAGTGCAAGGACTCGGACTTTCGACCCGGCGATTCCATACGATTAACAGACTCCGCAGGCAAGAGATTTTGAGGACTGAAGTGGCCGAAGAGCTTCCGGAAACGTTTATCTCAGGTCCTGCAACATCTTCAACGGGCAAATTCTGTGAAAAGGCTTTAAATGCTCTTCTTGGATCCGGATCCTACAATTCCGAATGCGGTGGTTCGGCACCGACAGTACAATTCAAATGGGAATGCAATAATCGGTTCCGAGATTGGAGAAACGGTTCGATCAAGCGGCTAAACTCTGGGACTTCATTAAGTTAGGAAATGATGACACGTACGATAGAGCATTTTATTGTGTGCGCCGTTCGATACACGGAGGTTCGTCCTGAAACGATAATCTCAGTCAATCAGCACCTCACGGTTCAGACGCATCGCATACTCGAATCGCAACTTCCATTTAGTATTATCCCATATAGACATGGCAACTCTTGGCTCCGGACGTTCAAACTGCCAGAAGTTCGAGCTGAGGCATATCTTGGATGGACGTTCGCGGCTGCCCACCTTCGCTATTGCACTGGCTTTGCCCAGTCAATGGTCCGAACTCGAGTCATGCGGGAGAGAGGCCAGAAGGAGACACAGTCTGAACTGGTTGGCAGAGGAAGTTTTCCGTTTGTGAATTTATTTTAATGGGCTGCGAGGATGCTCTGAATGCAGCACTGATTTTACTTCGGTAGTAATGAAACGTCGCAAACCACTTCATCGAAAATCCATAGAGAGCAGCGATCTTGGAAATTACTCGGGGGATTTGGACACCGGTTGAGCAGAAGTCACCAAATTTGAAGGCGGCTATGAGCCAAGAATCTGCCAAAACAACGGTCCGAACTGTGAGGTTGATGGCGATAATCTTATCCTCGTCACTTAGGGTCTTCATCCTGATGCGGTCAACAAATTTTCAGGGTCCACTCCGCTTTAAAGCGAAAAAGGCAGCCTGGACTATTGGAGAGAATGATTTGTCGAATCATGATGACTTGGCTGGCAATGGTTGAGGTCGTGGTCCTCGAGCTCTCTGGGGGTCCCGATCTTTCCAGGAAAAGCATCCTGGCAAGATCAGGGGCAGACCACATGGCCTCAAAATGCTTGAGATGTCCAAGATAATGGCAGAGACCGAAGTGGTAAACGCTCTTGAGACAGGCAGTAAAGCAAGGCATTATCCTTCGTGAGGAAGTGGATGAGGGTGCGAGAATACCGCGGATATTGCTTTCTACGCCGTTTGACAACATTATACGTCTGTGTTGGCTTTCACTGTTAGTTTAAACACCATCTAAAGGGAGGCTGTCATAGAAGTATGTAGCGAGGCGTCTTGGCGCTGGTCGCAGGATTTTGATGGCTTCTGGCAGCCTGAGCTCTCCGCCACGCCAGCCAGGCTGGAGATACCAAGGACCGACCAGAAAGAGGAGCGCATCATAGCTCAGGGAAGGATTCCATGCTACATTGTTGGATTGTGGCTGACACAGTTTAGCACAGAGCAGACCAAGGTACCGAAGATGTCCCACTGCATTCCGGCACGTGATGAGGTCAGTGCACGCCAGCCGGGTTGGAACCGCTCACTCTTCGCCTACATCATCACAACTGCCATCTTCAGTCGCTGCATCCACCTCGTCCGCCCATCTCATCAACGATCAACAGCGTCCTCTCGACCGCCCGTTGATTCATTACGCACCCGCCAAAATGGTTTCGGAGTCTTGGTTAGTGCCCATAGAGCTCTCCTTGTTCAGGCCACAGCCAACTTCGAGCTTGCCTCTGGGCGATAAGCTCGCGGCAGGAGGCGTGTCTGCGACATTGGAGCAGCTCTCTGTTCGCAAATGAAGTAAAACCAGCTAACATGCCCTTCTAGCCCCGTCTATGCTGTAAGTTCGCGACGACGCCTCCCTTCGCCTCTTTCCGTAGCCAGCAGCGCGACGACCCACAGCTTCGTCATACCTCGATGCATTACCAGCAACACCACACTTCTGCGATATCGCAACATGCTGATCTCCGCTAGCCCTTCTTCGGCGCGATGGGCTGCACATCAGCCATCGTCTTCGCCTGCTTCGGTGCCGCCTACGGTACCGCCAAGGCTGGTGTCGGTGTCAGCGCCATGGGTGTCCTTCGCCCTGACCTGATCGTCAAGAGTACGTCGCACGCGGTCTAGAAAGCCCAGGGCCATCGATATGGCAGGTCTTCGGTAGAAGCTGGGGCTAACGTGCTGCAGACATTATCCCCGTCGTCATGGCTGGTATCATTGGTATCTACGGTCTCGTCGTCTCTGTCCTGATCTCCAACGGTCTGACGCAGGAGGCGTCTCTCTTCACCAGCTTCATCCAGCTTGGTGCTGGTCTCTCTGTCGGTCTGTCGGGTATGGCAGCTGGATTCGCCATCGGCATTGTCGGTGACGCCGGTGTACGAGGAACTGCCCAGCAGCCCAGGTTGTTCGTTGGAATGATCCTGATTCTCATTTTCGCCGAAGTCTTGGGTATGTCTACCACTGCTTTCATATACGAGCGCGCGCTGACGTAGCTTTCAGGTCTTTACGGTCTCATTGTCGCCCTTCTCATGAACTCTAAGGGTGCCGAGGGCAAATGCTAAATGCATCACCACAAATCACGATAGCAGCCAACGACAATCCACCTGCATCAAACGAATATTGGTGTCATTTGGCTCGACACGAAACCACACATAACATCTTGCATGGCGCCCATGAAAAGCATGCGCGGCATGTTGTACGTCTACCTTTTGTGTATCCTCTTAGCGGTATCAGCCACACCTAGGAAATTGAGCGACGAGAACGGGGAACAGTAGATAATGGAGTCGAGGAACGGCAAATGCGATCCATTTGACGGCGTGTATTCTAGGGTCTCTTTCAATCTATTGCGCTTAGAAACGAAATGCATTGCTTTCTTGAGGCTCTCCGTGCCAGCTATTGCTCACCGGTAAGCGCCTTGCACATCGTTAATGTTACTACCATCCAAGCACATATAGGCTGTCCAAATCAGAGCATAAAAAGTCGAGCAACGCCACACACCCGGTACTGATGTCATGGCACCAACCGGTCTTTACAATAGTATAATCAAAGATACGAGGGGAAACGAGGGCGAACAGCACTCAAGCAACCACCATCTCCCTGGGATGCCCCCTGATCTTTATCAACACCGGAGATGCGATCGCTGCTCTCTTCACCTTCGTTGCTGTCACCGCCTTACTAACCGTAACTGTCAACATTGCCTTGCTGACCGTAGCTGGCAAAGTTGCTTTGCTGAACGTAGTCGTTGACGCTGCTTTGCTCACTGCACTCGTCGAGGCTGCTTTGCTAAATGTAGCTGTCGACGTTACTGTGCTGACCGTGGCCGTAGTCGCCGCCTTCCCAAACTCCTCGTTGTTCGCACACGGCCCATCTGCAGGACACGCATGATATACACTCATCGCTGCCCATCCTCCACAGACCTGGTCTTGGTTACCGGTGCACTTCATACCACACGCGCCCATTATGCCAGCCTTAGGCGCGTAATTCGCATTCAGCGTGTCGCCGCAGAAACACTCGCCCTTGTACTCAAGGCCGGCATATGGGAAGCCCTTGGAAGAGCAGAAATCGATGCACGATTCGACGGTCGTGTTATCTCGCGACCATGAAGGGCCAGTGAGAGCGCGGTCCCCGATGTTATCGCGGCCACAGCCGACATACTTCCACTTTCTGCTCGGAATAACGTCGACGTAATTCGTCTGCCTGATACCCAATTTCACGCCGTCGTTGCACTGTTGTGGAACAACACGGGGACCTGCACCAGTAACGGGGTTACAGCCGGGTAGCTTCTGGAGGAGTCCGTTGTTGACCTCGTCGACTTGCTCGGGTAAGCGGCACTCCTGGCACTCTTGCCCCGTGAATTGCGTGAGTACAGGGCACTTCTCGACTTGCCCACTTGGGTCGTTGCACTCGTCGATAGCGCGCTGCAGCACGTCGATATCCCATCCGTTGATGAAGTCGCCATGGTAACCGTAGCCAGATGCGTCGCCGTTGGAGAAGACGAACGGATGCTGGTCGCCATTCCACTGGTCCAAGAAGCGCGACGTGTCATACAGCACTTCATAGAAAAGGCTGATCATGTGGATGGGGAAGTCGGGCGGGCAAGCACCGGTGTTGTATTCCTGACCGACAGGGTAGGACATGTGGGACTTATGGTCGGGGGTGTCGACATCTTTGCCGTTCCAGCACGATGGGAAGAATACCTGAGCGCGCAGCCCTCCAGGGCAGTTGTAGTTGGGCATGTTGTTTGTTTCTGGCAGATTGGGGCCGCTGAGACAGCTGTAAGATATGGCTTTTGCGGCCGAGTTGTTGCCGAAGCTGCGTGTGAATGGGTCTCCGGCGATCATGCGAAAGCCTTCCGGGAAGGCATGGAGCTTCTCGTTGGGATCGTTTCCACGGCGCTGGAGATAGTACGCCGTCATGCCACCAGTGACATCTTCTGGATCGCCAATCTCAGGTACTGGCATGAAGGTGCCATTCGTGAACTTGACGTATAACTGAGGCGTCCAGTAGTTGGACATGTCTTCCTGGTAATTGTTAGAGACGGTCCAATGAAGGAGTTTCAGACTTGACGTGCCTTTACAGTACATGTTGAACATTTCGATGCCCGCATGCCCGCGTAGGTCATGGTAGGCGCGAAGCCCGCTCCTCCTGAAATGGTATGTACATGGCCAGCGACTGCTCCCGGGCTGACAATAGGGTCGAGTCGTGTCCTTACCACTCGCCCAGGACATGATATGCGAAAGAAAGCCTCTGACGAGCCAGCCAGGGCTGCAATTACAGAAAAGGTAGTGAAATGCATTATTGCTTGCTGCGTAAGCCGAAAAGAGAAGTGCTGAGGAACTGGATGAGGCAGTTGATTGACGACCGGCAGCTCGAAATATAAGTACTCGAGTCACCTCAAGACAAGACGGCGTGTGACAATAGTCCAAGGCTCAAGTAATCGGTGTAGACAGCCGCGCGCGTTTGTACGACCAGATATCAGACACACGCATGACTGCCCATGCTCTAACCTCTTTGTCTTGCGGAGTCTATGCCCGGCGGACTGCCTTGGAGTGGATCGTGAAAGGAACTTGTAGAACTTTGCCTCAGTAAGTCAACTCGGTCGGCACGGATTCAGAATGGTGGTGATAGAAAAGGCGGCAGTTGTGCGCCCTGGACTTTTCATTCGTGCGCGGTACAGCGCCATCGAGTCGGCTTTCTCCATTCTGCGTTACTATCGGGACCCTCAGGACCATGCAAAATGCAATTGTCGTCAATATTCCCTGATACCTGATGTTCGTTTGGAAGAGGTGGTGCCGAGATGGAATGATTGGTTCACCCTTGGCAGATCCTATCTGCGGGCCTAGCGTCGTTCACTAGCTTTTGAATCTCACTGCTGGGCTGTAAGCGCAGAGAACACATATCCGCATATGGAAAAAGCGGCTCTGCGGCTTCGACTGCATGCTCCAGCGCCTTTGAGATAGCTAGACGCCTGTCATCTGCTGTGGCCGCATATTCTTTTCACTATTGATGCAGACAACTTTGAAGGAGTCTGGGTCAGTCACACAGGCTGAACCAACAAAACGCCCACCTATCCGCGGTGCGCCTCGAGTTCCCCTCACAAACTTCCCACTATACGTTGTAGAAATACAAGCCCTGCTCCCGACCGGGGACTGCGACATTCGGCTTAGGCGCAATTTTTCGAAACGAATTTCTGGATCCTTTCTCAGGAACCACCGAACTAGTATTCTCATGACCGCTTTGGGCAATCGACAAACATCTCGGTCCTTACCCAACCACGGTACACGCACCTAGGTAGCTCACGAAACACCTCCGCCCTGCACTTCTTCACAACCCAATTCGATAGTCGCACAACATCAGGCGATTGCTGAACGGGCTACTGTATGCAGATGACACACATAGCTCTTGACCGGCGGCCGACAATGCGCAAGCCTGTGCAGGTCCGCACGAGGCTCCACGTTCCTCTCCACTGCGTCCGCTTTCGTCATCCGAGGACCCTCGAACCGAGTACAACAATGCTTGTATTGTTCGCCTTTGACATTCGGATGGAGCTGATGTTACACAGGCGGGTCAGGGGGCGCGAGGCCAGGCCCGCATGCTGAGGACCTGTTACACTGATCAGGGAGCAGGTCTTTCACGCTGTTTGCCTGAGGTGATGTTTAGCGATCGCGACAAAGGTGCTGAGACGGATGACGGGTGTGGCGACGAAAGCCACTTGCGGCACCAACCGTAGAGCAAGCATGACGACACTGCAGATCGAGCGCGACATCACATTCACGCGCGAAGTGGTCGTCGTACGGCGTTATTGGAAGTCTCTTAGTGACGAAGCTTGGAAGCCTTCTGTGGGGAAGGAACGGCAATGCTGTCAGTGGCGTGCGAGAGCGTAGCGAGACTGAGTAGACACACAATTATACCGGTACTTCATGCAGTCGTTTGCATGTGGTCGTCCGCATGCGACAAAAGTGCCGTGTTCACGGGAAAGATGCAGACTATCGAACGTTGAACGGCGCTGCTTTAGGAAAGAGGTCGTCTATCATGGTAGATCGGAATCATTACACCTTGGTGCCTTACCAAAACTTACTCTGACACATGTGCAACTAAAACTGCAAAATGGATTCATAGCTCCATTCACCTTGAATATTATATGGGGAATTGCTTACGAAAAAAAAAACTAACTTTGCAGCTGTCCCGTTTATCTTGTTACGCAGGTACGGGAAAACACAGGACATCGTAACAGGCGCGATTTGGTGGTCTAGTATAGCAATATTCTACCCGGTCAAGGAACGAGCTTCTTCGTACGGTTGTTCTCCGTCCTATCAGGAAATTGTTAGAACCCAAATAGGAAGGGACCACCGCTAGCTCTGGTGTTCAAGTACAAGTGTATATTCAATCCATACTTCGACACCCGGATATCCTCACGATCTGAAGGCATTTGAATCTTTGACGGGTTGCCGCTTTGCAATCTGGGGCTTATTTTCACTTGGCGATGATTGAGGTCTATCGAAACCATTGTTGAGAAGGTCGACCCTCGAATTGGCATCGGCAGTTGCATGGCGCAAGGAAGGGCAAATATTCGACGAAGTAAGATTGAATATCACCGATTGAATAGAATCAGCCATCCGTCGTCTTGTGCAAGTCGACTCTATTTCTCGCCAGGGTATAGCAGTCCATTATCCTTCCTGACCTTCTCCAGTATCGCCAAAATATCTCTCGACAAAGTCTCATACTGTTTCTCTGCCTCGCGATCTCTGCTGTTGATGACTCGTGCATGCTCCTCAGCCTCCTCTTGCAGGTTGAGCCTGACTCTTGTCTCGGGGCCAGCGAGCTGTGTCCTCTTCTTTGTCTTGGGGTCCCACAATGTGACGGTCTCAATATCTGTGATGGTAGGAACGATGAGTGTGCCTTTCTCTCCGTAGATCTCCGAGGGCGCATCGCTGTTGTAGGTCTTGCTGTGGCACAGGTGGACGACGAAGTCGCCGTAGTCGAGGATGAGACGACCGCCGCCATCTGCACCTGTGGCGACAATGTTGGGCCAGTACTTTGCGTCTTTTGGTGCACCGAAAATATCGACGGCTGCAGCTACGCAGTACACGCCGAGGTCGACAAGTGCACCACCGCCCATCTCAAGGTTAAAGATGTTTGGTGTCTCGCCGGCAAGTACCTTCTCGTAGCGGGACGAGTATTGCGCGAACGTGATGGATGCGCCGAAGATGGTGCCAATATCCTTGATCGACTTCTTCAAGGTCTTGAAGTTAGCTTCCTGGGTGTGACGGAAAGCCTCGATGAGAAAGACATCCTTCTCTCGTGCAATTTTGAACAGTTCATCAAGCTCTTGGACTGTGCTGCAAGATGGCTTCTCCAGAATGACGTTCTTGCCGGCGCTCAGGGCAAGCTTGGCCTGATCGAAGTGCAGAATGTTGGGGCTGGCGATGTAGATGGCCGACAGATTCGAGTCGTTGACCAGCTGGTTTAGGTCGGTGTAGAGCTCGACTTTCTGTCCATCATACTTCGCTGCAAACTTCTTTGCAGATTCTTCTGTGCGGGAGTATACAGCAGCAAGATTCCACTTGCCGGTAGCTTGAGCACACTCGATGTACGAGTCTGTAATCCAGCTCGTACCAATGATACCAAAGTTAATGGGTACCATGATGAATGCGGGAAGGACGAGGTCGGCAGGGGTGAAAAGGAAAGCAATTGATCTGGCAGAACAGTGGTGCGGTGCAGACTTCTTATACACACAATGTCTGTTTACGTTGGCTTTCCTGTTGGGTAAGCTGTCGAGGGGCAATTCGTTCCGCCCCACCATGAAGCTTCGACGGAGCTTCTCGAGGGCGTGATGTCAGCGTGCTCATCGCTTTCATTGGTCATAAAAGCTCCGCTGTGGGGCGGGCAGCTGGAACTGCTGCGACTTCCACATCTGGCTATAATGCCATCCACAAGAAGAGTCATATACCGATCACGCAAACCAAGTAAGACGCGGCGTATTTTGCCAAATGTTTGATGTTGACGAAGGGGACGGGAAGCGCCATCCAGCCTATTTGGTACTTGCTATACAAATCCAGTGCGTGCCCCATAACGAGGAGGGTATCATGCTGGGACCGACGTAAGCTGTCGTGAAAGTATCATACCATATGCGTGCGAACGGCCGTGATCACACCCAGGAGCGTATCGATTGAGGTGAGGATTGTTGACGACCAAACGAAAGACTGCAGGATTGCCCAAAGAAAGCAAGCGCTGGAAAACACGGAACGGATAGACCAAACTCCAAGTATGCTGTGATCCCAAAACGTCCAACAAATGCAATGTGTAAGCAGCTCGAGGCCGCGTGAGTAGACTGGTTTGTTGACCAGTATCATTAATCTTCCCAAACCGTGCCGAGCGAGAGATCGACGCGTCGCTCGCCTCCGCAAACACTCCAGCGCTTCCTGGCGTCCCTCTTACCAAAGTTAAAGCTGCGACCACGACCTTCAGGGATGTCCAGGCTCGACCTGCGAGGCTCCCCGCCGTCTTCGCGGTCGGCCGCCGCCTTCAATTGTGCAATTCGCTCTGCCTCGAGAGCGAGGTCCTCCGCATCTGGGCTATCTTCGATGGTCTCGAGAGATGAGATGGAAGGGCTGCGAGAGCGCATCGAGGTCGGCGTGGACGGGACGGACGAGGAGGCGAACGAAGATGGGTAGTGCTCGTTGAACTTCGAAGGCGCCAGCATAGGTGATGAAGCTGCTGACGTTGGTGTGCTGACCGAAGGGGTGCTGGTCGGTGGAGCGCCGAACGGGATGGCGACATGGTAAAGAGGTGACGCTGGCCGCCTGCGCCTGGACAAAGAGCCATTGCTGCTGTACAGACTGGACATGCCACTGCTGGCCCGAGGTGTGAGCTCAAGCTCTGCATCCTCGGCAATGTCGCAGACGCTGGGCGCTCCCTCAAAAGAGCCCACAGATGCTGGACGAATTCCAGAACCATATCGTTCTTGCAGTCCAGATGTCGCCAGACGAGGCTCAACTGTGCGTGGGCTACGTGGCTTGGGCGAGCGAAGAGGAGATGCAGGGCGGTCGAGTGGCATGGGCGAGGGCGAGAGAGTGAGGCGTCCAACAGCTGGCTTGAGGCTTCCTGAGGATTGCATAACGATGGGCATGGAGTGTGCTCGGGTCATAGGAGGAGCGAGTGCGCTGTGACCACTCTGAGAGCGTAGGTGAGAGCGTGCGTACGGCGACCGGTTGCGTGGCTTCGTCTGGAATGTGGAAGTGACGGCCGGTGCAGGGTCAGTCTGCGAGCGAGGTGTCGAGGGCCGCCGTGATGAGGTGCTGTCGTCTGAGGTGTTGCTGACCTGGCGGGCAAGTGTGTGCGCTTCGGCCATGCTGTCGATATGGTCAGGGAGGCTGCCTGCCTGCTTGGCTGGGTGGCGTGAAGGGACCCTGGAGGCGGTGGAGACGGACATGGTCTGCTCTGGCTCTTCGTCGCTGGGTGGAGACGCCGTCTTGCAGGAGGGCCGGGCGGTGGATGTTGATGCTGAGCGGGTGCTGGCGCGCAGTTCTATGGCTTTTAGGCGCTGGGGGAGTTCGTCGTGCTGCAAGTCGGCCTGCGCGGTGGGCGAGGACGTTAAGTGTGCGGAAGTCATGGCGGCGAGCTGCGAGAAGGCATAGTCTGGCGTGCAGGCGGTCAGGCTGGAGATGTACAAAGCTCGGGGGTGCTGATGGCGTTGGCGAGCAGAGACCAGGGGCTAGTCGGTGGTTGTTGTGGACGCAGGTTGCTCCTTGCGCTGTGTTTCAGCTGCCGGAAAGTGAAAGTTGGGCGCGACTATTGGCTGCCGGGCGCCTGTTGTTTGGCAGCGCTCGTGTCGCAAATGCACAGCGAACAGGCAGCGTGCGAGGACCGTCGCGCTGAGGTTGGCGATGTCAGAAGCGTGCTCGAGGGCCGCAGGAGGAGCGCGCTGAAGCTGCACTGCGACTGCGACTGCGAGGGGCGTTCGCAGGCTAACGGCTGTGCCTGCCAGGGCGCCGCTATCAATTCCGGGGCAGGAGGCTTGGGCCGCGTTTGGACAGGTCAGACGGACTGCTCGACAACGGGACCCTGAGTCCACGGTCGATAATTAGAGCCAGAAAAGTACCGAGACAGAGTCCGCTCGCGTGGAGGGCACAGTAAGGATGTCCAGGACTCAGGAGAGAGCCCGGAAGTACTGGGGAATCGCCTGACGACGACTTACGCGCCTTTCAGCGCTGCCTTGTTCATCCCTTGACAGAACTGCTGCTCTGTCGCCCTAAGAGACCCTGCATATCGACGTTTTCGGACCACCCACTCTAGCACTCTGGCAACTTCTTCGCCGAACCTACCACACCAACTCCACCCGCGGTGGTTTTGTTGCTCTCGCCCTGGCCGCAGCCGCTTTTGCAAGCCGCAGCTAAATCTGAACTTTCGCCTTCCAAGTCGACCGATTTTGCGACTAATGGGTTGCGCGGGCGTTCGTGCGGTGCATAAGGCAATCTCTCCCCCGCCGAATCGACTTGATGCGGAGAAATTACTCGCATCAGATCCTGCAATGAGCCTCTAGCTTGCTGAGCCACGATGAAGGGTCCATGCATGACTCTTGTTCCTTGCATCATTCGTCATTCGAGACTTGCTGACACTACCTTCTCTATGGTTGGTTTGGGCATGCTTCGTTTGAAGTGTGCGCCTGCCTAATAAGCTAGGACACAAGCTCAGATGTCGAAAAAGAGCAGGTCCTCAGCACTACTTCGAATGGCATCTTTAGATTGGCCGAATCTGTCGACACTGCAGGCATTTGTTTCGTCGTGTTCAGCTGCTCCTGCGACAGTAGAGCACCTGTCTAGTACCTGAGCGGCTCATGTAGCTTTTCGACGACATCCTCATGAGTCGCCAATTGGACCTGTACTTATCAAGATCGGCATCTCCTATAGCAAAGTTGCACCACAAGGAAAGTCTAGTGGTCTCAACATATCGCCGTCCAAGCTGTGACTCCATTTGATCCCTCACTTCGGCTTGCTGACACTGCTAGCTGTATGGCTGCTGGTTCGCACGATTCGCCAACTAACGGCTTCGAGCCCGATCGATGGCGCCTCTTATGACATCTGTAGACTATACACCTATGCGTTGCCCAGCCAGTACCTCAGCGATGCCTCCAGCTGCTCTACCACACCACTGTGCACCGCCTGCTGAAATTTCTCATCGTCAAGACCCGCTCTGTCAACGCCGAAGTTGCAATAAAAACAACGTCTCGCCGCCTCAGCATAGCGCCTGCCCATGAGATCGTCCAACTCGTCTGTCTTCAAGAGCCGATCCGATGTGCACCATTGAACAGTAAGCGACCCAGCATGGTGCAAGTCTTCAGGTCTCTCCAGTTTGTCGATAGCTTTGCCATAGCAAAGCTCAATGAGCACGACCGCAAGGTTATAAAGAGTTTGATTACGGACGACCCGGGGGATGTTTTTAGCTGTGTCGTTACGTTTCTGCGGTCGATTTTTCGACAGCACACTTTGCACGAAGAGGTTTTCAAACATGGATTCTTTTGGAAAGCTGTTAGGATGAACGAGGAGAACGTCGTTCTCTTTCCAGTCTCTTCCCAGCCATGGCGTGTTGTACAGTTGGAGCACGCCTGACGCCAAATGTACAGCCATCGTGAGCTTATCGCGCATCCTAAGAGTGCTTGCAGGGCTCGCAGTACCAGCCAAGATCTGTTGCAGCGTTAAGGTAGTCCACTGCTGCTGGGTCCATGCCGCTGACTTCGTGTAGATGCCGTGCTTCTGATTATGGTCGTCCATCAGATAACCTACGCATTCATCCTCGTTCGACGGCAGCTTCGAAATCACGCCGCAAAGATGTTGGATTTGACTTAATTGTGGGCTCTGAGAGTTTGCACTCTGACCCGTAGGCGGACTGGGAAGCTTGGAAGCCTTGGAAGCCTTGGACGCCTTGGATCCGAACATGAGAGAGAAGCGGACCTTGGGTTTCCCAGCCGGAGCAACGTTGTCCTGCGAAGTGTCGACCAAGCTGGCTCCTTGATTCGCGTTTTCGACACACCTTATTTCTGCCTCTTTCCAGGCCGATGTCGATGGTATCGCTGAGTTGTTGGCTGTCGCTGCAAAGACGACGCGGAACGAACAATATTCCCGTGGGTTTCTACTGTGCAGATCTGCTCGATCCCTGTTCTCTAACCTGAGTTTGACGGCGTGGCTCTGGCACCCGCATTGTAAGCTTCTACGCAAAAGATTATCCACCACCTTGGCATAGGATTGGAGCTTCTTGAAATTGGGACTTGGACCCCGCCAAAGAAGAGTGGGCGCCTGCGACGTTGGAATCAGCCGCGACAAATCAGCATTGTATTCCCTCAGCTCGCGAAGCTGGTCATCATAGGCTTCCTTGCTGATGCTGAACCTCAGCTTGCGGAGCTCGCGTCGTATAAGGCTGGGATCCTGGGATTGGGTCTACCGATGCGTAAGTGCTCTTCAAATGGCATATTTCGGAGAAGATCACCTTCTTGTTCGCGGTGAGCGCTAGTTTGTCAGACATCTGCGTTAATGCGGCCTCCATCCCTCTCAAATTCGCAAGGTACACTTCATAACTGGCCCCCAGGACAAGTTTTAACTGCCGGTCGACGTCGCCATGCTCTGCCGGAGTCGACATTACTACAGCCACCATATCCGCACTGACAACACCGGCAAGGAGCCGTTCAATGTTATTCCTGAAGATGACTTCCTGAGTTTTGACAGCGTCGTTCAGGCGTTGCAGATGCACGACGTACTGACGGTATCTCCTTACCGTCTGGACTGTTTTTTCATAGTGTTCCAGAGCGGAGATGATCAGAGGCAACGTTCCCAGCACAACACCAGCTACCTCAAGGCCCGACATAGTACCCGCTATACCCAGACCTGCTGCACCTACACTAAGTCAGCAGGGACAGGTGAGGCTACGTATTACCTGTTCGAAATGAAAGCACGAGAATCTGCAAAAGCAGACAAGGCTGCGAAAGGAACGTCGTCAGGTGGGTGCATGACCCCGCAACTCACGTGCGGTTGCATGTCAATACCTGCAACCTCAATTCTTCACTGACACGCAAAACGCGTTCGTTAGGAGTGGTGCGCAACATGTCGACGCCGCAATCTGTCGAGGGGCAGACTATCGCTGAACATACTGCACTGTGCGTGCGCGAACTCGATGCAGCCCAGCCCAGCTTCTCAAACGTTGGTACTGAGGATTCCAGGGAATGGTCGATTTCAGAACGAGTTGAAAACGAGAAGGGTCGATTCCGTCTTTGGTGTGGCAACATTGGTGCGCATCAGCAAGGTAGGAGTTCTTTGGATTACAGACTTCGAGAAGCTTCACATATTCGCGTACGGGTTTGTGAGCTTTTGCAACGCATACACCTCAACCTTGCTCGGATAGTTGCCATTACAGCTGGTCATACAATTCCATGGGATGCTGAGCAAGAATTTGACTCAGACCTGTCTGAAGATGAACATGACGACACACAAAGCTGCGAGACAGAAATCCAACAACTCATGGTCAGCGTAGCTGATTCAATTACGAACTTGATGCAATTGTCAAGCGCCATACGAAACCCTGCTCCACACGATCTTTTCCAACAAAAGAACCCCCTAAGCTCAGCACCATTTGAGCCCTTTGATATTGGTCACGTCGCAGAGAAGTTCCCTAAGGCTGAACAGTTTCTGACTACTCGACTGGGTCGGGCCATTTCTAGGAGAAGACAGTACCTCCGTTATCGTACTCAACATCGAAGGCGACTCGAACAAGGTCTCGATGCCACCGGAGATCCGCTGGGTGGAGCCGAAAGCACCGTGGCTTCATCTATTCCATCCCAACTGAAACAAAACGAGGTGGCATTGAATTCTCTAACAATGGATGAGGGCAATGCTCGATCCCATGAGCAGACTTCAGAAACATCGTTTGCATCCTCAACCGCTAACACGAGTTCGCTACGACCTATGCCTTTGCCGGGTAAAGGCCGCAATGGAGAACCTTTCGAGTGTAGCGTATGCCATCGATTCGTAGTCTTCGATCAAGATATTGCTTGGCAGAGACATGTTTTTCGCGACCTGCAGCCATACGTAAGCGCTTCTTTGCCGTTGGCACGACCGGAGCACTACACTGACTTAATTCAGGTGTGTACTTTTGAAGAATGCTATGCTCCTGACCACACGTACGAGTCGAGGCATGAATGGTTCACCCATGAGATGGAGCAGCATCGAAAGCAGTGGAAGTGTATTGAAGGCTGTCGGGAGGTCTTTTACTCAAAAAGTAGATTCGAACAGCATCTTCGAGAAGATCACAAAAGTTTGTTCGATGTGAGAGAGCGCGAAGCAATGACACAGAGCAACGCAGTCTATCAGGAGATCGTCAGTGGGCTAATGTGCCCATTGTGTAAGAAGACACTGTCCACGTTGAAACATTACAGAAGTCATGTAGGTGGCCATCAAAGACAGCTATCACTTTTTGCGTTACCATCGGATCTACTTGGCGACCAAGACGATCAAAGTGACATAGAAAGTCCGGGATCGAGCAGCGGCCAGGACGCAAGTGATAAAGAGATGGAACTTGAGACGAGTGTTCAGGCCGAGCCAAGATCCATTCGCGGTATTTCAGCAGATGAGCCGAACCCTACAACTCATCCAACTTCAACCGAGTCAGGGAGTGCAATCACGAATACCGCAAGCTCTAGCATACAAATCGATACCAACACCTCGGGGACGCGGACGAGCTTGTTAGACAGCATTCGTCAGAGAGTCGATCGGAGTTCTCCGCGCGGTGAGCGAAGCGCAACGCCAGAACCACACGCTGTGCGAACCGAGCGGCATGCAGGACCTCCATTAATTATTACGCCGGGAAAGAAAAAGAAACATACCTACGTCTGGCAGTGTTGTACGTGTGGTCGCGCAGCAGTAGCCTACCGGACTGAGGCATGTCCAAGTTGTGGCTACGGACGATGTGGGAATTGCAATGTAACCAAGGTCGCAGTCAGATGAGACCACTGACATCCTGTGGTCCAGTATTGAAATACGAGTAGAAATTGACCGTCGCATCTCTTCCCAGCTGAATTTAGCCTTGAATCCTTCCCATCCATCCTCTGCACTGCCCCGACGCGCTGGGTCCCCATTTCAGCTTATGAGCGTGACTTCCCTCACAGATATACTCTGCCTCCTCCCTCCACTGCCTTCCTGATATCTCCCATCCTACGTTACTAAGCCGGCTGCTCAACCTCTTCCATAACTAACTACGATCCTCCCGATCTGCAATCTCCCAAGTCAAACAACTGAAGGATACTCTTCAAAATAAACTAGATAGCAAACGACCCACGGGATATATAGCTGCAAAAGCCTCAAAACACATCTCAAATCCTCAACATATGACACATATACTAGCTTCGTAAGGTCGCAACGTACACACTTCTGCGCTATGATCAAGCAACTCAACGACATGAAGCAACATAGTAACACCAAACAACTAAACAACATCAATAACCCCTCTAGCGCCTCAATCCCCGCAGCGCCGACTCCAGGGCCGATTGAAAGACCTCGACGTTCATATGAGTATCCGGAAGACAAACCGGCAGCGACTCAAAGTCCACTCCATACCAGCCCTTAAAACACTTCTCCCTCCCGAAAGGCGACCGAAGACGCACGGAAAGCGTGCGAAGAGGCTGTGTGCTATCGCCGTAGACATATGCAGCATTCGATCCCGTCTCCATCGTGCTTTCCCCAGTTCCGTTGAATGAGTGAACCCCGCCTGGCGCTATGGTGGTTGTCGTGGGCTATGATCCAGTCTGGTGAACGAGTATTAAGACTCTCTACTTCCGCAGAGAATCTGAGAGAGAAGTGTACGTCAGTCTTGCCGATCATCTTCGGCGCGACGAGGAGGAACGCATGGAGAGTCAATGAATCTGCGGAGCACGAATCCAGTGCCGTCGTCAATGGAACACAATTACACATCTTCCAGGGATACCTCAAACGACTTGATGAATCTGAACGATATTCCAGGCACCGAAATGACTGTATGATGGCATTGAGTGGTATCTACGTACTAGCAGTGGCGCATATCAACAAACGAATAGCAAACCAGCCCTCGCCTCGCCTCGCCTCAGCGGGCACTCAACCGCTGAAAAACAAGCCGTGACAGCTACATATTCTTCCTGATTAACGCCGGCGAGCCTTGGCCGCTATTCATTTCAAAACTAGTCCCTAGAAAAACATCCAAGAAAAAAAAAATTGGTGCTCACGACGAAGCCTCCTCGTCCTTGACGCTCGCACTGACATACCCGTCGTCGACCTCGGACAGCCCGACCAGTGTCTTGCTGGTCTTGAGGCAGTACTCGACGATCCTGGTCCTCACTTTGTTGGACAGATTGCCGCGGGGACCCGTCTTGCGACCGATCCACATGCGCAGCGCAGAAGCGATGCGCTCAAGCCCGGAGCTGGTCTGGGACTGTAACGAAGGGTCTTGCATGAAGCGCGTGAGGATCTGGTGGCCAGCGACGAAGCTGAGTAATGTGGTTGTGCATTCGGGGAGAAAGGTGTTGTTGACGACGAAGATGGCGCGCTGGTGGGCGCTGCGGTGGTGGGATTCAATCAGGGAGAGGCACTTGGCTAGTGTGAGTGCTTTGCGAACGTCGACTGCGACTGTGTTATCGCCGACCAGGTTCAGGCCAGTCTCGCTGGCCTTTGACGAAGGAGGTGTAGGTAGGGCCTCCATCGCTTTGGCAATGCGAGCGTCGCGATCGTCATCGAAGACAACGGCATCGGCAACCAGTGCTCGCATTTGAGCTTGCGAGTTGGCAGGTGCGGTCTGAAGAGCGAGTTGGAGGTCGGCGATCGAGTCCGCCTCCTTCGCTGCGAGGTGAGAAGCGAGGCCCCTGTTCAGAATCAGGCTAGAGTACCAAGCCGCAAGTGCATCCAAGGGCGAGCTGATGGCGAAATCCTCCACAACTCCGTCCATGGAGGGATCGACGACTGTGTTCTCGGCGTTTGGTCGATTCCAGGCAAGGTTGTAAGCTCTTTGGACGATAGCTGCAACCAGCACCTCGTCGCACTCCTTTTCAATTAGAGTAGCCAGGTGGTCCGGTAACGGCTCAGCTTCCTTGTCTTTTGAGTTGCTCGCGATGCGGTGCTCGCTACGGGCGGCATTCCAGTAGCTGCGTGCCATCTTTGCACTGAGTTCATCAACCACTTTCCATCCACCATGCGAAGCGCACGAAACCTCACAAAGCAATACGCGAATGTGCAGAGCTTTGAGCATGAGCCGTGCTGGTGTATCTGGTAGTGTTCCAGATGCCATCAGGCTCAGTACAAGTCGGCTCTTGCTAATCTCGGCATCGCCGCCTGTGAGCTGAGCGTCGAGCGCGATGTTCCATGCCTTCACCCTTGCAACCTCGTGGTCCTTTGTTGTGCCTGTAAGGTATGCGTATCCGTCCCAGCCAATAATCCTGCGTGTGCTCAGCTTGAGCGTCTTGAGGGTCAGTGCTGCAAGCTCAAGAATGAAGTTGTGTTGCGGCACCCAGACAGTCTGAATGGCCGTGAGCCACGCTTTGCGACGAACTTCGACAGGGGAAGCGAGCGATGGCGCAGGTGTCAACATGAAAGCCGGCAGCGTCTTCTTCTTCTGCTTAGGCTTGGGTTCGAAGAAAGGAGAAAAGATGTAAAAGAAGGCGCCCAAAACGAGGAGCAGCTTCGCAATGGGTATCTGATGTGTCGTGCTGCCGAAAGACGTGGTAGGAGATAGAATCGAGAAGAGGTTGATGGGCAGAGCGAACAAGCCGCGGCCAGACGGTTCTTCCTGCAACTGCTCGCGCGAAGAAAATCCTTCGAGGATCATCAGGCCGGCGAGAGAGCCGACCATGAGCTTGCCCATCATTGCGCTGCTCCGGCGTCCATTGACCATTGGCGCTCCTGGAGTCGGACGGCCGTGTCCGGGATACTGTGGATATGCATGGGCATAGTGCTGCTGAGGGGGCAGTCCCTGCTGCAGGGCGCGGATGTTGTCTGGCACGGGGATCATGCCCTGCGGAGGGCCGAGGGGTGCCATGGGATGCACGAATGGGTCCTCCTGAAATCTGCTGCCGTCGGGTGTGCTGACAGTACCATGCAGGGTCATGGGCCCTGAGATGGCCATCTTCTCGTAGCTCTCGATACGCCCCTTTAGTGTGGCCACTTCGTCCGTCAGGCGCTTGTTGCGCTTCTCCAGGTGACGGATGTACTCGGTGGCCTTGGAGAGAACAGTAGCCTTGTTCAGCTTGTGCGCAGGCGTGAGTCCCTCGAGGTCCTCCGGGTCGTCGTCCTCTTCGGTACCATTGGGCCGTGACATGACGCGCAAACTTGGGACGCTGTCACGCAGGGCGGCGATTTTGTCGTTTAGATTGGTTCGGTACCGCTTCTCGATCATGTTATGCGCCGTCTTTTTGGGCGGCTGCGATCCGCCCTTCCTGCTGGCGGAAACATCCTCGAAGTCGTCGGTGTCGTCGGTCGACTTCCTCTTCTTTGCATTTGTCGCAGGCTCGGGCGACGAGTGCGACGACGAGGTGCCGTTGTTGAGCGAGCCAGGACTGTGGTGGAGGCTCGGCGTCGAGGCAGGCGGACCCGGCTGGGCGAAGGTGGTGGGGGTGTAGAGCTGCTGCTGGGGCTGGGGCTGCGTCCAGGCGGGCGGCGAGTAGAAGGCTTGCTGGTGGGGGTCGATGGTCGACGGCGAGCTGAGGACGTTGCCGTTGAAGTCGAAGGCAGCGGGCATGTCGACGGGCCCGCCAAAGGTAAAGGGCGCGCCGGGCTGCGAGTACATGGGCGCTGAGGTGGGCGTGGAGGTGGGCACGGCGGTCGTCTGGATGGAGGTCATGGACGGCTGCGACTGCGACTGCGACTGCGACTGCGACTGCGACTGTGACTGCGGTGCGTTCTGCGCAGCGGCGGGATTGTACTGCATCCACTCGTTCCAGCTGCTGAGGTCGTCGGCGGGCGCGGCGAGCGTCATGTCGTCGCCAGCGGTGGTCAGCCAAGGGCCGCGCATGCCGCCGAAGGGGAAGTCGCTCGACATCATGGGGTCCTCCATGTCGCCGCTGCTGCCGTTGGTGCTGTCGGTGCTCGTCCTCGCCAGCGGCGGCGGGGGCTCGGGGCGACTGCGTGTCGTCTGTTGCTGCTGAGGGCTCGCGTTCGAGCCAAAGTCTGCGACGCAGTACGGGCCAACCTGTTGCGCGCCATGTTAGCACTGCGGTCAATGGGGCGATACACAAGTGGTGGCAGTAGGGCCGCAGGGCAGGACAGGGCAGCAGGGCAGCAGGGCAGCAACACGCACGGCGATTCTCTCCAGCTCCAGCACCTCGTCGGTGAGGCTGCCGTGGGCGTCAGTCGCCATGAGCCTGAGTGTGAGCAGGCGTGGTGGGCAGCGAGCTGAGCTCTACTGCAACAGTGGGAACGACAACAACGACAGAAACAGAGAGAGTGCACAGCTACTGCGCGCAATGGCTGCCAGACTAGGAGTGCACACAGAGAGAGAAAGACCACAAGGAGAAAGGCGCCGTCTTACCAGCACAGGAGCCTCGGATCAGGTCACCATGTATCCAGGTCGTCTGGACTCTGGAGAGCGGACAGCGACAGCGCTCAAGGGTCGCTGCAGTGCACGAAGCGCACGAACGGACCAGCGCGCGGTGACGGCTATGCAAGAGTCGAATGTTTGCAGGGGCTGCCGGCGTGCCGTGGCTGCTCCAGCGTGCGAATCCGAGCGAATCTGTCCAAAGAGCTGCACTCGCGGTGGGTAAGTGGCCTGATTCTTCGTACGACAACAGGCACACTGCCTAATGGAGCAGAGGAGCCAAGGGGCCGGCCTTCTTCTTATTCTTCTTCAATGGGATCGGGGGCTGGCCAGAGAGACCGCACCACAGAGCTGAGACACGCCGCTTTCTGCGCAAGGTCGTGGAGAAGCAAACACAGCGTTCGAACATGGACGAGGTCCATGGGCGTCCACGGCTGTCTTGCGCGTGCCTTGGCCTGCAACAGCGGCGCCAGTGCCTGTCGGTTAGCCGCGATTGGTCTGAGCCCACCCAGAAGAGGCGCCGTAGCGCCGTGAGAGGCCGAGAATCGCGATGCCGCGTCCGCTGCAGGCCTCATCCTCGCAGCCATCATCGTATCGGCGGCCTGTCGTTCGTAAATGCAGCCTTCATCGAGCTAACGATGGCCATATTTCCCAAACCTCCTAGCGATAACATAGCACGTTCTCTGGCTGTTTGCATGCCCTGACAGTCCGGTTGCCATGTGCGTCTCGCGGGAGATGGACCCGTGGTGGACCTTGGCCTGCCGCAGTACCGTAGTGCCGTCGAGTCCAGACCAGCCGCCTTTGTCCTGAAAACCCCGATGGTCTACCACTCTTCGTCGCCGGTCACGTTGAAAAGTCGTCAGGACGATGTGGTCAAATGCAATGCAATGCTATTCCTGACGTGCCCATGCTGACCATCTACCCCGCTGTCTAATGCAAGCCAATCAGCAACTGATCAATCTACCTTCGGAAACCCAACATCTCCTTGCCCAAACCATCACGGCCCTCTTCCTTCGTGATCTGCTCGACCGCCTTGACCAAATCATACGTCATCTCGTCGCTGACCACACTATCCTTTTTATAACCAGGATGTGCTTGCACAAAGTTCCTGATCCACCTCGCAGCAGTCCAGTAGGTTCCATTCGCCCTCTTCCTAATGAGATCAAGGTATGTCGCCAAATCACATCTTGTCTCGACGTCGACGTTCATGCTATTGAGGTACGACTCGACCAACGGGATCAGACCAGGGAACCCGCCCTCCCTGTTCTGCCCATTGATGATCTCGTTGACGCTCATCTGCTCGTACTCGTCTTCAACGGGGCCAGGCGTGGGCGGGCGACTGGGCATGTTGGCAGGTGTTGACGTCCCTGTTCCGTTCGAGCGGCTTGGGGGCTGCGCGGGGAAAGGTGACTTTCTGAACCAGAACTTCTGGCTTGATACAGCGTCGCGGATGTGTGCTGTTTCCATGTTCTCTGAGACTCGTGTAATGGGGATGTAGAAGTTGAGGTTGAACGAGAGGATCGCGCGGGTGATGAGGACGATGAAGATGGAGAAGGCGGCATTCTCGAAATCGGTGATCTGAATCTCCATGGGCCTGAACTCGACTCGCCAGCCGATCTCGGATCCGACTGGAGGAGGCTTGAAGCGCATGTGCTGCCAGTTGGTGGATTGCAGATTCTCAAAGTGGTCAGCCTTGGTGAGGTCCAGCTCCTTCAGGTCCTCGTTGAAAACAACAATGGGATCACGGATGAAAAGATGAGCAAAGTGTGTTGCGAGAGCGTCGTCCATGCCACCTTCGATCAAACGCTTCTTGAGATCTTCGTCAACAATGAGGTCTGAGTCTAGGTACTCTTTCCGTAGGCGAGGATCTTGAGAGATGTATGTTGAGTTGGAAGCGTAACGAGACTTGGGAAGCCGCCAACGATCGTTCTTCAAAGGCTGTCTTGAGTCAGCGGAGGGTCAACAGCATCTCCATCCTACACTTACTTGTTCGCCTAGCTCTTCTGGCGTACGATCATCTACCGCCCGGCTGATCTGATTCCAACGCACATCAGTGTCGGCCAAGAAACCCTTGTATATGGGTGTAGCTGCAGTCAATGCAAGAAGAATTGGCCCCAATGGACTGAGCTGGTCATACATCGTTCGTCCCTCCTCGATGTTCTTGGCTTGGAACGTGATCTGCAGGCAGCAGCTGCCCATACCGAAAGCCATGGCATCCATGTGGATGAAGTTGTCTGGCGCAGCGCCGTTGCGGACGTCGTCATCTTCGGGCCAGTTGTGGAGGTCGTAGTTCACAGTTGGATCCTTCCACGGCCAAGGCGTGTTCTCATCCTTGAACACAGGTACGTTGACCTGCACCTTCCTGCCTCTACGCCAACGGATGTTCGCGGCCAATGTTGGGAAACGGATGTGAGGATTCGCAATTTCATCCGGCACAAATTGTGATCGCAACTTCGGGCCCGACGGTGGGTAGTCTGGGATCAAAGTGTCCTTGTTACCCAATCGAGGGAATGTGGTCAGAGTGATTGGGTACTCGTTCGCCTCCATGTGCTCCTTGGCAATCTTGCGTCTGCAAAGAACGCGGTCAGGTCACACACGCAGAAAGCTTCATGAGTAACATACCTCCACTTCATGTTAGGCTCTACATCCAACAGGTCTTTGAAGCCAATGCCCCAGGGCTTTCCAGGCGTTGCTTCAAGCATGAAACGCCCAAATTCAGGGTGGAAGACAGGTGCGGGATTTGCTAACCCTCTGCTGTCGTCAGCTTTGGCCTTTTCCATCGTGGGTGGACCTACTTTGTGTCGCCAGTCTGCACATCAGGAACACCTCCACCCTCAGCAAGAAGCTTCTCATCTGTAGCTAGCGCCGCAAGAATGTCGGCCTGTCGAAGTGACAATCGAACTTTGCGGTTGTTCTGATCATAGCAGACTACCAAATATTCGATCTTGTAGCCGGTCAGTCTAAGACTGTAGAGCAGACAAAATGGTATTGTACCTCGTCTCCCCACAGCAAAGCATCTCTCTCTTTACCCTTGTAGTCGCGCCAGATCGCCAGCAATTGCTGCACAGCATGTTAGCGGTCCTTTCATCCATCGGAATATGTCAGGCTTACTTCAATGCCCCAAGATCTCACATGACTGGCAACCTTCTTAGCTTCCGGCCATTGCAGGGGCGTTCCGATAGCACTTTCCCCGCATTAGCACCCGCAAACATAGCTGATCGCATATGTCTTACAGTAGACCCATCCTGCAAAGAACTCAGGGAAACGAATGGTCCGCAGACGTTGAAGAATGGTAATAGGTGGTTTTGCGCACGCGCTTGCCCCTCTTTCCGGAAGCACGACAGATCTAATCTTAGTGGGGCACTTTCGTTCGAACGAGTGGGATTGCTGCAACGACAGGCAAGGCGAGGCTGAGTCCGCGGTGCGCGCAAGATCGTCGCAAATAAGCAGGTATCTTGATGACGGGAATTTGAGACGCCAATATTGAACGTCAGGAATAAGGGCAGCTAGAGCCGGTGTGGTATGGCTGACAAATGTAAGACAACGTTTTTGGGTGGGTTGTCGGCGTGCCGCGACGACCCGAGTGACGTTTTTGATCTAGAACACCATGTCCACAACATCATCTCTGTCGATATCATCATGGGTCAGCCAGCCGCAGCAAGAGAGACAGCAGTGTCCCAAAGGAGAGGTCTCCGAGGAAGTACATAAGCTTCGTTTAGCCACAGGCTCCGATCAATCTGCCAACCTCGTCTACAATGCAGTCATTCAGCGTCTTACAGAAGGTGCGCAGGAAGTAAGTGTTTATGCCATTGCATGGAGCATTCAAGAGACGACGGCTCGAAGGCATGCATCTAGCCTTTCAATGCATATGAGTCGAGAACTAGCTCTGGACACTAAAGGGACTTGCCTCAAAACCTAGGTCGTCCACGCAAGACAGCCAGCATCTTACATACAAAGAACACTCAAATAACTTTAAGCGTTCATCTCCGCCACCGTGCACGCATGTGCATGCGCAGCGCAGCCGCACGCAAACACCTGTCAGACTGCGTGTTCCCTGAATATTCGAGGGGAGCCGTCAAACCCAAGATCCGAAGAAGCACTGAGTGAGACATCCAGTACGCAACACAGCCCAAGCAGTGCAAGCACCAACCTTCTGCCATCTCTCAAACCTATGCTTAGCCCCTGTGCGCGACCGTTGTCAGCGGTCTGCAACGCCCAACTCGTGCATCGATGTCGACGCCACTACAAATGGAGCGTCGACGCTGACGAAGTCAGACTTGGTGATCGGTGATGGGCAGTGTTCGTGCTGTACCACCGCATCTAGCAACCCCCCACAGTCGTGACAGTACATATCTTAACCAGGCGATCTAAGATCTGTCGTTACGACAATATCCGTCTCCAGACCTGCGGGATATTGACGATCTGCGTGTGTTCCCTTGAGCCTTGACCCATTCGTCACTTCTCGTAACAGCGATGCGGTGTAGGTACCCGGTAGTAGACTGTCGTGCATCCAGGCCTGCATAGTCATGAGTCGAGTGCTGGGACCGCATTGTTATCGTGTGCGCACTCATACCGGCTACGTGCATGCTCGCGAAGTGGGACAAGCAGGGGTTACACAAGATTCCTTGATTAGATCTCACTCTGTGTCACAGTGGGCGCCAGAAGTGGCCTGACAGGCTTGTCTTTTTGCAGCCTCCCGCAAAACTTACTGTAACTGTTTGGCCCTGCGCTGCGACATGTGAACGCATTGCTTAATCAGGCGCACTCTGCTGTTACTTCCTCGTCACAACGTTTTTGCAGTGACGCAAGAGTGGTGTAGTGCGATCTTGATAAGTATAACGTTCACTTTGCTAGGCCTAGAAGCCGCGTGGTATCTCTGCAAAATGGAAAACTCTGTGACGTATTTGACACTTCTAGTAAAGTGCGAGTCCTACAGCGTACCACCAACTACAATCCTCTCGCTCAATGGCGAGTTTTCCACCTCGAACGCCAGCTTATGATAGGCCCGCCCTGATAGGGGATCATGGATGATAAAACGCCGTGGACCAGTCGTAGGGCCTATCAGCCCCTGTACGTGTGCCAAAATGCAACTCTCGCTGGTATAAAACAGTAAAAAGGGGAACTCAAATCGCCCGTAGCAACCACATTCTTTCAAGCGGACGTGAGGTTCGAGGCTTCATGATAGTGTAGGCGTCCGGTAACGTCCACAATTCCACGAATCTCTGCACGACACTGGTTGGCTCTCCCATTCCCACTGCACGTCTCCATGCTTCTGGCTGGGCCTGTGTAGAATGGCATAAATAGCGAATATAATGCTCCAGTCATTAAAATGTCAAGGCTGTCTCTGATAAGACATCCTGTAAATGCAATCATGCTGAACTTTGCGCCAACGCTCCAATGATAGATCAAGACATGCTGGCAATGCTAGCAAGAGACATAAGGAGAAGCCGAACGTAAGTATGCTCCAATCTGGTGGAGAATAGATCGCGGCAAGATCGATCGATTCAAAGAGAAACGATATCGCGATAGAAAGGAGCGCAATTTCCTGCCTCGCTGGAGACTTCGATGGATCGTCTGATATGGGACTGTCCTGGCTTACACAGCTGGGGAACCATGATCGATCGATTTCGGTCGAAGGTTAGAGCTCGTCATAGCATCCTTGCCGATCTTCCTGGTCAATTTCGCATAGTCTGGTCTTTGTTAGTTTTGAGGCGAGAACGACGGAGTACTACATACGGAGACCGCAAGCATTGCACAATGTTCGAGCGCCGTCAGGACCTCTACGCCATTCTGGTGTCTCAGCACGGTTGCAGCTGTGGCATCGACCAGGAGGCGCAGCTCGCTGTACCAAGGTCAGTAATGGCAGGTGAACAATACTTTTGGGAACTCACGCCTCGTTTCCGAGTCTTGTTGTCAGCACTGGCAAAACTAGCAGCACTCTTCATGTCGTCACCGTAGTTGCTCGATGTTTCGTGATCGTAGCCGTTGGTGCGTCGATAGTGAGCTTGTTGAGGTGGCTCAACCATGCTTGCCTGCTGGTGATTGAAGACAACGTCCCTCATGCGCTGGAGAGACATCTGTACCCTTTCTCCTTGCTTGACCATGTTCTCGATCTCTTCCAGCCTTGGTATGGATTGGGGAGTCATACCAATGCGTTGGTTTTCATGTGCTCTTTGACGGTACAATTTTGAAAACTCCGAGATGTGCCCACATCCATCGGCGATCTGTGGCTGTTAGTGAGGTGATACATAAAGGGCTCTGCTATTACATGCCTCATTCAGGGACGCTTCGAGGTCAAAACTGTCTAGGTGACGTTTGACAGACTCTCCGTATGGAGCCAGACTGGCGCGGTTGAGTTTCTTCTCTTCGATACGGACTTCAGTGTTGTCACGCAGTGACGTGGGGTAGTACCGAGAGGGTGAAGGATACGCTACAGTTGACGGGGGGTATGGTGCGAGCGGCCCGGCTGGGACAGGGGCGGACGGAGGATATGATGCGTACTGCGGTTGAGTGTAGCCATATTGATGATTCAAAGGTTCAGCCGGCGGGGGTGCAGGAGGCTCGTAGGCCGGCGTGGGCGCTGGTGGATATGAAGAATATGGTGGGTTTGGTCGAGTAGCAGGAGGCGGTGGGGATTGGGTGGTTTTGATGGGGTGCAGTGACGGCAACCGTGAGTTGTGCTGCTGCGTTGAGTAGGTACGTGGCTCATATGGGGGCCGTACTTCCTGAGGCGGTGGTGGGGGTGGCACCTGAGAAGCGGGCGTGACAACGTAAGGACTGCGAGGGTGCGAGAACGGATTGGCGGGACCCTGGGCACTATAAGAGTCTGGCTCGAATGGCCTCTTGCGTGATTCTGAGGGCGATGTAGTTGCAGAGACCGGTGCGTAGTGTTGCGAGCTTGGTGCTGGGCCAGAGGGTGGAGGTGGGACAGGTCCAGGGCAAGGGAGCGCTTGCTCGGCTCCCAACGCCTCAGATATCGACGGCAACGACTGTCGTGCTGTCGGTTTATAAACATCGTTCTCGTCGCCAGAGGTCCTACGAGATTCTGGGGGCGAGAGCAGACCGGCAAGCGACCCGGGTACTGCGCTGGCGGGCGAGGGTTGTAGGGAGCTGTGCAAATGGGACGATGCCGGGTGAGGGTGCAACGGGCTGACCATGGACGGGGCCGAAAGCTTTCGCTGGTATTCGCTCTCTTCTCGCTTGAACCTGTTGGGGTCCATGTGGTTGATTGAAGGGAGGCCAACACTGCCGCAACACTGTTAGCGACTGGTAACTTCAAAGCACGACGAGAACAAGCATACCTTTGCCTGGCAACATCGGGTGCCTCCATGGCAAAGATCAAATCAGCGACAACGCTCGTTTGACGGCGTGCAGGTCCAACTGCGAACGGCTGCAGCGACGCGGGGATCGTGGGTGTGCCTTCCCGCACGACGTTAACCGCGCGACTGATCGGCCGTTCTTTCCTCAGTAAACCACACGGCCAAAAAGGTTCCTGCCACTCCGTCTCAAAAGGCCCCTGTCGTGATTTCTAATCCTCCCACGAATAATAAAACAACCGGAGATAGCGTCGAATTTGTCGGTACGTCCCTACGCTTTCGCAATGATTCACAATACAGAAAGTCGATAGATGAGAGGGTTGCTGGCCGGTAAGTCGATAATATCTATCGTGGGGCGGGCTCCTTGCTGATGGTGTCGATGGCTGACGTATTGACGCAGGCACAATGGCGTAGAAGGGCTAGTTCAGGCAAAATACACACAATGGCCGCACTTTTCAATCCTTCTCTTGCAGTGCGCAGCTTTCGTACACATGGGCGGTGATGGCGTCTCTGGTGGTGTGGAAGAATGTTCGACAAGTGTGACCTGGGCAAGAGGCGGCAACAGCAGATTGTCCCGTGATCTGATCTGACAGTTCGGTCGATGCGTCGATTCGGATCTCAGCGCCTCGTCTCGCCTGTAAGCATAGTGTGAGAGGGAAACGAATAATGCTGGGGCACTGACGGCTAAAGCAGATGCAATCGGAGATGAACCGTCCCGGCAGCGAGTAATCGCTAAGTGTGACGAGCCTCTGCAGTGAGCGCGCAAGGATGTTCGACACCAGCACATCTGATGTTTGTCCCCCGGCACAATATGGGCGGCCAACGCTGCCTACTGGGCAATGATTCTCCACAGCTCCAGCAGCCACCCCAAAGCGTCGAGTACAAAGGCAAGGATATGCGGCACGCGAATCTGCCCTTGCAACTCCTAGCTCCATCGGTCGCATTCGCCCCTCAAAGCAGCAGAGCACGCTTTCTCTGGCGTGAGATCAGCGCCTGCCAGTGCTGCGAGCCCAGCGCCCCTCGTGCACACTTCTGGCACCTGCTGGCACCTGCAGTACGGAAATCGCCCGCCAACACAATCTGGCGCACAAATTGAGTTTTGTTCACGTTCTTTTTCTTCGATCCGCAGCCGTTGCGGCAGGGGGTGGGCATCGCTGGCTGCATCCGCGCCAGTAGTGACGCCGCGGACACGAGGTGAGATTCGGCCATACTATCTTAGGAACAGCCCGATGATCTGGAACGAATCAACGGTTGCTGCGATCGAGATGGCAGCCGAGCGCCCCGCCACTGCATTATGGGGGTTTGCATCCACGTTCGTCTGTCATCCTTCGCTGTGCGGCGACTGGACATGTCATCCAGAATGAGTCAAGCGCCACCAGCGCAGGGTCTGTGATTTTCGCAGCCACAGCAGGTCGGTACGCGAGAAACTGCCAGCCCACAGCACGTTGGGCAGCAATCTCCTCGTACGCGGTACCTCGCCTAGCCGCTTCGAATCACTCGCAACTCACCAGCCGGCGCTATCGGGAATCGCCATGTGTAGGCGAACTGCTCAATCTGAATCGGCCGCGGCACGATCATGATTGACGTTAGCGGGGGCGGCGGACAGTAAGCCGGCCATTCATCGTTGCGTGAAATACCGAATTAGTCTTGCTTGATGCCGTCTGAATCGCGGGCAAAACCTCCGCTATCGTTGTCCAAGCGAGCAGGTCAGGCCACTTTGACCAGGGAACCTCAACGCGTCCCCAAGGCTGTGGAACCGCTCGGTTACGTCAGACTACCACATGTGGCCTGCGGGTCTCCAGTACAGGCATCAATCCTGCTCCAGCACATTTTCCACGATTCTGTGCAACATGTGGGCGCCAGTGGGCCTCCAGCATCACCGCAGAATCTAAAATCGGTTGCGTGCGATGTTCTTAAACAGATTGTGGTTCATTCCTGCTGCTCGGCTGCGCGGCGCGCTGTCAGATAACTTTGGAACGTGAGCAAGTGGTACCGACCCAGTGAACTTTCAGCGGTACCGACAGCCACTTTGACAACGATCTGGTCGCGCTACCAAACCGGAGTGCAACGTCAGGTTATCGATTTTTAGGTCAGGGAGTCATCCATTCGTTAGCTGTGCAGGACATCACAATGTTCACAGCAAACAAAATAGCTGCCCACTATGACTAGCGACCAGTAAACGCCTCCTCAGATGATCGTTGATTCGTTATACATGGGCAGCGTTGACCTGGAATCGCTGCTTGGTTCTCTTTGTTCCATGAACACTGGTTTCCAAGGCTTTGAGACGCGCACTGCAATCTCGTGTAACCCACGCTCACACACAGAACCCAGCCTTTTACCGCGAATGACGGCCGACTGCACCGCTGCTACATCGACATGATCTGATCCTGAATTCAGAAAACTTCACTCGAAATGCCTCCAAAATGGCAGCCGTCAACAACCTGTCAGAAGCATTGACGCTAGATCTGTGGTTTGCGTCCAACGTGGAACCTGCATGAAATCTTCCATGGCGCCAACAATGTTTTGTCCACCCTCTCTACGCACTGATCATCTACCGATAGTAATTCCCCTATTATGGAGATCATGTATAGCGTCTGCGCTGAGTAACCATCTGATTGAAAAGTGCATCTTCCTTGTTATGCGCATTGACTCCGCGTGCATGCGACATGGCTGAATGTCGAGCAAGACGTTGGTCTAAGCGAGCACTAGAAGAGCTTAGACAAATCATCCACTTGCCCTTTATGACTCAATCCATATGGAACTCACCTTTCTGAGGCAACATGCCTATGCAAGTGTACAGCCGGTTCACATGTTGGACTCCACTTGACTTCACCGGAGCGAGATGCTGTTTACGAGATGTTTCAGCACTGGACTTCCAACCTTGCAGCGAACCTGCATCTTCAAGCCTATACTTCATTGCACAGCCTTTCCACAAGAGCAATCCGCACTTACAGATTCATGTTGTCTTCTAGCAAAGAACGATGACATAACCAAAGCGCGGCCTGGCACTGAGTCGGCGTTGACCTCACCCTGTATCTGATGTTCGGCTCGGCGATTATTGGCATCAGGCCTCAGTTTCAGACAATGTTGTCGCCGAACAAGCGAGTGGACAAGCAGCTTGCAGGTCCTTGCCACTGCACCCCACTCTCCTGATGTGAGTAACCTACCCTCCAGCCTCACATCTGCCTCGATCTTTAGCATCACTGGCGGCTTATTTCAGCATGATACTCAAAAATTTGTGCGCGGCAAATCAGGTGGCATGAGCAACACGAGAAGGTTCCTTGTCCCCGGGTCTGTTGGATCATCGGTGTTTCCGATAGGAGCAAAGCCCTGTTCCTTCACGTGCATGCCTTTCCAAGAGAGTGAAAGATACGAAGAGTTCCACAAGATCGGCAGCTGCTGGAGAATTGCGAACCACTCATCTACATAATGATTGACAATCTTACCACCGAAACTAGGGCGGCTCGACTCGAACTGCCATGCGCGGTCCCACTCAGGACGGATTTCGAATCCTGCAATTCCTGATACGAATCACAACTCAGTGCTCTGCATGGGCCCCATTCCTGGGTAATGGAACTCGGGATGTCACCGGAACAGGTGTATTCCCGTGCGGCGAGGCGGTGCGTGTCTTAGAACCCCAGCTCACAATCTACGTGTGCGTCGCACAACGATGCTAGAGCCAGGCAGTTGACCACGCAAAAGTGTTTCATAACTCCGCAGCTTCCAGGGCAAGCGAAGGTGCTTTGAATGCTCCCAATTCCTTCCCAGCAAGGATCGTCATATCCGCGACTGTTAATGCTACTGATTCTGCAATGGTGAGGCGTAGTGATCATCGCGCACGGCACGAGAAAAAGAGATTATGTATCGTTTTTACCGGCTTTCAGGGTCCAAGTCAGCAATCGACAAGACAAGTAATTATAGTTGAGACTCTTTTGGGAGCCGGAGATCGGTGATCCTCAGTAGCATTCCCCTTTTGCTGCTCTAGCTGTCTGCATTGAGCTTTAGCGAGTACGGTGGAGCTCCCACATTAGCGCAAATCGCCACATCGTCTATCAGATGGGTTGGCCGCTATCTTTTTCTGGCACATCTCGAATTTTGTGACAGGTGGAGCATGCATCTTAGAGGCCATATTGTGGCCTGAGCTTGCCAGTGACCGCTGATGCCACGCCGACACACATGGCACAGCGAGCGTACCGTGCCGCTGCGTCAAAATGGGCTCATTATGGATTTTACCGAGCAACAAAGCGGCACAGTTCCTTCGACTTTCCCACGGCGGCAATCGCGCGGCTGTATTGGACGAAACTCGCGGAGCTGAGAGACCACCAGGGTAGCTCGTGCACACGAACGACGTTGACATGTGGCCGAACTGGACCGTCGCGATTTTGTTTCCAACGTTGTTGTCATTTCCTCAATGACAGCGCTCGCGGAACCATCTCGCCGATACGCGGGACAGCGACAGCTGCTCCCATTGCTACGCGCGTAGAGGAATGTTTTAGGATCGGTCAGACCCATGTGCTGTACATTAATCAGCACATCAATATCGATTACTTAGCAGACGAATCAACATGGCAATCTGGATGCTCGGATGCAATTCAGGTGGTTCAAGGCCACTGCTGTCATCGTTGCTTTTGAAGTTGTGTCTCATAGCATGTCGGCTTGTCCTTTGATAACATTTCATGCAAGTCAGTTATTGGTACGAAAGGTTACCACACTTTCTGCGTGTACTGTCATGCGTCTTTGTTACCGTCGACGTCAAGACAAGTTCACAGAGCATCTCAGCCTATAAATCTTCCGTCCCAACTTCTCGTGATCGTTGAGTTGATCTGTCCAGCTCGCTGTTTCTACCTAAACCTCACTTCGTCGCTTACGGGCGTAGTCGAGGTGGACGCTGACATTCTGGGACTCTGCAGTCATTCTTGGATCTGTCCACGAAGGAATGCATTGCTGCTGCTCCAGATCCGTGACAGTGGTTGAGCTGCAGCAAGCAATATAGATGATCAACCCACCCTTGTGATGCACAGTGCATACATCCTTCAGGTTTCTTCTTATTGTCCATCTTGCCTGCAAAGGTCCGTATGAAACCCCGGTGCAAGGCGACGTGTCTTCGCGCTTTCTTTTGACCCGAGGCAAATCACCCAAACGAGCGACTTGCGCCCTGCAGATTGCTTTTTCTCTGCGCCCTTCGCGGCCACGCCTGCCACAACAAAACGTCCCTCGTTGCGCCACAACCCGCACTTCCATTTACTTTTTCTGCGTGACCTGCAGTACGGGCTCTGAGCTGCAGACGAAGGCATAAAGGATTGATGTGTTTAGAGACATGAAAAGCACGACGGGAGCGGGCGGAATTGGCTGCCCGTGCGGATCAGCACGGGTGACATCCGTCAAAGCAAAAGGACTTTACTGACTCCGCAAGACAGCCGATGGCATGTTATGTGATTGAAAGCCGAAATCCTGGACTGCAGGCTGTTAAACTTCCGAGTTCCGACCTTCGAAATGGTGGTGATCGCCCAGCGTCGCCCTCTTCAGCCCTACCGCTTTGAGTAAAGAGAATGCGAACCCGAGTTCCCTCAGCGCAGTGACAGGCAACGGCTCAGCCCGGCGCAAGATCGCATCATCAAATCTCCATCGCCTAAAATACCCTAACCCCCAGGAACACAGATCGTGAATCCCTCTGCGAGGTTGGCAGGACTAAACCCTGATGTGCGGAAAGGAATGGCAAGCCAGCCGAACGCGAACCCGAGTGTTATCCCGGCGGCATATCAATCCCGCTCGAGTCTACGTCTACAGAATTGTGCACGCAGTGTTAATAAGTGCGTCATCCAGGAGTCCCATCTTTTCTGCTGCAGAGTAGGCCTAGACTGTAGGTAAGACTTGAGCACACTCAGGGCACACAACGTTGCGGAACATGCCTTTCGGCAGATGCCAATGTTGACCAGATGCGGCAATAAGGGCGATACTATTGATCGGTGGCCGGAGAGAACGTCACAGCTTCATGCGCCCTGCAGCAAACCTTGAGATGCGGAGAGATCTGGTCTGAGCCCCAGGCTGAGGCGATGGACAGATGAGTGAGGTGGGTTGCTCCGGTGAAGGCACGGCGATTGCCACCATGATCGACTTGATCGTCTCGTAAGCACGGTACAGTTGCTGCCCTCTGAGAAACCTACGATAGGGTTAGGGAAAGGATGTGGATACGAGCCTGCTGGTTGAGACGAATCGTTCATCGTATCATCATGAGTCGAGCGCTGCGCGCAACATTCGATATGGAAGCACATCAGAGCGCGGAGCCTTTGGTCCAAGATCCTGTCCATGATTGACTGCGTTGCCTAAGGCCACTCATTGTGCCCTTTAGCAACCCAGCATGCTTCGACTTAGGGACAATGTCGTGGACCAGGCATCCTCGACCTGCATCGGCCGATATAGTATTGTTCTTGTCTTCCTTCCATCCAGAAAGCATTTTCTCGGAGCAGAAGTCTGTTGCGTGTCAGCCGTCGTTTGAAGTCTCTGAGGCGAGGGAAGCTTACAAGCCAGGTTTGGGTCGTCAAATTGTACATTTCTCAGACCTGCCTTGTAAAGGATATCGAGCTCAACCTGGTACGCCTTTGCGATGTCTGCGAAGTATTCCTTATCGTTTGCGTACACATCTTTAGGATACGCCCTCCCATCCACATATCTCAAGTGGTACCAGTTGGGCGCAGCGAGCGTCAGCTTGATATCGCCCCACCTCTCCTTCGGCAACAGAGTCTTCAAGTACTCGCCGGTGTTGATCGCAGAACAACCCATAAGAGCTGTTTAATGTAGGTACTGGCCATTCAGAAGCCTCGAGAAACGTCTGTGGGCTACCTCGTGTTCTCCCTCATTCATGCACCCGCTTGCACAAGAATCTTGGTCATATCGGCAGTTGCGGTTGGTCGTTGCAGGGTACACGCGTTGCGAAGGAAAATATACTGTGGTATAGGGCATAAGTATTGTAGGTGGGTAACAGCGTCCAGGGGTGCGGGCCGAAACACAGAGCTTGTTATTTATTCTTTTGTCTAATAGAACAGCTTCAACAGCTGACTTATAAGCTATCTGTCCAGTTACAGGCTATAAAGATTTTAATACGTAAGTACGTCCAACAGACCGTCTAAGACCCACCCACAATATTTATGCCCCCTACCACAGTTCAGTAGATGCTGTTTTCCCCGCATTCCCCGCCTCTCGATGACGTAGCACGATCTTCAGGGGCTCGAAATCGTGGTGCTGCATGTTGGCAATGGATGGGGTGAATGCAGAGGGGTATGGGCGGTATGTATACAATAAGACGTATTGAGCACCGTGGTGGTATTGTAGTGCAAGAAGATTAAGATGCACGTGGGGAAAGAGCGACGTTCACAGATGGCACCAGCACCAAAAGTGCCACCCACTCCACACCACTCCCGCTCCCGATCCTCGCTCTTCATGAGGCCCTACCGTAGCGCCGTGCTGTCTCGGCATCATCGGGCATCCACGCACCGCGTGTTTCCTGATCTCCGCGCCTGCCGCAGCCTGCCGCTCATTTATCCATTGACTCTTCTTCTTTCCTTGAGCTGCCAATATCACATATGGTGGGAGTGATGTAAACACGGCATGTGTATCTCATAGAACATCTAATTTGAAATCGAATGTGATATTAAGAAGCTACGAACGTGTCCTAAAAATGCCCAGAGGCGTCGTTAACCCAATGCCTCGTTGTCAGCCCACGTGGTCCGTACACGAAAATGGAAGAGTATTACAAGTACAGTTCTTAAGGGCGACGAAAAAGCATGTCGGTGCTCGTAATGCATATAGAACGACCTATGATGAGAATCCCCGAGCTTAGACACGCTCCAAAGGCATCTCCTCATGACGCACAGTGTACTCGCGGTCAATATGGATATCGTAGTCGCCCATACTCCCCTTGCCAGCAGAAATCCGCTCGGAAAGGTCGAAGTCGTCGCCTTTCTTTGGGTAGCTGCTGGTGGAGCAGCTCATCTGGCGGCTCTTGTCAAAAGCGGTGGTGCTGTCAGACGTCGCGGTTGTAGGTGAGCCTTGCCCCAACTTGCTGTTAATCAGATGATGATGGGCATCATGGCCTCTGTAGGCAACCGCGGAATCGTTGGCAACACCTGCCCAAATGGCAGACAGCGGCAAGAAGATGCAGAGGCTCGTGATCACCAGAGCACCAATCTCAGGCACCTCGTCAAGGATGGGCTGATAGAACTGGAGAGCCGATAGGATAGCTACGTTTTGTCAGCCATGGCAGTGTGGCACGAGTTGGTAAGCTCACCTGGAATGGTCATGGTCTGGCAGCCTATGATGAAGACAACCTGCATTGGGCCAAATTGCAACATCTTGAGGCGGCGGCGCTGAACGATAGCGTAGCCAAGCTTCCAAGTGAAGACACAGCTGTATAGTATCACGGCTACCGCTTGGGTGATCCACGAGTAGGCGCTGACCTTGTCGACACCACGGTTGACGAGCTCAACAGTTGCCGTGTTAGACAGAATCATAAAAGCAAACTTGATGCCAACAGAGACCAAAGCCATAGCAGTTGTGACACCCATGATAAGATATCGTTGCAAGTTGCTGGTCGTGACGCAAGCCACCCATACTTGAAGACTGAGTGACGCCATGACGAGCGATGTGACAAGAAAGCTTAGGACATTGCTGGTCACCGAGAAAGCAATGTCCTTGATAGATGGACTATAGAGCCCTGACATGAGATCGTAAGGGTGCATGAAGCCGCCAGTGAGGAAGCAGGCCGTGAAGATGCAGCGCCAGATATTGAGGAAGAGGCAGAGGACATTCAGGATGAAGATAGCGGACCTCATCTTCTTGGAGCGCGTTAGCAGGAGCAGCACGATCAGAAGCGTGAACGATGCTCCGATCTGGGCACCGTAGCTGATGCCGAACCGAGCCGTGTACAGTCGAGTCGAGTTCAGGAAGTCCATATCGTTGTAGATGACCGATCCATCTGGAGCATACATCGCTATGGTCTGATGTTGAGGGTTGAATGTTGCAGGATCGAGCGGCGTCGGAGGCGATGCTGGAGGTGTCTCTGACATGGCGAAGATGGGGACGAGCCGGAGAGCGTGGATCGTCTGCGGGATTTTCGAAAGTGCAGCGGTGGGTCAGAGTAGAAGTAGCTCTATGCTTAGACAAAGAGGCGTGCTGGACTGGGTAAGTCAAAGGGTTGACTTATGGAAGGGTCTGGATTATAAGTCGAAAGACGGTGGATTGTAGCAGAATTGGAGAATTGACAAGCTGTGAATGGAGAAGAGAAGAAAACGGTCTGTGGACTCAGGAAGAAGTATCTCTTCGGTTCTTAAGTATGTTATCTGCAAATCCACAATCGGTTCCCCTTGGGACTTCAGCTAAGCATTGTCGGCGATCACAGGTGAGAGCCAAACGACAATAGTAGCCACTGCTACTGCTTTGCAAGTGATAAACTGCCTGTACCCGTCTCTTCAGACCGTTGATGTCGTCGCCATCACTTTCACCTCAGTCACCTCAGACACCTCAGAGCCTTACTATTGTTCTGGGATCGTCTTCATTTCTGAGTCTGGAAAGCTCAGCTCACAGCAAACGCCGTGAAGCGGTACACGCCCAGTAGTGTGGGAAAGTCATGTATCGTGTCTCACAGGATTGACAGGAACTGACAGAGGTATCCGTGATATGGTCAAAATCTGGTAGACGTGCACTTCCAGGTTTCGAAGTTATGGTTGCGAAATAGCGCAGCCGAGCTTACTATTGTTCTCCGGAGCGCCCAGACCCACTCTGTGAGACCACTCGCCTAGATCTTACACGGGCGGGCGGGAGACCTCCGACCGGGCAGAGCCTTGTCTGACGCAAACAAGATGCTCACGACTATTCGATGTCAGGACTTTAGCGATAATGGTGGACGTATTGCAGCGTGGTGAGAGTGAGGAAGTCGCGTTCGCGTCGAGACGGTTACCGGTAGCGTGACGCTACGGTGAATCGCTCCTGCTCAACTCGTGACACCGCGTCAACGCGTCTTGCCGCCTTCCGGGTCGAGCTCGATTGCCGCCACAACGCGTCTACCTCGATGCCATCGACCTGAAACTCGAAATGTCGTACCTGCAATCGGAAGTGGGCTTCAAGCTTCCTGTCAAGGGCGCTGTCTGGCAACTGTGTCAGCGAGCCGGCAATATCGCCTTCAAAAAGGATTCAGCGCCTGTTAAAGATGAGGTCAAGCTTGGGATCATCAGTAAGCCCTGAGTAGCGCAATACAACCTCGATTGCTGACAAGTTCAGCTGCCGGACCTGGAGGCGTCAAACTCCAAGCTCTTGAGACGTTGCTCGTTCGAAATGAAAGCTCACGTGCAGACTTGAGCTTCTCCGCGTCTGGATACGCTTCTGACGAGCAGTACAAGCTCGATCCAATGATCGATGGAAGATGCGAAATCATACTGCTGAGACCTGGGGATGTGATCACCTCGCCAGACGCAGCTAGTAGTGTGTCTTTCGTGTGGGTGGCCCCTGAAGTCCATGTGAACTCTTCCGCCGCCAATGCTCAACAAGCCGAGCCGTCCGGAACCAAGAACCAAATTGATGAGACGCCCGATGAGGAGACCGAAGACGAAGGAGCCACTGTCACTGAGGTTCCTGTTACCCAGCCTGTGACTCAACCGACCAAATCACAACTTTCAGTCACACCGCATCTCCCCAAAGACCGGTCAATGGTCGTGCACGAGACCCCAACAGCAAACCGAATCTTGGAGAGGGATGACTTCCATGTTGCGCCAACGAACGAGGCTCGTCACGTGGAAGCTACGCCGCCGCCTCAAGGAGTGATTCCTATCACGGAGACATTCTCGACTGCTCGAACAGGGCGGTCCCCTGACATTGAGCTTAGGGCAAACCAGAAGCGGTTACATGGCTCACCCGAAATTCGAGTAGGCAACCGGCGACGAAAGAGGCAAGATCCCGAACCCTCACCTAGTCCAGAAATCACGCCTGCTGCAGATGAGCCTCTCCCGAAGCGTACGAAAGCCACTACCACCCTTGAAGAAGAGGAAGGCGAGACTGTGCAGGCGAGTCCGTTCGACAACATCAATGCCGATCCTAGCCGTATGACCTATTCTGCAAAAAGGAAGCGACGAATCACAATAGATTATGAAGCAACGCCTACGAAGTCGTCTCGAAGCTCGCAGAGATCCGAGACAGCTACGACGGTTGCAGCATATGAAGGTCCGTCACCCCGCGTCGCTATCAGCAACTCGTCTATCAAAGAGGACAGCCAAACGGTCAAATTTCTTCGCAAGCAGGGTGGCGCACTTGTCAACAATGTCGAGGACAACTGCAACATCTTGTGGTAAGTGAGACTTCAACTGCGACGGACCATCACTGACAGCGTGTAGTATCCGTGACGGCGGTCTCCAAAAGACCATGAAGGTCATTCAAGCAGTCGCTCTCGGTGTGCCCATCGTGACGGATAAGTGGCTCAGCGAGTCTGCGAAGGCAGATGGCTTGCTTGACTTAACATCGTTCAAGCCCTCTGTCACCAAACAAGAGAAAGACTGGAACTTTAGTCTTGAAAAGGTGTGGGGTGTACCGCAGAACCCATTCACGGGCTATACTTTCTATTTCACACCCGCTTTGAAGAAGACTTATGCCAACTTTCGTGAGATGGAAAGGGCTTGTCAGACGCTCAGCGCGAAGTTGGTCACCAAGCGCACGAGCAGGAACGATAAGATCATCGCGCTTGCGGCCGAGGCCGGCGACTCTGAGGCTGACAAGATGATCGAGGATGGTGAGGCTTGCTATCACAAGGATCTGCTTACCACCAGCATCCTCCGGGGCAGTCTCGATCTCGACAGCGAAGAGTTCAAGATCAAGGCGAGGCAGGCCGGACCAAGGAGGAAAGGTCAACAGACGAGCATCTAGACTGCGCCGCATATTTCTGCATCTTTCATTGATTCGGCGATACCAATCTCTTACGAAGCATAGCAAGCGGAGCATTTCGGCGAACGATACAGCGAATCTAAGAGTTTACTTCTGACTAAACTCCACACATCGCTTTCGACATTTCACACTGCTACCAGGAGCTCGCAGCTATGCATGCAGCATCCATCACAACGGAAATATTGACATCTACTAAAAGAGCTGGGTCATATCCTGTGGAAAAGTTGCAATGGGTGGCAGTGCAAGATGATTGGGCATGTAAGCGAGTTCGACACACCATCAAGATTCATGGAAACAATATTCATCAGCATCTGGGAAGAGTTCTCAAGGGTGATGCGCCAGGCGATATTGATACAATAAATATATATTGTCCAGAATTTTACGAATCTGTATCAAATCACCAAATGGTGACGCAATTGCACACAGCAGCATTCGCCTGCTAATCCTCCGTGGCGCAATTGGCTAGCGCGTCTGACTGTTATCCGCATCTCGCTTGATTGCACATCAGGAGGTTGAAAGTTCGAGCCTTTCCGGGGGAGATAACACGCATTCTTTTTGCCGCCCTAAGGGTGTCCACAGCTTGAATGCTGTCTTTGTGTGATCATCCAGGGACACGATGACTACTCATCATTATTCCCCTTCCATATAGGGACGCTGAAGCTAGCGTTCACCTGGGCAGGTGTCTTTTTGTGCTCTCGATTTTGATGAACGATCATGTTGTCTGCTACCGTGTCCGTGCGCGTGATGCGCCGAACCACCAAAACACCTCTATTATCTCAGCTCTACAACAACACAACGCAATGGGGTTACAAGAAGCGCTTGCAGAGTGTGATACTTTTGCATCTGGAGATGATTTTCCGTGGTCTAAAATAGCAGAAAAGCATGGTGTTGTGCGGTCAACGTTAACGCGCGCGTGGAGGGGTGAGACGCGCCCGCATCAAGAGAAGGTTCTTGCACAGCAGAAGCTCACCCAACAACAAGAGGAGGAGCTTGTGAAGTATATAGAGGAGCTTACTGCTCGTCATATACCTCCTACAAGAGAGATGATCGCCAATTTCGCGTCAGCAGTCGCCCAGGAGCCAGTGAGCGAGAGCTGGGTTACCCGCTTCATCAACAAGTACTCTATCCATCTCATCTCTCAATACTCGCGGGTATGGACGCCAATCGCCACAATGCCGATTCCTACGCGAAGTAAGAGCTCTACTTCAACTTACTACAGCGTAAGATTGCTGAGTATAAGGTTAACGCTCAGCACACGTACAATATGGATGAGAAGGGCTTCATGATAGGCATCACTACTAGGGCAAAACACGTGTTTAGTAGACGTATGTGGGAGAAGGGGGAGGTCAAGGCATCACTTCAAGATGGCAATCGCGCCTGGATTACGCTGCTGGTGTGTGTGTGTGGTGATGGATCAGCTCTGCCGCCAGGTCTCATCTACGAGTCTGCCAACAGCACCATCCAATCAAGCTGGGTGGAGGAAATACAGTCAGGGGAACACTCTGTGCTTGTTTCTTCCTCACCTAGTGGCTGGATCAACAACGATATAGGCCTTGCCTGGCTTCAGCAGGTGTTTGATCGCCTCACCAAGACCAAGGCGCGGAGGAAGTGGCGCCTCCTAATCCTTGACGGCCACGGCTCCCATGTGACGATGGACTTTATCAACTACTGTGATCAGAAAAAGATACTCCTGGCTATACTTCGTCCTCATTCAACCCATACGTTGCAGCCGCTTGATGTGGTGATGTTCAAGCCTCTGTCAACAGCGTACTCAAAGGAGCTCACAACACACCTTCACAACGGCCAAGGACTGTCAGTAATTAAGAAAAGCAACTTCTTCCCCCTGTTCTGGAAGGCTTGGGAGAGTACGTTTACTCAGGGGCTAATACTTAAGTCCTTTGAGACGACGGGTATATCACCCCTACAGCCCAACGTCATCCTCCGACGCTTTGCTAAGGATACCCCTGAGACCTCTGACGGCAGCACAAGCTCTTCTTCAGTCTATTCTGGCAGAGATTGGCTTAAAATTGAGACTCTGCTGCGGAAAGTAGTCAGGGATGAGACCAGTAAAGAGCTGAGGAAGATCAGCCGCTCGCTCCATCACATCTCAATTCAAAACCAGCTCCTCCACCACGAGAATCAGGGGCTTAGAGAGGTTCTTAAGACTCAAAAGAAGCATAAGAATAAGAGCAAAGCTCTTCAATTCCAGCCTCGCGAGGACTATCATGGTGGAGCAGAGTTCTACTCTCCTAGCAGAGTAGAGAAAGCACGCACTGATGAGAGGATAAAGCAACAGAGCCAGAGAGAGGAAGAGCTCCAAAAAGCAGAGATGAAGAAGCTTAGGCACGCTAATAAGCTGTACAATGAGAAGATTGCTCAGGAGAGGCGTGAACAGCGGGCGAGAGAGAAGGAGGAGCGTGAGCGACTTAGAGCTGAGAAGGCTGAGGAAGCAGCTGAACGCAAAGCTCGAAGGGAGCGTGATAAGCAAGCTTGCGACGCTCAAAAAGCTGTACAATTGCCCCAAAGAGGCAAGCGCAAAGCTTCAACAGCTCCTGCAGCAAAAATACAGAAGAAGCGTCGTACTGTGGCCGCTGCGCGTGGTGTTGTTGCTGCAGAGCCTCCTGCGGCACCTCGCACCCACACCACGCGCAGCGGCAGAACAGCAACTCTATATAATTGAACTGTATGAGAGAATATTGTCTAATAGGCCTATAGAACAGTCCACAAAAAAAAACTTATAATACTAGCTATTGTATGTGGCTCTATAACCTCATTTTTGCAGGTGCCTATTAAGGTGGTTCGGTGCATCACGCGAATCCGCGCATCACGCGCACGGACACGGTAGGTCTCCCTCTGCGACGACTCTCATATCTTGACGCAACATAGATGCCAATCGTTGCGCCTCTTTGACAACAGGACGCTTCACGTCAACACATCCCACTTGTTACGAACGCACGCTCACACCGCGCCCTAGACAACAGGAGAAGATGCATTCGCTTTCGGGTGCTTCGTGAATTCGGATCTTGCAAATGTCTCACTATTCTCGTGCAAGTCCATTGATGTCTCTAAAGAGACAAATACACATCTCACCCAGCATTGACTTCTTGCCGCTGCATGTCTCAGTTTCGCTTCCCCGCATCCACTTGATTACTTTCACCCCGTAGCGAGCCAGTGAAATGTGTGTCTCGTGTGAGCGTCACGGCGTGCTCACCATGGAGGGATGCAGGCTCAGTTGACTAAGATCGGCTATCGCTGTCAGGGCGAGTACGGTCTTTTGGTGCTGCTGTCGGAGGGCCTACGAGTGCTCCACCGACGCACAAACTGACGCAGGGAAGGTGATTTGCGTGGCAATTCTTATGCTTGAGCATGGCTGGCGGAGTCGCTGACTACGTGAAGGTGCTGGAGATGTAGCGTACCTTTTTTGGTGATGATGGTACAGGCGCTGTTTAGGGGTGTTATCGTGAGCGTCTGCAAGCACTGCCCTTGTAAATACGTTAGCTCAACCGTCAAGGGCGCTGTTTACCTTGATGTGGTGGTGAATTGTTCCGTCGTGTCATAATGGCGCGTGGCACAGGGAGCATTTTGGAGCAGTTCTAAAGGGCTTAGCGTTACTGGTTGTCTCTCAGCGCTCGATTTGGCGGAATTACAACCACGCAAGTGGCGACGGGATCTGATCGCTGGATGATATCGATGGCATTTGACCAAAGTAAGCACTGGTATCGAAATGAAAGCATCAACGCAAAACACGCGCGCTCAATGCCTGTGAAGCCATGCAATCCCATATGCCAACCGCAGATCGTAACCTCTTTCGCCGCCCAATGCAAATTTGCCGTATCCTACACACTGCTGCCATTCAATCAAGTAACCATCGATCATGGCCACATTCATTACTCGACAGCAGATTCGTCACCTCTGGGATCCTTGCTGACATCCCTAAACACCACGGGCCTATGACCTCCAGTCCCGTTGGCATCAACACCACCTGCACCGTCAGCGCGCCCATGCTCGATAAAATCAGCAACCTGCAGATCCGGATTCTTATTCTTCAAGCTCGCAATCTGGCTCTCGCGGAACCTCTTGAATGCGACTGGGTCTTCAGACTCCAGGTTCTTCAATTCCTGGGCGTTCTCGACTACACTGTCGAATGCTTTCTCCCAGCCAAGACCGCGGATCTTACCCCTCAGTTCGTCGCCGCTGAGGTTCATGGTGTACTCGCGCAGAGCACGCAGGTGCTCAGGCAGACCCTCATCGTCGAACGTGCCGCTGATCAAGGCTTGATCGCTGTGCGAGCTTTCAGGGCGAGAGGGATTGAGAAGACCGGTGCGGACGCGATGACCGAAACGGTGCAGGGCGCCTTCTTCGATGGACATACTGCGGGAAGCGAGACTGACATCGGAGTTGTGACGGCTGCGAAGGAGGCGCGGCTCGTCTTCGTCGGATTCATGGGCAGATGGGTCGACGAAGGAGTCCGTCATTGTGGGCACGCTGGAGAGCGGTGGTGAGGTGCTGAGAACGGAGCTGGCGCGTGAATGGAGAGAGGCCGACGAAGGCAATGCTCCGAGACGTGTCTCAGGGTACTCGTCTTCGAAGCGTTGGATCATGCCTTCCAGGGTCTGGTCGAGGAAGAGGAGGCGGCCTGGTAGCACTTAGCTTATGAACTAAGTGGAAGGTAGGGAAGTACTTACGGTAATTCATGTCGTTGCCAGCCTTCGCCTCGCGAACGAGCGCAGGCTGTATCCTTGCTCTTGTGTTGCGTGCTGTATCCAGCAGATCCTTCGACATGGCTCTTGCCTTGCTGGGCTCCTCGGTAATATCTGCACGGCTGCGTGGCGTCGCAGTGCCACTGGCAATCTGTGAACCTCTGCGCAAGTCGGCATCCTTGTGAGATAAGCAGTAGCTGAGAGCCTTGACAATACCCGTCCCTCCGACTATATAGTCGTTGTCTGGCGCAGTTTCGATGGTGTCGTCAGCGTTCCCGGCGTCAGTCGGCCCGACAAGGTGGGCAAGAACGCCCGGGAGCTCGACTTCTCTTGGTACACCTTGAAGCTCGGGTACTTCGTTGATCGACTCAATGTTCCGTAGACAATAGGCAACGACCTGCTTGGCCAGGGCCCTGACAACCTCGTTCATGTCTGGCGATGGAACGTCAATGTCGACGCAAATGAGCGTTCGAGACAGCTTCGCAGCGAGTGTCAGCGAAGCAAACATCGCTGCAGCCTCCTCCTGTGTCTCTTCGTCTGTGGACGTGGCTACACGAGCTATGGCCGGGTTCTCGAGGAGATCGATGTGCGCAATGTGTGGACAGTCTGGCAGGATCTCGGCGATGGCGATGGCGTCCGCGGGCTTCAGACCAAGGTTGCGCAAATGCAGACGCTTCAATTCTTTGAATTGAGGAATGTACTTCCGTAATAAGCACAACGCAGTCTGATCGAAGAGGTCCTTGTGGCGCGACAGGTCAAGGAAACGAAGAGACGGCAGGTTAGCCAAGACGGGAAATAGCATCTTCAGGTGTTCCTTGGTCAGACCGGTGTTGGCCAGACACAAGGCCCAGACTGTGCTGTCCTTGCCCAAGCTCTCGCAAAGCTGGGGAATCCACTCTCGCAGATCGTTGCCGGCAAGATCGATACCTTCGCAAACACCTGAGCGGATGTAGTGTTGAACGTGTTCCAAGCCCTCTCGATCGATGTCATTGTCAGCGAGACTGAGACGCTTCACACCACTGATGATGCAGCCATCGATGATATTTCTGATACTGGGCGAGGTCAGGCCGCAGTCTGCCATGAGCAGTTCTTGCATTGTTGCACCACCCAAGCGCTCGGAAATAGCTTTTGACAGAATTTGAGCGATATCGATTGTCTTCGTATCCTTGGTGAGCGATTTCAGAGACGTCCCGTTCGTAGGTGGTGAGGAAGCTGTTTGCGATGGTGCCTTGGTGAGTTGCTTAGGAAAAGGGATCATCGACACGTCTAAGGCAATGACGGACTTGCACATGTATGTGAAAAGGGCAATGTGCTTCCATCCCTCCAGCCCGATCTTGACGTTATTCTTCAAGATAAGCCTTTTGATCGCACAGCCATGGGTATCGTTGGTTTCGTTGGGCTCGCGTGTCACGCTGCGATTCCGTGGTGCATGTGGCATCTTTGCCGCAAGAAGTCCTGCAAGGATGACTCTGATCTTCTCGTCGTTCAAATCCGCATCTTCCAGAAGGAGCTTCTTGACAGGCACGATAGCAAGCCAATCAGATAATGTTAGAACATCTGCAAGTTGTAGCCTGGAACCTGTGAGGTCTAACGAAGTGACCATACCAGGGTGCGCGACTGAGCAAGCGGCTGGGTTCGAAAGCTGATCGCTGATGCGCTTCAAGATGGGCGACTCGCGGAGTTGACAGCATCTTCGGTAGATGCGCAGAGGGTCAATTGTTGGCCGGTCCTGAGGTCGGGGTGGTGTTGCGGTCCCTGGCGCAACGCTTCCACTGTCTGCGCTGAGGTCGCCCTCATCCCTTGTAAGCTCCATTGGTATCGAGCCGTTCTCCTCAGCCTTCCTGCGCTTCTTCTCTTTACGCTCTTTCCGCTCGGCCTCGGAGCGCTTCTTCTTCTCTTTCTTCTTGTTTGGCTCTTGCTTATCATCGTCGAGCACTGTGCCCTCTGGGTTTGGTTCCTGCTCAGTGCCGACAACTTCTCGCGCAACAGCAACGACACCGTCAGTCTCCTTCTCTTCAACCAAAGCGGTAGGATGCTTCAGCGCCTCGCCCTCGCCGCGCTCTTTGAGCTTGTTGTCCTTCTGTTTCTTCTTCTTTTCGTCCTTATCTACGTCGTCCCTGTACTTCGGCCCACCAGCAATCTCTACGTCGACGCAGAAGGCAACTTTGCGCAGCTTGTTCTGATCCAGCTCGGGCACAAGACATCGTTGGCGGTTCTTGTCGACATTCATGACCTTCCTAGGGCACACGCCGCCGTTGGGGTAGACTTTGCCGGCCGTACCTACTTGAGTACCGGAGGATAGTCGTCGCAGGGCATTGGAGAGGAAATTGGCCTTGGGTGCCTGAGGTACGTATGGCTCGAGTCCTGCGCTGCCTCCAGCGGCCTGCTGTATGCCGTTGAGGGCGCCGTTGAGGGCGCCGTTGGCGGAGGGCGCAATGCCGTTGGCGCCATTTGCGGCGGCTGGTGACCCTTGGGCCTGGGTGTGTGTGGTCTGCGCAGGGGGGTTCTGCGACGAGAACTTGGAGCTTATGCTGGAGATCCACGAGTTGCGCCGTAAGCCGGACTTGGAGTCTGGCGGTGTGGTGCCGCTCTTCGTGTCGCTGCCTCGGCTAAGCATCGTCGGACGTTTGGGAGCGGGGATCTTCTGGGGTGTCGAGGTGGCATTGTTCGCAGGAGCAGGCGCAGGTGCAGACGCAGGTGGTGAGACGGGTTTTGGGGCAGTAGGCGTCTGTGCTGGTTCAGTCGCTGCTGGCTCTGCATGGTTCTGCGGCGGTCCCGTGGGCAGACCGCCATGCGACGACGTCTTAGGCGGCGCATCTCTGGTCAGGCCCGGCGACGAGGGCGCCTGGGTGCGGTGGTGGTGGTCTGCAGTAGCAACGCTGTCAGTCAGGCCCTCTGCGCTCCGCTGGGGCCGACAAGGTGGAGCGCCCAACGTAAGCGGATATCGGCTCACCTCTCGTCGAGTTGTGCAGCCAGGAAACATCAACGCCGTGGATATCCTCCATCGCAGACGTCTGCTCATGCGAAGGCTGGACGGCTGTCATTGTTGTTGTACGACGACCGTCGCCATCCGGTGATGCACAATGTGTGTGTTCACGGTCACGGGCGCGGCGAGCACTCTCGTCAGCGGGGTCTCGCGGGCGGCCGTTTCGCCGCAGGGTGACTGGGACTGGGGCTGATTGGAAATGCCGCGAGATGGGTAGGCCAGACAGGGTCGGCGCGGATCGTGCGGGCAGCTGATTCAGGCGACTCGTTGTATGCGTCGTACCAAAGTCTGCCGATTGGGACAACGGTTTCGGAGAGTCTCTGTTGTTGCGATATCGACTGCTGCGTTGACGTTATGCCCTCAGCATTTATCAGCCGGGTAGGCTACTGAACTACTCTCTGCATATGACGTCCGGCAGCGGAATCGGCTCCTCTTTCGCTCCACTTGACTGCGAGATCGACCGGACTTTTGAACCCCTAAATACTTTTTTCGCTAGCTCCAAGCTTATATAGGGACACCCTGAATCACCCAAGAGCAGCTGTCATGGTTTCAGCTGCTGACCTGACGCCGCCACGCTGAATAAATAGCTGACTGAATGACCATAAACCCAGTGCGCCGAGCTAGTGAACCCTTACCCGCAACCCCAAAACATCCGTTCGTCTGGCCGCTCCGGTGCACGATGCCACTGCGAGCAGGGAGCGCCTGCATCGGCCGAGCTAAATCGCGCTCGCCAGACAGCTGCCAGAGAATTGAGGTGCGGCTTGGCACATCAAACATGCCTTTGCCTCAGGAGTCACTCATATTCATGCAAATGAGTGGGCTGGCAGAGAGGACGGTACTTTAAGGTAGTTGCAGCAGGTTATTTCACAAGAATAATGATTCAGTGGGTATCGTAGAATGTGTTGCAACAGGCATGGTGCCGCCTGCACCTGCCGTCTCATCATCTCATTCGAGTTGTGGAAGGCTAAGTACAGTGCCCTGCCAGTACAGGTATCATCCCCCATTCATATCCAGACGCCGGGAGCCGTGCTTTTGTTCATGAAATGCGAAGTCATGTCAAGACGCTCAAGCGTTGCGCTCGGCGATCTTGGCCTTGACCTTCTCCTCCTTCTCGGCCTTGGTAAGCTTGGTGAGCTTGTACTTCTTAGACTCGGCCTTCCAGTGGTCCTTGGACTTCTTCTCCTCGGCGCCCTCCTCCTTCTTGTAAGGATCCTCACGGATCTGCTTGTGAGCATCCTGGTAGAGCTCCTCAAGACCGTCGGCCTCAATGTCATCGTCGATGTAGCCGGAAAACTGAGACTTGTAGCGCTCCTCATCGTCGTCGGCGAGAGTCTCCATGTACTCAGCGACGTGGCCGGCAAAGATGTACTTGCGGAGAGTCTCAGCGTCGAGCTCCTTGGACTCGATGTCGAAACCAGGGAAGCGGTTCTCGGAGTGAGGAACGAAGAGACCACCATCGGAGGCACCCTTCATGGCACCGAAGACACGGGCACCGGTGGAGGTGCGGGTGAGACCGACGTCAAGGAAGACCTTGAAGGGGCGGCGCTCCTCACCGTCGATCTCGACGGCCTCGGTGATGTTGTACTCACCGTCAGCCTCCTCGACACCGGTGAAGTGCTCATCGAGCTCAAGCTTCTTCAGGACACGGCGGGCAAGGAGGAGACCGGTGGCGTAAGCGGCAGACCAGTTGGTCAGACCGTGGGTGATACCGTAGGCCTTGAGCTCGTGGGCGTACGCAGCCATGAAGACCTTGTCGCCGGAGATCTCGGAGGTTACGATCTGAGCAACAATGTCCTTGTTGGTGAAGCGGACGACGAGGCGGTACTTGGGCGCATTGTACTTGTTCTTCGCCTGGGTGATCAACCTCTTACGGGCATAGTAATCGGCTGCGCGCAGTCAGTATAAGTCGCTGCAAGCAAATTTGGGGGCAAACGTACTCTTTCCAGAGCGGCGGCGCTTGTACTTCACCTGGTACCTGGAGAAGTAGGCGTCGTTCTTGACAAGCTTGGACTTTTCCCAGAGTCAGCGATTTGCGCTTCAAACCCGCATTCGAAGCAACTCGCAGAGACTCCAACCAATTCGCGGGATGGACCTCACACTGAGGTACTTCGAGCGTCTACTCAGGGCATACTTACGGTGGGCATCTTGACCTGTTATTAGTCTGTCGTTCCTGGAGTCAGGACGGCAAGTTCGCGATGCGAAATAGATGGTGGGCACAAATGCGCTAGCGAGGGTTTAGCGACACTTCAGTCGCGCCTCCAGTGCTCGAGGTGGGTGACCATATGAGTGACCAGGGACTTGAACATCATAACCCCAAACTCACACGACGAGTCTTGGACCACCTTGTACAATGAGGGTCTGGATTCACGCATTCGAATCCTATTCATAACCTTCTATTGCCCTTCGAGTGCTTTGAATTGTGCGATGCTCCTGCGACCGTTGGTTTTGCGGCAAGCGTTCGAACCTGCAAATAGATAATCAATGTGAAGTATTCTACTTTGTCGATGAGGCATACAATGTGGAGGTTTCCATTCGTGCTCCCTACACTTTCCCTGGAAATGATTATGTCGCGCTGGCATGATCAATATTTGTGTTTTGGTCGAGCATGGATTGCCTGATTGAGCTCACTTCAGGTGCCCCACCACGGGGGCTGGTCCAAGTGCTCGGGCGCGGTGACGACCAACTGTCCAGGCCGCCGCACCGGAGCATACAATTAACACCGCGCCTCTCTACACCCTTCATTGCACCCCTGCGTCTTGCGTTGAGCTTCAGTAAATATGGCGGAAGCTCCAATTGGTATGCTTTGGATCCATGCGCTCCAAGAGCGTTGCTGACACTGCATCAAGTCCTCGATGGCGGTACCGGTTTCTTGAAGGTCGGCTATGCAGGCCAGGTATGCTCTTTCTTCAAGCCCACACTCTTATAGACTCTTCAGACCCTGACAGTATTTTGATAGAACTTCCCGGAACACCAGTACCCTTCCATCGTTGGCCGGCCGATCCTCCGTACTGAAGAGCGCGATGCTGGCGACATTCAGCTCAAGGACATCATGTGCGGAGACGAGGCAGCAGCAGCGCGCTCTATGCTTCAGATCACATACCCTGTATGATAGCGATCCGCAATCGTTCGACATGGCAAAAGCTAATGCGCTTGAACCCTGCAGATGGAGAACGGTATCGTCAAGCGCTGGGATGATATGACACAGCTATGGGACTACACTTTCGCCGAGAAGCTCCAAATCGATCCCACCGGCCGCAAGATCCTCCTTACTGAACCGCCGATGAACCCTCTCAAGAACCGCGAGACCATGTGCGAGGTCATGTTCGAGCGCTACAACTTTGGCGGTGTGTACGTGGCTATCCAGGCTGTACTGGCTTTGTACGCGCAAGGTTTGTCATCTGGTGTCGTTGTCGACTCTGGTGATGGTGTTACACATATCGTCCCCGTTTACGAATCGACTGTCCTAAACCATCTCACACGCCGTCTCGACGTTGCCGGACGTGACGTAACACGTAACCTGATCTCTCTGCTTCTGCGAAGAGGATATGCACTCAACCGTACCGCCGATTTCGAAACAGTCAGGCAGATCAAGGAGAAGCTCTGCTACGTCTCGTACGATCTTGAGTTGGACCAGCGCCTTAGCGAGGACACAACGGTCTTGGTGGAATCATACACATTGCCAGACGGTCGTGTCATCCGTGTTGGTAGCGAACGTTTCGAGGCGCCCGAGTGTCTCTTCCAGCCTCACTTGGTCGATGTCGAGCAGCCTGGTATTGCTGAGTTCCTGTTCAATACCATCCAGTCAGCGGACGTTGATGTCAGGAGCAGCTTGTACAAGGCTATTGTGCTTAGTGGTGGTAGTAGCATGTACCCAGGTCTGCCCAGCCGATTGGAGAAGGAGCTCAAGCAGCTTTGGCTCACGAAGGTTCTCGGTGGTAACCCGGAGCGCCTCAATGTTCGTATCTTCTCTCCGTACTACAATCAATTGCTAACAATGGCACTAGAAATTCAAGGTCCGCATCGAGGACCCACCTCGGCGACGACACATGGTTTTCTTGGGAGGTGCTGTGCTTGCGAACATTGTAAGTAGATCACAAGACATGGACCTCCAGCGATTGCTGACCTGGTCTAGATGGCCGATAAGGAGAACATGTGGATATCAAAGGCAGAATGGGAAGAACAGGGATCACGTGCGCTCGAGAAGCTGGGCGCAAGATAACCAAAACGAGAACACCTGCAGCATGCGGCTCCAGAGCAGTTTGAAAGACATGGACCTAGAAATGACAGCCAAATACTATGCAGCCGTAAGGGCACCTAAAGGCTCATCTTCCGTTGATGTGTGGTGTCTCAGCCAGCCCATTGCTCATGCGACATGGCACTGAAGGCTTCTTTCTCCTCATCACAGAAGCTGTATAACGTTGATCCTTCTTCCTTCGCGCCTCAACAGCCGCCCGCAAGCCGTCTCGACGGCGTCTTGTTGCATACAGCCAGCCGTACGGGCCGATGGTTCGACAGACGTCGATAGCTTGCTATACCCGAGCACATCCGGCTCTATCGCTCACGCACTGCAGTCGCACGAGAAAAACGCCGCATCTATGCAGTACTACATCGATCCTAATCAACATCAGTTTCGGCAGACCTAACCACCCAATTGCCTGTAGTAACGCCACAAGGTTCCTGCAGCGGATAAACGCATCTGAATCTTGCACCTGCCACGCCATCGCATCATCAAGTTCAAACGGTAACAGCCGCCCTAAGCTGGTCGAAATCTTAGAATCGCATTTTCCCAACCCTCATCTGCCCGAGGTGCACGAAAGGCGGAGAAAGGCCGATGCGGTAACGCTTCTCTAGCCCGCACTTTAAATTTGACGCCCTGAAGCGCGGATCATGATGATGTCGTGAGCGTCTAGAGGGCTCTGGAGGCTTTGCGTAGATGTTTCTGGCCAGCAGGGAGGAAGTGGCCAGACGTAGGGTCACAGTACTCGAGAAGATGCTAGCTATGTGCAACAAAATTGATACGGAGAAGCCTGCAGTACTTTTTACCACTGGGTGGTAAAGCCCACCTCTGATCGAGCTGGGGTGTATTGTGGGCACTGTGAGAATCGCGGTCAGAGCGCATCAACGAATGGTTGTCGAGCCAATGTAGAATCTTCTACGATCTGCGCTGGAACCAGCTTGTCATGAAACACCCATATTTGGTACCCCAGGCACGGGTACCAGCAGTGGGGTGACTTGTCGACGACACGACTTTAGGTGGCTCAGGAACCGTTCAGTCATTGACAGCCACTGATGTGCCTTTTCGCCACAATTGCCCGGCGAGCAGTGAGCACCGTCATATGAAACAAAGAACTCGATGAGTGCGCCTATCAGCTTCTGATTCGCTCGGCCGTTACAGGCATGGAATTCATGATTTCCAGTGCGGAGGCCCCAAAGATTAGCGCCCGAGCAGCACGTGAGCTGGGTGCCGGCTTTACCGCGATGGAGACCTGCGTCATGCTACCCTGCTGCACAATGGAGCGTTACGAGTTAGACAACAATTCGCATCGCTAGCGGTTTAAGGCCCCCGCTGTGCGAACCAAGGCCAATTCAATTCTGTGATGACGCTGGTGCTGGCGTTCGCTTGACCAGGGAGGCATTAATGTAAAAACTCTATGTTCCCGCGCGGTTCGTGTGCAATAATATCGCATTGCTCTTTAATACGACACCCAACGCAGGAACACATTCTCCAAACACTCGATCCACAACGTGCACCTCAAGCTCGCGGCACTCCACCTTATTCACTTAGCAATTGTGGAGCTCACCAGTACAACGCGCCATAAAGCCGGTCCACTGCTACACCTTGCACGCGCTGCTCTGATAGCCATTTTGCCCACCACTGACAGGGCGCTGGTGCCTCCAATCCAAGAATCCCAGGGTCCACTACTCCATCCTCTTAGGGACCGACGTAGCACCAAGGCGCACCGCCAGTCAAAGATCAACAACAGGATTTCCAATAAGATTTGGGTGCGTCCCAAGCCTTGTCTTGACACCAAGCATTCCACGGCCGTCCCGCTGCTAGATATATTAGAGGCTGCCTGACTGGAACTGGGCCTGTGCTCGGTACTTTCGGATATCCTCCCATATCCTCCCTTCCTCTTCGCTACCAAGGTGATCGAGCAAACATCTCCGTTTGCACGACATTTTCTCGTTGCAACTTTCCGAAGGTCCACGTACCATCACGTCATATGAGATCCCCATCGCCTCTGCCTTCGGCGCGTTCGACTCTCTCACACCTGACCAATTCCCACAACCCCAATTCCAAGACGATGTCGCCTGCACGCAACATGCCCACGGTGAGCTCGCCTCTCTCGCCTAGGACGGAGCCTTTGGCAGTTCCTTCCGGTCGCCGGCGACCTCAAGTGCACTCTCGCCAGTCATCTACCACTGGCCCCGCCATGCACCTGCGACTCCCTTCTTTGCCACGCTTCCACCCCGCCAACTTTGGGACTCCCAGCTCTAGCGCTTCTGCCACGCCCGTGACTGGCCCCAACAGCCCCAATCCTCCTATATCTCCTCGATCAGGCAGCACTGTCAGCAAGTACGAAGCCCAAAAGCAGATGTACCTCTACCAGCAGCAGCTTCAGGCCAGGACCACCACTCAGGTTCGTGGATCGCTCTCTGCTCGGCCTACCAGTCCTCGTCTCGACCCTTTGGCCAGTCCTGGAGCAGTCACTCCCCTCGAACTCGAAGGCACCGACAGCTACCTCACTGCCGGAGTAAATCCCCAGGAAGCTGCTTCGCACGTGGAGAGGTTGATCCGTGAAGAAGCCAGCCGCCGTGGCGACCTCTCTCCTGGACGTACGACCTCAGTTGGAGGCAGGTGACTCGCCGAACCCGCAGAACATCGTAATCGAGTGGGCAAGAAAACGCAAGTTCAAGCACAGCAGCGGTCGCAAAGGTGACATCTATGGCCTATCTTCAGCATGATTTTTCGGAGTTTTTCACCATTTGGAGTCGGAGCATAATCGGCGTTCTATACCACCTCACCGCACATCCAGCACAACCAAAAAGTGGCTCCAGCATCACCTTAGAGTTTCCACTTTTCGCCCACTAGGCCGACAAACCGCAAAAGCAATCTCATATATGCTAGATCGAAACTCTCCTTGTCACGGTCCTACTGGGGGATCATTGGTCTACTTCTATGGTCACTGGACGAAGCGTTTTTCCTTTCTCTGCTCTTTACATCGCCCACACCCAAGTGCTGGCGTGTGTGGCCTGATCGGTCGCTTATGCATACCAAGCACCCCATTTCCCTTGCCTCAGCATGTATCGCATCTCGCCTGTCGTAGCTTGTACCAAACGCTCCGCCTACTGGCATTGAGCAAGACAGATGACGAGTCTCACTCTTAGATAGCTCAGACTGAATACATTTCTTCGAACATGCAACTCGCCTCGAAACCCAGTGCACGGCCATCCTCGAATCCTTTTGAAAAGCCGAAGGCTATTGCCACTTTTAGTGATGCCAATGTCGACATTCAAATTGGCCTTCCCAACTCGTCTTCCCAACTGCCGAGTGTGCCGTGGAGCTCGCCTCCACAGCGCTCTGTCGACTCAGAGACATCCACGATGCTCGACAAGGCTGCAACGGCACAGACTTGCATTTTCAGACGCAATGCGACCATCACTACCCAAACAGCAATGTCAACCACCTTTCTCTGAAACCCAACAGCGCAGTGGTTGTGGGCATCGCTTCGGGCCGCGCCCACAATATCCTTACCAATCATCCCCTCAAGCCTGATCGCAGCCCTCCAAATCGGTCACTACCAGCAAGTTGCAGCAACCCACTTTACCAACTCCTACGATTCTCAAGGCGATCAAGCCCCGAGGCAGCCCCGCCAAGCCAGCAGAGTTGGACGGTGCTCAACGAACTCCACAATCAGTTTCGCTGGCGCTCCACCATAGGAGCCAGGAGCTACGATACCCAGACAATCGCCATATCAGATTCTGCATTAGGACGTACCCACCTTCTAGTAATGTAAGGGTGATCTTGGCGTTGGACGAATTCTGAGCATCTTCGTAAAGTGGACCTCGGGAGTCAGTACGTGCGCGACGTCGTTATGCATGTGTCGACAGGGCATTAACTGTACCACACGAAGCAAAAGAAGCAGGACATATGGCGGCCGCATTCCTGCGACTTGGACGCTCGCGCAGACACAAAGGCGCAAAAGCAACATGCAAATACGAAGAGATTCTATTCTTGCAACGGCTTGCGCACAGACAGTCCGACTTCCGATCGTGCTTACCCTGCATGCGGATTCGCCACGAGCGCGATTGTATGCCCGACAAGGCAGGAACTACACAGTACATTCGATGGTGTTATCGAAAGCTTGATGGCACAAATCAGCGCATTGTGGTTGGTGTATACTGATGCTTTCCTTAACAGTGTGCGGGGTGAACGGACAATCGCCCCCGGATCGCCAGGAGAAAATTTCGAGAAGGCTGGCGGCTGCTTGCGCAAAGCAAATTGAAACCGGCTGTTGCTGAGATCTTTGACGATTGCAGCACTCAGTTTCAAGGCATCGAGTTACAACGATAACGTCAGGAAAAGCATCGAAACGGACCGGATAAAAGTCGCCGAGTCCGAGGCCGTGTTCGTTCCTAAATGGCCCCACATGTGGTTTGCTGTACGAGTACGTGCGCGACAGTAACAGCAGAAGGTGCACCCAGTCACCGCTCATCTTTGCGACGAGTAAGTCTGATATCAGCGTGATCGGGCTCTAACCGAGCTTCGCTGCCAGCGATCTCTTCACGAATTTTTGGAGTCCCTCCCGATCATTCGGTGGCGGCTTGATGTCGAACGAGTAAGCGAGGGAGGAGCGCATGATAAGATAAACAGTATCACTGTCCCAGCACCAGCAATTTCGTGCACCGGCTGCACTTACTAGATGATCGCGATTCGCAGACCCCCGGCAGGAGCTGTTTGGGTAAGAGAAACAACGCCGGCTAGGTAAGGTGAATTGGCTGCTGCTTGGCTCACCCAAGTCGCGTCCACCTGCTCCGAGGTTACCGCCCTAGCACCAGCCTGAAGCCAGCATCAACAAAGATGCGACCGATCTGTCCTTGGGACGAGATAATAGTCGAATCACAGACGTCTGTAGAAGCGTGAATGCTACTGTGATGAGCATCACGATCACCGATTTCTCTCTGCTGCCTCACTAATTCAACGCGCAAGCGGGAGATTCGTTCTTTTGTGGAAATTTACTTTCGCTCCGTGTGGGCGCTCCATCAAATCGAGGTTCACCGATTCCGCGCGCGTAGCGGTCGATCGAATCAACAGTTTTGCAAGGGAACCTGGAATGTGATGTTGGAGCAACGCTCGGCTATTACGTCAGTGGCGTTGAATGCTGTGCTTTAGCGTGGATCCCCAGTGTTAACTGGTTGTGGACAGGTCGTTCTCATCACCCTCAAACTGCCGGTCGGCACCTGCAAAACTGCATGCCCCGCTGGAGAGACTGGTGAAAATGTGTCTCGCAACTTTGAGAACCAAAGTCCGGCTTCTTCCACAGCTGCACCCGCAATTCCCGAGTATACTGCCGCAAGGACCCCAGTAACCAATACGTATGCGTGTCTGTCAAGTTGGCTCAAAGGACCGAATGCTGTCATGGGCAATCATCAGCTTTTGCATATCCTCATTTCCCCATGTTCTAACCCCGCGTTCGAGAGAGCACCGTTGTTGCACATTTTGTCGATCTTGGTGGCGGCAATCAAGGAGCGCGACTACAGGATAGGTCCCTGAATGAGTGAGAACACGATTAATCCTAGAACAACCAATAAGAGCACGCAAATGTAGGAGTTGGCCATTCAGAAACCTCAAGAAACGTCTGTAGGCCACCTCGTATTCTCATTCATTCATGCACCCACCTTGTAGGTGTGAAATGACTGCAAGTCGTTACAGGTAGTGCCTGATAATCTGCCGCCTGCAGCTTGACTAGTTGTGGAGCAGTGCCAAGGTTAGGGGTGCTAAGAGTATTGGTTATCACCGTGACTGTCTACTATGGTATGTTCCATCGATGAGCATCACAGTGCATCGTTACTTTGCGCACTCATCGCGCTTTGCGCTGGTCATCATTCACGCACTATCTCACATGCGAAGCACGTCTTCGCTCACCAGGTTGGGCATCAATACCTTGACGACCCTCGCTGAACACAGACTTCGTCGCAGTGCACACAGTGGTGCGCCGAACATCCATCTGGTCCTGTGAATATAATTACCGGGAGACAGAGGGCTTGCTCGCCACAGCTTCTTCGATGTCGTGCGCGCCGTTGTGCAGGAAGGATTGTATTCAACGTCAACATGCATGTCAGAAGTGCTGTGTATTGAACTGTGAAGGAAATGTGGGTACAGAAGGATGGGCGCATAGGGCGGCAACGGCACGCATAAGTGATCACCGAGGACTGAACTGGTGCAGCCTGAATTCTTCTTACTTCGGGCATTGTGGACACGTCCTATGATATTGTCACTTGCGCTTACGAACACACACACACGTATGTGCAAGGTATTGGGAATTGTGGTGAACACTCTCAGCTCTTCCAACCGTTCCTAAATCCAATTCTCAACACCCTGTACCGAAAATTCATGCAGAAAAGAGTACAAACATATGACAACGCGCCCTGTTTCCCTGGACGACATACTGAGAGCATTTTGGTCGCAGCTACAGCGTATCCAAGCACGGTTCTCTCTGGTAGAGGATGACGCCATTGCTACCTAGGCGTAGTCCAATGTCTGCACCGAATAGAGGCCGAGCCTTCACGAAAGTGTGAAGCTTATGAGCAGACAGAAGACTTGTACAGTAAGTAAAGATGGAAGTCAGCAATTAGCTTGTACATGGCACCGTCCGCAGTGCCCACGTCCTTGGCATGTTCCTGCACTGTGGCCATACTTGCCTCGCTGGAGGCATTATGAAGAGTGAACTGCACATCTTCTGCTGCAGCTTTCGCGATCTTTGAAATGTCAACTGGTCAGTCACCCATATAGATACCGATTGGCACCAGCATGCATTTCTTGTTGTTGGCCTCCTCTGTCCCTGCGAGCTTCTGCGCAGATTCATTGTCGAACTTGTTGTGCTACATGCTTTTGGAGAGGAATGCAAAGTGATCTGGATTTTCATCGTGTAATCCCATCACTTTCTCGGTAGCCGCCTATGTCTGTTCAGTTCTCTATTCTAAAAACACTTTCTCGGTTGCTTTGTACTTAGCGATTCACCTTGAGGTTGCCAGCAAATGCGCGCAGGAAGCAAGATAGCTTCATACATAGTACGACTTTGCGGATATGGTACGTACGTACCTAGCCATTGGCGGTTTGCATGAGGGTGCCATCCAAAAGAAGAGGGCTATTGTACAATCTGAAGGTAACCAGTGGTCTCCGGTCTATCCAGGGCAACTTGGAGGGTTACCTGTACCGCTGAACGATTGGAGCGTGGAGGCAGCTGCAAAGGTTCGGATTTTGGAAATGCAAGAGCAAAGCAGCTGCAAACAGCCGGCATCTGCTAGAGCTTACCGGGCGAAACGAGGGAGAGAAGGAGCATCAAAAGAATGTTTAGAGGTTGGGAAATACGAAACTTGAAGTTCGGTCGATAGTACGGAAATATTCTTGTGATCTTACCAGTGCTAATAGTATGTCCTGATCTGACTGCTTGCTACAATGCCCGGAAAGATACCTTAATGCATTGTACGTTTTTCTTCAGCAATATATTGCGCCTATGGTGCCTTACCTCCTCATACTGTCCTACAAGATCTCAGCTCCCAATCTACACGATTTAGAAAGCCTGTAAATCTGCATCGACACCAGAAGAGACCTTGCTGATAGTTCGTGTGACTCATTCCTCAATTTTCTGCGCATGTCTAAGGTTAGGCATTTTTGGGAGCAAAACGCGGCAGCCCCATGGCGACGTCCGCTGCAAATCCGGGTATTCTTGCATGAGCTTCGGGTTTCTGGAGCCAGCAAAGGATCGGTGGTGGGTCTTGAGAGCCTGGAAAGCGATTATGTTATCAATCTTACTTGTAATTTCAGAAGCATGCTCGTAAAAAAAACCCTGTATGTAAATTCATCGTCGTCCACTTTCCCGAGATAGGTCTGCAGATTCTTTAGAGCTTGCTGAAGGGGTCTTGCGTCAGCATACTTGTCGCCAAGTTTGTAAGATTCAACAGCAGCGCAAACATAGTCAAGAAAATCCATACAAGCGTTGAGATCCGACTGGGTGTAAAAAGTCTGTTGGAAAATCTCGAACTTCACTGGTAGACGCAAAGTGATCAAGATGATCACCCTCGAACTCGATGACATTGCTGAAGACTTTAAGATCCTCGTCAGTACCTCTTAGTATTATCTTCATCCTAAAACTGACCATAAACTCACCGGTAAACTCCTTGGGTGAGATTCTCGGACGTGGCTCTCGTGGTTGTGACGAACATTCATGTCAGATAAGGCAGGAGTATTCAAGGTTATGTCACACTTGTATCAGCAATGACGAACTCGGCGTAACAGAGATAGAAACTACGGAGCGCTCGAGTCCTGAAAGGCTCCTGCATAGTATCCGTCATTGTGAAGCCACGATCGGGTGCTTGAGTGTGGTCAGAAAGGTGGAATGATCTGTAGCCTGAAACGCCAGCCGACCGTGGTGCAATAAAGAGCGTCTTGGCAGAGACTAGATGGATGTGAGGCTGAGTTGAGCTGCTCAAATTGTGTCGTTTCTCAAATGAGAAGGGGTCGTATTTTGACATAGACCTCCACGACAACACTTTTGTCGTGGAGGGAAGCGAGCGCAATATAAACTCTTTGTAGTAGGCGCCCTATGCTAGCCCTGACTTATCGTGTTGGGACTTGTAAAAGTCTTTTCAGACTTAGGAGGTACATCTACCGAATACCTTGTGGCATTCGGCCTGAGCTCGGGTGACACACTCCTCGTTCCTTCCACAGAACGCGTAGCATATTGGTTTGCATTCTCCTCCAGGTCGCGCTCCTTACCCGTTCGTGACTGCCCGTATACAAGGGTCTCAATGACGCTCCTTCCCCAGCCTTCTCTTCGCTCACTTACGGATTCCAGTACTCTTACTGGCTGACTGATGCGGTGGACGCCGGAGTCGTAGAAGTTGGTCTGTGCTATGGTGCCCTCTTCGGCAGCAAAGTTTTGGATAGTGGAGTCACCTGCCGTTATTGGGTTTAAGGGAAATCGCTTGATGATCCTCCGATTGACACGGTGTAAGGAGCCCCACACATAAAAATTGCGAGGGTGAGAGTTGCGTCGTTCGGCAAGCGCATTTTCTGATAGCCAGAAGCTCTTGCGGAACACTGCGCGTCGATATCAGCAATTGAAATACCGAAAGACGGTCTTGTAACTTACTGGGACGGAGACTTGCAGTGTTGACGGCGACGAGGGCAATGGCCAGTTCGCGAGCTCCCCAGCGAGCGATGATGCGGACCGTAATGTTGGGTACCACTGTCAAAGAAACACGAATAATACATGCAGACATGACGAAAATGCCCGATGAAATCAACAAGAATACACCCACACGTCGAGGCAGGGGAATCCGTAGGGTCCAGAGCATTGGAAGCGGTATGGTAAGCTGAAATGCATCAGTAAATGCATTGAAACAGCTGAGCACAATGAAGAAGGCCGATGACGCTGTGCACACATTGGCAGGGAGCGGTCGAACTTGAAATCTACGCTCGAAAGGCAGACACATCAGACTCAACATTAGAGTCGTCGAAATAAACCCAATAATGCAAATCGCGGTTGTAAAGTTGAGCAACTTCTTCTGCCATATCCCAAAAGCTAGCCGCCGGTGCAGGATGACGACGACTGCTTTGAGACTGAATATCATCACAATACTGCACGACATTAGATAATGAACTTGGACCCTCTCGTGATTCTCGAGACTTACTAGGCGTAGAGTGATGATGTACAACTTGAAACCGAATGATGCCATCTCGACCTGATGCTCAGTAAGAACCCACACCTCTGATGCGGAATAGTCGATATTCGTAGCCGTAGAGTACGTGACGTGTATGCCGACGATGATAACTGCCCAGCATAGGACAGCAAAGAAGGCGAATGCATCATCGATTTGAAGTCCGCGTAGACCAACCGTTCGCAATCGCACTACAAAGCGCAGCACCACCCATAGAACTCCAATAGAGTAGATTGCCCATATTTCAGGTAGGAATTTACGATCCTTGACTGGTGCCATGCGACCTTTCGCGCTTCCTATGCAGGCAGCACCAGATAAACAGTTTCACAAGAGCGGTCGGTAAAGAAAACGACGTGGATCGGAGATGAGTGGAAGTCCGGAGAATAGAGCCGACATGCTCAAGCACTGCAATCTGTAGAGCCTTGATCAGGTATATGAGTGCATTATCGAGGAGGATTCCACCATTTGGAAAATAGCTGTCTTGCGTCCAGATACGGTGTTGGCGTTGCAAGCATAGTTTCACCAAACTTTCCATATGCAGACAGTGTCAATATCAACTGTTGCGCGTGTTCGGTACGCTTGCAACAAGTCTGACCAATTTTAGCACTATTGTCCTCTTCCGCGGTTTGAGATCTTCGCTGTGGCTTCGAATGGATCGGAGATGGCTGGTTCTCAATTGCATCTTCGAGATAGTGAAGAGTCTTGAGATGTTCAGAAGTCGATCATGGTGGTTCAACAACAGCATGATCAGCAGACGCCGCAGTCCGCAAAACAAGCTTTCTCGACTGACAATTTGGGCCGTCCGGTGAGATCTCCAACGATGGAGATCAGCCCAGCGCGAGAAAACTTTGCGAGTGCGAATAGACGTCGGCACAGTCGGGTAGTTTGGGAGTCTCGCTTTCGGAGCAATTTCATTAGAGATCGAGGCGGTGAGTCAAAGCAGTGTCACCGTTCCCCCTTAACTGCCTGGATCTGTTGAGGCTGAACCCGTCCGGAGAGCTCATCAGTAGCCTTTGAGAAGCGAAAAGGCAATAGGTTTTGGCGATGTTAGGAGAATAAGGTGAGTGGAGACAAAACCGGACAACAGCAGCTCTTCACGAGTGGTCAACCACCTGATTATTGACCCGCCGTTACGTGCTTACATAGGGCAGATTGAACGGGAAGTCTTGTTTTGAAGGCCCTATAATTATAAATAAAAGAAATGTGATTCATTAAAAGATGGAATGTCACCAAAGAGGGGTGCATGAATGCAGGCACTGCAACGGTGACAGCCCATAGCCTGTGTATGATATTGCACACATGTATCACAAGCAGCGTAGCAAGTTCGTGGATTAAGCAGTTCTGCTGAACGAGTGAATTGGTGAGACTAGCATCCGTATATGAATATATTATTTTCTTGTTCGCGGTAACAAGTTCGAAGGAGCATGCCCTAGACCGGGCTTTGAGCGTGAGGGAAGGGTGCCAGGGTAGCAAATTCCTAGCTGGCGGCTACATGAGCGCTCGATTTCTCCATAGTTGCCCAAGCGTGACCAGCGTACTTCAAGTTGACTTGGCTATTGATGGCTTTTGGCCACGACTAGGTTTGAGACATGTGGAGACCAATCGCACTTACGAGTCCGAAGAGCTCGCTGCGCTATTGATAATGACTGCATCGTAGGTGGAGTCCAACATTGAGTCTGAGTTTTTCGGTCGGCCCTGAGTGGCCGGAGGACGTGCAGTCGACAGGCACATGTCCGACGAAATGCCGCTCGTCTTGGTGATCAGGCTCGCATGGACTTAGGTCGAATGCCTCAAGGAAATAGTATTCCTGAGGTTCTCACAGGGACGCAATCAATCATAGTTGCCAGGCCCACCGATTTGACTAGCAAAGGCAGTGGAAACACTTCGAGCATCATCGTCGTCGAATCCGAGACCGTTTCGCAGACCACGACCGGCAGCAAAGCCTCCCCCCATGTTGGAACCCTGGCGAGTCGACTCGACGAAGCGGTTCAGCCGATCAGACTGACTAAGGGATGTGGGCTTGTTGTAGTCATTGAGGTTCAGACCAGAGAGGCTGATGCCACCAGGAGCATCGCTGCGAGTATCCGTAAGCTCACTCGCCGCAATAGACTCGCCTGCGACGCTCTGTGGTGCCCTAGGCTGTCCTCTTCCACCTTGACCGTTGCGGCCAGGTAGAGGCCACGACTCCTGGAAGTTGGAAAACATGGGAGGGTAATTAGAGGGCACACCACCAAGAGCAGACGAGTGGACAGACGAAACATCGTCGGGAATGTAGCCAACGATTGAGCTATTATCGTTGTATTCCTGACGAGTTGGCTTGCCACCGTTGTAGCTGCCTTGACGACCCGAGGTCATGGCATTGGCGTGCTGGTAGGCCATCTGGTAGCGTTGGGGTCCGCGGTACGTTTGCTTTGGGCGACTAAACTGCAGCAGCGAAACCTGAAGGTTAGACAGAGGTCCCTCTACAAGGCAGTTACGCTCCTTGAAGTGAAGCAATAGGTAGTGCCACAGCGGGTGCTTGCTGAGCACCTTGGGATTCCCAAGGATGACAAGACCATACTTGGCACGAGTGAGAGCGACGTTGAGACGACGAGGGTCGCTCAAGAAACCGATACCTTGGTGGTCGTTCGAACGAACACAAGACAGAATGATGAAGTCCTTCTCACGGCCCTGGAAGGCGTCGACTGACGCAACCTCAACCTCCTTGTAATTCTCCTTCTTGAAGCTGCCAGTTGCCTGCATGGAACTGACGACGTAGCTGCGCTGTCCCTCGTATGGTGTAATGATACCAATATCGCTGGGCTGCACACCTGCTTTGAAGAAGCGAGTGACGATCTTCTCGACATTCTGAGCCTCTGTTCGGTTGAGGTAAGATGTTCCACTGGCCGAGATCTCCTCAGCACCAAGGTTGGACCAGAACATCATGGGATTATCGGCAACGGGCCATGGAAAGTCAACGTCGCGACGGACACGCTCCTGCATAGTGACACCGTTCTGGAGCGAGCCTTCGTAAAACATGTTCGATGGAAATTCAGACAGGCAAGGGTGCATGCGGTACTGAACCTGGAGACGGATCGGAGAGCAACCCAAGATGACTAAGCGTTCGAACAGAGATTGGTTGAGCCCTGCAGTAGCGGCCTTCTTGTTCATAATGACGGGACCAAGCTGCTGGTGATCACCAACGAGAACAACCTGCTTGCACCCAAGGACAAGAGGAATCATACATTCGGGCTCTGCCGACTGGGTAGACTCGTCGATCAAGACTGTGCGAAACTTCATCTTGGACAGACGTGGGTCGCCAGCACCAACGCAAGTGCAGCAAATGACATCTGCAGCGTTGAGAATCTCGCGCTCGGCCGCTCGAGTGAGCTGCTTAAACTTCTTTTCATCCTGGCTGGATAGCTCGCCGACGTCGCTCTTCAGCTGGTTAAGCTTGTTGAGCTCGACATTGGTGTCGTTCATACGAACTTGCTCGTGGAGGGACAGGAAACCCACAGGAGACTCGACATCCTCTCTCGACTTCGCAGTGACGCGGACGGTCTTCAGTCCAGTGAGATGAATACGTTCGCATAGCTGGTCGACGGCAACGTTGGATGGCGCACACACGAGCACTTGACTGGCGCTGATTTTGCAGAGGTGATAGATGATGGTAGCTGAAGTCACGGTCTTTCCGGTACCCGGAGGACCCTGAATCAAGCTAAGAGGCTTCTGCAGCACGCTCTTCACGGCATTGATCTGACTGCCGTTCAGCTCTGGGAGACCAGGCACACTGAACTTGCGGGGTATCGTGATCTTCATAGGCGCTGAAGCGACCTCGTGACCAAGAAGGCGATGGAAGATGTATCCAGATACACTCATCTCATCAATGGCGAAAGTCTTCATGGCGTGCTGCATGCGGTCGAACGAGGTCGCCTTCCATACGTAGTCGGCGCTGAAGTTGTGGGTGCATTCGGTAGGAACTGACTTGTGATCGCCCTTTGTGCGAAGCTCGATGGTCACCTCGTCAGACTGGTTGTTGGGAATCTTGATCACGTATCCAACACCTTCCCAGTGAGGGCGCAATTCTCCAGTATATCGCAGACGCATCTCATCTCCCACGGCGAGCTTAACATCACCGAGCTCGAGCTTGGGAAGAATGAAGCTAGCAGTGTGCTTGTTGTTGAGGGCCATATCCCAGCGCACGATCAGATTGTCCTGCGACTGCGACTCCTTCAGCTTGCGATCGTAGTCAGCCTCGATCTTCACCAGCGGCCCAAAGACGTTCTGATACTGGAAAGCGTCATCATAGCGCAGCAACACCTTAGCAATGACCTCCTCTTGCCCAGCTCCCTTCTCTAGATCTGCGATTGTAGCATTTGCGTTGTCCTTCCACAGCTCCTCGAGCTTAGCGATCGTTTGCGGACTAAGGTGACGAGCGCGGAGCTGCTCTTGATCGGTCGGCGGTGGCACGAGCCAAGGGAGGAACGAGCGGTCTTCGATCAATGGCTGCCAGCGCGAGGTGTCCCAGTTCATATCTTTTTGCGACGGCATTGAGGCGCATGGCTGACGGCAAAGAAGTACGACAACGGTGTCTGACTTGGCCGGGATGAAACCAAGCAAAAACACGTTCTTGACGCCGCAGCTGTAGCATTCGAGAGTGGTGTCGCCGAGCGAGGAGGCTGGATGCAACTGCACCTCCTTGTGGCGGGCACGAACCAGGTGGTTGATGATGTGCGAGGACGAGGAGTTTCCACGAGCGCTACAGAACCACTTATTACATGCCAAACATTTGACGACGCTGCCTGCATTATGGATACCACAGTATGCGCAAGCATGGGCTGGGAGCTCGACTTCCTCCTCTTCTTTGACGAGCTGCTGTCCGTTTGCCCCTCCAGCCGGCATGTCCATCATGCTCTCCACGTCATCGTCGAAGAGGTCTTCGTCTTCGTCATCGGTCCTGCGGCGGCGGGCGCTCAGCCCGGTGATCTCATCGTCGCCGGCGCCAGCGTTGATGGTGGCGGCAGAGTCGGACACCAAGTGGTTGCCCATGTGGGTGAAGGCGCCCTCCATGGTAGCGGCGGCGGCGGTGATGCAGGTGCACTCGAGGTGTGTTGAGTATTTGTTCGATATTTAGTTCGCGAGTGCGCAAAGTCGGTGCGGCAACCAATGTCGGTGGGGTTGCGATCGGGGGGTGAAGAAGTTTCAGCCGTTCACACCATCTCCAGCACGTATATCTCTTGTGTGCGGTGGTTTGCGCACAGCTTGCAATGCTGTGGTCGTGGCGTTCAAAAGTTCGTTGTCAAGTCGCGCAAGCTTGCCATCGTAATCGGCGGACGGAGGCAATCGCCTTGGCATGCCCCTCCATAGGAACGCGAGGAAGATCGCACTCCGTCGTCACCACAAACCTTCACAACACCCTCTGGAGTACTTTCCAGATTAGAGGAGCAGTTTTGCACATGATTGTACCCCCATGCACGTTACAGGTTTAAGCTGCGGGCACTCTACTCGTGTCACAGTCGACTGTGACCTTCTCCACACCTACAGCTCTGAGGTTGTAGGCTGAGTTGCTGCCAGGGAGGACGAGATATCAGTGAGTTGAATCCCTATGCAATGTTGTGACTACTTGATCTTACAGTGATTTTTGGAGCAATCTATTACAGAATTGCCGATGTACGTGTCCACTATTTAGCAAATGCTCAGCCTTCGGGCTGACTCTAGGGCCATCATTCTGCGCAGCTATCTCACACGCAGCACAGTGCACTTTGCAGTTGATCGAGAGTTACCACCATGACCATTGTACGGCTCATAATCCCACCATAAGGAAAGGTGCTATGTTTCTTTGCGCCCTCCTCTGAGCTTTGCGGCACTTGGCCGTCTCGGCATGATCCTTGAGCATCTCGAGACAACACCGCGCTCAAACAGACTTGACTGCCACTTCATCGAGATCTTCCATATCATGGAAGGTCCAGATCGCCTCAAAGACTCTCAACATCTTTTCGTGCCTCGTCATCCTCCTACATTGCCTGGCTAAAACACACGTATCAAAACGTCGCCCCACTCATCGACCACACGTGGGTCAAACACTGCTAGAAGCTCCTCGTGGAAGCCAGCGTATTATGGGGAAGCACAGGCAAGTGGAGCGCTTCATCTCGTACCGTGCTCCAAAGCTGCCGTGCCGTTAGTTGGAAACATTGGCAGGGAATTGTTGGGAAGAATGGGTCAGGGGTAAAAAAAAAACCCTCCGAAGTCTGATGAAGGGGAAATGATGGGAATTGCGACTCCGTGAGCCGCGCAAAGGTTACCATGTGTATCGGTCTGACCACGGCCAGCGATAGCGCAGGCTACCCCGGATCAGCAAACGCCGGGATCGTGTCGCAGGATTAAGCGCGCGGAAATTTGGAGTGCACGGGATCTTTGGTCGTGGGGAGGCTTGCGTCTGGCAGGTGCGGCTTGTTTCAATTCATTCCACGTTGGAAATTACTGAAACCAATGGGTGACGAAAGAAAATCGGTACCGAGCCGTAGATGAAACATCTAGGTGTTCAGAAGGCGGATACGTCGGAACAAGTGCTCGACACGACGGGAGAGTATCATTCTCTTGCGGCAGTGGAATTGCTCTACTGAGTTGTCAGCGCATACGCCGGGTCATGAAGCAGAACGGTAATGACATGACCAAGAAGATGGGAGATGGCTGAGATTGTTCGTGATACATTTTGCTATTCATATGTAACGGCTGTGTCTGCTCGTCTGGTATCGTGATGCTATTGCTCATCAAGCTTGGTCTGGAAGGCGCTTGGCCGGTATATGTAGAAAGAAACAAAAGTCAGATTCCGGACGCCGAAATGCTATGCCGCAAGCGAAATACAGAAAAATTCAAACATGTGAGTGAAGACACCTCTCGGGGGACTAGGCATCCTCAATAACGCCGGTGGCAAGCATGCTCTCCTTCAGCTGCTTCTTGTACTCTCGCTCCATTCCGTGTCTAACTGCCTCCAGGACGTTATCGACGGTGGCCTTGGGAGTGAAGTTAGGCTTGGTACCAGCTTGGTAGACACCTGTCTTAACAAGAATGGAATACCAGTTGGCCTCGTTGGTGTGCTTATCGAACTCGTTGGTGCCCCTGATGTCAGATTCAGGTGTATCGCCGACGAAGTAGACCGTCTCGGGAGCTTCATTGATGCCGTGAGTATCCTTGCGCCATCTCTTTAGAAGACGGGTAGCAAACACGAAGGTCCCAATCTGGGGCTTGCCAAAAGCGGTAGTCTGGAGTTCTTTGCCGGTGACTGCCTTGTACATGGCCTCGAGCGAGACACGAAGAGCACCCATGCCGATACGAGTGAGGTCGTGGGATGCACTCCAGACGACGTCGTTGTGGGAGAAGAAGACTGGTGGGCCCTCATCGAAGGTCTCAGACCTTGTACCAAGCCGACCATTCTTGGACATGAGTAAGTCGAGAATGATCTGCTGGTCAGAGGCCCAATCGCGGGAGTCAGCAAAGACGAAGATCGCCTCGATCTCGACCTCAGCAAAGTTGCGGGTTCGCGAGTTCTTGTATTCTTCCTCAGTCAGTGTGCGGAACGGTGTTGTATCCTGATTGTCCTTGATGATGTCGCCAGGAGTGACAACATCTTTGAAACCGTAACCCTCGGCGACAATTCGACACTTCTCGCCTTCACCACCGACGACGAGGACGGTACCATACTTCTCAGCCATCTCGCCCATGGGTGTGTGGCCACAGATAAATTGTCCAGGCGAGACCTCCATCTCGAGTTGTTGGCTCAGTTGGATGCAACGCTCAGCTTCCGTCTTGCCGCCACCGTTGGTGACGAAAATGTAGGGAACCTTGATGCCATATTCATTCTCGCCGTTGAGCATCTTCATGGCCTCGATGGCTTCAGGAATAGGGCGGCCACCACGAATGAGGACACCGTCAATATCGAAAGCATACGCGTACTTGTCGGTGACAGTGGTCTCAATGGGTGTACCAGAGGGCGATGATGTACTTGACCCTGTGGAGACATGAGAATCAAGACGTTGCCTCGCTGACTCGAACCCTGTAGCGACCTCTGAGGCACCAGATGGGGCCATCAAGTGTTTAGGAGGGACGACGACTGTAGGACGCATTTGTACACTCTCGCGGGTGGCATCGATGGACGAGAGGCGTCGCGCATAGCGACCTGCCTGGGGTACTGCAAGAGAAGGCGCTAACATAGTGAAAGTGCAATGGTAGGACAGCTTATGTGGAGTGTAGGCGCTCAAGGTGTAGCTCCTTGCGTTGTGATAATGCAGTGGAGATGAGGATGTCGTTTGATTCCGCGTGCAGTTGTACTCTTCTTATAGAGAAGATCTGGGCAGCCTCTTGATGGAGTGGAGATCACAGTGGATACTTTGTGGAGGTGGGTAACTGGAGGTGGAAATGTGGATGTGTTTGGTGGATCCGGGTGACAGGAGGCTCGAGTGTTTATACACAACCCAAATGCTGCAGTTACAGTTATCACATTACTCGTAAATACATTTACTTGCGACTGTAGCGGTCAGAACCCTTCGATTGACGCCGATTTACCGGTCCCTGAGCGTAAAGCTTATCAGTTGCGGTCAACTAAACCGCGATTCGGTGGGGCTACTGGCGTCATAGTTGACGTTCAACAATGAGCCCAGGAGCTTCGTACAATAGCGCCTTGTCGCAAATTGCGCTTCGGGCATGACCTCGGCGGTGGTGCTGTGTCTCTCGAATCTCATTCGATAAGAAGCCCCAGCGATATTGCAGTACAAGTGGGTACTGACCGCAGCAAACCGTCGTGGAAGCACATGGCGCGACGCTGCAGTGACCTGGATGTGCATCCCGCTTGCCTATGACAGCTTCATGCCGAGCCAGGCATCAATACGGCCGCGCTCGACAGTTGTTGGTGCGGAACGGTGTTGCAAAAATTGAAGACTCGTATGCACGATGACGCAAAGGCGCCCTTTCAGGGCGCCTCGCCAAAGGAGCCTCAAAACGGGCCAAGCAGTGCACGACGGTCGCTGTCAGGGACTGGGCATTTGCTCCAATCAGAACACAAACGCGGTCGAGCGTGCTCATCATAGTAGGGATCGTCATGTCATCATCCTGTTTGGCGAGAACAAGCCGGTACACGTTCTCGTTGCCAAGTCTCCAGGGTCTGATCTTGAGGCTGAAGGAGCAATATTCGGTAGATGTTCCGCCCCGTATGTATCACACACAGCCCTTGATCATCGAGGAGATCGAATACTCATGGCCACCACTTCGCTCCTGTTTTGGCGAATCTCGTCAGTGCGAGCAAGGCCAAAGAAGAAGTGACTCAGGAAGACTTTTCTAAAAATCCAGCTTCTCTATCTCTTATCGAGACTCATATCGAACCCTTGCTGTCCTGCTCACTGGTCAGACTGGGACATGCATAACACGGCAGACCGCACCTCACATGGAGTGGGGCGCTCACCACCCATCACAACCCGCTGTCCTCGTTCAATACTGCGCTTGACGTAACCGCACTTCTGCGTGGTTTACTTGACTGGATATTGGAGCCCACGCTGCACGAAGTAATTACCGCTTCACAGTCGCCGACAAATGAAGTTTTCGAGGTAACAGGTCCTGTCGCATTGTAACATCCTGTATCAACTATGACAGTTGACCGCAGGGAGCCACGTTTGCCGCCTGTGGTAAGTGACAACCGCAGCCTGGTTTTATGACAACAATAGGACAACCCGCATTAAGCGATTCGATGAACAGAACAGAAGACAGCGACAGATGGCTTGTGGGTCTAGGAATTATTGCAACGATGTTCGGATATCGATATCCGCTCACTTCTTCCGCTCCGCTCTTGAGGCGAAGCGCGTGAGAAAACTGGGTACATTGCCTTACCAAACAGGTGCCCTACTGAATGTGGAAGGCCAGGAGATATTAACAACATGTGTCCGGAGATTGGCCACAGCTTAGACGCCAACAAAAAGACGGATGCTGCAACAGAGGACTTCAGTACGAGTCAAGCCTCAGGGTGCGAGACTTTTGTGCCGTTACAAACGAGTCCGGGTTGCGGACTTGGTTGCCTCAGTATCGATTGATTCTACAGACTTGCGGGTAAGAAAACGTCGCGGAGACACACTTAGGAGCCTCGAGTCATTGAAAATCCCTTTTCTGGACGTGCAGGGTCGCCTTCTGGAATAGTAGGTCCTGGCTGTGATAATGTGCAGTCGATGGTCCGGTAAAAACACGCAAGACTTTCCATACTGACTCCTGCTCAGTCAGCGGACCAAACATTGCTACTGTGGTAGGGGGCATAAGTATTGTGAGTGGGGAACGGCGTCCAGGGTTGCGGACCAAAACACTGGGATTGTTATTTACACTTTCATCAAATCAAATAGTTACAATAGCTGACTCATCCGCTATCTAGCAACTTGCCAATAATAAAACTTTTAATACACGTGGATTACGCGTCTAGGTCCACGAACCCCTCAAAGACCCACACATAAAATTTATGCCCCCAACTATGGTATTGAGAGGAATCCCCGAAGGCGAAGCCGAGCGCGAATGATCAGCGACTCTCCACGGGGTTCACAGCGCATGAGGCACCGCTCTCCATGAGGTCTCCACTGTTTTTGCGGAGGAAAGCATGCAATAAACCGTAGTCAAGCCGACTCACCGAGTGTTACAAGGTGGGTGCATGAATAAATAAGAATACGCGGTAGCCTACAGGAGGTTTCTGAATGGCTAGTACCTACATTAAACGGCCTTAATTAGTTGTTCTGCGATCAACATTAGTCCTTGTTTTCTTGTCCATTCATGCACCCCTCTTGTACAACAGAACTAGAGTACCGGCTGATGGTGACATTCGAGGATAGGCTGAATAACCATATTTGTACAAGAGGGGTGCATGAATGGACAAGAAAACAAGGACTAATGTTGATCGCAGAACAACTAATTAAGGCCGTTTAATGTAGGTACTAGCCATTCAGAAACCTCCTGTAGGCTACCGCGTATTCTTATTCATTCATGCACCCACCTTGTACTGGCGATAGGAATGCTGGTGCTGGTGGCGGTGTTGGTGGTCGAGCCGCTAAGCGTGATATTGTTGAGGTGAGCCATGCTCTCACGTCGCCTCCAAAGCTGTATGCAACCACCAAAACACCATTTCACCGAGCGCCAAAGACAGTAAGCGGTGCACGTTGGTAGGATGTTTGAAGGCTACAGCCCGTCTTATGTGTTTTGTGGGCAACAAGAGAGGCAGGCGTGAGCTCATCTTAGGATGGAAAGCACGCGAGACTAACACGCTGTATGAGGCTTCTGCACGGATGACGACCACAGTGTATGCCATGCACAGCAAGCCACAGACATGAACTGGACCGGCGGCGCACTTCAACGTTCAAAGTATGCTAAGAAAGGCTCGATACAGAAACAGAAGGCGCACTTTGCGCGTGCACGCACGCAGCTGCAGCACAGTCCAGGCACACCAGCAGCGCCATTCCGTCCGGATTTCTTGCAGGACAGCGATACCTACGAGCCTGGTCAGCACCTCCCTGTGTTCGGCACAGACTCAATGCGACACACTGGGCATTCCGCTAGGAAACGTGGAGCGGAAACAGACCAACACTCGCCCATAACGCGAAAGGCTCAAGACACTTTCGGCCGGGGTGACTCACAAGGGAGGAGCTCGCATTTCCCCCGAAGCATGCGATATACTCGTGATGATAATGGTTTGTGATCTACGACATGGATAAATGGTGTGACTGATAACCTTCAGAGCGACAGAAGGAGATAGTAAGGAAAGACATCGATGCTGACAGCGAGATGCAACTTCTCGAGGCCAACAAGAAACGGCTGTTGCGGCAACAAGACTGGGTTGGTGTAGCCCACTCCCGACCTGTCGACATGCAGTTCCTCTCGCACAAGAAAAAGAATCAAGTTGGCAAACGCAGAAAGATCGACGCAATGGCTGCAGCATTCACTCGCCGTCGCAGTCCGACTGCACTTCTGCATCCAACCGGTCAAGGCGAGTACTGCGGTCGCGACTGCACCTTCATGAGCGGTGCTCTTCCTGTCCTGGCCGCTGCTGACAATGTTCAAATTCGAATCGGGTCAGCTGCATTGACGACTGCTGCATCAACGCAACCCGGTTATGACGCTCGGTCCCAGACCAATTCGGATTCCATGCTCTTCGACGAAGAGGGGGAGGACGCAACGCAGGTGCTACAATCAGACGCGCCTCGGAGCCCTTCTTTTGCCAGCCACACTCATGCTACTGATCGTAGATTTGATGTGTCTTTACCTCTAAAGCGTGACAGAAGCTACTCGCCTGAGCAGGACGCTTACACGCACAATCATCTTACACGTTGCCCGGACAATCATATAGCTGAGCGCAGTCAACGCACTACAGCGATATTGAGTGCATCAGATCAGTCTTCCCACGAAAGTGAGGCCACAAGCCCGAGCTACCGACTCACATACCTTGTGGGAGGCTCCGAACGCCCTCTGGGACCCGTCTTCGACAACGTACGCTCTTCAATGGCCAGTCATGCAGCATCGACGACTGACGGAACTGGCGAGTTGCAGCATGTTAATTCAGACCGTACTGAGCCGACTGGCCATAAATCCCAAGCCGTTGGTGAGCCTTCTCAACTTGGTGTCAGAAGGCAACCAAATCCACCTACAATCGGCGATGAGGAACAGTGGAGGCCGTACTTGGCCACAGGCACGTCGAGCTCTGGTCACGTCCGTGTCGACGCCGGGACCGGAACGAGCGTCCCGCGACCTCACGTTCCTGCACTAAATACGCAAGCTGATCGCACAGGCTGGCCACAGCAGACGGCCAAGGGTAATCTCACGCACGTCAACCTGTCGAAACACTCCGCCTCTTTGTCCGCCGTGCATACGCGAGGTGGGCACGTTCCAGACGCACGCCGCCTGCCGAGGCCTTCTGTTGTAAAGAATATCAACAATGATGAGGCACTCTGGCAATCCTTCGTGCTCGGTAGTGATCCGCAGTCTGCAATTGAGACGATTGGTGCTTGCAATGAGACAAGTGAGGACTCGCTGTCGCGCGCGACGAAGGGTTATGCCTCGACCGTGCCGCCGCTATCGAACGCTGTGACTTCTGTCAGCTCGACACCATTTCCGTCCACACCGTTCAAGTGGTTATCAGAACAGGCTTCGTGCATGAGCGACGACGCACCATACGCCCCGGGTTCAGGGTCCCGGTCGATCACCTCAATGGCTTCATACGGCACCTCGCGTCGCGTCAACTCGCCGAGCAAGGAGGTAGTCCGAGATGAAGATCAGGGTTACGAGATATCTGCATACAGCTGCTTCAACGACTAGACCTATGCTTCGTTATAGAACTATGAATCTCATGATAGTGTAATGGTGGGTGACGCAAGAACGTCCCGCAGCGAATCGGAGCGGCATGGTCGCGCGTGGGACGATGTTTCAAACGTGCTCAGGCAAGTGGAAGCGTTGTTTCTCAACGAGGTGGGGGTTCATCTATATGGGACGTAGCGGAAAGCGATTGAGCGGGTAGCGAGATTTCATCGCGGACAGGTGGAGGTGAGCTCGTTTGATGTCAGGATGTCGCAAGAAGAGACGCGACCCTCAATATGAATTCGGCGAGTTTCTTGTTCGTTTGCGCGGATCTGTTCATCGAGTCGACGACTACCCATGTCAAGTCTGCTCAGGATCAAGGTTTGCCAATCAACAACCTCTTCTGGCAGAAACTGTGTTGCCATGTTGTGGCATGAGCTGACCTGAGCTGGTCTCCTGGATTGATCTCCCTCGCTTCCTCCAGAGGTCTCTGTGCATGTGGGGGTGGCTGTGATGTCCCGCCCAATCAACGACACCGCTCATCTCTAGGCATTTCTACACAATGGCATCCTCTGCCTCAAATCCTTCGCCGACGTGAGGCACGCAGGCCTGTCGACCCGTGAGCAGCGATATCCAATTCGTCCAATCATGAGCCATGTACATCTTGTGGTCAAGGGTCTGCTGCATGTCATCCAATCTCACGATACGGAGCAGACAGAGATACGTGCGTGAAGCTATTTTCAGATTCGCCCTGTCATTCTACAAAGCCACACGTTGCAGGGCTGAATCGAGATTTGCCGAGGAATGTGTACACGAGCAAAGATAAAGAACTTGCTTGACAAGCGCCTTGATGAGTTTGCCGCTTACCGAACTTGTTATTTAGTCGACAGACTTTCAGCGGTCAGCATGCGATTAGTTGCAGATGTCTTTCGAAAGGAGGAGACATCACACCGCCAGCAGGTCACATGGACAAGGTCGTACCCGGATGTCGATGTGCGGGGAGCGTAGTCTGATTCGTGAACGACTTCAGGGGCGGGAGGGAGCAATCCTGCTTGCAGCTTCTCGAAGGCGGCGCGGGAAATCACGCGACTCGTTGCAGTGCATGCACATCTGTGATTGCATGCATCGCATCCTTTTTGCGGATACGCATGCATGAGCGAAATGTCAATTGCGTGCTGCAACTTGCACGGCTCTCTGGTCAAATTAGCTCACTGTGGGTATCGAAGCATCGCGCAAAGTTCACACTATTCGAGAAGGCGTCGCAAGTTTTTGGGCAGTGTCGTATGAGGTGGCTGAGGCTGGGTATCCCCTACCTTCTTGTCTTTGCGCCGTCGAATGCCGCGGCCCATCAAACAGTTGCGCGCAGGGATGATTGACAGGGGTGCAACTCAAACCGCTGTGCCGGCTTCGCGTTTTTGTTTCAACATGAGGACAGCCCTCGCCACGTGTGGGAAGTGGAGGGCAGCCACAGTCGCCTGTCACCAAGTGCGAAATTCGAGACGCGCTGCAGGTCACTGATAGCCGGCAACGCTACGATCGCCGTGCTGTCAGCAGCACATGGACAGTCGAATGCTGCAACAAGGTGGCCATAAGCCCGTCGCTCACCGTCACCGCAATGCCGCACGCCCGTTATTGTGTAAGATTGGGGCCGGCAAGGTCGGCGCTGTAGAAAGCATCCGCGTCAACTGACACGCGACAAGAGGGTGCTGAGGGGTTTCTGAGGCCACCACTGCGACCAAGGCGCGCGACTAATTGCCTTTCGTTTCGCAGCAGTGCCAACGCAGCAGCGCAGACAGCGTGCGATTGTCGTGCCTGTCGCCGCGCTGCTTTGTGCTGCCGTGAGTTCCGGCAATGAGAAGAGCAGCAAGCAGGGTGTTGTTACTGTTGTGGGTGCTTTTCATGTGGGTAGCAAGGCTGAGCACTGAGCATGGGCAGATCCTTTGTGAGGCGGCAGGCGAGCGCACGTCTGCTCAGCAGGGCGGTGCGTGGCTATCACGGCCACACCCAACGGGCGCTGGCTAGCAGCTGCCAGACGTGCTGGCAGCGAGTTGGCGGCCTGATGATGGCACTGTGGAGAGAGGCTCCGGCGCCGGTGTGATTGGAGCCCACTCCTTGCAGCAACGGTAGAGACGTCATCTGCGAGCGTTTCATGCCCGGGGCCTGCCCAGTGTGCCGGTCCGCGGCTCTCCAAACCTTAGGGCGTCGTTAGCAGCTCGCCAGCTGGGAAGGGCTTTCGCGAGTCTAACGTGGCCAGGGTGGATCGAATTGGACGGGGCGGCGTGGAGCCCGACAGCAGCTTGGTTAGGGGGCAGGCTGGCAGCTCAAGGGATGCGCGGGATGCGCAGGATGAGCGTGTGCTTCTGTAATATTAGCAAAGTTTTTTCAGCGAGCTTGCCTGCTTCCAGAGGTAGCCCGCCAAGCCGCTCGCCGTTTCCTCGACAGACGAGCGTACCTGCCCTAAGACGACCGTTCTTTCCACTTGAGCGATTCGTTGGTGCCGTGCTACTTTACAAAGGGGAGCCGGGCACAGTCGAGTCACTACCTCTCGAGCCCTCACCACACCGTCACGCACCCTCACACGAGCACCCTACAACGCACGCAAGCACCGCCAGACTTGTCATCGTTACACGCGCTGCATTGGTTTATTCTGCGGCCGTGTGCGAACCACCACATTCGGCATCTGCACCTAACCCCCACGAGCGGCGCTCCGTAGCAACTACCCAAAACATACTACCCCGGTCGTATCTGCGCCTGCACGTCGCTGCAATAAATTCATCTCAGCGCTGTCCGCCTCACCAGCTGACCTGCGTCCGCACGCTCACTGCCTGCGCGCCCGCCCAGCGCGCTTGTGCATCATCCCAACCCGTCGTAGCCGAGGACGCAACGCAGCCTACCGATCCATCTCACGATGCACGAAAGCTCGTAGCTTGTGCTCTCTTGTCAGGACCCCAGCTGGCTGTTGATCCTCTCTTGCTTTTATTCCCCATTGGCGCCCGCCCGCCAGATCCACTCCTTCAGTTGCTCCCCTACGCCATGAAGAAGCATTAGCACTGTCATACCTTACGCATCCTGCATCCTACCAGCAAATATGTCGTATCTCAACGACTCATTCACTCGCCCGCGAATGCCGTCGCCGTCGCCCAGTTTCAGAAAAATGACGGCCGCCATCAGCATTCCCGGCTCTCGAAGCAGCCCAGCATCGACGCCCTCCTACCTCAATGCCTCCCTCCAGTCAACGCCAGAAGGGCTAGTGCCCATCATGTCCAGCTCGCTACCGGCCGTGCCCTCCTACAGTCTCCCCGAGTCGCTTTTGCCGCCACCAATGACAGCAGCTCCCACGTCGTCCCCCTCTGCCATGGCTGAGGCTCTGAGCAAAGGACCTGGCCTGATTCGACGGGTCAGCCGCGGCGCGCAAGGCATCCCGAATAGGTTTCGCCGGAACAACTCACAAGCACACCGCGACCGCAGTCAAGGACCAGTCATCATGCGCCGACGAAGTGACAGCAGGACTGCCGCCGACGGCGAGGCTTGCATTTCAGACTTCGACGCATTCGAAGAGGAGGAAGCAATCGACGATGTATATGGCGAGCCCATCAATGCGCTAGGCATCTCGAGTACTCAGCCCAGCGTCAGCTCGATACCAGACTCGGCTGTCGTGGCACCGGTGCGCAATTACCGTCTGGAGCAAGGGACCGTCTTGAAAAAGATTACAAAGAAAGAGAAGAAGGAAATCAATTTGCGTCTCGATCTAGAATCGGCGAAGGTGTTCTGGGACCCTTCTCGACCATCGAAGTGCTTCTATATCGACGATGTAAGGGAGATTCGCTCAGGGCTAGAGGCCAAGCACTACCGTGAGGAAGTTGGTCTTTCAGAAGCCTGGGCACCCTACTGGTTCACCATTGTATACACCGACACATCACGAACAAAAGGCCGGATACGAACCATGCACCTAATCGCACCTGACATAGGTGTGTTCAACATGTGGACTGAGACGCTGGAGTCTGTCTCACGCAATCGAATCGACATGATGGCCGGTCTGTTAGGTTTTGCAGACAAGAGCGCGAAGCTCGTCTGGCAACGCGAGATGAAGAAGCGCTCGAACGGTATAGAGGCACCTGACTCACTGGACTTCCCCAGCACCATTGAACTGTGTCGCAGCCTGCACATTAACTGTACAGAAGCAACGCTTCGTATTTACTTTGACAAGGCGGACACTCTCAACACTGGTAGGCTGAGCCAGACTCAATTCTTATACTTTGTCAGGCGTCTGAAGGAGCGTAAGGACATTAAGCAGATCTACAAGTCCTTCCAGTCCGGATCGAAAGTCGAGATGGATAAGGCTACGTTCTTTTCTTTCTTGCAGCATGAGCAAGGCATCGATGTCGCTGAAGATGTCGACTACTGGTCGAACACCTTCGAGAAGTTCGCGCGCTCCACGAAGACCAAGCAAACGCCGGCAGAGGGTGGCGAGATTCCATTGCCACTGACGATGAGCTTTCCTGCATTTCAGACCTTCTTGACATCGCCTGCCAATTCTGTCATCAAGCCCGTTGATAAGGATCTGCAGCTCAGTCGCCCATTAAACGAGTACTTTATTTCTTGTTCGCACAACACTTACTTGCTTGGACGCCAAGTAGCCGGCGAATCAAGCACTGAAGCATACATAACAGCGCTCCAGAAAGGCTGCCGATGCATCGAAATCGACTGCTGGGACGGCAACGATGGGAGGCCTGTTGTCATGCATGGCCGTACCTTGACATCGAGTATCTCCTTCCAAGATACAATCAAGGTTGTTAATAAGTACGCCTTCGTTGAGTCTCAGTACCCGCTCATCCTGTCACTCGAGGTTCATTGTACTTCAGAGCAGCAATCATGGATGGTCAAGATGATGATCGATGAGTTTGGCGACAAGCTGGTTCTCAAGCCTTTGGACTTGAACTCCCAGACTCTGCCCTCTCCAGAAGAGCTGAAGAACAGAGTCTTGATCAAGGTCAAGGCTGCTTCAGAGGAGCTGGACGCCAAGGCCTTGACAAATGAGCTCACAACAAGGAGGCGCGAACGAAGCTTCAGCTCGCCATGGTCTAGGCCCATCCAATTGAACGACGCCGTTATCCCCAACTCACCCCTAATCTCGAGTCCACCATCGATGAGTCCTCCAGAACGATCCAACATGTTCTGGGCATCGCCTCGCACCTCGACTACCTCGACCAACAATACTGTGCCAACTTCTGCACTCGTTAGCTCAGCTGAAGACAGCGATAGCCCGCAAGTGACTGCAGCAGAAGAGCGCAAGAAGCAGCCCAAGAAGAGTAAGACCAGCAACATTACAAGACTTCTTGGCGATCTCGGTGTTTACACGAAAGGATACAAGTTCACCGACTTTACGTCCAGCGATGCGCAGATGTACAATCACATCTTTTCGATCAACGAACGAGCCTTCGAGAAGATGACTAAGCCCGGGTCGCGCGAGAAGCACCTCCTTGAGGCACATAACATGCGCTGCCTGATGCGCGTCTACCCACACGCATTTAGGATAAACTCTTCCAACTTTGACCCTCTCAAGTTCTGGAGACGCGGAGTCCAAATGGCCGCGCTCAACTGGCAGACCTACGACCTTGGACAGCAACTCAACGAAGCCATGTTTGCTAGTGGCAATGATCGCACAGGCTACGTATTGAAGCCCGCAGATTTGCGTCTGGAGCAGACGCCGACTCAAGGCCATAGCAAAGCACCTAAGAAGGAAGTGAAGTTCGCCGTTAAGATCATCTCCGCCCAGCAATTGCCACGTCCTCGAGGCCTCGCTCAGGATGCCAACATCAACCCATATGTCGAGTTCGAGATGTACAGCGCCGAAGACAATGGCGCCAACGCTGTCGGTGTCGGCGGACAAGATGCCTCTGCACGCAACGGTCACTCAGGCATTGGCAATCCTCTCCGCAAGCGGACCCGCATTGTCGAGGGCAACGGATACAACCCGGTCTTTGACAGTGAATTGCAATTGACCGTTCGCACTAGGTTCCCCAGCCTGGTCTTTGTACGTTGGTCTGTATGGAACTCACTCGATGCTCGCACCACCAACCATGCGCCGCTCGCTACATTTACAGCCAAGCTTAACAGCCTTCAGCAAGGCTACCGTCACCTGCCGCTGTTCGACAGCAACGGCGAGCAGTACCTGTTCTCAACCCTGTTCTGTCAGATCAAGAAGCAGGACATTGTCGACGCTCCGGAGCAAGTATTGGAGCGCACAGGCTCGCGCAGGTCGTCTATCGAACCCGCCAGCCCTTCCATCGAGGCCATCAACGCCAATCCGAAGCGCAACTTTGTAAGGCGCCTAATCAGCCGAGCTCCCAGCGCGGGAAGCAGGCGCAAAGAGGAGCGAATCACTAGTGAATCCCGCGAGTCAGATCTAGACTTGATCAGTCGCTCCAGCACGTTTGAGCGATGATAGGCGCCTGGAGATGTACCCCGCCTGGCTGACGACGACGTCCACGTACGACATCGAAGACTGTATACACACGTCACCACCCCTGGGAGCAGTTGTTCTGTCATCCTTATCTCATTGTCAAAATTCATTTTCTGGTGTCCATCGGCGTTTCAGACTCACGCAGGTCTTGTCGTGCCCAACCCACGACAGTAGCCGCCGCATCTTGTTCTCATCTACTTTTCTCGGATGGAATGCCCATATCGAGTCACCGACGCCGCACACACATCGCCTATTCACGCGATGTTACCGACGCGCATTTGCAAATTGCGGTTGGCGAAACAAGCAAGCCCTTGACCCTGAGCTTTAGTCTCTTCTGATCCGTTGACACGACGGTCTTTGTTTGCTTTACTTTGCGTTCCATATATACCCTTTTCGTTCCTCCATTCGGTTTGCATTAGCTTTGGCGCAGGGTCATACAGGAGCTTGCTAGTGAGCCCGCGGCGACGGCACTCGAGCAATACTTTGGCGATATCCCTAGATTTGATTTCCCTTCTCGAGCTTCACTGCTCCGTCATTCGGACACCCTGTTGTATTCTCATTGTCTCCTTTGTCCACTACCGTACATTGACGCAGCTACGACTCCACTTTCGATTCCAATCTGCATGCTCATTTACCCGTGGCTTGCGTTCGGAGAGCAGTCAGCAGGTTGTTTAATCAGCACGGTGGACTATCTGCCGATCGTCGCTTCTTCATCTTCGGGAAACCAATCCACTTTGGTGCGCATGCATGCAGGACTTCTCTACAATGCGGCAGACAATACCTTTCACTTCGACTAGAGCCGGGCCGGCCTGGCTGGACTGGGTGCGAAATGGACGTTGGAGAATGCACTTCTCGGCCCTTTGAGCATTTACGATGACTTTCACTTCAAGGAGGGGCACGCATAGGATAGAAAGGAATGGATGATTTCAGCTACGTAACAGCTGTCAATATAGAAATGATACCTCAGGCTTCTTCACGAATGCCGTTCTTTCAAATCTCCGCTTTCTCCACCGTTGTGCATTGCATTGCGTCGCCACGGTCTGCAAATCGACATGCGACCTTGGCGGCCACCTTCCGATTCTCGACATCTGCCGAGATATTGGCCGTGATCTTCATCAGACTTTTCCCGTCGGCGGGACATGAGTGGTATGCACGTTCTCGAGCAGGTGCAGCCGTTGCATCGGACACCAAAAATTGACATTGACGTGTCTAGCTTCCATTGCTCCTGGCCTAGTATTTCACGCGCACAACTGCCACTCTGCCAGCACACAGCACTAGCAGTCGCGCCGAAAGGCTATTGATTAAAGGCAGCAGCCATCCACGATGCAGCCCTCACATCGATTCATTGCAATCAACGTTTGCCGAAAGCAACATCAGAGATGGCAAGACCACCGAGGATTGTCCGTGGCAACCTGTTCCGTGCAGCTGGTTTCGAGCGGGAACCGTTGCGGGGAAACACTCTGGACGCACAAGGGGCGGGTTCTCCGCAAGCCACGCGCAAGCGGCGCTTGGCGAGCTGATGTTGTTGGTGTGTGCCTTGTTGCCTAGAAATTGTTCCCTCCCGTGTGTGGGTAATGATTCAGTATCATGCTCGGGCTATCAATCTGCATATTGTACAAGGTGGATAGAACGGCTCGCATATGCTCGCAGCGTTTTTCGGCTGTGCTTGTGTAACGGGACTTACGGAAGTGAGGCTTCCAGGGCGTAGTGCATGCATGGCTGTCGTGTTCATTGAGTGATGCGGAGGTCAAGCGCCCTGGTTCTTGCAGATTGCCCCACGCGTTGAAGATCAAGGTTGCTGCATGTCGCACATTATGCAAGTGCTTTTTCGGATAGCGTCACATTTCCAAGCTTCTTTGATGCAATTTCTCTCACTAGCATAAGGTTTCGACACGAGGTTGGGGTGGTCAGAGACCTACTGCATGCAAGCCTGTTCTCCCGCAATGGTGCCATCTGCAGGATGTGCAGGCACGAGCCGCTGATCTGGAACTGCTGAGCCCCACGATAGTCTCAGGCAACCGCGGAAGTGGTGAGGGATATGTTTGGTCGGCGGTAGTTGTTGGCTGGGAGATGGTACCGGTTCACATACTCACAGCAGCCGTTGGCGTGTGGAGCATCATTTGCAGCCGAGCATTACTCAACGACCCCACCGGATTTTCTTGGGTTCAAACATCGTCGATACTTGCCCAGCACTGTCGTCTTGGATTTGTTGCCGCAACTTCCTCGGGTTTGTACACCGCGGCTGACAATGCGTATGTTTGCAAGCGGTCCACACTAGATGAGATCGTGCCACGCTGTGATCGGTGAGGACGAACGGTGAACCGAGCTCGTCAAATGTAGTCTGCGGCTGCTAAGGGTAATATTGGCAAGGACATGAGCGGTTCGGGAACATGTGTGTCGAGCTATGCAAAAGAGGGCAAGGATAGCCTCCTTCAGTAGAAGTCACAATGTTCTGAATTCTCACTGAGTAAGGATGTCAGGTCATCATAGGCTTCCTGTGACCGCGCCTTACCCGCAGCTTGCGTAATCTGAGAAGAAGCAAAGATGCTGTGAGCTCTGCGAAGCATGCTTCGGAGCAATATGTGCCCCGTCGCGTAAATTTTTTCGAGTTGTACACTGATTGTGAGCACAAAGAGAGCGCTCCATGGCAAGGTCGACCAGCATTCGTCTGCACAACCACAGTACACCCGCGGTCTGTGATAGGTCGCGCGACTCGATGTTAGAAGAAGATACGTCGCAGGCAGTTCCTCAGATCGTCTATCGCAGTGCGCTAAGCTGCGCATGTGGGGGACACTGGCTAAGACCTCCATATGCGAATACAGATGCGTGCGTTCTGCAACAAGTGAAGTGATCAGCAGATCGCACCATGTACTCTGCATAATATGCCTCTGCTGTACAGGCCATAAGCTGAAGGAAGAGTGCATGACTAACTGTGGTGCATCTTCGCTGCTATTCGTTCGTCACTTTCTCAAAATTCGCACATTGCCCCGGCTGACGTCCCTGAGCTGACCATGCAATGCTTTGTCACGAACTCGCATTCGTTCGCAGCATGCCATGAGCCGCGATGCAATGCAAGGTGACAACCCACATTTGCGACAGGATTCCTTGGTCAATGACCGAGATCCTTTGGGGTTTTGGCTACTCAAAGCGATGCTCGATTTACAGAGCGTATCGTGTCACGGTCGTGTTGTCAGCACGAGGCTGCAGTGGGCAACAATTATATGTCGAAGCCGCGTTTGGCGCCAGAAAATCCCAGCCGGTCGATGGCTTGCAACACATTTCCTGTGGCTCCACCATTCGTCGCAGAGTAGTGCTCGCATAGTTACACAACATAGACCCCCCCCCACTCTGCTCTTGCATCCGCAATGATCGACCGGGATTTCCCGTGCGCAAAAGTCGTGTCTTCACTTGCAGTTGCGAGCCACAGGCTGGAGTCAGTCCGATTAGTCTCATATGATATATCCGACCTCGACTTTCGCGATGCATGTAGGGGTCATGCACGCTTAGCGGCTGTGCGCAGCTGATGGTAAGCCGTAACTGCGATGGATACAGCTAACAGACGTAGTCTGATTCCATGGTTCGACGTGTTGTTGCAGATGATGATTGGAGATTCAGCAGGCTCAACTGCAGACAAAGTATAAGCGAACGCGGGCAAGCTAATGACGAGTGGCCATGGTGCGATGATGATAGAAACCGTTCCCCCGTTGACGGTCGTCGCGCACAGGCCGCCAACGCTCGCGAAAAAAAAAAACACCTCGCCAGCCCGCAACATTCAAACATGAAAGCACTGCAGAAGGGCAAAAACAACGCATCTCTCCGACGGGGAATCGAACCCCGGCCTCCTGCGAGCTGTCCGGTGGATGACAAGCAGAAATACTGACCACTATACTATCGAAGATATCCAACTTTGAGTTGGGAAGAGATATCACGTGATTGATGAAGAAACGGCAAATGTCTACGATATAGATACTTATTCAAAACTTGCACTCAGCCCAGGAGTAACACGATCCAAATGGTGCAGCGGGATCTTACGTCTTGTTGGGAGACCAACTCTCAGCTCAAGGATCGAGTCTGTCCCTCAAGAAACTCTTCCCGTTTATACACCTCCATTAACCTGGAGGCAGGACTGAGCAACCTGTATCTTAAATCAAGGGAGATAACGTATTTTACAAGCGAGTCGGCCACCCCACCAACTTTAAGCACCTCTATAGGCTTACAACTCAACAACGCAATAGTATAATATATAGAGATTTACAGAGGAGATTATGTAGTAGCTACAGCTTCTTTTTTGCATGTACGTGAGTTGTGCCCAGTCTCCCTACACGTCTTACAGCGCGCTAGAGCCTGGCGGCTAAGGCCTGATCGCTCTCCTCCCTGACGCTCCTCACGGGCAAGCTGCTGATCAGCCTCACGTTGAGCAAGTATATCCTCTCCAGCCCCCTTTGTTAACACACCTCGCTTCTGTATACGCTTTTTCTTGCGCTCCCTACGCTTTGACGCTGCCTTGTTAGCCCTCTCAAGGCTAGCAATCCTTTCCTTCATCAGCTCAGCTGAGAGAATCATTATCTCAGCTCCCTTCTTAAGCTGGTCTATCTTCTCAATAATAGAGGCTGGTGACGAGCTCTTGTGCTGGCGTCCGCGCTCACAAATTAGGCTTGATTGAGCCTCAAGCTCGCGTGCGTTGCTTGGAGTACGAGCCTCCCAGAGAGCCTCCGTGAGAGCAGCTGGTGGAGTAGGTGTACGTAGCTGTACGTCTAGCTTTGAGAGGACAGCCTCTGGCTGATAAGGTACTAGACCTGCTCCCCAGAAGGCTGAGCAGATATTGACTGGTGTAAACGATCGATCAAACGCTGCCTTAAACGCAGGCAGAAACTCAAGCTTAGTGATGTGGTTAATGTGGTTGCGCATCAGGCTCTCTACCTCACGACTGTAGGCGCGCTTCAACGGGGAGAAGCAGCCAACGTCAAGAGGCTGGAGTAGGTGAGAGGAGTGAGGAGGCATACAGAGCGTGTAGATGTTGTACTCCTTACAGAGGTCCTGGAATTCAAGAGATTGGTGACTCTCGTGGCCGTCAAGGATAAGTAGGCGACGCGCTCCTACTGCACGAACCTTGGTGTGAGCATTAAAGTGCTTCAGCCACTCTACCCCAAGCTCGTTATTTGTCCAGCCGTCGTCGCTTACTGCGATTGCCCAGTCGCGTGGGATCTCTGCCTCCCCGTACCAGGCAGAGAGGTGGTACTTGCCAGCAAAGATAAGGAATGGTGGGACTGACCAGCCAGCAGCGTTGATCGCAGCAATCACTGTCGCCCACTCACGATCACCTGGCTGGACAGTCTTTGGCCTGCCTCTCCTCTCTGCTCCTGTTACAACAAGCTGCGTTGTAATCTTGCCCATCATAAAGCCAGCCTCGTCAAAGTTGTAGACGTCTTCATCGCAGATACCGTACTTGGCCTTCGTCTGCTTAACCAGCTCAAACCAGCCTCTGATTAGGACTGGATCCTCACAGAGAGCCCTCTGCCTGTCGTACGCTCGATTAAAACGCGTTGTAAGGCTATCTGTACGCTTAACAAAGTTGCGCGGCCAGTGGACGCCAATCTGATTAGCACCGCGTGCAGCCAGCAGTCTATTAGCCATATCACGTATAGTTGCGTACGTAGGCGCAAAGTCACGTGAATCTAGCTCAATTATGTAGCTAGTAATTACCTCCTCTTCTACTATAGTAAGCTTCTTTAAGTTGGGCTGGCAATCGCGTCGGGCAAGCTTTCCAGCGTGTCGATCGTTTAGCGTTGACTTTGGGACTCCGTACGTAGAGGCAGCGCGTCTAGAGCTTTTCGACTGCTGGCTATCAATAGCTACAGATGCAAGAACAATATCAGATTCATTGTAAGATAGTTGAGCACGTGGTGGTGGAGCCATAGTGATCAGAAGTGGGTGTATTGATCAAAGTTGGTGGGGTGGCCGACTCGCTTGTACCGTGTCTGTGCGCGTGATGCGCGGTGTTGAAGTCGTACTTTAAGCAAAGCTCGTAAGCACTAATTCTATTGGTTCTCAGGGATGAGTACGGTAACAGGAAGCCGAAGGGGTTGGGTTGCAGTGAGGTGTACAGATACGATCTGTCAGTCTCGAAAGCAGGGTAACGATGAGTAGTATAGAGTAGACTGTCTAGCTCGAAGGTTGGGTTTGAGATCCAAAGACAAACTTGATAACTTAGGTTCAACACACACTATAAGAGTAGTGTTCCTACATACTATATACTTAAGTAGGAGAGCTATGTTATCCCTTAATGCATATTGTTCCCTCGTAACTTGGGATGCATTGTCCTCCCGGGATGTAGTGGCATCCTTCAATCCTTGGGATGACGCTTCTTGGCGGGATGTCCTGTGCAGATCACGTGACACGTGACACGCTGTTACCCAAGCGCTGCCCCGCTTCCTATTAGTACCTTGTTTCTTCTAGAGATCGTAACACGCGGATTCGCGTGATGCGCGGATTTTACTAACGCTTTGTACGGCTGAATGGCGCACCCCACTGAAATGGCGCACCTTGCCAAGACCTCACTACTTTTAACCACCACCAACAATGTCGCAACAAATTAATCTTAAATTGCTTCCTTGTGGAGAGAGAATTGACCTTGCTATTAAAGCTATGAAATCAAACGCGAATCTAAGCCAGCGACGCGCTGCTGCTGTCTACAACGTGCCTGAAACTACCCTTTGAAGGCAACGCGCCAAACCAGCTTCTCAACGCGTTGTCCACCCTAACGCGTGTAAGCTTACAAGGCAAGAAGAGGAGGTGCTTATTCAATACATAAGGAAGCTTAACGCGCGAGGCTTTGGCCCTACGCTTGCCTACGTGCGAGAGATGGCTGATCAACTGCTGGCTGCTCGCAGTGCAGGCAAGGTTGGAGAACACTGGGTCTACCGGTTTATCAGACAGAAACCTGAGATCAAGTCTCAGATTTCTAGACTAAGGGATTACCGGAGAGTCCTGTGCAGCGATCTAGCTATTATCAGTCCCTGGTTTGACCTTGTACGCAATGTCAAAGCCAAGTACGGCATCCTAGACCAAGATACCTACAACTTTAACAAGACTGGGTTCTAGATAGGCGTTAGAGGGTCAGTTAAGGTAGTAACTGCTTCTAAGAGACGTCTTGCACCACTCAGCGTCCAGCCTGGCGATCGTGAGTGGATAACTCTAATCGCTTGTATCAACGCGATGGGCTGGTCTATCCCACCCTTCTTTATCCTCAAAGCAAAGCACCACGACAAGGCCTAGTACGTTAACAACCCAAAGGATTAGAGGATTAGGGTTAGCAAGAATAGCTGGACCTCGAATGAGCTTGGCCTTGCCTGGCTAAAGCACTTTATCCAGCATACAGAGGCTGCTACTGTAGGTAGCCATCGGCTGCTGATTATTGATGGCCACGAGAGCCATAAGTCACTCGAATTCCAAAACCTCTGCAAGGAAAGCAAGATTATTGCTCTCTGCATGCCTCCGCACGCCTCTCACATCCTGCAGCCACTTGACGTTGGGTGTTTTGCCCCCCTAAAGCAGGCGTATAAGAAGGAAATCAAAAGCTTGGCAGACAGTCACATCACCCATGTGGACAAAAAGACCTTCTTAGCAACGTTTTAACCAGTATACGACAAGGCTATATCAAAGAGCAACATTATATCAAGCTTTAAAGCAACTGGCTTGGTTCCACTTAACCCAGAGGTGGTGCTGTCAAGGCTTAAAGTCAAGCCTCGCACGCTAACACCGCCTCTACCAGGGCCTACTAACTAGCAACCTAAAACACCAACCAACGCGATTGAAATTAACAGCCAGACAACGCTAATAATCAAGAGGATAAGGGAACATAAGAGTTCCTCTCCTGGCTCAATTATTAAGATGGTTCTGCAGGTCAAAAGGGGGTCTGTAAAGAGGGACCATTCGCACACGCTGCTTGAGGCAAGGATAGCTAAGCTTGAGCAGGTAAATGAGGCTGCTTCTGAGCGTAAGAAGCGCAAAAAGAAGCGGATTCAGGAAGGCGGGACTCTCTCGCAGGCAGAGGCAGAGGAAATACTAAAGGAGATAGACGCTAAGGCTGAGGCACAAGAAGGTAGTGCGCAGGTAGGTAGCAGCAGTAAAAATAAACGTCGCTGTAAGACGTGCGGCAAGACTGGGCACAACAAGCGCACCTGCTAGAAAGATGTAGCAGAGATAGAGGATTAATCTAAGCCATCGCACGCCTGAATTGCTTGTTGTAGTGTTGAGATATTAAGGTGCAAAGGTGAATGTGCGACAAAGCGCGCCATTTCAGTAGGGTGCGCCATTCAGCCGTACAAAGCGTTAGTAAAAATAGCAAAATCTAGAAACTTTAAAGCTATAACGTACCTCACGGGTAAGTGGGCCACCCTGTCTAGTGGGCCACTTTTGCCAAGACCACACCAAACTTCACATTAAATTGTAGTATAGTAACAGCACCTCGCGTATGGGGGTTCTGAGGAAGACGTCCTGGCAAGGTCCATGGTAGATAAGTGTTATTTACACGTTCGCGCGTTGTGCCCTGTCTCTCCGCACGTTCCACACCGTCGTTGGGATAGTTCACCTCCTTCAGCGCGCATCCTCTTCTTTGGCTTCTTACCATCACCACGCACGCCAAACTCCTTTAGAGCAGTTAAACGCTGTGCCTCTTCAACTGTTATGCTCCCTCCTGTTTGAATTCGCTTCCTTTTATGTGATTTGCGCTCTGTTGCAGCTGCTAGAGCCTCTCGAAGCTCATCACGTTCCTTTCTCATCAACGCAAGCTGGTGCGCTACCTTTGCTCCCCCCTTTGCATAGTGCTCTAGCGCGCTATACACTGAATTTGGTGAGCTGCCCTGCTGCCTCTTATACTTGTCTCGAATTAGAGTTGATTGCGACTGAAATTCAAGCAGGTTTTTGGGGGTTTGGGACTGCCAGGGCTCGTTGTTGGTAGGTAGTTGGGGTGATGGAGTCCGCAGCCTCACATTGAGGGTTGATATGACCCGTTCTGGGTCAAAGGGGACCAATCCAGCGCCTCGGAACCCTCCCTGGATGTTGCTAGGGGTGATAGTCGCGTTATATGCTGCTCTTAAGCATACTAGGAACGACTGCTTGTCTATGTGGTTGATCCGGTTGCGCGAGAGCTTGTTGACCTGATGCCCGTACTCCCGCTTCAAAGGGGCAAAACAACCCACATCAAGCGGCTGCAAGAGGTGCGATGAGTGCGCAGGCATTGTAAGAGTTACAATCTTGTTCTCTTTGCAGTATTGGGTGAATGCTGCGGCCTGGTGGCTCTCATGGCCGTCTATAAGTAGCAAACGGTGGGTCCCATAGGTACGCTCCTTAGTATGCCTGTTAAAGTGCTTCAACCAGTCAAGACCAAGCTCGTTGTTGGTCCAGCCGTTCTCAGAGACCCCAATTACCCAGTCCTGGGGCAGATCTTTGTCCTTAGACCAGTTGGTGGTGTGGGTTTTGGCTTTAAGGATAATAAAGGGTGGAATAGCCCACCCTGCAGCATTTACGCCTAAGATTAACGTAGCCCACTCCTTATTGCCTGGCTGTATCTGCTTTGCTCGTCCTCGGTTCTCTACGTCTGCAACCACTGCTCTAGGGGTAATCTGACCCATTGCAAAGCCAGTCTCGTCAAAGTTGTACGTGTCTTCGTCCACAATGCCGTACTTAGCTTTGACATTAGCTACTAGGCTGAACCAGCCCTGTATTATCTCAGGATCCTCGCAGAGGGCTCTCTTGTAGTCATACTTGCGACTAAACTTTACTTTTAGCCTTGGTTGACGCTTTACAAACGTACTGGGCCAATTTCGGCCAACAGGGGCCATTCCACGCTCTTGTCGCAGCAAATTGGCCATATCAGCCACATCTGACAAGCGAGGGGGTTCTCCTCGCTGTATAAGGTAAAGAACGTGATCAACAATCGCCTCCTCTGCGTGCTCATCCAGATACCGTCGGCTAGGCATAGAATCAACTCTTGAGGGCTGTCCAGCGCGTCGTTGGGCTAGTGTAGTTCGGGGCACGTTGAAGATAGCTGCAACGCGTCGCAGGGAGAGATTCGCATCCTGTTTGATAGCTTGAAGTGCAAGCTGTATCCGAGCTTCTTTTAACGCGTCTGATTGACCTTGTTGTTGAGGCATTAGTGTAGGGAGAGAGTTTTGGTGTGGTCTTGGCAAAAGTGGCCCACTAGACAGGGTGGCCCACTTACCCGTGAGGTACGTTATAACTTTTTATCTACTTAAGGAACTAATATACTTTCTTAGACCTACTATAGGTTAAATTTAGCTCTCTATAACTTTATAACGTACATCACGGGCGAGCGGCGCACATGGGCGAGCGGCGCACTTTTGCCAAGACCCTACCAAAACACCAACCTCTACTAATGCCACCCCAACAAGAACAGTTTAACGCGTTAAAAGAGCGTCAGATACAGCTTGCGCTTGAAGCTCTTAAACGCGACGCGAAACTCTCAGAGCGACGCGCTGCAGCTATCTTCAGCGTCTCTCGAACTACACTACACCAACGACGCGCTGGACGACCTTCACGCATTGATACTATGGCCAACTCACGGAATCTGACCAATACTGAAGAGGAGGTGATTGTTACGCACATACTTGAGCTGTCTAAGCAAGGACGGCCTCCCCGGCTCGCAGATGTGACTGATATCGCCAATTCTCTGCGGAAAGAGCGCGGTTTGGCCCCTGTTGGCTTAAACTGGGCCAGCACGTTCGTTTCGCGTCAGGAGGAGCTCAAAGTGGTGTTTAATCGCAAGTACGACTACAAAAGAGCCCTGTGTGAGGATCCTGAGGTTATACAGGGCTAGTTTGACCTTGTAGCCAATACCAAAGCCAAGTATGGCATCCAGGACGACGACACGTACAACTTCGACGAGACAGGCTTCATGATGGGCCAGATAAGCTCCGGAGCAGTCGTTACAGCTTTAGAGAACCGTGGACGGGCAAAAGCAGTCCAGCTAGGCAATCGCGAGTGGGTAACGGTCATCCAGGGCATCAATGCCACAGGGTGGGCCATTCCGCCCTACATCATCTTCAAAGCCCGCCGCCACCAGTCCAACTGGTACAAAGATGATGACCTGCCCCAGGATTGGACTGTTGCTGTCTCCGAGAACGGCTGGACTACCAACGAGCTTGGTTTTGACTGGTTGAAGCACTTTGACAGGCATACAAAGACGCGCACTGTTGGCACCTACCGTTTGCTGATTATTGACGGCCATGAGAGCCACAACTCTAAGGAATTCAAGCAATACTGCAAGGACAACAAGATTATAGGTCTATGCATGCCTGCGCACTCGTCACACCTCCTACAGCCACTTAATGTGGCTTGTTTTGGCCCTCTGAAGAAGGCGTACGGGGATGAGGTCAATCAGCTTATACACAACCGGATCAACCACATCACAAAGCAGGAGTTCCTCCCATGCTTTATAGCAGCTTATAATAAAGCTACAACCTCCAGCAACATCCAGGGAGGGTTCCGAGGGGCCGGATTAGCTCCATTTGACCCAGATCGCGTCATATCAACCCTGAATGTGAGGCTGCGCACCCCATCGCCACCACTCCCCCAAAACAGCCCGCTCTGGCAGTCGCAAACCCCAAGCAATATCCTAGAATTCGGGTCGCAATCAACGCTTGTAAAGAAGAGGATTCAGAGGCATGTAGACAGCTCACCAACCTCTATGGTGGAAGCGTTTGAGAAGGTGTCAAAGGGGGCAGCAATTGTTGCGCACAAGCTAGCTTTAGCACAACGGGAGAACGCTGCGCTTCACGCAGCTCTAGCAGCTGCTACAGAACGTAGATCGCGCAAAAGAAGGCATATCCAGACAGAGGGAAGCCTTACGGTTGAAGAGGGCCAGCGGTGACTGCTCTGCAGGAGTTTGGCGCGCGTAGTGATGGAAAGAAGAAGAAGAAGCAGGTGCGTGGTGACAGAGGTGAACCATCTCAACAACGCTGTGGACAGTGCAGAAAGAGTGGGCACAACGCGCAAACGTGCAATAATAGAGCAGAAGAGGTCTCTAAGTAATACTATAGCTTGTTTTGCCTTATGCAGGGCTGATTTGTGGTGTTCTGGGCTATAACGTGGGTGATTTTGGTGGGGTCTTGGCAAAAGTGCGCCGCTCGCCCATGTGGTCCGCTCGCCCGTGATGTACGTTATAGCTTTAAAGTTTCTAGATTTTGCTATTTTTACTAGTAAAATCCGCGCATCACGCGCACAGACACGGTATGGCCGACTCGGTTGTAAAACACGTTATCTTTGAATAACCTCAAGCTTTCGTGACTGGACGCAGATTTACTTTTCATGCTCACTGAACAATGCTAGCCTGTATCAAATTCGGCTCCAGGGGCACGGTGATAACGCTTCTCTTTGAAAAAGCGGCCAGCAACTTGATCGCAGTGCTTACCTTGGTAGTTGTGCTCTCGCCGACATACCGTGCCGGACGGTCATGTGCCTCGGACGGCTACATGCCCGATCTGCCCCACCAAAACCACTACAAAGACGAGGGTGTAGAACCGCACTAAATAGCTATTATTGAGAGATATTCTGGTGTTGCGATCTAGAAATGATATTGCAATATTCAGTCTATTTATATCTAGCTGGCAACTTAATATTGCGCCCATGTTGCGATTGAATCGGTGGTGGGCTTGTTGGGCGAGTAGAGGGCTGTGCACCACTACCACGATCACCAACAATAGATTTTTTTTAGTGCAGGCTTTGTAAGAGCTTCTATCATCTTCTTCTTACCCTTTTGAGAGGTTCTGGCAGCCTGTTGAAGTCGTTTTGCTGCTTTGCGGGCTGCTTGACGAGCTGCTCGCTCGGCGGCTTCATCAGCCCTCTGCCTTTCCCTCAGCAGCCTCGCCTCTACTCGCGCCTGACGCCTCGCGTTGATCTCGCGCGCTTTGATCAGCTTTGACTCCTCCCGAGCTTGGATTGCAACAGCTTTTTGTTGCTGCAATAGCTCCAGGTCGCGCTTCTTCTGCTCGTGGAGGCTGCGAGCTTCTCGCACCTTCCGCGGCGACCAGAAATCAGCTCCACCATGATAATCTTCAGGTCGCTCAAGTGCTCCAGGCTGGGATCGCTGCTTCCGCTGTCGCTCATTGATTAGAGCTTCTCGCAGCTTCTCATCTTCGCGCTGAATAAGCTTTGATTGGGTAGATAGCTTCATGATAGTTCGATTAAGCTGCGACATCTTCCTACTCTCTTTGTGGTTGACAGCGCGGTCAATTAGCTGCCTGATCTTTCTCTAGTCAGAAGCGCTGAGGTTAGACGAGTCGCTATCACTCTCAGCAGCTATAGTTCTGAACTTTTGGAGTATTACTTCTGGATTGAATGGTGATAGGCGTGTGACTTCAAAGGCCCGGAGGATCGAAGATTCCTTGAAGGAGGCCTCCCATGCTCTCTAGAACAGCGGGAAGAAGTGGCTTTTAGTAATAGGTAGCAGACTACAGCACTGGTCCATGAAACTCGATAGCTCATTTGAGTACGCAGTTGATAGAGGCTTAAACAGGGCAACGTCGAGAGGCTGCAGCGTGTGGGTCGCGTGAGGCGGAAATATGTCTAGCAGAATCTTGTTCTGATCGCAGTAGTCGATAAAGTCCATCGTGAGGTGAGATTGATGGCCATCCGTGAACAATAATTAGTAAGACGATCAAGCTTTTGCTTTAGTGGCAGGATCAAACACCTGTTTAAGCCACTGAAGCCCAATATCGTTGTTTGACCAGCCAGAGGGGGATGAGACTATCTGGGCGCGATGGATTTGTGGATTAAAGCCTTGCAACCACGAGTTCTGGATTGATCCCGATTGATCTTGGTAGATCAGGCTTGGATCAAGATGAGATCCATCGGCGCGAATGCAAGCAATTAGAGTTATCCAGTCTTGGTTGCTGTCTTAGATTAAAGACCTTCTGATTCCGGATTCTAGAGAGGCTCTGGAAAAGATCCGCTTTGATCGCGATTGGACTCCAACCATGAAGCCCTTCTTATCCATATTGTAGGTATAGCGCGGCTCGAATTTGTATTGGTCAAGTTTGTCGCGCAGAAGCTTAAAGTAGAGCTTGTACTTGAGTTCTGAATCAGCTCTGTGGCGATTGCGATCTATAGTGGTGACCAATTTTGGTCTAAGAAGATCGGGATAGCGCTGAACAAAGCGATCAACCTAGTGGTAACCAAGCTCTTTCTAGGCAAGCTGTGAGGTAAGTCTTCGTACCATATCTCTACTTGGCGGTAACCCTTGCTTGCTAATCCGATCAATACATTGTATAAGCTCGATCTCCTGTTGTGGGTGGAGAGCTCGCCGGTTTTCATGGTAGGCCGCGCGCGAGGTGGTGAGACCTTGGTGCCGCCGCCTAAGCGTTGTAGGCTCAACGCCATGCTTTTTTGCAATTTGAGCATACACAAGTTTTTCTCCAGGTTCTAAAGCATCTATAGCTGCAAGTGCAGCGTCAATAGGCTCCGTTTAGGGTGATCGCTGTGTGGCAAAATTGGTGGTAGTGGCAGTGGTTGGTGGGGCAGATCGGGCATGTAGCCGTCCAAGGCACATGACCGTCCGGCACGGTATACAGATTTGACATGGCTGGAAACGTCGAGAAAGAGCTGTAGAACAACAACGAATGCGACATCTCAAACTTGAGAACTGTCTTGGAAGCGCATGACGAAGAGGCAACCTTTGTTGGCGAGAATCTGGCTACCGTGATCGCAACTCGTATCGTGGAGAGCGGCAGCAGGTTTGCCAGAGATAACGAGTGTAATTAACTCATCAGGATGTACCCGAAGTTTGAAGCCGGTGTGGCGCAAGCGTTATTTCATGTCGTGGTAGACCTGTAGCGGTGAACTATATTCGGTCGTAGTGGTACAAATGTCCAAGAGGGTAACACGCTGTTGCTCTCAATGCTGCTTGTTCGTCGGTTTTCCAGGAAGCAGTGATCTCATGAGACGATCAACAGAGCGGGTTGGCCGAGAAAGCCCTGGAGGCTTTCGTGTAAAGACAAAGTCGGACGGAGATTACAGATACCTAGAATATTGGCAGGTGTTCAGTACTATCCAGGCAGTGTTCAAGATAGTATAGATTCTCTATCAGCTACAATAAAACCCTGCTGTAATATCCAGCTTCTGCTGCAACATGAGGAACGGGATAGCTGAATAGTACTTATACCGATTAGTAGACACCAGAGTGCCCACTATGAGTATGTAGAGGCCCTGCATATATCAAACAATGCAGAGCCGACTCTTCTCCACGTCCTCAACATCCTCACACGCGAATATCTGGCCCATACCAGTCCGTTGGTAACAGTCTCCCTCCAGTGCCCTCCGCACCAGCAGTACCACGTAACTCTTCTGAAAAGGCGCAGACTCGAAAACAGCCTTGACCTTGTTCTCTTCCATATGCATTCTCATGAGCAGTGCGTCTATCTCCTGTTCCTGCGTCTCGTCCTCTTCGAACTTCTTACCCTCGTCCATAGCCACCCAGCCAAACCATTTATGATCTGAGCTACGGACCCACTCGTACGCAAACATTGGTGGACTTTTCTCTGATGTACCCATGTATGAGTATGCTCGGGTGAACTGTTTGAGCTCCCACTGGTCTCCTGTGTTCAACTTGCCACGCCGTAGTGAGACCATTCGAGCATCCATGACCAGCTTGCCATCGCTGGTAACGTCGGAGACTTCGGTGATACGAGCAGTACCAATTTCAAGTGGCTTCTCGCCCACAAACGCGAAATATACTTGACCGTTGACGCTGGCCCAGCTCCAACTTGGTGCCCGACCTGGCACCCTCCCTCGTCGCTCTTTTATGTTCTCGTACGGAGCAGTCCGCCACAGCAGACAGAGATCCAGTGAGCTCTTCCACAAGCCAAAGAGGTATTCATCTCGTGTCAAATCGACGACATATTGAGCGAGACCCTGCAAAGCAGGCAACTTGTCGGACTCAAAAGTCAGGTTGCGCTTGGTATAGTCTTCCACAATCTGCAGCCACGTCCGCGTTAGGACCGAGCCAACAAGCTGCTCCAGTACAATGTCGTTTCTGCCGTGAAATCCTACAAGCATCCAGTAGAGCATCTGAATGTTCAGTCTACCTTCTCCGAGCTTGTCGCTGGGCCGTTGTGTTTCGTATTGATATATCTCTTTACATTCGAAGATAACCTGGTACGAGCCGAAGTGCAATGTCCGACGTGCTAACTGCTTCTCCTGCAGACACCATGCTCGCGAGGCCAGCGTTGTGTGACGAATTTGCTGATCGAAGCTAGGAGTCTTATCGTGGATAGTCCAAAGCCCAACTGTACCGGACGGTGACGTGTAGGCAAGTTGAGCGCTACATTCAGGTGGCTCGCGATTGAAGAATAGACCACCTTCGCTATTCTCTGAGGCTGCGGCAGAGATTGTGACGTATGCATTCATGTATACTGAAGCCATGCGTGATGCCTCCTTTTCCCAATCCACTTTAGAGTCTTGGATGATGCATAGGGAGTCGATCCATAGGTACCGCAAACCCAGAGCGCGAGTGGCGAGTACTGCTTCTCGAAAAGTCTTAGGCAGGGCGTCAAATGAGATCCTGGTTCGGTGTTCGTCGAGATTGGTACTCTCCGTTTTGAAATGCTTGACGTTGCCCCATACGTGGCTCAATGCAACATACTTTCCACTTTCCCTGGACGACGCAGATTCAATCAGTCTGACGTCATCTTGGAACGATGCAACGTCGATGACTCTTGTCGGTAATTCCACATTCTCCTCGCTGTATTTCGACCTCAATCTTGCAGGCTCTTCGTCAGCTTCTCCGGCGTTCCGAAGCTCCTCGTACGTGTAGCCTAGTTGGCATTTTTCATGCCCATCTACACATGAAGTGATCCAGCCCTTGATCAAGCCGAAAGTTTGCTCACTGCTTGAGAGCTTCGCAAGAGGACGCGGCGTGATGATCTCAGCGGTAGCAGAGTCATCATCTGCTTCCACGGCCAGCCACGATATAGTCGCATCTTTAGTTAGTTGCTTGGTGGTACTGTTCTCCCGCTTTAGCGGCCCGCAAGAGAAGACAAGCTGGTAGGCTTTCTGGTCTGCGGCAGCGTAATGCCCGTTGATTGATACGGTTACGGAGGTGTCGTTGACGAGCTGGTATTTACCGTCGATGTCGGCTCTGTAATCTTCTGCACCAGTGATGTGGCCATGTTGCTCGAGCTTCTGGAGAATCATACGACAGAGAAGACATGTCAGTGATGCTGTCCGAAGGCTGGTGATATCTGGATGAAGTACAAGTTGGCGCGTTTGAGGCGTGATGTGCGAACAGGCTGGACAGACTGTCATCGTTGTGGTGTCGATGGCGAGCAGTGCGATTTGGTATGCGGAGGGTGAGAGAGTATCTACAGGATAGTTGGCCCACGCAAGCCAAAGCAGTCACAACCGTGCCTCGAGTGCATGAGAGTGCTGACTTGCGTTCCAATCGCTGCATCGACCAGGCGCCACACTCGATACGTGGCTTACCTGCATTTGGATACAGTAGCCGAGATATCCCCTGTCAATGCACAGTGGAAGCCGTAAAGAGTAGTTACGTAGCAAAAATGTATGTGGCTAGTCTCCGAGCCTCACTCATACCTTTCCACACAGAACCTGGCCTGGGACAAAGAAGCGAGTGGGGTGGAGAAACGGACACAACCTACTGTAGACATTTATTGGCACTTGCAGGTGACTGAGAATGGCTTCAACGAGCAAACCCATTTCTAGAACAACAACGAGATCTTAATACGGGGTTCGGCAAGGCCAATCTTGGTAAGACTGCATGTTCGTACAACATTGCACAGTCAACGCAGTCCTCTATCCCCGTCCTCCATTGTCCTTCCCTCATCTATCCATGCCTTGAACTCTCTAACATCTCCCATCCATATATACTGTGTACATATCTCCTGAATGTCGTAGTACAAAGTGTACTCTCTATTTGGATACACATCCACGAAGCCCTTTTGTATCAGATTCTTGACAAAGAGCAGAAGTAGCCGCACTGCCCACATCTGTGCATCCCGCCCATAGCCAAAGTAGGTATTAACACCAATGTCTATTTGTGGCGGAGGTTCTGATGTAGGGCCTGGTGGTTGACGAGCGTATTCGATGATGCGGAGAGCGTGCTGGACGAAAGAAAGGACTATCGATTTGGGGTCGATGCCGTGCGTAGAAAGCTTGAGATCGGTGATTAAGGTAGTGAGGAAGTCGAGAGTGGTGATTGTAAGCGGCAAGTGCGTGAGCTGGTGGACGGCCAGATTTGGATCAGATACCAAAGTCAGCGAGATCGACTCCTTCCACTTCAAACCCAAAGGCGTTGAAGCAGACTTCTTGTCGGTCAGATCCAGGTAATCTAGATTGAAAGCGCCTGGGCTTCCCACCGGGCTGGCATCGGGCGAACCAGGATCCATGTCTGTGACCTTGGATGGTACGGTGAGACCCGGAGGTGGTACCGGCGCAGTTCCTGCATCGTAGATGCCACCCTCTTCAAGCATGCGTATAAACGGGCGTATGTCGATAGCCTTGGGCGGGAAGCGCGTCTTGTACAGCATCCGCGGTGTCGCGGTTCCGAGAGCCTCGCCCCCATACTTGAGCATCTCTTTGATCATCTCGAGTCGGGCAGCAGCAATGTCGCGGTATGATAATGTGCCCTTGCCGAAGTCTTCCTCTTCGCTGACATTGGAGGTTGGCTGGTACCCTTGAGTGTCTACGTGCAGCAGTAGAATAGCATCGATCCAGTGCGACAGGAATGGGTTGGCGGGGATGGGTGTATCGACATTGAGCTTCCACAGCCGGTACTCGCTCCTAAGAAGTGCAGCCAGGGCCGTCCAGCTTGGCTCTGTCTGCACCTTGACTTCGAGGTCGTCAATCGCAGCCTTGACGCGCATGCTCTTGTTGAAGGCGCCACCGGGGCCGTCTTCATTCAGCATAGAAATATGGTCGACTTCCTGCAGGACTTGGTCGTTTTGGCGGATGAGGTCGCTCAGGCATTGGAGTTCGAGATTTGCAAGCTCTTGCGCGAGCTTGGAGGGGCCGCTCATCGTTCACGATTGCGGTGTCGCGTCGCGCGACTCAAGGGACAGTCGTTGCGGGCGGGAATGATGTTTGGCTTCGCGGAAGCCATGTGTGCGGGAAGGTGCAGCTGGGTGTCACGGTCGAGGGTGGAGTCACGGACGATTGGAAGCTGGGTAGAATGCGCTCGCTCGCCAAGCGTCGCGCCTACGTGGACGCCTGCCTCACTCTCCGTGCTCAGGCGCGCTTACCTTTCAGAGCTCGTGCAAACAAGACATGTCGCAGTTGTTCATAGGCGTGGATAATCAAACATGCGCGGGAATCACCAGAGCAATAAAAGGTCAAAGATGTGACGTGAAGTGATTATTTCATTAGACTACTATTCGCCCCCATTGCCGTCGTAAATGCTCAATGCGCGTCCGACCTATCAACCAAGACACCATCAAACAAGCAAGGACTCGAACAAGTAAATAAAGCTAAGCCACCACCTGCCAGCATTACCATTCGGAAGTCGGCAGAGAAGCGAAGCCATGACGTCGGCGTAAAGAAAAGGGTTGGGTATCGTGGGTGGACAATGCCGAGGCGCAGCTCAATCAACCTTGTCGATCAAGTTTGTTTGCCGGCTGAAACGTGGTTCCGGTGTGACCGCTAAAACTTCAGGATGATGTACAGAGCGTGGATGATACCCTAATCTTGTTAGCATACCGTGTGATCAATGAGGTGGAATGGGAAATGCTTACGGGAATGTAACCCAGGATGGTCAGCAGGATGTTGATGAAGAAATCGGCATTGCAGCCACGCTCCAGGAAGACACCGAGAGGAGGGAGGAAGATGGCAAGGATGATCTTGCAGATGTCGGAAGCGGTGAAAGGCATGTTATTGGTATGGTGGTTCTTTCGAGAAAGTGCAGTGGTGTACTTGTAGACGTGGCTTGCGTGGAGCTTAAGACAGGTCGGTATGAGTGGATTGTAATGTCTTGCAAACAACGGCGACGCTCAGGCTTATGTATTGGCAGGAATGTCGCCGGTAGGTGACGGAAAGTGTCATGCTGGCCTGCTACGTCATCTCCCTGATCGAGAGGGCAGGGATCGCAACCTTGCGCCAGCCTTCCTGCAAACGCCACACTTTCCCAAATCAAGCTCCTGTCTGGACCTCAAACCGGCCTGTTTTACCAAGTTTTAGAGCTCTCAAGCCACACAATCTCGGCTTCCAAGATGCTGCGGTGGGGGAAGGCGTGCGTCACACGCAAGAATTGACGAACGTCAAGAGGCTCAGATGGTCTTCGAATGCTGCCAAGAGCCGTGAAGACCAACGGTTCGATTCAGCGCCACACTGACGCCACAGCGACACGCGCCGAACAGCCCATGATGCTCCTCATCATCGCGAACCGCTTGATGTCAAGCCGCTGTGGCAGATTTGCTAAATTAGGCGACGCATGTGGCTAGGTAGACTTGCCATCTGCGGCTGGTGGAGATGAGGCTGCATGCCGGATACCCGTTTGTAGCGCGCGGACAGTACCCGCAGACGGTGTTTTCGTGATGCATGACCTCACCGTCTTTTCCTGCATATCATTCGCAGGTTTCTCGACGGGACATAACTTTGTCACCTGTTTAGACTTTGTTTGTGAGCTCCGACTGGGAGGCCATCTAAACCAGCCACAAGATTTGCATTAAGCATTCGTAGGGCTAATGAATCTGTACTTATGACGTGCGAATTATCTCACATGTTAGCCAAGACGAAGAGAATGTGCCGAGTGCCGCTGTCGAATGTCTTCGGTGTGTTTTAATCAAACTCACATCGCTAAGCTACCTTCATTGTACCTTTGGCGAGCTCTTATGCTTCGATGAACATATTTACAGCACCTAAGAAAGCACCAGCCGGATAATAACAATACCGAGGTATGATGTCCCATTAGAGTAAACGTAACAAATTGCCTGGTGCAGCACCAGAGGCAAGGTCAAAGTCGAGAAGACAATGAAAAAATCTGCCATCCAATTTCATTCAACCTCCTCGATAACATAAGAAAAGGGTATATCATAACATCCACCAACCATCCCCTCACAAAGCAGATCCCTCAGCCTAGTAAGCCCCTACTGCGGCGCCTGCTTCTGCAAATCCGCCTCCACCCCCCTCTGCCTCGCCTTCCCATCATCATGCTGCCTCTGCGCCTCAGCCCTCTGCGCCTCATTCCCCGTCAACCCCGCCACCGCCCCCCCAATCGCCCCCCCAATGCGATCCTGCACCCCTTTCCCAAGATCAGACAACTGGCCCTGCGCCTCCTGGCCCTTGCCCTCCTGGTTCTGGCGAATGCCCTCCTGCTTGAGGCCCTCGGCGCCGACGAACCCGCCAATCGACTCTTTCAGCGCGCCGACGTTCTGGTTCCAGCTGCCGGCGCTGCGGTTCGGGTCGTCTTTCGCGATGCCGCCCGAGGCGGTGGTGGTGAAGGGGCCGGCCTTTGCGGTGGCGTGTGAGAGGTCTTTCTCGGCGGCGGCTTCGGTCTTGCGGTTTTCGCCTTGTGCCTGCGGGGATCAGAGAGCGTTTGCATGGTGGAAGGGAAGGGACGTACCTTGTCTGCTGTGCTGCCGGTCAAGGAGCCGAGAGCGCTTTGGACGGCGCCGGTGGCCTGGTCGAGGTACGACTGAGCGGTGGAAGTCTGGTCCTTGTTGGTCGACATGGCTGCTTTTGTGTGTTTGGTAGGATGATAAGATGAAGGTACGATATCGCTTGCGAGATCTGGTCTTGATGTGAGCAGGTAAGCGGAGGGTCTGTCGCGGTTTATATGCGTCTGTTTACGGACCCTTCTGTCGCAAGCTTGCGGGATCGCGACATGTGAACGCGGGTCGGTGACGTCACATCCCACATGGTTTCGGGCAACCACGAGAGCTCGCGATCTGGCCACTGGACAAGCCCTACACACGACCACGCAGCGACCAGGCAGAATCCTTGACATCTGATGATTTGATGGAGGTGGCGCTGTCAAATAAACTTGTTTGCTACCCCGAGTATCCACAATACGCGATTGTTTCCGTGCAGTGGACGGATGTCAGGCATTGGCTGCACGGTATGATGCAATGGATGTAGTTGTTTCGATGTGTGTCAGAGACACTGAACAGGGTGTATATATTGTTTTGGTAACATGAATACCTTCTCAGGTGTGAAGGAGTGTGCGTCAACATAAGGAGAATGTGACTAATGAAAATGCCCTAGAAGCCAGCCCGTACAGTAACGTCTGCGGGCAAACAGACGTCTGCAGGCATGCAACTTCGTGAGGATGAATCCTCTGATGGATGGGAGAGTCCATGAGCGACTCTCAGGGGGGAGCGCGACAAGATTGTCAATCGCCTACCAGTGGCAGATACCGCCTTCACTGTCGTCGACGCTCCAGGTGCCTGCAAGGCCGACGACTTCGACAGCGCCGTCGAAGCTTTCCTTGACTTTGCCGAGCCTTGCAACGCCAGCGTCACCTGGACCATTTCCGAGCAAACGGCGGGCCCAAGCATCGATGGCAGGCTCGCCAGTCTCGTCGCGTGCTTGCTTGAGGAAGGGAATGAGGGCAGTACCACCTGTACCGCGCAGCGACTTACTGCCACTACGCTGAACAGTGTTCGCCAGGTTGACTGGCTGCGGCTGATTCATAGCCTGTTTGGGTGTCACATTTTTGGTCTCGCGGGATTTGATGATGATGTAGCGTGACACAAGCTGAATGTGTTTGTCACGGAGCGTGCGCAGCATAGCCAAGCACGCATCGTACGCGGTTGTCAGAGCGCAGTCGTTGCGGTTCGTCGCGACAAAGCTCCGGATGTTGGCCACGCGCTCGACAGCCTCGAGGAACCTCCGGTGCGGGCCAGGCATGTAGTTGCGCATTTCGGTAATGAAGTTGTTGTTCGGTGCACCGACAGCTCCTCCCTCTGTTGCTTTGTTACCAGTTGGGCGGTGTTCAACACCAAGAACGATGTCGAAGAACTGGATGACCGAACTCTGTGCGTTACTACCACCGCCGAGTTGGACGTAAGGCTGCTGTCCGGATCCATCGTCAAACTTCACCCCATTTGGAAGACCAGCATCTGCCATGTTCTTGCTACCTGCGAGGAAAGGCCGGATGCGGTGGTAGAAAACATGAGGGTCGCAACTCTCGTACATGCGCTCTAACAGAACACCAATCTCGTCTAGCCGTTCAGCAAATGTGCGAAGGCATTCTGCAACAATGGCAATATCGTTGTGCCGAGCAGCTGCAATAGCATCGATCATCATGGGGATGATGGGTCCGGCACGTGCTTCGATCGCCACTGACACTAGGTAGAACCATGATTCGTCCAGCGAGCCGGTAAAGGTCATTTGTGTTGCCAAGTTATCCAGGGTATCGGCTGGCTCGTTGCTGAACAGGGGTCGCCAGTTCCACAAGCAGACGCCTGCGTATGTGGCCACAGCAGGCATCTCGAGGTGCCTGCATGTCTCCAGAAACGGGATCGAGATAGAAGGTGGTACAACTTCAGCTGGCCTATCACCACCCCAGACATACGCGTGAGCGAAAAATCCCAGGATCGAATACGCTCGCTGCCATTCAGCCTGGGTAAGCAGAAGATCGGTAGACAATACAGGGAGAGCGTCGACTACTTTTCGAAGGCGCTTAGTAAGGATCAGACCTTGGAGGTTGCGTGCGATAGTCTCCCAAGGCTGATAGTATGCATCTGGAAGGACGTCGAGTGGTACCTCTGTTGGCAAGAATCCGTTCTGCGGGGAGACATCATAGTCGCTCAATCGGGGGAGTGGTGGAAGCATTTCGAAGTTCGAGTTCTGTGGGAACAAAGTAGAGGACTGGCGCGATATTTGAGTATAGGGACCACGGATAGGCGCGGGTACCCTGGTGTAGCGCCCGCTGCTTTGCTAAGCAAGCTGCAACCTGTACCGAAACCAGTCGCTTGAGGGTGGAGAGGACGACCTCGGTGGGCGATTGAGAAAGGGCAGCCCTTGGCCGCACGGCGGATTCCGACAGCGATCGGTGAAGGTTGGATTTATGTTTCCGTAGGGAGGTGATAGGGATCGCTGCGGGAGGACCGGATCGACCTGAATATATTGCGCGGGATGAAAGGAGAGCGCTGAGGCGTGTGGGGAACGACTGAAGCGGAGCGCACTGTACCACGGTTTTAGGTGTATTCTTAGTTCGGCTCTAGGTGGGAGTCCGGAGGCAACAAACGCTTCGAGGCAATTGCGACCTAAAGCTTACTCGCGCATGAAACTCGATGGCAAATAGATGCACACGTGCAAATGCTCGTTGCACACTCTCACTCTTACAGGGCCATCCGCGGCCGATGGACAGGAAAACCCTTCACATGTGTGTAATCAGCCCTCGGACAATCGACCGATGCGAAGGCTGCAAAGGCGTCAGAGATCACTCGATTTGTGATGGCGAGACAGTCCGAAATCTAGAGCAACATTAGCAATCTTATTACTTAGCGAGGACCAGACAGTCTATGATTCCAACGTTTACAAGTGGAAACCAACGGGCGTCGGCGAGACAGTCGCGCTAGCATCAGTCTTGCATAAGGCTCCCGCTTGCCAGGGTCCCGAAGTCGCACCTGCGGGCACTCTTGGCGTGGAGGTTGAGAGCTACAGATGCAAAATACGATGCTCAGCACATGAAGTTTGGATTGTCTGGTCGTTGAGAGCAGTTGTATGGCTGAGCCTCACAAATGCAATCATCTGCGCGGGTTGCAAGAGTAAGGGTGTCTCGTTAAGAAAGGCCCAGCTCCTTCCGGCCAGCCCATTCGCCCGTGCGCTACATTTCACGCTAGAACATCCACACAATCCTCCAGGTTGCAGATCAGGCACACAAGCACATAAGCCCCAAAGTTCAAGGGTGGAGAGACATGCGACCAACACGTCGCAATGTAATATCCTTTGTCAGTTTCATAGAGCCGTCACCTCATCACTATATCCACCTATCCAACAGTCATCAGTCGTTCTTCCGCTTGAAGGTAAAGCCACAGCTTTTCTGGGTATAAACATCTACAACGAATGCCCGCGAGAAGAAATACACAACAAGCTCTGCAATGTGCGGAGCTGACCTGTTTGCTCCAACCTCAAACCCGGTATTAAATAGTTGTAAGTCGTCATGATATGCTAACATAGCTGGCTGGTGCCATTGGTATAGCACTGTTCCGAGTTCATAACAGCTAGCGCGTTTTCTGCTTGACCATGTCAGCTCGCTGTATCGCGATTGTTGATCAAGTTGACTTACAAGACTGGCGATAGCCGCCGCCGAGGCAAGATCAGGCTTGCCAGATACACTACGCTGAGCAACTCGTGGAAGATTGCTTGCAGCAGGGGCAGGGGCTGGGGCCCCGTTTGCTGATCGTTTGACTCCTGTTCCTCCGGGACCGGGTGGACCGCTGACCGTCGAGTGGCGTCGAGGGACGTTCGCCTTGACTGGGGAACCGCTGGGTGCCCGTTGACTGCTGTTGGCAGGGGCGCCGTTCTTTGGTGGCTCCGGTAGGGGTCGCACACGGGCCTGTGGGGTCGGGGCAACTGGTGCCCTTTTGGCAGGGGATGCGGTGCTCGCGGGCGCCATGGGTCGTCGTCCAGCGAATCTGCGAGCGCCAGTAATGAAGTCGTGCTGCATTGCCTCATCTGGACGCATACGGCGTTCGGGATCCCAGCGGAGACAACGAGCGATGAAGTCCAGGAAGGCTTCGTCATCACACTTGAGAGCTTGCTGTAATGTCTTCGAGCTCGGCCTCCTACGGCGGCCCTTTGTAGAGACAGTGACTCTTGGCTTACCTAAGGAGTCGAAGAACAGCTTCTTCCTACTGCTCTTTTCGATGAGATGCTTCTCTGGAGGTCCAAAAATCTCCATGATACATGCAAGTTGCTCTTGTTCGTTCTCGCCCGGGAAGATGGGGTAGCCGGTAAGCAGTTCTGCCAAGATACAGCCCAGACTCCACATGTCAATGGGCAGGCCGTAGCTCATGCCCAGGATGACTTCAGGCGATCGATAGAAACGCGACTGAATGTACGTGTACACTTTCTCGTTCTCAAAGCAGCTGGATCCGAAATCGATGACCTTGATCTCTGAGTGTAGAGGATGTGCAAGTAAGATGTTCTCAGGCTTCAAGTCGCAATGGATGACTCGTTGACTCTTCAGAAGTACCAAGGAGCTGAGCATCTGCTTGCAGAAACGGCGGATGAGGCGTGTCGAGAAGCCCTTGAACTCGTGTGCCTTGATGAACTCATACAAGTTCATACCAAGAAGCTCGGTGGATATGCATAGATGCCCACGGAAGTAGAAGCTTTGCGTAAAGTTGATCATGCTGTGCTTGTTATCAGGATCCTGGCATGTGCGTTAGCCGTGATAGCACTGACGCAGCCGCAGAGACTTACCCATTCGCGCAGCTTCTGAAGGATATTGACCTCGATGAGAGCCTGCTGGTGGAATCGCTTCTTGTTGCGAATAATCTTGATGGCCACAAGCCCCCCGGTCTTGTGGTCGACACAGCGCACCACCTGTCCGAAGCTGCCCTTACCGAGAAGGTCAACAACCTCATACCGGTAAGCGAGGTGGTCGCCGAAGACTATGTTGTAGTCGCCGCGGTCGTCATCGTATCCAAAGTTTGCGGTTTGCGCATTGAGATCACCGACGTGCTTCTTTGCGTTCTTGGTGCCACAGAAATAGATCTCCTTGTAGTCGATGATTTCACCCCTCTCGAAAATGTTCAAGTTGACCATCTGCAGAGCTTGGGCGGCTGTGACACGTTCTTGGGGCACAGCTCGCTTGCGCAGAGCGTCGACATCGCGCGCCGCGTGCTCAAAGTCCTTGCGTTTGGATGCAAGCTTTTTCATCTCTTCATCTGCCATCAAGTCGTCTCTGTCGAGATTTGGGTCCAAATTGCGAGCTCTGAGTACATTGGAGGAACTCTTAGATCCAAGCATGCGCTGCATGGAGGGCAATATCGACGAGCTTGGTTTCGCAGCGGTTTGACCTGCAGGCGCCGCAGGATTTAAGGAAGATGTGCGAGAAGGAGCCGTCTTTGCGTCTTTACGTACCGCCGACGCATCCGAATCGTTTTCGCAGGGTATCGTTGCTGTCGACGGCTTTCTGCGGCCAAAGTCAAGTGATGGTCGCGTACGATGAGGGTTCGCAGTCGCATCCGGGGTAGGGCTCGAGTTGATAGCACCACTCCAGGTCGCTGAGGCAGGCAGGCGGGGCGGTGGCATTTCGCCATGTTCGGGCGGCTGAGGAGCTGGCGCCTCAGCTTGCTGAGCTCCCTTGCGAGCCTGCTGATTTTGAGAAGGATGAGAAGCAGCTTTCGAGCCACTACGTCGCCATCCACCCAGACTCAGCTTGCGCCGCAGACCTGATGTGGTCGAGGAAGGCGTTTCTGGCTCAGTTGAGGTCGACGTTTGGGTGGAATCCATCGTGTTTGTCTTCTTCAACGGACGCTGGCCGGCAGTCTTCATGTTCTGCAACTCTACATCCTTTTCGTTGGATTGGAACTCGCCGCTTGGGCGTGACTGTAGACGAGCGAACTCGTTGCTTCCCTTCGGCAAAGAGTTTGATGAGAACGGCGTTGTGGCCTGTCGGCTGGGGTTGAGGGTCGGGATTGGCATTGCTGACAATCCACCATGTGACTTGTCTTTGGTCTCCTGACTGCCACCACGCAGATTGATCGCAGAGCTGCTGCTACGAATGTGCTTACCAAAATCGTAGCCATTGTAGCCATTGCCAGAGAAGAAGCTTGTCTTGGAAGCCGTCATGGGTGTGCTTGGTGTTTTGGCCCCCCGCTTGGGAGGGGGCGTGATGGTCCGCTTGTTGGCATCCTTAGAGGGTGTTGAGAACGAAGAGATGCGATTGCTGACCGGCGTGTCGAGAGGCAACAGGTTCAGAGGCGGCAGTCGAATTGGCTGTAGGTCTTTCTTGCTCGAATGCTGCATCGTAGGTGTCCGATCTGTGTCCACGTTGGCACCAACAGTAAGCCCTCGCCGATGCCTAATCGAACCAGTACTTGAGTTCAGCTGCGGTGCCTCGTTGCTGACACGCTCAGCCCCACGAGCTCCGTACGTGTGCTGGTTCGTAGGAGGTGGTTGGTTCGACATGGAAGATGGGGTGCTTGGCTTTGCCCCAGCAGTCGAGAAGGAGAAGGTCTGGCGGTCGGGGTCTTTTGGCGACTCGTATGCCTTGGGGATAGCAGGTACGGGCGGAACGTCTTCAGGGGCTTCTCCGGCAGAACTGTGGACGTTTCGTGGCTTCGCTGTAGGTAGTCTAGAGCTTTGCAGGTTCGCGTTAGTGCGCAGGGGTATTGAGGAACCGCCAACTTTTAAAGAGTTGATACTAGACGTGGATGACAAGGAGATGCCTGAAGCGTACGATTTGCGGTTCTGCTCTGGTGTTGCACGCGCAGAGGACGGTGTCTCGCTCTTCCTGATCGAAATGCCAGGAGATTGGCTGAACGCGCGGTCATTGAAGGAGAAGTCACCTTGAGGTGTGGGGGGTCCCACTGGGCCGCCTGGGACTGGCATGTTTGGATTCATTGAGAGGCGCTTCAGTCTTCGAGCATCGGTCGGACTGATTGTTCTTGCTCCTAGGCCGAAATGATGAGGGACCGTGGACTGCCGTTTGCTGGCAGTCGAGGACGGTGTGTGCTCACGCTGGGTCTGAGCGGGCGACTTGCCCGGCGAGCGGCCGTTGAATCCAGGCATCGATCCTTGATCTGGTGTCAGCGAGTGTGCAGGCAGATGCTGGCCAGATGTTTGTCTCGAGGGTGGCTGGAGCGATTTCGCCTTCGCAGTTCGGGTAGCACTCGGTAGTCTTTGTGTGGCATTTGGTGGGTTTGGGTTCGCAGCCAGCGTCTCCCGTCGGTTGCCCTTGGTCTTGGACGGTGAGCGGCCGAGTCCGTTCTGTGTGATGCTGCTGCTCGCGATTCGGGGCATCTCGCTGCGCCCTTGGAAAGTGCCCATTGGCAGCATTCCTGGTCCCACGCTCTTTCGTGCACGTGCTGCGGGGTTGGGTGCAGCAGGTTCTGGGAAGTGGCTCTGCCTCCGCGTTCGAATGGCCATGTTGGTCGTGGGAGCGGCGGTTGCTGTGTTGTCTGTAAACACGGGAGCAGTGGCAGTGGCAGTGGCAGTGGCAGGGGCAGGGGCGGTGGGCGGCTTGGAGGGGTCCGTTGTGCCTGGCTTGCGGGTGTTGGACTGGCTGAAGCGGCGCATGAAGGAATTGCTCCGGGCTGGTCGTGCGTCATCCTTGCCAGCAGTGAACGGCTGCATGTTGGACGCGGGGCCGGTCGGCGGTGCAGTGCCGTGGAAGCTGCCCGGAGCAGGGAAGTCGCTCAGGTTGGGTTCATAGGTGAGGCTGTTGGCGAAGTCGTCGAAGTTGACTGCGGGGAGGAAGTCGTAGGAGCCGCTCTCGGTGGAGTCGTCGGCGGCGTGGTGGGGGTGCTGCTGCTGGTGGTGGTGGGGGTGCTGCTGCTGGTGGTGGGGGTGCTGCTGCTGGTGGTGGGGGTGCTGCTGCTGCTGCTGCTGCTGCTGCTGGGGGTGGTGTTGCTGCTGGTGGTGGTGGTGCTGCTGCTGCTGGGCAAGGCTGGAAGGTGGCTCGGCGTGGTTCGACGTGGGCTCGGTCGTCGGGGGCGGAGGCAGGTGCGGGCGGTTCTCGAGGGAAGCGCTGGGAACCCTATGCACGGTCAGCACTCAGCACTCAGCACCTGCAATCAGCACCTGCACTCCGCAAGCGCGCCCTACCTGTGCTTGTGGAAGTCCTGCGGCGGTCCTCGCGGGCCCTGGGGCACTCGCGCCGTCCGCCTCTGCGAGCCCAGCGGGTTCGTGCCAGGCAGCCCAGGGCGAGCCGGGGCCGTGGCCGAGATGGCATTGGAGGCGCCCGTCGTGCGCAGGCGGCTGCCGTGGTCGCCCGTCTTCTGGAACTTGCGCACGCGGTCGTCTGCTGCTGGCATCAGTACAGTCGACGGCCGTCGCCCAGGCGGAGCACGCGCGGGGGTACCGGGCGTACCTGTCGTACCTGTCGAGCCGCTCGAGTCCTCGGACGCGTTGGGGCCCAGGTTGAGGGCGTCCATGGCGGGTCCCACCAGCACTGCTTTCCGTCCCGACACGCGTTCCGTCCGACTCGCTTTCCGTCCGACACGGTCAATGGTCCCCTCTGCTCTGGGGTCACGTCTCCAAGCGTCGAGCTTGGGGAGCGGCGCAGGCTATGCAAGCATTTCGAACGGAGCGGGCGGCGGTGAGGACGACGGGGCGGGCGTGGGCCAGGGGCGGGGCGGTGCCGTGCGGGAGCTGTATCGCCGCAGACGTGTCGCGGTGCTGCGGTGCTCTGCGTGCGGGCGCGGCAGCTTGGGAGGGGAGAGCGAGGCGAGTGCAAAGGGGCTGCGCGTCGCTAGCGGTGCTCGCAGCTCTGTCTATCAAAGTCACGACAAGTCGACAACAGCCACTAGCCCAACCCCTGTCCGCCGTGCCCGGGCCCGCCCTCGCATTCGGCGAGTGTGGCCAGCGCCCGCGACCATAACATTGCCCTCGCCGGGGGAACGAGCGCATGGTCCACGTCCTGCATTTCTGCGCTCTGTGTGCGCTGGCAGCAACTGCGCGGCGCCCGTCCGTCGCCCCAGCTGCCGAGCTTGGAGCGCCCCAGACAGCGAGAGTGGCAGGGCCAGACAGCGACTCCATCGACCTCTGCGTGCAGCATCTCGCCCGCTGCACGACGGCCAGACACACATCTCTAGTCCACCCTGGCGGTTGCACCGCACTGAGCATGTGCACCGCACCCTGAACCCTGGTCGGCGCCTCTGTTTGTTTTCCCTGCCTTTGTTCGTGATGCTGCGAGGTTGGGCACCGCCGACGCGTGGCCCAGCGAGCACCTTGATGCTGGCCTGCTGAACAGTCTGCCTTCCGCCATGTTGCAGAGGCGTTGCTGCGTGCATGTCCACATTCAAGATGCAAGTCGACATGTAGAGAACGGGCTGTTCTGCTCCTCCCGTGTGTCACCCGCCACGGGCAGGGGTCAAGCGCGTGGCAGCCGAACGCCTCGCCAAGGGCCAAGGCTAGGCTGGTTCACATGCTACTGCGTCATCCATAGATCCATAGTCGGTGCTGCCCACTGCACCTCACAAGACCGTACCGACTAGGCTGCAGGCGTCGAATGGGGAACCGACTAGGACAAGACGGTTGACGACATGAGTGAATCGCCCGCACGCGTCCAAGACCGTAGACGCAGCTGAACGAGCGCCGTCACGCACCTGCACGAGCGCCTGCAACTTCCGGACGAAAGAGGAAGTAGCCGTACAGAAGACCACAGTCCAGTCCTCAGTCACGCCCACGGTCGACGCTTCAAGGCCCACACCGATCGCGTAGCCAGCAATCATCTACTGTCTTACTTTCGTTCTTGGAAATAATCACAAGTTCCATCTTGCATCACCACCCACCATGAGCAAAGACAACTCGGGCTCGATCGCTAACAGCGAGACCCCAATACCGGTAGTTCAGATTCACCCCGCAGATGGCTCAGCACCACGAACGCCAGATCCGGAACGTGGCTCACATCGTCTATCGGCCAGCAAGCTCAAGGACAAACTCCAGTCGCTTGGCGACGACATGAGCCGTGAGTCGACAAGCAGAATGGGTGACAGGATGATCAACCTGTAAGGTCTTGTACCGAACCTCATCCTTGTCGAGCACTTACCAAAACAGACTGCTTGCACAAGTCCTACCCAGCGAAGATCAATCTTCAACCTCTCCTCCACATGGCAACTATAATGCCAGCTCCCAGGTCAAGGATCGCCGTTCGCGCACCTATGTCGAGCGCCCCAATTTCAGCATCCCAACAATGTCCTCAAACTTCCGCCGCTTCAACTCCCGCATCGGCGTGGCATTTGTCTTCCAAAATCGACTCATCCACCTGTTCACCTGGAGACAGCCTACCCAGACATTATCCTTCCTCTTCATGTACACATTCGTCTGTATCGACCCATACCTCCTCCCCGTACTTCCTCTAGCTTGTTGCCTATTCTTTATCATGGTACCAGCGTTCCTGACACGGCACCCACCACCACCAACCTCGTACCCAACAGACTTGTATCCCATTGGCGGACCACCGCTCGCAGACGCACCCACCATCAAGCCCGCACCAGAGTTCAGCAAAGACTTCTTCCGAAACATGCGCGACCTCCAGAACTGCATGGAAGACTTCTCACGCGGCCACGACGCCGTGCTGCAATTCCTGACGCCCCTGACAAACTTCTCAAACGAGAACCTCAGCTCCCTACTCTACATCATCCTGCTCCTCCTCTCATGCTCACTCTTCCTGGTCTCGCACCTGCTGCCCTGGCGCTTCATTTTCCTCCTGCTCGGCTGGACCGCAACCGCAATGGGCCACCCAACTCTGCAAGACCTCCTCTCATCTCCCTCAAACTCAGCACTCATCTCCCACGCCGAACACGAGAGCCGTTCCTTCCTCCTGACTGCAAGCAAGCAGGACATCGAACTCCAGACCTCCAACGAAACCCGCGAGGTCGAAATCTTCGAGCTCCAGCACCGCGCCCTGCACGACCGCGCCGGCGAATACGAACCCTTCATCTTCTCGTCGAGTCCCTACTCGCCCCTGAGTCCGGCTCGCATCTCAGGCGACCGGCCCCGTGGCGCGCCGTTCTTCGAGGACGTCATGCCGCCGAGGGGCTGGCGCTGGAGCGACAAGAAGTGGACGCTTGATCTGCTGAGTCGCGAGTGGGTCGAAGATCGATGTGTCACCGGTGTAGAAGTCGAGATAGAGGGCGAGCGGTGGGTCACTGATTTGCACTACGAGGTTCTTGATGACGGGGAGAGGGGCGCGAAAGTGCATAGGAAAGGGAAGAGCAGGGACGTTGGTGAGCAGGAGCGAGAGGTCTTGAGGCGGGCATGGGAGAGCGGACGACCGAGTCGGAAAGGCGAATGGAGACGCAGGCGGTGGGTGAGGATGGTGGAGAGGGTCGGAAGTGTAGGAACCATGTGATCCAGGGATATCATACCTTCGAATCCACCAAGCATCAACACTCTCCAGCCCGGCCCGCCACGCACCACATCTGCAACCCTCAAACACCAAAAAAAAACTCGCATCCTCCACACCCCAGCGAGCACACCAGCGCAAAGCACACCCTCACACCACGCCAGCAAAAAAATGTGGGTCCTGCCGCGACTCGAACGCGGGGCCTCTCGCACGTAGACTTAGGTACCCTAAGCGAGCTATCGTATGTTAGGATGGGCTCTCAGGACTCGGCTGCCGAGTGAACTTACAATCATACCACTAGCTGCATGGTTGTCAGATGTTGTTGAAGTGAAGGTTTGATGCGTGGAACTTACACCACAGGACCGTCACGTGACTTTGATGGGAAGCAGGCAAAAAGAGTGGGATATAATCTAGTGGATAGAGCAGGGGCGGGAAAGGATGTGGGTGGGTGTATTGTGAGCATGATGCGGTGGAGCTGTGCTGTGGAGTTGGACGTGGGGAAATTGCGATTGGAGAACAACAAATATGGTCCTCATGGGAAACGACTTTGGCAACACAGACTTGAACCAGGTCTGTGCAGTAAACAATGGATGCAGCATGTACTCTGGTAGTCTCGTGCACGCTCAGTCTGAGTCGCTGGATAGCACGAGTGAGTGTCCGGTCTTGCTTTACATCTGTATGGCTTCGAGGGCATTATGGAGTGCGCATGCAAAGAACCACTGTCTTGTCGCTGAATGACATGAGTCTCACAGCGGTTTGTTGGTGATGTGGAACGCATGTGGCTGGAATTGCGTCCGGAGCGAGATTGGGCTGGTTGCATTACGATTTCCCGAGCAAGCTGATGCAGCGAACAAGAGCGTAGGCTCCATACAAACACTGCCAACACTACGACCTTTCAGAGGCAACCGGTGAACTGCTCGTCGAGTCCAAGTAGACAATCATATTCTCGTCTGCTCTACGCCCGCCCGACCTTGAAGCTCAATATATCGTTCTTCCCCACAGCCACCACATCGTCTTCGCCCACCCTCCTCGCGCCCTCAGTCTCCACATACGCCAACGGCGCATCGCCCATGACCTTCCTATACACATCACCAACCGTGCTCCCCTTCTTGACTAGCACGCAGTCCCTGAACACCGCCGTGCTCGACGCGCTTCCCGACGTGAAGCTCTGGATATTTCTGACAGGGAACACAGGGACGAGGCCCAGCAGCTCAGCCGCGCGCGAGAGGACCTGCACGACGCCCGTGCTGCCGAAGCGGTAGAGGACCATGTCCTTGAGGTTCTCGATGCGCTGCTTGAGCTTGTCGTCGAGTTCCTTCAGACCGCCGCCCGCGGGGTCGCCCATCTCGATGAGGTCTTCGCGCGTGTCGACGAACTCGCTGCCTTCGACGTACTTGACGAATCCCTGCTTTGCTAGTTTTCGTAAGAAGACTTCGCTGATGGCGCTGCACAGTACGATACTCTTTGGATCAGCTGTCTTTGCGATCTTGGCGATGTTCTTGTCTGCGTCCGGGTGATCGATCTTGTTGAGTGCGATGACAGTGGGGAACTTCTCGTCTGTGAATGCGTTTACGACGCGCTCGATTGTCTCGTCGTCCCAGTGCTCGAGGGGCACTTTCGTTGTCCCACTGAGGAGGCCGAGTCTATCGAGACAGCGCGCTACGACTGCGGCTGTGGACCCGTAACCTGAGAACTGATTTTGCAAGGTCTCGATTGGTGTGGCTTTCACAGCGACATGTCGTCTCTTGATGCTGCCCCATTTCTCCATCAGGTTGCCTTGGATCCAGCGTACGATTTCGCTGCGCAGCCAGACGATGTCTTGACTTGGATCGTATCCGCGTGTTGCTTTGCCCTCTGCATCCGTGGTCCCCGAAACATCGACGACGTGCACGAGTGCATCAGCGTGACGCAGATCATCCAGGAAGCGATTCCCCAAGCCCTTGCCCATGTGCGCACCGGGAACAAGACCGGCGACGTCGAGTAGTTCGATCGGTACTGAGCGGCGGCCCTCGACACAAGCGCCATAATTGGGTTTACAGCGATCTGAGAGGCCAAGTCGTGCGCATGGACATTCAATTTGGAGGTAGCCAATGGCTCGTTGTGGATCGATTGTTGTGAAGCTAGACGGCTGTCAGGCACACAATCTCAGGAAATCGTATATCATGCCATTGGCAAGATCGAAGGGCGCAGGTGGGCTTGCTGTAGTGGGGATGCGCCTGACAACGCGGGAGGAGAGGACGAGGAAGAGATGAGCACTTACGGAAAGTTTCCTGCATTTCGATCAGCCTACGGGCCTTTCATACTGAATCTACGTTGTACGAACCCACTTTGCTTGTTGCGTCGGTCAAGCTGCGCAGGATTTAGACGCGCGATCTATAGCAGGGAGGGGCAATGCACACCTGTTCAGCGTTGTTGACTTGCCTGACGAGGGCTTGCCCACCAAGCCGATCAAAGGATCGCGCGGCATTATCAGTTGTCTATGGAAAAAAGAGGTGTAGGAGCTGAAGAGCTGTGTCGCGCGAGAAGGGCGCAGCCCGAAATCGCTATCGACAGAACTTATCGATAGGCAGCCTTGCCTTCAGCCTTACGTTCAAAGGTGCATTTGCATCACTCTCGCAGACATGGAAAGACTTCACCAAAGTCATGAACAGTGTAGCTTTTTCAAATTCCATTCGGTTCTGTACTATTTACAACGACCAAGTGATCGAATCTAGTCAAACGCCAGGCCGACTATCCTTGCAAGCCGGCAATACCAAGGAAAGTCTAACATCAAGAAAACGTTGCCCGCACTGGGTCTTTGCATTACATCCTGCCTGTACCCTCATACAGTGCCAAGATATGGAAGAATGACTTTGCTCAAGACTGCTTATCTTACAAAGAACTCGTCTTACAAGACGAGGAGGCCGCCAAAGAGGGAAGAGACGAGGACGACAGCACCCATGACAAGAGGAGCGAAAGAGAACTCGCCGGGGCGAAGAGCAGAGGCAGCACCCTTGCTGGGCGAGGAGGAACCAGTAGTACCGCCAGCAGCGCCAGATGTAACGGCACCATCAGTAGCACTAGCTAGGTCGGTCTCCTGAGAGCCGGAGGACTGGGAGCCAGAGCCCTTGAGACCAGGGCCGGTACCAGCACCGTTCTTGAGGTAGTCGCTGGCACCGCTGGGGAACGCAGGAAGCTGGTCAGCCTTGATGGTAACGTTCCAGGTCTTGGACTCGGCAGGGCACTCAGATGCAGAGCCGCTAGACTTGTAACCACCGTCGCCGGAGGGGTCAGTGGCGTTGGCATAGGCGTTCTTCAGGGTGGTGAAGTCGGCAAGCTCCTTGACATTGTCACCGTTAATCTCAACGAGGCCGTAGTTGGAGTCCTCCTGAGAGTACTCGTAGACGAGGCCACCAGAGTAGACGGAGGACATGTCGGTGCTATAGATGGACTTCACTTCGTTGAACTGACGTTTGTTGGTGTTGCAACCGAACTCAGACAGGAAAATGGGCAGAGAGTAGTTGCCGAGCTTCTGAACCTTCTGGTCCCAACCGGCGCCGGTAAAGGTGTTGGGGTCGCACCACGAGTAGTCGTTGAAGGCATAGAAGTCGGAGCGGATAGAGTCCTCACCGCAGTTCATGTAGTCGGCCATCTCGTATCGGTTGGACTCGACATCAGCAGCGCTATAGCCGACGGGAACCTTGCGGAGCTTGCGAGCGTTCATGTAGGACTTGATGTCACGGGTGACAGCCTTGACGAAAGGAGCACAGTTGGTGGTGGAGTCGTCGTTGATGACCTCGTTTCCGGAGAAGAAGAGAAGGGTGTTGGAGTAGGCGGCGAACTTCTCGACGGTCGCGAAAACGCTCTGGAGGTAAACCTTGTTGTAGGAGACCTGGGGAGAAGCGCGGTTGAGGGAGTACTTGGGGGTGTTGACGTCAAGCGCAAGGTAGATACCAGCATCGGCGAGGGCGTTCATGCAGGTGTCGTGCTCAGCAGTGTTGTCGACAGTGTAAACACGGACAGTGTTGATACCGAGCTCCTTGAACTTTGCAATGTCGCGCTTGCAGCCATCAGCGTCGGCAATGGGGTCCTTGGCGTCGGATGCACCACCTAAGGGAGGTCAGTTGGAGGTCTTTCAACAACACTCATCCATTCTTACCGGGCTGGTAGTCAACGCCACGGATGTAGAAACGCTGGTTGCCCTTCCAGAAAGCTGTTTGGATGTTAGTGATTGTTCTAGCAGGGGTTCCGAGGATTCCCGGCTACGCACCATTGCCCTTGACGGTGATAGATGTAACATCAGCGCGCTTCTGGACGGGGGTGGCAGGGGTGGCAGGGGAGGCAGCAACAGTTGTGGCGAGGACGCCGGCAACGGCAGCAATGGTGACGCTCTTCATTGTGGTGATGTTTGTGGGAGTGACGGAATAGTTTCGTTGGTAGAAGTCGTGGCGAGAGAAGAGCTTTTCGATGGCAAACTGGGAAAAGCTGAAAGCGACAGACGGTGAAAGGCAGTTGCAAACGAGAGTATGCGCCTGGGCGAAAGGGCGATTAGAAGAGGGTGTAGAAGAAGAAGTCGCGCACAGGAACAGTGACAGCGAGGAAGTCGATGGGCAGGCAAAACAAGTTGGGGAGACGGGTTATTAGAGGAACCCAATCCCGGCATAGCAGCACTGGCGGCTGCTATCTGCGGAATGCTCGCTGCAGGCTTCATTGGCCGGGGCGCCCCACTAGCGACAGGGATCGCACTTGCCAAATCTCAGAAGCCTCCGCCCAGCCAGCGCCTGCCCCCTGAAAAGCTCAACCAAGGCGCCCAGAGAGCCCAAGTCGGGGCCAACAAGCTGTGTGGCCAAGCGACTGAGAATACCGGGTCTCTCGGCGATCGTGCTTCTTTGGTCTGCTTCAGAAGTTGCTGAAACGCGCGTCGCCGTCATTCCTGTGCGAATGAACGAAGATCTGTATCAAAAGGCTGCTGCCGTTCCCTGTTGCGCTGCCAGCTGTGGGGTGCCGGGTGGGCCACACCAAGATTAAACCATGAGCTCATCGTCAACATGCAACCGGCATGGCAACAACTCGTAGAATTGGCATCGAGCGGTGGCTGGGTAATGGTAGGTTGAACAGCCTAGCAGAACACGAGTGGCGCAGAGTATTCGCCAGATGCAGCGTCTGCTAGTTGAAGACGGCGCGCTGGACCTATTATTGTATGCTGCCTTTACGAGGCTGGCTAACAGCGGAAGTAGGGGAAGGCGGTTCCCTGCGATCATCGCCAACATGAGTGTCTCGTGTTGTCGACACAGCCTCCATCGTAATGCGGATCATCGCGACCTTTTTGTTGGACTGGCGTATCATCAATTCGTGCTACTTGCTAATTTTCATTATTTACATGCGGCTGCTAAAGACTCCGCTCATTACGATTAACGACGATATATCCTCACGTCTACAGCTCATAAGACCACATCAAGATGCCGTTGCGCAGGGTCAGCCCAAGCACCCAGGAGCAACCAAGGCGCAGGACCCAACTTGCACACGGGACCGCATGGAACTGCCATGCCAGATAGTACCGCGGACCACGAATCTTCGTCTCGTTTTTCGACTTTCTTACCAAGAACATATTCAAGGTGTTTTCTGGTCGGACTGGGCCCGTTCATCGGCTCCCCAGGACAACGGATAGGCCGACCCGTAGCGTCCTTGCATTCCTAGTTCTTCTTGAGACCGAAATAAAGACCCAAAACGAGAGCAATGATGGCGATGATGAGCACCACAACGAACAGAGTCCACCATTTGAGCTTCCTTGCGCGTATGGCAGACTTGATGCCCCGGTCGAGTTGTGTGTTGGCGTGCTTGGCGTCTTCATTGACCTGTATGGTCTGGTTCTCAACTTGAACAGTCTGCTCCTCCTGGTAGACAACCTGCTCATTCAACTGCTGGAACAGAGTGGCCAGCTCGACCATGGTCTTCTCAATGCGTTGGATGTCATTGTGACGAGCACGAACAGCACCCAACACACTGGACGCTTGCCCACTGCGGTTGCTCTTGAGCTGGGAAAGTGGTCAGCATAGGGCTGAGGTTCGATCAGGGCAAGATACTTACTGCTTGTGTGAAGATACCCTCGTCACCCCAGTCGGCGTTCGCGGCCTCCTGTACTTCGGCCTCGGTTGCCTCAGGGTTGATGACTCTGTACTGACGGGCGATGGCCTCGCGGTACCTCTTAGAGTAGTCTGCCTCTTCTTTCTGAAAGTCCTCGAGCTGAGTCTTGAACGTCCTCTTCAGCGACTCGACCTGTGTCTTCTTGAACGCATTGTTGGGATCGCGTGCGGCATCACGCTCGAGGAACTTGATCTCGTCTTTGATCTGTGTGTTCCTGATCTGTGTCTGCGAAACGATGCTCTCGAGCTCGGCAGAAGAGCGGTTGTCCGGTGACGAGAGCAAGCGCTGGTGGATGTTCGAGATGGCGCCAATGTCCTGCGTAAGCTGACCGATCCTGGTCTTGGTTCCGTCGATGCGCTGGAGGAAGTCCTGCTGGCTCAGAGGCTTGGTGCCCGGCTGCTCGAGGCCATACGGCTGCTGGCCAGCCTGCCCGTTGTTTGCGTAGTGCTGCTGCGCTGTGTTTCCGTGGGGCAGAGGGGCATCTGTGTGCGGTACCGTCTGCGATGGCGCGGGCGCAGAATACTGAGAGGGTTGCGAGTAGTTGGAGTCGGCCTGCGTCAATTGGTTCGGTCGGCCCGGTTGCTCATCGTACTACAACTCCGTGTCAGTGGTGGTCGTGTCGGCGCGCACTCGCTCTGCTTACGCCTCCACCATATGGGTTCGACGAGCCGTAGCCAGTGTTGCCATATGGGTTGCTTGTGCCGCCGTAGCCTGCCTCGGCCTGCCCGTAAGGGTTTCCGCCGTACTGCTGGTAGTTGTTGCCAGACATGCCGCGCGCGTTGAGGTGCGTCAAAGGCTGTTTCGGACGGCCGCGTCTCGGCTGTCAGAGAGATGCGGAAGCGACGGAAGGGTGCGCAATCGGGCGCAGTAAGGATACTGTGTGTCGCGAACGTGGGTAGTGATGCGAATTGATGCAGCGACGGTGGAGAGCAGTGGGGGCAACGGCTCGTTGTTGTTCTGATGAGCGGAGCAGGGCAGCACGGCTGGTAATCTTGAAAGCTACGATCCGTAAAGGGCCACTGCCCAGGAACCGAGCCACCTTGAGACGTCACGTCACGTCACCTGCATGTCAGCCATCGCGCTAGTCCATGTCCGGGCCCTGCCAATGTTCGGGCGAACTCCTGCCATTGCCAATCTCTCGACTGTATAGCTCCTTGTTACTGCTGCCTTCATACTGAGCGCGGCGTTTCTGCGCAGGTAGAAACGCCGCGCTCAGTATGAAAGAAGCTGCGACAGTGCCTCAGCACAAAACAACTTCGAACAGCAGTTGCATCTCGAGCAGCTATGGACGGGCAATTGCTCCATCATGGCAGCTGAGCAGAAAAATAGCCTCGCTCGCAAGCCTTAGTTCCAATAGTCAATCTCGAAAGTCAGCCTCACGCTCACCGTATCCAAATCTTACAAGAACTGGAGCGAACATTGCATCTGTGCAGCGGGCCGTACCCTTTCTGCTCGCCATTGACGCTGAACGCGTGTCGGCTCTCAGTATTTCGGCTTGACTTCATGGAACACGTGTAGCGCAACGTCCCGCCACTAATGACTGGCATAAATGGTCAGGCAGCTCGGTCGTGTTCGTGACTGCCTGCTCAGGTAAACCGCAAGGCAGTTTCGATGCTGCCCATATCCTTGACAAACTTGAATAACAACCAGCTCGAGCAGCCCGCCTGAGCCTATCGAAGAATAACACTCAATATGCAGCAAGACCACATGATATAAAGCCAAGACCATGTGGAGAAGGAAGCTCACCCTCGTTGACTATCTCCCCACTCTGGGTGCGCCAGTCCCATTGCATTCTAGTCACCAAAAGTGACATGGATCCGTCCCAGCACATCCACTGTTTTCAACCCACAAACCAACAGAGATTCTGGGATACTACTCATTGTCACCGTTGAGCTTGGGATGCTCAAAGCCTAGCTCTTGACCAGACGATCAACCTGCAGGCGGTACTTGTGGTCTGCTTGCGTGCCTCGACAGAGACTTACAAGTGGTCGTAATCTCATCGATACCCAGACTGGTGCTATCCAGGCGCACCTTTTGAACGTGATGAGTTCCAGGAAACCGCTTGCTGGAGGAAGACATGGAGCAGAGTCAGCGTCAGATAAGTTGCACTTCCCGTGTCGGAGGCGTCCCATCGCACTGAGCAGAAGAAGAGAATAACGCTCAGCCGCATGTCCAAGACACGGATACGATAGAAATGACATGTATCTACACGTTCGTACAAACGAACCTAAACTCCATCGCTTTTTTCAAACAGCCTTCCATCCCTTACATGTATGCACCATCTACTTCGCCTCATGCTTCTCTCTACCCAAGCCCAGACATACCCCAGCAGCTTCCAGCTCGCCCAGAACGCGATTCTCCAGCTCATTGACCTCACCTTCCTTCTTACCAAGCATCTCCACCTCGCGCTCGTCGAAAGCGACGACACGCTCGCGCAGCGCGCTCTTGCGGCTTAACCAGCTCTCGATGTCTTCCTTGACGTTGTCCTTGTCCCAGTCAAGCAATGTGATTTCATTGACCTGGATGCCGAGTTTAGGCCCTTGTTTGCGAACATCCTCGATGATGGCGGAAAGCAGAGCGAGTGAGTGTGTCTCTGATGCCACGGAAAGCGTAATCTTCGTCGCGCCTGTCCGTGCTGATGGGCTAGAGTCGATGGCGTGGGATGCGCGGCTGAGCTGCTCGGGGAACTGGTTGAGGAAGGAGGAGATCTCTGAAGCGATGGGTGCACCAACTGAGAGCAGGAGATTTAAGCATAAGGGAAGAATGCCCTTCGTCCATATCGAGTGTAGGCGCGCCGGCGTGTCGTAAGGTCCCATGCCGTTGGACCGCCGGTAGTAGTTCATGAGGTTAGCCGTATGCAACTGCGATAAGACGCCCTCGACTGCCATGGTCTCGGCCATGGCAGGAATCGCTGAGAGCGATAGAAGAAACAGTACAGCAAGCTCGCCATAGACAGGATCGGCAACACCATTTTGTGACACAGTGAGGCGGTCGGACCAGGAGAATAGGCTGGTAGCGTAGCGGACGGTGCCGTTGTTCGCAAAGAGCAACGCCGCTTGGCTCTGCCACTTGCTCATTTCTGGAACAGCAACTATGCGTTGAATTAGGGCAGTAAGAAGCGCAAAGTCCGAGGGTGTGACAGTTGTAGGGTCAGCATGCAGTTGGTTTGCAAGGCTGCGGAATCCCTTGGCAACTGTGTCAGCGAGGATCTCAAGAAGTAGTGTTGAGCTTGATGTTTCCAAAGCCTTGTGACTGGCAGGCACGGTGCCGCGGAAGCTCGAGCGGAACTCGGTGTCTCCATTCTGTTGCGTTCCTTCCACAAGGTGAGGCTGCAATGCAAGATATAGGACTCGTAGTTGGGACCGGTAATAGTGAACGGCGCCGTTGGAGAACACGTTATCGAAATCCGGTGTAGATGCACGGATAGCATTCCAGACAGGAGTAAGTAGTTGGCGTGCGTCTGAAGTGTGAATCTTGGCCTCGACAAGCTTCTTAAGTAGGCCAAAGGACAGATCGGTACGCAAAACGCTAAGCTGGCCAAATAGAACCTCAGGCAGCGTGTTGTCTGCGTTCGCCTTCATGGACCTTCTCACGACACCAACAATGACCTGGACGAGTCGCTCATCCTTGCCGGCAAAGTTGCTTAGCTCCAGTGCCAGAAGCTTCCAACTTTGCAGGAGCTGCACTTGCGACTCAACCAGACCGAGATTGAAGTTAGCTTTCTCTAATTCTCTGACAAAGCCAGTCGCTCCTCGAGGTCCTGCCCATCGATTGTCAAAGTTTAGCAGCTGCTCGGCAAGCTCAAGATCATAGAAGAAGCTTCGGCCAAATGACTCCGGGTACAGCGCCGTCCTCTTCAGATTAGCGAGTGTGACGCCAGGAAATTGCTGCTCTAGATTCTGTTTGAGGTTGTTGTGTAGCGAATTGTTATAGGCTGGGAGCACAAGGGCATTGTCTTCGAGATATGCGAGAGCTGGCACAACATCCTTGAGGGGTGTGATGTCACCAACTTGCCGTGAGCTGTGAAGGTACATTGCCAATACCTCGCAAGCCAATGAAGCAAAGCGGTTCTGGTACGAGCGTTCCAGGACTTCCGCGTTCGATTGTGGGTTCTTCGGTTGTCTTGTCATCCAAGACAAGAATTCAAGTAGCTTCTGGATAAGGTTTTTGTGCTTGCGCAGGTCACCTGTCGCCCATGACCAGTTGTTCTGGGTAGACGTGACGAACCCGAGCTTGGCCGTGTATAAAGGCCACGAAAAGCTTGACGTGCTTGATGTTGGCAAAACCATGTTAGATATGGATTGGATGGCCCATGTCAGGAGCGCCTTATGCCCTGAGACTGGTGCCGACTCGGGCGCTGTTTGTAGGGATTCCTTGGGTGTCTTGCCAGTAAGCAAGTACATGGAGAACCACCGCTGTTGACACGTTACTACAGCGGAAAGCAAATTCCAGACATCTGTCTGGATGTCGACTATCCTAAGAGGTTCGTCAAGCTCAGACACCACACTCAGGAAGTTTTTGGCAGTGCGCGATCCAAGATGGCCCAGTAAAGACGGTGGCTCCTGCTCGGCCGAGCCGTTGGCCTCTTGCGTTTCCGTGATGCGAACAGCACCCCGGACGAGAGTCTCCAACAAACGCACCACAGGAGACTTCCACCTGTCACTGGCTACATAGAGACGTGCGAGTAAGGGTGTAGCCTTGTACAATTGCTGCTCGAGATGTGTCCAAGGCTTGTTCTGTAGCAGAGCTACTCGTACGAGTGTACTGGCCAGGAGCAACGTCGACTCTGTTTGCTGCAACCACAGTGCCGCAGAGCTGGTGAGTAATGTAGATTCGTTAGAACCTGCCCCAATGACCAGCGATGCTAGAATGGGGTTGGTTGGCAGATTGTTCTCGGATTTGGTGAGGTACAGCTGAGTGATGTATTCTGCGATTGGTGCAATAGGCTTTGTGAGTTTGGCAGATAGCTGTGGCGCGTCATCCACACCGTGTGCAAGCTTCAGGATCTTTGTAAACACGTCGCAGATGGTGATGTTGATCTCAGGATGATGATCTGGTCGTGTGTACTTCCAACTCAGCGAGCTCTCGTAGATGCTGGCAAGGGTGCGACCGAACGTGAACAGCGTCGTACTCATGATCTTGTCGGATGTGCCGCTTTCTGCAACATTCGAGGCATCGAAGCGGCTGAGAGCTTTGCTTGGACTTTTGCGAACAACGGAGCGGTCGACAGCATCTGTCACAAGACTGTCGTACAGTCGTATGCAGCCAATAAGAAAATCGTATCGACCGAGTACCATCTCGGTACCAATGAGTATAGCAGCGAGGCTGCCGCCATTGCCGTCGCCCTCGAGCAGCCGGCTTTGAGCCAGGAAGGGCCAGACTCTGTTTGGTGCAATGAGCACAAGCGCTTCCAAAAAGTGTGTACAGTTCACGAGCAACTCAAGGGAGACCTCGTTACCTGGCTCTTGACACAGTCGTAGCAGTTCCTCTTCGAACACGGCTAGGACAATACTGACAGTGTCTTGACTTCCATCTGTGCTGATGCTTAACGCTTCCAACAGCTCAATCGAGCAAATACCATCCGATGAATGAAGTGAAGAATGCAGCAGGTCCGCGAATAAGCCGACAATGTCGACAGCATTCTCTCGTGTGGCAGGCCCTTGAGTTGTGTACTCAACTCGACTGCTCCCACTGGGATATGATGAGAGCAGCTGTACCAAGTACGTCAAGGTGGAATGTGGGTAATGCCACACCGCTACATACGGCTTCTCACTGTCATCGACGATGATACCTTCGGTACCTGCGGGGATGACCATAAGACGTTCGTTTCGAGGCATACTTGAAGACGAAAGCAGGCGGCGCTGACTTTGAAGATTCGACAGATCAGATGAGAACAGCGGAAGGTGTGCAGTGAGTTCGACCCAATTTGCGTTCTCCTCCTCACGTGTCAGCGCATATCCTGCGAAGCCCATTGGAAGTCGTTGCATCAGTTGGTTTGTCTCGGTAAGCTTTTCCACAAAAGTGGGTAGTCCATTTTGGACTGTCTTGTCCCCGCGCGTGAGTACACTAAAGAACTTGAGGAAGGGCGTCGATTCGTATGGGTAGCGAAGACGTGCCTCGTTGAGGAGCATCGGCCTCAAAATGTCTTCGTCTTCCAAGAAGAAGGACACTACAGGGTCAGCGTGGTGCACAGCGCCTTTGCCAGCCCAGGCACGGAACGACCTGTCGCCGCCAAGGATCGAGTACGTGGTGATGATGAGATCTGAACTATAAACGACCACGTCGCTTCCGAGAGCAGCACGGAGAAGCTGCAGGAAATTCAGCCGGAGTCTGTCTCTCGATATTTGATCAATTGAGGTGCCAAATGCTGACAGGCCTGTATCGACCAGGGTGTCGATAACGTTCATTATACCGGCGGCTGAGCTGACTTCAGCAAGCTCCAGATACGGGCTTTTGCCGTCGAACAGCTCGGAGCCTTCCAAACCCCTGATGACCATGGCCGACTCTTCGATAGCAGATGGTTCAGGAATAGGTCTTTTAGAAGCACCAGGCGCTTCAAGCATTCCCTCTCGCTGCTTCTCCTCGTATTCAGCCCGGCTGGTGAGCTTCCACGTCAAGATTGCCCACGCAAACATTGGAGGTGTTGCGGGACTGGGACCAAGTGCTCGTGCCTCGCCAAAAATGCTGGTAATGTTCTCGACGACTCCGGTATTCAGGATATATGACGAGGTCTCCCATTTCTTGTACTCGTCCGACTGGAGGTCATCGACAACGGTATCGACATTGAGAATGGCTAAGGAAACCAGCGATGTCATCAATTGGATGACAGATATCAATGGCTCTTGACGTGGTGTGACGCATGGGAACTGTACGAAGAAACCACGACTGCCGAATGTGGTGAGCCAGTCCTCGATGGTAGCGGCCGGTACGAAGCCTTTGGTCACCACATCGGCGTGCACATGCGCCAGGTGCAGCAAGTGCAATAGCTCTACAGTCTGAGCCAGAACCCATTTCTCAGATGCAGCTTCGATGATCGACTCGGCTACGTTCCATGAGTAGCCACCGTCGAGGGCCTCGCACCTGTTCTTCACGGCCTGCAGGCATTGGTCGAGTGCTGTCGCAGGTCCACTGCTTTGCGCAGTAGCGATCCTTTGACCGAGCTCTTCGATCCATCCCGCACCAACTGTGTGGTAATCGTTACCGTAGATTGTTTGGCTGCGCAATTGCGGTGCAACACCCCATGAAATCAGAAGCTGACTGATCCGGAGGATCGAGGCGCAGGTCGAATGGAAAACTTCTATTATGCGTAGTCTGCGCTGGTCTTGGGAATCGAACTGTGTGGAGTTGTGGGCAAGCGGTGTTTGGAGTATGGATGAGTTTGGGACGAATGTAGATGCACCAAAGTTGGCAAGCCCAGCGGCATCTTGCACACTCAACGCCTCCTCTTCAGTCAGGCCGCTGAGCAGCTGGACCGTCGATCTGCTTTGCCACTCTTGCGCGACCAGCTGCAGCGCAGCATTCTCCGAGATCTGCGCCTCCTTCGACAGCCACAGACTATCCTCTTTGATCTCGTTGAGGTTGTAATTGCTATTCTGCGCAGGCGTCACGCTGATAGGGGCGGTTTTGCTCTCGAATTTGCTCTTCTCCTGCTGTGATGGGGCTGCGAAGGGTTTCCAGGGCCGGCTGAGGGTTTCGACGTTCTCGTCCGCCGCAAGGAACTCGCGCAACGCTTCGCTTCTCGACGCGGTTTCGGGTTCGCAAAGGGCGCGGTATGCAATGTCCCATGTCCTGAGTCTGTCAGTGGCTGTTGTTGATGTCGGTGCACGCATTGTAAACATACACAAGCTGCTGCTCTCCCTTGAAGCACTTGGACAGGTCAAATTCGGTCGATTGAATGGGAGCCATGGCTGCGCTGCGGTGCGCGAAATATAAAGTAGCTAGCCAAAGGCCATTAAGGCAGGTAGGATGCGTGGGCGGAGGGGGAGCCGGAATGTTTGGCCTGGTGAAAGTCGCGAGAGCTTCGCGCCTAGGAGTTTGGCGGACAGTGGCTGATGCGCGCCACACTTTGTGGCTGCAGTGGCAGGCAGGCAGATGCGATCGGCGAAATGACAGCTGCGGCACCGAATCCATGCCCGCCCGCCCTCCGCAATGAGGTCTCAATAAATTGACTGAGTCACTTCCTTCTACGCCGCATTGTCCCCCTTGGACTAACTTTCAACGTCTATATCCGGAGTCGCGTACGCATTCTGGAGCTTGACCTTTCGCATTGGACATTATCACTGCTGGGGACGTACTCAGAACCTGGCCTCACCATACACCCCCGCGGAACACAGTAGCGAAGTACAAAGGCGGCTTGAGCCTACAGAATTGTCACCACTTCAGACGACAACAAGTCTTTCACTCTCGTGCGCCATCGTCATGCCTTCCCTCGGGCTGACTGATCACTCGCCCCGCCATCCAAACCCCTCCCCTCCCATACCGACTGCCTCCAATGTCATCCTCATCGACAACTACGACTCCTTCACTTGGAACGTATACCAATACTTAGTCTTCGAAGGCGCGACCGTCACCGTATACCGCAACGACGAAATAACCCTTGACGACCTTATCGCAAAGAACCCCACACAATTGGTCGTCAGCCCTGGGCCAGGGCACCCTACCAAAGATGCTGGCATCAGCAACGCCGCAATCAAGCATTTCGCCGGAAAGATTCCCATTTTCGGCGTGTGTATGGGCGAGCAATGCATCTTCTACAGCTTCGGCGGCACGGTCGATGTGACTGGTCAGATCTTGCACGGCAAGACCTCTCCTCTCACTCATGATGGCAAGGGTGTGTACGCTGGTGTGACGCAGAAGGTTCGCGTCACAAGATATCACTCGCTCGCTGGTACACATGCCACACTGCCAGATTGTCTGGAGGTGACCTCCACAATTCCTGCGAACCCGGAATCTGATGTTAAGGAGGTTATCATGGGTGTGCGCCATAAGCAGTTTGTCATTGAGGGTGTGCAATTTCACCCGGAGAGCATCCTGACAGAAGATGGACGCATCATGTTTCGAAACTTCCTCCAGATGCAGGGCGGAACTTGGGTAGAAAATGAGAAGTGGCAGAAGGAGGCGCACGCGAAGGCAACTGGCGCTGAGACGAATGGCGCCGTAAATGGCAGCAAGAAGGACAAGCAGACCTCGATTCTCGAGAAGATCTACGCTCATCGCAAGGCGGCTGTCGAGGAGCAAAAGAAGATCCCATCACAAAGATCGGTCGACCTACAGGCCTCGTACGACTTGAATCTTGCGCCACCCCAGATCAACTTCCCTGAACGTCTGCGACAGTCCCCGTACCGACTCTCACTCATGTCCGAGATCAAGCGTGCATCACCGTCCAAGGGCATAATCTCGCTTTCGACATGCGCACCTGCTCAAGCACGAATCTATGCTAAGGCTGGCGCGAGTACAATCTCTGTCTTGACTGAGCCTGAGTGGTTTAAGGGTAGCATAGACGACCTCAAGGCTGTCCGTCAAAGCCTCGAAGGCATGCCTAACCGACCTGCGGTCCTTCGTAAGGAGTTCATCTTTGACGAATACCAAATCCTAGAGGCGAGGTTGGCTGGTGCAGACACAGTGCTCCTGATCGTCAAGATGCTTGACCAGGCGCTATTAGAGAGACTCTACAAGTACTCACAGTCTCTTGGTATGGAGCCTCTTGTTGAGGTCAACAACGTAGAGGAAATGGAGATCGCGGTGAAACTGGGGTCCAAGGTCATTGGTGTCAACAACCGTAACCTGACCAACTTCGAAGTCGACATGGAGACTACAAGCCGCTTGATGAGCATGGTCACAAAGGACATCATTGTCTGCGCACTCAGTGGTATTGCTGGTCCTAAGGATGTTGAGCCATACATCGAGAATGGTGTCGGCGCAGTTTTGGTGGGAGAAGCGCTCATGCGCGCGTCAAACACTGCAGAGTTCATTGTTGAGCTCCTTGGTGGCACCACAGTTAAGGCTGCAAAGACTTCTTCAACACCTATGGTCAAGATTTGCGGCACACGTAGCGCGGAGGCCGCGAAGGTTGCAATCGAGGCAGGCGCCGACTTGATCGGCATGATCCTGGCCATTGGAACGAAACGCACCGTCTCTGCAGAGGTAGCCTTGGCGATATCTGAAACAGTGCATAAGACCAAGAAGCCGCAAGTGACGAAGTCTGGATTGGGCGCCGACGCCAAGTCCGCCACTGACTACTTCGACCACGCCACACAACGTCTCGTATCTGTGGACGACCGTGCCCTACTGGTTGGTGTCTTCCGCAACCAGTCGCTGGAGTATGTCCTTGAGCAGCAGCGTCTGCTCAATCTCGATATCGTTCAGCTGCACGGTCAAGAGCCTATCGAATGGGCTAAACTCATCCCGGTACCCGTCGTCAAGGCATTTAACCCGCAGGACCATGGCATTGGAATTCGCGGTCACCATGCCTTGCCTCTGCTTGATGCAGGTTCGGGTGGATCCGGCAAACAGCTCGATCTGTCGGATGTAAAGCGCGTTCTTGCAAAGGACGAGGGTTTGAAGGTCATCTTTGCGGGCGGTCTGAATGCTGAGAATGTTCAGTCAATGCTCAGTGGTCTTGACGATTATAGAGGTCGCATCAAGGCGGTAGATGTTAGCAGTGGTGTAGAAGGGAACGATGGTCAACAAAGCCTGGACAAGATCAGAGCTTTCATCAAGGCGGCCAAAAGCTAGACGGTAGGGTAGACTGTCGATTCATCGGCCTGCGCACAATACTACACTGGCGTAGAAACAACTACACAACGTTTCGGTTCGAACTCCACATTTATCTCATTATGCTATTACGCTGCAGAAGTCTATCGTCATCAAGTTGCAATCTGCACCACGAACCTAGCGAACAACAGATGACTACGTAGTTGGTGTGAGTAACGTGGCGGTCGAAGTCCTCTCTCACTCGTCATCGCGTTTGCGCTGCGGAGACAATAGCTATCTCACCTGGAGGCCGACATACCACCAGAAAGTAAAGCATACTGATACTTGCAGACTCTGTACCCTTAGATAAGTTGATCAGCCCCGTCCATGACTTTAGTTAAGTGTGAATCAATCCTTCCCCAATTCGCTTTGACTGTGGCATCAATCTCGGCCCATCCAGCCTCGATCTCGTCTACGGAACCTTCGCTCAGGGGTAAATCAGTCGTCATCCACTATGGCCGTTCTTAAGAATCTTTCCATAGCGGTGACCGGCACCCACGAACACGATATTGCTCGAATCAAGAAATGGATTGATACGAACGGCGGGCGCTACTCTCCCCACGTACGCAGTGGCGTCACTCATCTAATCACTGGCAAGGATGCCTGGAAGCAGTCGTCGAACGCTGTGCAGGCAGCCAACAAGCTCGGCGTCTTCGTTGTAACATTTGGGTGGCTTGAAGATAGTCTGCATAAGAGAAGGAAGCTCGCTGAGAAGCAGTATACATGGGAGCACATCGCGCAGCTGAAGAGGATGAAGAGCCAAATTAAAAAACTGGGTCCCCAAGCGAGCAAGAAACAGTTCAACGATGGGTGCGAAGATATCAAGAGAATCACGGGCTCAGGTACGTCGAAGTCTCGTCGACCCCGCGTCAGAGTTTTCAAGCCCAGGAAGTCTACGAGTGTCTTGACCGCTGATTGGCATGTGCCATTTGTGCATGCCGCAGAGGCTCTGAAGAGGAAAAGGGACGAGCGAGATGCAGCCAAGGCGAAGAAGGAAGCTCAGGAGGCAGCTGCGAAGAAGACCGAAGAGGCCAGCACCGACCATACTGCCTCCAACACGCCTTCTTTCTCCTTGACTGCCGAACCTATCTCCTCTTCCACATATGCAAGCTCTCATGCCCTGAGCACGACCTCCTTTCAACTCGTATCTCTCACTCCTGAAGATGAAGCTAAGAAAACTTCCCTCAAAGATCTCTACCACTACTATCTGGACTCTACCGGGTTCGAATACAAGATCATCCTCACGCGCTGCAACCTTCGCGCGAACGAGATCACCCGATACCGACTCAGCCTTCTGGAGAGCCACACTAAGCCTTATGTGTACTGCACGCTCATCGAATACTTTCCGCCAGGCGCTGGCTACAAGGCAAGCTCCGGTGAGGCATGTATTCAGGCACTTCTCGACTTCGAGAAGACCTTCCACAAGCGTGCCGCACCGATCATGGACGCAGATGCAGCCCCTGACGATAGTCAAGAAGACAAGACAGACATGCAGCCGACACCTCTCGCGCCCCCTTATCAAGACTTTCACCAACATCCCGAAGCAGAACGTCTGCGGGCTCTCCTTACGCCACCAACTGCCTCCACTGCTCCCCCTCATGCGGAAAAAGTGTACAAGAACCTCATCGCACCTATGTCCTCCGACTTCGCGACAGCCTGGCGCACCTTTCGTCACGCCTTCCGCGACCTTACCTTGCTCTCATGGGAGGAGCGATTCGACATCTCCAAAGACCTCTATAAAACGCGCGCCTCGTACTTTGCCATAGAGCCCTTCGTCTACCTGCGCCCGAAGCAAGGTCTCCCCCTCGGCCTCCGCGTGCAACAAGACGGTCTCTTCCAGAACCAAACCCTGGCTTCCCTGTCCGAAGACGGCTCCATCCTCTCTCATCACAGCCCCGAGAATGGCATTCTAGGAAACGACGATGGCTACGTGTACAACACATTCAACCTCCCCTCTCTCAACGCACCACTGGGTCCAGGCATCATCGGCCAAGCCGTCTCACGAGATACCAAAGCGGCACGCGAAGCAGCTGAGGAGGCAAAGAAGTTCGCTGATGAAGCCGAAGAGGTGAGATTGCGGAAGTTGGGGTTGGCGAGGAAGCTCGATGGAAAGAAGAAGCCGAAATATTCGCGTCCGCTGTTCAACGGTATCAACGGGAGACCGACGACGGACGCTTGGGGACAGCAGAAGAATGGGGTGAGGGGCGTGAGCGGACCGTACGGGAGTGGGTTGCTTGGCGGAGGTGTGGAGAAGCACAGAAGACCTTTTCCGAGTGAGCGGAAGGAGTAGTGCTAGCTGCATCTTGGTCAAGACGGAGTAGGTGGATCTCGAATGATCATGATATTTCTGAATCTAGCGTGCGTAGCTTCAGATCTCAAATACAGAAGGGGCGGCGTACTTCGGGACATCTGTTTGGTGGTCATTCGAGATTGTCTCAATTTAGGGTCACATGTGCAGCTGGAGATTTTGGTAGTTTGTATCTTGTTTCCTATCTCTCGTTGATGGCCATGTACATCGTGAACATCATCATTTCAAATCGAGCCACGCTGATGACTGAGCGGCATCATTTAGCATAAGGTAACGATCTGGAAGTAGCATAAGAATGACACCGTGGATGAACCCACAACCATGTGAGTATATCGCCAGCATCATTACCTCCCTATCCTCCTATATGAACTAGGTCATCGTCCTCCGAGTCCGTGAGCGTGACACCGCCAGCAAGGTCAACATAGATACCTTGCTCAACATCAGAGTCGTACTCCTCATCCACCTCAGGAACGCAGCCGAACACGTCTTCCGGTTCGCCGAGAGGCTTGCCTTGCTCCGCATGCATAGACTTGCGCTCTTGTTGCAGATCCTCGGCAATGGACGTGAGAGGCGAGATAAAGCGCGCGGCGATCTTGGATGCTAGTTTGGCGGGAGGAGCAGTCTTTGGCTTTGGAGTGGGGGACTTTGTTTGAGCTGGCCCTGGGGGTTCGATACCCTGGGCGATAAGACACAATTCCCTGACTGCGCGAACGGCGTCTTGCAGAGTCCCATCTGGATAGTCCTTAGGCGCAGGTTGGACGAACACGGCGGCGTACGCGGAATGAAAGACACAAATGCCAAGGCCGACAGGGAGCAGAAGACGATCGAACTCTGGGATGATGTACTCGAGCTGGAGGCCAAGCAATGCGTAGAGTGCTGTGTTGGTGAGGAGGCCGATGGCATGTTTCTCTTGAGGTTCAACGTGAGCGACACGGTAGCAGAGGTATCTCCAGACGCGAGCCTTCTCTTCAGCAAAGGTCAATTTAGACTCTTGTACTGGTCGGTGCATGCTGACTGTAATTGTAATTAGATATTGCACGAGGCACATAAGCTGCAGCCAGGCCAGGAGTTCGATGAAACAGCTCATCAGACAAAACATCCTCTCGAAGTTGTAAGACCATTTCTCGACGTCCTTACGAGCGTCAGTGACGGCTTTCTTGAGCGTTTTGACGGTGTTGGTTGGGTTGGATGGTCCTGTGTGAGTTAGACGGCAGCGAGTCTGATTCTGGCAATCGAAACCAAACCCGTAGGGCACATCTGGGAGTACGCGAGGGCGCTTGTCGTTCTTGATAACCGAATCTATCTCAAGACACTTGGCAGCCAGTTGGGGATTACCGACATGGAGCTTGGACTGCAAGAGCGCAAGCCTGTATCGGAAAGCTCTCAGATATTCCTCGATGGATCGTCGGATCTCTTCAGCGCGGACGCGAAGCTTGGAATCTCGATTGAGTACTTGTGGTGCGTAGAAGAGTCGGTCGCAACTGCTTGTTACCCAGCCCGCTGTCTGGTTGCGAACCTGTGGGCTCAATGTGAAGTCGAGACCGCCAAAGAGAAGGGTGGCTCGGTGAAGACCGCGAACAAGACAGTCTTCATACCGAGTCTCCTTGTAACTTCGCTGCAACGTAACATGGTGCAGGTTGCTGAGCTGCATATCGAGGAGACAGTCGACGTTTAGAGCCTGTTGCGTTGTGTCCAATTGGACTTTAGCCTGCTGGAGCCGCGGTTTAGTGTAGCCTTGGACGATACGTAGGCCGATGTTGATGCCCATGAGGTGGAACAACAGATAGGACACACAGGCGATGAGGGTCAACCAACGAGGTTGCATGAACGGATACTTGGCAAGAGGGGTCTTCAGTTGGAGAGTCTTGACCTTCTTGATAGTTGACGCTGGTAGCTCTGATCCGAGCTTCATTGTAGTGTCTTGTGTTTCGGCCGATTCGGGGACGAGATGGCCGGATGAGGCTGGAGACGATGCGGCTTCTTGACCTTGAGTGCTGGGCGCAGGAGCCTGAAGGTATTCAGCGGCAGTGGTGTAAGCATCGGTCTCATCATCTGGAGGATCTGGACGAGGTGTGCCCATGGCAGCCAGGTGTTGTTCCATTTGAGGTATCGAGGTTGTAAAGTGTGGCGGTGAATGAGAGCGATGCTTACGCCAAAGCATACTGGGGGATGGCGATTGCGTGTTTGTGTAGGTGGGAAAATTTGTCGAGTGTTCTCGCAGTGCAATAATTTGGTGGGTTGCTGGAGTGGAAAGAGGGTCATCGGTACCATGAATGGTGGACCATTCAAGGGCGCAGGCGCCAGCACATTACGCAGGCCCGAGCGAGGTGAAGTGAAAGCTGCTCAGCGACGTGTTGCGATATCCATTTCCCCGCATGATTCGAGAAGGCGTACTTGCCCATGCCCATGACCGTTTGCTGTTGCCGCGAAAGTGACACATCTGGAACGTGACACGTGTTACATGGGAGTGGAGCTGTTCGATGCAAGGACACTGTCGTATGCTCATAGTCAAACGCTTCGCATCTGCGCGTCTAGTTAATTCCTAATCCGCGATAGTCTTTTAGAGGGCGCTCGCCCAAGGTCCTCAATGTCATCAATGGTAACGTCCACATCCTCGGCCTTCATCTCCCCAACTTGAACAACAACAACCTCTTCCTTTACTACGGCATCTGCCTCGGGATCACTCTTAACGATCACCTCGTTCTTGATCTTTCTTTTGACGCCTACGACTGCACTCGGACACAGTCCCTTCTCGCTCAACTTACAATCTCCACACTTCCTGCCCACAGGCAGACAGATCGTCTGGCCAAATCCCACCAGCAGGTTGTTAATATCATGCCACTTGTCTCTCGGCAGCCAACTCTCTAGCGCTGCCCTTGTCTGCTCCGGGTTCTGCGTCTTGTGCCAGCCCCAGAGGTTGGTGATGCGGTGCACATGCACGTCGACGCCGATGCCTTCGTCTTTGCCCCAGGCTGCGCTCATGGTGAGGTATGCCATCTTGGGACCCACACCGGGCAGGGAGACGAGACCCTCTATTGTGTCTGGGATTTCGGAATCGAATTTGTTCCGGAGGATTTCGGCGGTCTGCTTGATGTACTTCGTTTTGAGATTGTGGAAGCCGACTTTGTTGATCATCCTGTTAAGCTCGGTGGGTTCGAGCGCCAGGACTGATTCAAGGTTAAAGCCCTGGTCCCGTTAGCATTGCACGGAGCGAGTGCGAGAGGTGACGTACGCCGGGCATGCGTTCTTGCATGCCTCGCATGGCGACCGCGGTGACTGTGTCTTTTGTCTGACTGCTCAGCATAAGCGCTATGAGCGTCTGGAAGCGCTGATCGCGTGGACTCCGTTGCTTGTCTGCCAAACTTTCGCAGCCCATGGTGTCTACCGGCGCAAGGTTCTCGTTGCGCATCTCCCTCGTGAGGGCATAGATTTCCTTCCAATTGGGCGGCGGCTCCATCTTGAAGCTTCCATTTGCGCCATTGATCTTCTTCGCAGGTACGCGATGCGCTTTCTTTGGCTTCGCCTCTTTGGGCGACGTGATGCTTGTCAAAGACACTTCCTTTGTCTCGTGTTTGACTTTGACCGACGTCTCGCGCACTACCTTCCTCCTCTTCGGCTGCGGCGTTGCAAAGTCTCCATCTGAGCCTGCGTCACTAGGGACGGAGCTCAAATCGGAGTCTGAATGGTCGTGGACGGGTGGATTCGCGCCGGAGCGGGTCTGACGTAGCGTTCGACTCGCGGCGAGGACGCGCGACGTGTCGTGTGATATACGGGATGTGCGCATCTTGTCGAGAATGGATAATTGACCTTACTGTACACGAACGAGGACGCTGAATACATCATAAGCGTGTGATACGGGAGCAGGAACGAAGTTGCGTGCAGCATAGACAGTAATGTCGACAGCGTCATTCGTCGAGCTAGGACCAGCCAATGAGAACGCAAGGAGGCCGAACGCGAAAAAAGCTGATCGTCTGTGACCTGTGAAGGTCCCTACCTCCTCATGGTCGAAAGGGGGCATGAAGGTCCGCCACAGATTCATGATCAGTTGAAAAATGAAGCAGCGCCAGAATATGGCGCAAGTGAGATCTTGAGATGGTAACAATAGTAATATTGTGGGTATTCAAATCCCTATCTAAGTAGCGTTCAACATAGTGATGTCCTGTCAATCCTGCGTGGACGTCAAAGGTGCTACCTACTTGTCATTGTGAGGCTGGGACCGGCTAAGCTCATCATTTATCAGGCAGAACATATCTTCTCTCGACACTCATTTCTCTGTCTGCCTCATCCTCTCCTTCAAACCTCAAGCGGACCAGATTCTCCTTCACGTCGGTACCTGCATCGTCCTTCTCTTTCTTCACGCGGTCAGCAACCCAGCTGGCTACAACCTCGGCCTTGTAAAATGTCGTTGTGCCAGGATACAGAGCCAATACGCCTCTCTTCTTCGGCAGATCGGACAGGGTCGTGTTCGCTGATGGCGGTGGAATGGGCACGAGGTGAGCAACCGAGGCGCGGTATGGCTGGTTTGGTGTCGGTGGATCTGGATCGGCATCGATGATTTCATAGCGGCGTTGCTTGCCATCTCCTATAACGCTGGTCACGCGGCAAAGTATCCCTTCGCCCTCCTGATTGGCTCGCTGTTTGCTGTTGCGGTAGAGGACTTCGGTGTTCGGCGAGAGACGACGAGGTGGCTGGTCTGCTGGGAGTCAGTTGTGAGGCTGAGTTGGAGGGTGTGTCGAGAATGAGCGGAATAATAGACTGTGAAAGACAGAAGAGTCGAGAGACACGATTCTGAAATAGACTATCTCACTAGGCTAACAGCTAGGAGTGTGTCTCACAGAGATATGTTGAACGCCAATGTGGGTATCTTTGCCGTCTAGTAACGCCGGGACATGACAGGGAGTCTGGTCTGCTCGCTCAACGAGCCGAGCCCCTCTTCAAGGAGCTGGAGAAAGATCTGGGAACGGAGGAGCGACCCTTCTTACCCTTACCATTGTCATCATCCTCGGCTTTCACGCTGCCTTCGCGTGCGGCGGGTACCGAACCTGCCCTACTGCTGTTGGATTTTGCAATAAGCTTGTCCTTCTGGCTGATGATGACCTTCGGGCTCGGACCAGGGCTGTCCGCCGCGATGCTGTCGCGGTCGTCCAGGCTGTCGGTGACCTTGCGTTTGCCCGGTCGATCCCGTGATTTACCAACACTGGTAGCACGCGATGCGGATGTGGGTGTGTCGTCTGAGCTTCTCAGTGCTGATAGGATACCAAGCTGTGTGGAGATGTCGTTGCCGCCATCCTCTGACTTGAGCAGACCAACTATTTCGTTGTCCAGTTTGATAATTTCGCGTAAGTTGGTCTCAAGCTCATCGTCGATTCTATCTGATGGTGCAGCACCCCGAGCTGCTTGATATCAGTAAGTGCAATTGTTAAGAACCACGAGTACACAGACCTAATCGAGCATTCTGTTGTGCCTCTAACTCTAGAATTTTCTTGCGGACCCCTTCTGATTGTGCCTGCAGCTTGTGTTAGAGTATCCTGGCGAAATAACAATCCCTTCAATCGTGCATGGTTCAATCGTGCATGGGATGTGCTTGATTGTTGTAATCTGAACTTAAGTGTCATCGCGGTCGAAAGATGAATGTAAGTGAGAGCTAGGCGTGCAGGTACTGACGTACCATGAGCTGGTCGATGTTCCGTCCCTCAGATTTGATACCGTTCCAGATCGACCTCTCCTCATCGTACTCGTCTTTCATCTGCCCGCCTCGAGGTCTGCTGCGCGCAGCCATTTTGGATGTTCCAGGCTCTTGCCGCCAGACCTGCACGCGCGACTGACTACCTCCTGGCTTGGTCGCCGACGCGCATCAGTAACTGTTGGCGTAGAAGAGTTGGAGAAAAGTAGCGAGGAGTGGTACAGGTGGCTTAGAGGTCCGCGAATGCAGGGCTCAGAGCAATTAGGCGATTGGAAGGGGAATAGTGGTTGGAGTGGGGGATAGCTTAATTGAACCTACCGGTGATCTGGCGATGACCGAGGCGGGAGTGGGTCCTCCGTACGTAGCGGGCGCTGCGGTGGGGTGCATCAGAACTCCCTTGGAGCTCTGACGTTGCGGCCACCTCATCACCACAGAACTCAGAGTCAAGATGCGCGTTCCTTTAATCAGACTGCAGTGCGGTACGTCAGATATCTTGAACAACAGGTGTTTCTACAGAATACTGATTGTGTCCAGGCGTCAACAGTTACGACTGGGGTGCGCTGCCCCACACTTGATGTTTACAGCAGTATGCTGAAGCTCTCTAGGAAAGGTTGGCAAGGACTCTGCGGCCGCCAAATTCCACGCTGCGACAGCCTCAGATGACTTCTCAATCCAAGAAGACAAGCCATATGCCGAGGCAAGTCTGTTCTATGCCATTGAGCAGGCCAAACAATTGACTCGGTCCAGCTATGGATGGGCACGCATCCCTCGCTTCCTTCGAAAGACCTCGAAACCCAGCGCTCCCTCCTCGAGCTCGTTCAAGAGAACCAGTCGCTTCTCTCTGCTGATATCGCCGAGCGCTACGAGAATAAGCTTCCCTTCCTCTTCAAGGTACTGTCGATTGGCAAGGCATTGAGTATTCAGGCACACCCAAACAAGGGCCTCGCAGAGCAGCTGCACAAGAAGGACCCCAAGAACTACCCCGGTAAGTCAACCGAATGCCCGCTGCAACCCAGACTGACAAATCGCGCCAGATAATAACCACAAGCCCGAGATGACCATCGCGGTCACACCATTCGACGGCCTTTGTGGCTTCCGCCCACTCGCCGAGATCGCACACTTCTTCCAGAACATCCCTTCGCTACGAAAGTTGGTCGGTGAGGAGGAAGCTAAGAACTTCGAGGACGCAGTCAAGGGTAAGGAGACCTCAGACAAGGCAGAGGATGTCAAGGCCAACAAGAAGGCCCTACAGTCCGCCTTTACCAAGGTCATGAACACAGACAAGGATGCTCTGGCTTCTGCTGCAAAGGAACTCATCTCTGCCGCCAATTCTGAGGGCGCATCTTTTGCTGGCAACGGCGGTCCCTCGAACGACGGTCAGGAGCTCGCAGATCTCGTTATCCGCCTTGATGGGCAGTTTCCCGGCGACATTGGCCTCTTTGTGCAATTCTTCCTGAACTACGTCAAGCTCGACATCGGCGAAGCCATGTTCCTCAAGGCCGACGACATTCACGCTTACCTCTCGGGAGATATCATCGAGTGCATGGCATCGTCAGACAACGTTGTGCGCGCCGGCTTCACACCCAAGTTCAAGGACGTCGAGACTCTCACCACGATGCTGACCTACTCGTACGCGCCCATCAGCGAGCAGAAGATGAATCCTACGGACTATGCATATGCCAAGCTCAACACCATTGCTTATTCGTCGAATTCGTCGAATACAATCTACGACCCGCCGATCCCTGAGTTCGCAGTCATCAGGACAGCGTTGAATAAGAAGGGCGCAAAGAGCACATTCGATCCCATCGATGGTCCCAGTATCATACTATGTACGAAGGGCAAGGGAACGATCAGCGTCGGACCGAAGAAAGAGGAGCTGAAGGAAGGCTTCGTCTACTTCGTTGGTGCTACCGCAGAGGTAGTCATTGAAAGCGAGACGGATGCTGGCGACGAGGAGGGTCTGGTCACATTCAAGGCTTTCTGCCAGCTCGACGAGGAGGCAAAGCAGAAGCTTTAAGCGACTAAAAAACTAGATCTCTCTGGCACGACATGAGACAATCACAGAAACGTAATGGTGCCCATCGTCTGCCCACCTTCACTGCAATGCGCCCTAGCATGTACATCTGTCGTCTACGACCGATACTTTCAGCCCAGACCTGCTTGTTTAGGCAGGTTGTTCGGCCATGTCGCAGGCTAGGTGTTGAGAGTTGCAGGTGGTTTACGGTAGAGCACGCCCTTTGCAATGACAGGTGCGCCCTGGGGCATGTACAATGTCGACTGCAATCGACACTTGGTGAACAAACCTGCCCTATTCGGCAAATACGTGATCACAGTATCGATTGACTTTGCCCGAAGATTTCATGCAGACATGAGACTAGAGCGGCCACAATGAAAGTACAAGGTCGCACACTAGACGCGTTGCGCTAAGTTCCCCACAACGCGTCTGCCATGCAACCATGCCACGCCGAACCACCCACACAGCTTGAACACTTTCTCTTAGCAACCGTTTCTAGCCATGTCGAAGCAGGGGACCGTCGTAGAGCAGAAGCAGTTCTTTCTGCAAGCGAAGAAGCACCACCTCTCGCGCGCAATCATTCCGTCACAGCGCCTCAAGACCATCGCAGACGACGGAGGCATTGAGCTCAGCGTAGTCAAAGGCGCCCTCGACAAAGTCAACCGCGACCTCAAGCAGCACTCGCGCAAAGTTTATAGCCGGCAGATGATCGACCACATCGTCACGCAGATCGACGACCTGTACTGGGAATCTGGTGCGCACGACCTCGCCAACGATGAGGACGAAGCACACGACGACGACGACGACACGCTCCGTAAATTCGACGATCTCACTCTAGATGCCAACATCGCCAAGCTGCCTACTGTCTGGGACACTTCTGCCGACCGCACATCCTCCGACGTCTCGCAAGACGAATACACTGCCGCGCTCGCACGCCTGCAAGATCTCTCTGCCCAGCGTCTTGCGCTGCAGAGCAAGCTCAAAACATATCGCACGCTGCTTACTTTGCTTGAGCCATATCAGAAGCCGAAAGAGAACATACAGCCGAATCTCGTATGGAGGGATGCGCCGCTTGCGCCCGAACTGGCGAAAACGAGAACCCTGGCTATACGCGTTGCAGGCAGAGTGGGTGAGAGATTCGGCGATGTGCAGGTCCCAGCGACAAATAAGGAAGAGGGGGATGTTGACATGCTGGACTTGCAGCAGGGGAAAAAGAAAGTCGATGCTGTTCTTGCAGGCTGGTGAGACGTAGCCGGGTGCTCGCTCTTGATTGTTTTGCTAGAGAAGCAGGCATGAGCGAGCGTTGCGCTCCGTCGACGGCAGGCACGCATTGATGTGCACTTGTCTCCACCCTTCAAGTTGGTCTCACCACTCCACGACACCAACTATCACTTCAGCGGATAACGCTATTGCTACCCTCTTAGCAGACATTCGCTATTTAACATGGCTCGTGCGTGGACAGCATGATTATGCAGCAGCTCCTGCTAACGATGTGTAGGTTCACGCCGCATATCTCGCATAGCAACCCCCATGACTACTTCCAGGCGGCCACCAGGGGCAAACACTGCGGTCAGGCGTAGGGAACGCCAAGAACGCTACAGGCGGACTCGTACTGCACCAGAGGTATACAGACATTGTAAGACTATTGTCTCTGCCGCTCTCGCAATATTCGAACGCAACGTTGAGCTAGCGAGTCGAAGACGACTGTCGAGGCGCCGTCCGTGGTACATTGAGAAGCGCGCTTCAAGTCCCAGTCCCATCCGCCAAACGGTCGTCCCGGAGCAACCTACAGCCGAAACTCCAACCTCCAGCAACTCTGGTGTGCCTTTCGATGAGATTCGCAGATCTCTCCAAATGACCACGATCAGCGACGCTTCAGACTCGTCTGCGTCCGAGTCCTCGATGAGCACCGTGAAGGCCAGGAAATCCAGGAGGCGACGTTCTTCAACACGCCCCCGAAGCAGCTCTGATCCCACTGCGGACGTACCCCGGCCAAGGTGGCGTTAGGAACCACGGTCAGACGAGCACGGCATACTGCGACTGAACAGGGACGTCATCGCAGCGAGTGGCATGCTCACTGTGAAAGGAGATCTGCAACACGAGAGGCTCCAGGTGTCTCTCGGCCAGGAGGCTGGCGACATACTGAATCGCGAACGAGAAAGGCGATTGAACGCCCTGGACTTGGCCAATTACCCAGACACTCTCCAGGACCCGGCAGACTACCTTCAGGGCGAGGCAGAGATGCAGTCCGAGCGTAGGTCTGGAGAAGAGGACGCGGTGGTTTCCGAATCACCTGTGCCGAGCAGTTACTCTGATGGTCAAGACGACGGCGAGGAGGTGCACTGTGACACCGAAGACGATAGCGTGGGTGTAGTCGCTGGTCCCAGCACAGGCAACAATATGGCATATGGAATGTCGTGTCCTATGCCCATGGGCCCATACCAACCCGACAAGCATGCCACGCCTGACCTGGGGACTGATTACGATGATGACGACGACGACTGCTGGTGCGGATATTGCATGGACTCGCTCTTGGTATGTTGGAATCATTGCTGGTGGACCTGGGGATGCAGCTGCTGCATGTGCGGGAGGCCTCGGACAGGATGAGCGCCAGGACTCGAAGTAGACCTTAGATTCGCCATTCTTTTACACACAATATTCAGGAAGCTTGTAGTAGTGTTCAGATTCGATTCTCACTGGAGGTGATGGGTAGAGAATCTTTCATTTCTCCCCGCGTGTCCCGTGAATCCTCCAAGATCGACTGTCTTCATGACTTCACAGTCTGCCCGCCAAACGCCGCGCTATGCAATGCCCAAACACGCTGTATCGTCTCAACATGCTCTCGTATAAAATCCAGAATAAACGAACGTGCTACTCGGCCTTGTCCTCCTCATCGCTGCTATCCCCCTCCCTCTCCTCCCACCCCGCCAGCCTCCTCAGCACTCGATTCTCCTCCTTCAATCCCCGTATCTCAGCAACAAGCCCCTCGTCCCCCTGGCTCTGCACCTTCAGCGCCCGTCTCGCGTACTCGGCCACACGGCCCAGCCCCGCCTGCCACTCCGAGTGCTCGAGGCGCAGCTGCATGCTCGTTGCGCGCTCGGTGTCGAGGAGGGTCTGGTAGTGTTTGTGCAGGGCGAGAATGGAGGAAGTCTGCGTGTATGCGTAGGGCCGCAGCTTGTCGAGGAGCAGGGTGAGGGCGTTCTCGTAGTCGGTCACGAGGCTGGTGAGCGAGGCGTTGTGCGCGGAGAGGGCAGAGACCGAGGACTCGAGGGACGCGATGCGGGATTGCAGCGTGGTGCGTTCGGCGGCCAGGGCTGCTGCTGGTGGTGGGCCGGTCAGTATACTGTCCACGTTGCCACACACGCAGCGGCGGGATACACACCGCTCAGCTCCCCGTTTACTTGGGCCGAAGAGGGAATCGCACCGCCTTCCTCGGCGGCCCGTTGCTGCAGTGCGGCGACGCCGTTCAGCACGCCCGCCGTCTGCGCCTTGTTCTCCTCGAGTAGCTGCGACAGCTGCTGGACCACGCCCCACAGGTGGTTCATGTCGGTCTGCTGGCCGCCGCTCGGCAGGCCGTTGACCAGGGGGATGCCGTTCTGCGGTGCGGCGCCGTTCATCGAGGCCTGTGAGGGTGAGGGCGAGGGCGAGGGCGAGGGCGAGGCACGGGACATGCCGCCGGCGTTTACGCTGCTGTCGAGGAAGGAGTAGTTGTTCATTGCGTCTGCAGGGCGCGAGATTTGACGCGGGAAGTGGGCGCCGTGGCGCGGTGGGTGGAGATGCGACGGGAGCTTGTCGGGTTGTGCGTTTCGGTTTGGTTGCGGCTATGGACACTGGAGACTCGGCAGAGCACAATGTCAGATGTTTGGGTTTGCGCCGGGGGCCTGGATTGAGTGTTGATTGCAATGCGCCAGATGTCTGAGTGTGGGGAAGTACCACCGCGGGAGCGAGCAGTCGCGCAGGGTACGGCCTAGCGTCTTGGTACCAACAGGGGTATCTCGTTCTGACTTGCGGCCCTGAGTGTCAAGAGCAGCGAGCAGTCATGTTGCGGGAAGGTGGTGTCGTACTCGGTGTCTATTGAAAGTAGGAATCTTCAATCCTTATAGGGGCATGCTATGTAACAATGGGTATAACCATGCGTCCCACCATGCGAGAAATCCGTCAAGCGCTATATGTACCATGCAGGTCGCACACGCTATGCGAGAGATGCCAATGCTGATCAAAGTACTCGCTAAAAACTCAAAAAGAAATCTGGCCTCTACCGCACCTCCTTCTACACCTCCATGTTCTCAAACGGATCGCGGTCCGGCGGCAGTCCCCTATACATGACCTTTCCACGTCCATCAAGTCGGGCATTGACGCTCGTGATCCAGATGCGCTCACTGAACGCACTTGTGCGCTGGATTTCGTCCTTAGAGACACCCAGCTCGTCGTGCGGGATCCAGACAGCCGGTTGAATAGTTCGTGTGGCAGGGTGCTGGAAACTGCGCTTAATAAGCTTCTGGCGGGCCTCGGGCTCCATGTCTTGAAGCTCGTCGTCAATGTTATCGAACAAGTTGGCCGTGGGGAGCACCTGCGACTCAATGTCGCGCACAGGTCGGGAGATGCCATCGGTGACGTCCTCCAAGCCGCGTTTGAGTGTATCCGCGAAAGCATCGAGAGGGTCCTTGCGCTTATGCTTCTTAGGCGTCGCGTGTGACCGGGAACGAGAGCGGCTATCATTGACCGAAGTACGCGACTTGTTGGCCCACTTCTTACGCGACCGCTCAGGGCTGTCGAAGTGCGTAAGCTCGAAAGCTTCGTTACCATTGCCGGACGGTGTCCGCTGGGCAGCTATACGGTCCATGGCTTCCATGTGGGCACGCTCACGATCCTCTGCCTTCTGAGCGGCAGCCACCTCTCCAACGAGCGACTGATGCTCCGCATCGTCTTCCTTGGTCCATCGAGCGGCTTGAACGCGCTGAAACTCCTCGTCTCGCTCGACAGCCTCGTCTTCGAAAGTAATCGGAAGGTAGGTGAAGAGCGGACTAAAAGCTCGGTTGAGTATAAACTGGAAGAGAACCGTGAATATCATGGTGATAATCATGATGATGCCGTGGGGTAAACATGAGTTGTTGCTCTGCAAGAAGAACAGGCCGATGAGGCAAAGTTCCATGAAGTAGATGCCAGTGAACAGCTGGTTGACGGCCTTTGGGAAAATCAGTCCATTCGTTTCGGCCGTAGCGTACGAGACGTAGATCATCTGGTATCGGTACGTGAACCAGAACAGGCTGAAAGTGATCAACATCATGATCATGATCAACGGTGAGATGACCGAGTAAATAATACCGATGGAACCAAAGTTGGTATAGACCGGAATCATGGTGCCCCAGTTGATGCCGGACCTGTTCAATACCCGGGAAACTTTCTCACGGGGAGTTGTGTCGAAGAAGCCAAAGAGAATGATGACAGCGATCGCGCCAATCTGTAGAAGAGTACCGGAGCTGATACTGAAGGCCTGAAGAATCATGTACGAGAAGAAATAGTTCGCAGCCCTAGGTAGGTTTTGAGCCAATGTCTGAGGAATGCCGATGGGGTTATTGGTGATCTCCTCGATCGTCGCCGTGATACCAGTAGACAGGGACACGACCAAGAACAGTTGGATGAACACGAATGCGAAGTAGAAGTTCTGCACTAGAAGCTCGCGCTCTCCAGAGGTTGTAGTCCCAGTTACGCCAGCGAGGAACCGGAGCAGAATTGGCAGAACCGCGAACAGCACAGCCAGAAGTAGCGGAGGCAAGACACCTTCGACGAAGCTAAGCGCCCAGGGCGGCAATTTCTCGAGGAAACCTAGCCAAGGTAGATCGTCGGTCAGGGTAGACACCTGGGACAGAGCTCCAGTGAATGAGACTGGGATACCCCAGAAGATAATCAGACCGACGATCAGCAAGATGACACCAAACAGGCGAAGGTAACGTTCCCACCACTTCATCGTCAGGTTGTCCCAAAGCACGTGATTTGGATTTACTTCAACGGTTCTGGGGTCCATCTGCCTTGGGACGTGATGACTGAGTGACTGACAAGCCATATGGGCGGCGACCTGGTGGTTGAACTGAATGAAGGCAGAATTCATGAGTGGGTATCGCTCAGGGTGAGCCTGGTCCTCATCAATCTCCGCGTTGAGACGAGCCAGCTCCTTGCGGCAATGGTAGATCGTGTCAACCTTTTTGCCAATCAACGGGATTGCAGGCCACCAATCCCATGAGAAGATAGGAAGGCGCATAGTGTCGCGGTCCTTGGGCGTGATGTACGTTCTCCAAAGTGCGGTCTCGTCATCTTCTTCGGCAGCTTCATTGTAGATACCTCTCAGGTCATACTTGACCTTGACAGGTTCTGTCAGTTCGTCGGGCAGGACCTCACCCTCTGTGCGGAAAGGCTGGGGACTTGTGAAGTCATCGCTCATCCGTCGCAGTGGACGTATGGGGTTCAAACGCGAGTCATTGAACTTCTGCAATGCGCCCTTCTTCTTGTCCTTTTCTTTGTGTTGGTGCTTGTGTTTGTGTTTCTCGTCAGGCGTACTTTGCTGGGTGACAGTTTGATCAGACTCCAGCGGGTCCCGATCTGGGACGGCTAGCGGCGAGTATGTATCGCTGCTAGCGCCTCGGGTGATGAAATCCGCGGAGGTTGGCGAGGAGATGGGTCGCTCCCCACTTCCATCAAGAGGCTGGGGCTGGCCATGTTTGTCCTTGACGAAAGCTCCCCTCAGACCGCCATAGAGCTTCTTGTTGAAATTGCCCACGCCCTGTCCTACGTCGCGGAACCCATCTCCAACGGCATGCAGGCCCTGACCAACGAATGGTATTGGCAAAATGCCCTTTTTGCGTGAAGGTGATGAGGAGCGTGACGAGTCAGAGGACGAAGAAGAAGACCCGTCCTCTTCCAAAACAGACTGGAGCTGGCGCTCAATCTGATGAGGATTACCGGCGTCTATACCATGATCAATCTTCTCGTTAGCAATCTCTTGGTCTTTCTGCGCTTCTTCTGCCTTCCTCTCCTTCTTGGTCTTCTTCTTTCTGCCTTCTTCCTTCGCCTTGGCCTCAAGCATCTCCTTGTGCTTTTTAGTGCACTTAATAATCAGATTCGTTTCGGCCGACTCGAGAGTACGCGCAATCTTACTCCGCTTGTTGACTTTATCTTGTAGCTCATCGTAGTTACGGTTGATCCAGATCTCCTTGATACCGCCGGGAAAGACATCATAGAGCGCATCGAGAGCAGCCACCGTGAGCCATTTGCGGGGAATGCTCTGTACGAGAATGGTCGTTGCAGAAGCGCGGATGCGGTGCTCGGGCATGGTGAGGATGGTCTGCCTGAGACGGACAAACTTCCTCATGGCGAGGAAGAAATTGAAGCAGACCCAGCAAACGACAAGTACAGCCAAGATCAAGTGCGCCCAGAGGCGATTGCGTTTGTTCTCAAAAGCCACGTTTGGCCATGCGAAGGAGTCCAGTCCCGATACGCCTGGCTCATCGCCAACGCGATTGATGGGCAGCAAAATAGGGAGAATGATGATAGCCATGGGTATGAATATGCGAAGTAGAAGCTGCAGATATTGCAGGAAAAGGAAGCCATCGACACCTGCAATACGGATGAGCTCACGATCACTAATCTTGAACACCGTCTTGATAGAGTCGATTGCGGTAACGGGGGCTGCGATGCGCTTGGCTTGCGGTACGAAGGCTGTCTTGTAGTAGCTGTCATCTATTAGTCTTGTCATCTTCGCAAATATCTAGTACGCACTATATCCTCTGGAAGAGGGTCTGCCGCTGTGTCTTCGGCTCTGTCGAAGTCTTGCCCGAGCGTATGATCTTCCAGTTGCCACTCAGAATTATGAAGAAGCCCATCTGTATGCCGAAGACAACGGCAGCGGTGGACAGAGACGCCGCGAACTTCTCGATACTCTGATTTTCCCTCCCAAAGGCGGCGCCAGCACCCATGGTGCTAGTGTTCGTGGCCGCCGACGCGGTGGACGACATGATTGCAATTGTTGGTGCGCTGTAGCGCTATCTGCAGTATAGATTGTGCGCAATAGGTGGTTGTGGTTGGTATATGCTGAGAGCGCCCTTGGCAGTTAGTGTGAAGCCATAGGTACGTCGTTGAAAGGGAAGTGACGGCGCGGCGTTTGAAGTAAGGGTTCGTAGGTGACGAGGGTCGAGAGGGGTCCTGAAAGGAATGCACGCACAAAGCGAAGGGTCACAGGAAGAGCATTGTTGGTGTTCAACGTCGACGTGTTATTAGACTTACCCTGGTGCGTACCGGGTACTTGGCAGAGGGCGCCAGCGCCTCCTCGTCACCGCTTGAATCGCGCTCAGCCAAACAATATACCAAAACCGACAACGAGCTGGGGTCTTAGCGCCCGTACGCGGGCGTACTCCCGCCAACGTTATCGGCCGCCTTGCGCTTGTCTGTAACTTGTCTAATGTGTTCATGGTCAGCAACATGTTTCTTTGCTGTTTCGAGTCTCTTGATCTTTACATATATATCGGTAGGAGCATTAAGAAATCCACGTTTTGCGGAGCATAGTCCAGCGACTATCAAAACCCAAACCCCCGTCGATGACGGCGCCAAGGGCCTGTGCTTCGGTGGTGCGCCACGCTGGACCGTACTTCCGTATTCGCTCGGCTCGCGTGCTCATCCCATGTCGGTGTCGCAGGAATTCCAAGAATCTGCAGTCCAGCAGCAAGGCATGCACGTGCACGACAACGCTGATACATACAGATAGGTCCACATCCCCGTGCGCGCCGAATCCGCCGACGGGGTCAGTGCAAACACTACACAAGTCAATTCAAAAGGGGTGTGAGTACGACGGGGCCTGATCGTGGCAGCAGCTTCCAGGAGAGTTGCCGCAGTAAGCTTCTGACTGCACCATTTTTATATGACCAAGACACCAAGTACGTGGGAAAGGCAGTATGTGGCACAGGCACCGAGCAAGCGAGTCCCGAGCTCAACGCTGAAGCTGTGGCGGTGCAAATGGAACCCGCAATGTTAAGGAAACGAGCATAGCCCACTCCAGACTCAATACACTCAACTTTTGACCAATCAGTCATGGTATCAAAAGCCGAAGCCAGGCTCACACCTTTCAGATTTTGCCTTGCCAAAGAGGGATTCTCACAGCAGAAAGACTGAGCGATTACTGAGCGATATGAGGATGTATTTAAACTGTTCAAAGAAGCGCTTATGGGCACTAATATCTTCAGCACATTCATATCTAAGTCTTTGCATCCCTACAGAATGTTGCAATCAATCATCACTCTACACCCAAGTGTCTTTCAATCGCACCTTGGGAGACGGCATATCAGAACGTTTTTTTGACATTACGCTATAGAAAACATGCTTCGGCAAAACGAGCCCTATAGTTCTCCATTTATAAAGCATGCACGCATCTAGCTATCATTATCCCCGTGTACACTTCCATACCCGTCATCCCCCTACAGGGCCTCCTCCTCCTTCTCAGGGTTGTTGTCGGCCATCAAGCTCTCTTCAAGCTCGGCCGCGAGCGCATCTCCGAATAAGGAGTCGTCATCTTCAGATTCTGGGGGAGCTGCGACATGCTCTAGGGCATCTTCAGGCATTTCCAAGGGTTGGGCAGTACTCATTGTCCGCTCTGATGTCGAGGGGTTCTCGATGATCTCGAGCTCTGCAGAGTCAGGCTCTGGAGACGGAGAAGGGCTGAGAGGCTGGGCTGCTTCCAGTGCAGAAGTTGGTAAGGGAATGAGATCAATGACAGGAGCAGTGATTTGAGTCGGAGTTTTGCTCGTACTCTTGATCTCGAGCTCCGCAGATTCAGGCTTGGAAAGCTTTGGGGATTGAGGAGGGCTGGGTTGCTGGGCTGCTTCCAGTGCAGAAGTTGGTAAGGGAATGAGATCAATGACAGGAGCAGCGATTTGAGTCGGAGTCTTACCCGTGCTCTTTTCTTGAGTCTTGGGCTTAGCTTTGGGAGTCTGACTATCTCCAGAGCTGGCTTTAGCCGTGGAAGTCCGAGTGCCTCCAGTCTTTCGCTTAGCCTTGCCTGCAGTCGGCGCTGAGGGCGGGGTATCTTTGGGCATCTCCATGCGGGCTCTCTTGGAAGCTCGCTCTTCAGCTCGTTGTGAGTCGAGGTCTATCTCATAATCTCTCTTTGCCTTTTCCCTGTTGGCCTTGATAGCCTTCATATCAAATTTGCTCTCAAACCGATCCCTTTTCATCTTGTCAATCCACACTCCATGTTGCTCTTTTTCAATTCGGTCAAGCTTGTCCTGTCTCTTGTTGCTCAACTCAGCTTGCAACCGGCGCTTGTCTGTGGCGAGTTCGTCCCGCAGTTTCTTCTCCTCATCCAAGCTCAAGTTGCTGGAAGTAAGTTCAGACTCAACAGCATCCCATCGCATACGATAGTAGAGCATCTCTGTTGCGTCGATGAAATAGAGAGACATCGCCATGATGTCCTCGAAGGTAGCTTCTTCGGAGGTCCAATGGGTGGCAGCATACTTGTGCCTCTTTACTGGCGGCTCTATTTGTTGCAAGGAAGCGAAGAGAAAATACTGGTTGGAGTTGCCGACGTTATTGAGCTTGTGTTTCAAGAATGCTGAGCCCTCTCTCCAAAATTTTGCATCCACCTTCTGCCTTGGGGTTAAAGCAGTCTTGGCTTCTCTTTTAGCGGTCTGTTGTGAAAGCGCGATGCACTCATTTGCGGCCTCGTCGTTAGTAAAGTCGATCACAACAGGAGTTGCGACTACTGGAGCAGATGCTGATGTCACAGGGGCCTTCAATTCGACAGTCTGCACACTGGCCGGAGGATCTGGAAGACTCGTCCGGGCATTCACAGAGATGCTAGAGTTTGCAGTGGAGTGCGCTAGGTCATCCCTACTGCTCCGAGATACCAATGGTACCTGCTGCTGATATCGGGCTCGTTGGCTACCAAAGTTCTGGTGACCGTGGCCGGACTGTTGAATAGTAAAATTCGCAGTGCCCACATTGACATTGCCATGATTGTCTGATTGTTTGTCAGCAATTGTCTCTCCCTGACTGACTGGAATATAAGACTTACAAATGGGAGGATGATACTGAGATTGACGGTGCATATGTTGCTGCGCAGAGCCATGGGGAAAGTGCTGCACTTCTCGCTGACGCATGATATTGTGCCATTGCTGCTGCTCAACCTGGTGTTGTTGGCATACGCGTGCTACTTCTTCATCTGTGAGCGGCATGAGCTGACCAGTGCGGGCATCGTTATACCAGCCGGGAAAAATGGGCTGAAGCCAGAGAGGAAAAGAAAGAGGAGACATCCTGTAAGTAGCTTTGCGGGATGCTATGGTGTTGCTGAAGCTGGGCTTTGAAGCTGAATGTGCAGAATATACCTTCGATGTATGAGAAAGAGAACAACACTGGGAGCAGAGTGTGACAAACTTATAACATCTCTGCAATAGCTAACAGTAGAACCATTGCTGATGAACCGAAGGACCGTACATGATGCAACCAATACAGAGCCAGATTAGCAACTGCACCCTTCGAAACCAGCGCATGTGGCCTTCAAACCCCGGGTTGAGTAAGATTCTCCCAACAGCAATAGCTGTGCCTCACGTCGTGGCCTACGCGTCACAGCTGTGCACGTCTGGTCCCCGATGGTGATCCACGGTTCACCCTCAGCAAAGCCTTTGATGCCGCGGCCATAGTCCATGGTGCTGCCAGAAGCCTCTCGAATCCAGCTTGCGACCCAGAACACCCATCTCTCGTGGCAGGGCCTTGATTTCCTGCTCGATCATGAGCTCTCCGACCCATTTCGCATATTGCAGCTTGTCTATTTGTTCTTGTGTGCTCAACTCGGTACCCTCATTAACCGCACTGAAGCTCAAAATCAGGTCGTACCAATCGTAGACCCTCAGATCTGATACAATCCATCTCTTTCCAGGCGTGAAGTTACGATGCGTCGCAATGATCGCACGTGCGACGTCTTCACCGTGCACAAAGTGTACGGCACCTCGATTCTTGACATCGTCCTTGCTCTTGACTATACGCGGCAGCCACTTTGATGGAACGCGCTCACCACCGTAGAGCCCAGACAACTCTAAGACGCAGCCATGCTCGCTCATTAACTCATCTTCGGCAACAGCACGTTCATTTTCCTTGTCGTACGGCGCGTTATCGTCACTCCAGTCATCAGATAGCTGGTTGAAGATGCTCGTTGCGCCCAATTGGATCCAGTTGTTCTTCGCGCCGTGTGCGGCCCGGTACAGCCCGATGACAGTTTTCGATTGCCCATGGCCCTTGAGCGGAAATGTGACAAGTATGGTACGTGCAGACGGCAGGCGCTTGTAGGGCTCGACGGATCCGGAATCAGGGTCGAACTTGAACGGAATGGTATTTTCTCTCCCGCTGGTCGTTGTTGCTGCCCATTTGATACCTTCTTTCTGCAGTTGGGGGATGAGGAAACTGCTTGTCCACCCCGCGCCCAAGATCAATAAGTCTACCTCTTGCATCGCTTCACGTAACATTATGTCTTTAGCTCAGTCTGAATGGGCGTAGGAGTCTCGACAAAATTGATGGAGCAATGGGTTGTTGTTCGTGTTGTTAATGCGGATGAGGTTCAAATCATATTCAACCACGGTTCCAAACGGCTGGGTCGATATCGTGACGTCTTTCCCGCCAGCCCCACTTAATTGCCCGGACCCTTACCCGTCGAACCATAGTTGAATGGACATTTTCTATCAATCTAACCAAATAGATGAGCCATCAAGTTCAAAAGTCGGTCGATGTGTACCCATGGCCTTGCTCCTCCATTCAGAACACGAACAGCTACGGAGTAAGATTAACACCTGTACTGCACATTGTTGTCCAGCCAAGTCTCTAATACTTTGTTAACCTCACCGGGCTTTTCCAGCTGCACCCAATGGCCCGCTTCAATTGTCTCATACGTCAAGTCTTGCACCGCATCCCTCTGACTCTCACCCATCTTCGGCGTGACGCTTGGCGAGCATACAGCGTCATACTTTGCGTCGATATACAGGACTGGGAACTGCAGCTTGCCTCCATTCTTCTCACTCACTGCGAATTCGCTATTGACATCGTGGTTCAAATAATAGGCTGTTGCCGGAAACCAGCCGTGCTTCTTGTGGCTGGCAACCAAATTGTCGTACAAAGATCGGTCAAGGAACGTGTACTCCAGAGGGATATCTGGAACAGCTTCAGGGTGGCCGCCGAACCAACCTCCATCGCGAATCACCCTTGAAGTCCGAGGATTCGGTTTTCCGTAGTTCTCAGGGCTGTGTGGGACGTATAATGCCTTGCAAACTTTCTCGCTCACACTCTCATAGTCATGCACGCTCTTCTCAGGCTCCTGCTCGTAGTACTTCATGTACTCAAATTGACCGTACGGGAACTCTTCCTCCGGGTAGACGTCGCGGTTTACCAGTGTTACGCAGTAATCCAGTCCAAGCTCGATAGTCCGGTATGGCACGGAGATGGCGCAGTAACCGAGGAACAGCTCGGGGTGGTGTGCGGCAAGCGCGTTCACGACGCCACAGCCCCAGTCATGGGCGACCCATACTGCTTTTGTGATGGCGAGCTGTTTGGCAAGGTCCACCATTTCGCCAACAAGAACTTTTAGAGAGTACGCACGCTTGTCCTTCGGACTCGAGGAACCGGCGTAGCCGCGCATGTCAGGTGCGATGACACGGTATTCGGACCCTGCAGATCCTGTTGTGAAGTGTTTTAGTTGGTGTTTCCATATGTCTGCCAGATCGGGCCAGCCGTGGATGAAGATGAGCGGAATGCCGTTGCGCGTGCCCCCCTCGTAGTAGCGAGTCGTTTGGCCGTTGGGGTGCGTAATTTCGGCTGCTTTGAGGCTCTCCATCATGTCGCGTGCTGGGTGATGCAATGAGCTGATGTCGAATGGCGAGAAAAACACAGGGTTGTGGTTATGATATGATCACATTCAAAGTTCGTGCGGATACCTCGGTGTTCACATCATGAGGGGTTCCATAATCATTTTGTCGGCTACTTGTCTTGCACGTTCTCCACATCGCCACTACTCACTAATCTTGACAGCGCAGACCGAGGTGAGAACAATCTGAGCGCGGATTGGCACAAAGATTGCGAAGTGAAGCTGACATGAGATCATACAGGTAAGCTGACGATGTACCCCGCATTTCGGGGCCATCACCAGGACTCTTGGGGCTGCGCGAGTAGGCCAGAGATGTATTCACATGAATACATTGGTCGACCTCGATTACAGTCTCGAAATGATGGATAGACAGCTATTTCAACAAAGCGAGATGGCTGCGCACTGCAGCTGTTCCTCAGCCTCCTGCACGTCGGCGATCCTTCTATTTGTGAAGACAGGCCCCCAGCCAACCCTGGCGGCAACTTTGCATCACCCTCGCTTCCCACATATTACCTTGATCCCAAATATGCTTGCCCAAGCCTCAGCTGAAGTACCGTGTGCTCTGTCACGCCCTCCATGAGCGACTTACAAGCCCGCAGCAAGACTGCTGGGACACGATACCAACCCCTACACGCCCATGTTGAGCTCAGCAACCTGAGCACCACAGCTGAATACGGACATGACCACAAGTTTGACCGAAGATTTGATGCCACCACACGTCTGACCTTTCGCAACCTATTCGATGGCTGGCGATTCGGCGTGTCCCTCGGCTGGCTGGCCTGCCTACTGGTGCTAATCCTCAACATTGTTCTGACCATCTGGGGCGCAATGCGCAGCAAAGGTAATAATGGACACATTTTCGAAGGCAGTTGTGACCAAGCGAAGCACTACAACATGGGGTTGCACGTCGTAATCAACGTCCTGAGTACGCTGATACTGGGCGCAAGTAATTACTCTATGCAATGTCTCAGCGCACCGACAAGAAAAGACATCGATGACGCACACTGCAAAGGCGCATGGGTTGATGTAGGGGTACAGAGCCTCAAAAATTTAGGCCAAACGCAGCGATGGAAATGGATGATGTGGGTACTGCTGGGATTGAGCAGTCTGCCTTTGCATCTGTTGTAAGTATGGAGCTGCTTGCGTGTTTGACAGCTAGACTCACGCCGTAGATACAACTCGATGTTCTACTATACAATCATTAACAACGACTATGACCTTTATTGGGCATCACGGGACTGGCTCGAAGGCGCCTGGTATGACTCGTATCACCTTCCTGCTGGCGGCACCTACCGCACGCAATGGGACCCGACCTTTGAAAAGGTGATGAACACAAGTGTCACCAACTACGACAGCGATCCAGCAGTGCTGGTGTCTGCCTATCATAGCGATCGCTCCCAATTCGAGATTCTCAATCCGGAAGAGTGTATCGACGCCTACGCGCAGACATATCTTTCCGATCGCCGGAACGTGGTCCTGATCTCCGACATGTTCGTCGGAAAGCATAGCCTCAACGCAGACTACACTGAGACTATGGCTAATGTCAGCAGCAACTCATCTCTGCATGCGATTTCCACAAGCAGTGATCAATACGACTTGTACAACAAGTACAATCGCTACGGATGGCTCTGCGACTACAACGGCCGCTCAGATTGGGATGAGAACGGTGGTTGTACTGCAGAGAGCGCCAAAAATCAGGTTCAAAACGCCGCTTGGACAGTCTACGGGTGGACTGTTAGTGGCTGCGTGAGCGAGAAGGTTCAGGAAAGGTGCAGTGTCAACTTCAGCCTCGGGGTCGGCATCGCCGTCATCTTGGCGAACTTGGGCAAGACCTTGTGTATTGCAGCTGTATGTATGTTGCTCACTGATCAGCCATTCCTCACAATTGGCGATGCTATTTGCTCCTTTTTCCGCTCCCCAGACCTGACAACGGCCAATTGTTGTCTGCTGACCAGAGACGAGATACGGACCCAATGGAGATCGCGCCGCGCTACGGACGCACGACCTCCACCAAAAGCCTACCTAGCTTTTGTGCAGAGGCGCTGGCACGCACCGGGTTGGAAGAGCTGGTGCAGCTTTCTGTTGCTGTAAGTACGTCAGGCGTTGAAGCACCCTCTCTGACGCGCTCAGGATCTGCACCTGTCTACTCATAGTTATGGCACTACTCTTTTATGCGATCGGCAAGATGAGGAAATGGCAATCAGGTTCCTTCTCTTCCCTCGCCGCCCTCGGCTTCGGCGCTGCCACCTCGGAGACGGTCATCGAGTGGGGCATTCCCGTCTCTGGCAGCAGTGCCCTGATCAAGAACGTCCTCGTCGCCAACACACCCCAGCTGATTCTCTCGGGTATCTATCTGAGTCTAAACAATGTGCTTACACGCATGCAAATGGCTGTGGAATGGAGCAGCTACTCTGTCGAACGCAAAGCGCTGCGCGTTTCACACGACCGCGCTGGAGCGCAGCGCTCGACTTATTTCCTGCAGCTGCCGTACCGAGTTGCACTGCCGTTGATGATTGTCTCGGCGACTCTGCATTGGCTGGTATCGCAAAGCATTTTCCTTGTCAGTGTCAATACATTTGATGCCCGTGGACAGCCTAAGAGGGACGAGAGCAAAATTGCCACATGTGGGTTTTCGCCCGTGGCCATCATATGCACGCTTGTTGTGGGTGCATTTGTCATATTGTTGTCCTTCTTCTTGGGTGCTCAAAAGCTCCCCCCTGGTGGTATGCCATTGGTAGGGAGTAACAGTGTTGGTATTGCTGCTGCCTGTCATCCATTATCCAATGGCGAAGACGCACAGAAGCCTTTGATGTGGGGCGTACTCAGTGCGGCCAGTGACGAGGGAATTGGACACTGCAGCTTTTCTAGTTCTGCGGTCGATCTCCCGATACAGGGGCAGCTATATGCTTAGATAAACCCTGCTATGCGAATCAATCATGTCTACCAACTGTACCTAAATCTCGAACCCACCTTATCTGTCAAATCTGTGATGGGCGCCCTATTCATCTCCAGTATGACTCCATGCTCGAACTCATCTGTCTCATTCTTGCTCCCCCAAGCATCTCTTCTGGCATCATCGCGCTTGCAAACAAACCGGTATGCAATTACTACACCAAAAAGCGTACACCACGTCACCAGACGCCGTTGAAACACCGCTGAAGTAGCTCGATTTATGCGTCCACGACTGCGGGCTCGCAATACAACCGACACACTACACTACAAACAACACAGCACTCACAACAGAACGTTTTGTGCTGCCCTTTGCATTCGAAGGCGTCAGCGATAATAAGGGAGACGTGACGACTGTGATGCAAGATGCCAGCCAGGATGCGGCGATCATGCCTCAGCCTGCATTAAGAGAAAGCTTAAGCAGTAGTACGTTGCCAATGAGGTGAGGTATGATGAGTACGAGGGTGATGTGCGTCCGATTTCGCGGGAAGATGTAGCAGCCTAGGACGCCGATCCACAAGATTAGGATCAGGACGGCGCCGGAGGGCGAGGTGTAGGGCACTGTTTCGTAGCGATTGTAGCCGATGGTGTCAATAACAAGGTAGCCAACTGAGGGATAGTGATGATTGCACCGGAGTCAGCTACCCTTCGGCAATATGTACCCTTCGCGACACCTAGCAAATTCGTACGATACCCAGAATCTTCAAAAACTGCCAGGTAATCAATTAGCCAAGGCCCTTGTATCTTCTGTTCAATACTCATCCTCATCCTGACTTCATTTCTTCTCCTTCAAGCTCTAGCAGAAAATCTCAATTCCCTCTCATGATGGTCACCGAAGCCGACATCAAGCCATAGCTCCGCATACTAGCTGTGTCATACATCTTGCACAATACGTCGATAATCAATGATGATGGTTGAGTGTGCGAGCAACGCCGGCATACATGTAACGACACATGCGTACACGTCGAAGGCCATTCGGCACTGCAACGAAAATGGCGTCAAAGAAGTTCAGCACGGTAACCTCCTTGATGCCGAGACGGCTGCCGCCATGGCGGAATAGGGGTGTTATCTAACGCCAACCCTGATCACGTACGATCAGTTGGCGTCGCCAAAGTGGGCCGGGTCCCTCCCACCATCAAGGTATTGGATGCTGAACTAAACGTTAAAAAATTGCTGCAGATGCCGGTGTGACGGTTTGCTTCGGCACCGATCTGCTAGATCCGTTGGGCACTGCGCAAACACATAAGTTCAATCTTCGATTCAAAGTCCTTTCGCCGAGAAGCGCATCAGATTTCCGGTTCGACAAACGTCCTCGTAAAGGCGAAGGATCTTCGTCGCTGCTTTTATGCAGGCCTCAGCAAGATGGTCAGACTGATCTTCGAGTCTGGGTTGACTCCGCACTCCGAGGTGACTCTTCAGGTAATGTCAGACCCTTGCTACAACACAGAGTTTCCCCATAGCGATCTTTGCAAAGAAGTAGTTCAAGCAATGGTGGAAGGTAGCTTGGTAGCTCAAGGTGCGCGGGTGGACCGACTCCACCTTCAACACAGGTGGCAATGAGCGGTTTTACTGCTTGAGTGCGGTTCCGATACACGCAGTTGGGGTTTCTTTCGGGCTTTGTTGCTGGTTAGTAAGCAATGGAGAATATTGGACACAATATACATTCGATAGCTCTCCGGCCTTTCGCAGTGAATGGAGAAGAGCAGCCAGCATTTACTCGTGACCTGCTTTGATCCAGAATCATCATGAGCTGTGCGTTGGCAAGCTGGTGACTAACGATGTTAAACGCTTGTCGGGCGTCAAGCACCGCAAGCGGCGAAGGTAAATCGGCTGTGAAAATCGTCGTATCAATAGATCTCGATTTGTTGACCTTCACCGTTGTGCACCTGTGACCAGCGTCCATTACTGAGGTAAGAACAATGTCTGTGATGTTAGCGTACCTCTCCAAAGAATATACCACCCACCAAAGTCTTCTACGGAGTTCCTTCTCGGTGTTACTAATATTGATGTCATCAGTCTCAAGATGCAAGTCGACGGCCAATACCTTCCTCAGAGCTAGGCCAAGGTAGATGTAGGACGAGCTGATAGAACTGGCAGGTAAGAGGCGGATTCCAATGACAAAGGAGGCTCGCACTGTACGTATGGATTTCAGCTCGATGTTATCGGGTATGAGGCTTTGAGCTTGATGGTAGAAGATGCGGCGTGGTTCACTATCTTGCAGTGGAGGCCTAGTTCTTGAACCTTCTGGTCGTAACAATATTGCCCGTTGACTGCCAAGGGCAATTACGGCATGTGCTAGACATACGAAGGCAGGACCCAGGAGCATATTTACGTGCCGAGTCTGGCATACTGCGTCTGCGACGACGTCGTTCGGCCGGTGAGTCCATCGTATGCTCGGAATGGTGTTCGAGTAATGATCGGCAATCTGGCGATGGAGACGCGAAGCCGAACGCTACCACTAGCGTACTTTCCTTGCAACGATCATGGGCAGGCGCAATGAGCTGACTCTTATCAACGCCTTTCGATATTCAATTCAACCATCAAAACCATGCTCTATGCCTAGAGTTTAAGCTTGCCCCACTCACCAACGCCACAGCTTGTCGAGGCCGCACCTAAAATCCATCCTCTATCCCTGACTTCTTCTCAGCGTCCAGCCTTTCGTTGTTCACGGTCCACCACCACTCGTGGTTTTCGTTGCTGCACTTTCCAGGAGCCTCATCCCAGGGCTTGGGGCTGAGAATGTAGTGGATGTTCTTGACCTTGTCGTCCTGCCATATCTGGTGGTGGACACCCTCAGTCCTCATCGTCTTCAGCGCGTTGTAGATGTATGGCAGCGCAACCCAGCGCCCCCAGAAGACGTCGCTCAGCAACGACTGATCGGCGAAGTCGTAGTTCATCGATGACTCGTTGGCAAGCTGGTCGAGGATGAGATTGTAGACGGCCTTGCTGGGGTTGACGACCTGCAAGCCACCGTTGGGCATGCCGAGACCAGCAGCAGGCCCTGCACCGACAGTCTGTGCGGTCTCAGGGTCACCATGCTGCGAAGTGAAGGCGCAGTTCTCGGGGATCCAGTCCTTGGGGTAATGCGGCTTCTTCAGCGGATTGCATACGCAGGCGTGGCTAGCGGCAAAGACCTTGTTGCCTTTGCCAGCGGCGCTCGGCGGGTCAAGCTCCATCTCCATCAGCTCATCCATGTTGTGGAGGACGAGCATATCGCTGTCCAGCTGCACGACACGGTCATAATGCTCGAGCGAGAAGGGCGTCAGCTTGCTCCAGCAGTCGTAGAAGCGGGGGTCGTTGGTGTAGTCCTTTGAGACCTTAGGGAGAAGGTACTTGACGTGCTCTTTGCGAATGCCGCGCGCGTCCAGGGCAGCGTGACCCTCGGCAGGGAAGGTGTCAGTGTAGAGCGCGACAAGGGGGTATTTGCTGCCGTGCTTCTTCAGGCTGTAGTCTAGAGTAAGGAGGCCAGTCAGGTAGGCCGTGTTGGTGATCAAGGTGGTCCACACTGTTGTCATGATTAGCCATGCGCTCCATGTGAAATGTACCCCACCATGCCAAGCTCACCCTTCTTCGACTCGATCGGCGCCGAGGGTGTCGCTGCAGTCCCTGACATGATATCTGCTGTTGTTAAGAAAGAATGTGGCGGCAAGAGTTATCAGTATATGTGTAGTAGCCAGCGATCAAAGACGCGTATTGTGAACCACTCCATGTTGCATAATCACGTCCGCATCGGCTTTCTAGCGGGGCACCAGGAACAACTGCGGAAGTTCAGACGATCGTTTCGATCCAAGCGCGAAATGCAGGGTCCGAAAAGGTCCAAACGCCGATCTCGCACGTCACCATCCGTGTCGCGGACGCTTGTGCGTCTCCGATGGAGCAGGGCTACTGCGGCTGACAGACGCGATGGACAATTCCTCTACGATCTTCATGGAGTTTCTCCACACGCTGCTGCTGCTGACTTCTGCTCAGCCGGCATGATTGTGCAGCCTCACGACGCGACAACACCTCGACAATGGCTACCACGGTCATGAAGACGGGCGAGCAGCCCGCAGCGGCCGCTGTTGTAGACCCTGCCGATAAGAAGCAGCCGGCGCATTACCGCGGATTTGTTGCTGGTGTTTTCTCGGGCATTGCGAAGCTGTCAGGTACGTGTTATGTTTGAGGAGGTTCGCGAAGTAAGAGCACAGCAGGCTGACCCTTGCAGTTGGACACCCGTTCGACACAGTCAAAGTGCGGCTACAGACCACCGACGCGTCACACTTTCGAGGGCCGCTGGACTGTCTGCTGCAGACTGTAAGGAAGGAGGGTTTTGCGGGCCTCTACAAGGGTGCCACACCGCCGCTGGTGGGATGGATGTTCATGGACTCGATGTATGCGTGCTCAACCTCACCGTCCGTTTTGAGACACGGTCGCTGACATGCAACAGTATGCTCGGCTCTCTGAGCGTCTACCGCCGAGAACTCAACGACCGCTTCTTCAATCCGCCCCGATTCGGCCGCGAGCAGGGCAAGCTGCCTGTAGCCGGGCACGCAATGGCTGGCATGATGGCTGGATGGACGGTGTCGTTCATCGCAGCGCCTGTTGAGCACATCAAGGCGCGCCTGCAGATCCAGTACTCGGCCGACAAAAGCAAGAGACTGTACAGCGGGCCGATCGACTGCCTCACGAAGATCTACCGCGGCCACGGCATTCGCGGACTGTATCATGGCCTGTCAGCGACGTTACTCTTCCGAACATTCTTCTGCTTCTGGTGGGGCTCCTACGACGTCTTCACACGCATGCTGCAAAACAACACAAACTTGTCGACGCCGGCGGTCAATTTCTGGGCCGGTGGACTGTCGGCGCAGATCTTCTGGATAACATCATACCCAAGTGACGTGGTGAAACAGCGCATCATGACAGACCCATTGGGACCGGAGAGAAGGTTTCCACGATGGAGAGACGCGGCGAAGGCGGTATATAGAGAGAGTGGATTCAAAGGCTACTGGAGAGGCTTCGTGCCGTGCTTTTTGAGGGCATTCCCAGCAAACGCAGTGGCTCTGGTCGCCTTCGAGGGTGTGATGAGGAGCTTGCCCGAATGAGCACATCGATGAAGTCAGCGAGAAAGCGACAGTAGCATCGAATATCACCAAGACCGGCCATAATAGGCCGGCACGGGAGCCGTTCTCTCGACTCGCCCGCCAAGCCACCAGCACCGGCGTCGATGGAAGTACCTGGCAGCGCGGGGCCAGGAAGATGCTTGAAAAGGACGGGCAAGCTAGACGGAGAGAACCTGCAAACGGTCGAGCGAGATATTGAGCAACGCTCTACGTATACGACAGTGGACATATTCGACCTCGAATATCAATGAAGATCGTGACCATGTGTCGTGTGCTAACTTCACCATTGACGCGTCGAGGCGCGCTTGCTGGGATTGCGCCAGGCGCGCCGTCCATCGTCTGCAGCCAGCCGCCAGATGGAGAAGTGTTCCCGCTCGCCCTCAGTCGGCTCGAACTGCTCCGGCTGCCAGGACAAGGACAGTCGAGACAGACAAGTGCCGTACTCGCGTAGCAAAAATGCTTGCCTGACATTCCAGTGCTGCATCTGCCCGCCCCAGGAGCTTCAGGTCTTAGATTGGCGTTTCAGGGCGTCTTTGTGCATTAGCTCAACGAACCTGCAGCACAACTGCATGCGCAGCCGGAGCGCTGGCTGCAGGCGTCCTGGCGCGTATTTGCAATAATTTAACAACGTTTGACCGTGCAAATCGAAATGTCCACTTGCACGCGGTTCCCCCTTTTGCGAGCGCTGTCATTGTACCGGTCATGTTGGGTAGGGTTGGCAGGCCCCTGTCAGATGAAACAAGCAGGCGCGTTGCCGATCTGAACTAACGTCCGTCTCAACTTTGGCACCCTCATCTCGTCTCTCACTGCCCTTCCTTTGCATTCTCTCCACCGCCCTCGACGCCCGTAAAGCCTCCGTCGACCGACCGCAGCCTGTCCCCTTGTGCCAGTCAGCCTTTGTCAGCCCGCGCAAACGCCCTGCTGTCGGTCAATTGCGCCGACGCCGAGCCTTGCGTGCATCGTGATCAGGAGCACGACACCACGTCCACATCTGACCTTGCCTGAACGCCGCCCACGACCAGCAGATCAGCGCAGACCGAAACGTATACTCGTTTTCCGCAAACCACACCACAGCCACTATGGGTGCCTCAATTTCGAAAATGATGGGCAAGATCTTCGGATCCAAGGAGATGCGCCTGCTGATGCTGGGGCTTGACGCCGCAGGAAAGACCAGTAGGACTGCTTTATGTCTATGTCTGGACCTACTATTGACACGTGCACAGCTATTCTTTACAAGCTCAAGCTCGACCAGGACGTCACAACCATCCCCACCGTCGGCTTCAACGTCGAGACCGTCACATACAAGAACACCAAGTTCAACGTCTGGGATGTCGGAGGCCAGGACAAGATCCGTCCTTTGTGGAGACACTACTTCTCTGGTATGTTGGGAAAGAAGGACACTGTCCCGGGTAGGCGAGCACGCGCACAAGCTGCACTGCTATGCTTCTTTCTACCCTGCCCGGACACCTTCACGGGCAACACCTTCAGTCGGCATGCTAACACCTCGCAGGCACTCAGGGTCTGATCTTTGTCATCGACTCAAACGACCGTGACCGTATCGACGAGGCCCGCACCGAGCTCACTCGCATCATCCAAGACAGGGAAATGAAGGATGCGCTGCTGTTGGTATTCGCGAACAAGCAGGATTTACAAGGAGGTGCGTTGTGAAGGCATACAAGTTTGGTAGTGGATGCCAGAGGCTAACGCACACCAGCCATGCGACCCAAGGAGGTCTCAGATAAGCTGCAGCTCGAGAAGATCGCGAAGGACCACGTATGGAAGGTCGAGCCCAGCTGTGCAACCACAGGAGAGGGTATCTTCGAAGGACTGGTATGGACACCACTGCTCTTCGCAAAGGAGTACAGATCACTAACCAGTTCACAGGCATGGCTCAGCAACAACGTCAAGCTCCCACAAGGCGGCAAGTAAGGCATCGAAACTCTCGATATCTGCTTCGCCGTGAACGACTGCATGCGCGCGCAACTCTGCATATACCCGGTTTTCTGTCTAATGTCTGCGCCTACCCAATATGACCTTCTAATAACAGCCACGCCATGTGGCTGCGTTTTTTCTTTAGTCCGCGCACATGGCGCGGGTTGAGATACCCCTTCAAATTGGCTCGCCTTGTACTACTTCATGTAAATGTTTTGTTTTATACAGTACGAGCATCGGGCGGTTCGATAGATGAGTATATGGATCTGTATGAAACTGCAGTGGTGCTCTTGACTCCACTGTCTGCGAGTTCCGTTGAGCTGCTAGAGGAAGGCACGATGATCACAGCGAAAGGTGACTTCAAGACGCTCCAGAGGTGTGTCTATGTCAATCTGATACATTGCTAATACACTCCGAGAGCAGCTCATTAATCTCCAGCACAGGAGAATGCTGTGCAGACGCCCAGACTCAGCATTGTCAGACATCAGCCTGACCAGCCTACAAATGCGCGACATCATACAACCTCTTTCCCTCAGCCCACCGCACGACCTCATCCCAGTTCCGACACACATGCATCGCCCCAGTGCCACCGGTTCCCGTCTCGCCATCCCAATCATCCCCCTCGATCTGCCCCTCGAGCGTCGTATCCGCCATGCACATAATTGCATTCCTCAAATAATCAAAGCAATGATCGTTGTGCACCAGCTCGTGCTCATCCACCGTCGTGTTACCCGCGCGCATCTGAATCGCCAGACTGTCCATCGTCATACTAATATGGTGCAAGCAATGCATTTGGTGGAAAACAGCGAGCACGTATGTGTCTTTGCCTTTGAGCTGCGGGAATTCGTCGTAGTGCATGGGTGAGGGTAGGGTGTGTTGTGCGTACTCTGGCAGATCGAGCATGCCGCCGCCGCGTGGTGCGAGGGCGAGCCAGTTGGCTTTTGTGGTCGCCATGGACGAGACGGTTTTGTGGTCCGAGTTGTAGCGTGTGTCTTTGAGAAACTTCTTTTGGGATATGCCGACTGGGTTGCGTTAGCTTGCGTGTGCGAATTGAGTCTCGAGCAGGCGTACAGTTGGGTACTATGCCGTTAATTTCGCCGCCGATGGGCATTGTGGTGGGCTGTCTGTGGAAGATCTGGACTTGCGCGGCTAGAGTGACAAGGACAAGGAAGAAAGTTGAGGGCCATCGCAGTTTGAGTGCGATGTCGCACATGCGGCTCCAGAACGTGATGCGATAGGGACCAGGGTGCGTTTGCGCTTCATCGTCGGTCGAGCTCTCGTTGCTGACTTTGCCGTATTTGAAGGGCATACTGCCGAACATGGAGGACGTGATCGAGGTTTCCACCCTTTCTTTAAGAGATCGGTCTCGAGTCTGTTGCGAAGGTAGGTTGGAGAAGGCGCTCAATTCGATTTTCGAGCTTCAGAGCTTCGTATTGCGCAAAATATTCTCGTGGTCCGCGAGGTGAAGGACGTTGGTGGACGCGGACCTATTCACGTCCCAATTTGGGTAATCCCACGACTACTTTCTTTGTGCGTGTCGCATCCGAGAACATCAGTTCGTAGCTCGACCGTCATGAGATAGCGACATGGAGCGGATCTTCGGCACTCATACAAGCGAAGACTGCGCGCCGTGCGTCCTGGTGAGAATGGAGATGGCTAAGCTCCTGGTTCAAGCTTGAGGATCTTGGCGTGGGTGACTCTCCAGGAAGATTTCCAGCACATCAACCAGTTCAGCCTGCACCTCACTGCGATCTTCTCGTTGCCGCGCTTCCTTGTTTGCCTGCTTCTTTTTCACACCGACAGCGCGTCTGTGAGCACGACTCTGACCGTGGAGTTTCCAGTCGTTCTCTGTGATGGACATTGTTCCGCAGGTGTCGCAGACCTTCTTCTGCCATTTGTCTGGGCGTTGGCTCAAGTCATAGCTGCGCTTCGGTGTCAGATTTTCAGCTGCAGCTGTAGAAAGAGAGGAAGGATCTGGAAGCGATTGACCAGATAAGAAGCTGCTCGTAATTGTAGTTGCCCGCTGTATGACTTGCTCCTCCCATTTGGAGAGGTCGCTTCCGTCGAGGAGGAACATATTGTTCTTGTGCCCTGCACCGAACAATGCGTTCAGCAGCTTAATCCGGATCCAACGCGCTTGGCGGCTTGAATACTGTCTTGTCGCGGCCTGTGTCTTTTCAATTGCTGCGATCTTTTGCTTCTCGAGCTCTGCCGGCGCAAGGGAGTTGTCTGAGAGTGCGCTCTGGTAGCAGAGGAACTCCTTGTAGCCGATTGACACCCAGATGCCGCGACTCTGATCTACAGCTGTCCCTGTACGCGCTTCGTAGTCAGCGCGGAACTTGGTCAATTCATCTACCTCATTTAGCAAGCCTCTAGCCAGCATCTTGTCGACACGCCCGTCGAGTCTTGGATACAAGACATCTTTGTCAGCGTGGACCCAGAATAGCAGCGTCGGGAAGCGCAAGCCGGTGCTACTCTCACCCTGATCGCCGCCGGCGCCGTTCTGCTCGATTTCTCGCTTGATGCGTTGCTCATCGTAGACCTTCGACGCAGGCTTGCCGGTCCTCAAGTAGATCTCGAGCGAACGCTGAATCTTTCGGCTTTCATTGGGATGCCACCTATCCGCCATTACGGGATCAACCTCTCTCAGTTTTTCGAGGATCACGCTGGTCGGCTCATCTAAGATTGGGAAATGTTCACTGTTGTCGCTCAGTTCGAGTGCTGGTTCCTTGGATAGTGCGTCCTTGAACAATAGCGACTGTGTGTAGTAGTGAGTGCCTCCGACAAGAATCGGGAGTTTACCACGGCTTCGAATCTCGTAGATCTTGAAGCATCAGTGGTCTGGCATATATCAAGAGTATTAGCACCTACAGTGGCCAGAGCATTGCTCACGAATTTGCCGACAGTCCAAGTCTCTTGTTCCAGACCAATGCAGCCGAGGAGACGATGCGGGATGCCTTTGGTCTCTTCCTCTGTAATCTTGTTCGTGATGACAGGCAACCCATGATACAGCTGCATTGCATCTCCGTTGATAATTTCGCCATCGAACTTCTGCGCAATCTCGACGGCGAGCTATCTACCGTGATCAGTACTTGTGGGTGTATGACAAGACGCGAATTTTTACATCTGACTTGCCAGTGCCTGTTGCGCCTACGATGGCGATCAAGGGCTGCTTTGGCGCATGCGCCATCTTCAGAGTGCTAGAGAGTCTGCCAAGGCGAAGCATGCGTTCGCGGTCGAGCTCGAATCGCACAGGAGTGCGATGCCTGAGTGGATGAAGGGGCCATGACTGGCTCTCACTCAAGCGAGCATGCGCTAAACCTTTTTGAATTGCACCCCCACTGGAAGTGGGAATTCGCCAGGGCACACTTTCAGCCTTGGTGAGGACATACAATTATCATCAAAGATCAAGTCTGGGTTTAAGTGAGATTGACTGACGAGTGATACGTATGGGGTTGTGTGGTGAATACACGCAAGAGAAGAATATCGCGCGACGCGTCTACGTTTTCTTGGGGTGAGAACATACCTGGCTCTGTTGGAACCGTGTTATGTGAATCTTCTCAGTGCAGCAGGTTATACTTTTGTTTTCAGGCCGTGATGATCACGCTCATAGTAGCAATCTTCGACTCTCATGTGGTCTATGAAACACCGTAGGCAAGCAATTTGTCTGAACCGTTGTCGCTGCACGCTAACAGTCTTTCCAATCGCACAGCAAGCCGTATAAAGCAGAAGTATTGATGATCGTTATAGAGTTAGTCGTAGAGTTTGCACTTTTGACTATGACAAGTGCAATTTTACATTACTTGGGTATTGATTCTCTTGTCATGCTATATGACAGGTCTCCTGCAGAATTCCAAGGTTATCTAGATCTGGACGGAAGCTGCATCCAGAATATCATCATCGATCACCCTGCCCGTCATCTGCGCTGCTGTTTCGAAGATAGTCACCGCCATATTGGTATCAGACACCTTCCTCTCGTTCCTTCCCTTCTCAGTCGCATCCTTCCATTTCTCCAGAGTTGCCACGAGATACTTATCAACGTCGGAACTCGACCTTGCACCACTCGTCTCACCAACCAACATTCTCTTGACCCGCTCCCATTCCAGATCTTTTCTCTCTTCAGCTCTGTTGGCCATCTGCTTCACCAGTCCTAGCAGTCGCATCGCATCGCCAGACTGGTTCTTGCCGTTCTTCAGACTGTAACCCAGACCTAAGTCGATGAATACGAACTCGGGTAAACCAAGCGGACTATTATCAGTGTTGTAGCGGACAATGACATTGTCGCTCTTGACATCATTGTGTGTATACTTGAGCTCGTCGCGAAGGAATATCAGTGCAGGAACAAGCGTGAGAAAGAAATGATAGACCAGTGGGATAGGAACCTTTACCTTATCGTTACATTCATAGAAGAAGTCATCGAGTGTGATGGGCGGGTCGATAGCTTCTAGCGTAATGAAAGCATGCTCTTTGCCCAGAGGTCTGAAGTCTCCGACATCCTTGACGTTGAGGAAGTGGCGGCGCACTTCTGAGGCTCCAGGTGCTGTTGATAGCTTGATGGCTTGCAGGATTCCATATTCGCGGTAGATCAGGTCTCGGTTGGGTGAGATTTTGATGGCTACGAGAGATCTTTTGAGCCCTGACTTTGACGCAACTCGATCGTCAGCGGGCGTTGCTCGTGACTGGAAGCTATTTGCTGCAGTCAAACGGGTGGCCCCCCTTGAGATAAGAATGTGCACAGGTACAACTCGACTGTGGGGTGAGACAGTGTAGTAACGAGTAAAGCGTCAAACTATGCCAAGAAAGTTCTGATTGAAACGCAACACCTCATCCGTTGGCGGTGAGAACGGTTTGGATATTCGGAAGCCTTTCAGCTTTTTATATACTCATTATAAGGCCCCATATATACCGAGTCTTACCTCCTCTTTGAACGTGGATATTTTATAACATGTTAGCCAGCATCACGTGCTCTGTTACATAATCATCTGTAGGGTGTATATTCCCTCTTCCCCTCATTAGATAGAAAACAACCTAGTCCCTCTTTTCTACGCCTGGCCTCTGCCCGCACACAGTTATGAGCCCGGTTTGCACCTCTTAGACTGCGCTACTCAGCACTAAAACAGCTCTAGACGTGTAACTGACAACGACTACGTTCACTTCTACCTCGTTTTGTCTACTGACAGCTGATCAGCGTCAAAGACCTTTCTAGTCGACAGCCATCAGGTGGTGTCGCTAACGGACCAGAACTGCTGCTCTGTACAGAGATCAGTTTGGTGATTAATCACGAAGATCACGATGTCGTACAACGACGCTGGAGTCACACGAGTGACCGTTATACTGGATAAACCAGTCGATTGGGAGTCATGGTTCCAGCTACGACGAGAGAAAGCCGTCGTAGATGCTATTTGGAAGTACCATGACATCTCGAAACCACAGAGCGAGCTACCGAAGCTCGAAGAACCTATCAAACCACTGCCCAGCGATGTCAGAGCTGGAGCGACAGCGATTGCCCAGCTGGACGCAGGCCAGCAGGCAGTGTACAGTGATCTCCTCCACGACTGGAGATATGAAAGAGCAGAGTACGCGAAGAAAAAGCAGAAGGAAGGCGAACTTCTTTTGGATATCAGCCGTACGATTGCTGCTCGTCACCTTTACCTCATCAACGGAAAAGATGAGGTGTACGATCGACTGATCGCTCTCAAGAAGCAGTTCGCGCCGACAACTGCTACACGAACCAGAGAGCTAATCGTCAAGTATCGATCTCTGCAGGAAGGCCCTCAGAGTCGCGATCTCGAGCAGTGGCTCGACGACTGGATTCACATTACGAATCAGTGCAGGGAAGTAGACCTTCCTGAAACAACGGGCTGTCGAGCTCAGGAGGATTTCCTGTCAGCTATCAGGACGATCGCGCCAGAATGGGCAGGATCATCGCATCATGATTTAATCATGAAAGAGACAGCAGGCAAGACGAATGAAGTTCAACCGGTGGCAGACTACATCGCTCAGTTCAGAATCTATTACCGAAGAATCGGACCTACTGCGGCATCACTTGGTACGTTTGCGTCATTAGGTGTATCAGCCAAGTCAGAACAGCATCAGAAGGAGCAGAGATCATCGAGATCAGCTCCATACAAGCCAGAATGTATCTGCGGGAGCAAGCACTGGTATAGAGAGTGCTGGTACCTGTTTCCAGATCATCCGAAGAGACCCGAGGACTTTCAACCGGCTAAAGCTGTGCAAGACCGAGTAGCAGCAGCCTTGAAGGATCCAGAGCAAGTTAAGAGAATCAATAAGCTCCTAGCTCGGCACGGCAAGAGAGTAAAAGGCACAGATGAGACGCTCACACTTGATGGTGGGAAGAGCAGCGCAAGCTTTGTCACCTACAACAGCTTCTCTGTCGCACAGGTACAGCAGAAGGCTTTGCCAGCGATACGTAATCGATGGATACTCGACCCAGGCTCGAATATTCACGTATGCAACTCGACGAGATTTGGCTGGCAAGAGACACGGAAGGCAAGACCTCATGAGATGGTCTTAGCAGGAGACTCAACCTTGGCGATACAGGCCTGGGGAGAGGTGACGTTCAGCGTTAACCGGCCGAACGGTATAGGCAAGATTCAATTGTCTAACGTCGCACTTGTAGAAGGCTTCCTTACAAACGTTGTAAGCCTCTCACGATGCCGAGAGATAGACGTGCAGTTCGACTCAGGGAGAGATGCAATGTATCAGAAGCATCCATCAAACGTCATCTGTTCGCTTAAATACGCAAATGGGCATTGGATTGTCGACGCTGAAGAAAATGATCGCCTAGCTCTGAGCAGCTTCGCGGCGACAGTACGGCGAGCGTACAAGCCATCGCGAGAAGATCGACGTCCAATTCACACATCCCATGTCGAAGCTCATGAGATGTTTGCACACGCTGGCAAGGACGTGATTGACCATCTGAGTAGGAATGTACAGGGTATAACTCTTGACAAAGACGCCAGAGCTCCAAGGATGCACGAGTGTGAGACCTGTATACAATCAAAATCGGCAGCTCAGGTCAGCAGACGCGCGTCAGATGATCATGCGACAAGGCCTTTCTATCGAATAGTCGTTGATCTTGTACAGCTCATACCGACTGGAGAAACATGCTACAATGGAGATCGCTACCTGCTGCATGCAGTATGCGAGTACTCAAAGTGGCACGAAGCAGTGACTCTTGCGAACAAGTCACTACCAGTAGTGATAGCAGCTCTCAAGGCGCTGCTACACAAGATTGAGCGACAATACGGGTACACAGTCATTGTGCTCAAAGTCGATGGGGATCGTGGCTATGGCCTCGAACTCTACAGAATCGCGAGGCAAGCAGGCCTCAAGATTGAGCTGCGTGCTCCTGACACGCCTGAGCAGCTTGGAGCTGCAGAACAAGCCGGAAACATCATCATTACGAAAGCAAGATCGCTCCGCATTAAGGCAGGTCTACCGAAGTCTCTATCAAATGAGCTAGCGATCACGGCGACAAAGATCACGAATGTAACGCCTACGAGATCTATTGATTGGAAGACGCCGTACGAACTCGTTCACGGCAAGCAGCCTTCAGTCGCGCACTTCTCCCAGATTGGGTGCAAAGCGTACACGCTTAACAAAAAGCTGAAGAAGGCAGATAAGCTAGAGTCTCGTACATTCGTTGGATACCTTGTAGGGTATGACTCATCAAACATCTTTCGCATCTGGCTGCCGAAAAAGAACCAGGTGATACGTGTGAGAGATGTGATATTCCAGAGAAGCAGCCTCTACAACGACCATGAGAAGGCTGAGAAAGAAGATATTATGCAAGAAGAGATTGAGATCCTCAATATACTGCATACAGCGGAGGCAGAGGCAGATCAGGAAGTAGTAACTGAGCTACAACAACGTCAGCAGCTTTCTAAGGATCAGAGCTTTCTGCCCACACCAGAACCGTCAGATCGCGGTACTGTACCACCTCAGGAGTGGACAGGCAATGACAGAGATCTAGACCGAGCTTCCGAGCCGGCAGAACAGATCAGTGTGGAAGATCAGCAAGGCGCTGAAGATCAAGACACTGGGGAACAGATTCAAGATCAACTGCTTGATGAGCCGCAGACGCATCACGAAGATGATAGATCTACAGCCAAAAGCAGCGGAGACGGACCACTACGGCCAGCTGTGACGAGCAAGCGAGACCGTCCACGAAAGCAGCCATCAACATGGGCAAAAGGATGGAGCAATACCGAGGACTACGTACCAGATCGTCGACAGAACAACGCTCCAAAGATGGCAGACCCATCAATCGTGAGCAGCAACATCATTACGGGTAAAAGAACCAGGAAGCCACCAGATCATGCTCTAGCTACGTACTATAGAGCATTTGCAGTAGCAATGAACCCGACAGCCCCATCAAAGCTCACAGGAGAAATGCCAAAGCTACGATTACATCGCGACCAATTGCCGGATCCACCAAAGCGATGGAAGGATCTGAACAATCATCCATTTGGCGCTGAGTTTGCACAGGCAGCACGAGCTGAGCTTGATAGCTGCTGGGCAAAAGACTGCTTCAATCAGACAGAGGCAACTGCAGCGACAGCAGATGCTGAGGTTCTACCCTTGATGTGGGTATTCACGTACAAATTTGACGAAGATGGATACCTATACAAGTTCAAAGCGCGTATATGCGTACGAGGAGACATGCAAGAGGCTTGGGGAGACACCTACGCGGCAACGCTAGCAATTAAAGTCTTTCGAGCCCTCATCGCGTTAGCAGCAGCATTCGACCTACAGATGTTTCAGTTTGACGCCATGAATGCTTTTCTCAACGCGAGATTGCCACGCAAAATGTACTGCCGTACGCCAGAAGGATTTACAGACGAGCTTGGAGAGCTACTTGAACTACAGCGCGCTCTCTATGGCCTCAAAGAAGCTCCATTGCTCTGGTACCAGGAGCTATCATCGACCTTGAAGAAGCTTAGCCTAGAGCCAGTGCCAGGAGTGCCATGCTTATACACGAATGATCACTTGATCGTATTTTTCTACGTGGACGATATTGTCGTTCTTGTTCACCCGCTCAACAGGGGCTATTACCAGACGTTCAAGCAGCAGCTGCTTACAACGTACGAGATCCGTGAATTAGGCGAGCTGAAGTGGTTCCTTGGTATCCGCGTAATCCGCGAGGAGCTCAGTCGCTCTATCTACCTGACTCAAGACTCATTCATCAATAAGATTGCAGCAAAGTTTGACCTGAAGTCAAGCGTAAGATGTCCAGATGTTCCCCTAAGGGACAATGCCCTTTTGCCATCAACAGAGGAACCAAGTGCTGCGCGAACTCAAAGGTACCAGCGGCTAGTCGGCTCACTGGCTTACATTTCGACTTCGACACGACCAGACGTCGCGAGAGCACACTCAGTACTTGCACGTCATCTGCAGAATCCCGGGCAGAAGCATATGTACGCAGCTTGCCATGTATGGAGGTACCTGATAGGCACGAAACACTTGGCTATTCGAGCGTCCGCAGATAAGCAGCAAGGCATAACGAGCATCACAATGCTATCCCAGCAAGAGCACGAGCATGAGCCTCTCTTCTATGGTGCATCAGATGCTGCTTTTGCCGACGAGCCAGAGACGCGACGCAGCTCTCAAGGCTATATCTTCAAGCTGTATGGACTGCCTGTTGATTGGAAGGCGACAGTCCAACGATCAGTCACGAAATCGACTACAGAGGCCGAGCTACTCTCTCTATCAACAGCCGGATCAGAGATGGAGTGGTGGCAGCGCTTCTTTAAAGCGATCCAGTTTGACCCAGAGTTAACACCAGCACTGTGGTGTGATAACCAGCAAACTGTCTTAATCGCAACAAAGACAGCTGACAAGCTTCAGACGAAGCTGAAGCATGTAGACGTACACCATCAATGGGTACGCCAGGAGGTAGCAGAGGGCAGACTGCAGGTAGATTGGAAGGCTACTGCAGAGATGCCAGCTGATGGCCTTACGAAGATCCTTAGTCGTCAGAGACACGCCAACTTTGTACGCCAGCTAGGACTAAGCGATCTATCATCCAAACTGCGAGACAGATCAGATTCAGGTCTGTAAACAGAGGGTCCTACAGAGTAAGACGTCTAGCTTTGGAGACGCAAGACGCTCATTTACAGCTTTCGTTTCTTGCTATTCACTCAAGCTGGGGGGGTGTGTTAGCCAGCATCACGTGCTCTGTTACATAATCATCTGTAGGGTGTATATTCCCTCTTCCCCTCATTAGATAGAAAACAACCTAGTCCCTCTTTTCTACGCCTGGCCTCTGCCCGCACACATAACAGATCTTTGACATTGCAACCAGTTAATCTTCAATATACAGTGTCGCATTGCATTGTTCACACTTTGTTCCCGGTCCGTCGGTGTAGCATTAAGACAAGCTCTTCACGCTTATCGTGGCCTTCCACAACTTCCCAATCAATTTCCCCTCCTCGGATTGCGTCGAGGTTTGTACTTTAGTAGCTCTTGGCGGATAGCCTCGCAAGCGGGTACGGTGTCCAACCAAACATACGGGCTGGTGGCATTCCAACATTACGAGGGCCGTGCTTGCGCTTTATCTTTACGGGAGTGAGCTCTGCCTTGAGCTTATGTTGTTGGAAGGCCCCGATCATGGCAGACATGTTCGTTGCTTTCCACATAGGGTCATTCAAGATGTCGGGATTTGCCGAATTGTCCACAAAGTCCCTTCAGACAAGTCCGCTGATGTTGACACCCTCCAGGCTGCGAAACCGGCCAACGAAGGAGATTGTGAATACGTTGCGCCACTTCCAGGGGAAGTTCTTGATAGAGTGAGAACGGCCTTCCTGATCCACCTTCAGGTCAATCGCGACCCGCTGGATACGAGGGATGCAAGACAAGCCGGAGCGAACGAGAGCTCGGAATGAAATTGGCCTGTCGAAACTGAAGACACAAGACGACCAGAACACGCCAGTAGCCTCAGCGAAGAACCTTTGGCACACGGGTCTTAACATTGGTAAATCCTTGCGTGCAAAGCCTTCGAAACGGAACCAGAGCCACCGGTCTGGGTCTGTGCGATCGTACTCTTCGCCTTGGGCCAATCTTAAACGCGACTCTACATGTACGACCATGTTGCTGAAAGCGTGTTCCCAGATGATGTCCCGGATCTCAGCTGGCAAGCGCAGGAGGAGTGACTGTACATCGTTCTGGGCAGTTGTGCGGGACATCGTTAATACAAGGAACACAGTGCATGTTAGTCAGAACTTACAGGTCGGTGTTCGAGGTTGCATGAGGTCCTTTGGCGTTCTTCGCCTCGGATCGCTTCTGGCGTCTGGCGTTGTTCGGGAGAGACGAGCTGTCGGCAGCGCGCTTTTTGGGTAGAAGTGGCATCTTGAGTTGAGTGAGGAGGGAGTGGAGTATGCAATGGGGGTTTGAGAACGTGGAGAAGTCCTTCGATTAAGTAGGCAGCAGGCGTGCAACTAGAGTGCAGGGTGAAGAGGCGAGTCACGGGGTTCCATCAACTTTCACTGAACCCAACACACTGACCACACCCAGGAGCTTCCGATGTAGCACTTGGTAGGACTGAACACGGAACTAATTTTCAGATTTGGAAGCTCCTGGTTAGGACTAAGAATAAGAAGGGGCCAGTCGGAGCTTATCAAGATGTGTTTCGCCAGGTGATACACCTTACGACGGGCCGTCGACGGCTACGATACGGTTGAGAACGGCTGCAAGTGAATTTTAGCAAGGACTTTACAGTTGTAATCGTTTAACAATAGGTTATCGCTTTGGCGACTTTCAATTGAACTGAACCCAACTGTCCTGGACCAGAGTAGATGGAACAACAGAGAAGGGACAAACCAGCGTCCAGAAGATGATACGATGAGGCACCGAAGTCTTGATTTGAGGGAGGCGGGCTGGAGGCAAGGACGCTCATCCTCATCCTTGGCTGAATGCTTCCAGGGACACGACATGACCAATCAGTCTTTTCCCAAATGCACTCGCTGCATGTACCACAGCCTCGCAATTCTCGTGATGCTCCCTCGTAGCGTCTCCTTATCAATCTGCTGCTCCTGAATCATACCCTTCTCTTCTACGAGTATGTCGTTCTGCATCCATTTCAAGTAAGCACCTAAAGACGTCATATCTCGTTCCATTCCAACTTCCTTTAGATAGGCCCATCCCTGCCGCAGTCTCTCCTGTGTACACCAAGACGTCGCTGCTGCATCTGCAGTTTCTCTCTGCTCTTGCACGCCCACAGGAAGCACTTTCGGCTTGGGCGTGAAAGTAGACTTGAAGCGCCCGCCTTTCGTCTTGAACCACAACGCGGGGTTTGCGTTCAGGTGGCTCGACGCAGGCTTCCACACAATTCCCTCGCCCTCGCCTTGGATCCCAAATTCTAGCGCAAATGGGCATATCAGCGCAACCCTTTCTGCAAAGAGTTCCACTGATCTAATCGTACGTGGGATGTCGTTGGGGTCGAGGTTCGTTCTAAAGGTGCCGCCGTGGGATATGTTGTAGATGGAGGCTTCTGGTGCTTCATAATCGCGGTAATACACGTCCTCGATCCAAGAGTCATTGATGGCAACCGACACGATCACGAATCGGCGAGAAAGCTGAGACACCGCGACATCTTTCTTAATGCCGGTACCTATCCACTCGCCTGCTATGATACATGGGTATTGGGGGTCTGGTGATAGACTTGGATTGATAGCCTTCCACCGTTCGACAAAACGATCCCTTAGGTTGAGGATGGCTTTTGTCTTATCGGCCATGGCAGCCGCGAAGCCAAGATTGTCATTCGCGATAGTAATGTTGGGCACGTTTTTTGACTGCAGAGCGATACTGTCGTCGTTGTAGATGACATTGTCTGCATGTGTGCCATGGAGTCTGACGTATCCAATCAGGGGAGTAGGAGACGATGTGTAGTATCCGTCAGGCACATTAGGATCAGTGTCTTCCAGAACTGTGAGAGCTTTCACAACTTCTGAAACATGCTGCGTTATCTTGGGAAACAACGTCGAGGAATCCATTGCAGGCAGTCAGATGGTGACGGAGCCAACCAATCATCGAGCGGCAGTGGAAGTTACCAGTTGGATGCCGCTAACCGATATTGCCATGTCTTTCCTTGGTGCTAGGGCGGCTCGAATCTCCTCTGCTCTGCGATCTCGGCGTACTGAATCACGCTGGTGATAAAGCTTCGGTGGTGTCGCGGCGCAACCCCGACCTCTCCGACGGTTTCCAACGGCTCCTTCCTGATTGGTGCGTAACCGACTTCCATTCTCAACGCCTTGCTTCATCACACGACCGCGTTCTTTGTGAGGATGCGATAGGGGTCAAAGCTATTTTTGAGTCGAACCGTTCTGATGTAGCTATTGAGTCTGATTACCAGAGTGTTGTTGCGCCAATACCTGGCAACTAGCTGATAGCCTGCTAGAGAATGTGCAATATGGAGTAGAATATGTGAAAGAGGACTGCGATCTTCAGTGAGACATAATTCGTCAACAACGTCGTCTATCTGTCACCGAAAGATTTGACTCCATCAAATGCCTTTGACACCTGCAGACAAGTCGTTCAAATGTACTCGTCCAGCCTCTCAGACCCTGTTGTATCACACCATCGTGAGTCTTGGCGCCAGTGAGGTGCTCGACCTCATTCTCGGGGGGACCCCTTCGAAGGTCGTGGAAAGTTAGGCCGGGAATTGCAGGAATCATACGGATGTGACCCTACATCTTATGGGCAAGTGACCCAGCCATTACGTATCCTTATCATGATGAGGCCGTGGCCGGAAACAGGCCGGAATATATGCGCGCGCTGCATATATACGGCTCGAAGTCGCGCTCTGGAGGTACTCAAACCATCAACCCTACTTACAACTTCGAACACAAGCCTCACACTTGCAAAAGCTTGCATCCCAAGCCATCTTTACTCATCCAAAGAACTATCATAGGGCTTTGTTGTCCCATCCTCTTGCCCATTTTGTACTGTCCCTATTAGACCTCCTTCTCTTCTTATACCAATACACCCTCATACCTCACCCCAACACAACAACAGCCATAACAGACGTCTCCCAACCTCCCTAAAATCCCTTACCATGGCACCTTCTGCTTTCTCCTTCCCCATCATGGACGATACCAAACCTGATGACCACTCCCTCCCTGCCTTCATGGTCAGCACGTCTCGTGGCTTCTTACCCCGAGGCAACCCCATCGTCTCGCTGCCCAAGGAATTCGAAGTTCTCGAATCCCTCCTTCAACGCATGCCAATCAAAAAGCTTGACGGTACCCCAGGACTGTTGGCCACGTTCGAGTTCGGCGACGCTGTCTTGAAAGAACTTCCCGACCTGTCTGATGCAATTGAGCTCTACCGCTCCGACCTTGTCGTTATGAATGCACTGTACCGCGACTACTCCTTCCTCGCATCCGGGTACCTCTTTGAGCCGTGTCACGAGCGGCACATGCGCGGCGAGGAGTATGGACTAGGGCGGCAGAGTCTACCTCGTTGCATTGCCCTGCCCATTGTGAAGGTCGCTGAGCTGTAAGTCCCCTTCCACAACACATGCCAATGATGGTGCCGTGATGTTGTCGAGGTGCTAGGCTGACCGTGACATGCAGAGCTGGTTTCAAGCCGTTCATGGAGTACGCGGGCAGCTACGCGCTATTCAACTACCGGCTAGTCGACGAGGCGAAAGGCCTTGAGTACGATAACCTCCGGCTCATTCGGGCTTTTGAGTGCGGTCTCGATCCCGAGAGTTCGGAGGCGGGGTTTGTGTTGGTGCATATCGCAATGGTAAAGGAGTCTGGGGCGCTGATCGAGGGTGCCTCAGAGATGCTCAATAGCTGCTCTGCGCAGAATCGGGAGAAGTTTGATGATGGGCTGAGGACGCTGGTTGCGGGGCTGCGGAGGGTTAATGCGGTGATGAACAGTGAGTATTCTGGGATTCTGGCCGTGACTGTGAGACTGACAAGCGCAGCAATGTGGAAGAAGAGCAAGCCTAGTGGCTACACTAGCTTCCGTACTTTCATCTTCGGCATCACCTCGCAGTCCATGTTCCCCAACGGTGTTGTATACGAGGGCGTGAGCGACGAGCCAATGTCGTTCCGTGGCGAATCTGGAGCCAACGATAGCATGGTATGCACCACTGTCTCCTATCATTTTCACGACTGACTTCCACCAGATCCCAATGTGCGACAATCTGTTGCAGATCTCGATGCCTGAGACCCCTCTCACCGACATCCTGAAGGACTTCCGACAGTATCGGCCTGGCAACCACCGCCAGTTTCTGGAAGCAGTTCGTGATAGCGCGCAGGAGTGCGGCGTGCGTGAATTCGCCAAACAAGATTCTGTCTCCGCCGCGCTGTACCTCCAGGCTCTGGACCAAGTGCGCGACTTCCGCTGGCGGCACTGGTGCTTTACACGAGAGTACATTCTCAAGCACACGGCACATCCCACCGCGACGGGTGGCAGCCCGATTGTGACTGTAAGAGCCCTTATCCCCTGGATATTCTTACCCATTTGGAGACTACTTACTGACGACTATGCAGTGGCTGCCGAACCAGCTGGGCGCGGTGCTTGCGCAGATGACTGAGACGTCTGAGTTCTGCAAGTCTGTGAACGGAGTCAGCGACATCATGGAGATCGCCAACCAGCAGCGCGAGATGTTGAACAAGGAAGTGGCGAAGTACTGCGGTGAGCGCGGCGTTGCGGCTGCTTCATGAGGCTGAGAAGGCCTGCGCGCATGATGCAGAATAGACAGTTCATGTTATAGAAGTAATTTTGACCTCCGTAGCTATCATCTATACCTCTCGTTCCTTCATAATTCTGCTCTTGCAAGAAATGGTCTTCACGGCTCCACAGGAGGCCTGGTATGATTCAGAGCAACTTTTCACGCGGATAGATGTTGGGCCGTGGTACTGCAACAAAACCAGATCAGATCCACGGAATCGAATATTTCTCGAGTGTTGCGCCCTTCCGTCTGCTGCTACACGGAGGGCTGTGGAGATGAATGCCTAACAGTGGAGGCAGCTGCAGTGATAGGGCGGAGTGGGTCTCCCGAGGACGACCTCAATACAAGCCCTCACAACTGCACCGCCTCTTTCGAGGCTTCTAGTGGCCAACTGGGCAATGTAGCCAATGGTACTGTGTGACTCAGGTCGCGAGATACTGAGGATGAGGGTTGTCATATTGTGAGCGTCATCGCGGCCGTGACTCGTAGCTTCACGCTAAATAGCTGCCCGCCGCCATTGCCATTGCTGCATCTGGGGCAATTCACCAGCACTCTGCAGTAGTTTCTTCTGCGCCTTTCAATGATCGGTCCACGACATCTCATGGAACATTCACAGCACCACACTCGATTACGAAACGTATTACTACGGCGAATCCACTGTACAACCTGACATAGCTGCGATATACCCGTACTGCCCCACACTTCACACCATCATGAGCTCACGATACGCGCCGAAACAAAACCCCGTCGAGCGGCGGAAGGGAGAGAGCGTATGTCTGCATGCACAGCTACTGTGAGCAACGCTGACTCAGCAGGCTCTTTCTGAATTCGCCGACTACGTGCAGAAGCAGCAGGCGCTGCGACGTCCCGGCCAAGCTGCCGCCACTCTCGATGACCACGACGAGCTGAGCATTCTCGACGAGTTAGGCCTGACCGACGACGCAAAGCCGCACATTCGTTTGAAGACGCTGCTTACCGACCCTGCTGAGGAGAATGTCGCTGCGCTGGGAGAGCACATCAAGGAGCGTCTGGCCGAGGGCCACGGCGAGGTCCTGTTCGACGTTGGGCTTGAGGACAACGGCGAGGGCATGGGCTTCACCAAGGAGAACTGGGACTACGCCATCGAGCGCATTGGCGCGGTCGGCGAGCTCATCAAAGCCGACTACAAGGTCCTCATGACCCGGAACGTGGGCGGCGACGTCGAGGTTGGACCCCGCGATGCGAAGGACATAAGCCTTAGTGGCAAGCTAATCATCAGGCATCGCCCTCAAGATGTGGATGAGGTCATTGAGACGCGCATTGCTGTCGTGGGCAATGTCGATGCTGGCAAGAGCACCATGCTGGGTGTGCTGGTCAAGGGCGGCCTTGACGATGGACGTGGAAAGGCTCGTGTCAATCTCTTCCGCCACAAGCATGAGATTGAGAGTGGGCGCACTAGCTCCGTCGGCATGGAGATCATGGGCTTCGACAGCAAGAGCGATGTCGTGGTCTCGACCACTGCTGGCCGCAAGCTGACTTGGGAGGATATTGGCCGTCGCGCTGTACGTATATCACAGCCATCTGTACGATTCGCAACTGACAGTCACAGGCCAAGGTCATCAGCTTCACTGATCTGGCGGGCCACGAGCGCTACCTGCGGACTACTGTCTTCGGTCTCCTGTCCAGCGAGCCCAACTACTGTTTGCTGATGGTGGCTGCAAACAACGGTCTAGTTGGCATGAGCAAAGAGCATCTCGGCATCGCTCTGGCGCTCAATGTGCCTGTAATGGTTGTCATCACCAAAGTCGACATCTGTCCGCCCCAGATTCTCGAGCAGACCATCACTCAGTTGAGCAAGATACTCAAGTCACCTGGCGCTCGCAAGATCCCTGTCTTCATCAAGAACAGGGAGGAGTGCATCAATACTGCCACGCAATTTGTTTCCCGGCGTATCTGCCCCATCTTTCAAGTATCTAACGTCACAGGGTTCAACCTCGACCTTGTGCGCACTTTCCTGAACGTGCTGCCTCACCACGGCAACTATGACAGCTCGCTACCTCTCGAGTTCCACGTCAATGACACTTTCTCGGTGCCGTTTGTTGGCACCGTCGTGTCGGGCGTCGTCAAGTCGGGCGAGATCCACACCGGCGACACCATTCTCGTCGGACCCGATGGCCTCGGCCAGTTTACAACGACCAAAGTACGATCCATCGAGCGGAAGCGAATCCAAGTACCCGGCTGCTCGGCCGGTCAGTCTGCAAGTCTGGCCTTGCGAAATGTGCGGCGGAAGGACGTCCGGAAAGGTATGGTGGTCCTTCACAAGTCAGATAAGCCTGACGAGAAGACCGGTATCATCCCGCAGCCGAAGGTCTACCGCGACTTCGTTGCTGAGGTCTTAATATTGTCTCATGCTACCACTATCAAGACCAAGTACCAGGCGATGCTGCACGTTGGACCCGTGTCCCAAACTTGCGCCATCATCGACATCGATCGTCAGTACATTCGCACTGGCGATAGAGCGCAGGTGGCGTTCAGATTCGTCCAACGACCTGAGTACCTGACGGTTGGCGATCGCATCCTGTTCCGCGAGGGAAGGACAAAAGGTCTTGGTATTGTGAAACAGGTCGGTTACGATGCAAAGAAACCGTTGAATCCGGAGATGCAGAAGGAGTTAGAGGCGAAAGAGGCAGATGAGAAGAAGGCTACGGCTTCGTGATGGTTGGGCTTGGAAAAGCCACGTATTCTCACATTGTGTCTGCACAGATATCAGCATGGCTTAGCAGGCGCAACTTGGGAATAACGTGATAAATTTTCAATGGATTATACGCTATATGCACGTGTACGCGCTGGGTCGTCTACAAAATATCGCCCAAAACTCTGCTCGCATTTCGCTGCTGTGAAAAAAGGAGACCGGATGCTTCCAGCACCAAACGCCTGGCTAAGAGATACATGGTGTCGACTCGTGTCAACGTTACAGTCGTCTGCGCGACTCGATCATGGTGTAAGTATATACAGTAGAAGTGAAGTCATGATGATGCCCCACAATTTTTAGTCGGGCTGAAGATTGGGTTCAGAAGAGGTTTGGAAGGCTGGGCACTGCAAGGCAGCCCGATGCAACTTCCGATTCGAGACGAGACTCGCACGATGGCCGCCAGAGCTCCAGTAGCGGGGTCGAGTGAGAGTCGAATGATCGATTATGATCAATGGACCCACTCGGCTGGTTTGGAAGAAAGTAGGGCGACCTCGGCCGATGTTTGCCGTGACAACAGGGGAGTTGAGTGCTGTCGTGGGTTCATGTTGTTGGAGGTTTCGAGTGTCGAGAGAATTCTTCTGCGCAGGCCTCAGAGCTCCATCTCTTCAATGTCTCGCATGACGACTTGTATCGAGGCACGCTTCGCGGCCTCTGCCAGCAAGGCAGCCGAGTTCAGATAGGCAGCGGTCTCGTTCTGTGTGGCACCGGCGCCCTGTCTGTTAGGCTGGTACTCGTAGCTGGGGTGTCTCTGGAGCTGCATGGGGTGTTGTTGCTGTGGTTGCTGCTGCTGGGACTGTTGCTGCTGCGGCTGGCCCAGGGAGCCAAAGGCGTACTGCTGCTGGGCGCTGGGCATGGTGGGCGACGAGAGCGGTGCTGCGGACTGCGGAGACGGCGAGGCAAGGCTGGAGCTGCTGCTGTAGCTGGAGATTTGGGCACTGGAGGACTGAAGAGGGAGGACGGCAGGGCGGGCAGGAAATTGCTGCGACATTCTTGGGCGGTGAGGGATGGGCGCTCGGGGAATGCAAGAGTCTTCTATTCTGGGGAAACGAAGAAGTTTCGAAAGAGTGGAGAGCGACTACCGTAGGGCGGCTGCGGGTGGTTGCAAGTAGCCGTGGAATCGCCGAGGAGCGCGGTGGCCGTTAGCGAGCAGAGTGTGGGTATTGCGGAGCGGTCGCGGAGCACGAAGGATGGAGCAGGTGCTGCTGTGGACGCGGAGCAGGGCAAGACAATATATCCAGAAGAGGCTGAATGCAGGCAGATTGCGGGCGGGATAACGATGGGAAGAGGGCAGAGATGATTAGGGAGGCACTATCGGCGGCGTTTAAGCCGAGGCTGGCATGCCTTTATGGGCGTTGCGCGCTGCCTCGTGAAATATTCCGTCACCAATCTACCGATTCGCAGGCCCGGGTTGGCTAGCAGCGTCGTAGCCGCGTGCTACTGGTGGCATCGCGGGCGTCGCATCGAGCGCCAGTGCACAGATCGCAGACTGGGCTGACAGACTGGGCTGGCAGATTGGGGCAGACTGGGTGGGCTGGCAGATTGGGGCAGACTGGGTGGGCAGATTGGGTGGGCAGACTGGGTTGGCGGGGTTGGAACTGCTGCACTTTGTCTTGGGAGAAATTACTGCGTTGGGCAGACCACACTGCGCTCGGCCTTGGTGGACATTGCGAAGTTTTTTACTGCAACACGACGCCCAACATGCCTGTGAGCCTCTGAACGACTCCTCGCCCTGCGGCCCCGTGACTAACGCGCCGCAGCTCGTCCTCATCTCAGGCGCGTACAGTCCCCTGGCCGCCCGCGACATGGCATCTAACCCGCGCTAGGATTCCCGTCCGCGGGCAAGACGACACGCGCGCTGCAGCTCAAAGCGCACTGCGAGGCCAAGATCGCCGCCGCCAGCGCCGACGCCCGCGCCAGCCGCCTCAAGGTGCACCTCATCAACGACCAGACGCTGGGCGTGTCGCGCGCCGTCTACCACACGGCGAGGGCCGAGAAGGATGCGCGCGCCGAGGAGTACTCCGCCGTGAAGCGCGTCCTGTCGCGCGACGACCTGGTCATTGCCGACGGGCTCAACTACATCAAGGGCTTCCGCTACCAGCTGTACTGCGAGGCCAAGGCCGTGTCGACCCCGAGCTGTGTGGTGAGCATTGTCTGCCCCACGGTTGGCGACGTCCAAGCTGACTACCAGAGGTCCACGTCGGCACGCCCGCCGACAAGTGCCGCGAGATCAACGCCGCGCTGCTGGCCGACCAGGACAAGGACGGCGGCTACGACGACGACGACTTTGAGAACCTGATCTTCAGGTACGAGGAGCCCAACGGCATGACGCGGTGGGACAGCCCGCTGTTCATCGTCGTGCAGGAGGACGAGGCCGCCTGGTGCGACCAGGTCTGGGACGCCCTCGTAGGCAGCGACGGGAAGACTAAGGTGGTCAGACCTCACCAGGCGACAGTCCTGGTACGTACCTGAGAAGTCATTGCGTCGCTCGCACCTGACACCCGCAGAAACCTGCCACCGAGCAAAACTACCTCTACGAGCTCGACAAGACCACCTCCGACATCGTCGCCCAGATCACAACCTACCAGAAGGACCATCCAGGGGAAGGCGGCGGCCAGATCAGCGTCCCCGATGTCGAGCGCCCCCTCGAGCTCCCCGCCACGCCCATGACGCTCCCGCAACTGCAGCGCATCCGCCGCCAATTCATCACTATGAACCGCTCCCACAGCTTCTCCAAAGCACGCATAAAGGAAGTCTTCGTCGACTTCCTCAACAGCGAGTTCCTGCACTAGTCGACCGCTCTTGCATGCACAATCCGGCCCTTCTGCCCCCGTCCATCAGAATCAGTCCATGATGAGGCTGCCGTTGCGGCGGATTCAGGAGACACACTTCCACTCCACCGAGACAGCCTTATCACCGCTCGCGGATACACACGGGGTGAGGCTCTGCATTGCATCCCTGCCGCCGGATGAGGCCTGTAACTCTTGACTCGCGCACCCGACTTCCTCCGGTGCTTTCTCACGATACATCATGTCGCGCGTTGCTTTGTAGTAGCAACAGTTTCAGCTCAGACAACGTGGCGTGATATCGAACAACAGTGACCAGGGTCGTTGACTTGCCACCTCCAGCGACATCAGCAGCTGCGGTTCCGCGTAAAGTCGAACGTGCGTGGCTGCTGAGAAGGTGGACACACGTCTTCCCCATTGGACAAGACCCAAAGCAGTACGTCGTACGAATAACACAGACCAATCAAACCATGCATCTAGCAACTCTGGCCTGCACTGTTCGTGACACTTGACCTGATGTTGCGAAGCTGAGCCGCAAGGCTTAAGCTTTTGCGTGGGGTCCCACATACGACCTTGCACTTCCACCCCACAACCAAGCAAGAGGAAACCACTCCCCAACCCACAAGCTACATCCATAGTAACCTCTACACGCGCCCGCCTTCCCCTTCCAACCCCCTTGCACCTCTCTTTCCACAAACCATGAACGACTACCTCACATCAGACCACCCCGCAAATCGTCCCACGTGCGCCACCTCCACACCGGGGTAGCACTAGTCCAATCTCAGCCACCCATGTGGAGCCCCTCCCAATGCGGCAAGTGGGAACGGGCAAACTTCCGCTGAGCCGAGGCGCTCCTTCTGCCGCAAGCAAGCAGAGGGAGGTATCGCCATCAATCGCGAAGTGGTCCATGCTGCTACTATTCCCGCGCCCATCTGGAGAGCTTGAACGCTTGAACCCGCTTTGACGCTCAGCGGTGCGTCACTAATTACTGACTGCGGGGACGCTGCTCGTCTTGGCTGGGGCTAAGGCACCTCGTGTCATGGTGACTGGCGTCATAGACCGCTGCAGGGCTGCAAACCTGATCCAAGGCATCGGTAGATGTCTGGGACGGCTGAGCATCTTTGCCGTCACGCGTGCGAGATCTGGGGAAGAATTGGTCCGTGCGGTGCAACGCGGGTGATGTGGTGAAGTGATTTTATCTCAATTACCAAATATGTACTGTGCACTTTTGCAAAGAAACAAACACTCTGTTGCCATGTACGTGAAGATAGTTGCAAATTAGAACACTGCCCGTATACAACGTTGCGCATCGTCTCGCTCTTGCGAGGAAGGTGGTATCTCAAAGCATGCAGACCGAAACAACATCCAATCATGACCGAACAAGTCAACGTGCCAAAACCTCTGGTCCCCTAACTCCCATCTCAACACCAAGCCCAGTCGTCGTGTATCATCGTACCGTTCAAAGACCAAAGTTGCCGTCAAGTCCTGCAAGACCCGTGGGCGTGCTCATGTCAGGGATCATGATGCCGGCGTACATCCTGTCGCTGCCGGGCGTGCCAGAATCCCATGAGTTGCTGCTAAACTCCTCACCGCTGGTCAGGCTCTCGTCGCTAAAGCTGAGGACGCTCTGTGGGGGCGCTGCGGTTCCGTAGCTGTTCCAGTCCCAAGTGTCAGGCGACCAGTTGGCACTGCTGTCGGCTGCGGTAGACGGAGCGACAGGAACATCGAGAAGAGCCTCTGCCGCTGGGCCTCCGTAAATGTTATCGTAGATGTTGGTTTGTCCGCCATCCAGTGAGCCCAGGAGGCGCTCCCAATCCGAATTTGACACTTCGGTCTTGGCGGTCGTAGATCCGAGCGAGTAGCCAGCCAAAACTTCATTGTTGAATGCGAGAAAGTCGATGTTGCGGTGAGCTGGGTGTTGAGCGGTGAGGTTAGGTCGGCGCTTGCTAGATTGAGAGAATGACGCGCGTGTTTGTGTTGGTGGGCTCGTGGTAGGTTCTGACCGGGCCATGTGTGGCTCTGACCGGATCGAAGAAAGACTGGTCGAAGAAGGATTGCCATGTATACCGACGTTTGGCGGGATGTTGGGTAAAGTGGCACGTCGGGAATCGTGCATATCGTGGCGGCCAGGCTTCATCGCACTTGGGGAGAAGCGCGCGGCGATAGCCTTGAGAGATTTCTGTGTCGCACGCAAAGTGTCCATGGGGGCACCCATGCTTCCCTCGGAGTTGTGGCGAGACAATGCAGGAAGTCCAGCTCGGGATACGGTGACCAGGGAACATCCGGTGCGGCGGAACTCCGCAGAGCCAGCTGCGGCACCGCGCTCAAGCATGTCCATGACTGTGCAGACGAGACGGTTGCAATCCTGGGCCAGCTTGCTATCACGAGCGAGGTTGACGGTCTGGTAGAGCAAACTGAATCCAGCCAGCACAAGGACCTCATTGCGATTGAGGCAGAAAGAGAAGCTCAGTTTACGCTCATCAAGAAGCTGTACAATCTGAACAATGTGCTTACTGGCATCGCCAGCTGCGACAAGAGCGGATGAGCCCTTGTCGCCGAGATCAGCAACAACGACCGGACGGTGAATCAATGACTCGATATGGTAGTACGCAAGAGACTGTTTCGTATTAGTTGGAAACTCAAGTCGGTCCACATAGCAACTTACAAGAATGGGTGCTCTGCTGCTCGTTACCTTCGTGCTAGGCTTGTCTTGTGCGAACGTCAGCTTGAGGTGTGGGGCCAGGTTTTTCTGCCACTCCTCAAGCTCATCGGTCAAGGAGGCCACTGTACGCAACGAAATGTCGTGCGTGGACGAGGTCGGGTATAATTCGGCCAAAGCTCGGGACATGATGCGAGAAAGACGGAAGAGGGCCAGTGCGCTCGAAAGTTTGGTTGACTCGCCGGGCAGGGTCGGCAGGAACCCTTTCTCAGTGACGTATTCGTCGTCGGCGTCCACTGGATACTCGCAGTGAACGTCTTCCTCCCTGATCAGCTTGGGGAGTCCAAGGTGTGCGGCAGAAAGGCTGCTCAATTTTAGCAAGTAAAGATCAACGCGCGGCATAGAACTCCTTACCAGTCCACAGTGTACAGTGACCAGAAGACCTTCTTCCTAGTTTCGCTTGTGAGGGCGCCAAGTGCGAAGCGCTTCTGCGATTGATGCAGGCCAAGGCGTTGCGACAGACTGACGGCAAGGCCTTTGTACTTGAGCACGCGAGAGTAATCGGCCTTCAGCAGAGAGTAAATCTGAGCCAGGACCAGACACTGCAATGTAGCAAGGTCATTGTCCATCAAGAAGGTGTCAACGGCACTCTGCCACTGCGCCTCAAAAGATACAACATTGTCGCCGTCGCGTGACTTTATTGGGTTAGTAATACCAATGCCGGTTAGGGTAAGATACATACATCAGATGAGAGCGCAGCAATTCCGAAGCAGAGGTTAAGCTTCGCAATCGACTTCTTATCGGTGAGCTCGTCGGGTTCAGAGACATACTGTTCGTATAAGCCGAGGAAGGTTGGTCGATGCAGAACAGGAAACAGAGGCGCCCATTCCTGGAAGAAAATGTTGATCATCTGGTCAGACACCAAACGAGGCGGCGGCTTGAAAGATACGGTGCGCTTCACTGATGAAGTGATTGCTTTGGCACCTGTACCGAAGAAGACAGCAGAGTTGATATCTGTGTGAAGTCGACCAGTCTCCTGTGCCTTCTGCTTGAACGCCTCTGTAGATTATTAGCTGAGTGACTGAGATATCTCAGGGCATGAGCGTAAGCGTACCAACGAAGTTTCGCCCGCTCGAGCTGCCGATGAAGCAGGAGTCGCGGTTCTCATCGTCTACGAGTAGTGGAGGCTGTTGAACCTTGAATGTGTCATCCTTCTCTTGGGATTCTTCCCTGACTTCCGAGGCAGTCGGTGACTGTACAGATGGTCTTCGTCCATGTGAAAAGCCTTGGGGCGAATGTGAATGGATGCGGGAGAGCATATCTATCTTCTCGTCTTTCTCGTCAAGCAGCTCCTTCAGCTCGCGAACCTCGGCCTCCAACAGTCGCACGCGCTCCTCGAGCGACTCTGTATAACCTCTGGGGAATGCTCGGCGACTGAGCTTGTCGCTAGTCTTGCACTCAAAGCCAACATTGGTGCATTGTGTGCAGCTTGGGCGAATGCCGTCGCAGCGTATCTTCTTCGAGCGGCATCGATCACAGGCTTGTGCGATGCGGGCCTGGCAGCTCGAGCCGACCTTGATAACTTTCATAGGCAGTATTCCAGGCATGTTGGCGGTGGTTGGTTTTGTGCGGCTATCGATTGGTTGCGCAGTTTCGCTGAATAAGGCGGGGCCCACCAGGCGATCACTGACAGGTCGTGTCACAAGCCTTCAGCATCCGAGATGTCGGGTCCAGGGGAACAGGTGCTTCTATGGTCGTTATGGCGGGTTTTCCGGTCGAAGTATCGCAGCGGTAAATGGGTCAGATGGTTGCGAGAAGGGTGTCAGCACGGAAGGTGCGGGTGAGTTTAGAAGGCGCACGGAGGAAGGGACGGCTGGCGCAGATGTATGCTGTTGGTCGGTGTCTGCCCTAAATTAGTGGGTTCTGGGGGCAACTTCCAATTTGTGGAGACCCCGGCGAACTGGGGAAGCGTTCCAACCATGCACGGAAGGAACCATCAACGCATCAGTGGCCCGATGCGTTTTCGTCTGTTGCGTGCCGCTATGCCTTAAACACACAGTCGATCAATATGCGGGGAAGAAATGCTCGGCCTAAGCTTTCGACAAACGGTTCCAGAGAAGGGTGACCACGACATCATCCGCAGCGATTTGCGGGGAGGCCCTCATGATGCGAAAGGCTTGCTATGGACATCGGCCCGGGTGTACTGATTGCGCAAGCTAAGGCGCTGTCACCTGTGTTAAAGTTCTTCTCTGATCTTGAGCTACAATGACTGAAACCGAATCAGCGACCGAATTCTGACCCCTCGTCTCCTGCGAGCAAATCTTTGTGAGTATTGCTCCATGCCTGATAACTTCACAAATTCTAGCATCAGGAGCGAGGTCGGCGGTGCTGCCTCTAGACCCTGAGTCTCCCCAACAACACAAACCTCAAGTTGTCCTGCCTCTCTACCTTTGACCAGCCTAGCGCACTATCGCTGAACTCTAGTCCAGCCTAGCGCAGCAGCTACGCCACCCATCTGCGAGAAGCTGAACTTGGTAAGGCGGACGAAGTGAGTTAGGTTCCCTGAAAGAAGTATTGAATCTGTCATTCTTGTCAGTACCACTCAGCGTCTGCCTCCGGGCGTCAGTGCTTGTCGGACAAGGCTCTGCGAGCCGGGGCTGCGGGCCAAGCCTCGAAACCTGGGGTCGGACGTTGCGATCGTCGACGCTCGGCCAACGGATGTGGCTGTTAGTTTGCGTGCGTCGCGATCGCCGCGCTGCTTTTTATCGATGATGGTGTTGCGTGACTATGACTGTGGCTGCTGTGCACTGCCCAAACATTACTGGATTTCGACACCACCACGTAAGAAAAAAGAACATGGGCAGTTACCATGGTGTGGACAAAAGCCCATGATTCATTTTGAGTGTACTTTTCAGGGCGCACCTTCGATGGGTCTGACAGGTGCCATACCGCAAGGCACTATGAACTGCACAACAAGCCTGCCAGTAAATGATCCTCACGCGTTGATCGCGTGGCAAACATTAACTACATGCGGCATTGAGCCATTAGCCTCTGTCAGCTTAAGTAAAGTCAACCTCTTCGTCCTCCGCCTGAAGACCAAGATATTGCTGGACAACTGAGGACTCTAGGAGTATTGATTTCTAGGGTAGCTGTTAGTGAGTGACATGTGAATGTTTCGTGGAGTGCTGCAGATCAAAGCTGCACCCGGACCCAGTTCGCAAGGACCAGATGGAGCGGTGGCCTAGTTATACGTTGGAATGCACGCTATGCTGAGGTCCAAGGTGTTTGAAACATGCAGAAGCTTCAATCACAAGTGGGGTGCCGTAGGCTTCCTTACCTGGAGTTCAAGTGCGTCCGTAGCCCTTTCGAGCATGTTCAGTTCCAAGGTACGGAGTTGCTTCGCGAGGTTCCAGGGATATTGTCGTACCGTTGCATGTTTCGGTGGGTTCCCTATCTCCTTCAAAAGCGCTATTTGTGCATCCACGCGACCCTGGAGTAGTACCGTAGCTCGGAGCTGATAAACATCCCACAACGGGTCTCCACGAAGATATTCCTGGAGCTTACTGGTATCGTGTAGCTCTGCATCTTTCCACAGAGATTGGATCTCTCGTTCGCCCTCGACGGTCTGTCTGACCTTGAAGTCCAGTCCATCTTCTTCATTAACGATGACGAGCCAGATGAAGTCGCTTTCCCAGTCAATGGCTCCTTCTTTTTCGAAAAGTCGAAAGCCTGGTGCTGCTGTAGAAACAAATATCTTCGCCGGCCGTAGAGGATCGTCATCGGGGATGTCCATGTTCAGGAAAATGACTTTTGCTGAAGCCATGGAGTCTTCGAGAAAGCCATAAGAGAATATGTTCTCACAGGCGCCTTTATCGTCCCCGTACCTGTTTAAAGATTAGCATTGACAAGTCAGTATAGGACGGAACGTACGTTATCGTAATCTCTCCATCTTTTTCTATGTTCTTGCCAGGCCTCAGCAGAAGTAGACCGTCACCATCATCATCTGTCTCATACAAGGCGGCGGTAGCGTTGCCAGACGCGTGGTTCGCCATATCCACGCATGGACACATGCAATCACCTACGCCTGGGAACTCCAGAGCTCTGGAGCGGTACATCGCATCGACACATAACCAGTCATCGAATTTGACGAGGCCAGTGTCTTCGTCCCACCAATACTTTGCGCACCATTCAATATTCTCTGTAGCGGTTTGCACAAGATCAAACTCACGCAGCAAGCTGCCGACCTTTGCGCGTACGGCTGGCTGCAAAGTTGTGCCTGCAAGCAGTTCCTGCTCTTCCTCTGACCAGAACGTTGGCAGGAGCTCATCTGGTAGGTACTTTATGTACTCGGTGAGAGGGTTGAGAAGGCCGACGTCTTTAATGTCCGGACAGCAGATGGTCGCTTGCATTAGCAGGAAGATCAATACCGCACCTCTGGTCGTCTGCAAATCGAGTTAGTTACTGGGGAATCTACATCTGGATTGGTCACACCCTTCCAAAATCACCTGTCGCCTCAAGGACTTCGCGCAAGTGACGATCAGCTTTGGCACAAAGCTCAATGTTCTGTCGGGAAATGATGAGCTCTCTAGGTACGACAAGCAGAGGCTCGACGTTGCCGCCTTGTAGCCCACGGTCGGCAATGACAGTGGAGCCTCGGTCCTCGAAACCAGGCAACGGGCCAATTCTAATGCCATTGAAGGAAACACCGTGAAAGGTTGCCCATGTTGGAAGAGTGTCAATTGGCCGCTTGAGCCACCCCTCGGCTCTGCCGGTACGGATCATGCTGGTGTAACAATGACAGCTCGTAGCCGCAACACGAAATCTGCACTGACGCCTACAATGGACACACGTTAGTAAGGCTAGACGGTGCTACTGCATGCAGTGCGCTGGCTGCTGCGCAGGATCGATGCACTTTCAGAGTTCGATGATGGACCCTGTGATGTCATGTGCTCTCCAAGCCCCCGCAGAGGTTGCTACGGTTCCCCAAGCAATAGCTATCTCCTGCAATGCTCGAGCATGGGTTGTGGCCCGCAGAAGCAGCTCGTAGATACTGCAGGACGACAAATAGAAAACAGGTCTCGGAATTAGGGGCTGGCCTCACCGCAAACCGTGCGTGCAATGAGCTCTGGCCAAGCACTGTCTTGAACGTTGTTTTGATGTGTGGTTGTCAAGGCGAGCCGAAACTCCGGTCTAGACTAGGGCTCCACCATCCCAATCCGGTAAGGACGCACCTTTGTTATGGAAGGCGCCGCCAAGATGTCTGAATGTAAACACCGCGGCTCATACAATATCTCTCCCACCAGCACCGCCAAACTCCAGACATCATTACTGTTATTCATTCCCGGGATCATTGCAGGACAAGAAGCACTCGGCGACCGTGTTCGCAGCTTCACACCATCTCACCTCCCGTAATTGCTCTGCGCTGGTCCACTTCGTCCTTACGTCCCAAATTCGTCGTCTCGAGTGTTTCCTTGACGCTTGCATCAGCAAGTAGTCTCTAGTCCTTCGCCGCGCCAGTTCTAGTATCGGTGTCACATCTCCATGTCTTCGTCACGGGTTTCAAAGACGCCTCGCGCCAGCGCGACCAGCTATGGTCAGGTCATCGAGGTTAGCACCATAACAACGCCAAGACAATGCGCCTCAATCAGGATGCTAAAGCGATGCACTTCTAGTATATTCAAGATCGACTCTATCTTGCTTCTTACACACACACACCGGACGCGAACACTCCATTCCCTTACCCGAAGCCGCACGCGTCACCATCGAAGCGCTCATCGCGCGCGCCAACTGCCTCTGGCGCTAAGTCGCTCCCACCTGTCTACTTCAGCATCGACAAGACCCTATTGTACAATGCTTTCCATGGCGATTTCGGCCCGCTCCACATTGGTCATCTTTACCGCTTCGCCGTCCAGCTGCACGAGGTTCTCGGTGACCCCGCGAACGAGGAGCGCGCAGTAGTGTTCTGGAGCAGTGCAGACTCGAGGAGTACGCAAACCCAAAACTCAAAATGCTTACACAAGTGCTAACGCGTTTCAGGTCGTGCCAACGCTGCTTGCATCCTCGCCTGCTACATGGTTCTGATTCAGTCATGGCCACCCCATCTGGCGCTCGCGCCCATTGCTCAGATGGACCCGCCTTGCATGCCTTTCCGCGATGCCGGATACAGCCAGGCTGACTATGTTCTCAACATTCAGGATGTCATCTACGGTGTTTGGAAAGCCAAAGAGGAAGGCCTCTGCGGTCTCAAGGACTTCAGTCTTGAGGAGTACGAAAAATACGAGCGTGTAGACATGGGTGACTTCAACTGGGTCACTCCTCAGTTCTTGGCCTTCGCATCGCCTCAGCAACAGCCTACTCACGAGATCTCCAGGTCGTCGCCGATGTACGCAACGATTCCATCGAACATCGCCGAAGTCCAGAAATCGAGCTTGCCAGGGCCCTTCAAGAACGTCCTCTCACATTTCAGTGCACGGAACATTGGCTTGGTTGTCCGTCTGAACTCTGAATTATACTCCTCGACATACTTCGAAAAGCTTGGGATCAAACATCTAAACATGATCTTTGATGATGGCACGTGCCCGCCATTGTCTCTTGTCCGCCAGTTTATCAATCTTGCCCACGAGATGATCACTGTCCGCAAGAAGGGGATTGCCGTGCACTGTAAGGCTGGTCTCGGGCGCACTGGTTGCCTTATTGGTGCCTACCTTATCTACAAGCATGGCTTCACCGCCAACGAAATCATCGCCTACATGCGGTTCATGCGCCCTGGTATGGTTGTTGGCCCTCAGCAGCATTGGCTGCACCTCAATCAGATGACATTCCGCGAATGGTGGCATGAGGATACCATGAAGGCCAAGTTTGCAGAGATGATGCCTTCGACACCCTCTGCATCGCCACGCAAGCAGCGCCTAGCAAGCAACGGTCAGACATTCACACCTCCCAATGGTTCTCAGAGGCGCGCTGCGCTCGGAGAGATCGAGTCGAATGAGCAGCGTACCGCTGCGCGATCGAACATTGGGGTGCAGGAGGATAACCTGCCCGCGCCGACACCCGGACAGCCTCGCAAGACTAGTAAGCTATACGGCACTGGGAGTACAAGGCAATCGCCAGCTCGCATCGATGAGAATGAGCCATTCCAGAGCTCTTCTGCTGAAGTCAGAGCGGACCTCACACGTTACGACGGCGAGTCTGACGAAGAATTTCACTTGCGCCAGATCGCAAGGAGGACTTCTTCTCGATCGCCAGGTCGCACCCCTGCTTCAATCAAAGAAAAGACACGTCGCGCTTTCAGCACGACGTCTGTCGTCCACACATCGGTGACTCACACATCTTTCGGTTACGGTAGTGGCAGCGATGCTGAGAACACAGCACCAGGTCCGCAAATCATCAGCGGGCGGCCAAAGACACCAAGGGATAAGAACGGCAGTGGTCTCAGCATCGGCAAAGTTCGATCAAGCTCGAATCGAAAGAGCACTGAGGGCAAGACTAGTGTTCGCAAGACCAGTGGGAGGGTCGGCAGTGTTGGCGGCTCCTCTGGTCGCCCGAAGTCATGATGAGCATGTTGTTGATATTTGAGTTCAAGCATCATCGACCTTAAGGCACGAAAGGCGCATTTGCATTACTGCCTTCATCATCGGCATCGGCATCCCCTTTCGAGCGATACCAGCGGCATGAACGGGTGTTCAGCATTGTCGACGCAACGGCTTTCCAATAAACGGCGTCATCATGGAAGGGCGTTTTGGATCATAGCGGTGTGTGCAAGCCAGCACTTTGCGGGTCGAGTTTTCACAGTCAGGCGTTTGGTGTGCTGTTCCACTCTCCAAGTCACTTCTCAGTCACAGCATTGGTCGTTTATCCCGTCTCGTTGTACTTCGGTCTTGGTTCTCTCTCCGGTTTTCGGCTGCGGATGTCATGACATTATGAAGATAACGACCACTTAGTCTTAACTACTCTCAAATTCAGCAATGTTCCACTTGCCTACTGATGCGATCGTGAATCTCTCTGTCAGCACTGTCTCCTTTGCTTAGCTGATTAATGGCACACTCTCGCACCAATCACCACGTCGAGTTGCAATATATCTTCCTTGCCGGCTGTCCAATCAATCATCCTAATCGCCATTTCTTTCCTTCCTGTGATCTTGCCTTCGCGTTGCAATCCTCGATCATCCCATCCAGAAGCTCCTGGGAGTGCTGAGCCAGTGCAACCACCGAATTTGGCAGGAACGATGCTCAACGACTACAATAGCCATCTCGAAGCTCTCCTTGCGGGATCCCTTCAATGACAGCATCATTACAGACCTGACGTTTCAATGTATCGGCCCCGATGCGAGATCCTGTCATTTGCTCACCATACTAGCCGCAGCGCAGCACGCACTGGCAAATTCGCCAGTCTTTCAAGATATCCGCAGCAACGATCCTCATGGCATTGTAGCCGCCCTCTGCTCAAGTCTGGGGCTCCTGATCTGCTGCATTCACTTTGGAGGCCTGATTCCAGCTATCGCTCTTCATATGTTCCTTCATTTCCTTCGAGACCTCATTGTTTCTGACTTCGTCTTTCGCCGCTTTCTCTGTCTCATGCTCGGTCGCTGCTAAGCCCGCTTCAACATCGCACTGGAGCATTAATGCAACATGTGTCTCGACGGAGGAGCAGTTTTCACCGTTCATCGAGTTCATCGAGGCTGAAAACGATGATCCCGTGAAGACTGGGGTCTGTGTTCCTTGGACGAACGGTGATGCTCTCGAAAGATCAACGAGGAGGAGGTCTCGGCTGTGACATATGATGGTGTCACGCTCATGTTTGACAATGTAATAGTATTCCTGCGACTTCAATATTGGAGGATCGGAAACATTTGCCTCCTTATATAGCATGTCAAATTTTGTAATGATGCCTGCCAGCAAAGTCCGTTGAGCATATAACGAGACGACTGGAGACGGTCAGTACATGCACATTGTCATCGATCTTGCTTATCCTTCCTAATCGAGTGACGACCACCACCTCCCGTGTGAAGTCACGGCCGTACAATCCATAAGAACGCAAGTCAAGGACACAACAGCAATCTGCACTACTACACCGCAAACAAAGACTGATGCCACTAGCCGCGAGACCAGTGTATATAGCTCCCCTGCCTGCCCGCCGTCGCCTGCTCAGAAGGACTAACGCAAATTATAATACATCCACCGCTGACTTACCACCTCCTTCTCGACCTCGATCTAATATCATGAACGTGCAGCCGGCTACTTCTCGAGTCCTACTTGCAGTCTACACGGCACAAATGCTCAAGACCGTCCTTATTTTCTCGACCATCATCCTGACCGCGGCACTCATTCTACCCAGCACCTCGTACGCACTCCTCGAGCGTCTGTCCACAGACGCACGCAATTCACTCTGTGGTGTCTTGTATTACGCTTGGGTTGGCGTTTACCTGTCTGTCGCATGGTTCTTGGGGATGATAGGGCAGTTCTGGATCCTTGACATCCTTCGCGGACGGATTTGTGGCAACAAGTTCATGGATTGTAGACCGTGGGACTAACGGTGAGCGCACGAAGGAGGCCATCATTGTGTGGGAGTTTTTGATATCGGAGCACATAGAGTCTAATTTGATAATGTATCCATGAGTGGTGAGGTTCTTACGATGATCTCAGTTGTTCCACAGTGTCTTCCTTGTCAGTCTTTGTCACCCACCTACATCCAGAGCCACTTCCTGAATAGTTGAAGTTACTGTTCGGGCCTCCGTTACTGCTGCCTGAATACTGATGGGCGTTGGTCTAGCTTCGACGTTGACTGCTCTCTGTGTCCGTCGAAGTAGTTCCACCACGCTCCAAGAGCCATTTTTCGAACATATGCTACGACGGTAGCTCTCGTTCAACTGGTTGCCGCACCGAATATCAGCTTTTGCGAATTCGATGTCAACCTCAGAAAGCTCTTAACTCAGCGCTTCTCCTTACTGCCTCCAGCGTTGTCCCACGAAGATGCGCCCATCCGCGCCTGCGCTTTTCCTGTTGAACGCGGAACTATTTCTTCTTGAACAAAGTCGTAGACGATTCTGTCCATTCCCCTCGGTCCAGAAGCCTTTGTTGATGGCTGTGCATGGACTTGTGTCGGATGCTCCTGATAAAGGATTCACAAACAGTTTCTGTGCTGTTTGTCAGGACAGTGTTGCCAGTTTGACGGGCTGCGGGGCTGGGAGAGTGGTGTCGCGTGCGCAAGGCGAAGTGAGATTTTTTGGAGCCTTCCTTTCGGTTCGAATGGACTTGTTCGTGCTACGTTGTATCGTGGTTGGTCGTGTCACAAAGAGATCGAGAGCCTGTGCGCTAATGTACCTCGAAGTAGCTCCAACCGAAGGCTAGCAATCGTTTGGCCTCGTTCAAGGTCTTAACCCTCAGTTTGGGTTTTCGTGTACCAAGAATACCTTCGAATTTGGAGTCAAGGGGTGCCATAATGTCTTTATTGATCATGTTAGGCAGAACTAAATACCCTTCCAGGCGGCCACGATGTCTTGATGATCATGTTAGGCCACCGCACTCCCCGCGCGCGAGCACATCGGCTCAACCCTGGCTTGAGACATGCTTCTGGGCAATCAGAAGTCGCAGGACTTGGCAAGCAAAACAGCAAGTTCCTCAAGAGCCTTCTGGTCCTCCTCATCAAAACCGTTCTCCTTGGCGCAATCAATGTCAATGATAGCCACGACCTGATCATCCAGTCAAATCATGCTCCGAGCGCATGCATAGCTGGAGCAACTCACCTTTCCTTCCTTAATGATTGGAACAACTATCTCGCTCTTACTGGCGCCATCACACGCGATGTGCCCTGGAAACTTCTCCACATCAGGCACGAGCTGCGACTGCATGGTCTTCGCTGCGGCACCACAAACACCACGCCCAAACGCAATCGTCTGGCATGCTACCTGGCCGTGGAACGGGCCGAGCAGCAATTGCTGCGGGTTCGACGGATCGAGAAAGTAGAAGCCACTCCAGTTGACGCTGGAAGATGGAGCGGGCAGCGAATGGTAAGCATGCCAAAGCAGAGACGCTGTGTTCGCGAAGTTGCTTCTCACGTCAGCTAGCTGTACTTGAGATCAGAGCCGCGTTGGAGATGCCCAATGTCGGGCATAGACATGCTGTGCTGTACCTACCACACCTGCAATTCATTAGCTTTTTCTGATTTTCGTCGTCAAGATGAAGCGCTTTGCCGCTCATACATACCCAATTTCTCTGTCCATCGAATAGCGCGCTCGCCTGCTCCAGCACCTGCGCGTACACCTCGTGCTTTGTCAGGCCATCAGCAAAAGCGGACGCGTCTGCATGAACCTTGTGTGGTATTCAGTATCCCGTTACCCAGGACTCGCAGCTTTACGGTGCGCATACCATATTGTGCGGTTCGCTTCTGCTCGAATTGTTACGCGAGGGTAAGTTTTACGGAGTGGAAACACGAAACGTAAAAGTTTGGTGAGCGTCGTTGGCCTTGCCGTGAGCCACCGAGATGAGGGTCTGCGTCCTGATTGGCGGCAAACTTCACGATCTTAGTGTATGATCGACCGCGAAATGTATGGCTATCGGCGTGGTCGGAGTAGTGAGAATGAGAGTTGTGTGGGAGATGTTGGCGCAGACGAATGCTTAAACGAGATGAGGCTCAATTGGTTTTGTCTCCTTTCCGCCTCATTTGTAATCGACTTTCATATTGCGTGCTTGATCCTTGTCTTTTTCATACTTCCGACTTCCTTGTTCTGTGATCGAAAATATTAGTGTTTTCGGTGAATTTGCCTTGATCTTGTATATCCCATGTACAGTCGTCGATGAGTAGCACCGAGTTGGTTTGCGCAGCCCCGGACTCATCCAGCCCAAATTCTCCATACGACGCCACGACAACAGCAAATACAAGGTTGAGGAGCTTGCCACTCGTCGAGCTTGACCTGGTGAACTTAGAATTTCAAGGTAATGAGGGAGCTCAAGATCTGTGAGGCCCAGAACACATATATTCGATTAGTTTATATAAATTCTAATCTGAGAGTCCGCCATGGCAGCTAGAAATCTCTTCAAGCTGGCCGGTTGGCGCAATGGTAGCGCGTGGCCCTCCTAAGGCCAAGGTTGTGGGTTCGAGTCCCATATCGGTCGCCAGTGTTCTGTTTTTTGTAATGGTTATAGCCCCGATGATGCTTTTTGGGTGTCGTGTTGATGGACGGAGAGTAGAGGTCCACTGAGATTCGGAACATGCACGTGACACGCACATTCTAAAGCGAACGCTCGACATTGGTATTCTTGCGAGAAAAATATTTTTGCACATGAGCTGAGGAAAGAATTGATTGCACTGCGGTGCAGTGCATGCACAAGATATAGTTCGTAGCTAATCAACGCGCACATTCACACCTTCGTCTGCGCAGCCTCGGTCCACTCGATGACCTTCTGCAACAACCCCACATCAGCAAGCGCCTGTTCCCTCGCCTCACCCTCTTCAACAACAGCACCCAGCTCTCCCCCCTCTGTTAACTCCTTCTGGAACCTTGCAGCGACATCCTTCAATGGGCCAACATAGTGGGCAATATCAAGAGCCTTGACCGCTAACGGCTCATGCAGATGTCGTGCTTGTAAGAGGAGATAGTAGAAGTTGAGCGCAGCGACGTAGAACCCGAGTTCTTGCCTGAACCGCATCCAGGAATCGCTCACTTCGACGCTGAGCGAGGCGTAGTGAGTGCTTAGATCGGGCCAAAGGTAGGGCGCCACGGTCTGGAGCGCGACGGGAGTTGCGAAGATGGAGGTGTGTGTGTCGTCTTCGGTGTCAACGTGCGGCCCATTGGCTTCGAGGGTTTCACCCTTGAGCCAGGACACGGCACTTGCTTTGAGGTTCTCGTACGGACAGTGTTCAAGTGTGTCGCGGATGAACGTCAGACGGACCAGATCGTGCGGGTGCGAGCGCAGAATTGTGGTTGTGAGGTAGTGCGCGTGGCCCCGGAGGCTGGGTGATGGTGTATTTGCGGAAATGAGTGAGACAGTCTGGAGGTACTGTGCGAAGGACTCGTCGTCGTGCGGCTCGCCAACATTGTTGCTCTCGATAGCGATCAAACCCAGGGCAAGTATAATGTCAAGCAATGCTTCAGGCTCGAGACCGACGGTTTGAGGACCAAGAGCGCCGACGAAATTTTTGAGTAATGTTGCGTGGTCGGGAAAGATCGAAAGCGAGGATCTGTCGTCTCCCTGCGCCGCTGCATATAGCTCCTGTTTCACGTTTCGCGCAGTGTATAGGATGAGTGCTCCTGTCCTCGATAGCGGTATGTCGGCAGCAGTAGCAGGCGGTTCGTCTTCTGTGCCTGGAACGCCCCTCTTCTCGACTTCGGAGTCCAGAATAGTCGAGATCAGCTCTTCCGTCTTCAGCCCTAAATCTTGCGCTAACGCGACTACCTGCCCAAGAATAGCTGTCCTTGATCTCAAATCCTCATCTTCCGCAAATCGATCTGCATACTTCTGATATTTGGGCTTCTTCGGGATCCTTGATGGTTCGTACTTCTCCATTAATCTGCTAGCCCAAGACAGCCCAGGTACATCATCGTCTGACTTCAGCGAGAGAACGTAGTCCTCCAGAATGTGCGTGATGAACGACTGAAGTAGGCGATTGACGAGGGTTGTCTCGTCGACGTTTGGTGCTTCGCTTTGTGCTTCTGGGTCGACCTGACTCTCATTTGTGTTCGTCCTGCTCAAGAGATTACCGCTACTCCGCCTGGACGGCAGAAGTGGTCTCTTGGTCCCCGACAGTGTCTTCACAAGCTTGATTGCAGCCAGTGTAAGCTCTTCCTGATGCGATGTCGCTCTGTTGAATGCAAGAAGTACAGCCTGCAGACTAGTCGAAAGGAAGCGACTCGGGAACTTAGTCTTGACTCTCTTGTGCAGCGTGGCAAGCAGGTCAAGAAGGATCTCGAACTTCAGCACCGGCAAGGGCGGAAGCACTGTGCGTGGGAAAGCTGGGCTGGTGCTCGATTCTCCCACGCCAATATATGGCACTTCCAGCATCACCCCACCTTCCTCGTCAGACTCCGCTTCCTCGTCGTCGGTTTGTTGGTAAGAGTCCGCGAATTCAAGCAGCCGCAGTGCTTCTGTAACCTTCAACACACATTCTCTTGGGTTTCCTTTGGTAGCGATATCCTGCAAACATTCCTCGGACGTTGGGAGAAGAGGTAGCAGTAGGTGTATCAGGTCCCAGCCGATGTTAGCCGTCAGCTCCGGGTCCTGGAGGACTTGATGCAAGATTGGCAAATTTTCTTCTGTGAGGTTGTATTCCACGATAGTGAGGTATGTAATGGGGTCAGTCGTGGGCGGACGTGCTGCCAAAAGTGGGTGCTGCTCCCTCTCCCTCTGTGTCTGGCCTTGTAGCTCAGCCATGGTGGTGGCCAAGGTGGGGCGATGTGTGGCCGCAGCTCTATCGACCTTCTCGACTTGGTGTTGAAGAAGCTTCTCCTGAAAAGAATGTATGCAACCTTCGGAGAGGATTTGTCTTATGATTATTTCTGGTCGCAGCGGTTGTTGAGACATCAGGCATTTGTCCACAAGCCGACCTGACGCAATCAGCGACGCTAGTGACTAAACATGGCTAGACCCAGGTACTTGCAGGTCCCCGCGCCAAGAGGATCGCAAGTTACCAAAGTGAATCTCGTGTTGATCATTGACAGCCCACCTCAGCACCACGCCCGCGCACCATGGACGACAAAGAAGAAACCAACGAGCCACTCGATCTTGTGCGCCTTTGCATCGATGAGATTGTCGTCGTGAAACTCCGAGGCGATCGCGAACTGAAGGGCAGACTGCACGTATGTTTGCGCGCACCAGCGAGACGCAGTGTCAGAAGCTAATGGGAACCTTCAGGCATACGATTCGCATTGTAATCTTGTTCTCGGCGATGTCGAAGAGACAATATTTGTGGCAGAGGAAGAGGAGGATGACCAGGAACCGCGCGTACGGACAGTCAAGAAACAGAGCGAGATGCTGTTTGTACGAGGTATGTGGCAGATGAGCCGAGTGCATGGGGACAGGACTAAAATTGGACAGGCGATTCAGTAGTGTTGATTGCACCGGCGGAGGGCGCCTCGCAGTGAGCCCGCGACATGGCCATCTACACAGGCGGAAGACCTCACCCGCGCGCTGGCAGGACGGAGGCAACGACCCACGGACCGGCACTACGCCGATGCAAGCATTGAGATACCCGAGCGAACGCACGGCGAGGCAGGACATGAGTGGTGGAAAGTAATTGGCTGAAGTTCGAATCGCGGGCTGGAAGAAGGCTGGTTGATGGGGCGACACGGTATGCGAACGCTTGATCTGAAAGCAATGAGTCACTTGAGACCGTTTAGCCGGCCGGCCTAGTTGTAGGCCAGTTGGCCAGGCGACCGCCTCCAAGGCCTAGCAGCCGTGTCACATGTGATAGCCGTTCCACCCAGAGAGCTACGAGCCAATGCCACGTGATGAAACACTGTTCTGTGGGACGGTCTTTATCGTCAAGATCCTTGCTCTCCCTGCGCGTTTGGTGCTCTGCAACGTTGTATCTGAAAAGATTAGCACGTCAATCTGCACAAGTCATCGTAAAATGCATCACCCGTACGGTCGTTCAGACATGAAGGATGCAGGCATTAATTAGCTTCTTTTGACTACACGTCCGTGAGGACGACCGCATGACGCCAAAGCAGATGAAGAACCCCGGACGACTCGCACATAGCGCGATGTCTGTCTAACTCCTTAAGAACCAAAGCCTCCAGGCCTGAACCAAAGTGACAAGATACCAGAAAGCTTGCTAAGGAAACTCTTCCACACCATGATGGGGAATTAAAATCTGGTGTGCTGTGCTGATGTTCATGACTTCGTGTCATCGTGATGTATCCGTCACGCTCGCAATGCTGAAAATATACTCGGAAAGGAAATGGTGCGGTGATGACGCTATGCTCGCTATGCTGGGAACGAGAGCGCATGTGTTGCTGGCTGAAGGTGGTCAAACTACTGGAAAACCGTAGTTGCCGAACGATGGTCGAGCTGCTGGTGGCTGCGGATGCTGTTGGGTTTGACCATGATCCAGAAAGCCGCCAAATCGTGTCGTGCTACTGTCTGGAAACAATAAACAAGAATGAAGGAGATTCCGGTGGTGACCGTGTTGGTGGTTGCTGGAGGCATGAAAATTATGGTGAGAGATCAAGTGCGCTGTCATGCGACACCTGTAAGCGCGTCAGAACCATGCCATTGTCAGGGGTCATTGTGGAGGTGAATAGAAGGTATTCACTTTCTTCGCCACGTTTGACCAGCAAGACTGTCTCTCGAGGCATATGGAAGCTGAAAGCCCTTCGCAACTTCCGTCTCTACGAAGATTGATGCGCGCTTGTAGCGCTTGTCGGTGTACTTTTCGTAGACTGCGGCGTGATGCTTCTGAGGGGCGTCACAGCATTCCATGATGCATGCGACAAGCTGTCGAAGCTGGCTCATTGTGTAGCCAGAGTAATGGACGTGGGCCTGAGACTAATGGTTATTAGCATGAGACCGTTGAATATGGAGGCGCATACGTACCCAGTCGCCCTTCTTCAACATGAAGCGCGCTAGACAATGGGCGCCAGCGGCGAGGAAGCTTGGAGCACAGCTGACGAAGCGCTCATCCATGACGGTGATCTCAAGGAAATACTTTGCCAGCGTCCTGGTCTCCAGGTCGTAATCATCTGCCTTGCTAATGCGGCGCAGGAAGCTCATTGGGCCAGGCCAGCCCAACTCGAACTGGAGCATGCTGAGCATGAATCGCTCAGCCTTGAGAACTTCATCAACAGTGTAGGCACCATCGACCATGTAGACGATCTCCTGAACTGAGGGGCAGTTGATCTCCTCGTACTTGGCGGCAACGAACAAGGCTGTCGCGCCGACCAGCTGAAGTTTGCCGAGGGAGACAACTTTGGCAGTGAGGAAGCGGTCAACGTAATTGACTGCAAGGAAGAGCGTTTCGGGCAGGAGCGTAAAGCGGTTGTGGACCTGGACCATCCAGTCCATCAGCACTGATCGCATCGACCACTGGATTTCGGCCTGATGGTCCATGTAGTTGGGATTCGGCTTCATCTTCTCTTCCAGACTGTGCATGTACTCGAAAATTTCGTCACCATACTCGGCAACCATCGAAGTGTCCCACTGCTCGTCCTCAACGTCCTCTTCTGACCTTGTTGATTCGACAAACTGCCTTGCAGCCTCCAGCTCACGTTGAGTTTTGGCGGTGATGCGTGGCGCAAGAACCAACGTGACACCACCTGTTGTGTTGTCACCGCGCGAACGGAGAGACCTGGCGGTTGTATACCCATCGGCATCGTAGTACTCTTCCTCGTCATCTTCATCCCAGTATTCCTCCTGGTTAAGCTTTGCTAGCTCGTCGTTGCGCTCCTGCTCGATGACACGGGCCTGCTCCTCCAGAGCATCAAGATACTCATATTTCTCCTCGTCTACAGTAACCTCTTTTACTGGTCCTTGCACGTTGAGATTGACCTCGGCCTCGACTGGCCTAACGGCTGCTGGCTCGGGGGCACGGTCCTCGATGGGAAATGAGGTGGTCCGCGATGTTAATGCTTGCTTTGACGATGCAGTTGCTACGGCAGCTTCAGAAATGATCTCATTCTTAGCTTCGTGGAAAATTGTGGCGGCCTTCTGGGTAATGGTCTTGCGGGTGTTGGCGGAAGTATCGTTGGTGGTTCGCTTCGAAGCAGCAGATTCGGCAGAGTCTGGGTTGACAGGCTCGTTCGCCTTTGCGGAGATCGTCGAGAGTGGTCGTTGCGCAGGGCGAAGCAGTGCATTGGGCTTCTCGAGATCTTTGACGATCACCACAGAGGGGTCCTTCAGCATTGGGTTCTCCTTCCTCTTGCTCGCGAGATAGAGATCATCCTTCGCCAATCGTTGCCTCGTAGTGTTGCTGACATCTGCAAAAGGGGCGCGCTTAGCGGCCGGCTTGATAGCTCCTGCTGGCATTGAGAGGCCGTTCAGCGCAGACACAGATTTGCCCTGCCTAAGAGCTTTCCCGGCTGGCAACTGAGGTGGCAGGTTCTCGTCGCGCACGCGGAGGCTGCGCAGAGGTCGTTGAGGCTGTTAAAGGAGTGTATCAGTGAGTGTTGTGCAAGCTTTGTGCAGAAGTCTGCTGTTATCAAATTCAAAAAGGCGCCGGTAGACTGTAGGCTAGTCGCACGCCCCGTAACGAGGTGAAGGCAGAGAAGAAGTTGCACACTCACCTTTGCATCCATTCTGCTGCGTATCTGTCAATTGATGTTAATAGTCCCTCGGATGGATGTTGGTCCTGGCAGCGATCGCGGACGGAATGAGGGTCGGCGACGAGCTCGATAGGGGCGGCGCGGGTGTCGAAGCTCTACAAAACAGAGGGCGAAATAACAAAACTCTCCATCTAACTTGGCGGCAATGAGATACTCGAACAGCTGTTGTCGGGCGACACGAGACGTGGTGGTGACAACAGCAGCCGGGCTGGATGCAAAGTATATATGGGGACGGGTCGAGCTCTGTCAGTAAACAACAAACATAACCCGTGCGCATCGAATCAACAGAGCTCGAGCGATCCGCTCCAACGCCGGATCGGGCGCTAGCGTGCCTGCCAGAGCAACGGCGTCATAGCGCAACGCGTCTGCCGAACACAAGCCCAAAAGCCCTTACTCAATGCGCTTCCCCATACACTGCAGTTGAAACCTCAATAAATCTTCTCATGGCCTCCAGGGCAATTGGAAGACATCGTAGCTCGTCTTTACAGATTTCCGAAACCCGTACGACGAGCGACTTTGCTGTTGACCGCTCTTGCCGAACAGACGCGCCAAGACGTTAGTGCTGTCACGAAATAGAAGCGTTCGCACGTGGTGTGCATTAGAAACGAAGACTCACCGACGACGCATGTAACTCCCCGCAAGTGTTTCAGAACAGTGCGGTCGCATTCGCGAAGGGTTGGAAATGCTGCTGCGATCATTGCGCCGCTATCCCCGCCGGGCAGGAGAGGCCCACAATGCGCAGCGCACAGCCAACCATCCGGCGCACTGCCTCTGAGTCTCAAACTTGCCGCCTTGCGGCCCTCTGGCTCTTGCGCCATCGTCCCAAATCGCATCGTGAACGCAAGTCTGCTTTGTGCTCGTATGAGAGTCCTTACGGGCTCGTTGTTGTTGCATGTGGTTCGCATGCTTTGTCTTCCACCGTCGCGGGCTAAGAGTGGGCCGACTTCACCGCTGTCGAGCTATCCACGCTCCCGACACAATCCGTGGCTCTGACGAGACAGTGCTGCGCATAGACTAAAAAAGATCGGCCTGTCAAAAGGCCCGCGACTGGTTCCCTGCGCTGAGATGGCTTTGGCAAAGTGCGGGAGAGCTACAATTCAAAGATGAGGGGTTCGTTCTCGGCCGGTTATCCATGCCACAAAGCTACAAGTCTACCTGCGGCGCTACTCACGTCTGGTTTGGCACGTCGTTCACTCGCATGCAGGGCCGGAACTTTCAGTAGCACAGTCATTTGAACAAAGCTGTAGAGGCCCCAGACCGACTTTGCTGAGTGTGCTGTTCACCGAAGTGGGTCGCAAACTGCGCCTTTGCGCCTGTGCTGTCACAGAATCATCCACAACAGCAGGCCGATTTCAGAGCGTTTTGTGGGGCGCAAGCCTTCAAACAGTGTCGACATGTATGGAAAGCTCAGGCGATCATGTCGACAGTTGTTATCCAAAGGAGCGATCCCCACAGATTGTGTTTAGCATTGATCGTTGCACGGAGATTTCTCCAACAGCACGCCGAGATTCTGCTGTCAACGAAGCCTCAGCGCTTCCCTCGAGCTGGGGGGGCAGGGTGCGTCTGATCTGCCTACGTGAGCTCATCTGCGCGCTGCGGCGACTCTGGTCCTTCGCTTTTGAAGTACCCCGGAGGCATAGTTCGCGCATCAGGGTGCTCGTGCTGTCTACATTGAAGCTAGATAATGGACCAACAAAGCGGCGTATCAGCTTGGGAGCCAAGTCCGAGGTATCGTTGAGCACCTTCGCAGCGAGTTCCGAAATGGTTTGCGCATGTTACCTTTGGAGCAAGCTAGATGTTTGTGTGCGAATCCAACTGCATGCCCTTTGGGGTCTATTTACTGGGGCACAAGAGAGCCGCCCTGAGGCTCTTCATAACGACGAATGACGTGCACCAACGAGGCAGCACATGGCTCCAGTGATGTCCAAACACTATCTTGATGCATTTCCTAATCTCGTAATGGGCCCAGGAGGTCATCGTGAGAGCGTGGGGGCAGTATAGGTGCTATGCGCTTGCAGCTGTACCGACATGGGACGGATGCGCTCGGGCAGCAACCTTTGCAAACCAGTACATACACCACTGGAAATGATTCCGGCTGCAAAGGCGACCAGCAATATGTAGAGCTGGTCACTACAGGAAGGTGCATTGTTGCTGCTCAAGCATTCCCAAGTCGCTGGCGTCGTGGTCATGTCGGAAGGCCATTAGCGAATGACCACCCCAACGCACTCCTCTTCCTCTCCACACCACCTCCCAGAGCCAACACCACCACTCTTCTGTAAGTCTCCAGCACCCTTGCCCGCCATGTAGAGCACTGGGAACCATGATTCCGTGCTCTGGCGGCTCCAATCTTGCCAGGCGCACTCGACCACTAACCGGTGCCCCAGCCAGCGGCGGTACCCATCGCAAACCCCCAGGAGAGCCCGTTTGGCCTCACACACTCTACACCCGGTATGTATGTCTCTCAGTATACCCACGCGACCGCTTAAGGATATGCGGTTGTCGCTCATGGCGGCCCTCTGGTCGTCCAACCCTGCTGTCGCCGGCTTGCCTCAGGGCGGCCCACCCGGCAGCTGTGACGACGTCCCTACCATCAAACCCATCAAGGCCGCTCGAGGCCATCATGGGGGGCGCCGAGCATCATACGAGCGATCATTGAGGGCCATCTGCTAATAGGAGTACCCCAGACTTGATATTCGACTACCCTCCCCCGACCGCTATTCGCTCCGAGGCCCTTGCGACACCGGCGGCATCCGTCAACCACCTACACCCATACACACAGAGCCGCTGTATACGGGCTACAGAGACGTGCTCTGGAAGCAGGGGCAGTGGTATGCAAGTCTCCCACCTCCTTGCGCAACCTCGTGTGTCGAGCGCAAGATCCACCACGGAGAGCATTGAAGGCCGTGCTGCGGGCCACCACCACAACTCAAGGCATTCCGTCCCAGACTACGATATGCTGGCACAGGAACGTGACCCAGGCATGATGGAAATCTATCCTAGCACCGAGACGGCCTCGGCGCACGACTCCCTGTCGCCCTCCAAGCAGGTGCCGTCCAAGCAAGTCAGCTTTGAGCTTCTGCTTCCTCAGTCCCCCCAGGCTAGGGCTCGACTTCCAATGAGGGTGAACATCTTTCCTCACGATACCACCGATTCGATCATCACAACTGTCAAGAACTTCTACGGGCTGTATGAGCGCAGGGGTGTCATCTTCGAAGATCGCCATGGCAACATCTTGATTGCTAGGTACGAGAACTTTGATCATGGCATGGTCGTTTACGTTCGAGTCTCAGCAGAGGATCCTGATCCAGAGGACTACTCGCCTGCTCCTCGTCAGTTGACCATCTCACCCCGCCGTCCTCGTCACCTCCTGGAAGAGGGCTACCAGATGCTGCCACCCAACCTCAATCAACAGCTGGGCTCAAGGGCAGGCTCGCGCTCCGAACGTCAGAGCCAGTCTCCCCATGCTCGTGGAAGGAGCACTTCAGCTGCTACCCATTCCCGTCGCCACCGTCCTGCTGTCAAGAGCCGTGGCAACAGCTCCCACGGTAGCTTTGCTGAGCAGCATGGGGAGTACAGTGACAGCGACGGCGAGGGCTCTGTCTGTAGCTCTCGTCGCTCTCGCAAAGAACCTTTGGCCAGCGCTGACATCAGTGTCGACAACATCGTTGAGGGTGGTCGTCGTAAACGAGCGAAGTTTGACAGCTCCGTAAGTGATTCTCGACCTGTTTTGCTACGCACACGTTCTAACACCAGCTCCTTGTTCAGGAGCTACCTCTCTTCGTTCCTCCTCAGGTCCCCATGACCAATTCCATCTCGTCAGTTTCGCCACAGCGTCGCATCAGCGGTAACAACATGGCCGGTTCACCATACTCGACGAACCAACAGACTTTCTCATACCCCCTGCCTTCGCCGCAGAGTTACAACCAAGGCGACAGTTCGTACATGTCGAACGGACTCGTAACGCCGTACTCGATGTCCAGTGGTACAGCAGGCTACAAGCCGCGCCAGTACACGCACCGCTATTCTAACAGCGGTGGAGTCTTGCCAACTCCTGAGCACACCCTCAGCGTCATCTCTGACGAAGACGTTGCCCGCCAACTAATGCGCCTGGGCGATGCGTCCAATTTCTCTACCCATGGCCGCACTTCCACCTCTACTCTTGACGACACCTTCAGCGGCAAAGCTGACGCTGCCTCTTCGAGCGATGAGAGCGATGACGGTAGCCAGAATGGCAGTGAGCTTCCTCCTTTGCCCTACACCGTCGAGCGTTCCAACAATCACGTTCGTGCATACGACAACGCTTTCAGCAGTGGCGATGAATATGACGACAACAACGACTCCTTTAAGGGGGAGAGCGACGACGTCGTCCCCCACCATCATGATGAAATTCGGGTGCAGTTTGGAGTGCCCAAGGCTCGCTCTTCAATATCGAATAAGTCTGGCAAGCCTTCAAAACCTCGTTCGCTTTCGACCAAGCCCAAGCCCAAGACAAACGGGGCCAGCAAGCCGCCCATGTCCCCCACATCATTGCCTTCGCAGTCACGCAAGGCTTCAACTGCCTCACTCAACTTCCAGCACCAGTTTGGTGCGGATGACGAGGATCTTTCGTCCAAACCACGATGCCAGCGTTGCCGTAAAAGTAAGAAGGGTTGCGATCGTCAGAGGCCATGTCAGCGTTGCAAGGACGCCGGCATTGGTGCTGAGGGCTGTGTCAGTGAGGACGAGGGCAACGGTCGCAAGGGGCGCTATGGACGCCATATGGGAGTGTCAGTTAAAACTGCTCCAACCACAACCTCCATGGGACCGCCGCCCATGCACGAGCACCACAGCATGCCAGCCGATGTTTCCCACTTTGCGCTTACGGCCAGCGCCCTCGACAAGAGCAAGAAGCGCAAGAGGTGACATGGCTACGACAGTCCAGTTCACAGTGCAGCTGGATACGCCGCGCATTATCGTTCTATCATTCTTCCATCGCAGCTTCCGCTTGTCTCTTAGCGGTTCGGAGGCACTTATCTCAGTGGCCTACGATGACCATCTTTCAGCGCATGTTTGAATACTCGTTCAGCGCAGCGAAGCGTTGTTTTTCCGCGGTTTGAAAAGCATGTCAACACAAATCATGTTTCATATATCTCAAGCTGGTGTTGTATCTGCCGGGCTGGCTTTATGTTGGCGCTATGGAGGGGGAGAAATTGACGAAGGTATAGACGGTCGGTGGTCTGGTCAGGTTAGTAAGGGAGTCTGGATTGGCAAAGTTACTTTGGCAGCCGTCTCATTTGTCTCTCACCTATGCCTCGGAGTTTGCATCGCTGCGATATATAGTCTGAGATATGGTATCAAATGACTCCTTCTATTATCTTCTGCATGACACGTTGAGTGAGGCCTACCCACTGCCCACACGAGCAACCGGTGAGCGGGTATTGACAGCAACCGAGCGTCCAATCGGGCTTAGTGGTGTACTACTCGAGGAAATACCTCATTCGATGACCATGTTTGTACAGCTGGGACCTCACAGCATTCGTGCTGGACGTCCGATACATCGTCTCCCAAGGGAGATTGCAAGTTGCAACGAAAGGCTGATGCCGTACCTGAGTTGCACGCAGCGATAGAGCCCAATCTATTTTTGTCTCGGCTGAGTCTTGGAGTTGCGGCAGGAACGGCTTGGGGCAGGTGGGGCAGAGTCAGCCACAGTGCGGCGGAGCCTAGCCCGAGGCGCAGGTTGCCTGAAAGTGAATCGGCTCCCCATTTGATGAGCATGGCACAGAGTCAGCCCTGCCTGAACAACCACCGTACCCCTGTGACGATGGTTGTCTAAGCGCAGGCCCCCACGCTCGCTGTTCGCTGTTCGCTGTTCGCTTGCGCTGCTTGCTGTCTCTCTTTCTCTCTTAGCCGCCACATTTACCAACCTTTCCTAGCGCAGATCAGCACTCCACAATTCTCCAAGCGTCGACGCAATGGCTGAAGTCGAGCCTCAGAGCATCAAGTCGCGCATTGCGGCCCTCAACCTGGAAAAGGTCCACGCGCGCACGCCTGGCTCGCGCCCAACCTTCAGCTACGATGCAGTCACGAGTGCCAAGAAGAAGCCACCTCCCCCTCCGCCAGCGCAACGCCCTCCTCAGTTGCGAAACCAAACCGTGAACAATCCGCCCGTGCAAGACAGCTTACCTGCCTCGACACATCGCATAGGCAATCAGCCTCAGATCGAGCAGCCGGCTCCGAGATTCTTGCCCGCACTTCCACCGCGTCCTCCCCCTCGAAACTCCAGCCAACAGTCGCCAGCCTTGCCCCCGCGCAGGACATCAGACCGCAGCGTGACGCGGCGCGAGTCGTCTGAGTCGATATCCACCATCGCGTCTGGTGTATCAACGCTGTCCTTGGGATCAGTCAAGACAAACGGCAGTAATGGTAGCACATTGTATCAGGTGCGCGCACCCGCGTACGACCCTTCAAAACTGCCTCCTCTGCCCCCAAAGAAGCAAGAGGAGCCGAAGAGCGCTACAAGAGCCGCCATGACGAGCAAGCGTAGCGTTATGGCTAGTCGAGAGCTGCCGCCGCAGATCAAGCCATCTGCTCCAGGTGAGCGCCGTCGAAACCTAGCCTTGGACTCCAGTCACTAACATACCCTATAGCTCTACCGTCCAGACCATCGCTGCCGCCCAGACAACCCACAAATGCTTCAGAGCGCTCGCCTGAGAGGCCTGTGCCGGCACTACCTAGTCGATCTGCAACAGCAGTGGAAACGAAAAGAGCCATTGTGCCTCCACCGCAAAGACCAGTACGATCTGTCTTGTCGCTGGGGTTCAACAACAAGGCCACTGTTGAAGCGCCACTGATCCCTTCAAGCCGACCTGTGCCAGGCGTAAATGGCGCACCTCCTCCAGTCCCGACATCCTCCAGACCGAATCTGGACGCCATCATGGCCTCGAAGCCCAAGCCCGGAGCGGTTGCGCAGTGTCTTATATGTCGCGATTTCTCAGGTCCGGACAGTCATGCTGCGAAGTTTCCCCGTCAGTCACTACCATCGTCAGACGTTGGTTATCTGGCTTCGCTGCTGTGTGATCCTTTCCCATCGACTACTGACAAGGCAAGGGCTATTTTTACATGGCTGCATCACAATGTCGATTATGATGTCGCAAACTTTAGAGCCGGTACCATGAAGCCGTCGACGCCCGAGGGGACGATTACGAGTGGCCTGGTATGTGTGACTTGGTACTCGGAGAACGACTACTGACAAGACATAGGCGGTGTGTGAAGGCTATGCTAGCCTGTTCGCGGCCCTCGCGCTCAAAGCTGGTCTGGAATGTCTTGTCATCTCAGGTGCGAGCAAAGGTGGTAACTATGCGCCAATGGGCCCTCACGACCCATTGCCGCCTTACAAGATGACGCACGCATGGAATGCATGCAAGATCGACAATGGGGTGTGGAAGCTCATCGATGCGTGTTGGGGTGCCGGCAGCGTTGGGTGCCAGAACAAGGGTGAAGGATACAGGCGACACTTCAAACCCCATGAGTTCACGGCTTCCAATATCGACTTTGGCATGAGGCATTTCCCTGAAGATTCTTCCCAGCAGCTGCGTGAGGACGGGCGCATCCTCACCTACGAAGAGTATATGAGAGATGATCAAGGAGGCCGTGTTATGGTGTACGGAGATGCACAGGAAGAAGGATTGAGCGTTCGCACCTTCCAACCAGTGTCGGCAAATATTAGAGTTCACGATCCAGCGGGTCCGTCTGTGGTCCGCTTTCAGTTCGCCTCGGTCTGTGAGCACTGGGATAACGCTCGACACGGCAAGGGCAAACCACTTGTTATGCTGCTATCCATCGGCGGCATCGATGGTCGCAATCCCGAAACGCGGGCATTTCATACCAACGGACAAGTATGGTGGCTCGACGTTCCTCGCGCGGAACTGGGATGCGCCGGCCAGAAAGTCAGTGTCTACTCGGTGACCAAGTTCTGTGACAGGGACGCGAGAGGTCTGACGTACGAAGAGTGGAACAACAAGACAGCTTACAGCGCTGCTTTCGGAGGTATCGCAATGTGGAACCTGGTTTGATGGGTATAACGATAATGTCCAGGCTTGGAGAAGTTGCATGATGACATGGATACCCTGGGATTTCGTCGTATATGTAGATAATCGTAATGAGTTCGCAGCATCTCCAAACTTCTCGTCTGTTTCGGTATGCACATTGTCATAAAGGTGTGTGAATTCTGTTTTGGTTTAATCACAGAAACAGACCATGTAAATTTTTGTCCTGGTTTACATTCACAGACTAACCCATGGTTGTGATCGGTGACGTTCACTGAAGTAATTATCAATTTTTGACCGCAACATAGTCGCATCGAGTATGTAGTCTCGATACACCAATCTTTGCGGCAACTAGCATTCAGCTCGAGACCCGGACTCGACGACGGTACTCGACTCTGCGACCACCGCGCCTGCAGCGTCGCCGTTGTGGCGTTGGCGCTAAGGAAAGCTTGGCTATCAATCCCTGCACGAGAAAGTGCAGTCGCTCGAGCAGGCGCACGACCACACCTCGACGCCGTCCAGTTCCGGAGAGGTCGTCAACAACTACTCTCGTCCCTCGGTCCCAATCCTCTTGGAGCAACCAGAGCAACGCGGAGCTGGGTATTCAGTTGCTTCCGCACGCGTTGCCTCCGCCATGGCTTCAGGCTTCATCGGCATCTCGGTCGTCGTGACTCTGCAGAACCCGCCAAACACGCTCGTACACGGCGTGGTCGCGGCTGTCAACCCGCAGAATGCCACGCTGACCCTGCAGGATGGTAAGTTGCTCTTGGAGAGTGCAGTTCACGTGCCTTTGCTGATTGAGCGCAGTGTACTTCCCGGCCAGCGGCCACCGCCTCCACTCGTACAACGTCGAAGGCCACGCCATTGCCGACATCAAAGTCAACGTCCCTGCGCCTACGCCTGCTCGCGCTCCTGTCCACGCGTCTGCGCCCGCGCCCGCGCCTCGGCAGCCCGCACCGCCTCGCGGGAACACGCAGTCGTACGCGCAGTATCCCTCGAACCACATGCTGCCGCTGCCGCGACAGTCGATCCCACAGTATGACAGCCAGTCTGCGATGCCACACGCTCCCCAGGCCGTTCGCCAGCCTGCGCCCCAGCCTGCACCCCAAGCTCAGCCCGCACCGTTCGTCGACCCTGCCATCCTCAGCCTGGGCAAGCGGGCGCCGCACGCTCCAACCACCAGTCTCTCGGTGACAGCGCTGCCTCACGAAGCACCTGCTACACCCATCAAGCCCGTGGCACCCACCACAATTGCGCCGCCGGCAAAGGTCTCGTCTCCCTTCACTGGGCAGGCGAAGCGCGGCAGTGCTAGGAATCAGACTGCTGCTACACTAGCTGGCCCCTTCTCGTCACTCGATATCGCAGACGCAGAGGAGGCTGACAGTGAAACAAAGGCAGCCATGCCTGCAGTACGACGGGCGAGCATCAACAAGACCAGAAACGGCAAGCCTATGGAGGATGTCAGCCCCCAGAAGAATGACGATGGAGGCAAGCGGACGAGGAGAGGCGGGAAGTCTCGTAAGAAGGAACTTGCCGCCCAGGAGAGGAGGAACGGCGGCGACAACCCAACCAAGGGCAATGGTTGGAGGAGCACTCCAATGCTCCAGTCTGCCGAGGAGCCTCAGACGCGCACCCCCGGCGTGATTGCTGGCAGGGTGGGCCTAGAGGCTGCTAATGCTTCAGCGCGGAAGTCGCGGCGTCAGAAAGCCCTCGACGCCACCAACGGATGGGCGACTGAGGATGCGACCGACGTACAGGATATGCCCGAGTTCGACTTCGAGGCCAACCTGTCCAAGTTCGACAAGCGCGGCGTATTTAACCAGATTAGGAATGAGGACACCACCGCCGACGAAGACCGCCTCGTCAGCTTCAACCGGCTCGCACGTCCTGGAACGCATGGCGGGAAGAATCTGCATCCCACGGAGAATGTCTTGGACAGCACGAAGCTGAAGAGCACTACCAACACAAGCTCTGACAACGATTCGGATCTCGGCAGCCGTAATTCCCGGCGCGCAATGTCTCGAGCATCAGTGTCTGTCAAGAGGGCGCCAACAAGACAGGGCAGTTGCGTTCAGGCTGGCCATCTAGACATGTTAGGCTCTGGACTGTCAACACGCGCAAACCGTTCCCTAATCGGTACCCAGTACGCATCTTCACACGGTGCTACCGGCAGCCCGAAGCTTGGGAAGATGGCTACACCACCGGATTCCCCATTCGACTCAAGCTCAAGAGGATGTCTACGCCTTGTCACCAACAACCGCAAATGCCACACAGTCACTCCTGGCGGTATGCTCGCAATTGAGGAGACGGCTGAGGTGGAATTCGGTCTCACAGAAGAGCTGATCGCCGAGAACGCTGGCCGTGGCATCGCAGAGATCACTCTCAAAGCCATCAATCCCGGCGGCCAGCGTCTTTCCCGCGATAATCCCAACGCCCGCCCTGTCATCGTTGTTCTCGCTGGCAACCACCGTGGCGGCGCGCGCGCCATCGCCGCAGCACGCCACCTCCTCGCCCGCGGCCCCAAAGTCATGGTCGCCCTCCTCGGCTTCGAGCGCAATGCAGACTGGGACCGCGACGTGCGGCGCCAAGTCAACCTCTTCCAGAAATTCGGCGGTGCTGTGCGCGCCTGGTCCGACACCGAAGGCGCGCTCAAACGCCTCCCCTCGCCTCCGGAACTCATCATCGACGCCTTGCTCGGGCGCCATAAGGAATTCGACGCTCTCGGCGCCGCGGACAGAGATACTGTGCTGGCCATCGTTGGCTGGGCGAACAAATCCCGCGCCGCGTGTCTTGCTGTCGAGACGCCGTCTGGTGTCGCAGGCAGCACGGGCGAGGTCGCGATTCTCGAGGGTGAACCCCTTGAGGTCAGGGCTAAGTACATTGTGTGCCTGGGTGCGCCGAGGAGTGGGCTCGTAATAGCGCTGCAGAACGGTGCTGGTCGCGATCCGGCGTGGAGTGTGTGGATTGTTGATATTGGCATCAACAAGCCCTGGCGGAACGCTGGGATTAGTGGCGGTAAGGGTATCAAGTTTGACGAGCACTGGGTTGTGCAGGCGCGGTTTGCCGAGGAGGATGGACGCGTTTGAGATCTTCAATGTGGTGATGGGTTTGATGTGTTTTCTGCATTGCGTGGGCGTTTGTTTTGGGTTGCGTTGGATATGCTGCCTACTACAGGTTGAAAGGAAGTGAAAATGACGATACCAAAGCCCGAGAGGCATATGAAGCAAGATATTGCAATTGAAAATTACAAGCGTCCCGCTTCTCTCCGTGACGCAAGGTTAGTGTCTCCCGACTAGATGCTTCTACAGCATGCCGAGACGTATATCATTTTCTTCGTTGCAATCCGGGGATCGTATGCCTGCGCTATCCCTGAGATCTCCCAGTGACAGGAGTGCCAGCGTAAGAGCCAAATATCCTTCTGTTTTCCAACCTCGCTCTTCCAACTACTGCAACATTGATGCTGTCCACCACATCTTCAACATGCACGGGCTCCAATTGCTGGATTCTTCGTACCGTGCCTCCAAGAAAGGCAGGAGCATGCTCAGCTGTGCTTGGCGTATGCATACCTATTGTTGGCTCGTCAGTCGTTGCACGGCGGTGGCCATCTCTGCTCCACTCAGTCCCTCTCTCCTCCTCGACGTGGACGCAAAAAGCTCACGCTATGAGTGAACGGTGGACAAGGAATAGATTGCACTTGGTCCGGTGATTACTTGATCGGCGGACGAGTACAGCAAGGGAGAAGCTCCGTCCGCTCGGGCACTGTACACTCGAGGAGGGTGGGCATGTACCCATCTACGTGAGCCCTTTGAGGTAGTCCAACAATAATGCTTTCATGGTCTTGCTTGTTTACATCGTTTCGCCAAAGTCAGCTGACTTTGGAATCGGAGTGGACCTGTCGATGGCAGTACTGTAGTAATTGCAGTTTGATTCAAACAGAACACAAAGTTTCTACTGTAAAGCCTTTCGACGAATTACCAAAAAAAAACAATAGTGAGAAAACATACTCTATAATCTTCACAAGCACGTGCCGTACGTCAACACCGATCTCCTCGATTCTGAAAAGTGTGTCCACTGTAGGTCATGTGCGTGGGTGACAGCATCAAAGTACCAACCATTTTTCTCCGCCCTAACCGCGCCTTCGGGTCAGTCCATCTTAGCCCCGCAACGACTGGGACGAGCTTTGAACTCTCCGTGGAGCTTTGTATCAAATCTCGCTGGAAAACTCCAGATCTATGACGGCCCGTCAATTCAAAAGAATAGTGGATAGGTTCTGCATATGATACCCAGTCAACGTCTTGCCGATGTAGGACCGCATCGTGAAACAAATTACAGTCAATAAATAGCACGCAGTCAGGGGCCGGGTCCATAGCGAAGACTACCTATTCCCTGCGATGCGGACTTGGATGTCCGGCTGTGGGGGAATGGTCTGGTGTTCCCCATCCTCGCACTGGTGTCAGAGCCTTTGTTCTGATAAGCAGTAGACGCGGAAATGACTCCGGTTGGCTGGGATTCGATCGCGGACCACGATACCGACAGGAAGGCGAAGCTGGAATTACGAGGCAAGAGCGTGTCTCCAGTTCGTTTGTCCAGAGTCTGGGCACGGAAAGTCGTCATCTGGAAGGGCGTTCCTATCCGGTCTGATATTACCGATCATTGATTTGTGTAGCCTGACGAAATCGAGTCTGGAGCTTCGCGGACGACGATGCTGAGTTCGTCGATGCTAAGGACACCTTGAGTAGCGCCACAAATTGGTAGGGAGTTCCTGGAGCTTCCTCGATTTTGCACTCGAACTGAGATCCGTCAGAGTTAGAAATGCGGGTTCAGCTCCCCGCAGCGGCCAATCATTCTGCTACCTGATGTACCATCAGGAATCGTGCAAAGCGTTCGTTCCAGACATGTAATGAGTCGTGATCTGATGTTGTGAGCAATGGTTGTGTTGCCCACTCCAACGGCTCGAGACAGTTGTGAGAGCAGTTCAAATGACAGTCTAGAGTTGTAGTGCCAGAAACCATTCCACACACTTATCGTCCAGGTTGACATCGACATTCGTCTGCTGACTTGCAAAGGCGCCCTGGCGGCAGGCCCCGGATCGCCACGGATCCTGTCTGACGCCCACAAAATCAGTAAGCAAATCAACCGATATTGGAGACGACTCCGTCGCGCTTGTTGAGAGGCTGAGCAGCGTACAGATCGTCCATGCCCTCTAGCGTATTGTGGGGAAACGTGGAGTGGCTAAGTAGCATTAGTGCTGTGTCGCTCGCGCGGTACGCAGGTGCGACTCGGCTTGGATAGTTTTCGAAGTGGGTGGCCAACGCGGTTCTGAGCGAACGGCTTCGAGGCGATGACAGCAAGGAAACATCGGGATAACGAGGGCATAGTCATGATGTCAATAATTTTATATTTTGATACAGGAAGATAGAAAAAAGAACTTAATTCGACTTTTGTCCCTTGATTGTGAATTCAAGTCTGATCGGATTCCCAGAACCCGTGAAGCAAGATCATTTGCGAAGTCGTAGCAGGTGTGAAGGCTTTGACTGAAGGCGAAGCCGCGAGCCAGTCTTCCTATAAGGGACAGCCTCTTTTTCGGAAGACCGGATCTTGAAGCGAAGCCGGATCCATGACCCGTATCTGTCGAAAATTGACTTCGAAGAAAACGCCGACCACCAAGAAATTCTTGTTGCAAATGCAGGTACGCCACCGATAAATGGAAAGAACGAAGACGTAATTGCTGTGCAGCGAGATTTACACAGTAGCTTCGTGAAGTGATACAAGAAGATGGTTGCGAGAAATAGGTGACAGCATCCGTGGGTTCAGTTAGGCTATGCATGTGCGAGCGCCCATTGATAGTGTTAGGTGCCGGGGCCGTGCATTACCGGCTCAACGTTTGTGTTGTTTCAGTATAACCAACAGGGGTATCGTGCGTGTCGTGTCGTCGTGGGCAACAACGTATGTGTATAGCGTCAAGATTTTGTACAAGTGCGTCTAGAAGAGTCGATTACGAAGTATGGCCGAGGACGGAATTTTCGGCTCGCTGGTTGATGCAGTGAGCATGTGCTTCTAACGCTCGCGCCTGGACTTGTGTCACTGCTGTTGAGGTTAGTCCATTGTTTATTATTCGACTTGGAAATTCACTTACCGGGCCAAACGGCAGCTTTTGAGAGCATGTATGAAGTGACCATCAAAAGCTTCGTGCCGAAGCCACAGCGGCTCATGCCTGATAAGCTAGGGACTGAACTGATGACGTTGTTGATAGAAAGATCATACGCCATCTTCATATCAGCGTTATGCAGTATGGTCGAGATCTTCTGAAGCAGCTTGACGTCTTCTTCTTCAAGACACATGATCGCGGGAACGGTGCTGAATTCGATGTCATCTCTCCCAAGCACACCAAGGTAACGACCAACACGGTCTTGAACGGTTGCCACCCACTCAGCGAGAACTTGGGCACAGTCAAAGGTGCAGAGTGCAGACGAATTAGGCAATTCCCTAGCGGTGAACTCGGCGTAGGTGGCCCCTAGCTTGTCCGCCATTGACAGAGAGTCGGCAGCATAAAAAGCTGCTTTTCGCAGGTGCCTCTCACGTTTGGAAGAAGGTTGAATACCTGAAGAGCCGTTGAATCCAACTCCGTCCAGCTGTTGAGCGAGTTGACCAGGTGAGCTGCCCTTCCCGGAATCAGAGCGTTCTGGTGTTCCATCAGCTTGCGCAACAATGTCGACTCCTTTGGCGAGCTCATTGGCCATGCCTTCAAAATCTCTCTGCCACAATAATTCTTTTGCTCGAGAAAGGTTCACGAAGAGACGGACGTAGGCTAGGTCCAGCAAAGGTATGCAATCCGCAGACAATGGGCCAAATGGACTAGGCCTCTCAATGCTGTGGTTAGGGTTCGCCTTCCAAGCCGCTTGCCATGCTTTCAGGGCAGGCTCGACCTGAGCGTGCATGGCTTCTGTCTCCTGTGTCTTCCAAAGGCGGCCAGTATGTCTTTGCCGAGTCTCCCAAATGTACACATGCAATGCGTTGATCAGGATGTAGCACCCAAAAGTACTCGGCTGAATTTCGCTGTGCATGTCACTGTCCATATGGTCCGGCAAGGAGCTGCTTCCAAAGGCTTGACCATAGTTGTGCCCATGAACAGCACTCTGACGCGTGCTTGCTTCAAGCAAATAGGTCATGGCGGCGTTGAAAGATAGGTTTCTCGATTGCGCGATCATCGAGCCGCCCATTGACATCCATGCTTGGGCATTCTCAGCAGACCAGAGGTCTTCTTCACATGGAAGGTCGAGCCGGATTTCAGAGTTTAGTATCCTGGGAGCGTGAGCGTACGCCGAGACAAGTAGGCTTGACATGGAGAAAACAGCATAATATGTCCTCTTCTTCTCTTCGGCCTTCTTCCATTGGATCCACTGCGTGTACTCGTTGTGTACGTCTGAGGGAGAATCTGCGTGTCCATTTGCTTCATCAGCCATTTTTGTGTCGTCACTGTTGGGATGAGACGGCGGACTTTGAGTCATCGTCTCTGGCCCTGCAGGCTTGTCTAGCCCTGCAGCTTTCGCAAGGCTGACCAAGGCCGCGCAGTGGGTACTGGCGACCTCAGCAGCTTGACGATCCCCACAATTATGACCAAAAATCAAGTTGAGCAACATAGCTTGTACCAGCCATAGAGGAGGCTTGTTGATGGATTCATTCGCCGCACTGGGTCCGTTCACCGCGGCTGTAAGCCCTGCGCGTCGGCGCTCGTCCAGGTAGTACAGGATTAGCTTCTTGGCAGCCTCAAACAGATCCTTCGCTACTATCTGCTCAAATTCGTACAGTGCCCCGATAGCAGCCATAGCGAGGATGAGGCAGCCGCCACCACCAACCATACCATCATGATTGTAGCTGTGTGAGGTGCGGAGCTGATAGGTGTAGGCCGGGGTATCGAAAGACAGAGTTGGAATGTGGAGAAAGGGCATGTGCGGGTGAAAGTACATGATGTAGGCATTCACGTAACGCTGAATGTCCATAGTACTAGGTATTGTCGCAGTCTGACCCTGCGCGGAGAGCGGCGAGCTGACCTGAGGCTGAGAGAAACGGCGCTGTGGATTACCCACCGCAAGGGCCTGTTGCAGATTGACAATCAGAGCCTGTCGTGTAGCTTCAGTAATGCTTTCAGTCGAGACCGAGGTCACTGAGCTGTGTCGCGCGCTACCGTTCATGGACGCTGAGGAAATACTGCCGGCATCAGATTGAAAGGTCATGGGCGCCTGGAAGTACTGGTTGGGCATACCAGGAATTCCTGTTGAAGGACTCATTGCCGATAGTGGTGGCGGCGAGGTCATGTAGAAGTCATTCTGCACGACTGGATCCGCGAGCTCCTGGGTCGGCAAAGTGTTTATCATCAGCTCTGGAAACACGGGTGCCATAGCTTCTGTATATGCCATGGGATTGATTTGAGAATGTGTGGGCATTGGGTGGTGCCACAACGCGCCGGATGTCGGTTGTCCTGACCCGTCCAGCATGACTTCATTGAAAGCACCTTGGCTAGCAGTGCTGATCGCTGAGGGAGAAGATCCTTCAATAGCGTTCTCGTTCGAGAACATCATCGAGTTATCCATGCCAGCACTCCATGCAAAATCATCCTCCTCGATAGGGTTATTGCCAGCAAAAGGATTGGCGAACTGCCTGAAGGGTGATTGCGGGTGAGCCAAGTTGGCATTGAAATGGTGCAGCTGGTTCGGATTGATGGTAGAACCGGACGAGTGGCCGAAAAACTTCTCAAGTTCAACGTCATCGGGTCCTTGTGCTCCTTGTATGGGTGCAGTCCGCAGCCCGCCTCCACCCATCCCTCCGAAACCGATATGCGTGTCTAGCCGTGGCAGTCCGTGGCCGTGGTTGCCAATCGCTGTAGACATGCCTCTGTAATCGAATTGATTGTGACCACCAAATCCAGAGATGCTGGCGTGGCGTGAGTGGCCAGGATGAACTCCATTGCCTGGAGACATCGACACATTATGAAGTGCAATGAAGTTGGCGTCGATGGCGCCGATGGTGTTGGCGCGCGGCCGCATGCTACCAGTACCTAGGATGATGCTGCTGGCATTGCTTGATATCGAATTCTTACGCACTCGGTTTGCGGAGTTCGTGGGTGGCAGGCCTGTCGTACTCTCTCGTCGTGCGTTGCGTGGTCTCGAAGAGGTCGCGCCCTGCTGATGCAGCTTCTGTTGGTGGCGCAACAACAGGTCGCGCCGCGCAAAACATCTTGTGCATTGTGGGCATTCGAAAGGCTTCTCTTTTGTGTGCGATCGCTCGTGGCGCTTGAGGTGCTCTAGTCGTGCAAAGGAGCGAGTGCAAGTGGTACAGATGTGCGGCCGCGGCTTATCAGTCTTGGGTGGAGGAAAGGTAGTAGCAGGAGGCTGCGTATTCTCAGGCTTTGCTGTTTGTATGGAAGCTGTAATTAGAGGTCTTGTTAGCTGTGAGCTGGCGCTTTGGATCGTGTTGCTTACTGTTGCTGCTGCCGCCGTTGCTGCTCACTGATTCGTCGCTCGGCAGATTTGCAGGCCCTGTGGGGCTTTCCGCGGGCGGGTTCGACATGGTAGATGGGGGATTATGGAGTGTCATAAGCGTGTTTCAATGCCGAAAGCTGTTCTCCTGGTATACAGAGACTGTCTCAGCAGCTTGCAGGCTGTCAGGGTAGTAGGTGGGTAAGACTGTTGAACAGTATGGGAGCCGCTGGATCGAGTTGGTGTTAGTCGTGATTCCAGCGATCTCGCCGGGCCCTGTCTAACAAAGAGTAAGAAGGGTGTAAGAAACGCTAGTCTAGAAATGTCAGCTGGAGAGCCAGTTGGCCGGCAGACCGGGTTCCAAGGGAAAGGTTGGTACCTTTTCCGAACTCGAACGTGCAGACCCTAGGCGTTGCAGTGGTTCTGAGACGTGTTGACTCCGAAGACCGAGGCTCTACCAAGGGTACAGAGTGAACTAGATGATTCAGTTCTGTTGCAAATATAACATATGACGTCCAGTCCAGCTGTTTTGGGGGGATCCAATTGAGCGCCCAAGATCGATATTGAGCGACGGGCGGTAGGTGCGATGGGACGATGAGGTAGGCAGCTGCTGGTAGGCGCGGCTCAGGATGGAAATGAGACGATGATTATTCAATGGAAAGAACCACAGGGACGGTAGATGCCCTTGGGCTAGTCGGGCCGCTCTCACACTGGTCTGCGTACGGATGCGTGCGTGGTGTTCACGGAAGGGTCCGGTAGCTGGAGGCCAGTGTTGTTGACCGCCGTAAACGCAATGGAGACACTGGGCGAATGCACGCAATAAGTATCGACCAGCAAACAGCGGGCGATGATGGCAAGACTGCTCAGTTGCGCCGTTTGTGGACTGAAACCCAGAATACAGAGCAGTCACGGCGTCAGAGGAAGCAATTGGAAGCTCTCTGCGCTGCAATTGGCTGGGGGCGACAGGAATCGAGTGGAGGGGCAGCCGAGAAGCTGGGGTATTGACCGGGATTCGTGTACCTTCTTCGCTCAAGCAGACAGAGAAAGAACAACCAAGCACACGAGAGATCAAAGAATAACAGCGACAACGTTCGCATAAGGTGTGACGATGGAGGCAGAGGCAACATCCAGCAGGCGGCGCAAGTGTCCAAGTAAGCAGATCGTCCAGGGCCAAAGCAGCGAACCAGAGGCTGCACGCGCGGTTGCATGACACACCAACGCTCCAAGCTAGACCCCAGAGCTGTTCGGCAGCAGACGCCTCGCTGCAGCAACCAGGGCCGTCGAGAACGGCATCGCGTCCTCGTCGTCGACGTTTAGCGTTTCCAGGGTCTGACTCCGCCGCCCGACCAGGCCCCGAGCAGATGCACACTTCGTCTAGAGGCGGCAACGATGAACAGCACACGCTGATCCTGATGCTCGACGACCCGCTTTGGAGCCCGGAAGCCGGCAGGCATCGCAGCGCCTCAGACGGCGCGAAATCCTCGCACACCTCATGCTTGGCCGCAGCAAGAGGGTACAGGGGTCTGGTGGCATGCAGCGCCTCGGCCCATCGTCGAAAACGGCTACGCGAGCACAGTATTGACTTTGAGCATGTCGAGTGCAACAATATCGGCCTCTCGTAATTGACCGTCCGAGTCCTCACTATTGGGTTACCCCTGATTGCGTTTCTGGACGCACTGTTTTCAATTTCGCCAGGCTGAGAGATTGGCAGGTGCCGGTATGTAGCGGGCCCTAAATTAACTCGCAGCAGTCGTCAATGTCACTTGCCCACAGAACTTTATCAAAACACACCCATGCAGGTTCAGCTTTTATGAAAGGACCAAGCGCGGCATGGCTTTGCGATCTTGAGTCGACACTGAGCGGGAAATGTTGAGCGCTGTGCAATCCTTCCATTGCTGGCGGCGCACCCAAAGCACGAATCTGCTGACGGTCGTTGGCAAGCGCCGAACTACATGAACAGCCACAAAGACCGCACGCTACGAAGTGCGCGGCGCGGTCATGCCCTGGCAGAGGAAATGGACGCGGATGGTGACATGGTCCGCAATACGTACCCTCTTCGCTGCAGCGCTGGTGCTCTCTTCACCGATGTCAGCTCCGCGTAGCCTTCGCGTAGCGTCCGTGTGCGAAAAGTCTGGGGAAGCTGGAGCTGTTGATTTGAATCGAAACATCCAGTGGACGGGGCCGTTGTCTGGCCCATGGCTTCCCCACAGTCTCAGAACAGCTTAGATCCGGCGCACTCTCGTGCAGACGGCCAGTGCTTCCACGCAATCGGTTGATTGGAACCGCTTACAGCCCACTTCGACTTCTCCGAAACGGCTCGCCAGTTCCTTTGAAGACCCAGGCCATAGCCCTGGCCCGTCGATGCAGCGCTGCCACACCAAGGTCCGCCAGCGCCGATCAGGGCCGTTTTTGCAAATCCCGCCTGGCCGGAGGCATGAAGACGGACTGTCAATTGAACTGATATGGGCAGCAGCACGTTGTCGAACACATGGCCACAAGAGGGCCACATCCCGCGACTTGCATCACGCCGCCGAGGCGACGAGAGCGATTTAGGACCAGCCTGTAAGACTCGGAAACAAAGGACCCTGTCCAGTACACGTCTCGTACCAATGCAGAGACCCGCCAATAACGGATCACTGTGGGTACATATTTTGCTGCACATGACCCTCCAGAGCGGGCCCTGACTACCTGCTGCTTGAGCAGGCAGTAACGGCCAGCCATCCAGAACTCTCCGCTGATCTCCTAGTCCCAACTTTGGAACGTCATCACGTTTGACGACAACTGTTTTGAGCGCATCTTGCAAAGCCGCGATGTACTCTCACCTTGTCCAAAGCCAAGCTCTCACTACATGGCTAGACTCCTGCCTCAGTAGATACCTGGCCATCGCTCCTCACGGGCAGATCCTGACCGTCTCAGAGACTGGCGTACGACGTGACGTTTACCGTTGCCTGCAAACCAGTATTGATGCTGCTGTGCATGCGCGCTGTCAAGCTCGTGGAGATCAGCGCTATGCATCTTTATTCCACAAGCCAGCCGCTGAACTACGTCAACCGAGGCAGGCCGCGGGCACTTGTTCGATATCGGGTAATTCGAACAGCCCAACGAAGATCCAACTCAATGGTTATCAAGAACACGTTCCGTCACAGTACACAACTTTCACTTGACGTTTCTGATCAGCGATCAATTGCTTTAATCAGCCAAAGCTCGGCCCACCATGCAACACAGAACATAGGGATCGCTCGCCGAATTTCGAAGACCGCTGATCAAAACAATTTTCCGCAGTAGGCGAACCTCTCACGGCTCCTCGTGGGCTGTTCCTCCATCCCGCTGAGTCAGCACTCAATTTAGCACCAGCAATCGCGCAGATCATCAGACAACTACTATCTCACCAATACAACAACTGATTGCAATTGAGTCTCCTCGCGACAGCATGAATACAAGCTCCGATATAGTTCATTAAGGATTGCTATTTTCGGGCCACCTTCAATTGCTAGCGCAATTGGCACTGATGTTCGCTCGGCGCACAAATGCTGCCTGCCTATGACGTACCACCTATTGCCAACGTACAGTACTCGGGACGGAGGTCGACGATACAGTCTACCAGTATGTTCCGATCAAGGCGGCATCCGCGCATAGACTCGATGACGAGCATCTGCTTCTTGCCGTCCGTATACGCACATGGGAGGTACAGCCAATCACATGACGGGGACTATTCTATAATAGGAAATACCGACGGAGCTCACGCCACCAGACACCTTTCAGGCTTTCCCCAGACGCTTGCCATACGCTTGCCGCCCATATCTCAGTGCCTGCACAGAACTACCCTATCAGCTCATGCATAAAGCCACAAGTTGGAGTATATTCACATTGGATCATGTAGAAGTAAGGCAGACTGTGAAAAGTAAGACCTGTGCTGATCGAGTCTGGAAGCGCAGAGCCTACGAATCCTTCATAACAGTTCGCACGAGCGACGGTTCGCAGCTGTCGCGTCGCACCAGACGTCTGTTACCGGTGTGCTGTGCCTTTGTTACACTAGCTGATCGCAGGCATTTGTAAGTAGCACATGAGTTGCTTCCTTCAGCAAAGTTTGACGGCAGTTTGCCCCCTTATCGTAAGACTGCACATGTCTGATATGTAACTCTTGAGCAGAAAAGCACTGTACAGCCGCCTAGCTAGCAGCCCGCTCCGCTTTTGTTGAAATGACTACCTCAGGACCTCTTTGCGGGATGTATAGCTGGCTCAGCAGCGTGCAGCCTACCGTAGTCAGGATTCACTGTACGTACCTCGCCACATCCTTCGACAGCCTGCTGACATTCGATTGGTCGCTTAGCCCTGAACTCTTTCCTGACGCTCAAGCAAAAAGATCCAGACGCTCATTCCACAATTTTCCCAGGGCGGGAACGCTCTTACTACACCATCATGCATTGCTGCGCATCATGACGAAAATATCACTTATCCGTAGGTCAACTTGGTCCTCTTTTTTCCGTCAGGAATTGCGGACTGTATTCCGCGATTTCTGAACGCCGACGTTCTGCTGGCGGCAATTAACACTGTAACCGTGGCCTTGCAGCCTTCCAAGCCTGTTGGTCGTTCGCGCGGCTCGGTCTATCCCTCTTCCGCTTCCCGAAGCTGGTCGGCAGTTGCATCACGGAGCTCTGGCTGAAGCCTCACGATGCACCTCCGGCCCGACGCTTTCTTCCAGCCTTTATCTTGCCAGCAAGCGGCAGCGGCACCAGCAGCCACCTCATACGTACCGAGAAGGTACAAGAGCTTCTGTAGAGGCTGCTAGTGTCGTTTCAACCTGTTCCTATTCCACAATGCATCTTTGATGTTGTGGTTTGAGGTCGTGGTTTTGCCGCTTCAGGACCCTGGAGTTATCTCGGGACGCCTAATTCGCTCTCGTCTGGACCCTGCTTTGGTGACGTCGCTCATGTCACGATAGAAAGAGCACCTTCGGTGTCAGAAGCAACTTCATAGCAAGGATCCTCTCGCCATCTGGGGACGGATGGAACCTCAAGCGCAAGGACGCCCCTCGGTTGCTGCGCCCGGGGGCGCCCGTAAAAAGTTGCTCCACTTAGTCTGCACCAAACCGGAACAAGGCGAGTTCAACAAGGACAACGACCTCGCCGTGAGAAGTGGAGCATTGGCTCAACAGAACTTTGAACTTGACCGGCTCGCCAGCAGTATCTCGAGTGGGATTTAGCCTTGCCTCTTCGCTTCGAAAACCTCGCCCTCAGTCCACGGAGTTTGCTGTCACTGGAAGACCATCCACTGTGACTAAGGTCTATAACATACATAGTCTCATGTCACCCCACGCTGCCCATCCACATTTCCTCAAAGACGGCAGCCCATTAACGGACTTAAGACGCAAGCGATTGCTTGCAGATGTTGAGGCTCTACGCAGGACTGGCTTCCGATTTTCGGCTACTGGATTGCGGCGAGATACCCGTGCTGCATGCTTTGCAAGTCCTCACATCGGATCATGGTGCAGACAACTAGCACAGGCTTCTGCGTGCAAGATATTTGAGATAATCTTGGAGGCGTTCGACTCATCGGTAGGGGCAGGGTGGCAGGTAAGCAACACTGCGTCAGCATCGCGACATTTGTAGGCCTAAGCGTTTCACCTTTAGCCGCGCGGCCAGTGCTGATTGTATTATCAGCGACAATGTGCTACGCTGACTGACGCGGATGATGTACATTTTTCTATACTTGTGAAGGCGTACGCAATGGGTCCATATGCAGCACGTATATTCACACCTTCTCCTGCCCTAAAAGAGTCTGGCTGAGGTGGTCACGGCGCCTTCTCTCGACATCAGACTTACTCCTGGCAATCGTGTGTATCGTTCTCGCCCTAGTATCGTCTGTATTAGTCCCATACATGTGAAGACCTCTTTCTTCGCCCGTTACAACTCTCTTCAAATGACCGAACGAATGTCAATGTTTGCACAAACATACTGCGAATGGGCAAAAATTTACCCAAAGGTGGAACAGCGAGCATAGCAAGGACAAAACCGGGCTTAAGTGAGTCGTCTGACAAAGGACAGTCAAGAATATACAGTCTGCAGCCTTCCCTCTATAGCGTTCGTCCTTTAGCGCCGCCAATGAACTCCTTTCTTCTGGCTCTCGCTGCGTTCGGTATGTGGTGTTGCCATATTCCGAAAAGTAGTTTCCACAATTCCCCGTTTTCAAGGCTGCCAGGTCAAGAATGCTCACTGGTTTTGTCTTTGTTCAGTAAGAATTTTTGGAACACTAAGTTCGAGGGTTACCAGTATGTGGCGGGGCTCTTGCTGATCCAATCTCTAAGGCAACGTGATAGAAGGCGTGTGTAACATGCTACTACACTCCGTCTAATTCATGAGTTAAGGCTAGATTTCATGATTCCGTTGGCCGTCTTAGGGGGTCCTTGTGGCTTCCGTCATGGATACGATCTGATTGTGATGAACAAGAATCATCAAGACCGTGCACCAATGACTTCAATGAACATTCAGACTGACAATGCGGAAGAGTGAAAGGATATCAACATTTCGGGTCTGTTATTCGATATCGATTGTCTGCATATGTCATGGACAATATAGGTAGGAAGTTGTTGTTGTGTGCTACAAACCTGGCAATATGGGGGGTTATGTGTGTCAAAATCTCATGCATTGGGTCGACATCGAGCTATACTTCCCATCTATACAGATACTTTCCGCCATGTTTTTCCGGTTTCCCGAGCATCCCGGATTTCCTTCGAGCCTTGACCGCAGCACAGTGTCGCTCAAACATGTCATTTCTACCCAATACCGGCACCTCCGACACACGGACACTCAGAGCCTCGACTCGGCCTCACCACTGACGTTGAGCCCTTTGACGAACCCTAAAACCCGCTTCACTAAGTCCCCAACAACTTCTTCCGGATCGCCGTCAAGATTGTGGTGTCCACCTTCTACGACTCCACCATGCACCTCATCCACACTAGCACCTCCCTCCACTACGAATCGCGACCAGCGACTCAGCAGCGCCCGTTTATCCGTGCTTCTATGCACAAATGGATCCTCGCTGCCCAACAAGAACATAACCCTCACATGCGCAGGGATGCGCCCAAACGTAGTCCTCAGCGTAGCATCCTCCAGATCAGTAGAGAAGTAGTCGTCGTCGCCGCCTTTAGCGAGGAGAGAATTCGTGCGGTACGCGGAAATGGGCGCGCCGAGCTCTTTTTGCACGATATTGTTGGAGCGTGGCACGATCTCACGGTCGTCGCCGGACGCGATTAAGCGCTGGGCGTGGGCTAGCACGGCGGCGCAAGATGCTTTCTCGGAGTCGGAGGAGAGGAGAAAGGACCATGCTTCTCGGTCGCTTACTCCGCCTTGCAGGATCGCGGCGCAGATGCGAGGTCGCGTGGGATGCCCTGGATGCTGTTAGCATACTACTGAACACGGCTTTGGAGTCCTGTCCGAGCGAGCATGATGACAAAGTAGTGGACAGAGAAAGGAAAGCTTGCATGTCGGAGCGAACGAATGGATAGAGCGAGCTGCCCAGAACTAGGCGAGGAAGCAACATACCCTTGCCAACAAGATACTCCATGATGTCCTGACACCCGGTCGAGTGCCCCATAAGTACGACCATCTTCCCCGGCCTCAACTTTTGAAAGTACTCGACGCATTGCGCAAGCTCTCTCGCATCTTTCGCCAACGAACCCGTCCCCCAGCCCCTGTATGAGCTGGACAGCAGGACTTCAGCAATGGCCCAGTCTGCATTTAGATTCTGCGCGATGGTCGATGGGTATCTGAACGCATTAGTTAAGGTAGTATAAAGGTTATCATTATCATTGTTGGCGTAAATTCGAGAAGAAATAAGGGGTATAGAGATCCTAAGTAAGAAGAGGACTCACTGCACTGTAAGTAATCCATCGCCTAGGCCACCGATCCAGAGCAGTGTATTCGGGCTGTTTTTGTCGTTGCTCGAGTGTGCGCCAGCGTGCTCAAAGGCGATGTGTTTTTCTGAGTACTTGTGTGCGGTGCCTGAGTGCGCCATTCTAATCTGCTCTGACGTAGGGAAGTTTGGGGACAGCTGTTGTGTCGTGGACTTGCGAACAGCGAACAATGGAAGTCAGTGTGAGATGCAGCGTGATGTCAGATCAACAGGATCAGATAAGATTACAGCATTGGAAGACGTGAACGAAGCTTTGGAGCTATGCAGCTTTGAAGCATTGCTTTGCCCCTCATTAGCCAAGCACTGGGCTTTATCGATAATGGTGGGCTGCCTGATCGATACGTGAATCAGGATGGAGGTCGACAGGCACCACCAATGACAAGGGAACCAGCACTATAAGGGTCATGGAAGAGGACTTGTGACATGTTTGTTATGGCTATGCTCTTTCTGCAAGTTGTGTCTTGATGAGCCGCTCAGACATGAATTTTGAGACCTGCATACGTATTGAAGTAGCTTGCGCTTTTACGCAATCCTCACAGTCCAGGAATGGTCGTCTCGTCGTACATGTCTTCCTGCCCCTCCAGTGATTCCTCCGCCCTCCACGGACCAGCTTTCCCAAGTGTAGCCGCCGTGAGTTCCGTTTCGTGACTGACGGAGCTGCAACATGACCATTCCGGGAACCGATGACGTGAATCAACGTGAAGCGGTGAGATATTGCACTCCTGTTGAACATGGCCAGATGCTTGGAAATCGAAGACAAAATCAAAAGCAAGCGTGAATAGACTGCTCCTTAGGTACAACTGAAGGAGCGAAAGCAGGCGATGCAGGTGTCGAGTTCGCAATACTAAGAGAGGTGTAGTTATCTTGCTTGCTCTTTCTCTGACCTTGTTGCAAACCAAGCTCACAAGTGAAGGCCTCTACAACGTACAAGACTAGTGGTGAATAGGTGCTGATGATGTTCGACAGGCTTGACATCGTGAAATTGACTACAGCGAGGTTTGAAGTTTGGTGCGAACCGCGAGGCGACGCTACGTGTTTGAAAGCTCATATCGAAAGATATACTGGTTGTAAGTAACGCTGCTCCGCTTAGTGTTCATCCAAGGGGTGTGGCGTCTGCCCAGGTGCAAACTAAGCACACAAAATGCCAAAAAACAGCAGCGAAGTTGAATCTTTAGCGGCATTATTATCAACCGCCCATCAACCAGAGCTTGACTTCAGATGTGCAGTATAAGGCTGCATTTTGAGACTGATAATGATCGAGGATCACACATGACTTGGCGCTCAAAGGTGATCTGACCAGCTTCCCTTGCATTGCAGGAACCCTGTGTCTTCAGCTGTTGATGATGATCTGATGCAAGTTACTGCACTTTTCACAGCAGATTGTCAAATGCTTCGGAGGAGCCGATAAGGTCGCGAGGATCGACGATATTATGCCTGGTCAACGCCATGTGTATGTGGCGCTACTATAGCACTGTTTTGGCAGCGTCTAATCAAAGTTGAAGAATGCGTCGTCGAAAGCGGAGTCAGCGCCTTCTGGATTATCGTAGTCGTCGAGGTTGAACAGGTCGTCGAGATTGTTGGTGGTCATGGTTTCCATGGGCTCGTCGATGTTGATCGTATTATCGTCAGCGGGAGCGGTTGGTTTTGTGTCTAGTGGATCCTGGGCGGGCATGGTCACCTTTGCGTCATCTGCTGGAGCTGGAGCCGGTTGGGCAGATTCATTGAGCTTAGGCTGCTCCACTGGCGGTTTTGCGTCGCTGGTCATATCTGGAAGATCAGGCATGGGGAAGTCGAGGTCCATGTTCGCGCTCGCTCCGTTGTTATTGTTGTTATTGTTGTTATTGTTGTTATTGTTGTTATTGTTGTTATTGTTGTTATTGTTGTTATTGTTGTTATTGTTGTTATTGTTGTTATTGTTGTTGCTGTTGCTGCTGCTGCTGCTGCTGTTATTATTATTATTATTATTATTATTGTTGTTGTTGTTGCTGTCCTCGCTGCCTTTTTGGTTTGCGAAGTCCTCGAGCCCACGAAGAAGGGAGGGTCCCTCGTCAAGTGTAAAGTCCATGTCGCCAGATGTATCCATCATGTCGCTGTCATTGTTGGTACCGGATGCCATTGCGTCTCCGAACTCGAAGTCAAAGTCGAATTCGTGCTCTTGCGTAGTCGAGTTGGCAGGCGTTGCGTCGAAGAGAGGATCTGTGGGCGGCGCAGTGGTGGCAGTGTTCTCGGTCGCTGGTGGCTGAACAGGCTCCTCCTTGATCTTGGGCGATGCTTCAGGCGACTTGGCTTTGGTGAGCTGCTCCACGGGTGCTGGCGGTGGAGCCTCAGCTAGAGCTGGCGTTATGGCTTCTGGCTTCACGGTCACTTCCTCCTTCGTCACGGGCACGCTGAAGCGCGACTCTGCGACTGCGCGTGCTTTCTCGGCCTCATGCTGCTTCGCTGCTGCCTCGCGCTTCTTGCGGTCCTGCTTGAGCAAGGCAAGATCCCTTCGCAGCACGGTCTGCGCCAAGCGGACCTCGTTCTCGAGCTCGTCGAGAGCGTCGTTGAAGCGCTCATTCGCTGCAGGGACCGCGCGCTGCAGGCCCTGCTTCATGCGCCCAACACCGCCACCGGCCTGGTGCTCCTTGATGAAGCGACCAGCTGTCAGAAGCTGCGAGCTTGGTCAGCGTATTATTCGCAAAAGGTCATGGTCGATATCCGTACGACTAGGTTTAGCATCCCCTGCAACTGGTCCAGATTGGGGTTTCCTGCGGCCATGCGGGGCTTTGGCTGCTCGGGCGCAGGCGCCTCTGTTTTGACGGCCTCCATTGCGTTGTGTATCGCAGCTGTGAGAAGGCGGCGCGATGTGTGAGGGCAAATGATGCTTGAACGTTGCTGCACGTCTCAAAGAAGGGTCCCGCTAGGCCATCACTAAGCTTCCGTCTCTACGAACTGGCCCGGTATCAGGAACACTCTTCTGGAATGCACTAGCACTCTTTGGCGTGACAATACACAGCCAAGCCTGCTGCAATCTCACGCACCGCGCACAATTGCATTGTCTGCATTGTCTGCCAGGCGTCCGAGGACAACAAGCCGACAAGTCAGCCCACTCGCAGCTCCACCAGGGCCTCGCGTATGGTTCGCAGACCTGACCCGCATGGTGAGCTCGCGAATAGGCCTCAAGCCTCGTAATTTACTGTGTACAGCGGGCGGCTCGCTGCTGTACCATGGTAGGGCTAGCTGCCGGCCCGCGCTGCATCAACCAGGCGCCGGTCTAATCATCTCGCAGCCACAGCGACACCTTTCTCTCTCCTCCACCCCACAGTTGGAAGAAGCCCAGAAACAGCTACCTGTCGTTGTTTGGCGCAGGGTCCGTCTCTCGTCTTTTTCGCATCTCCTTTTGCTGTCTCCTTGTTCCTTCTCTTTCGTGTTGTCAGTCACAGTGTAGGTTGCTGAGCTCGCGCCTGCCTTAACGATTTCCTTGCCGCCTACACGAGCAGCTGTCAACACCCCGCCTCGCTCCTCACCACTACTTTCCGTCCTGCCGTCCTGCTTGCGCCGCCGACCCTCTCGCATCCTCTGTCTCGTCGCACGGTCCTCGAGTCTGCAGCATAGAAATAAAATATTTCAACTAGCCTGTTACCGCTTATCCTACTGGCGCATTCCCTCCCACTAGCTATGGCCGACTCTGCACCTCCTGGCACTAACCTGCCTCCCCCACCGCCCGCCGCTGGACCCCCCGGCTACGATGGCCAGCAGGGCAGCACTCAGCAGCACATGCCTCCTCCTGCGCTCGCCCCTGTGATCATCCCACAGAACACCAACCCTATCCCGACTGCGATCAGCTCGCCCATGTCTGGTGGTGTCATGTCCCCCACCAGCGCTGGAGGCTATACTCCGCGCCGCGCTGCGCCCGAGCCGAACAAGAGAGCATTGTATGTCGGAGGCCTGGACCCTCGTGTCACTGAGGACGTTCTGCGCCAGATCTTCGAGACCACTGGCCACGTCCAGAGCGTCAAGATTATCCCTGACAAAACCGCAAGCTCCCCTACTGTAAGTTGCGACTGCATTTTAGCGATATGCACTCACGGCATCCGTCAGCTGTGCCTGAGCGTTGTACAGATGGGAAGAAATTTAGCTGACATGTGAGTTTAAAGGGCTTCAACTACGGATTCGTCGAGTACGATGACCCTGGCGCGGCCGAGCGAGGTATGCAGACACTCAACGGCCGCCGTATCCACAACAACGTAAGCAAAACTTTGTGTGATCTAAGACTAGTTCTGACGAAAGCCAGGAAATCCGCGTGAACTGGGCTTACCAGTCCAACAACACTGCGAAGGAGGATACCTCGAACCACTTCCACATCTTCGTCGGTGATCTCTCCAATGAGGTCAACGATGAGGTTCTTCTCCAGGCCTTTTCCACCTTCGGCCCTGTCTCCGAGGCTCGTGTCATGTGGGACATGAAGACCGGCAGGTCTCGTGGATATGGTTTCGTTGCCTTCCGCGATCGTCCTGATGCTGAGCGTGCGCTCAGCTCCATGGACGGTGAGTGGCTTGGTTCTCGTGCTATTCGCTGCAACTGGGCCAACCAAAAGGGCCAACCTTCTATCTCTCAACAGCAAGCTATGGCGTCGATGGGCATGACCCCAACCACTCCCTTTGGTCATCACCACTTCCCCACTCACGGCGTACAGAGCTACGACATGGTCGTGGCGCAGACTCCTCAGTGGCAGACAACCTGCTACGTCGGCAACCTTACCCCTTACACTTCCCAGTCTGATCTTGTTCCTCTCTTCCAGAACTTTGGCTATGTTACCGAGACTCGTTTCCAGTCTGACCGTGGATTTGCTTTTATTAAGATGGACACCCATGAGAACGCTGCCATGGCCATCTGTCAACTCAATGGATACAACGTCAATGGTCGTCCCTTGAAGTGCAGCGTAGGTCGAGTCGATTCCTTTATCACTTTTCTTTTGCTTACTCTTGATACAGTGGGGTAAAGATCGCCCACCAACCGGCCAGTTCGAAGGCTACTCGCCTGCAGGCCCCAGCCCAGCTTACGCTCAAGCGCCTGGCGCGTACTTCCCTCAGTATGGTGGCGGACCAGGTGGTCCCATGTCACCTTCAGGTGAGCGGCACCGGAGGAAGCTACAGTACCGAAAAACACAATCTAATGCGCGGGCAGGACCCAGCCCCGGCGGACAACCTTTTGCCCAGCAGCAAGCCGGCTTTGGAGGTCCTGGCATGAACTACCAGCAGATGCAACCGCAGCAGATGCAGCCCGGTAGTGCTGGTGGCTACGGTCGTGGTGCTCCCGCTCCTCAGCAGCAATGGGCTCAGCCTGGCCAGGGCGGCTTCAACCAAAATGGCTTCGGCGGCTACCAGGGCTAGGTTCCTGTTTTTCGCCTTCGTCACGTTTCGCATCGTCCAGCCTCTACCTTCGACATGCCTGGTTGTTTACAAGGCACTTCTTGATTAGCGTCGATCTTCGCATCCTCCTATCTGCTATCTACCATGTCCTTACAAGGAAACTGTGTTCCGTCAGGACGGGGCGACGGTGTGCTATTTTGTCTGGCAAATTCTGTTCTGGTTCTTAGTGCGACTACCCTCCGTATGTTTCCTCCTGTCTGATCTGGCGGACTGTCTTGTTGGGCCTGTCCACAATGAGCTACGGTCGTCGCTCAATGGATTTCCTTACATTGCGTTGCTCTCGTTACGACGGGCTACATGCCTTTCACAATCTCTCTTCTATCTAAGTTGATGTCGATCTACATTTCGATCTACTCTGATCTTCCTTTGACTTTCAAAAAGCATGTGGGATGTTTGCATGGCGCTCAGTTGCATACCCATATCTGTTGTCTGAGCGAGGTGCTACGGCCGTAATTCCTTATCGACATGATTTATTTGATTCAACGACCTTCCCTGCATTCTCACGATAGCTAGTCCAAAAGTGTTGCATAGCTAGGCGGATGCTAGCAGACCGTAGAGAGAGTACATGTTGCACTTGCTAAGACTTAATGATACTTCAGTAGAGGCTGCACATACCGTGCCCGTGCACCTCGTGGGCCTGTTCAGCTCACGGGCCACCCCACCTTCTTTGAGCAATACTTTGCACCCCTATAACTCAACACCACAATGCCAGTAAAGGAAGCCCTTGCAGAGTTAGACAGTTTAAGACCAGGAGAACAGTTTTCGTACCGCACTCTAGCCAAAAAACATGGCTGTTCTCGTACTACGTTGACGCGCCAACACAAGGGTCAAGCACCCCCGCGGGAAGATACTATCAACTCCCAACGTCTATTACACCCACGCGATGAGGCAGAGCTTGTAAAGTACATCAGAGGGCTTACAGAGAGACACTTAATGCCTACAAGGCAGATGATTATTAATTTCGCGACTCCTTTGTGTGCCTGGGAGCCATCTGATAGCTGGGTTACCCGCTTCCTCAGCCGTCACTTCGACACTCTCCTCACTGCCTGGTCCACACCCATGGAATCTGTGCGTCACCAAGCTGACTCGGGTGAGAGATACAGGCAATACTTTAATCTTCTGCATTAAAAGATGGCTGAATACAAGGTGCTGCCTAAGAACATGTACAATATAGACAAAAAGGGGTTCATGATTAGGGTTATCTTAAGGATGAAGAGATGCTTTAATAGGGTGCTGTATAAGAAGAAGCAGAACAAGCAATCACAGCACGATGGCAATCGAGAGTGGGTGACGGTGCTAGCGACGATATGCGCAGATGGATCAACTCTTCCCCCAGGCATCATCTTTCCAGCAGCTGGTCCTGCAGTGCAGGCAAGCTGGGTACACAATATCGATCCAAGGAAGCACTCTATCCACTTCACAACGTCACCAAATGGATGGACAAACAACGATCTAGGGGTGACGTGGCTAGAGCAGGTCTTTGATCGCTACACTAAGGCCAAAGCACGGAGAAGGTGGAGGTTACTGATCCTTGACGGCCACGGCAGCCACGTAACGAAGGACTTCATCAACTACTGCGACGAACACAAGATTCTGCTGCTTATCTTCCCCCTCACGCTACCCACACTCTCCAGCCATTAGACGTAGTCTGCTTCAAGTCACTGAGCCAGAACTACTCAACTGAGCTTGATACACACAACCACAGGACGCTGGGATGGCTGCCTGTCGATAAGGCTGATTTCTTCTCACTGTTCTGGCCTGCCTGGGTTAGCACCTTTACAGAATCGTTGGTGTTGACGGCCTTTGAAGCTACAGGAATACATCCCCCTAACGCCACACCCCGAACATCAACTTTTCCAGGTCAGCGAAAGGTCGATTTCCATCGATTTTTCGTCCAAACACGACTTAAATGCCTTCGTAAATCTGTTTCCCAACGTCCTGTCTCCGCTGCAGGCGTTGTGGCCGGCGCGCTGCCCTGTTTTGTCTTTCAGCTCTTCGCTGAGCTGAAATCTTTTCAAAATGGCCCGTGCGCCACTCAGTTTTACACGTTCGGTCGAAGGCCACAACCACCGTTAAGACAAGGAGACAGCTTTGCCACTCCCTGTTCTTACAAGATATGGGCACCTGCCAGGCCTAAACACAAAGGCTCTCCATGCGAAGAGCCACGGCACGATTCGACAGAGCACCGGCTCTCAACACGCAAACAAGGCAGCCAGCATGGCCTTACATTCCACGACTTCTAAGAGATAAAGAAGAAGGATGGCCTGGCTCTGCCTTCCTACTACACCTATCTCCTTCGACGCAGGCATGGCCAAGCCTAGTACAAAGGCTCTCCTCGCGCAGAGCCACGGCCTTGATTCGACAGAGCACCGGCTCTCCACACCCACCCTCTCTTCCCTTCTCTCTCTTACGGCACTTCACTGCCTTTGAACATACACAAGGGATCCTCCCTAATGTACACAAACTGCTCAGTCTCCCCAACTGGACGGGGAGCTGTAGTTCTGACATGGTAGCAATACCCGCGTAGGCAAGAAATGCTTTCTAAGGTAGTGTGTTAGCACAGTAATTCCATAGCTTAGCACGTCGTATATGCCCTTCGGGAGGCGAGATGATGGATTTAATCCTCATCAACTAGACGTAAAATGAATACCAACCAACCAACCAATCCCCCTAACGCCAACGTTATCCTTGAGCGTTTCAGAACACCAACACCCTCACCTATCAGGACACCTCCAGAGCAAATAAGACCTGCTGCTGCACCTATTGAGCCTAACTGGCTAAAGGCAAAGACGTTGCTTCGAAGTGCAGTAAAGGATTATCGCAGTGCTGAGGCTGGGGCATTAGAACAGGAGATTCACCAGCTCCATGTTCAAAATGAGCTTATTTTACATGAGCTACAAGGTATCAAGCAAAGTATAGAGGATAAGAAGAGGAAGAAGGCAAAGCAGAAAGTACTTCCTCTGTACTCACACACCTTGAATTGGCAGGGGGGCGCTGTGTGGTGGAGTCCTCATTCAAAGCGTGAAGCTGATGTGCGCAACACTGCAATTAAGGAGTACAACCTAGAACAAGAGGCAGCAAAGAAGACTAGGCAAGAGCTACAGCACCAGGCTAGGCTTCTCAAGGAGAAGGAAAAGCAGGAGAAGCGTGTGGCGAGAGAGGAAGCCAAGGAGAGGCGTGAGAAGGAGAAGGCTGAAGAACGCGCAGCAATTGACGCTCGGAAAGCAGAGAGAGAGCGTCAAAAACAAGCTCGCGACGCTCAGCAAAGTATTCAATTGCCTACCCAAGGCAAGCGTAAGGCTCCACGTCAGTTGCAACTAAAAACAAAGAAGAAGCATTGTAGTACTGCTGGGCGTAGTCAGGGGGTGGCTCATAGGCCTTCCCCAGCATCTCCGGCTACATACAACAGCCGCGGCCGCAAAATTGCTCCACCAAAAAGATACGAGTAGCAGGCATCGTCGCATAGGTATATAGATCACAGCACCAAAAAATCATATCAATTTAGCTATTGTACGTGGCTCAATAACCTCAATTCTGTGAGTTGCAAAAGATGGTGGGGTGGCCCGTGAGCTGAACAGGCCCACGAGGTGCACGGGCACGGTAACACATCAATTCATAAGTCCTCTATCCTAGATGGCCTGATCTAAATGCTAGTGATGGAAGGTTTTGATTCTGGTTGCCTTGTTAGGGTCCAAACGGCCGGGGCAGGTACATCACGTGGGGCGCCACCGTAACTAGGTAATCGCGAGTCGCGTCTACGCGTAAGTGGGTCCGACTCACCAAATGTACAACATCCTCGACACGCTCACTTTACTGCTTTTCTTTCTCGTCGCTGCCTTCTTTTGCTGTATGCTTTACGCTTTTACAAAACTAGGTGCGTCGCTACGATTGTTTCCTGCGAAGGGGCCGCAGCTTCCACTCCTGCGCGCGCACCGTTCTCGAACTCACCTCTCCCCAACGCCCCGGCGGCCACAACGGACTGAATCTGCCCCTCACCATTTCTACGGCTACCTTGCTGCCCGGCCGTTCACCACTATGAACATGCTTCAGCAAGCTGTGCAGGAGCACGACGCCGTCTACGCCGCCGCCGCGCCTCCTGCCTCGAACCCCGCCTTCAAGCAGCCCTCACTTGCCAATACATTGAACCGCACAGCATCTACGCAACGATCTGGGACGCGTCCTGTCACGTTTGGTGCCAACAACCTTGCAAAGAGGAATGCTGCAGGCGCTACGCAGGTGGTACATGGGACAAAACGAACATCAAGTGGACTGGCGAAGTCATGGAGTTCTAACGAAGACATATTCGAATATCCAACACTCACTATCTCTGAGATGGAGAGCGAAAACGATTTCCCTGCCTACCGAACACCATCGCGGAGTAGTAGCGGTGGTCTAGCTACAGCTCTGTTCGACGAAGACGACTTCGATAGTGATATCGATCTTGATGTTGAAGACCCAGCAACAAAAGGCACCGTCACATACCCGAAGCTTCCTCCTGTGTCGCCGACAGGATACTCGTCGCGCCCGCAGTCGGTGCAACCCAAGATCGAGCTTGATAGCAGCCAGCCCATTCCATGGTCATCTTCCCCAGCCGAACACTTCAAGACACCGCCCAAACCGCAGCCACTAAAGAGTAAGCGCCGCGCGCTACCCTGGTCCCAGCAGCAGTCACAGCCTAAGCAGCAACTCACGCCAGAGCCAGAAGAGGATGCGACAGCGAATAAAAGGCAGAAATCAGCGACAGGCACAGCACAAAGGCCTTACACGCCCCAAGCGAAAGAGCTCTCGAAATCACAGTTCCCATGGAACACGACCGCAAGTGCAATGAAGTTGCAGCAGAAGACCTTAAGGGAACAACACAAGGCAAAGGTGGCTGATAGCGTAGACGATACAGATAACGTGAAGCGCAAAAAGAAGAATGCCATTGCCAAAATGTTCTTATCAGATGAACAGAAGAACGTAGTGGATCTGGTCATTGCGCATAAGAAGAGCGTGTTTTTCACAGGTTCTGCTGGTATGTGTTCGACACGGATGTGTATATATTACGGATCTAACCTTTACAGGAACCGGTAAATCTGTTCTGCTGCGCGAGATCATCTCCGGACTGCGGAAGAAGTTTATTCGAGAGCCGGATCGGGTTGCTGTTACAGCATCGACCGGTCTTGCAGCGTGTAACATTGGAGGCGTCACAATACACAGCTTCGCAGGCATCGGTCTTGGCAAGGAGCCTGCAGAAGATCTCGTCAAAAAGATCAGACGGAACGCCAAAGCAAAGCAGCGATGGATGCGTACCAAGGTTCTGATCGTGGACGAAGTTTCGATGGTTGACGGCGACCTCTTCGACAAGCTGGAGCAGATTGCCCGTACCATTCGGAACAATGGACGACCATTTGGCGGCATTCAATTAGTTATCACCGGTGATTTCTTCCAACTGCCGCCCGTGCCAGAGTTTGGCAAGCCATCAAAGTTTGCGTTCGATGCCGGAACATGGACCACATCCATCGAGCACACCATCGGTCTGCACCACGTCTTCCGTCAAAAGGACCCTGTATTTGCGGGCATGCTGAACGAGATGCGTGAAGGGCGAATGTCGAGCGAGTCAATAGCAAATTTCAGGAAGCTGGAGCGGCCGTTACCCGCTTCAGAGGGAAACATTGAGGCAACAGAACTCTTTCCAACCCGCATGGAAGTCGATCGCGCAAATACCCTCAGGATGCAGCAACTGCATGGCGATACATTCAGCTTCGAAGCACGAGATGGTGGCACCATTACCAACAAGGAACAGCGCGATAGACTGCTCCAGAGCTGCATGGTCCCAGAAGTCGTACATCTGAAGAAGGGTGCTCAGGTCATGCTAGTCAAGAACATGGACGACACGCTTGTCAATGGCTCTTTAGGCAAGGTCATTGGCTTCATGACAGAACAGCAGTTTACCTTCTGGAAGGAAAACGAGGAAGATATGCTTGAAGGCAACATCACCGAAGCGCAGATGAAGACAGAAATGGCAAAAACCGTTCTAGGTTTTAACACCGCCCAGGTCTTTCCGCTCATTCGCTTCGCCATCGCGGACGGCACAACACGAGATCTTCTCTGCAAACGCGAAGACTGGAAAGTTGAACTCCCCAACGGCGAAGTCCAGGCCTCCCGCTCACAGATACCGCTAATTCTCGCCTGGGCCCTGTCTATCCATAAAGCCCAAGGTCAGACGCTGGAGCGTGTGCGTGTTGATCTAGGCCGCGTATTCGAGAAGGGCCAAGCGTATGTGGCACTCTCGCGAGCAACAAGCATGGCCGGATTGCAGATCCTTCGCTTCGATCCGAGAAAGATCATGGCACATGAGAAGGTTCGGTTGTTCTATAGTAGCTTGAGTCGGGCAGAGCAGGTTGAGGCTAAGGCGAAGAGTGAGACGATTCTAGGTAAGATGCAGGCAACGAATGAGAAGGTAAAGGAGAGGAGGGATTTACATGATGAGGACTGAGGGTAGAGACTTGCATACATGCATTTGCCGGCGTTCAGAGCGGAGGTAGATGCTGCGCATGATAATTACCTGCGAGGGTCAGGCGTTGTGTCATATCTGATGATTAAAACTGAAATATTTTCCCAGCATCTGCTTATACATCACAACACCGGATAATCTTTGAGCAGACATCTGCCAGGTTGCAAGTGCAATTTCCGTGGGCTGGTGCTAGCTCATTGAGGACCGTTCTGCGTAAAGTGCGTGCTTAGATCGTTGAGAAAGTGTGACAGACGCAGTCGGAGTAAGGTTCAGTCAGTCGAGTCCTTGTGGGCGAATGTAACATCAGAATTCCTGTGTCAAACCGCAATGCGCGTGAGTATTGAAATCTCTCAGCAGGCGAAGTGCGTCTCCAGTATCATGATATCAACACGAGCATTGGCGATGGGTTTCAGCCTGGCAGTCTGGTAGACTATTTCCAGTTTTTGAGTACCGGTATACCAGGATGAAAGCCGCGAAACTGCCGAGCCCAATAGCATGCCGTTTTGATGTTATAGTGTCACCCACTTGCGCATTAGTAAGCGCCGCCATGTGCACGCCTCTGCCTCGACTCGAGACAAGGGTAGGGTAGACGCTGATCAGGTGAGCTCGTGGAATGTAGCGCGGAATCAGATGATTTGGAAATTGGAGATGATGTGCCTTGGTTGAGATCAAGAAACTTAGCCGAGTTTGCCGCTGAGATTTGGGGATTGGGCGAACAAAGGGCAGCAGCGCTCAAGCCATGGCGGAGCGAAACCTCCGACATGACATGACGGCACAGCGGCGACCTCATTTTCCGCTCCTTCCACTTTGATAGCTGCGACATGTTGCCTGGCAAAGTCCGCAGCTGCGATGGCCATCTCGCGGATCTCTGAGTATTACGCGCGTTCAGTCGCCGAAGTCTAGCGCGGCATGCCGTGATCATTTACCTAACCTTGCAGCTCCCAATCATTGGCGAAACGAATCTCAACTCTCTGGACCAGATGTTGGGTTAGTGTCGCATGCTCACCGACCAGTCAAAGGGCACGGAGGGCCAGCGACGTTTTAATCAGATACACCTGGCGCTTCGATCCTTCCGAGGTCGCAAGTACATGATAGCTTCTTTACAACACCTTCGAAAGCGTCCATGGCCTTCTGGGACACAGTTTTGAGCACAAAAAATGCGAAGTCATATGGCAGACGGCTTATACCAAGCCTAGTGGACGACAATGCGCGGCAACAACCCGAACGAGTATGCTTTTCGTACCCCAGATGCTATGCAAATCTGCACCATGGGTTCCAAGATGTCAATTGGAGGCAGGTCAGTATAATGGATCATTTCTCGACACGGTGGCGCTGATGCAGCCAGTTTGCGAACGCTGTTAATAGAACAGCTCATCTGCTCCAAAGACATCTTGGAAAGTGCAATGAGATCAAGACATTCATGTACACGGGGTTCCCAGATCTTCGAACCTACATCATTCTTGTAGCCGCGTAAGTTTAGACTCGCCACAACACTGGTGCCCGCAGCACTATATCGAAGACCTAGCTGACAGTTGCATCAGTATGAAGACAGGCCACAGGGTGAGGATCTTTCGTCCTTTTACCGACCTGCACTGCGCATGAGACTGAGCTGATCTGGACTAGGTACTGTTTAGTTCTCATCGCAACAGTCTCGCAGGACATGCGAATCTCATCAATCAGACCAGCTGTACTGTCTTGCTCCACACAGCTGGCTTCCCTGTGTCAGGCATCCTCGAAAGGTGTCGTCTTGACACTCTGCAAGCTCCGGAACTGGCCACACTCCTCGACGAAACACCCTACGAGCCATTCCCATATACGAAGACGTTCGAGGAAGCAAAGCATGATCCCTGCTTTATCATACACACATCGGGATCAACAGGCCTGCCCGCGCCAGTAACATGCACGCACTGGTCCATTGGCACGACCGATCAGCACCATCTTGTGGCTCCTTTGGAAGGACGACCGACTGTGTGGGGCCATCTGTTTGATACGAGACGGCGCAATTATCTGGGATGGCCATTATCGTCGAGCTCGGGAATCTGTGCTGGCATCACAGATGTATTCTTCACCAACATCACCACTGTCCTTGGACCTCCCGAACAAATGACCGTGGATACTCTGTTGGCCATGGTGCGCTTTGCTGACGTCGACTCAGCGAGCTGCACACCAGCAGTACTCGAGGAGCTTGCGAAACGTCCGGACGCATTGGTGAATTTGCGAGGGTTGAAGCACTTTGCATACGTGGGAGGTAAGTCGTCTTGTAAGCAACAGCAATGTGAGCTGACCCGAATATCCAGGATCGATGTCTCAGACAGCTGGAGATATCGTGTCCCAGTACATCCCACTTGTAACCCTGATGGCATCGACCGAAACTGTCACTCTGGTACAACATGTCACAGACCGCGAAGACTGGTCATACGTCTGCATCAACCCTTTGGTCAATGGCATAGAGATGCGACCAGTAGCCGATCTATTCGAGCTCGTCTACGTCAGGAAGCCAGAATACGCCGAGTTCCAGGGCGTGTTCAAGGTATTCCCTCATCTCCTGGAATACTCGATGCGGGATCTCTATTCCAAGCACCCAACAAAGCCTCATCATTGGAAACACGAAAGTCGGAAAGATGATATCATTGTCTTCAGCAATGGTACGAAGTTCAATCCGATGCTGCATGAGCGGTTGATCGCACAACACCCAAAAGTACATGCGTGCTTGCTGGTTGGAACAGGCAGGAGCAGGCCCACAGCAATCATTGAATTGCTTCCACAATACTATACTGAAGACACCGTGGCACAGAAAGCTTTGGTAAAAGAAATTTGGCCGCTAGTTCGGAAAGCAAACGATGTGGCAGACACCGCTGGCCAACTCGAACAACGCTATGTCATGTTTGCCAAGCGGGAGAAACCTTTCGAGATAGGTCTGAAAGGTACCGTCCAGAGGTGCACGACTTCACGTCTATACAAGCAAGAGATTGACTATCTTTACACCTCGATAGCAGAGGGAGGACTCAGTGCGCTGTTCCAGACCGAAGCCGTAATATCTTAATCGGGCACCTTTGAGCACGGCAATCTAGGCTTCAATCCACTGCATACGACCCTATGCTACAGCCGGCAACAGCGACCCATTTTTCGCGATTTCGTTCAGTTTGCAGCATCAGAGGTTGTCGCCTGATTGGTCTAGCTCTTCGCACTATCGGATTTCGGGGTTCGGTATTCGTCCGGTTTGTCAATGAGGCTGCCGATGTCTACGGAATTCCATTTTTTCGCGGCCGAACTCAATGGATTTGTACGCACTTTCATCCCCTGATGCCGTGCGCCATGACCTATTCACGCGGGGAGGAGAGACTACAAGTCCGGCCTTGGATCACCGCCTTATGGAGAATAAAGTATCGCTCTTCCTCACCTTTCCAACGCAACGCATACCCATCGAGGACACCTTGCCCCATCTTTGTCGAGTGACCTTCTCTCCTGAGTACTCTGCCGTGACTATCTGTCACGAACATGGCTCCGAAGTCCTTCCACGCCATCGCCCTCGAGCCCGTCATCTTCGGCCTTCAAAACGCATCCGCCGTCATTCGCAAAGGTGAGGCACACGCCGAGGCCAACAACATTGACAAGACCGAGTACCTCACCGCAAGACTCTTTCCCGACATGGGCGACTTCTGTTTCCAAGTGAACCGCTTCACAGACACCGCCAAGTTCATCGTCGAGCGCTCCAACCCATCAGCCCCGACGTTGACCCTACCCGACGAGGGAAAGACGTTCTCGGAGCTACTAGCACGTATTGAGAAGACCCTCGAGTACGTGCGGAGTATCGGAGCCGATGTTCTCAATGACAGAGAAGACTGCGAAGTGTTGCTCCACCTGATGAAACAGCATCCCAAGGGTCCTCTCGAAGTCAAATTCACTGCATTTGAGTATGTGACGAGACAGGGGCATCCGAACTTCTGGTTTCATGTTACTACTATGTACGATATATTGCGATTCAAGGGCGTGCCAGTGGGCAAGATGGACTACTCAAACGGCGCAGGCCTGATTCCGGTTAAGTGGCTCGGAGCATAATTTCAATTGTTGAAAATGCGAGACTTTCCACGCAACATAGTAGATAGGCAGACACATGGATTGACACTTTGTCCGCAGGAGGACTCCCAATTGTGAAGACAGAAGCAGTCAGTGCGACATTATTCATTATTGCCTTCAGCCTGTAGAATAGCCGAGTGCTCGTTCATTATCAAACAGCAATAGCAGCAACAAGCGCATCCATCGCACTCGAATGTGTACTCGCATTGGCCGGGCTCACGAACGGCCCAGACCAAACTACGCTCATCGTGTTGCCCTCATCTTCGTTCCTGTTGTTCAACCAAATGCTGTCGGCATTTGTCTTGATCGAGTTTACAAAGGCATCGTCCGGCGCAGCCTCATGCAGAAGCTGCAAATTGCGTATGAAAATGCCCTTGAACTGGTTCCCGTCACCACCGCAACCGGGTTCGCAGCCATCATGGATGACGCCTTTCTCGTCTGAGAGCTCTTTGATGGCTGCTTTGGCAAGTTGGGTAGCCAGGGGTAAGTATGTATCATTTGGCGCGGCTCTGTTGAGTTCGACGAGGCCGCCGAGGATAACGCCCTGGTTGTAGGACCATGTCTCTGGGACGAAGTCAGCTTGATGCGTCGACAAGACTCTTTTGCGGGTTCACTTACGGTATCCGTTATTTTTGCACCCATCAGTGAGTCCATCGTTGATAGTGCTTTGACCGTTGATCATCCCACTGCTGCGAAACCATTCAAGTGTCAACTCTGCCCAGCCGACGTACGTGTCTTTGTTCTGAGCTCGATTTGCAAGATGTGCCGCCGTGGAGAGGAAGAGCTCATTAGCGATAGCATTCACGTAGTCCTTTCTCCAGCTCCACCAGATGCCGCCGTTACCACATTTAGTCGGCCACGCCTTGGTCACCTGTCCGAAGATGCCTTCTGCCAATTGGAGGTATTCAATCTTCTGCGTGACGTCATAGGCTCCTATCCAAGCAAGCGCCCACCAAAGGTCATCATCATAGAAGCCATCAAGCCAGTCTTCGGGGTTGGGGTTGGATGCAATAGCAGCCTGTGTTGCGGTATCCTTAGATGCTGAGGCAAAGCTGGGCAGGCTCTGGATATCGACGTATTGACCGTCATCAGCGTTCCAGTCTGTGGGAAAGACGGTCACGGGCTCATGGACGCCCCCAGGATTGAGGTTTTTTGTGTAGCCCGATTCTAGACCAGTCTCATTGAACAGTGTCCATGTACCGTTGCCCGGATCGACATCTCGTCTCCTCTTCGCCTCATTCTCAACGCCGGGCTGAGGGTTTTTGGCGGGTGCCTGTAACAAAGTATTCGCGAATACCCTTTCCGCGAGGTTTCGCAGCTGTGCGTTTTTGGAGTCGCTCTTTGCGAGATTTGCAATCATAGCTACCCTGAATAAGTGATGAAAACGCATAGTCTAGATTAGCATTTACTCACTCATGACATTGGCACTATTCCACCACCCCGCTGTGTCCCAAAGACCTGTACCGGCATTGTACCATATCTGTAATCTCGATAGAGCGAATTCGGCGCGTTTCGTGGGATCATTGACTGAGTCGTACAGACTTTGTGCAGATGTGTTAGGAATGAAAGATATGCTGAGCATGAGCGAGTGTACAATGAATGACGGGAACATGTCGATGATGATGGGCTGAATGGCCCCTTGGAGCAGCAGCAGCAATACAACGATTAAAACGAGTATTAAGAATACTGTTCGGGTTTGCTAAAAAACGAGCGTGGAAGAGGAAAGCCTCAATCGAGCATCCGCTAATAAAATTATCGCGCGAGAACTTTGTAGCAATAGCGACGCGCTGTGCTCCTCCTCCATAAACGCACAGCCTTAGGCAGCACACCTGCCCACCCTCCGTTCATTTGCTCAAGAGCAGTCGAAACAACCAACAGTGTCGAATTACAAACTGGACAGGGAAGTGCAGGCAGTTATCGAGAGCCGCATAGATACCTTAGCGCTATTTTTAGTGACGCCTGTTCTGCGACATGGTGTCGTTTCAAACCCAACATGTACTGATCTGCGATTGGAGGTTGATCAAAATGGAAAATTGCGTCCTTTCTTTTCGGCCCCCAGTGATATGCATCCGCAGCCGCGGCGGATAGCACAAGGCATGAGAATGTGATGTGCATTGATAGGGCGGGTGTCTATGACTTGGCCCGTCGAGGTACAGGCGATCGCTGTGGTGCACGGACACTGATGTGCAAATGCGCTATAGGTGGGCGTGCAATATCATCCCTTTCGAGCTTATCGGCGGGTATGTTTGTCGTTGTGAAGAGCTGCGTCTCGCAGATGCGAAGCTGAGACAACCCCACCACCACCAAGACTTCGGAGGTTTTGGCAAGCCACACACGTGCCTTGCCGAACGTACCCACTGTCTATATCCATGTCAGGGTAAATTAGGAATGCAACCGCGACCATTTGACAGCATTTTTGGTGATGCTGCTGGACGTTGATGAGGTAGAGGCTGAGATGGGCTGATCGTCAATTTCATCGTTGCTGGGAAATGACCCGGGGCGATGTATGCAGAGAACTGCAGAGCTCGAGTCCGAAATATACTGCCTCCGGCAACGATGACAGAAATCTTGTAACACCTCTCAGGCAATGAACATCTCAAGCGATGAGGACATCGGTACCCATCTCCTTGACCTCGTCTACCCAGCAGTTGTCTGCACCTAATTCTGCACGATCTTTGCACTGCCAAATGGTTTTCAGCACCCTCTTTACTGTATGCAGATAACCCCAGTACATCTCGCTGTACAGTGTATCCAAGATATTCATAATCGACTCGCGCTGAGCAGGATCCTCGCACTCGGCACCAGCCAGGAACAACGGCCAGCAGATGCACTTGAAAACTGCGTCGCCAGGTTTGAGGTGTGAAATGTGCTGGACAACATCGTTGGCGAGCATTGTTAAGTTGACGAGCGCTGTCTCGCTGGTGGGGTCGAGGAGCGGATGTGTGGCGGGAAGCACGCGAGCGAGGTAGATGCAGACTGCAGACCGATGCGCGGAGGCGATGCGAACGCGCTGCTTCAGGTCCTCGAGAGGCGACGCAGGCTCAAAGTCGCATGACCATGCAATGGGATCGAAATCCAGCGCCCGCTGTAGAAGAACGCCCACTTGCATCTGGATATGGTCTCGCAAGTTTCCAGAAACACCGTCGCGGGAATCGGGGAGCTCAAAGGACTCGAGCATGATACGAAGAAGAGGGGAAGGCATCGACAGGTAGTTATTTGTCTCTGCGTAGCGTAAGATTGGCTCAAGGTCGATTGTGTCCGGCACAAATTTCGACATTGTCATGAAGGATAGAGTAGAGCCTAGAACATAGAATACTAAAAAGTCGGAAAGGATAGTCAAACGTAGTCTGCTCATCGGTTGCTGCAAATAGGGTGGCTCTCCCAGAAGCTTGATCAGGGGCAATGCTCCATCCATGTGGACTTTCCATTTATCTCGGCCAGACTCAACTAGGGTATAGTTGACGAAAAGAAGGATGGTCACCAGGACCAGATCGATGTTCGCTGGGGTGACAGACGCAACGCTCTGTGCTAGCAGCGACAGTGCATTGGTCTTCGCAGTGAGCGCATCTCGATATGAGGATTGTAACGGTCCACCATATCGGCTGACGGCTTGATAATACGCGACGAGACAGGAGCTTTGCTGGGCCTGGTACGCCGATTCACCCATAGGATTACGAGATATGTTGAAGACATGGAAGGCGGCATTGGCAACAATGATGTGCAACAGCAACGGGTATGCGGACGTGGCAGGTACGAGGTCCCGGATTGGGTTGTTTCCTGGCATGTCGTACACCACCATGTCCTCACATAGTTGAGTTGCGAAGTGATACAGATAGTACCGCGAGTGGCGGTCCAAGTCGTTGACCAATGGATCGTCCAAAGGCCGGTGAAGGACCATTTCTACCTGCTCTTCGGCTTGTGAGCCGAAAGCGGGGCTAACTTTTGCAGTTCCAGTTGGGATCCCGTCCGCGGGCTCCGAGGGCGTTAGCTGTGTCCTTGCGACAACGAGATCAGACTCCCAGGTGATGGCAGGTGCGTCGTGAGGCTTGGCTTCCTCTTTCGAAGATCGGTCAGCTGCATCCAGACGCTCCTCATAGGATTTCCCCATCATTTTCCCTCGACTCGCGACCCCGCGATTCCACACAAAGAGCTTGCCATAACCCAGGCATTCGGTACCAGACGAAAGACATTTGTGGCAGACCGGTGATGAGCGATCGCACTTCCAGCGGCGTCTGCGACAGTTATGGCAAGCTTTTGTGGGCAGGCTGAGCAATGTTGAGCTCATTGGACAAGCGCCATGCAAGATGTGTCGAAGATTGACCGTAAAGGATTGTGGGCTCTCGAGGAGATGCAGAAGAGCTCGGCTTGTTGACGATTGTCGATGAGTGCCCTATTCAAGGGTCCTTGTATCCACGTTGGCCGCGGGCTCCGCTGTGAAAACGCTGAAGGATGTATATCCGTACGGCGAGCGAGATCGGCCAAAGTCGCACTCTTCGGCTTTATCAGCCACTCACAGATGTCTATTTGCTGACAAAGGCGATGGAGTCGCGTTGCAGCACTCTTCGCTCAAGACCATCGTTCTCGCCACCTGCGCATGCTAACCGCGACGGGAAGGCCAAGCTCATCTCTTGCATACCTTGGCACTATTGCTCCACATCGTCACCACCATGCGTGCGGACGTCACAAATGCAGTGAGCCATGGTGACTTCTGATGGATTTCTCAGCCAAGATGTCGTGCACGACGAATTCCAGTCATCTTGTGGTCGTCACGGACGCCCACCATCAGGGTATAGATGCCCTGTGGACGACTAGAACAGCTTCATAATTTGACCCATTTCTGAGCAACGCCTATCACATCCCTAAAGCGACTACAGTATTGGCAGCTGCGACACTGCCTATCACACATTGTTCAGTCTCGACTCCTCTCTTGTGTTGACGGCAATTTCACACAAGCCTCTATCACGACCAGCCGTTTCTGGCTTTATCGATTTTGAGGCCTCCATACTGTGCTTCACTGTTGCCTTCAATCAGGTGCACAACCATGGCGACTTCAAAAGAAGTCGAGGAGGCCTCTATCCCGCAGGCACAGGGGGGCTATAGTGCGTCTGAAATCGAGAGGCTGGGGCGAGAACGGCCTGCTGTCTTCAGCTCGACATGGGTCGAAATCGGCTTTTGCGTTGCCCTTCTGGGTTCCATGTTTGTTGCCGAGTATCTGATCTCTGGCTTCAACATCTTGCTTCCATCGCTGACCCCGGCTCTCAACATCCCGAAGCAAGCAGAGACATGGCCGGCTAGTGTCTTCTCCTTGGTCACCGGAGCTTTCCTGCTGCCAGCCGGACGACTGGCCGACATGTATGGAGGATACATTGTCTTCGTCATTGGCTTCGTCTGGCTTCTGGTATGGACGGTCATTGCAGGATTCTCTCAAAACTATATCATGCTCATTTTCTGCCGAGCACTGCAAGGCTTTGGTCCTGCAGCATTCCTGCCATCCGGTATCATGCTCCTGGGAAGTATTGTAAGTTCACAAGTTGGTTCACCAAAGCAGAAAAGCACTAACAAGCAACAGTACCGTCCAGGACCCCGAAAGAACCTTGTCTTCAGTCTCTACGGTGCATTTGCCCCCGTTGGCTTCTTCACCGGCAACTTTTTCGCTGGTGTCTCAGCGCAGTTTACAACTTGGCGATGGTTCTTCTGGATTGGCGCCATCATACTTGCTATCGTTGGCGTGGTGGCATACTTCTGCGTGCCAAACAGACCTGAGGACAAGCACGGAAAGGTGATCAAGATGGACTGGTGGGGCTTGGTCACTGTGGTCCCGGGTCTCGTTCTCGTCATCTTTGCTCTCACAGACGGCAGTCACGCTCCGCAAGGCTGGGCCACTCCTTATATTCCTGTCACATTCGTTATCGGCTGGATCTTCTTGGGCATCTTCATCTACATCGAAGGCTGGGTCGCTGAGCAGCCATTGCTTCCGGGCGACATGTTCCACGTCAAGGGCATGAAATGGCTTGCCATAGCCCTCTTCTTCCAGTACGGCACTTTCGGTATCTTCCTTTTCTACGCCTCGTTCTACATCGAAGAAGTCGTGGGTGCCAGTCCACTTCTCACTGCCGCCTGGTTCGCCCCCATGTGCGTCGGAGGTCTAATCCTCGTCACCGTCGGTGGTCTTGTTCTCCACCTGTTACCCGGTCGTATCCTCCTTCTCATCAGCGGGACCGCATACATCCTTTGCACTCTTCTATTCGCCATCTTACCTGTCCATTTCAACTACTGGGCCTACGTCTTCCCAGCTATGATCTGTGCTACGCTCGGAATCGACATCACCTACAACGTCAGCAACATCTTCATCACCACCTCGATGCCCAAGAATCGACAAGGGCTGGCTGGTGCCTTCATGAACAGTCTGCTATTTCTCGGTATCGCAGTGTTTCTGAGTTTCGCAGACCTGGCTGTGAGCGAAACAGAGGACAGAGGACCGCGGGAAAGCTACAAGATTGCTTTTTGGCTGGCCACCGCGCTCTCGAGCGCTGGTGTGATCTTGATGTTCTTGGGCGTCAAGATTGGCAAGGCCGCCAGCGATCTGACGGTCGAAGAGAGACTCGAGTTGGAGAACGAGTTGGTACGGCGGCACACGAACGCAAGCGCACAGTAGAGGATTAGACTCTGATTTTGTTTCGTTGTAGTTGTACAGCAAGATACCCCCAGATTACGCTTGCCTTCTTAGGCAGCACTGTAGACGTTGAAACTCGTAATCTTGTAAGAAAATCAAATCGTCGCGAAAGCAGGTCTGCGACTCTACTATTCTTCCTCACCTTCATCATCCTCCTTCGGCTTCTTCTTTCCTCCAATCTTGAGCTCCTCCGGGACCTCAGTGTGGAAGTACTTGTACTTCCAGGAGTCCTTCTTCCAGGGCGCGAGGTTGCGCGGCAAGCCCTTGTCCTTGTTGTAGTCGTCCTCGATCAGTGCCTTGCGAACACTATCGAAGCCACCAGGAGTATAGGTCTGTCGATGACGGCCAGTGGCTAAGAGCTGTTTATAGCTGAAGCCCTCGTAGGTCTCGCCGCCAGGGAGAGGGTCTGGGACCACGACCGGAGCGGCCTTTGTGCGCTTACGCTTGGGCTTGGGCTGCGCGACCGGAGCGGGCTGCACAGAAGATACCGCTCGCCTGCGCGGAGGAGGAGACATGGGCTCAGGGGATGGCGTATCTAGATCAATGTTAGTGAGAGATTGCAAGGTCGCAAAGGCAGGTTCTTACCGCCAGTATAGTGCGCATCAACTCGCTCCTCGACAGAGACCTCGGTCTCTTGCGAGACGTCACTGTCGTGCTCAGAGCCCTCGTGTTCATCCTCTGGCACAAGGCGGTTACCGTCCTCATCAATGCGGCCAGCCTCGAAGTCCTCAATCCACTTGAGCTGCTCCTTGTTGCGCTTGCGGCGATTCTTCTCCGCAGTCTCGAAGGAGACCATGTCAGGGTCTTTGCCAGTGTAGGTTGGAAGAGTGGCTAGGTACTCCGCGGTATACTCACGCCCCTTGTCGGGTGGCTTGACCAACTCGGTGGCCATCTTGTCGTCAATTTGGCCAGCGGCAAGCATGCGCGCGACATGATCCTTCATGCCCTCTGCTTCGCGGTGAGCGTGCATATCGCCGTACTTGGAACGGTGTTGGACGTTCTCGACGGGTGTAGGCTTGGACATTGTGGGTGGTTGGGAAACTGAAAGGTTGAGAAGTTGAGGTGTCGGTGAAGGAAGTTGAAAGAGAATTGTGCGAGTTTTTAATATGTGGCCCTCCGCATAGAGCACTGTGTTCGAGAAGTGAATGCTTCTCAAGACACTGTAAGAGACCCACTCCAGGACCACCCACCAGTGGCCCTCAAGGGCTCACTCTGATCTCTTCGCTAGCTTGCGAGGCTTCTTTTTGGCACTGTCTGGCTCCCCAGATATCGAACCACTATGCTCTGTCTTAGGGTTTAACTTTCGCGGCTTCTTGCGCTCTTTCTCCCCAGCCTGTGCTGGTGTCTCAGATTTCGCAGAAGTATCTGTCTTAGACTCCTCTTCTTCCTCACCTCCATCCTTCACAGATCCATTCGCCTCGCCTGTCGAAGGCATAGACGGTATATTCTCCTTGACACCATCCAAAACCTTCTCCTGGTCCTCACTTAGCCCCTCCTCCCCCATACTCTCCAATTCCTCCATACTCGGCGTATCCTGCTCGTTGATCTGCCCAACCATCTTCTCTAGCTGCTTCTTCTGCGCCTCGGTGGCCTTCCACCCAGGCAGGCTGCCCGTAATCTTCTGAATAATCTTGCCCCCTCCCTTTCCCATGTCCCAAAACGGGCCGTGCATCCATCCTGTGGCCGCCCCGAGTCCTGCACCCAGCCCTCCAAGCGCCGTCGAGGTTACACCGCCGACTAGAGTTCCTGTGATTGCGCCCAGCGAGGCTCCCGGCGCAATGCCCAGCCCAGCACCTACGGCCATGCCCTGGAAGGTACCGGAGCGCAAGTACTTTGCCGTCTTGCCGAGGGACTTGGATTGGATTTGCTGCTCGAGGGCTTCCTCCATAAGTTTCTGGCGCTCATCAGGGTCGTCTGCTGCGGCAGCGGCCTGCATGAGTTCTGTTGCTTTGTCTTGGGCAGCTTTGGCTTGCTTGGCCGCCTTCGAGGACTCCTTGCGGACCTCTTCTTCCGTGTAGCCATTTTGAGAGGTGGCCTCGGGGTTTGAGTTGCCCCCGGGGCTTGACTTATTCTCGGGCTTTTTGTTCTCAGTCTTCGAGTCAGGCATGATTGGTGGTGTGGGATGTGTCCTGCCACGTTGATGTTGTGCAGATGAGATGGTAAGAACCTACGTCATTGAGGCTAGATCTGCGCCAGGATGGGAATGCCTGTTTGTTGACATTGACAGACGGGAGCATTTCCGCATTAACCACAGATCTGAGTAAGTACATAGTGCTCTCGATCAGAGGGGCATGTTGTCGAGCTAACTCTGAATACAGTTGCCGTTGTCGAGATGTGCGCAGATGCCTGTACGCGGCACCACCAACAAGCTCAGACGGACGGGGAAACCATGAATATGCGCTTGTGGCGACTTCAATCAGCATAGTAAAGACTTCAATCTTGCAACAGATTACATGAATCACAAAACTCAAAGCGTCGGTCGTGATCTCCACACCAGGAAAGAGCATTCGCATTACACAGCGTACCCCAACCAGAGTGTCCAACTGTAGCCAACGTACATGCCAGCAGCAAAACAGCCATTGAGTAACTCCAAACACTGCCCGCAGTTTAAAAGAACCCCCGTCTCCAAGACCAACAATACCTATGATATCCAGCAACCCACAACGCCTCACATCATCCCCCCTGCCTCGCTCTAATTCAACCAATCGAACCACCCTCTAGGACCCTGGATCCAGAGCCCAACACATACTCGCTCTGTACTCCTGATCCGATCTAGACAGCAGATACGTAGCTAATGGGACTTATCCTTGAGGGTCTGTGGACAATGACTTCTATGAACTTCATCTTCTTTGGGTGATGTAAGGATGAGGAGTTGGAGGGCTGCTGTAACGAAAGATCGTAGTAGCTTTCATCCTCGCATTTCGGCCCCTGCATACCGTGTACGAAAACCCCCCTCGAGGCATTGTTAAACCCTTATACACCGACGCAAAAGCGCAGCTTCATATATTAACGAACTTTCATGTGTTCAAGACATTCCCGGTGTGCATGCATGTTTGAAGCCGACGATGTCCTGGACACATCGCCGCAGGCGGTATTCATTTAAAACAGCAGTCCAAAACTTTATGGAGAAAGGCTGGGTATGTGTGGCTGGTTCGTCGTCCTTCCGGGAGGAACATGGTTGCGTGGACCGATGTTTTCGATAAGGGGAAAGATGGAGTGGGCATGAAAGTAGATGGTGCCGGAATGCTGAGAAAGGATAGTAGTGGCCATGAAGTTCGACATATGAAGGTGCAAGGCAGCTTTGGAGTAGAAACGAAATGCTCAGAGCCGCAGAACATGGGCCCAGTTCTGGAATCTTTTGGTTCCAGCGGCAAGACGAGAGACATGTGCCTTCTCTACTGTTCTTTCGGACCTAGACAGATAAATGAAGAGGCACAGGAGAAAAGGCTCCAGCAGCAGAACAACCTTTTTAAACTCGACCCCACATCTGCTGTGACCAATGAGCACCGTTTGGCAGGTAATGATGTGAGATTAAAGGTGTTGCCATCTTCATCGTATCCAATGCTCGCTCAAAGTATTTCCAAAAACAAAAAAAAAGCCCAAAACTCCTGTCTATGCAAGACTTGCGCGTACGCCGTCCTTATATGCAATTACATGGTAAACATGTCGCCATCTCGTCGTAGATTGCTCCTATCCAAGACTCCCATTTCCACCTCTCTCGTCTCAATCGTCTTTTCGCTCGCTGTCGTTCCACTGATCCCGGTCCTTGGGCTTGCGCTCGCGACTCATGCTCTTCTTGCCCTTCTTGGGCGCATCCAAGAAGGCGTCGGGGAGGTCGTTCCAATTCTTGGTGGCAGGCATGGTCTTGGTTTGTGTTTTGATTCTGCGATCGGCGGCTTGTTCGTCGCTCGAGACGTTGTAGTCATCGTCGTTGTCGTCGTCCTCGGAGATGTAATTGTACTGGTCAAACTTCTTGCGGGTTTCGATGGTCTGCAGCGGGACGTCGCCGTCGGTGTACATGCCCTGCTCGCGGCCCAGGATCTGGTCGGCTTTGCTGGGACTTCTGCGGCCGTCTCGGTGGGCGGTCACTGTGCCGTTCCGTGTTGCGGAGAGATACTGGGTCTGGTCGGCGTGCCGGTAGGAGACACGGGGTGAGGGCGGGTTGTAGCCGCCCGGTTGCCAGCCCTGGGGCACGCGGCCGACGCGGCGGAACTCTGCCTCGGTGGGTGTGTCGACGCCCCAGCCGGCGGCGCGCTCGCGCTGCTTCTGCTGCTGCTCTTCTCGCTCGCGGTCCTGGCGAATGCGGTCCCGCGCGGCAATCCACTTTGGGCTCGGTTCCCAAGACCAGCCATCGCCTATTGTGTTGGTAATGGGGATGAACCACTTGAACGGAGAGGGCCCAAACACATGCGCCACGTTGCGCCTCCACCCCAGGTCGAATGCGTTGGGCAGCTGCTCGTTGTCTCGCTCGTCGAGGTAATTGTCGTAGCGGTCCTGGTACTGCTGGCGTTCTCGCTGCTCGTACGAGTTGTGTGCGGGATGCGCGTAGCCGTTGCTCTGCCCGTTCGGGGGCGCCGGTGAGCGCGAGGGCGTCTCGCCTTCTTCCGGGCGCGTGACTCCGGGGAGCGCGTTCGCGTGGATCTCGCGCAGCTGGTCGCCGATGCTCAGTCGCCCGTTGGCCTGGGCATCGAGGTAGCTGCGGTCGTTGAGGCTGTGCTTCATGGCCTGGCGGAGGGGCGACAGGTAGCGTGTCTTCTCGAGGCTCTCGATGGTGGTCTGGCCCTTGACCGTCAGCCACAGATGCCACGCGGTGAAGCCGGTGATGACGATGCCAATGATGCCGGACAGCACGGCCAGCAGGACGTCGTTGATGGGCATGAACGACTCGGTGTACTGGTTGTCGGTCAGGATCTCGCTCCAGACCCACGTGGCCGAGGTGGCGAAGCACACCCAGCAGAACAGGGTCAGGTAGATGAGGAACAGCAGGAAGGCCTTGTAGTTGCGCAGGCCGACGCACGTGGCCAGCCAGGGGCAGTGGTGGTCCATCTTCAGGACGCAGCGCTTGCAGGTGGAGCAGTGGTGGGCGCGGTCGGGCTTGTGGGTCTGGCACTTGTTGCAGAAGCGCACGCCGCCGTCCGAGGCCTTGACGGTGAAGGACGTGTACTGCATGTCGCCGCCCTCCTGCTGCGGCAGGTTGCTGTAGCCATGGCGGCGGTTGAGCGGCGAGCCCGGGTCGGTGAAGACGGCCGTCGTGTAGCTCCAGTTGAGCAGGCAGTACAGCGCGAAGCCGAGCGCCGAGGTGAAGTGGCCTGTCGCGGAGTCAGCGGCGGTGTTGCAGTTGCACCTGTGTCTCGACGGTTGGGGTCTCGACGGTTGCGGCCGGGGGCGCATCACGCATCACGCATCACGCATCACGCACCGGTCCAGGCATTCTTGCTGGGCACGAAGCCGATGCCGACCTCGACCCAGGCGGCCCACGACGTCAGGCCGTAGACGAACAGCAGCGGGAAGTAGGTGATGGTGTTGCAGCAGTAGCGCTCGACCCGGCGCGCCCACGCGCGAGGGCGCATTCTGGTTGGCGACGACGGGGGAGACGGCGAGCCCAGCGTGGCCATTACTGCCGCGCGAGACCGGGCATGGGAGAATCAGACAGGCGGGCAGACGGGCACAAGACGTGGTTCACTGTGTGCGGATGGCTCGATTGCGGACGGTACGGGGTCAGACCTCAGGCTACTACTTCGCACCTAGCGCAAGCGCAGGCGGTCGGTTCGAGAAGACGTGTGGAAGCCTGGAAGGCGAGCAAGAGGGCCGAGCTGGGCTGTTGCGCAACGCGTTTCAGGGCCAGCGGCGCACAGGGGGCACGAGCAGCACAGCAATACAAGCAGCACAAGCAGCAGCGTCTGAAAGGAGCGTGGCAGCACGCAGAGGGCGAGGAAGCCGGACGCACTATGTCTGCGGTGGCAGAGGAGGCTCAGACCCTCGTAGGCACTGCCAGCACGTACCCCGGACGAGTGCTGGCCCCGAGTCCCTGCACGGCCGCAGCCCTGCCTCTGATCTCGCAGCAGGATGACTAACCACAAACACCAGCTGTGCCATGGCCCTGCAATTACAGACAATCACAGCCAGAGGCGACACCAGCACGCGGGCCCACAGGCGCTTTAGTATCCCCCCCAAGCAGCTCAGCTCAGCTCGGCTCAGCTCGGCTCGCCCCCGCCCTTGCGCTGCTGCCTGCGCTGCTGCTTGCGCTCCCTTGATTCCAAACGAGACGTCCATCTTGTCCAGCTGGCTACACTGACAGTCGCACACACGCGTCGCCGTCTCCCGTGTCTCCACCGCTGCCATCGTCATCCCTGGTGACCGACACGGTCCAATTAAACGTAGCTTGACACAACTGATACAGACGCGCCGGTTGACACTGCCCGTGCCCATCCCTGTCACAGACGGTCCCATTGCGCCTGCGACGACCCATGATAAACGTTGACCTGCCCTGTTGGGCCTGCCACACGGTCCTTCCTTTGTTGTACCGCACTGCTGTCACGGCCTTCCCTCTCTGCTCTGCTGTTGACGCCTGGTGCCTCTGTCTATCCACGCTGCGAGCATGCGCTGATTCACTCGTTTGCCTTCTGTCATTTCCGTCTCGCACCTCGATATGCTCGCGACCAGAAAACGGCCGCTGCCCCTGCTCGCTGCCCTCACGCTCGTCCTCGTCGTCATCTTCTACCACAGAGACCATGCCGACCGTCTGTACCAGCAATGGTCCATGTCCATCGAGTCGCATCCTATGAAGCTGCCCTCTAACAGCACCCTTGGCTTTGGCGCTGTCATCGTCGTCTCAAAAGAGGGCTCTGAACGCCGTCACGCCCTGCTCCAGTCTGCCAACGTCACCGACATCCGGCTCACCATCCCGGCGCAGCCGCAGTGGACCGAAGGTGACGTCCAACGCTTCATCAATGGTCAAGACAACGTTCAGCGAGGCTCAATACTAGCGTGGTTGGGCCACCACAACGCTCTTCGCTGGTAAGCCGCGCATCTGCAGGGCCTTGCTTGGCAGCAGCCTCGTGCTCCCAGAACTGCCGCTGATTCACACCTGCAGGTTCCTGGACTCAGGTGCCGAGACAGCACTCATTCTTGAAGACGACGTCGACTGGGACATTCGTCTTCGCAGCATACAAATTCCACTCGCAGCAAGCGCGGCTCGCCAGCTCCTTCCCCCACTGCGATCGCACCATCCCTTTGCGAACTTTGGTAGCAACCACGTGCAGTATTGGGGCAACCACGATGATTGGGACCTGCTCTATCTTGGCCACTGTGGCGACTACTTCGACGAGATCACCGAGGATGGACCAAAGGCCACGAATAAGCACTACAACCTGACCGACACCCCGCACGTGCTCTACAAGGACTACACTCTGCCCATGAGGTCCGACCTCCACCCATTTACGCAAGCTTTGTTTGGCGCACTGCAGATGCCGGCGCACTCTCGAATCTTCCACCGCTCCAAATTCCCGCTCTGCTCCTTCGGCTATGCAGTAACTCGCCCGGCCGCCGAACGATTGCTCAGCGATCTTGCGCCAGCGGAGCTCCGTAAGAAGGGGCCTCGCGCATTCGATGTTTCGCTTCTGCACGCCTGCAACAAAGGATCCAAGACACCCTCACCGACCGCGAACTGGAATAATCCTAATCCCCACCCCGATCCAAAACTTCGACACAAATACGCAAGTAGAGGCCTCCGTTGCTGGACACTGAACTCCGAGCTGTTTCACCATATGCCGGGGCAGAGCGAGATTGCAGAGATTGGCGCACGAGCTGGAGAAGAAGAAGCAGGTATTCCGCCTGTTGACCTAGCAGGCCAGGCACAAGTCATCTACCGCAACGAAACGACGAATATAGACTGCGGCTTCTGGAGCGGCGCATTCGCATTCGATGAGAACGACACAGATCAGCTCCGCACGCTGCAAGAAAAGGTCGGCAGAGAGGGCAGGTGCCTGAAAGAAGGCCGACAGGAAGCAGACGGCACACTACAAAAGCTCATGGAGTAGAAGCCCGGCACTTCGCAGTGGTCACGCGCCTACAGCCCAGCACACACGTTCAGCGACTGAGCATCCAATCAACTCTACATATAACATATCGACAGCATCTATTAGCGACAAGGGAGTTATACGGCGTACATGAGCACGGCACGTTCATACGATTTTCTGATACCATGCAGCATGGATTGCACATACGGCGCATGTAGGCTTTTTGGTTCAAGTCAGCTTTTGGATTTGAAGAGGGAGAAGCGCGAGACATTGATACCACTGCAGAATTAGATCGAGACACATACCCACATCTATCAGTCTGAAGCAGCTTCTCCTCCAATGGTTGTGAAACACATGTCAAAAAACGGAATACTAAGATAGGGTCTTGCTGCACTGCTTCGCTCACACGCCCACACTCGTATATGACGTCATCGTAGACTGAAGCGCGCTCACACTCTATGCAAGTAATCTCGCCGACAAACCATCATCTCCCCAAGAATTGCGTGATGATCGTCACTCCAAGGCTACCAGGGCCATCCTAGCGCACATACCTGAAACACACCCGCCGCGCAGACGGCGGACGCTCCCTCTCCGAACCAATACCCTGTCCCCGTGTCCCTTGAGTCAGTCCAACAATGCAGTGCTTGACCTGGTGACCGACCTTGCTGGAGTGACGTGCCATGCAAGGGCAGAGAACGCGTGCACCGCCATGTGAGGCTGTGATTGGGTTTGTCGTGAAGAATGCAAACGCAGCGAGGGCTAAGCTTTTGAAACGAGGGCTAAGCTTTGGGGACCTGTCCATGGGACGATCACGCGTGAGGTCAGTGTGGGGGCATGCAGTGGAGTGGGGGGAAGGAGATGGTGGAGAGTCGCGCAAGACACGCACAGTGCAATGCGCCTTGTGCCTGAGCCTCACGACTTACGAAATCGACGAGCTAAAGACGTGGATCCTGGATAGTGATGTGGATTGGGCTTATGAATCTATCGAGATGCATGCAGACATACAATGGTGCCCTGGGTATGCGCTTAACAATCAGACCTATTACTCCTTGCTCCAAACTCCCAAAATGCAGATAGACTCTGGGGAATGAGAGACTCGACGGTCTCGAGTACTCTGTACATGCGTGCGTACGCCTCGTTCGGTTGATATGTAGATTGTGAGTGAACCTTTACGTGGCTCAAGCGTCGAAATTGTCGAGCCAGTGCTTGACGACAAGTCTGCCCTCATCGAAGGACTTCTTATCCATACGAACGATAATAGCCGCGTGGGAGTGGCGGTGGTTGTGAATATAGACAGGAAACTTTTTGATGCCGACATTGTCGAGGGCCTCGATCATCTTGAATTGATCCTGTCTGAGCGCGAGAGCAGGGAACTCAAGAGCAGATACGCGCTTGTTTTCGGTGATTGACATGGCCTCGACATCAGTGACGAGGTTCCTGCGTTCGAAACGAGGCGATGTGGGCTGTGTGGGGGACACCAGCTCTTCGCTATCGCTTCCTAAGTACTCTTGCTCATGGGCGTTGTTCACGTTCTCGAACATGTCCTCAGCCTCTCGTCGAGCAGCGTTGAGCATCAGTGGGATGCGATAACGACCGGCCTCGATGCCGGCACTGCCTGCCTCGTGCAGACGGATGCGCTGCTGGCTGCGGAAGGACTGAACGGCGGAGTTGCAAAGGAATAGAGTTGTGCCGATTGGGATAAATACGACGAGGAAGGCAAACAGAGGGAGGCGGGTGAAGACGGTCTTGGTGGAAGCTGTCAGACGCTGCACGAGGGCTGGTGTTGGCTCTTGCTCCTTTGGAGAGACCGGATCCTCGCTATCGATGATGACATCCTGATATCCTGGGATGTAGTTGATCCTCAACTCGTCCGGCCTCACGAATGGGTCTGTCTGCGAGATGCCAGCCGTGTAGTAGGTCACGGTCCGGTCGTTGACGACATTCGCGTACAAGCTGCGATGCTTGAATTGCGCAAGAGCTTTGATGAAGATCGTATCTGGGTCTGCGAGGACTGCTAGAATGGGCTTGGCTGTATCGCGGAACTTATCGATGCCGAACAGCTGTCTGCCACTGGCGGAAAGGGTCCTGGCGCCCAGTACGTTCCATACGTGGCTGGTGTAGCCTCGCAAAGGGGTTCTGACGCCAAGGTGAGGTGTCGCGAATGTGGTGAAGTTCTGCGAAACCCATCAGTCATCTTCATAGAAACGTCTAATCGGTGCACTTACCACTGGCTCAATCTTCTGGAAGATGCCCTTGTGGTAGAGAAGCCCAATGGCGTATCGAGCGACGAGACCTCCGAACGAGTACCCAGTGATGCTGAACTTCTTGATATCATGGCCATCTTTCCTAAGCTTCTCAAGTCGTGCCTCGACTTCGTCCGCGACTCGCTCGCCGCCAACTTCAGCGCCGTCGTACGTAAAGCTTCCTGCGTTGCTCTTGGGGACCAGGACGTCAAGATCAGGATATCGCTCGCGGATGCTTGTAGTGAGGTAGTTGAGGTGGTCCGGATTGCCCCAAAGGCTGAAGTTGTCAGCGGGCGCTCCTTCTTCAGCTGAATGGGGGAGGCGAGAGTCGCCCCATGACTTTTGGCTTACCCATGAACGAGGACAACAAGGTGAGTGACTTTTCGATCGGTGGTAGTTGGAAGCGAGGTAGCCATTGGAAGCTCTAGAAGTGTGGAACTTTTGGTACAAGATCAAGGTCCTAGGCAAGAAGGGGCGAGGTGCAAGTTATATAAATCGTATGCTCCCACACTCGTCCGGGGAGGCGGGCTTATCGGACTCCCGATTGGAACGCAGTTACTATCACCTTGGCGTTTGCACTAAGCGAAAAGAGAAAATGAGAATGATAGGGATGAACGCGTTGTATATAGTTCGTCCGATGCACCGAGGACTTACAGACAGAGTGATCGAATGCTACCAATTGGTAGCAATGCGCGACGTCTCAAACGTCATGATTCGGAACGAGGCGAGTCAAGCCGTATTTGGTGCGCGTGCCCGTCGCCGCCGACGCGTTCCCTGCAGCTTGGCGATCCAGCGTTTGGCGTGCAGCATGCGCCATAGCTCACTCATCCTCACAACACTGACAAAGCGTCTCGAGAACTAGAATGAGGGTCCCTGCAAATTGCAATTTCTCTCACTGCAGTGGGATGAGCAGCTTGTGAAAGTGGGTCCGTGGTTGCAGCCGAAGAAGGCACGCAAGGGTGGTGGCTCCTTCCACCTGGAGCTGGCTCTTACCGTGCTCGACGCTTTCCTTTTGAAGTCAACGCCTACAAGTTTGCGCACGCGTCAACTGACAACGTCACTTCGTACATTTTTCACGCCCCTGCTCACATGGTACGTCTTAACCGTGGACCGTGGAAGAGGTTGCGTTTGTCGCTCACCACGTCTGGCGTACAGCAGTAGCGGAGTGATCAGCGATGTGGCCTTCAACACCTGCTTTTAGAAGCTTTGGGAGCACTCCATGTCCTGCCGGTTCCAAATGCGAGCTACCTTACTGCATCTTTAACCATGATGCTATTAGATCGCGCAGCACGCCCCCTGCATCAACAGCAAGCATCATACAAGATTGCAAGCCAGCTGCAAAACGTCAAAAGCTCGACAACAAAGCTGCAGAAAGCTATTCCTCCAGTAAGGCACAGGCTGTACCTGCGACGCCAAGGGTTGTCTTCACTGGGCTGTCCGCTGGCAAGGACAAGGTCATTGTAGCAAATAAGGGAGCAAGCATCGCCACGGCACTACCTTCAAACCCATCAAACAATGGGAGGGATGTTGGATCTCTACCACAATCAGCGACAAGGCAAGTTTCGCCGCCACCGAAGGCCTCAGAGGCGAAAGCTGCTACCACGCCCACGGTGCCAGTGGCTCTGATGCCTCGCAAGCTGGTGAAGGAACCAGCACTCTTCACAAGACGACTGGCGCTTCTCAAGATGCTACACGGCTTTATGAAACTGATTAATGATAAGATTGCGAAGGCTGTCAAGCCCGAGATCAAGGCCTTGCACCTGGATACGAATCAGCTCAACAAACTGGCGGTCGATGAGGAAGAACGGATTGCGACGGCGAACCCGGGGGTGTACGAAAATGTCTTAAAACTGCGGCTACTTAAGGTCAAGAAGATGACGCCTGAGGAGTGGGTGAAGGAGAGATTTGAAGCGTTAGCGAAAGAGAAAGGCCTGCCACCAAAGAAGCCCCCGCTGAAGAAGGTTGATACCGGTCTCGCACCGAAGGAGGAGGTCACATTTCTGTCGACTCTTATCTGTCCGCAAGATGGCTTGGACAAGCATGGATACGTCACAGCGCTTCCCACAGCAACGGAACTGGATGATGCAAGGGCAGCACAGGCCTCAGCAGACTTCTGGGAAGTTTGCGATCGCTGCAGTACTCGGTTTCAAGTCTTTCCAGAGCGCAGAGAAGAAGATGGCGCACTTACCACCGGTGGTCAATGTACACATCACTGGGGCAGAAAGGTGTATCCCAAACGGTCGAAGAACGCTGGACTGGAGTCGACTACCTACTCTTGTTGCCATGAGCCAGTGGGATCGCCTGGATGTACCACATCCGAAACACATGTCTACAAGATCTCAGATCCAAAGCGACTCTCATTGGTCATGCCCTTCGTTGCAACGCCAGAGAATAACGCGGCGCCGTCAGACATGGCTGTATGCTTTGACTGCGAGATGGGATACACCACACACGGTCTCGAACTGATGCGCCTCACAGCAATTGCTTGGCCGTCACACAAGCCTCTGGTCGACGTCCTGGTTCGTCCTATTGGCCACCTCCTCGACGTGAACACCCGGTTTTCCGGTATAACAATAGAGCAATTCCTCAATGCGAAGCCGTACGATCCTGCAGACCCCAAGCCTCGACGGAACGACATCCGCATTGTGGAATCTCCCTATGCTGCACGAGACCTCTTCTTCGCTCATGTCAGCACCACAACGCCCGTTCTTGGCCATGCTCTCGAGAACGATCTCAATACCCTCAGAATTGTTCATCCCAACATCATCGATACGGTGTTACTCTTCCCGCACAAGCGAGGGCTACCGCTTCGTCACGGTCTGCGCGCTCTCGCAAAAGAGAAGCTTGACATTGACATCCAGCAAGCCGGAGCAGCCGGGCATGACAGCTACGAGGACGCAAAGACAACTGGAGAGCTCATCCGCTTCAAGGTAGCAGAGAAGTGGAGGCAGCTCAAGCACGACGGATGGGAATTTCGTGATGGCGGCGTCTTCCCACCAATGCCGCACGGTACACCGCCTCTTCAGGCACCTGTTGCTCCAGTAATGATGCCGTCAGCTCCAATGACGGTCCTGGAAGGTAAGTCAGCTGAAAAGCGCAAGCTGGCGGACGATGAAGATGTCGATGGGCAGCCACCTGGGAAGAAGCCGGTGCTGATCTTGGAGGATTAGCACTTGAAATTGAGACATACTCTAGAAGTGTAAGGGGGTTTCATTCCTTGTGACATGATCGGTACACGGCATGTAGCATAGCATGCATAGTTCTGGGTATCTTGCGTCCCTTCAGGCTCCAAAAGTATTCACCGGCTTCGCCAAACCTTTCTAGAGCTTCTCTCCCCTCGCGCACCCATATACTCTAATGTGCATGGTGCAGCCAGCAGTCAAAGAGCCAGTCCAATGTCTTCAGCTGGAATCTTTCGTGGTGTCTCATGATTCTGCCATCCTTCTTTCATATTTCACAATCCGATCCATCGTCACACTCCCTCATCTTCACCCCCGCCCCTCCACCCCTTCCACAACCAATCCCTGTACTCCCTCTAGACTCTCCTGCACTGGCTCATATACAACATCGACATCCAAGTCCTTCATGACCCCGATCACGACGCCCAAGCTCTCGAAGAAACCGTTCACAGCGACGCGCAGCATGCGGTTCGTCGTTGCCGCATACTTGACGACAAGGATATTCTGCTCTGCATTGCCTGTGAGACTGAACGAGCGCCGTACCAGGGGCGAGAGTTCGGCGTCAACGGCAAGGGCGCGGAGCGCAGTGGAGGCGTAGTGGTGCGAGGGGAAGGGGATATTGAGTTGCCTGCGAGTCCTACGTCAGTATGTGGTCGGTGCACAAGCAAGAATCAACGCACAGTGTACAGGGGAAGTCCTCCACCTTCCACGCTTGTGTTTCCGCCATGGTGTCGTAGTCGCGCTTCATATGCCACTGCACAAATAAGATGCCATAACCCGCGGGCCTCAAATTGTTATCGATTGTGGACTGCGGCTGCTGCCCCGCGCCCCACACGGAACGCGTCTCGACCCTTGCAGGAAGCTATGGCCAACAGCTGTGTTAGTTCATATCGTCATCGATCGTTCATAGCTGTTGCGCGACGTGCAGACGCATCATGGCTGGTCTGAAGCTGCTTACCTCGGAAGCACATTCCTACGATTACTCCCTCCTCGCAACGACCCATCCTCCGTGACCCCAACCTCCCAATTGACTTCTCCAATACCACCACCAACCCATCGACACCATATACAATGCTCCGCACATTCGCAAGATCAACAAGGGCGAAGCAGAGCTTTCTGAGCGCCCCAACAAGCGTCCGCCCGTTCTCCCGGTCGGCTGCCCACCGTGTTGAGGACTATCCGAACAATGCGTCGACGAACTCGAAGACAGATACGAGCATGCTCCCAGACGATGAGCATAGCGTGGACAAGGCGAAGAAGGGCGACAAGAATGACGTCCAGACGAGCAATCTGAGCGAAGGTTTGAAGTAGGTTCCTCTTACTATCAACGCGTGTCCACTCTAGCAGGACGCGTGCCGTGGCTCCAGCAGCTAGCACACCGGAGCTCATGTGCCGTTGAGGCTATTGGTCAAACGTGCACGACGTCGAACCGAACTGACGAGTCTGTAGGTCTGCCAAGGAAGGCACCGGTGGCCATGCGACTGAGCGCCGTGACTCGGCGGGCGGGAAAGAAAAAGCGAAGCAGGAGTTTCCCGAGGCACCGGACCCAGCTATTGGCATGCAGGACGAGCGCGGTGGCCGTGGTGGAAGGTAGACAGCGATTTTGAATGAAGAGGAATGGCTCTGTGTTGGAGTAAGATGTACACTACCAGTACAGGAATGAATCAAAACGAGCTTAACATTGCGATGTCCGCTGTGTAGACCTGAGCTGACGTGCGACAAGGCCAGGGGACATGCTCTCAAAATTGGCTGTCATGGGTAGGAACTCATGTATAAAGCCTCCAGAAGCCTACGTACACCTTCCCTCTCAATTCTTTACTTGTCCTTTGCGATACTCAATCACCTCAATACGCTCTTCTGTCCAGATCTGCTGCTATTCGTACACATGGTGGCTGCTTGTTCAAAAACCGTCTATGCCAAGCCATATGTCTCCAGGCCACGAAGCATGCATGCGACTATTGGCTAGAAAGAATCATTCAAAACACGAAATTCTACACTCCCTCACCATAAGCTCTCTTCTCCCGTTGGCCAAGGTCCTGTCAATCCCGAAATTGCATTCTGGATGAGCAATGTGTGGTTGCTAACCTACTAAGAGTCCATGATGCTGAACATATGCGTGGTGTTCCTCCTGGGCCAGGAAGTCCTCATTGACTTATCGAGCAATCTACCGTTTTCGTCTGCTGCGAAGGGTGCAACACTGGCTCTATAGTGAGGATGGGCAGGGCGCACGTACATGAACTGGCAACGTCCTAGGTGTAGATGTTACAGTGCTGTATGCCGGACCTGTTCCAAAGCTTCACTGACTATGTTCCTGTCTGCAAAATCACAGACTCGTACGTATTCGTGGTCGTTGCGATTCCAAAAAGCGCATGTATGAAGCGCATGTCTGAGATCGATTTGCATTCCAGGATCAGTGGAGCATGCGATGTCGTTTGTCTCTTGTTCAGACTCCTCGAGAGGATCAAGTTCAACATGTCAGCTTCTCGGGGAGATGATTGAAGGATGAAATTTGTGCCGTTGAAATTTGCGAACGTCAATGCGCTGAAAGTTGCAACAGCGTGCCATCTCTGACTGCATACATCCTGCCAGCGCTACTGTACCCAAGCATGCAGCTAGCGCGGTGGATCTTCATTTACTATCTGTTCTTGCCCCAAAGCCGTGACGGCAGACCTGCCATGTCTGAAGCAGTCTCCCAGACCCAGTCTCCACATGTCAACAGGATAGCTCGAATTCGCCGCGATAGAGGCCAAAGTCTCTAGCCCTGATTCTGACAGGATCTATCGCTCCTGAACATAGAACATCATTTTAGGTATGAAGAAGCTGTCATGTTAGACATGTCTGACTGTAAGAAGTGCCCAGGTTGGCCTTCGCACTTACGTCCATCTCGAGCGTCCTTCGTCATCTGGCAATTTTGACGACGGGTCGTCCGTTTGATGGCCGGCTACACTGTCAGCATTCACTTCGGTACGGAAGCCCTACAGATGGCGATGATGTGGTCCCACATTCCCAAGGCCTCTTCTCGGTTGCAGTCGTTCTCGTAGTTTGCAAGTTCCTAAGTCCTGGTATATGTTTGGCTAGCAGTCGCTATACCAATCTATCGCGTGGAACGCTCCGAAGATGTCACGACCCATTGACCTTGACGCGTAGTCTTCGGTGGGACAGCGTTTGTGTATGGGGAGGCGTACGGCGGTTCGGTGTGATGTAGTGCGGGTATTCGGCAGAGCTAGCCATTATCCTCGGGTCGGCAACAGCATCGCATGTTGAGCTAGCAAAACAGATTGTCGAAGTGAACGCCACAGATAGAAATTTGATTTGCACACTTCGTTTCCGACGCATTCAAGACTTGCTGGGTGCGCTCGTGATTGGCGCAACGTGGTCTGCGATTGGTTGCTTTGGTCTGGTGAGCAGTGTCACAGAAATGCATACGTGATTTGGGCAAGCTTTGTTGACGGCAGGTACCGTCAACCACCGCTCTCAACGTTCACGTAGCCTGCCCAGAACGTAGTATCTTTCCTAGCATCCAGTGCGAGAATTTGAGAGCCGGCATGATCATTGCTGCCACCACGCGTGAGATTGCCTCGTGGAGTTTCCAGAGGATGGTCTCTTGGATTTGGTCCGCGCTCATCTCCTTGACCTCCTCGATCTGTTCCCTCAGTCGAGCAGCTTTGGTGGGAAGCTCCAATCCAAGGAGTAAGTAGAGGCCGACAACGATGTACTCCATCACTACTTGCCTTAAGACACTCGTTAGCAGAGCTTTGACATGGGAAATTGACGGGCATCACATAGGGTAGGTGTGCAGTGAGAAAAGAAATGACAGTCAATGCTCTTGGGAAGGTCGAGGACTGTTCGTCGAAGGACGTGAGACGGAACGTGACACTGTGAGGCTGTACGTACATGCATAACTGGATTGTAACATCGCCGGAAATGACGTTGAACTTCATTTCGGAGGTTTTGTCGACCCAGCTTTCAAACGCGAAGCATGTCATGTAAACAATGTCGACAACGAAGAATGGTAGACTGAGCACAACAGTAGTCAAGATCTTGACCTCCTGCGAATCCGCGAGATACAGACGGGCAGATATGACTGCTGTCGCCCAGATGAGTATTAAGAAACAGACGATGTAAAGACTGATGCCAGCCTTGGTTGCTTCGGTTGCCGCATAGGTAGGTCCATCGCGAGAGTCCGGATCAATGCCGCCAGCGACAATGAGAATGAAAGAAATGACTAGAGGAACGTGGACGAAGAGCAGGATCCATTGCATGCGCCGTCCTTTGGGCTTGGTCGTTGTGTTGAGTAGACTGCTTGTTGACATGAACAATGGCGTGAGTCCCATGGATGTGAGGATGGCGACACCAGATGAGACGGAAGTATTAGGAACTTGTTCGATGGGAGTGAGTTGCGTGGTCGCCAAATCCATAGACACCTGTACAAGCCGGCAAACACACAGCGTCGTAAGCCATATCCATGGCCAGCTTCGCCCCAGGCCGCGGCTCAGAATCAGGTAAAGCGAAATTACGAGGTAGACGAAGAAGACGATGAGCGTGACGATGTTGACAATACCGGGATACTCGAGCGGTTGACCCATCGATGCTGTCGACGAAGCATGGTAGGCGTCGTGAGGGAACAAGGAGCGCTGTCAGTTCCGCTGAGATCCACGACGGCTCTACTAGCTGCTTGGCAGCTGGGCTTGGCGGTCACGGACGCTCGGTGAAATAATTGCGAACCTTCCATGACATACTTTGGCACTTGACTTTGCAGAGCAGCACCATGATCAAGGATGCACTGCTCCCGAGTTACCATTGCAAAGCCGACAAAGCCTTAACCCGCTCACCTGCTCAATCAATGATGGGCGTCGATCTAAGAAGTTGCCACCTCTTCCCGGCTGTGTCGCGGCTGTGTCGGCCACGGACCATTGTCGGCCTGCGTCATCTTGCAATCTGCATGTTTCCTGCTAAATACCGATCATCGAGTCACCAACGATAATTGAGCCAATGCAAGTGGGTCCGGTGCTAAAGTCGAAGGTTTGCCGCACGCGGGTGCTTTACGATTGTTTTGGGGATACGAAAAGTGCCGTATTCACAGAGACGAGCGACATTGTTGCCTCAGGTGAACAGACTAAATCGAGACGAGACATGTTTGACTGCGACGCATAGGCAATTAACTGCACTTTATTATAGGTGCGGTGCACCACGGTTCTGCATAACGGTATGCCTGCCTGACCTACAAAACACCCAACGGATACGCAGGGCTAGTATTAGCCTTGTCTGGCACGATCACCGGTACGCTCTCGTAATAAGGAGCTTCCACAACCTCTCTTGCCCAAGTTGGCGGCCTCCTGATCTTCAACAAATGTTCAACAGCATAGCCGATACCTAGAAGCTTCTGCTCCTCCCAGGGTCTCCCAAGAATTTCCATGCCGATTGGCACGCCAATTGGTGCATCCGCACTTGGTTCAGAAAACCCAGCTGGAACCGTCACCACAGGGACACCTGTGAGAGCTGCGAGGATGCCATTACGGCCGCTCTGCGATGGGGATCCAATCTTTACAACCAAGTTCTTTTGCTCCGGGTAGATAATTGCGTCCAGATTATTTACAGCGAAAGTTTGTTGTAGTGCTAGAGTAAGGTTGCGGATGCCAATTTGGCGCTGGATGTACGTTTCATTACTCGTTGAAGAGGAAAGTGCAGTGTTGACGTATTCATACTGCGATGGCAGCACTAGAAATTCGCCACCCGATCCATTGACTGCTTTGCGCGCGTACAGCTCGTTGAGTGTGCTGGGATGTTGGCCAGAGAGTGTCGGGCGCTGAAGATATTCATCTGTAAGCTCGCGGTACTCGTAACGCTGAACGTCAAGTGCAGCCTGAATCGCGGTAGCGTTGTAAATCGACTCGTCAATAGGGACCAAGGTGACATTTTCGGCCTCCATCCTGGACATGACCGCGTTCATGGCGTTGTTCACAGGCGTGGCTTCCGGCGAGTCTGAGCGGTTAAAAAAGCCGTTGAGAACGCCGATGCGAAGGCCACCAAGCTCAGTAGTTCCGAGTTTTGCAGAATAATCAATGTTGCGCTGCGGTACTGATGCCGTTGCATTGTCAGCTGGATCATAACCAGTCGAGGCCATGACTGTGAGAGCTGTCGCTACATCCTTGATCGATCTTGTGATGGGTCCAATAGTGTCGTGGGTGTAAGATATAGGGATAATGCCAGTACGTGTTACGAGGCCTCGCGTGGGTCGAATGCTGCATAATGAGTTTGCTGATGCCGGGCTACGCAGCGAGTTGACGGTGTCTGTGCCAGTGCCGAAGACACAGAAGGACGATGCGACGGCCGCGCCAGTGCCGCCAGAGCTTCCACCCGGCGTACGTGTTGCATCGTATGGATTGATGGTCTGCCCACCTAAGGATGACACACTGATCCCTTCTAGCGCAAGCTCATGTAGGTTTGTTTTACCCAGTATGATGGCTCCAGCGTTCTTTAATGCGACCACGGATGGTGCATCCTCGGTTGGCTGTGATTTCGCAAGTGCGAGATTGGCTCCTGTAGTCGGCATCTCCGCGGTATCGTAGTTATCCTTGAGCAGGATCGGCACGCAGAAAAGAGGTCCAGTAGCGTTGCCTGTCGCGAGTTGCTCATCAAGGGCGTCCGCTAAACCCAACGCATTGGGGTTTAGGGTGATGATCGCATTCGTCAAGTCGTTGTGAGCTTCGATGCGAGCAACAAAAGAGGAGACAACCCCTCGACATGTGGACAGGCCGGAGTAGAGCGCATGATGGACGGAGTCAATCGTCGCCTCGCGAGCATCGAAAGGCATGTCGTTTATTGCTGCCAGCACTTGGCTGCAAGCCGTGGCAACCACCAGCTTGAGACTTGATACCATCCTGGAAGTGGGTTTTCAGCAGCAATCTCGAAGGCTGAATACAAACATTACCACTACAGCAGTGGGAGGTGCTTATAATTGCTCAAGACTGCAACGGATCATTGGACACTCAACGGCAGATACAACCCGCATATTCCCTTAGCTGTGCTTGGCTCACGGCATGTATCGCGGTGTGTCCATCCGATGGAGGACAGTCAGCGTTGTTGATAACAGCCATGGTATTGGAAGTACCGAAATCGGCGTGACGTAGTGCGGCTGTTGTCACCTGCCTAATTCATCCACTAGCGAACATGTCCAAGTTGGGACACATTAGGGCCAATGAAGCTGGAAAACGGAGGGAAGAACAAAAGACAAAGTTCACAGCAGACCTTAACCCCATAAGATGGGCCTGTGCGAAGGGTAGTCATTGATGGAAAGCATCGACGCAGGCTCAGAGTCCACATCCTGAACACTGGGTGTGGGGAGTGATGCAGCTGGATCGCGTCGTGGCACAGAGACCACTCGCATTCATGGAAGTATCGGCTAAGAGTAGAATCTCACGTAGCTATCCGGTCTGCCACGCCGTGGGGAAACCGCCAAATTTGGTAGCTGGCTGTCTATTCAAAGACATCGCCCGGCATCCCTGGTGCACAACGTGTAGATCAGCCGAATCCGTGCAATAGGCATTGGTCTAGCATTTGCTCGCAAGTGCATCTTGAAATAATGCCATGGTGTGAATGTCGAAGGTTCTGAAGTGGTAACTCAGAGGTAGAAACCGGGTCACGGTGGAGGCTTGACTGCTGAGATCACAGATTTTCGCGAAGCAAGAAGAGGCATCGATCGTCGACGGGCACAGTCATCGACATCTATTGTTGTCAGCGCTCGTCGCGCAGAAATGGGTAGCTTGTCGCGTTGCGCACGCGTTCCCACTTACTCTTCAAGCACGTTCACCTTGGTCACCAGTAGCAGACGTACAGGAGATTGCAGATGTGGAGAAGGATTTGTTGCTGCACGAATTGTATGTTTACAGACTTGAAGAAGGTATTGTGTCTGGCGCTTGCTGCGTTTGGGCGCGGGTCTGGTGTTGTTTGCCAAGGCCGATCCCATGTCTGGCGACTATTTTTAGACGTTCACCCAAAACTCAACCCCATGCTTCGGAGCATCTCCTCAGCGACACCCACTTCGACGCCTCTCCGCATCATTAGCCACGCTTTATGCGACATTGCAGATCGGAACATGGCTTGTCCGGGTACAGAGCTTCCCCAGACTTTACTTGATTGGTCCCCTGGGCGGCGGTGAAACCACAACGTGGCATTAAATCAAATTCTCAACCAAATTCGGAATCACGAAACTCGAACCCCATACCAAAACGTAGCGGACCGTGCACAAAGTCCACAAACACAGGCCTGACCTAGCCTTGATGGATACACTGCGTCCGTACAGCCATGGGACTGCTTGCTTGTGACCACTTCATCAAGCGGCTCAGGCAAACGCAGTGTGGGAGACACCTCCATGCAGACGATGCACCGAGTCTGTGGTTGCTGCTGGTATCGCGGCCATGTTTACTCTGCTGGCGCATTCCTTGAACAGACATGTGAGCCCCACATGATAAGAAACTCCACAGCTTACACTCTGAACCAGTCCAGGCAACTTTTGCGGCAAACACATAATATGGATACCGACACAGCCTCGTTCGGTTTCACGAGCCTCAGAGACTGAATGAACTGCCTGCCAAGCTTTGCACCTTGAGACAGCCTGAAGCTTAGGCATGATGAAGACGGAGCTAGGCGTACACCAAACGCAGCAGATCTGCAGCCCACACGTGTCCTAGCCTCGGTTGTCGTTGCTGAAGCTTGCTTCCGATGAACATGATCCTACAACGACGCAGCCGACTCTCTACACTTCACTGTCTCACCCTACTTCGCGATCGACTCTCATAGGTTCCTCATCTGGCACCAGACTTGCTCGGCCTGGAGCATCCCGGCTCAGAATCCTGTCAAGATCCACAGAAGCAGAAGAACGTCGGCTTCTTGCGATCTGCTGTTACCTCATCTATGTTTGAAACGTCCTTTGTAGAGTCAAACGCCAAGCAGGATTGCATTCTCGTGCCTCATCGTTACTTTCGAAACCTTACATCGACGCCTTCCTGCATCTTGGCCAAAACTCTACAGCGCTTCACCATGGCCGGGCCAGACATGACCGAGGCGGCTTTACGGAAAGTCAGGGCAGGTCTACGTTGATTGACACTTGCACTCAGGTATAAATGAGGATAGGTACGCGACTGAAAGAAGAGCATCCAGCACTCAGGTTCCCAATTCGGCTTCTACAGTAATCACTACTTCTCTTCCATTCTATTAATACCTCTTTTACTTTGTTCACTTAATCATCTGACCGGTTCAGACTACTATTCCCATATTCAAAATGTACTTCTCCAAGTCCTCCGTCGTTGCTTTCAGCCTATTGGCTTCCTCTACCCTCGTGGCTGGCCACGGTGCCATCATCAAGGCTACTGGTGATGCTGGAGGCGCTGGTTCTGCTATCGGTGTTGATCCCACCACTCCTCGTGACGGCACAAACCGCAATCCTTTCCAGCAAGACTCCACTCGCTTCCGTGGCGATGCCGCAGCCACCTGCGGTGAGACCCTTGGTGGAGGTGCCAACGACATCCAAGCTGGTACAGCTCAGGTCATGCAGCTCAACGGCGCCACGCTTCCCCAGGTTTCTGCTGGTGGTGCGCTCATGATGACCGTCCATCAGGTCAACTCCGACGGTGCTGGCCCTTACAAGTGCATGATTGACGCCACCGGCACTGGCGCCAACTGGGTCCCCATGACCGTCACCCAGAACCTCCCGGGTAACGCCCGTGGGCGCAACAAGGATACTCAGCTGCAGGATCAACCTCTCAACGTCCAAATTGACGCTGCCCAGACTTGCACCGGTACCGTCGCTGGACAAAGCAACGTCTGCATGGTCCGTTGCCAAAACCCCGCTCGCGCTGGTCCCTTCGGCGGATGTGTTCCAGTCCAAATGGCTGGAGCTGCTGGTGCGGCTGCCCCTGCGACCGGTGCTGCTGCTGGCGCTGCAGGAACTGGCGCTAATACAGGTGCTGCTGCAGGAGGTGCTGCTGGAGGTGCTGCTACAGGTGCGACCACTGGCTCTGCTGCTACCTCCGCCAACACCGTCTCTTCTCCCGCTCAGCGCCGCAAGGCCCCCCCGGCTCTTACTGATGACGACCAGGAGGAAGAGGTTGACCTCGTCGGGGGCGAATTCTAAGCTCTCGGCTGCTTGAGCTGCGACAATTACCACGACAAAGTTATGGCGGATAAGGTAATAATGGACGACACAGTGCGTCTCATGACTCCTGTAATAATCACACAATGTTTTATTAAGTCTAGGAGATAAGTAGTGGAGTGCGATGTAATCCTGCTGGTCTGCGACCAGAGGATGTGATCATGTACGACTTAGTAGGTGGTGGAGGGAGTGGTTACGTATACGCTCGCTTGGGAACCGGTCTGTTGTGCTGCTTTGAGAATAGTTTGGGTTAGTCTACTAATTGATGTTCACAACATCTGCTTCATCCTCGCTCGCTAATGTTGATGATTTCACATCGGAACTTAGCAGAATTCGCGGCCTTGATGCATACATTGACGAGCCTAAGAAAGAAGACGTTCTAACTAAGCTTTGATGTTCAATGTGTGGCTAAGGCCTATATGTGACGGCATATGGTTCAGGCGTTTCATAATGGTCTCCACACTGTTTGCACTGTCCAGCTGTACCCGGAATTCAGCTAGTGCTTGAAGAGGCAGACCACTAGCTGTCTAGAGGCGGCGGGACCTGCTTTCATTGTCCAGCAACCACCCAGTGTCCTCTTAATCTCTGCTAGCTGGTTCCTACTTAGCGAACTTTTACGGTACTTGTAATGATAGCCAAGCTCATGAGTGTCGCAAACGCCTGTGTGAAAGCCATGGTCCCTATTAGGATCGTTTCATTGGTCCAGGACAAGCCGGAACACATTTTTCATTCTGGGAGACAATCAGCGACCTTCACCGAGCGATTTGCAATGTGACACTCGTTTTTATGGTAGTCAACTTGCTGAGATGGCCACTGAGTACGTTGGATCGCAATATCACGTACGTTCAGAAGCGGTTTCGAAGAAGAAGAATAGAATTAGTCATTACTTAGTAAGAAGCAGAGAAATTGCGCAGGAGACGTCCGAGTTTTCAAATAAGAGCGAGATCCACATAAAACTGTTCAAGCAAGTACCGTATCTTTCTTCAGAGAAACGATGTCCTTCCGTCGCGCACTCACGAACCCTCTAATAGTAGTACGGCTTGTTAGGGTCAGTCAAATCGAAAATGACCGCCGAGTGAGGCTTAGCTCCTCCGCGGTTGGCGAATTCGCTGGGGAAATTGATGCTGCGGTTGAAGCTGAGACTGCCGTTCGGCAGGATGTCAATCCACTGAGCCTTGAAGTCGGCAGGGGTGTTGACGACACCGATCTCTCCAGTCTGGACAAAGTAGTCAGTGACAAGAAGGTTCTTCTTGTCAGGGCTGATCTTAATGTAATGAGGTCCCACGATACCCTGGTCTTCATCAGGATTGTCGAGACGCTTGACGTTGTTGAGATCCGAGATGTCGAGTGCAGCAACGTGATTACCGAGAGTGAGCGTGAAGTAGGCAAACTTTCCATCGTCGGTAATGTCGGAATAGATGGCGAGGTTCTCGCGGGCACGGGGACCAAGGTCGAAGAGTAGCTCTGCGACACCTTGATTACCATTGGCGTCATTGCGGAACGGGTAGATGATCCAGACCTGACCGGGGCCAACGGCTGTAGCAAGGGCGGCGGACTCTTTGTTGCCGGGAATGAACTTGATGTCCTGGATACCTTGGCCGTTGGGAATGGTGATAGTGGAGATGATCTTGCGCGAGCTGAGCTCCCACAGACGGAGAGTGTTGGCCTTCTGAATGCCGATAGCAGAGGCAGGCTTCAGGATGGTGACGGGTACGACGAAGTCAGAAGTTAAGATGATGTTCTTGTTGAAGTCAATGCTCAGACCGTGCGGGCTGAACTGCTCACCGAGAATGTTGAGAGTACCCTCGACATCCTCAGGCCACTCGTGGATGATGTTGAAGTTGGCATCAGTCTCAACGAGACGACCAGGCGAAGTACCCGCGGCAGAGCCCATGTAAGTAATGAAGAAGCCGCCATCGGGCTTTGCGCGAATCTCATCCGTGATAGAAGAGAGCAGAGCGCGGTTACTCTTCTTGAACTTAGGCTGGTAAGGATTGGTTGTGTCGAAGTAGTATGCAGTGTCCTGGGTCTTCAACAATGACAGAAGGCCACCGCCGACAAGGGTCTTGCCATCGAGGGAAGAACCCAAGTGATGGGGCGAATTACCACTGGACGGCACATCGGTGACCCAGAGGAGTGTACCGAAGGTGTCATCGTCAAGCGAGTATGTCGCCAAGAAGTCCTTGTGGTTATTGTCACCTGCGGCGGTCCAGAAGTAGCCAATCTTCTTGGGCTTGAGGCTTTGATTACCGGTAAATGGAGGGCTTTCGAGAGGAGGAGTTGGAATCTGCAGGATTGGCAGAGGAGGAGCGTTGGTTGAGAGAGGCTCCGTTACTCCCGGAATGGATGGAATGAGAGGGGGCAGGGAAAGCGCGCTGGCCGTGCTGGCAAGCAGTGCCGAGAAAAGAGTAGTGGAGTACATTACGATGACGACAAGCAGTCAAGAGACGATGTTGATGGAGTTGCTGAGAGGGTTTGAGCAAGTTGTGAGCTGGTTTCTACCCCATGATCCTACGTCCCTTATTTATACTGCGTTCATTTCCTTCCGCACACAATCTTTGCACATGGTTACCAACTCAGGACGTTCTCACCACACCGGCCACTGGCTATCCTCATCTTCTTCCACTGGCGGCGATGGTACCATTCAGCCCGAATTGACGACCACAATGAAACTTCGTCGAGTCCTAGAGTTGGCTAAACCATATCCATGATGAGATCGACAGGAGCGTGCAGTTACAATCTCAGCCCTGCTGTCCTACGGCAGTCAAAACTAAGCTCAACAGGGCTGAGATCAAAACATGGCATCCGCTAAGGCGACGATGATCGGCGGTAGAGGAATAATTTCGGTCGTGCAGGGAGCTTCGTCGAGGCTAGAGTCTTGGTATTGTTTCCAGATTGGGATCAGATAGACTCTTTCTCGAAGGGTTTCACTTGGTTGTTTCCTTTTTCCAACCTCAAGTGTCCTTCAAGGTACATGCCGGACGGACTCGTGCTCGACGCAGCAGGTCTTGTGACCAGAAGAGCATAGACTCAGCCAATCCTTTTGTCAAGATCGTCTGCCAGCACTCCCAACTCAAAATCCATCTCGGCTTCTTCCAGCAGAGAAACCAAGAGGCGTTATGGCGTCAAGACGGCAAGGCTCTCATCCGGTGTGAATGCAGTCCGTATTGGGATACAAACTTGGGTGCTCTAAAGACTATCAAACTTTGGAGGACTGGAGAACTCTGTGCGGGAGTAGTGTGATCCCATGAACCCTTTCCACGGTGGGAAGCAGTCACCTCCTAGCACTGCAGGTGATACAAAACTCATGGCAGAAACCGGTGAACAATAGCTGTGTACAACATGGTGCTAACGATGTGCACTCAATCTCAGTAGTATAGTACTGTAAAGTCAGAAGTCGGAGTACTGAAATCACACAGGGCTGCGGAGTGATGGCAATTCGATGCGCGAATGGTGTGATTGCACTAGCGTGCCAATCCGGGGTCGATCTGCGTCGTCAACACTACAACCTTTGGAACGCCAAGCATCGCGACATCTTGTCCAATGCTTGCGACCGTGGGGATCATGGTAGCAGCCGAGATCCTCGCCGATTACTGGACGAAGATCGCCACTTTACCCGAATAGGTTGAGCATGGCAGTAGCATGGCCAAGGAGCAGCAAAGCCGCCTAATGGCAACTCTTTCTCTCAAATGACGAGCTGCACTCCATGTGATAGTGAGCGGGAGATACGCATACATGTTGCCTTGGCAATGAACCGCATGCCCGAACGAGATCCATAGTAGGCACAATGCAATGAAAGGCAGGGAAGCGGTTATCGAACCGTCAAATTATGCCATCGTGTCTCTGCGTATAAGTAGCCCTGCAGAGGCAACCGAGCCGGACACTCGTTCACTGTTCCTTCAACTACAAAATGAGATTCTTGAGCGTGGCCAGCGTGCTCTTTGCGTCGACAGCCCTGGCTGGTGTAGTCAAGCGCCAGACTCCTGCTCCGTTCACCGATGGTCAACCAGTCGATGGTAAAGGAAAAGGCGCCCCGATTCTGGGTATCAGTAACCGAATCCCTCAGAGTGCTCATGGAAACTGATTCCTTGTAGGTGGCACCAATCACCAAGTGGATCTTGAGAATCCCTCGAACTTGGGCCAGCAGAGTACCGATTCCGGCACCGTGCCAAACCTCAAATGGCGCTTCTCGGACTCGAAGACCAGAATCTACCCCGGTGGCTGGGTCCGTGAGCAGGTCGACAATGATTTGCCGCAGAGCCACGACATCGCAGCCGCGCAGCAGCACTTGAAGAAGGGCGCTATTCGCGAGCTGCATTGGCATCGTGTTGTATGTCTTTACGTTTTCGACCACTCCCGGAACTAAGTTGACTTGATCGTAGGCAGAGTGGGGTCAAGTTCTATTTGGTCGCGTGCTGGTGTCGGCGGTTGATGAAAACGGTCGTCACCAAGTCACCGAACTCGGCTTCGGAGATATCTGGTACTTTCCTAAGGGCCAGGCACATACCGTGCAGGGGTTAGACGAGGAGAATGAGTATCTACTTGCGTTCGACGACGGCAACTTCGATGCGGCTGGGTAAGGTAGACCGAGCTTCTTGCCTTCAGTTGACTGACCATCTTCCAGAACGACATTCAACCTTGACGACTGGCTAGCAAAAACACCCAAATCGATCCTGGCGAAGAGCTTCGGTCTACCCGAATCAACCTTCGACAACTTGCCCAAGACAAATCCGTACATTCAGAACAGCACGACTGGAGTACCTGCGAGACAGAGAAATATCACTGGAGGTGCTGGTGAACTCGTCGCTGACGCGTCGTATGTCTATCGCACCTTCTCACACGCTCCTGAGCCTGCGCCTGGAGGTGCTGGTGTATGGTGGAAGATCGACTCGACCAACTTCCCCATCTCGAAGACAATCGCATCGACATACGTGGTCCTTGAGCCCAAGGGTATCAGAGAGCTGCACTGGCATCCTACTGTAAGTTAGCCAGATACTCCTGCAATACGTGCTAGCGCTCACCTTCGACAGTCCGAGGAATGGTTGTACTTCCACGAAGGCAAAGGCCGCGCAACAGTGTTCACTGGTAACAGCAACTCGCGCACGTTCGACTTCGGTCCTGGTGATACTGCAGTTTTCCCGGATAACTCTGGGCACTACATTGAAAACACATCCGAGACTCAGAACCTTACCTGGATCGAGATCTACAAAGCAGACCGCGTTGCCGATGTGTCGTTAACTCAGTGGTTAGCCCTGACGCCCGCAGACATTGTCGCTGATGTGCTCAAGCTACCGTTGAACATTGTTGAGGGACTGAAGAAAGAGAAGCAGGTGCTAGTCCACGGCAAATAGAGGCGATGACCGCTCCCTCGTATTGTAGGAGACAAGCACAGTTGCCCTGTATGTCTTACACAACTCGGATCCGGCATGTAATGGCCGAGTAATAGTAATTAGCGTAACTTAACAATGCGACCATCTTGCATCACGCTGTTTCGCACATTGACTTTGAGGTACATGTCGTAGAGTAAGTATGTGGACAGAGGAACCGAGGAGGAGCAGTGCAACGAAACCTGCCACTCGATGCACTTGCCCCACTTTGCGGAAAAGCGGAGCATCTGACGGATGCATCCCTACACTAAATCTGTACATTCTCCGCGGAGCCGTGATCTGCCAAAAGGACGTACACAGTATACTCACCGCACGCTGGGTGTGGGCTATGCAAGATCCTCCCCGAGCTCGCTTTGTGTGGCGTGCGCCCTGCATGTACATTGCACGCCCCGCTCTGCCCTGCCTCGGTAGCTCGTTCAGTCAGCCCCATTGTGTCTTTGTCTTGTATCCTTACTCTTGCCAGTAGTAGGTATTGCACTCGGGCTGGTCGACCAGGAAGCGCAGGACTTCGAGCAACGTAGGGTCGTGCAAACTGCAGACGATCATGTCAAGATACGAGTCACATTCTTGTAACGCCTTGACGCTCAAAGCCACCGCTTCTTCATTCACGCATGCTTGTTGCGCAAAGACAAAAACCTCGAAGAAAGGCGAAGTCCAGGCCGTCGTCGAGTGTGCCCTAGCAGGATGCGCTTTATTGAGATAGCAACATGGACATGGCTCTGGAAGTTTTTGATCGAGTTGTCCACTCGACACTGGATTTGGCAGCTCGATTGCGGTGCTCGGCCGGAAGCTTCCTCCAAAATGGCAAATGTCAACCCCTGAGGAAGACGAATGTTGTAGGTTTAGTACGCGCAAGCCCACAGATGTGACCAACTGCGTGATCTGGTGTATCAAGGAGGTAGCAGGGACCATCGCCGAAGTAATCGTGGACTCCGAATCCGCCGATTTGAAGTCCTCTTCAGACTCAAATCTCGTGTACTTGATAGCTTCCAAATGTGGCGTCAAGGAGAAACGCGATCAGATTTGATGAGGTACACGGGCATGAACTCACCCTCGAAGCCTGATCCAACGATTATCTTAACCTTTGGTGAATACTTCTCAGTATGCCCGCTTGGCTAGTCAAAGGAGTACCAGCGTCTTCGACAACATCGTGACCTTCCTCTCAGTTCAACCCTCTGATGTCAATGTTCAGTCGTCTTATCATTACGGGAGAGTGGTTTTTGAGACCTTCGTGTTTACCACTGTCGAAAAGCAACCTCTTGCTGAGCGAGGGATGGTCAAGCAAGGATGTGATGGATCTTAGGTTCAGAACCTCGAAGCCAGTCAGGACCGGTTGAACAACTCCTTCCGAAGCAACACAAATCTATGCTCTCGCACCGACAGCGCGAGATTGAATGCAGGTTTCATGGTGGGATGTTGGCCGTCGCCATGTTATAGATTGCACTCCGTCATCCACGCTCTCACGCAAAGTACCGAAGTTGCAATTTGTGTACTCGGACAGCATCCCGGACCCTTCTTTATCGCCTTGTAGCATCATGCACGTGGGAACTGGGCATACGGGAATAGTATCATGCACCAGCTTCGCATAAGCTTTGGACTCATCGTTGGTCTTAGCGCAGTTCTAGTTCTCGGCCCGGGGAGAGCCGCTGCAGTTCGCGAGTAACCCTGCTGTGTAGGTCGCGACCTTTGGCTGTGCTGCTCTCCTGATTGAGATGTAACGAGCAGCCACAGCCAACCAAAACACGCTTATTCTGCGAGCCAATGGGCATTTTCTAGGTCTCCTTACAGGCGATTGCAACCGTGTCGCTCTGACCGCCTCTTATGGCTGGAAAGTGGGCTCGAAGTGGAGTGAACGTCGACCAGAAGGCTGCTCTGAGTTGTCTGAGTGAACTATCGGTTGCGACTCTATGTAGTTCCGTTGCGCACAGCCTCCGCCATGACACGCATCTGTCAGTTCTAGTGCATCACTCGGCGCTTTGCGCACGTATGAACACCGAGACGGCAGTGAGATGACGAGCGCTGCTGGTCGTGGAGAGTCGGGAACAATACCAACTTGGTCTTTCGATCGTGCCATGGAGTGTAACGACGGGGAGGGTGACATCCTTGATGGGCTTCAGGCCGTCACCTGCACGTGCAATGCGGGAGAATATGTAGTGTGTAACAGCATGCTGCGTAGTGCGGATGTGACAGTTGTGACGGAAAGGGCTTCCGTGGAAAGAGCTACGGTTGGTTTGGGCCATCCTTGCCGTTAGGGCGGACGAAACTACCGAGTTCGGCCTCGTGATGCACACGGCGCGTGATGCACACCCCACCAACTTTCGCACCCCAGAATAAGTGAGGTTATTGATCGACACCACAACGCTACTATCGCGAGATAAGTTGGTGGATTACTATATAGACTATTGCGAAACTTTTGGCTACCACAGTTTTTTTGGAGGACGCGTGGTGCGGCCAGTAGACGTTGTTGTGGGTGAAGGTGGTAAGGGCGCCTTATGGGCAGCCACCTGCCTTCGCACAGCACCACCACCACGATTCTTTGTTACTTTTGACTGAGATCTCTGTGAGGCCTTACTCTTAGCCTGTTTAGGCAATTGGGTACTTTTTTCTGCGTTGCTCTTGCGCTGAGCCTCTTCTTTACAAGCCTCAATTTGAGCGCGCTTTGCAGCCTGTGCCTTAGCTGTCAATACCTTCTTCTTCTCTCGCTCAACACGCTTATCTTCCTTCTCCTTCGCTTGAATAAGCTTCTTCTGGTGTTGAAGCTCCTTCTTAGTAGCTTTTGCTGCCTCCGCAGCGCGCTCTAGGTCCTCTTTTGCCTGGAGTTCTTGCTTCGCGCGCTCAATGCGTGAAGGACTCCACAAGACTGCACCACCACTGTCATTACCGTCAATAGGTTGCAAAGGTAGTACCCTCCGCTTTCTCTTCTTATTCTTATTAGCCTTTAGAGCCTCTTCTAGGCCTTCAATCCGAGCTTCTTGGACTTCTAATCGCACGTGGAGTTGGTGAAGGGCTTGATCAACTGCCTCATCAGCACTGGACCTATCCTCTTCTCTTGCACGCTTAAGTAGCCGCTGCGTCTTGCGCCAACTAGGTGAACCTGGTGCAGGCTGAGGCCCTGTAGGCTCTGAGGTCGTGCTAGGCGTCCTTGGTGTTGGTATTCTGAACTTCTTGAGCACGACGTCGGCATCTGGTGGGTGGATTCCAGTACACTTAAAGGCCTGTACAACGAGGTCTTTGGTGAAGGTCTTCTTCCAAGCTGCCCAAAAGAGCGGGAAGAAGTCAGCTTGACCTACAGGCACCCACCCCTCTGTGGTATGGCCGCGGTGAAGGAGTTCCATGGAGTAGCTCTGTGCCAACGGCCCAAAGCACGCTACATCAAGCGGCTGAAGCGCGTGGGTTGCGTGCGGAGGGAATATAAGTAGGAGAATCTTGTTAGCATGAGCGTATTCGATGAAGGCCTGGGTAACGTGACTGCCGTGGCCATCAAGGATCAAGAGCCTGTACTTCCCTCGCGCTCTTACTCTTGTATAGCGATCAAACACCTGCTTCAGCCAGGCAACACCAAGAGCATCATTTATCCAGCCATTTACTGAGGTACCAAAGTGTATATCGTGTTTCCCTGCGTCGACGCGCTGCACCCAGCTCTCTTGGAGCTGGAGAGACGATGAAGGATAGATGACTGCGGGCGGCAACGCATAACCATCAGCTCCTACTGCTCCTACTACTGTCACCCACTTCCTGTTGCCATCATGAGATGCTAGCTTGTATTTCCGGCGCCCAAAGAGTCGCTTATCGAAGATTCTGACGCCCTTTGACATCACTCCAATCATGAATCCCTTCTCATCCATATTGTACGTGTTTTCAGGCTCTATTGAATGCTGCTTGATTGTACTGTGCAGCAGGTCAAAATAAGAGCTAAAGGATTCATATGAAGCAGCATCGTGACGTGATTTTTCCATAGGCGTGGTCCAGGCTGTGAGAAGGTCGTCGGGGTAGCGATGAAGGAAGCGCGATACCCATCGATCGGAGGGCTCCCATTGACACAGCGACTTCACGATTCTCCGCAGGATCTTTCTTGTAGGCATAAGGTGTCTCTCGGTAAGTGATTTGACGTATTGTACAACCTCTATTTCATCGCGTGGGTGGAGAACTAGCTGGTGTTTTGATTTGACCTCATTTGACGCGCATACACCTTGGTGCCTTCGGCTCAACGTAGTGCGACAACAACCGTGTTTCTGGGCAAGATCTTTATACGTAAAATGTTCTCCATACTTCAAAGTAGCTAGCTCTGCGAGGGCTTCTTTTAACGGCATCGTGGGGTTGAGTTATGGGGGGGTGCGCAGTATAGGTCAATGTTGGTGGGGTGTGCATCACGCGCCGCGTGCATCACGAGGCCGAACACGCTATCACGGGTAAATATTTTCGTGGCGCTCGGTTCATGACATACTCTGAATCCTGGCATCTCAGCAGCTACACAGTGAATTAGCGGCGATAAGCCATTGGGCGTGTCTTTGAGTTTTCTACGATGAGCGCATTTTTGGGCGCTTAGTGAGTTCGACTTACGCAAGTATCTGTACAGAGTCGCTGTTCTTAGTTACCACGCATGTGTAACAAAGTAACAACTCGGCTATTGGCAAACCCCAGATTCCCCCCGGACTCGTATTTGCAATATTGGGTGCATCCATGCATGGAGAATTGATGATTGGTGGGATCGAAATACCCCACAACGCTACACCCTATAGCACTGCCATTTATATTGTTTCCTCTTACGCGTCCGTTTCCAGGGTCATGCGTCCATGACAGCTCAACCGAACTCAGATTCAGGAGTGACGGTGAACAACGCAATGTTCATTAATTGGAGGGAGTGGGAGGCCCGCCTCATCTGCGCAATGGAGAATCTGATCCCAGATAAATTGCGACGACGCGTACAGGGCTGCATAGGCGAATGGAACTGCTTCCCTATCCAAGCCTATATAATGATTGTTAGAGACCAAGCATTTGGGCCAAGCAGCCAAGCCTCTTCATACGATCACCAAGCTTTCATTGTCAAACAAAATGCATATCTGGTCTGTTATTGCGTTGACCGCATCGCTCGCCGTGCCTGCGATCGCAGCACCGGCTGCTCCAGCCATCACCCCCGCCCCTGAAGCGGCTGTTGTTAAGCGAGCCAGCTCTTGCACTTTCTCGGGTTCTGCAGGTGCCGCATCTGCCTCTAAGTCACAGACTGCCTGCGCCACTATTGTTTTGAACAATGTGGCTGTTCCTTCTGGCACCACCTTCGATCTCTCAAAGCTTGCCGACGGCACCACTGTGATCTTCCAAGGCACCACGACATGGGGTTACAAAGAGTGGGCTGGTCCTCTCTTGAACATTGGCGGCAACAAGATCACCGTCAAGGCTGCGTCCGGCGCGATCCTCGACCCTGACGGTGCTCGTTGGTGGGACGGCAAGGGCGGCAATGGTGGCAAGACAAAGCCCAAGGTGTGTGATGTTCCTCGCTGTTATGCACCGATCAATGCTAATGGTTGCAGTTTCTCGCTCTCCACAGCCTGACAAGTTCGAGCGTCACTGGTATCTCTATCAAGAATACCCCGGTTCAGGCTGTCAGCATCGCCAGCTCCGATGGGCTGACTATCACTGATATGACTATTGACTCCTCCGATGGCGACAGCGGCAGCCTTGGACACAACACTGACGGTTTTGACATTGGAACTAGCAACAACGTCATCATAGTAAGGTTCTGGTACCATATTAAATGACTACTCTAAACGAACTCATCCAGGACGGTGCAAAGGTCTATAACCAAGACGACTGCGTTGCTGTCAACTCGGGAACTGTAAGCGTATCCAATACCTCACCCGACTAGCTGCTAAGATTGCGCGTAGAGCATTACTTTCCAAAACGGCCTCTGCTCGGGTGGCCACGGTCTGTCGATTGGCTCTGTTGGTGGTCGCTCTGACAACACTGTCGACACTGTCACATTTTACAACAACGTCGTCCAGAACTCAGTAAATGGTATCCGCGTCAAGGCTTCCGTCGGTGACACTGGTACGATCAACAAGGTGATATATAACAAGATCACCCTAAAGAACATCTCCAAGTAAGCATTCGTTATTTCGCCCTTTCCGATCTCATTGCTGACTGTCATTCCCAGATATGGTGCTCTGATCGAGCAGAACTACGACGGCGGTGACCTAAAGGGCACAGCCGGCACTGACATTCCGATCACCGGTCTTGTTGTCGAGAATATCACTGGTACCGGTGCTGTCTCCAGCTCGGGCTATGACGTTGTCATCACCTGCGGGAGCAGCTCATCTTGCACAGGCTGGACTTGGTCGAACGTTTCTATTACCGGTGGTAAGACCTACGGTAGCTGCACCAACGTTCCTAGCGTTACCAAGTGCTCGTAGAGGTTCCAGGCCAACGTCAGGAATGGTGCCAATGCACGTTTGATGCGTAATCGTTCAAGAAGATGTTGGGACTGCATATTTCACTTCTTGGCATGTTCATATCTTGGTGAATCGACTTCTAGGCTTCAGGAATGGTTACAGATACAGTCAATGATGCTTACACTGTGATGATAATATGATTGACGATAGATTAATGATAGCAGCTCAAGTTTTCTCTGCTTGCGAGGGAGCGTTGACGCTATACGTCCGTGTATTCTTACCTTAGGCGGTTCGCTCCCGTTTTTCAGCTCTTCGAACGGACGTGCGGGCAGACTTCGGGCGTATTGGGACAAAGGTTGGACTTCAACTTTCTGGGACAAATATCAAATACACTCATCCCTCTGGCTCTTGTCTCTTCGTGACGTGAGTAGTTGATGGAACTGAGTTCAATTGTCGAGCATATACCCTCGAGGCCCTCTAGATCTATCTCTGAGACCAGCAATAGAAAAGATGATTGAAGCCCTTTATTTAAGACCATGAACAGGTTCAAGAATCTACCATATGTGTTCCGCATATATATCGGTTGCTGTAGTCATGAAGGCAGAATCTGTCAAAGAAAACTTGTGCATCTGCACTCGCTCATCAACAAGCATGTTTCCAAAAATCAAGGCTCGCTGCATAAGCTCTTGACCGAATTCAATTACTTTCCCCAGGTCCATGTCCCTGCACAAATCTAGAACATCTGTGACCTAATCACACTCAATCAACTGGTCGATTACAGTACGACCAAGGTATGTCAGTCGACCTGGCTCTACAAGACGTTCCGGAATCAGAGAGATCACTTATATTATCGTTTCATTGCGGCTATCTCAAACAGTCAGGGCCCTGGTACGTATGGATCGAGGCTTCGCCTGCCTTGCTTTACGGTACACCATATGAGTTCGGGCCCCGTCAACATGGAAGTCTTATTCCATTCTCCGATGTTAGGAATGCGTCAATGACGTTCTAGTTCTTACTGCACATGGCTAGGTCAAATTCATTGATAGTCAAGGGACGCGTATACTCCGGCGTACTTGGAGGTATGGCCAGGATCTCGACGACAAGATCTTGCGGCACTGCATCTGCGTCGTGATTTTGTACTTGAGCGCTGCGGCCAATGATCCTGAACTGGTACAATATATTGAGCGTATGCTCGGCGTTGAACAGACAATGAGATCAGCGTTTCATAGAACGAAAGCCAAATATTGAAGGCATCGACCATGTTCATAAATTTCTGTTAAAGATCTGACACAGTCCGCTCAATTTTGTGCTCAAGGAGAAGATCTACAGATTTTTCGATGAAACACAACAATAGTGTTAGCCAGCATCACGTGCTCTGTTACATAATCATCTGTAGGGTGTATATTCCCTCTTCCCCTCATTAGATAGGAAACAACCTAGTCCCTCTTTTCTACGCCTGGCCTCTGCCCGCACACAGTTATGAGCCCGGTTTGCACCTCTTAGACTGCGCTACTCAGCACTAAAACAGCTCTAGACGTGTAACTGACAACGACTACGTTCACTTCTACCTCGTTTTGTCTACTGACAGCTGATCAGCGTCAAAGACCTTTCTAGTCGACAGCCATCAGGTGGTGTCGCTAACGGACCAGAACTGCTGCTCTGTACAGAGATCAGTTTGGTGATTAATCACGAAGATCACGATGTCGTACAACGACGCTGGAGTCACACGAGTGACCGTTATACTGGATAAACCAGTCGATTGGGAGTCATGGTTCCAGCTACGACGAGAGAAAGCCGTCGTAGATGCTATTTGGAAGTACCATGACATCTCGAAACCACAGAGCGAGCTACCGAAGCTCGAAGAACCTATCAAACCACTGCCCAGCGATGTCAGAGCTGGAGCGACAGCGATTGCCCAGCTGGACGCAGGCCAGCAGGCAGTGTACAGTGATCTCCTCCACGACTGGAGATATGAAAGAGCAGAGTACGCGAAGAAAAAGCAGAAGGAAGGCGAACTTCTTTTGGATATCAGCCGTACGATTGCTGCTCGTCACCTTTACCTCATCAACGGAAAAGATGAGGTGTACGATCGACTGATCGCTCTCAAGAAGCAGTTCGCGCCGACAACTGCTACACGAACCAGAGAGCTAATCGTCAAGTATCGATCTCTGCAGGAAGGCCCTCAGAGTCGCGATCTCGAGCAGTGGCTCGACGACTGGATTCACATTACGAATCAGTGCAGGGAAGTAGACCTTCCTGAAACAACGGGCTGTCGAGCTCAGGAGGATTTCCTGTCAGCTATCAGGACGATCGCGCCAGAATGGGCAGGATCATCGCATCATGATTTAATCATGAAAGAGACAGCAGGCAAGACGAATGAAGTTCAACCGGTGGCAGACTACATCGCTCAGTTCAGAATCTATTACCGAAGAATCGGACCTACTGCGGCATCACTTGGTACGTTTGCGTCATTAGGTGTATCAGCCAAGTCAGAACAGCATCAGAAGGAGCAGAGATCATCGAGATCAGCTCCATACAAGCCAGAATGTATCTGCGGGAGCAAGCACTGGTATAGAGAGTGCTGGTACCTGTTTCCAGATCATCCGAAGAGACCCGAGGACTTTCAACCGGCTAAAGCTGTGCAAGACCGAGTAGCAGCAGCCTTGAAGGATCCAGAGCAAGTTAAGAGAATCAATAAGCTCCTAGCTCGGCACGGCAAGAGAGTAAAAGGCACAGATGAGACGCTCACACTTGATGGTGGGAAGAGCAGCGCAAGCTTTGTCACCTACAACAGCTTCTCTGTCGCACAGGTACAGCAGAAGGCTTTGCCAGCGATACGTAATCGATGGATACTCGACCCAGGCTCGAATATTCACGTATGCAACTCGACGAGATTTGGCTGGCAAGAGACACGGAAGGCAAGACCTCATGAGATGGTCTTAGCAGGAGACTCAACCTTGGCGATACAGGCCTGGGGAGAGGTGACGTTCAGCGTTAACCGGCCGAACGGTATAGGCAAGATTCAATTGTCTAACGTCGCACTTGTAGAAGGCTTCCTTACAAACGTTGTAAGCCTCTCACGATGCCGAGAGATAGACGTGCAGTTCGACTCAGGGAGAGATGCAATGTATCAGAAGCATCCATCAAACGTCATCTGTTCGCTTAAATACGCAAATGGGCATTGGATTGTCGACGCTGAAGAAAATGATCGCCTAGCTCTGAGCAGCTTCGCGGCGACAGTACGGCGAGCGTACAAGCCATCGCGAGAAGATCGACGTCCAATTCACACATCCCATGTCGAAGCTCATGAGATGTTTGCACACGCTGGCAAGGACGTGATTGACCATCTGAGTAGGAATGTACAGGGTATAACTCTTGACAAAGACGCCAGAGCTCCAAGGATGCACGAGTGTGAGACCTGTATACAATCAAAATCGGCAGCTCAGGTCAGCAGACGCGCGTCAGATGATCATGCGACAAGGCCTTTCTATCGAATAGTCGTTGATCTTGTACAGCTCATACCGACTGGAGAAACATGCTACAATGGAGATCGCTACCTGCTGCATGCAGTATGCGAGTACTCAAAGTGGCACGAAGCAGTGACTCTTGCGAACAAGTCACTACCAGTAGTGATAGCAGCTCTCAAGGCGCTGCTACACAAGATTGAGCGACAATACGGGTACACATTCATTGTGCTCAAAGTCGATGGGGATCGTGGCTATGGCCTCGAACTCTACAGAATCGCGAGGCAAGCAGGCCTCAAGATTGAGCTGCGTGCTCCTGACACGCCTGAGCAGCTTGGAGCTGCAGAACAAGCCGGAAACATCATCATTACGAAAGCAAGATCGCTCCGCATTAAGGCAGGTCTACCGAAGTCTCTATCAAATGAGCTAGCGATCACGGCGACAAAGATCACGAATGTAACGCCTACGAGATCTATTGATTGGAAGACGCCGTACGAACTCGTTCACGGCAAGCAGCCTTCAGTCGCGCACTTCTCCCAGATTGGGTGCAAAGCGTACACGCTTAACAAAAAGCTGAAGAAGGCAGATAAGCTAGAGTCTCGTACATTCGTTGGATACCTTGTAGGGTATGACTCATCAAACATCTTTCGCATCTGGCTGCCGAAAAAGAACCAGGTGATACGTGTGAGAGATGTGATATTCCAGAGAAGCAGCCTCTACAACGACCATGAGAAGGCTGAGAAAGAAGATATTATGCAAGAAGAGATTGAGATCCTCAATATACTGCATACAGCGGAGGCAGAGGCAGATCAGGAAGTAGTAACTGAGCTACAACAACGTCAGCAGCTTTCTAAGGATCAGAGCTTTCTGCCCACACCAGAACCGTCAGATCGCGGTACTGTACCACCTCAGGAGTGGACAGGCAATGACAGAGATCTAGACCGAGCTTCCGAGCCGGCAGAACAGATCAGTGTGGAAGATCAGCAAGGCGCTGAAGATCAAGACACTGGGGAACAGATTCAAGATCAACTGCTTGATGAGCCGCAGACGCATCACGAAGATGATAGATCTACAGCCAAAAGCAGCGGAGACGGACCACTACGGCCAGCTGTGACGAGCAAGCGAGACCGTCCACGAAAGCAGCCATCAACATGGGCAAAAGGATGGAGCAATACCGAGGACTACGTACCAGATCGTCGACAGAACAACGCTCCAAAGATGGCAGACCCATCAATCGTGAGCAGCAACATCATTACGGGTAAAAGAACCAGGAAGCCACCAGATCATGCTCTAGCTACGTACTATAGAGCATTTGCAGTAGCAATGAACCCGACAGCCCCATCAAAGCTCACAGGAGAAATGCCAAAGCTACGATTACATCGCGACCAATTGCCGGATCCACCAAAGCGATGGAAGGATCTGAACAATCATCCATTTGGCGCTGAGTTTGCACAGGCAGCACGAGCTGAGCTTGATAGCTGCTGGGCAAAAGACTGCTTCAATCAGACAGAGGCAACTGCAGCGACAGCAGATGCTGAGGTTCTACCCTTGATGTGGGTATTCACGTACAAATTTGACGAAGATGGATACCTATACAAGTTCAAAGCGCGTATATGCGTACGAGGAGACATGCAAGAGGCTTGGGGAGACACCTACGCGGCAACGCTAGCAATTAAAGTCTTTCGAGCCCTCATCGCGTTAGCAGCAGCATTCGACCTACAGATGTTTCAGTTTGACGCCATGAATGCTTTTCTCAACGCGAGATTGCCACGCAAAATGTACTGCCGTACGCCAGAAGGATTTACAGACGAGCTTGGAGAGCTACTTGAACTACAGCGCGCTCTCTATGGCCTCAAAGAAGCTCCATTGCTCTGGTACCAGGAGCTATCATCGACCTTGAAGAAGCTTAGCCTAGAGCCAGTGCCAGGAGTGCCATGCTTATACACGAATGATCACTTGATCGTATTTTTCTACGTGGACGATATTGTCGTTCTTGTTCACCCGCTCAACAGGGGCTATTACCAGACGTTCAAGCAGCAGCTGCTTACAACGTACGAGATCCGTGAATTAGGCGAGCTGAAGTGGTTCCTTGGTATCCGCGTAATCCGCGAGGAGCTCAGTCGCTCTATCTACCTGACTCAAGACTCATTCATCAATAAGATTGCAGCAAAGTTTGACCTGAAGTCAAGCGTAAGATGTCCAGATGTTCCCCTAAGGGACAATGCCCTTTTGCCATCAACAGAGGAACCAAGTGCTGCGCGAACTCAAAGGTACCAGCGGCTAGTCGGCTCACTGGCTTACATTTCGACTTCGACACGACCAGACGTCGCGAGAGCACACTCAGTACTTGCACGTCATCTGCAGAATCCCGGGCAGAAGCATATGTACGCAGCTTGCCATGTATGGAGGTACCTGATAGGCACGAAACACTTGGCTATTCGAGCGTCCGCAGATAAGCAGCAAGGCATAACGAGCATCACAATGCTATCCCAGCAAGAGCACGAGCATGAGCCTCTCTTCTATGGTGCATCAGATGCTGCTTTTGCCGACGAGCCAGAGACGCGACGCAGCTCTCAAGGCTATATCTTCAAGCTGTATGGACTGCCTGTTGATTGGAAGGCGACAGTCCAACGATCAGTCACGAAATCGACTACAGAGGCCGAGCTACTCTCTCTATCAACAGCCGGATCAGAGATGGAGTGGTGGCAGCGCTTCTTTAAAGCGATCCAGTTTGACCCAGAGTTGACACCAGCACTGTGGTGTGATAACCAGCAAACTGTCTTAATCGCAACAAAGACAGCTGACAAGCTTCAGACGAAGCTGAAGCATGTAGACGTACACCATCAATGGGTACGCCAGGAGGTAGCAGAGGGCAGACTGCAGGTAGATTGGAAGGCTACTGCAGAGATGCCAGCTGATGGCCTTACGAAGATCCTTAGTCGTCAGAGACACGCCAACTTTGTACGCCAGCTAGGACTAAGCGATCTATCATCCAAACTGCGAGACAGATCAGATTCAGGTCTGTAAACAGAGGGTCCTACAGAGTAAGACGTCTAGCTTTGGAGACGCAAGACGCTCATTTACAGCTTTCGTTTCTTGCTATTCACTCAAGCTGGGGGGGTGTGTTAGCCAGCATCACGTGCTCTGTTACATAATCATCTGTAGGGTGTATATTCCCTCTTCCCCTCATTAGATAGGAAACAACCTAGTCCCTCTTTTCTACGCCTGGCCTCTGCCCGCACACATGTTATATAACACAGGTTGATCCTGCCGACCTTCAACGTCGGCTAAGAACTCTTCTAGTGTCGGAGGTTGCTAGACAGGGGGCGAGGCCATGGTTACTGACACAGCGACAGCTACAGGCGGAGACGACCAAGGCGAAGTAGCAGGCAGAGGAGCAGGTGCTGGGATCGACACAGATATGCAAGTGGTTACAGGATCTGTAACTAAGGTAAAGCTAGGAATCGAAACAGTGACAGAGGTATTGACTTGCTGCAGAGCTTTAGCTAGCGTTTAACCCTGGGATTGATGATAAGGTTGGAAGCGAGGCATAGAAGGTGGCACATGCCGTTCGAAAGCTGAGGGGTCTCGGCGAGTGGATGCTTCGTTCCTTCTCGGCGCACCTCTTGTCTGCGCGGTAAGTGGCTCCAGAATAGACTGATACGGCCTCTAGGATGAGAATACTGAAGTTCCTTGCTCGCGTTGATAGCGCCAGTGATCATTGTAGAGATGGTTCAATCGTAGAGTGGATCTAGCAGCCATCACTTCTTGCAGCGTATGGCGGCATGGGAGACCGTGTGTTTTCTCGAAGAGGCCCGAACAAGGATGCCCACCACGACGCTGTCGTTGCTCTTTCTGACGCAGCAAGTCTTGCTGCCTGATGCGCTCGATAGCGGGTGGTGTAAGGACATCGTGGATTCTAGGAGGCAGGAAGGGCATAGACTTGAGTTTGTGCTAAAACTTAGTTCTATGCTTAGAAGACGCAATCTCCTTTGCGTACTTGCTGTATTGACTCTTGACCATCTGTTCGATCCTTGCAACAACACGAAGCAAGTCGCCTGTCGAAGTTATAAGATAGTCCTTCAGGACCTTGTGCATTCCCTTAACAGGTGAACTTGTGATTGTGTTGTAGTGTTAGTGATGGGAGGTCTAGGCGGCTGCCCACTCCGTGCGTGTTGTGTATTGGTTCTCTTACAGATACCTGCAAAGCTCTGGCTGGTGACTGTAGTCTTTAAGCAGATCGTTCTATTTGAATTAGAAGTCTATCGGTCTCTTCGCGTAGACAAGCTGTTTCGATCAGTCTAAGTATGCTAGAAGAGCTGCTTCAGAGCGCTCTTCGCTTATGTTCACTGTACCTGAGTCCAACGTTTCATGAATGAAGCCCTCTGCTTAGCAATCCTCTGCTTCTCTTCTTTTGTCGTGCCATCAGCATCTCTCTAGATCTGTTGCGCTTTCGTCTGAACGTTCTTGTTGATATGCCACACGCACAAGAGTTGAGGAACCCCTGGGAGCAGCGCGCGCGCTGACATCTTCAATGCTTCTTCCTGGTTGCTAATGAAAACACGTGGCTATTGCACACCTGTCTTGAGGAGGAAGTTTGCGATCGCCTAGTGGTAGTCTGCATGTGTTTCGTTGCTGAGGAAGCAGAAGCCTGCAGAGAAGAATGTCTGCAGGTTAGTGCAGCCGAGTATATGTAGCAGAGGAAGTTTGTGCTTGTTGGTTTGATATGTGCAGTCCATCAATAGTACATCAGAATTCGCCAGCAGCAGCTTGACCTGCTTCTGATGAGCGAAGAAGAGGTTTTAGATGCGATTGTTGTTGTCCTTCTTAACGGCGAAGATCTAGTCTGCCGTGGACAGATCGTCTAGCAGTGCCTCCATCGGACTCCTTCCGTCTAGGTGTCTCTCCCTGATTTTCTTTCTCTCGCCTCGTATGTCGGTGGCAGTGACCAGTGTGTCATGATCTTCACTTTGGATTGCAGCGAGGATCTGCATCGGCCGCGCCCCAGCATAGGTCATCAATTCGATCACTTCCTTTTGTGCCGTTGTACGCTTGCAATACACGTTGTGGGCGCTAGGGTTGATCGATCGGAGGTGGTTGTGATGCTTGTCCAGAACCTCTAGCTTCCATTGCTCGCTGTGCTTCATCCTAAAGTTGACCAGCTTAAAGGGACATCCTGCCGCACGTGTGCTTGTACTTGACTTTTTTTGCACTTAACTAGTAGGTTCGAAATTGGTTACAATGATAGTAGTATCGTGTTTTGACATCTAAGTTGTGAGGCTTACTTCGCTTAAGAACAAAGCCATAGCCGTGTTGCCTGCCATGCGTCTTAAGAGCATCGTATGCTTCCTTATAAGAGTCATAGAGAAGGTCTCAGGGTGCTGGAATGGCTGCCATGATTATACACATAGAACTAGAGATAGCTGACTACAACGTAGAGAGGAGCATAGAGAAGGCTTTGTAGCGCAGAAACGCGTAGATGTCGCGCTGTTGTCGCGTTGATAGATTACACGCTAAGCTTGGTTGGGCAGTTAATATCCACTAACACTAGCGCGGGGGACAAATCTCAAAGGGGGGACAAATCTCAAAAACGGGGGGACAAATCACGCCAGCCGTTCTCGAAATGTTGTGCGGATCATATGAGACAGAAATCTGCGGTTCCTCTGTGTATATTCTATACTACAGGCGTATACTCTATACTGCAGGCGTATACTCTATACTGCAGGCGTATATTTCATACTGCAGGCGTATATTTCATACTGCAGGCGTATATTTTATACTATGGACATATATTGTATACTAGAGCGGTATATTCTATACTACAGGCGTATATCATAGTCTGCTACGTCACATGACCCTCACAACATTTCGAAAATAATCATATTCGATGAGCCGCAGTACAAAAGAAGCATGCTGCCAGAGTCGCGACTCACTAAAGATAACAAATGTCATATAACCATGGGCCATGCATCCAGCTGTAAGTAATGGGGAGCTGTGAAGTGCATTTGTTGCCAGGTTATCACACTATCAACCTGAGCGTTAGGTCTGCTGTGCCTCAACGTTTCGTACACACTCAGCCTTGCTCTGGCTGCTCACTACACTTAATATAGATTTTGGGCCTTTTTTGGCGGGGCACCCCGCGGCGATATACATAATGATACTAACCTCAATTTCGGTCGCAAGAACCGCAGCCGCCCTGCCAAGAGACGCCTTCGGGGATCTATGGCTGCGGCTCACTACGACTTGATCACCTACCCAATGCTAAGAAAAGGTCTAGCCATACAGTTAGGGTAGATGAGGCACCATGGGTACTGTAATAGCTGCAGCTGCCACTTGTTCTGGAGTTCATCCTTCTTCTGCACTCTGTCGTTACAACCCTTGCAGGAGGCCCGCCCGCTTACAACATCTCCTGACGCAGATCGTCTTGCGTAAAAGCCCAACACATTATCTTCGCAAAGATGGGTTTGCGTACGAATGGACTGCACGAAGATCGATCCAGCATCGTTGAGATAGCAACTTATGTTCTTACTGGGACTCTTGTGCTGTTCTTCATCGCCCGCCAGATCATGAAGGCTATTATATTCCGGAAAGCGGCACTGGATGACCTTTTAATCTTCCTAGCTACTGTAAGCAAGCGCAACAGTCACAGGAAAATAACTAACAACGTCAGGCATTAGCAGTCGGTCTATCAGTGACCACTTTGCTACTCACCTCAAAAGGCTTCGGCGCTTTAGGCTTCCTGTCCGTCGAAAGAGCAAACGCCATCATGAAAGTCTACTACGCTTCCGAGCTACTCTACGTTTCTTCTTTGTGCTTTTCAAAACTGTCCATTGTTGTGCTCTTCTACAATGTTGTCGTGCTGCACACTCATCGCATGTTCGTTTTGAGCTTTGGCATTTGCATTTTTATGTGGAGCCTTGCATCACTTGCCGCAGTCGCCTTTCAGTGCAGTCTCCCACGGCCTTGGGAGATGATGACATTGCGATGTTTCAACACGGTGAGTGGTGGATAGCTTTAATGAGCTTCGATTGTTGCTGACTGTAACAGCGAATGTTCTGGGTCATGTACTGCGCCCTTGATATGTCGACAGAGCTGTTCATTGTCATGCTCTCCATGGATCTAGTCGCACATCTTAGGGTACGCACGTCTCGTAAGGTCGCTGTCGTAGCATGTTTTGCACCACGCCTCTCCATCGCTGCAGTCGCTCTCGTTCGCGCAGTGTTCTTGTACCAAGTGACACCACACGGAAACCCCGAATATGATCTCTGGATTAGCACTATATGCACTCAAGTGCATGTGTGCGCCAGTATCTGTACTGCATGCATCCCCTACATGGTGCCGTTCTTCAAAAGCTTCCAAAGCAACATTTGGCGATCATACTCAAGATCAAGCTGGGCTGGGAGATCCAGGCCTAGTCAGCCACTTGATCGATCACCAAATCGACTGCAAAAACGGGAGGCCAACATTCGTTTCGAGTCGTCATTCAACAGCTTGATCAAAGAACCAGAGAGAGTCCCGATCATATCGCCGCGGATACCAAGCCCTGGTCCCATCAGCCCGTTCCTGCCACCACATATCTCCACGCATCGAATGCCGTTAGTCACGACCGAGGTAACGGAGTCACGGCAGGCCAGAACTGTAAGCGTGGCAAGAACTCTCAACGACAGCGACTCTGACGAAGTGTTCGACATGGTCAGTCTGCAGGCTGCGATGTGCTTCGCTCCATCGCCCATTGAGCCTCCAGCACAAGCACGCCTTTCGAGTGCAGCTATAATGGACGCACCGGAGCCCTTTGAGTACTTCGCCCTGTTGGAAAGCCCGGACTCGTCGAGCTCAAGCTCGCGCTACTCCAGCCGCGCTACTCCAGCCGCGCTTCGTCACCCACAAGGTCGGTTACAAACCCCAGGTTCTCGTTGTTCTCCCACGACGCAACTTCCTATGTGCCTCTGCGATCCACGTCATACCCCGCCTCGCTATCTATCGCACATGTTATCACGGATGATCTCGCTTCGGCAGGAGACATTATGACTTGCGTTGCGTCGCAGCAAACCCCAATAAATCTTGCAACCTCACACATCTTCGATGATTTCGCCCACCCTGCCCGGTCAGCAAGCTCACGCTCGCATCCCAAGTTCAGCACGACGCCGCGTCTACATGCACATCCTCCTATTCTCATGCCGACACTGACTTCAAGTCACTCGTAGCTTTTCGTTGCTTGTTCTTTCCTTTCTTCTTGACAACCATAGCGTGGTGTCTCGGTTGGCATGAGCTTGTATACGCGATGGTATTTTACAGTGTTTTGTTTTCGGGCCTACTGTCGACTACCGAGTTCGGCCTCGTGATGCACACGGCGCGTGATGCACACCCCACCAACTTTCGCACCCCAGAATAAGTGAGGTTATTGATCGACACCACAACGCTACTATCGCGAGATAAGTTGGTGGATTACTATATAGACTATTGCGAAACTTTTGGCTACCACAGTTTTTTTGGAGGACGCGTGGTGCGGCCAGTAGACGTTGTTGTGGGTGAAGGTGGTAAGGGCGCCTTATGGGCAGCCACCTGCCTTCGCACAGCACCACCACCACGATTCTTTGTTACTTTTGACTGAGATCTCTGTGAGGCCTTACTCTTAGCCTGTTTAGGCAATTGGGTACTTTTTTCTGCGTTGCTCTTGCGCTGAGCCTCTTCTTTACAAGCCTCAATTTGAGCGCGCTTTGCAGCCTGTGCCTTAGCTGTCAATACCTTCTTCTTCTCTCGCTCAACACGCTTATCTTCCTTCTCCTTCGCTTGAATAAGCTTCTTCTGGTGTTGAAGCTCCTTCTTAGTAGCTTTTGCTGCCTCCGCAGCGCGCTCTAGGTCCTCTTTTGCCTGGAGTTCTTGCTTCGCGCGCTCAATGCGTGAAGGACTCCACAAGACTGCACCACCACTGTCATTACCGTCAATAGGTTGCAAAGGTAGTACCCTCCGCTTTCTCTTCTTATTCTTATTAGCCTTTAGAGCCTCTTCTAGGCCTTCAATCCGAGCTTCTTGGACTTCTAATCGCACGTGGAGTTGGTGAAGGGCTTGATCAACTGCCTCATCAGCACTGGACCTATCCTCTTCTCTTGCACGCTTAAGTAGCCGCTGCGTCTTGCGCCAACTAGGTGAACCTGGTGCAGGCTGAGGCCCTGTAGGCTCTGAGGTCGTGCTAGGCGTCCTTGGTGTTGGTATTCTGAACTTCTTGAGCACGACGTCGGCATCTGGTGGGTGGATTCCAGTACACTTAAAGGCCTGTACAACGAGGTCTTTGGTGAAGGTCTTCTTCCAAGCTGCCCAAAAGAGCGGGAAGAAGTCAGCTTGACCTACAGGCACCCACCCCTCTGTGGTATGGCCGCGGTGAAGGAGTTCCATGGAGTAGCTCTGTGCCAACGGCCCAAAGCACGCTACATCAAGCGGCTGAAGCGCGTGGGTTGCGTGCGGAGGGAATATAAGTAGGAGAATCTTGTTAGCATGAGCGTATTCGATGAAGGCCTGGGTAACGTGACTGCCGTGGCCATCAAGGATCAAGAGCCTGTACTTCCCTCGCGCTCTTACTCTTGTATAGCGATCAAACACCTGCTTCAGCCAGGCAACACCAAGAGCATCATTTATCCAGCCATTTACTGAGGTACCAAAGTGTATATCGTGTTTCCCTGCGTCGACGCGCTGCACCCAGCTCTCTTGGAGCTGGAGAGACGATGAAGGATAGATGACTGCGGGCGGCAACGCATAACCATCAGCTCCTACTGCTCCTACTACTGTCACCCACTTCCTGTTGCCATCATGAGATGCTAGCTTGTATTTCCGGCGCCCAAAGAGTCGCTTATCGAAGATTCTGACGCCCTTTGACATCACTCCAATCATGAATCCCTTCTCATCCATATTGTACGTGTTTTCAGGCTCTATTGAATGCTGCTTGATTGTACTGTGCAGCAGGTCAAAATAAGAGCTAAAGGATTCATATGAAGCAGCATCGTGACGTGATTTTTCCATAGGCGTGGTCCAGGCTGTGAGAAGGTCGTCGGGGTAGCGATGAAGGAAGCGCGATACCCATCGATCGGAGGGCTCCCATTGACACAGCGACTTCACGATTCTCCGCAGGATCTTTCTTGTAGGCATAAGGTGTCTCTCGGTAAGTGATTTGACGTATTGTACAACCTCTATTTCATCGCGTGGGTGGAGAACTAGCTGGTGTTTTGATTTGACCTCATTTGACGCGCATACACCTTGGTGCCTTCGGCTCAACGTAGTGCGACAACAACCGTGTTTCTGGGCAAGATCTTTATACGTAAAATGTTCTCCATACTTCAAAGTAGCTAGCTCTGCGAGGGCTTCTTTTAACGGCATCGTGGGGTTGAGTTATGGGGGGGTGCGCAGTATAGGTCAATGTTGGTGGGGTGTGCATCACGCGCCGCGTGCATCACGAGGCCGAACACGCTATCACGGGTAAATATTTTCGTGGCGCTCGGTTCATGACATACTCTGAATCCTGGCATCTCAGCAGCTACACAGTGAATTAGCGGCGATAAGCCATTGGGCGTGTCTTTGAGTTTTCTACGATGAGCGCATTTTTGGGCGCTTAGTGAGTTCGACTTACGCAAGTATCTGTACAGAGTCGCTGTTCTTAGTTACCACGCATGTGTAACAAAGTAACAACTCGGCTATTGGCAAACCCCAGATTCCCCCCGGACTCGTATTTGCAATATTGGGTGCATCCATGCATGGAGAATTGATGATTGGTGGGATCGAAATACCCCACAACGCTACACCCTATAGCACTGCCATTTATATTGTTTCCTCTTACGCGTCCGTTTCCAGGGTCATGCGTCCATGACAGCTCAACCGAACTCAGATTCAGGAGTGACGGTGAACAACGCAATGTTCATTAATTGGAGGGAGTGGGAGGCCCGCCTCATCTGCGCAATGGAGAATCTGATCCCAGATAAATTGCGACGACGCGTACAGGGCTGCATAGGCGAATGGAACTGCTTCCCTATCCAAGCCTATATAATGATTGTTAGAGACCAAGCATTTGGGCCAAGCAGCCAAGCCTCTTCATACGATCACCAAGCTTTCATTGTCAAACAAAATGCATATCTGGTCTGTTATTGCGTTGACCGCATCGCTCGCCGTGCCTGCGATCGCAGCACCGGCTGCTCCAGCCATCACCCCCGCCCCTGAAGCGGCTGTTGTTAAGCGAGCCAGCTCTTGCACTTTCTCGGGTTCTGCAGGTGCCGCATCTGCCTCTAAGTCACAGACTGCCTGCGCCACTATTGTTTTGAACAATGTGGCTGTTCCTTCTGGCACCACCTTCGATCTCTCAAAGCTTGCCGACGGCACCACTGTGATCTTCCAAGGCACCACGACATGGGGTTACAAAGAGTGGGCTGGTCCTCTCTTGAACATTGGCGGCAACAAGATCACCGTCAAGGCTGCGTCCGGCGCGATCCTCGACCCTGACGGTGCTCGTTGGTGGGACGGCAAGGGCGGCAATGGTGGCAAGACAAAGCCCAAGGTGTGTGATGTTCCTCGCTGTTATGCACCGATCAATGCTAATGGTTGCAGTTTCTCGCTCTCCACAGCCTGACAAGTTCGAGCGTCACTGGTATCTCTATCAAGAATACCCCGGTTCAGGCTGTCAGCATCGCCAGCTCCGATGGGCTGACTATCACTGATATGACTATTGACTCCTCCGATGGCGACAGCGGCAGCCTTGGACACAACACTGACGGTTTTGACATTGGAACTAGCAACAACGTCATCATAGTAAGGTTCTGGTACCATATTAAATGACTACTCTAAACGAACTCATCCAGGACGGTGCAAAGGTCTATAACCAAGACGACTGCGTTGCTGTCAACTCGGGAACTGTAAGCGTATCCAATACCTCACCCGACTAGCTGCTAAGATTGCGCGTAGAGCATTACTTTCCAAAACGGCCTCTGCTCGGGTGGCCACGGTCTGTCGATTGGCTCTGTTGGTGGTCGCTCTGACAACACTGTCGACACTGTCACATTTTACAACAACGTCGTCCAGAACTCAGTAAATGGTATCCGCGTCAAGGCTTCCGTCGGTGACACTGGTACGATCAACAAGGTGATATATAACAAGATCACCCTAAAGAACATCTCCAAGTAAGCATTCGTTATTTCGCCCTTTCCGATCTCATTGCTGACTGTCATTCCCAGATATGGTGCTCTGATCGAGCAGAACTACGACGGCGGTGACCTAAAGGGCACAGCCGGCACTGACATTCCGATCACCGGTCTTGTTGTCGAGAATATCACTGGTACCGGTGCTGTCTCCAGCTCGGGCTATGACGTTGTCATCACCTGCGGGAGCAGCTCATCTTGCACAGGCTGGACTTGGTCGAACGTTTCTATTACCGGTGGTAAGACCTACGGTAGCTGCACCAACGTTCCTAGCGTTACCAAGTGCTCGTAGAGGTTCCAGGCCAACGTCAGGAATGGTGCCAATGCACGTTTGATGCGTAATCGTTCAAGAAGATGTTGGGACTGCATATTTCACTTCTTGGCATGTTCATATCTTGGTGAATCGACTTCTAGGCTTCAGGAATGGTTACAGATACAGTCAATGATGCTTACACTGTGATGATAATATGATTGACGATAGATTAATGATAGCAGCTCAAGTTTTCTCTGCTTGCGAGGGAGCGTTGACGCTATACGTCCGTGTATTCTTACCTTAGGCGGTTCGCTCCCGTTTTTCAGCTCTTCGAACGGACGTGCGGGCAGACTTCGGGCGTATTGGGACAAAGGTTGGACTTCAACTTTCTGGGACAAATATCAAATACACTCATCCCTCTGGCTCTTGTCTCTTCGTGACGTGAGTAGTTGATGGAACTGAGTTCAATTGTCGAGCATATACCCTCGAGGCCCTCTAGATCTATCTCTGAGACCAGCAATAGAAAAGATGATTGAAGCCCTTTATTTAAGACCATGAACAGGTTCAAGAATCTACCATATGTGTTCCGCATATATATCGGTTGCTGTAGTCATGAAGGCAGAATCTGTCAAAGAAAACTTGTGCATCTGCACTCGCTCATCAACAAGCATGTTTCCAAAAATCAAGGCTCGCTGCATAAGCTCTTGACCGAATTCAATTACTTTCCCCAGGTCCATGTCCCTGCACAAATCTAGAACATCTGTGACCTAATCACACTCAATCAACTGGTCGATTACAGTACGACCAAGGTATGTCAGTCGACCTGGCTCTACAAGACGTTCCGGAATCAGAGAGATCACTTATATTATCGTTTCATTGCGGCTATCTCAAACAGTCAGGGCCCTGGTACGTATGGATCGAGGCTTCGCCTGCCTTGCTTTACGGTACACCATATGAGTTCGGGCCCCGTCAACATGGAAGTCTTATTCCATTCTCCGATGTTAGGAATGCGTCAATGACGTTCTAGTTCTTACTGCACATGGCTAGGTCAAATTCATTGATAGTCAAGGGACGCGTATACTCCGGCGTACTTGGAGGTATGGCCAGGATCTCGACGACAAGATCTTGCGGCACTGCATCTGCGTCGTGATTTTGTACTTGAGCGCTGCGGCCAATGATCCTGAACTGGTACAATATATTGAGCGTATGCTCGGCGTTGAACAGACAATGAGATCAGCGTTTCATAGAACGAAAGCCAAATATTGAAGGCATCGACCATGTTCATAAATTTCTGTTAAAGATCTGACACAGTCCGCTCAATTTTGTGCTCAAGGAGAAGATCTACAGATTTTTCGATGAAACACAACAATAGTGTTAGCCAGCATCACGTGCTCTGTTACATAATCATCTGTAGGGTGTATATTCCCTCTTCCCCTCATTAGATAGGAAACAACCTAGTCCCTCTTTTCTACGCCTGGCCTCTGCCCGCACACAGTTATGAGCCCGGTTTGCACCTCTTAGACTGCGCTACTCAGCACTAAAACAGCTCTAGACGTGTAACTGACAACGACTACGTTCACTTCTACCTCGTTTTGTCTACTGACAGCTGATCAGCGTCAAAGACCTTTCTAGTCGACAGCCATCAGGTGGTGTCGCTAACGGACCAGAACTGCTGCTCTGTACAGAGATCAGTTTGGTGATTAATCACGAAGATCACGATGTCGTACAACGACGCTGGAGTCACACGAGTGACCGTTATACTGGATAAACCAGTCGATTGGGAGTCATGGTTCCAGCTACGACGAGAGAAAGCCGTCGTAGATGCTATTTGGAAGTACCATGACATCTCGAAACCACAGAGCGAGCTACCGAAGCTCGAAGAACCTATCAAACCACTGCCCAGCGATGTCAGAGCTGGAGCGACAGCGATTGCCCAGCTGGACGCAGGCCAGCAGGCAGTGTACAGTGATCTCCTCCACGACTGGAGATATGAAAGAGCAGAGTACGCGAAGAAAAAGCAGAAGGAAGGCGAACTTCTTTTGGATATCAGCCGTACGATTGCTGCTCGTCACCTTTACCTCATCAACGGAAAAGATGAGGTGTACGATCGACTGATCGCTCTCAAGAAGCAGTTCGCGCCGACAACTGCTACACGAACCAGAGAGCTAATCGTCAAGTATCGATCTCTGCAGGAAGGCCCTCAGAGTCGCGATCTCGAGCAGTGGCTCGACGACTGGATTCACATTACGAATCAGTGCAGGGAAGTAGACCTTCCTGAAACAACGGGCTGTCGAGCTCAGGAGGATTTCCTGTCAGCTATCAGGACGATCGCGCCAGAATGGGCAGGATCATCGCATCATGATTTAATCATGAAAGAGACAGCAGGCAAGACGAATGAAGTTCAACCGGTGGCAGACTACATCGCTCAGTTCAGAATCTATTACCGAAGAATCGGACCTACTGCGGCATCACTTGGTACGTTTGCGTCATTAGGTGTATCAGCCAAGTCAGAACAGCATCAGAAGGAGCAGAGATCATCGAGATCAGCTCCATACAAGCCAGAATGTATCTGCGGGAGCAAGCACTGGTATAGAGAGTGCTGGTACCTGTTTCCAGATCATCCGAAGAGACCCGAGGACTTTCAACCGGCTAAAGCTGTGCAAGACCGAGTAGCAGCAGCCTTGAAGGATCCAGAGCAAGTTAAGAGAATCAATAAGCTCCTAGCTCGGCACGGCAAGAGAGTAAAAGGCACAGATGAGACGCTCACACTTGATGGTGGGAAGAGCAGCGCAAGCTTTGTCACCTACAACAGCTTCTCTGTCGCACAGGTACAGCAGAAGGCTTTGCCAGCGATACGTAATCGATGGATACTCGACCCAGGCTCGAATATTCACGTATGCAACTCGACGAGATTTGGCTGGCAAGAGACACGGAAGGCAAGACCTCATGAGATGGTCTTAGCAGGAGACTCAACCTTGGCGATACAGGCCTGGGGAGAGGTGACGTTCAGCGTTAACCGGCCGAACGGTATAGGCAAGATTCAATTGTCTAACGTCGCACTTGTAGAAGGCTTCCTTACAAACGTTGTAAGCCTCTCACGATGCCGAGAGATAGACGTGCAGTTCGACTCAGGGAGAGATGCAATGTATCAGAAGCATCCATCAAACGTCATCTGTTCGCTTAAATACGCAAATGGGCATTGGATTGTCGACGCTGAAGAAAATGATCGCCTAGCTCTGAGCAGCTTCGCGGCGACAGTACGGCGAGCGTACAAGCCATCGCGAGAAGATCGACGTCCAATTCACACATCCCATGTCGAAGCTCATGAGATGTTTGCACACGCTGGCAAGGACGTGATTGACCATCTGAGTAGGAATGTACAGGGTATAACTCTTGACAAAGACGCCAGAGCTCCAAGGATGCACGAGTGTGAGACCTGTATACAATCAAAATCGGCAGCTCAGGTCAGCAGACGCGCGTCAGATGATCATGCGACAAGGCCTTTCTATCGAATAGTCGTTGATCTTGTACAGCTCATACCGACTGGAGAAACATGCTACAATGGAGATCGCTACCTGCTGCATGCAGTATGCGAGTACTCAAAGTGGCACGAAGCAGTGACTCTTGCGAACAAGTCACTACCAGTAGTGATAGCAGCTCTCAAGGCGCTGCTACACAAGATTGAGCGACAATACGGGTACACATTCATTGTGCTCAAAGTCGATGGGGATCGTGGCTATGGCCTCGAACTCTACAGAATCGCGAGGCAAGCAGGCCTCAAGATTGAGCTGCGTGCTCCTGACACGCCTGAGCAGCTTGGAGCTGCAGAACAAGCCGGAAACATCATCATTACGAAAGCAAGATCGCTCCGCATTAAGGCAGGTCTACCGAAGTCTCTATCAAATGAGCTAGCGATCACGGCGACAAAGATCACGAATGTAACGCCTACGAGATCTATTGATTGGAAGACGCCGTACGAACTCGTTCACGGCAAGCAGCCTTCAGTCGCGCACTTCTCCCAGATTGGGTGCAAAGCGTACACGCTTAACAAAAAGCTGAAGAAGGCAGATAAGCTAGAGTCTCGTACATTCGTTGGATACCTTGTAGGGTATGACTCATCAAACATCTTTCGCATCTGGCTGCCGAAAAAGAACCAGGTGATACGTGTGAGAGATGTGATATTCCAGAGAAGCAGCCTCTACAACGACCATGAGAAGGCTGAGAAAGAAGATATTATGCAAGAAGAGATTGAGATCCTCAATATACTGCATACAGCGGAGGCAGAGGCAGATCAGGAAGTAGTAACTGAGCTACAACAACGTCAGCAGCTTTCTAAGGATCAGAGCTTTCTGCCCACACCAGAACCGTCAGATCGCGGTACTGTACCACCTCAGGAGTGGACAGGCAATGACAGAGATCTAGACCGAGCTTCCGAGCCGGCAGAACAGATCAGTGTGGAAGATCAGCAAGGCGCTGAAGATCAAGACACTGGGGAACAGATTCAAGATCAACTGCTTGATGAGCCGCAGACGCATCACGAAGATGATAGATCTACAGCCAAAAGCAGCGGAGACGGACCACTACGGCCAGCTGTGACGAGCAAGCGAGACCGTCCACGAAAGCAGCCATCAACATGGGCAAAAGGATGGAGCAATACCGAGGACTACGTACCAGATCGTCGACAGAACAACGCTCCAAAGATGGCAGACCCATCAATCGTGAGCAGCAACATCATTACGGGTAAAAGAACCAGGAAGCCACCAGATCATGCTCTAGCTACGTACTATAGAGCATTTGCAGTAGCAATGAACCCGACAGCCCCATCAAAGCTCACAGGAGAAATGCCAAAGCTACGATTACATCGCGACCAATTGCCGGATCCACCAAAGCGATGGAAGGATCTGAACAATCATCCATTTGGCGCTGAGTTTGCACAGGCAGCACGAGCTGAGCTTGATAGCTGCTGGGCAAAAGACTGCTTCAATCAGACAGAGGCAACTGCAGCGACAGCAGATGCTGAGGTTCTACCCTTGATGTGGGTATTCACGTACAAATTTGACGAAGATGGATACCTATACAAGTTCAAAGCGCGTATATGCGTACGAGGAGACATGCAAGAGGCTTGGGGAGACACCTACGCGGCAACGCTAGCAATTAAAGTCTTTCGAGCCCTCATCGCGTTAGCAGCAGCATTCGACCTACAGATGTTTCAGTTTGACGCCATGAATGCTTTTCTCAACGCGAGATTGCCACGCAAAATGTACTGCCGTACGCCAGAAGGATTTACAGACGAGCTTGGAGAGCTACTTGAACTACAGCGCGCTCTCTATGGCCTCAAAGAAGCTCCATTGCTCTGGTACCAGGAGCTATCATCGACCTTGAAGAAGCTTAGCCTAGAGCCAGTGCCAGGAGTGCCATGCTTATACACGAATGATCACTTGATCGTATTTTTCTACGTGGACGATATTGTCGTTCTTGTTCACCCGCTCAACAGGGGCTATTACCAGACGTTCAAGCAGCAGCTGCTTACAACGTACGAGATCCGTGAATTAGGCGAGCTGAAGTGGTTCCTTGGTATCCGCGTAATCCGCGAGGAGCTCAGTCGCTCTATCTACCTGACTCAAGACTCATTCATCAATAAGATTGCAGCAAAGTTTGACCTGAAGTCAAGCGTAAGATGTCCAGATGTTCCCCTAAGGGACAATGCCCTTTTGCCATCAACAGAGGAACCAAGTGCTGCGCGAACTCAAAGGTACCAGCGGCTAGTCGGCTCACTGGCTTACATTTCGACTTCGACACGACCAGACGTCGCGAGAGCACACTCAGTACTTGCACGTCATCTGCAGAATCCCGGGCAGAAGCATATGTACGCAGCTTGCCATGTATGGAGGTACCTGATAGGCACGAAACACTTGGCTATTCGAGCGTCCGCAGATAAGCAGCAAGGCATAACGAGCATCACAATGCTATCCCAGCAAGAGCACGAGCATGAGCCTCTCTTCTATGGTGCATCAGATGCTGCTTTTGCCGACGAGCCAGAGACGCGACGCAGCTCTCAAGGCTATATCTTCAAGCTGTATGGACTGCCTGTTGATTGGAAGGCGACAGTCCAACGATCAGTCACGAAATCGACTACAGAGGCCGAGCTACTCTCTCTATCAACAGCCGGATCAGAGATGGAGTGGTGGCAGCGCTTCTTTAAAGCGATCCAGTTTGACCCAGAGTTGACACCAGCACTGTGGTGTGATAACCAGCAAACTGTCTTAATCGCAACAAAGACAGCTGACAAGCTTCAGACGAAGCTGAAGCATGTAGACGTACACCATCAATGGGTACGCCAGGAGGTAGCAGAGGGCAGACTGCAGGTAGATTGGAAGGCTACTGCAGAGATGCCAGCTGATGGCCTTACGAAGATCCTTAGTCGTCAGAGACACGCCAACTTTGTACGCCAGCTAGGACTAAGCGATCTATCATCCAAACTGCGAGACAGATCAGATTCAGGTCTGTAAACAGAGGGTCCTACAGAGTAAGACGTCTAGCTTTGGAGACGCAAGACGCTCATTTACAGCTTTCGTTTCTTGCTATTCACTCAAGCTGGGGGGGTGTGTTAGCCAGCATCACGTGCTCTGTTACATAATCATCTGTAGGGTGTATATTCCCTCTTCCCCTCATTAGATAGGAAACAACCTAGTCCCTCTTTTCCACGCCTGGCCTCTGCCCGCACACAAATAGTCATGGTGGGTCCTCCATATTTCCCATCCGGCCCACGAGACAAGGCTTCAGTCAGCTTCGGGGCAACGCTCTTGCAACCGCTCTGTTTGCCGTCATGTTGGCGGGAGGGACTTGACGGCCAGAAGTTCTAGCGGACAATGGAAGGGGAGGCTAATACTGCTGGCCAGCTGTTATTATCGAGCAACTTTTGGTATGTTGATGATCTCTTGTACATAATCTCAATGCACCTGGGTACCTCCAAGACTCTTGCGCAAACCTCTCATACCGCCCAACGAGACCAAAAGCCCAAGGAGAGCCAGTCCTACACAGCAAAATAACCCAGTCTGAAACTGCTTCGCTTTCGCGTGTCCCTTCTTGATGTCGACCGCATCGACAACAGCTGCAGCAAGTGCAAGGCTAACACCTGACCCAATCTGGAAAGCAGTGTTGACTAAACCGCCGCAGAGTGATTTGACATTCGTGGGCACAGATTCAAGCATGATATTCGTGATGCAGATGTAGCAAATGCTGACACCAACCACTACCATGATCGAGGTAGGTAGGATGTACCGCCAGAAGTCAGGGTCTTCTGCTGGCATCAAGCTTGCCGGAACAGGTGCGATGAGGGTGATGCCCATTCCTAGTGTCATCAAATACCGAATATCCATGTACTTCATCCATTTGGCAAGAACCATATTTGTGACGAAGCCAGCAGCACCCATTGGGAGGAATCGTAGCGCAGTTGCGCCGGCGGAGAGCTTGGTGATCTCTTGCGCTTGAAGCACCACATAGTAGATGACTGTCTGGTAGGAGCCGTAGACGACAAATCCGGTGATCCACAGCGGTGCAAAGTTCTTGATCTTCCAGAGCGACATTGGCATGATCGGGTTCCTCACTTTCTTCTCGACGTATGTAAAAACTCCCAACATGATCACCGAGACCACGAGCAGTGCGATAATGAAGGCTTTGTTCCATCCATATTCACCCCCGCTGGACAGTACAAAGGAGAGCAGGATCAGCCCAGAGGTCGACAACCCTGCGCCAAGAAAGTCGAGACTCGGCTTTGCACTACCTTCTTTGCGATCTTTGGGCAAGTAGAAACAGCCGATGAGCCCTAATGGACCTGTCACTACGACTGCAATGCGGAAGATGTAGCGCCAGCCCAAGGCTTCGGTGACAAAGCCCCCGAACAGCAGACCTGCACAGAAGCCAACAGCGCCGCTTGCACCGAAGAATGTGAGCGCTACTACTCGCTCGCTTGCGACAAAGTAAGAGCTGATGATGCCGATAGCGGAAGGCACAGTCATTGCCGCACCGATACCCTGCAACGCACGGAAGATAGCGACCTGAATGAACGAGGTAGCGAATCCGTTGGCAAGCGTCCAGATGGAAAGCCAGATCATGCCAGCGCTGAATATGAACCTTCGGCCATATCTGTCGGAAAGTACACCAGAGAATAGAAGGAAGCCTCCAAACGTGAGCGTATACGCTGAGAGTAGCCATTGCAGGTCGCCAGATGTCACCCCAAACTCTGCTTGGATTTCCGGCAGCGAGAGGTTGACGGCCGTCATGAAGACATTGTCCATGAGCTGTGCACCGCAAGTAACGATCAGGACCAGGACACCTGCCCAGGTGTGCATGGAGCCAATGTCGGGATAGGCCGTCTCAGGAAACATCAGCGGGCGCATTTGCGAGGATTTTGGCGTCGCCCAGCCCGGTGTAGCTTGGCCAGTAGGACTCATCCACCCTGCGCCTGGTGTTTGTGTTCCAGGTGTGGTCCATCCTGGAGTCGATGCGCCGGCTGGTGTCTGCGCACCTCCCGGTGTAATTGCGAACGAGCTGGTAGGAGGTAGCTCCGAGAACCCGACTCTTTTGCCTGACCCTGGCCCTCCGGGTAGATCTGGGAAATATGAAGAACGTGCTGAAATGCTTGCCGCTTTCGGTGTAGACAGCGGGGTCTGGCCATCCTGTCCACCAACAACGAAAGAGCGTCGTCGCTCACCAGGGGTTTGGCTGAGTTCAAGAGCTGTCTGAGTAGACATCTTGAATTCCAGTAGGAGAGATTAATTCAATAGAATGTCTCGCAGCACTTGGGCTTTGAGAGTACTTGAAGGCTGCCTTGGTGGGGCTTTTTACCGTCACGTCATGCTGGACTTGCAAAAGTGGATCCTCCTGAGGTAAGAGCATTTCAGACATGGTAATCTAGCGGAGAGAATTGCCCAGATCATTACGAGCTACCTTCCGTGTGTAGAATTGTAAATGTTTTTCACACCTACTTTCATGGTGTTGAGGCGTCAGGGTTTTTGCCGCGGTCCACCGTGTTGCGGGAAGTGGCAACGGCGCACCCACGTGGCGAGCATGCTCCACGGCTGGCGGCAACAGCTAGGGACTGGACTCGATCCTCGCGAAAGCTACAATTTTGCGCCTTGGTCTGAACATACGTCGCGGCCTCGAACATTGAGAGTCTCTGAAGCCGGCTGCAAAACTTCGTCCACCGATCTTAGTCTCAAAATTGAAAGCTAGTACCAATCGGGCCTGGCTAACTCGCTTCTGCAAAACCCTAGCATATGCAAAATCGTTGGGGCCGGTGGGCAAACATCAAAAACGTTGTGCAAGCGCTCACGTGAGCTGAGTTGGCATCTACAGGATATCGCGTGCAATAGAGCAGCCTCTTATACTATTAGCATACGCACTCCGCTTACAACTATGGCCGACCCAGCCACCTCCGGCATGCCTTCCGCGTTATCACCGTCACCCCAAGCTAACAAGGTTGCAGAACCACAGGTGGAAGCTCCATCTTCCATCCAGACGCCCGAAGCCTGCGCACAGTGCGGAAAGACTGAAGCTGACCTCAGGACTTGCAACAAGTGCCACACTACACCATACTGCGGCAAAGACTGTCAAAAAGCGCACTTCAAAACGCACAAGAAGGTGTGCGCATCACTAGCCCAGGAATACGTCAAGAACAACGAGCCAAAGATGGCAAGCAGATCAGTTCCCAAGACGACCGATAGGAATACTGGGTTCAAGAAGTGGGAGGTGAGCAATATCAGTTGGCCTACTCGAGTGCAATGTGCTGACAGTTGCAGTTCGACACATGAGCCTTGATGGCCGATATGCTCCATCAAAGGCTCAAGTCCCGGTTGTCTTGACAATTCTAATTTCTGCTCCGCTCCGCTACACATCATCCGCGCGACGGAGTCTAATTGTGATAGTGGAAGCACAGGGCCGCTTCTTCGGAAACACGGCAAGATGATACAACAGATCTCGCCTACGGCAAAGACGGCAGCGCACAATACGTCGCCTGCACATATAGATCACAAATATCACGATCGATAACATCAGCCACTGAATACATCTTGCAGTGCTTCGGAACGAAGAGGCAGGTCGTCTTGACAGGCCGCAGTCGGCCATGAAGCCAGCATGTCATGATGATCAGAATCCGTCAATTGCTTAAGAGCACATCAAACGGTCGGCTTCCAGATGTCGACTGGCGTCTATATATCAGAGGACCTGTTGCGTTGCGTGGAACTTGAATATTCGAGGACTGATGGTTCCATTATAATGAAGTGCGTGAGTTTGAATAGCTTGGCTCTCCGCCAGACGTGTGGTTGTGGCATAGCATGATATTCAGACAAAGATCTCCGATGCATAGTTATATTAACACGGCGCACCAGTACCCTGGGTTTCCACCCCGCTCCGCTCCGCCTTCCCAGCTCCTTCACCATCGGGCCCAACTCGACCAGTACACTAACCAAAGTAGGCCTGATAGACTGGCCGAATTTAACAGACGCGTGTACAAGCATGGTAATCCTTAATCTCTTGAGCATCTTAGTTGGTTTCGAAGTGGCTCGTTCGCTCTTCCGCCGGCAAAACGGATCAAAAGCCCTAGAAACCCACATCCGCGGATGAGACGGTAAGTCTATACTAACCTCAAGAGCTTCCGTGGAGCGCTATATAAAGCCGTCATTGTCCAGCAGAAATCATGGCAAGAATTATGATTCTGATGAGTTCCATAACCTTGCTAAAAGTATCGTTAGTATAGAAACTGCTGTAGTTGTCGAGGTAGGTCTCAAACATCACAGGCGCACGCCATTGCACACAAGAGCGCAACGATTGTCAAGTCTGGCGAGGAACCGCTACGTAAAAGCAAGAGATTTTAAGAGAGGTCAACTTCGAGATCCGCATTACTGCTTTACCAGGTACTCTCCTCGGGCATAGTGGCTCACCTGCCACACCTACGACGTCAGACATAGTCGAGTATCGGGTCAGGACCGCAATCTTCAGGTACAATCCGCGCCTTCGTTGTCAGTTTGCACAGCATGCCCTGTGTATTGCTATACAATACTTGACAATGCGTATTATGTTCGCACGTAGATATAAGAATTGGGGTGACCCTGTGCCGCATTAGATGAGTTCTCACGTTGTTGTTACGAAGCTGTTCAGACGGTTTGTGCAGTGTCATAGAAGGTGTATTACATGCACGGCATGTGCCTTCTAGTGCTGAGTTCTAATAAATATATACACATAAACAAGAATCCGCTTTCAAAGCTTCCAATGTATCGAATGCATCAAATCGTGCCATGCTGCATCAAGCGTCTGTGATCCCATTGCAAAAGGTAGTGTGATCGGAATGATCTGTCTAGCCAAGCGAAAGCGCTTAGCAGGACTTGATGGCCGAGGCAGTGTACTTGCAGTAGTTGGAGGGGCCCTTGGAGACGGACTTGGGCTCGTTGCCGGGGGTGGTGCCCTTGAACTCCTCGCAGATGGCCTTGACGGAAGAAGCGCAGGTGGAGGAGATGGTGGCAGTGCCGCCGAAGTTGGGGTTGATACCGGCGAGGAGCTTGCCAGAGGTAGCCTGTGTACTTGTTAGAAAAACAACAGTAATTGACGGTGGATTTGGCTTACCTTGACGTTCTTGATGACAACGGAGCGGGAGACGGAGTTCTTGCAGTTACCGCAAGCACGGTACAGCTTGCCGAAGTCGGCGACCTGGAAACCGTCGATGGTGACGGTTCCCTTACCGTTGTGCTGGATAACCTTGTCGTCGGCAGCCTGAGCACCTCCGCCCTTGATGGAGGCGTTACCATCACCCTTCAGGGTGAGAGCATCCTCGCAGACGTCGACCCACCAGACGTTCTCGATGGTGCAGGAGCCCTTGCAGTGGACACCCTCGATCTGATCCTTGCCAATGATGGCGTTCTTGAGGGTACCACCGTTCTCGATGATGAAGACAGCGTCAGAGTCGCCACCCTCAGCCTGACCAGTGCAGGAAACACCACGGCCGTAGGTCTTCAGGCCACCGTCGAAGGTGCCGGAGACAGTCTGGGGCTTGGAGAGCTTGACTGTGCCCTTGGAGCTGGGGATGGGGACGCTGGCACGCTTCTGCATGGCGAAAGCCTCAGCGGGAGCGGCAGCGGCAGGGCCAGCGGCGATAGGGGCCACGAAGGCGGCGACAGCGGCGAGGATGGTGAACTTCATGTTGTCGGTTGGTTGGTGGTACTTTGAAAGTCGAAAGTAGAACTTGTTGGCAAGTATGTGAAATGAATGGAAATGTAAAGAGAGTGGATTGCTTCAAGCAAACGAGAGACTGTAGTAAAAGAATGAACTGCTCTCCTTAGGATGCGGAAGCCATGAGCTTTATACTCAGATTTGCTGCTATGCCACCGAAGCACCCCGGTCTGTGTGGAATCATATGGCTGTTAGACTAGAGCTCCATGCAGCTTGACCTCCCGGCGCTACACCGCGGCAGACCACTGCAAGTCTGGGCTGAAACCGTAGATTGCCCACATCCAGGACGGATTTCAATTGGAGTGAGAGCGGTGAGATCATCCGCTCCTCCCAGAGTCCGGGCGTGGCCGCGACATCGCCTCCAGTGCCATTTCCTCGCTTGTGCGCGCCAAGGCTCTGGTGATAGATACTTGATGTGATACCGCATTACATTTTCTCCGATACATGGGTTGGTAACTGTTTCAAACGGCTGTTTCGAGATTCTCCTCCAATCGCAATAGATCGCGGAGAATCTTCGATGCGCTGTACTGATCCGCAGGACAGACCAAGATATCTTGGCATGTTTCGTTAAAAGCTTGGCTTTGGGCGTTGTTAGGGGGTGTTTTGACAGCTGTCAGCAGGCCACCGTTTCCATCTTGCTGTACCTATCTAATGCTATGCCAAAGATAGTCACAGCAATTTCGAAGGAGCTAATGCGTAGATTGAAACAGTGGGGTGTTGAGCGTTTGGTGACTTCAAAAATCTCCTAGCTTTTGCGGCGATTAAAAATTGACCCACAACGTCGTGTACCGCAGTGTCCCGAAATTCTTCGAGTCCACTTGAAAAGGAGGATCAGCTGGATCGAGACATGCACTGACATGGCATGATCTGGGGCCAGGGTGACTGGAGGCGAGGCCCTGGAAGGACAGTAGATATATGAATGCCTGAAGGGCTCAGTGCCGAGCTTCTCTCGTCTTCAGTGTTGTGCGCCACCGGCCCACCGCGATAAGCTGCAGCTAGGCTATCTAGTCGGAACAATCATGAAGAGATTGTAACAACGCTCTATGTCGCCTATCACAAGTCATATAGGTGATCCAGCAGGGCAAGGCTGTACGAGTGTGTTGAACGATAAGCTATGACAAGCATGATGAGGGTGGAGATTGCTGTGTTGGTGAAAAGTCCAGGCCGTATGCCAAGCGCCTGCCAAGCCAGCCCTACGAGTCATCCACAGCCCGCTTCATCATGAAGCCTTAATGGTCTGCCCCTTCATCTTACTGTCGACCATGGTAGAACAATTTACGGCACGAGTTTGATCAACTGCGAGCGCAAATAGGTATTCGCCTTAAGGATGATGGGAAATGGAAAATGCCCGTCTTCGCTGTTCGACCCCGCAGATACTGCCAGTACCAGCACCAGCATCTATCCCTGAATGATCACGAAGGACACGATAGATAGAGCATTGCAGCGACAGAGAATCATACTCACAGCTCCTAGTCCATTGCAGTACACCATAGACCAACGATAGGCCACTGCTCCAGCTTTGCCGACTTCTGAAGTAACCTTGGAAGTAGCCTTCGCAGATTACTATCTAGCGAAGCGCTATGGGACGCCATTTTTATCTCACATATGACCTGGGTGCAATCCTGAAAGCGACAGCGAGACCGATCGCGGAGAATAGAAACAGGCTCCGTGAATGAAACGAAGGATTCGAAACCAGCGCCGTGACCACCTGAGGCCCGCACCACCTTTTCAAGCTTTGCAATCTCTTCTGACTGGGTTGACAATGATTTCATATTGTGACGAGGCGAGTGTAGAGACGCCTCAAAGAGCCAACACCCTGACGCCCTCTACGCAAGACAAGTGCTTTCAAGCCTGAGCTACCATTGCAGATTGTGCACAGACATTCAATATGCGCGCATGAATTGACGTCTTAGCCAGTAAGGTACTCATCAGTAGATACAAAATCAACAATGCGCCTATCCACTTCCTCAACGATTCCTGCTTTCCACAAGCCAGCTTCCGTCTGTGAAGGGCTGTCGAGTCGCTCTTTCGATCGAGCTCAATCCGGAACACGCTTACGCGCTCACGCATGATCTCAGCAGTTGATTGCAGCACACTTGTACTCTGGATTTCCAGTTGAGACTCGAAATCTAGTGCCTGCCCTTCATCATACGCTTTATTGTACATTTGTGACATGTCCCAAATGTCGTTGCTAACTGGACGTGTGTACAGATGGAAGTTTCGAGTGGTGACGCAATCGTCAAAGCTCCTTCCCGAGTTCCCCGCCACTGAAGCTATGCACCACGAGCATCAGCGATATCAACGCTGACCACAGCACCACCTTACCCACACCCTTTGCAGAGTACCCCCTCATGCGCTTCCCGTCATTCCCTCAATTCGTACGCGCTTTCCATACCATCAGCAACACCACTAGCGCATTCATCCGCACAAACCCTGCCGGCGCACTCGGTCGCAGCTTCTACGCCAGCCCACAGCGCGCTACGCTCCAGCGATCTATGCCAAACATACCCTTCTTGGGCGCGCTTTTCGGATCTTCTGGTAGCACAATGTCGGAAAACTTCCCCGTCTCAAAGCCCGAAGGCGAGTGGCAGGCTCAGCTTTCGCCAGGTATGTTCGCTCTGTATCTCTCGAGCAAGGTCATACTTGTGTCGGGAAGGATGTTGACGATTTGGTAGAGCAATTTCGCGTCCTCCGCAAGAAGGGCACCGAAATGCCCGGCTCCAGTAAGCTCGATAAGCACTACCCGGACACTGGTGTCTACAAGTGCGCCGGCTGCGATGCGCCGCTTTATAAGGCAAACCACAAGTTCGACTCGGGGTGTGGGTGGCCTGCATTTTGGGATGCGTTCCCTAACGCGGTCGGACAGAAGCCTGACCCCGGCCTGGGTATGATGAGAACCGAGATTGTATGCAACAATTGTGGTGGCCATTTGGGACACATCTTCAAGGGCGAGAGGTTTGGAAACCCCAAAGATGAGAGGCACTGTGTCAACGGTGTGAGCATCAACTTCTCGCCTGAGGAGAGCAAGTAGGCGGAAGGTCGGTTGGCTGTAGTGACCAGCGTGCCGATTTCGTATGAATGAGAAATAATGATTCCCCGTGAACAATCAAGTGCAAGACTGCGGATCAGATGCCGAGCATCTTGCATCCACGTTGTCCTGATCTGATAGAAGAAGTACGAAGTGCTCACCTTCAAATCTTCGATGATTCCAACTCCTAGCCCTACGTATGATTCCTCGACAAGCAGTACCAGTGGACGACTGGAAGCATAATTGCTGTGTCAATGCATTCTATTGAGGCAGGATTGGATTGAAAACACGCATATACTGACAAGAACTTGGCTCTTCGAGCTTCTGTAGCTTGTAATCAGCCTTGTGTGCGACTCACGATGCAGCCTGCTCTGTGGTAGCAACGTTACTGTGATCAATAAGATGCCTGATGGTATGCTACGTATGCAGAAACACCCACTCAAAAGGTTCTCTATTTTTAGAGACTTGGATCTTGTTCATCGAGCAGAAGGCAACACATTTTTCAGATTTCCTCTCATATCTAATTTCTCGATAAATTCTCACACTTTCAACTTTTCATTCTTAGCCTCTAGACTCGAGCGAAATGGTGTGATAAGCATGGAATTAGCATATTGCAAGTCTTGGACATCTAGTTTGATGTACTCCATCATGTATCGGCGATAGATGTCAGACCCTGCCTGCACAGCAATGCCTGCGGAGGCTCGGGTGACGATATAGTACTGTTCCGGTCGAGGGCTTACTATCAGAGTGAGTCGTGATACCTTTTGGTTTGCTTGCCGCAGGTGGGCCGGAGCCTGGGGCTTGACAATAGAAGCCTGCGTAGTTGACATAGAGGAAAGTCACGTGATCTAACCGCATCTCCGGACTTGAACTATCCGGTCATTCTTAGACCGAACACTACATGTCCAGCCAATCACTCCTTATCCGTCATGGATCCGCATCCGTTCCGGTGGCGCCGCAGCGTGAAATGATTGCATTAGCATCAGTCATAGCACCGGTATCATCGTTTTCGCAGGACTCAATGTCGCGTGCAACAAGCACTTGCAACATCAGAATAGCGACTGAACTGGTTTCATAGAAGAGACTTGTCGCGCTGATGAGTGAGGATTCGAATCGTGAAGCCGGCGTCACTGTCGCGTCCGGAAATAATTCTGCGCAACCATTGAGAAGTCGGACTCGCGAACAACCAAACACCGACGATACCAAACCGTCCAACGTTGACGATGAGTCTCCCTCGGAGGACGAGAGAGACGATGAGTGCAGCCGCAGCCTACTGGCTGCAGATCGGGTTCATGCGCAACGGCAGCTATCGATCGAAACCAACGTCCACGCTGGTACGAGTCTACCGCAAATTGATGACACCGAGCAAACAGAAGCCGCCAAAGAGAAGCCAATATCATGGATGGCGCTTCCTCGCAAAGATCAGCTCATCGTGATCACGTTGGCACGGCTGTCCGAACCCTTGACGCAGACCTCACTCGGATCTTACCTGTATTACCAGCTCCAGTCGTTCGACAAAAGCCTGCCAGAGGCAACAATTGCGTACCAGGCGGGTATCATCCAAGCTGCGTTTCCTTTTGCGCAGTTCCTAACAGCCATGTTCTGGGGCCGAGTTGCGGACGCTGAGTACGGCGGACGTAAACGAGTCCTCTACATCGGTCTACTTGGGACTATGTGCAGCATTATTGGTTTCGGCTTCTCACAAAGCTTCCCAATGGCGATCGCATGTCGGTTTCTGGGCGGCATGCTTAACGGCAATATTGGTGTCATGAGGACTATGATCAGCGAGATCATCAAAGAGAAAAAGTATCAGAGCAGAGCATTCCTGATTTTGCCAATGACATTTAACATTGGTGTCATTATTGGACCGATCCTGGGTAAGTATTGCTAGGAAGGCGACCTGATACCCTAATTGACGTCTCGGTAGGTGGTGTGTTGGCTGATCCAGTGGTCAGCTATCCCACGATGTTCGGCCCTGGTTCGCAGCTCGGCGGCAAAAATGGAGTTTACTGGATGACGCGTTGGCCCTATGCACTGCCGAATATTATGAGCGCGTGTTTCCTGCTCCTTTCGGCCTTGGCCGTTATCTTTTTTCTGGAGGAAACAAATGAGCTTTGCAAAGACAAGCCGGATCCTGGTCTGCGTATGGGGCGGTTGTTACGCCGTTATATCTTCTGTCAGAACAGTGTGAGCGGAAGCGGATACATGGCTGTCGCGGGGGACGAATACGGAGCCTCCAACAGTCTTGAGCTTCAACCGACGCCCACCTCAGCTTATGCAGACACTCCCGCAACTAGCAACAAGACGAATAAGGCACTCCGTCAAAAGTTGCCTTTCCGCCGCATCTGGACCCGTAACCTCATCCTCACATTAATTGCACACGGCTTCCTGGCCATGCATGTTAGCGGCTTCAACTCGCTGTGGTTCATTTATCTGTCGACACCACGCTTCAACCCTGACAATCCATATCCCCCAGGCTTCAAACCACACGGACTCATCCATTTTAACGGTGGACTTGCGCTACCACCAGCACGCATTGGAGTCGCACTTGCTATTCTGGGTTTCATCGGTATCTCGTTACAACTGTTCCTGTATCCACAGCTCTCACACCGGCTCGGCACAGCGAAGAGCTATCGGGTCTTCTTAGCCCTGTTCCCGATAACGTACGCACTTGTGCCATTCTTGAGTAGAGTCATGAGCATCAGTAAGCCGCCAGTTGGTGTGAGTGGACCATGGATCTGGATGGCCATGATCAGTGTCCTTTTCCTCCAAGTTGTTGGTCGCACCTTCGCATTGCCGGCCACCACGATTCTTGTCAACAATGTCAGTCCACATCCTTCAGTGCTTGGTACTGTTCACGGAATTGGACAGTCGGTATCCAGCTTGACAAGAACCATTGGCCCCATCCTGTTCTCTTGGGTCTTTGGTAAAGGTCTGAATATCGGCATTGTGGGCTTAGGCTGGTGGCTCATGGCAAGTGTTGCCATACTTGGCCTCGCGGCTGCGCAATGGGTAAGCGAAGGCGACGGCCATGAGATCCTACTCGAGGGCGAGGTAAAAGGCAAAGATGGGTCAGTGACGAGGCAGACTGAGCACTGATTTCACACGACCTTGCTGTGTACACCACCTTCATCAGAAAGACGCAGGTACTAGATCAGCATCTGTGGGGAGCGTAATTTGCGCGTTCCCTTGTCGTACCCACGTGTGTGCTAGACACGGAAATCATACGCTGAGACGAGCCGTATAGGATGCAGCCAAGCGAGCCAAGAGCTATCCGGTACTCTTGACCTCACCTCCATGTTGACTAAAGTGGCAGCTCGCAACACTCGAAAGCGGCAATTCGGGATCTCGCAGAACTGTAGTCCACAGACGATCGGTCTCCCAAACACGTTCATACGATACGACCTTGCGATGCGGGTCGCACAAAGCTGTCAATAGGAACGAAGGCATTGATGGACATTGGCATGCAGGCCGAAGCTCGCATAGGGACAAAGAATGACTTGTGAGAGCGCGAAGTATCATAAAAGGGTAATTCCCAGAAGCAATACGAACATTAGTTTTGACAAAGTTCATCATTTTCTTATCGCTCGCCTTCCGCAACAAGATGCAGTACGCTTTGTCGCTCAGCCTTGCCGGAGCACTGCTTACGCAAGGCGCCTCGGCGCTCTGGCTTTTTCCCACAGCTCGCAATTTCATTTATATTGTACCTGATGGCTATGGTCCAGCCTCGCAGACTATTGCCCGAGACTACGTCTCTCTGCTCCAGAACGGCGAGAATCCTAAAGCACCCGTCTCGATTCAGCTTCCTGCAGATCAGATGGTCATCGGCAATGTCAGGACACAAGCAAGCGACAGTTTGATTACAGACTCTGCCGCTAGCGCGACAGCGTTTGGATGCGGCGTCAAGACTTACAACAATGGCGAGGAACTCTCCGCCTGCTACACATGAAGTATTATGTTAACCTTTTTCCCAGCTATTGCTGTCGACGATGACGGCCAGCCTGTGGGCTCAATCCTCGAAGCCGCCAAGATGGAAGGCTTCAAGACCGGTCTCGTCGTGACCTCGACCATCAACCATGCCACGCCTGCTTGTTACGCTGCTCACGTGGCCGATCGTGATTCGTATGAAAAGATTGCCGAGCATGAGATCGGCTACTCGCACCCCCTTGGCCCCCAGGTCGACATCCTCATGGGCGGCGGTCGCTGTTATTTCAAGCCTAAGTCAGACCCCACCTCCTGCCGCGAGGATAATGTCGACCTTTTTGGCTACGCGAGAGAGAAAGGCTATCGCGTTATGCAAGACCGTGCCGCCTTTGATGATTTGAAGAAGGGCACTACCAAGGCAGCTGATTTACCTTACATCGGCCTCTTCAATGATGGCAAGTCCCTTGACGAGGCTTCCAAGTAGCAGCTAACGAAAGCGCAGATCAGATGATGTATGAGATCGATCGCCAGCAAGACCCCCAACAAGAGCCGAGTTTGCTTGAGATGGTTGAGACGGCGGTGAACTCGCTCGATCGAGCAACGAAGTGGGGTTTCAAAGGCTATTTTCTCATGATCGAAGCAAGCAGGATCGATCACGCCGGCCATGCCAACGACCCCGTAGGCCACCTCCACGACACCATCATGTACAATGACGTAATGAAGTTCGTCCGCGAATGGATCGACAAGCACCAAGACACCATGATGCTATCCGCTGCCGACCATGAATGTGGCGGCCTCACACTCAATGGCTTCAACCCTCTTCCCCTCAAGGGCGCAAGCATGACGACAGAGCGCGCCGCTGAGCTGTGGAATAGCTATAATGGCACCGATAAGCGCGCATACCTTCAGAATACTATTCTGCCTGGCTACGGACTTGGTGACCTGGCCGAGACTGAAGTCGATAGTATCTTCAAGGGCAACAAGCTCGCTTCGGACCTTTCAAGCCGTTTGAGTAAAAGAGCGGGTGTCAACTGGTCGACTGGTGGACACACAGCGAGCGACATTACGCTCTTTGGTTACGGTGCTGGTTGGCGAGGCGGGAACTTGAGAGCTGATATGGCGGGTAACTGGGACAACACGCAGTTGCCCAGCTATATCGAGGGTGTACTCAAGATTAGTATGAAGAAAGTCACCGAGAAGCTGAGGAAGGCGGGGACCGACTGGGTAGGGAAGAGAGACCTGGGGGGGCATGGACATGTGCACAAGCACTGAAAATGCACCTTGCTTAAGATGAACCCACGGACTCTACCTGCGGCAAGTACACATTTCCAACCATTCACATATAATAGTTTTCGTTGCTTGGAACCTGATGCCCAAGTAGGAAGGGGGGAGGGAACTACCCAGGTACTTCACGACATTTTCAAGTTTCGATGACGACGAGACTGCCGATGGAGACGGCGAAGAGAACGAAGGTGACGAGCAAGATACATAATAATTCAAAATCCCTGAGAGCAATGTCGGAGATGTGTATGTGATAGTGGAAGAAGGCGACGCTGTGCAAAACAAGCGATCTTCGTACAATTAGATATATAACACGTCGTTCAAAACTTCGTTGTTCTTCCGCATACCATCGTGTTGGCCTACAATCTTGGAAAAAAGCCGCTTAACATGGTTCTGGACTAGATTTGGGCCGTAATGTTGCCTACCTAATATCACCGTTCCACGAGACCTTACTCCCTCCTTGACGGCCTGATCTGGCCGTTACTACCGGCTCTTTGTTTGCCGATCGTCTTTCCACCCACCATGAAAAGGCGCCTGTCAATCAAAACGCGTATATCATATTCATGTGCGAGCGAAGAGCGCTCGGCACAACCCAACCAGACAAGTACTGCACAGTGTCGCGGTGATTATCCACAGTTATAGGAACGGTTCGAAAATCCGTACTTCATGTATGACCCCTTGAGTTACCGAGGTAGGAATAATGACGGAGGGCCTCCAGCCTTGCCGGCAACGAATGGCTTCAGCAATGATGCCATATACAACTGAGTGTTTATTACAGAGAGCACCAGACGAGCCACGCAGTGCCGCCACAGAAGACTTTGGAGCACACCATAACGACCCTAGGACGTACTATGAAGTTGTTGAAAAGACCGCTGTCTATTATGTCGTTCACTCGCTCGTTCTGGTGCTCGCATCAAGGCATTGGAGGGGACGATAGCGATGTACGGATTTCGTGCACCACCAAAGCCGCCCTACTTTGGCTGCACATACGTGGGAAGCAACGTGCGAATCAAATGGGCTACATGGGTCTAGTATCAATCGGCATAGTGGTGTGAGATAGACTTCCATTCGCTGGAGGAGCAAGAATACCTCTAACAGCTTAAGAAAAGTATGTCAGCAGGGTAAGGGTTGGTCTTGCGTATATGTGTGGTATCATGCCCGGAAAAGCTTCACTTGGTATAAATGTTGACTGTGACAAGCAGCATCTGGCAACCGGTCAAGTGAAAGGAGCAAATATCTGACAAAGGGTTGGATGAATGGAAGCGAATCACGCTAGCGCAGCAGAGCAAGCACCTGAGGATACTTATGAACATCTCAGGACGGATCAGATAGGAGAATTAAGGACTTCATTTAACAATAAAGCGCACCGATATTCGATTTGTCTGAACTTGCTACAACAGCGTTGCTAATGAGAGGAATCAATCCTTGGTGGACGTAGCAACCCTTACGATGTGGCTCCCCTTCACTGAGCCCTCTCCCAGGTAAGCTAAGGGTAGCCAAGATCGGGCCCAAACCTCAGGTGTAGTACGGAAATATGGATGATGGTGCGTAAGTCCCGTTTGCTTCACACGCGAGCTATGGTCCCAGGGTCCGGAAAAGGGACTTATAGACAGGGACCCTTTCAGTAGGTCCATTGGTACAGCCATGTGCCGTTCAATATTTCGATGCGCGACTTCTTACATTCACTACTTATGCATATATAAGACACCAACGCAACTTCCTTACCCTACCTTCGTCTGCTACACTCGTATCAACCATGGCTCGCCTACCAAGACGCGAGCAGCTTCGCCATCGCATCCCAGACTGGAAGCACGACCTCCCTCGCTACTTCACCACACTCATCCAACCCCCAGATTGGTACTATGAACGAGATCGCGACACATACGTATATACTTTCCAACTTCCGCGCCCTCAGCGTGATGCGGTCCTACGACTCATCAACAAGACCATCCGCGACTTGATGCACGGCCTCGAGCGTGGCATCGCGATGTGCAACACCAACTTCCGAGTCGTTCAGAGCACAACTGCCCCGCCAATCTGGCCATCGCGCGGATCCCATGAGACAAAGCTGTACACCTTCATGCAGGACGACGAGGAGTTCCCGATCACTGTTCCGGTGTCGACCATCCCGCCCGAAGGTGCGCTGGAAGCCAGCAAGATCCATGTCCGCGTATCGTGCAAACGGGTCCCCATCCAGACCTGGCTTATCGAACTTGCGGAGGACAGTCATGCGATGCGAGCACGTTCGCCCGAGTCCATTCAGTACTTTTGGAACAAGCGTAACGGACGAACATTCAATTTTGCCAAGCTGCCAGCTGACATCCGCGCCATTGTTCTAGAGCATGCTATGACTTCACAGGGCGAGATATACCCTCTCAGCGAGCACCACTGCAAGCCAGTCCTCGAGTGGGGAAGCGTGGTCACACCCGCACCGTCTGAAAACACACGCATATTCGTGGGCTTTGGATACAACGGCGGCCGCGGCGAATACAAGTCAAAGGGCAAGAAAGCCGCGCGGCTCCTATACCAGAGCGCTGCTGAGGTGTACCACAGTGTTCAAGCTCCGTGCACTGCACTGCTTCTTGTTAGCAGGTGGCTCTCGCATGAGGCTCTCAAGGTCGTCTGGAACACTCCCGTCAAGTGCTTCGTCGACGCCGACAACTTCCTACACACACTGACCTCGAAATGTGCTTCAATTCAGCAGTACAACGTCCTCGGTCGCATCGAGCTGAGCTTCACCACCGGAAGTTGGCTGCGCTTCTTCGGCATCGAGATTTCCCCCGAGGACGGCCTCGCACACACTAACTCAACAGGACGCCACCTCGCCCGCCTTGTCGACACAACGCGCCTCAGCATACGCTTCCGAGACCCGGATGACGGATGGGCCGATCATCCATGGGGCGTAGAGACGGATATGACAGCTTGCCAGACTATCATGATTGACTGGATAATAACGCTGGCATTCCCGGACATCAGACACATTGCCACGGTCCAGCTCACTGGCTGCATCCGCGCGCGACAGAAACAGCGCTGGGAAGCTTTGCTGCAGCAAGAGCGCGCCGGGGTACCGCACGGCTTCGACCATGTCGCTGCTACGAACGCGATCCTGGAGACTGATGCAACGCAGCTGTAAGCCCTTCGTAGCTCGCAACGAGTGTCCAGGCTAATCTTCCAGAAGGCCGCCACGCTGTATCTGCCCTAAGACTTGCCACCGTCTCCAACACTCTCGGTTTCGCGGGAAGGAAATCGTCAATCGATGTAAGTTGTGGATAGCACCCGTGGACTAAGAAACTGGCTCACAGTCATACAGATGGCTGGGTCTATACATGGTGCTGCTTCGACGAAACGTCCTCGTTCGACTATGATGATGGGAAGGACGACGAAGAAGACTCGACCCATGAGACGTTTTATTGGTAAATCATGATTGAGATGGAGTGACTGTGACGAGGCGGCGCAAACGGAAAGACAGAGAGGTTCAAGAATAAGCAGTACTTTAGCTGGGTACTATCCGTCAATTGGAGGTTTGGTGTGATGAGGACATCAACTTGTCCATGCTGTTGCAGGAAGGAGACACGTGCTATCCCACACCCTTTTCCCCACAATTCGACTTCTTAATTTCCACACTGAATGGCACCGAACCACTCATTCTGTCCTCTGTCTTCAATAGGACCGCAAAATCATCTCAAAGATGTCATGATATCAGCCCGGCAACAGTTACAACTTTGTGCTGCCTAAGTTATGGTACGAGTCGCCTTAGTGATTCAGACGGAGAGTCGAAGATTCCGGGGACCCACGGCGGCGTTGAGGCAGCCATAGGTATGGAAAAGATGATGTGTTCGAGCTGCACCGTTCCGGTCGCACATAGTGTAAATAATACCTTCGCAGGGACAGAGCCGAAAGGCTGAATGGAGGGGCGACGTCACGCCGAGAGAGTATAACAGGCCAACGTTCCGACGAAAGCTGTGCTGAGTAAGTTGTCTCACGTTGAAACGCGCTTTACAAGGAAACGATGTTTATCAGGAAGACTTCAGGCGACATGAACGCATGTGATAAGCGAGGAATGCCGACGGCTAGTATATTCAACGCAGCCAAGCCGCTACAGTCACATTTAAGCCCAGTCGTCATATCGAGAGGAAAAAGACATGGTGGCACAATGTGTGGACATTTAGTCCATCCAATCTAAATGCGAAAAGCGCCCATAAGCGACTCGCCTGCACACCGAAGTATTCATTCATGAGTCGTTACATGTGGCTCTGCGGCTGAACAACAACGCTGCGTGTCCTGCACTGCACGTGGTGGGTTCTGGGTATCTTGTCGAAACCTGAAATCGCAGCGGCGCGGCTCGGTCGCTGAAAGCACGTGTGGGTTGAATGTAGATGGTGGTAATCTGTGTTAGCACGCTTGTACAATGTCCCTTTGATGTGGCATGCTCCATGAGCTGGTCCACGGGGCGGTACAGTTCCAAATGTGTCAAGATATGCTTCAGATGGCTGGCGGTGTGATCAGGCCGTCATGCTTGCTCACAGTAACTTCCTTGGTGTCGCTGTTCAGACGTCTTGCTTTGGCACCGATTGCCCCTCCAGGATGGTTTCTCTTAAAGACGCTCTTTGTTTCCTCTTGATGCATGGCCTCAGCTGTAGTGAGGGCTAACATGTCTCCAACAGCGATCGTTACGGTCGTCGAGGTCGTGGGCGCACAGACGCCGAAGGAAACTTCCTCCAACTCGTGAATCGGTGCAGGGAGCAGGATGGCATCGGGGCGCTCGCTCAGCAGCGGGCAGTTCGAAGCATGCGTGTGCGATGTGACAGCGATTATGGGCGTGTGCGCAGGAATGTGATCGAGCATTGCCATCAACTCGCCCGTCTTGCCAGAGTACGAGATAAACATCAGGGCGTCGTTCTGCTTCATGTCAGTAAAAATGTCAGTCCGATTTGTGGCACCCAAGCAGAATCGCACAGTACCTTTCTAATATCTCCAAGGTCGCCATGGATTGCCTCAGCCGCATGCATGAAGGAGCTGCTTATCCCGAGACTCTTCATAGTCGCTACCATCTTTTGCCCCACCAGGCCGCTCTTGCCTACGCCGCAAATGATAAGCTTGCCGCCAGCCTCATTAAGGCTGGTGACCAAATCGACGGCCCGAAGCAACCCTTCCCTAGCGACTGGGTCTGTTTCGTACAGAGTGCTGACTTGTGCTAGGGCGGTTGCGGCAGTGGAGAGGACATTGACGGCGCGCGAAAGCAGGTGCGACCCCTCAGCAATCGCTGGTACTGAGCAAGGAGACGCAGGGCTCGCCGAAAGTGGGGGACTCAATGGTTGGGTTTCCGAGTCGGCGCGTTTCCGCTTCTGTGAGATTGGCGAAGCTAGCACTTGCTGTGTGTTTTCGACGAGGGCTGCCATTGTTTTGAGATGCGTGCAAACTGCGTGGGTATCTAGCGGTATAAAAGACTGGAAGGCTTGGAAGGCTGTCACGGAGATAAACAGTGGCAGACACGAGTAGCTTCAAATAACCTGAAAGCTTCCAAATTCTGAGGCACTATCGGAACGCGTCGGGCGCGGATCGTGGGTGCTTAATGCGAAACTTCCTGGATAGTCAATGACGCCGTTGACTAGAGAAACGAGCTGCTGGGTGGATGATGATGAAAGACAACGATGGGACGCGGGTAGAAGGCAGCCGTTCCATTAGTAATGCTTCCTGAGCCCACATGTCGGCTTCAGGTCAAGGTTCTGGCCTAGTCTACTTGATTCGGTGGTGTGTTAGAGAACCCTTCGGCGAACCCTTGATGGACGAGATGGCGGCATCGACGCTAGCGCACGGGCTCGCGCCTTTCCTCGGTGTCGTTGGCTCCTGACAGCGCCCCTCGCTAAACCAGAAACAACACAACGCGATGTCATGCATCGAGACCAACCATCAGGGCACGTTGCTGCTGCACCAAATGCTGCGATCTGTGTGCCCAGTCGATCATGCGTGTAATCTTACGCGGCGTCGTCGGTGCTTTGGTGTTTCGAAGCAGCATCCGCTTCGGACAGTTTCGTGCTCCGATAGCATGTCTCCAAGGCTGGCCTCCGAGCTCCCATGGCGGCCAGTGCGTGCTCGTCTCCGAACCTTTCCATCCCACATTCGCGCCGATACAGCTGCTGCGCCTGTTCAGAGCCCGTCAACAGCAGCATGAAGCGCAGCTCGGGCAGTCCAAGCGCAATCTCTCTACAACAGTGGATCATCCACCTGCCCAAACCAAGGCCGCGTGTATCCTCCTTCAGAAAGACGTCTGTCAGATACGCAAGCGTCACGTAATCCGTAATCAGGCGCGCCATGCCAACAGGTGTCAGCGACTCGTTGCTCTCTACCCTGTACAGGCCGAGAGTGCAAGAGTTGTCGAGCATGGCCTGAAGGTTCTCTGCCGTCATGGGTTTGGCCCAAAACATGGCGTTGTCCGCGTACGCTTCCTGTACGAACGAATGCGGCAGGAGCGTTTTTGATGTGGAGATTAGGAAGCTCTGGGATCCAGCGCTACGCTTCCATTGCCAGACTTTTTGATCCATCATTGAGGTATGGTACGGTGAGAGGAATTCCGAAGTGTGATATCTGCTGGAGGTGTGTTGTGACCCGAGGTTCTCCTGTCGTCTACGGTCGATTTATCTCGACCCGGTGTAAATGGTAGGGCGCACTTTGTAATGAGTGAGGGGCAGTCGTGGGGAAGCGTCTGCACTCCATCATCGTGACTGGTCGACTTTGACGTCTCGTTGATTTCGAAGACGCCAGACACGCCCGTATCGTCGAAGGTGTTCGATCAGTCGCGAGGCCGGAGGCTAGCGCGGTGGTGCAGGAAGGAACGTTCCTGCTGATCTCCCGTTGTCCTCAAGTCACCAACCGCAAGGACGAGGTACCTTTTCGACCAACGTCATCCTGACAGCATTATCCAAACATTCGCCGCTCAGTCTTTCGCCTATGCTGATGTGGCTCAAGCTTGTAGCGTGCTGAGCTCGTGGGTTCCCACACGAATTGGTTCACGAAAGTCCTCCCGCCACTACCACTGCACGTTTGAATGATGGACACTGGCTCTCATGTTTCAGAAAAAACGGCGGATAAGCAGCCTTCAAAACTCAGGAACACCAACGCATAACTAGCCACAACAGCAAGTGCAGAAGCTAGAACTTCTTCCTAATCTTCTCTAGATTATACTCTGCAGATTCTGCAAATTTTAGCAATTAATATTGTTGTTGTGCTGCGAGGTAAGCTGTAGCTCTGTAATATCTTATCCGCCGTCTTTTCTGAAACATGAGAGACTGGACATACTGTTTGTACTTGCATCAAACATTTCACTAGCGTCCGCTGCGCCAAGCCCAAATGGTTTCATGGACATTATGCTACGGAAACGCATTGGGATCATTGCTGAGAACATGCTGGGTACAATAACTGGTCATGTTGCACATTTGTATTTGATGAAGTTTTCTGCGAAGCACTTTCCTTTCCTCTCTCTTCAAGATGTCATGGGTTGCGACTTATTTTCTTGATGTGTTTGTATGTATTGTTGAGAAACACTTTGTTTTATGTAAGCATCCAAAAATTCATCTGCACCTACTGCATCGACGTGTACACAAACAGCTGTCATTGCACGCTTCCTGATGATGCTGCTGTGGCTGGAGCCACTGCGAGGTTTGGCTGTTGGATGGATTCTGCGTTCATGTGAAGTGTAGGTGTAGGTCCAGTCTAGCTTGATCATCGTCTGTAAGAGCATCTGGGAATCACACGAGCTCGTTCTCGTCGAGTCTGTGCTACATTGCAGTGAAGACTTGCGATGTCAAGCGGTCAGTGTCGTCACCGTGTCGTTGCACAAGCACTGGGCGCGAAGAAGACGGGGCTCGATGTTGGTGCAAGTAAATAGTAGACACAGGCTGCATAGCGCATCGTGGGGCGTCGTGACAGGTGCTAGCGCGAGGCAGCCGTCCATGGCGGCCCCCAGGGAGTGCAACAGCGGGCGTGGCGCCGCAGCGGCATCAGGCATCGCGGGCATCGACACCCTCTCCCCATCTGGAAAACCGCCTCGCAGCCGGCAGCCGCGATGAGGAATCCCGTGGCCTGTGTCTCGTGTCGCAGCGCAAAGCAAAAGTGCATCCACGACGACGCGCCGCCGTGCGATCGGTGCCGGCAGAGCGGACGCGCAGCGCTGTGCGAGTTCCCTCCACCAGGCACGTCGTCGATTCATCGGCGGCACAAACGCCCACGGCCGCCCGAGGAGACTCCCAGCGCAACTCCACCGGGCACGTACAGCACCTCCGCAGGCGCGACGCCCTTACAGCGCCGCAGTGACGCGCTGCGGCAGAGTCCACTTGCCGAGCGACCGCCGCTGAGCCCGCGAGCGGCATCTCTGCTGCTGGACGGGCTAGACCCGTTTGACCTGTTGACGGACGAGGTCAAGAACAGCTACCTGCGCTGCGCGTACAAATGGAGCTTCCACCACATCCCGACGCTGCTGCTGCGCATCCGCGATAGGACGCTTGAGCCGTACCTGGTGTGGGCGCTGCTGGCCCTGGCGGTGAGGTAGGCGCGCACCGCACGACACCGTGTCCCTCGTCTCGCGTCCTCTGTCCTAACGTCCCCCAGGTTCGTCAAAGACCCCCCCGCCGGCTTCGGCTCGCAGACCGAGGCCAGCAATGCCTACGCCGCCCGCGCCCGCCAGCTGCTGCAGGCCGACCTCGAGACGCCCAGCATCAGCCGCGTGCAGGCGCTGCTCATGCTCACCGGCCACGACTGGGGCGCCGGCAACGGGCGCCGCGCCTGGATCTACCTGGGCATGGCCATCCGCCTGGTCGAGGTCATGGACCTGACCCAGGAGCTCAAGACGCCCCGGAACCGCATGCCCACGCGCGAGGAGTTCGTCGAGGCCGAGGTGCGCCGCCGCACCGCCTGGACCTGCTTCCTCATGGACTCGCTGCTGAGCGGCGGCAAGGGCCGCAAGCGCTCGCTGAACGCCGCCGACATGGCCATCCAGCTGCCCTGCGAGAAGGAGGCCTTCGTCTTCGGCGAGCCCACCTGCACCCCGCGCCTCGACGGCAGCGTCCACATGCCCTCCATCGCCCTGCCCATGGGCGACATTGGCATCATCGGCGCCAGCATGCGCGTCGCCAACATCTGGGGCAAGGTCGCCCGCTGGGCCTGCTCCGAGGACTTCAAGACCGAGCTCCCCTGGTCGTCCTCGTCACAGTTCCAGCAGCTCATCTACGAGCTGGAGCGCTGGAAGAATAACCTGCCCACACGCTCGCGCTACGACCTGTTCTCCCTGCACAGCCACAACGCCGTCGAGCAGGGGCAGGCGTACTGCTACATGCACAGCATCTACTTTATGAGCTACATGTTTCTGCACCGCGCCTACCTGCCAGTCCTCGGGCCCCAACAGAACGGCACCGTTGCCGAGGAGACGCCCAACTCATACAACGATCACACTGAAATGTGGAAAAACTGGCAGAAGACGTCGCGAAGGGAACTCTTCAAGGAGGCAACCATGGTGCTGGAGATGCTCGAAGAGATGCGCACCTTCGGTGTCTTCTTCCTGCGAGGCCTCGTACCCTGGATTGGCTTCACCATATACACAGCGGTCGGCGTCATGCTCTACTCGGTCAATTACCCCAGCGGCGAAGACGACCCGAGGATCGTGGAGAAGGCAAGGGAGAGGGTCATACACGGCTGCACCTTCCTCAAAGAGATGAGGACACAATGGCCAATGGCAGCAACATGGGTCAGTACCTCACATTTGCTAAGCATGCACCTACTAACGCCGGCTAGTTTGAGACAATCAAACGCATGCAGGTTTACTACCGCTCAGTGCTTGGGCAGGATGGGCAGCCTGCCTCACCTGAAGAGCGCAAGGCGCTCAGAAGAGCCATGATCGACTACGGTGCTCTGCAACCCTCGCCAGTGCAGAAGCCCAACGAGGGAAACAAAGGTCCAGATACGACCATTGTGCAGACCGTCGTCTCACCGCCACCGCAAGAGGTTAGTCCAATGCCGAGGTCGACCTCATCCTATGCTGATCCTAAACAGAACAAGTTCTTCAGCGTCACAATGGGTCCGGCAGAACCGATGGTCACACCACCAATAGCCACGCCGACACCAAATTGCTACGCCAACAACAACAACAACAACACGTACTCTTGGCCCACACCGAACACGATACCTCCGTTGGAGCTCGATGGAACGTTCACTTTCGAAGGGTTTGACCTGAGTAATGCCGACATGGAGGAGATCATAACGAATGCAACCCAAGATTTCTGGGCAAGCTTTCCTGGTGAAGTGGGCGTTGGGTATGGAACTGACTATCCGAGCATCTAGTCGGCTTCATCATTTTCCTTCTCAAAAGCGACTGTAATAATTTGTATATTTACTTCACGGCAGCTCGTACCATCATATCTCGTACAAACAATCGGCAACCGGCATCTTTGCGATTCAGGCGATGACCAATCACAGTCTGCAGGACCCACCCTCGGCTAGGCCCCAGCAACCCCAATGTTCACCCCACTGCACTAACAACCCGCGTTAACCCTGTAGACGAGGCTCTCTTCTGGATCTCACAGTACAGAGCTGATCATGGGGTACATGTGACTGAGCAGAACCGCACATGTAACATAGCAAGCAAGCTACACGAACAAAAAGGTCCAGTGCTCCGGTGTCGGCCGCGGACGACTACAGCAGTCTGAACCACGCCCTGCAACGATCTTCACTGCACCTAGGCCTTATCGGGAAACGCATTCTCCACCAGCTGTGACTCCATCGCTCTTCACTCTCAAGTCGAACTCCAGTCACTCGACCTTCCCAAGGCATCTAGCCTTGCACTACCTTCGTCGACCACCTATAACACCGCCACCATGGGTGTCTACTACGAGACCATCCCAGACAGTCTGATACCATGGATCAAGAAGCAGCAGATGCTTCTCGTCGGAACCGCGCCCCTCTCAGGCGACGGCCACATCAACATCTCGCCCAAGGGCGGCGAGGACTTCTTCGGCATCCTCTCCCCAACGCAATTCTGGTACATGGACCTAACCGGCTCCGGAGTCGAAACCCACGCACACCTGCACGAGCCAGGCAACGGCCGCATCTGCATCATGTTCATGGCCTTCACGGGCCCCCCGCAAATCGTCCGCATCTGGGGCGACGGCCACGTCCTCGAAAACGGCTCCCCGGAATACGCCCGCTTCGTCGCCGACCACAGCGTCAAAACCATCCCCGGCTCCCGCTCCATCATCATCGTCGACGTCCACCAGTGCGCTACGTCCTGCGGCTTCTCCGTCCCGTACTATGATTTCGTCGCCCATCGTCCCATCCTCAACGAGCACTTTGCGAAAAAGGAAAAGAAGTTCAGGGACGGCGATGAGAAGGAGAGTATGGAGTATTACTGGGCGTGGAAGAGCGCGAGGAGTGTGGACGGCATGCCCGGTATGAAGAGGGGTGTCGAGTACGCGGAGAAGAACGGCGTGAAGCCGCTGAGGAAGTGGAAGGGTGAGTATGCGCCGGGGGGTCCGAAGGCGTGGGGGAGCAAGAAGGGGGGGGATAGGGAGGATAGGGGGTTGGTGTTTTTGGTCCTGTTGCTTGGGATTATTATCGGGGGGGTTTTGAGCCTGAGTGTTGTTTCGCCGGAGAGGTTGGGTGCGTTGCAGAGGAAGGAGAGGCTTTGGTAGATTGGGGTTATCTCTTATAAAGGTATTTGGTCGTGCTTGGAATGTATCGATAGACAAACAGAGGGTTGTCTCTGAGGGGAGTGCATCGTGCTCGATGATCCTCCGCATGGTCTCTTCAACTCCTCATCGCCTTCCGCCGGTGGACTAGGACATTCATGCGTTCCCATAGCACGGATACTCGATGGATCAAGTCCTCAAGCTCGCCTTGAATTGCTTCTCAAGCCCCCCGGCACGATTACCAGGCCTGACATCTTTCTGCATCGCGGCCCAAGAAACTCCGGCTTTAGCACGAGTCTTGTCGTGCTGGTTCCACGGCTACTCCAAACACCGCTTCCACGGAGCGCCTGATGCGTATACCGCATGAGAGGCCTACGAACGTGCATTGCGCTGGTATACAAATATGATGCAGCGTATTACGAAAATGCTCTAGACCCTGGTGTTGGACGTCATGATCGAAGAGGATCGACTGTAGGGGTTCGGCTCTGCGACTTTGTGGGTGGGTAGTGAGTTACTCCGAGAGGCAGAGGTCACTGTCTCTCGTCTTTTGTATGGCGTGCAGAAGGAATCCAAGTCGGACGTTTATGTCGCTGAGGTCCCTGCAGGCTCGTAGATCGTCCCAAATCGTTTGAAGCATTGCCGCAGGGTGGTTCGCGACGTGATTCGGAACTTCCACGTCGAAAGAACCCTACCTTGGGCAGTGGATGGGACATAGTCGTGCTAAGCGATGAAAGAGAGAAGGCGGAGACCATCGACAACGTAATCAGCGCCTGGTGTGACACACCTGCCAGAAATGGACTTCTCATTGCGATCCAGTTCCGGAAGACCATGCTCAGGCCCCTCTTCCTCGCATAACCTCCTCCAACCACGGATAGACCGTCGCATTCGCCTCCGGATACCCCATATGCACCCGATCCCTCACAAACCTCATCTCCTTTGGACTCCCATACTCCGCCAATAACATACTATCCTCAACAGGCATACACCCATCCAGCACACCATTGACAAGCAGCAACCTGCAACTCGGCATTCCCGCGCCTACAACCGCCACACCCTCCCCCTTACCGCTCACAAGGCTAAACTCATCCTGGCAGCGCGCCTTCATCTCGGCGAAATCAGCGTACCCGTATTTCAAGCAGTACGCCTCCTCAAGGCCAAACGGGTACTCGTGGTGCGCGACGCGGCTCAGCCACTCGGCGCCGATGTAGTGGTGCGTTCCAGCGCCGTGGCCCACGCAGCCGAGGAGTTGTGAGCGGTGCGTGTGCGCGAGCCGGATTGCGTAGTACCCCCCTGCGCTGAGGCCCCAGGCAATGACTTTCTTCGCGTCGAGAAAAGGGTGCTGTTCGATGTGTGCGAGGATAGAACTGAACAGCCTGTCGGGTGAAAGCGGATCGCGTCGGTTCGAGGGACAGTCGGTTGTTGTGCCGGGGATGTCGCAGATTACTGTTGCCCAGCCCCGGCGAAGGTGCTCCTCTGTGCGCTCTGTGTTGTCGGGCCTGTGCCCGTCGAGTCCCGTGATTAAGAGTACTGTGGGGAACGGGCCGTCGCCTTTGGGGCGGCGGATGTATAGTGGTATACTGTCCCCGTCGCCGTTGGCGGCATGCACGTGCGGGATGATTTCCTCGGTTATGGGAACGGCCCAGAGCTGTGTGCCGGCCATGTAGGCGCGCTTCTGCTCTTCGAAGACTTGCTTCTTCAGGGGAGTGCCGATGTACGGGAAGCGCGCGAGTCTGAATAGTGCGTTTGCGCGGAAGTAGAGTGCTTTTGCTTCTTCTTTGTGCTCGACTTTGGCGCTCGCGCCGAGTTTGCTCAGATCAGCGGCTTTCTCTACGAGCGCGCGGGCAGTGGGGAGGAATGCGTTTGTGTAGGCGTCTGAGTATGGGTCGTTGGTGTTGTTGGCGATTAGATGTTGGAAGATGGGCTCGAAATCCTCGTAGCTGCCGTCGTGGAACGGGTATACGGAGCGCTGGCACGGCATTTTCCAGCAGTTTCCCCATAGCTTTGAGGTGCTGCCGCGGTGGCCGTAGTCTTTCTCGAAGAGATCGCCCAGGATCCAGGTGCCGTTCGGCATTTTGACGAAGATTCGGTAGATAAGGGAGGTGTTTCGGTGTGTGAGGTGTCGGTTGATCTCAAGGGGTAAAAGAAGCTTGATCGTCAAGGCCTTGAAAGTTGGATTCTGAAAGTCTTCAGGCTATTGAGTCGTTTCTTGCTCTGTTGTATATAGAGCGATGCATTTCTGTGGGGCCGACTCGGGGATCCGCCTTGTCTTACACTCGCGCTACGTGTGCGCCGCCCGGGACCCCGCATAGCCCACAAACATGGCCATGTGGGTACGATGCCTTGGCCAAAACGTCTCTGATGAGGTTGTGTGACATGCTTGTTCCCGGTATCAAAGTAGATTCAAGCCAAGCTGACTATGGCCATTCCTCATCCTCAGCTTCCTCCGTACGTTTCGCATACTCTCTTAACACACTCGCAAGCTTCGCCCTCCCCTCTCTCCGCTCAAAGACCTGCGCGTGATCCACCGTCGGCCACCACAGCGTCTCTATCCCCTTACCCTTCCATTCCGCATCCTTCCAGCCTGTCTCCTCGCTCTTCAAGTCCACGCCAGAAATATACTTCCCCACCGCTTCAGTATCGACGATCAAGTCACGCCCGCCCAGAGACACGGTGACGTCGCGCCTAGCCAGATCCTCTTTCCACAGAATGTTCTCGCTCCAGAAAAAGTTCCGTGCCAGTGTGTGTGCGACTCCAATGTCCATCGATGCAAAATACCACAATTGGTGCTCGTTTGCGTAGCGCGGGCGGCGCGCGGTGAAATTGTACGCAACGTCTGGCAGGTGCAGAAGGAAGGTGACTGGGTCGATGAACAGGCACGGTCCGATTTTGAGTGCGGTTGCGGGATCGCGGAGGAGGTGAGTCGAGACGACGGAGCCGTAGGAGTGCGAGGCTAGGACTACTTTGTCCCAGCCGTGACGTTGCAGGATGATGTTGATCTGGCGCGTGACTTCTTCAGGGCGTGGGATCGTGCGTGTAAGCCGGAAGCTGATGGGCAGGAGCTCGATGGCGATTATTCCTATGGAGCCATCGCTGGCGGACAAGGGATCTTCGCTGTTGATCGAGGAGAGCCATTGGCTGTAGGGCATGAGGCCGATGCCGATGCCATGGATGAAGAGGATAGGGAGGCGGGTCCTGGAGGTGTGCGGGCGGTACCAGTAGCTGAGATCTGGAGCTGGAGAGACCTGACAGGTGACGAGTGATGCAATACGGGGAGGGAATATGGCGAGGGAAGTGCGCAGATGTGTGCGGTGCAGGTGGAAGTTGTTGTAGCGCAGATAGGCGGCTGTGAGGGTGTCTACGAGCATGACAATCTGTCGTCGTCAGCACAAACCCAGATGGTGAGCTTGTATGGACCTACCAAATACCATAACACCGGCCTGTGGCGCATATTCACGTCATCAATCGTCAACCTCAGACTCTTCGCCGGCCCGCGCCCCGGCAGAATCGGCCTGCCCAGCATCGTCTCAATGCCATCGACATACTCCTTCAGCTCCTCCTCTTCCTCAATCTTCGCCTCTGGATCCTCCTGCGCTCTACGCACCAACTCATCCTCACTCTCCGTGCCCCTGTTCATAAGCGCCCACTCAAAGAACTCCTTCACGTTCTCCCTCTTAACCGCGCCCGGCCGCGCACCCAGAAACCAGCGGCTGACATAGTACTCTGGGTGCGGAATCTTGTCCCAGCACTTCCAGAACAGGTCCTTCCTGTCCGCTTTGTCGAGCAGCGGCGGGTGATTCGCCGAGGCCTGCAGCGCGCGCTTGCGGGGTATGTAGACGAGCACCCAGAACAGGGTTTCAATCAGGCTCCATGTCAGCAGGAAGCGGCCGAAGGCGGTGGTAGGGTGCTCGGCGAGGCTGAAGGAAACGAAGAAGACGCTGACGGGCGTTACAAGGCGCAGGGCGAAGATGCAGACCTGGATGAAGATGTATTGCGGGATCGAGGTGCCTATCATGATGGCGGGGCGCAGTTGCGGTGGACGGACAGCGCGCGATATGCACGAGAAGACTTTGCGAAGGCTGAGAGCACTGTACTAGGGCTTCAGCCGTAGTCGCAGGCAAACAGCAAGCTCATCAGCAGCGAATGTTGGTGTTGACAATCAAGCATGGCTGTGTTAGACGCCTGCGATTGCGCATGCCGTCATACCAACCGCGCCTTCCGCAGGGCTCAATGATGACTAAGTAGCGTCCAGCACTTCAACCTCGCTGATTTCCTGCATACTTCACTTCCCTCTCAATGGATAGCGAGGGCCTCGCATATTTCATTCCTTGATATCAGGGGTATACATGACGTCGATGGGCGATGACAGGATCTGGGTGTTTCTAAAATCACGGATAGTATGGACTGAGAGTCGACCTATCAGCTACTCGTATCCTGCATCATACAAGTTCTCGTGCAGAATACCGCCATTGCTCGCTTGCATTGGCGAGCGTCTACCGTCCACAAGCTCAAAGTCTGACAATCTGCTGGTCAAGAGCCGCCGGTTGCCGCCATCGGTCGGCACAGTGAGCTTATTATCCTCACTCAACAAGCTGTCCAAACATCTACTTTTTGACGCCGATGTGAATAGCAGCTTGATACGTGCGGTCAGTTGTTCCTCAAAGACGGTCTCGATCAGGGTCTTTGCAACGACGCGAAGATCATCAGCCCAACCCTGCATCTCGAACAAGGACACACCGTCAACCATACAAAAGACAACGGAACCAGGCAGCTTTCTGACCAGCCTGCGCAACAGGCTGCAATATGTGTTTAGGTCGTCGAATCTGAGACCATTTTCCCAATTTTCGAATCGCAGGAAACCGATGTCGAAACGCTGTATGGACAATAACTGGGCTGTCAAGCTGCGGACCAGGCCAATTGGGCCTGCTGATGGGTCGAATTTGGAGTTGTGAGCACCGCAGAAGAACTGGAGCACATGCGCAGCTTGCTGACCCTGCAAAGAGTGTACAAGCATTGCGCAGAGCAGGCTCGCTGACGAGTAGCGAGCCATGCCGTCCTCCAGGTTGCCATTTACAGCCAGAACGTCTGAGCTTGGGCTTCGAACCCACCGCTTGAAACGAAGAGACTGCAAAACCCAGTGCATTGCACCCTGGCTTGGCACATCGCAAGACTGTGCTTGTCGATGCACCAGATCTATCTCTTGACGCGTGACTCCCGAAGAATGACCCAGGTAGTTCTGCAGCCGGAGCTGGAGATCTCTCAACTCAACACTTCGGTCCATCGCATCAAGCTTGCTCAGCAATATTGCTTGATTCCCTGCTTTTGTAAGCTCAGTACAACGGATGAACGACGGACCTCTTACATTCGGCGTTTCTCACGTGATCTTCCAAGACTGAAGAAAGGTATCTGATAGCCTTTCGATTCTCTTCGTTTTCCCGTCTCTCAATCTCGAAAGCTCGCTTCAAGGATTGCGTTGTCCTCTCGTGTGACACCACGTTTGATCGGAGCCCATCGATGCCGGTCGCTATCTGTACCGCAGAGCTATTCAAGGCTCTTGTACCCTGGTCGATGGAAGTCATAACACGTTGTGTGTTGTGAACACTCGGGCCCATACTCTCGATGGTCGTATGAGCCTTGGCCGAGGCAGAGAGATGCAGGAAGTTCATTTGCTCTTGCAAAGCCTCCGTCGACATCTGAAATCGCCTTTTCTTCTCATCCAGGTTGTGATCGGCAAGAGGTCCCTTGAGTCCGTCTTTGATCCGAGTCACTTGAAGGCATTGCTGTCAGCAAATACTCGAAGTGTCTTGGTTCAACTTACACATCTTTTTCTCTACAAGACAAGCCATCATTGCCTCTATCATGGTCAGTATGTCGAGATACACCTTCAACGCTCTATCTTGCAGCTCCAGACTGTGAGGAAATATCTCGTGACAGCGTTGTGTCTTTTCAATGACTGCTGGCAACATCTCAAAAGCTTCGAAGATCTCGATGCGTCTCTCGCTTCTTCTGGCTGCCATCTACAACAAAGTCAACAAGGAATTACATATTTGACAGCAGTTCATACTCCGAGAACAATCTTCAGACCTCCACAAAGCACACTGAAGTATTTGTCGTTTGGCAAGAGTCCGACCCACGGTGTTGCTGTGGCTGAGTAGTCGCCGAACCGCCGCAGGTATCTGTGAACTGCTCCTCGTGCTCCCATCTTGGTTTCCGCGAGATAGGCTTCTTCAGCGTCCTTTGCAGCCCTGACAACGTCTTCCCAGGAGTGTGCGCCCCGCAAATTCCACTTGTTGCCCAAAGGATGCAGCGGAACAGCTTTCTGATATTGTTCAATGATCTTACAGAAGTCATCGGTCAAAGTCCTGAGTGTCTGAGTATGTTTTCTCCGCCCGATTCGTCCTTTCACTTACCCTGCTACCTGCTGCTGAGAGGCTAGATATTGTGCGCGTTGATGAACAGGTTCATTGGGTCGGAAGACGGCGTGCTGTTGGGGCGCATACTGATCGATCCAGTCTTTCACCAGAGCATTTGAGCCCGTGTTTGACATTACGACTGGCTAGGGTGCAAAGCGTTCTGAGTTCTGTCTCATCAGCCTACACGCTCTTATGTTAGCGCTCGCTGCGGGAAAGTGCAGGCAGGTATGTCTTCGCCAGTCAGGGATGTCCTCGAATTAAGCGCTAAGCTGATGCTTTCCGACCAGTCAAGAAAGGATGTGCTGAACTTTTTGCGCGTGCATATGCACATTGTCAGCGCTTGTGGAGGAAAAGGTTGGGGGCTTGCCAAGGTCTGGTCACCTTCTTTAAATGGCATGATCCTCTTCAGCCTCGCGAGTTTCCTGAACACATCTCCTTCGCTCACCTCATCATAAGCCACTCCTTTCTGCAGAGTGTCGCAAGCTATTGCTTAATCAACAGTGATTGTTGCCCTTCATGAACACAGATATGGTCGACGATGACACGACCATCCGGATCGCCGAGCTCAGAGCTCAACTGGAAGCCCTTGAGGCCACTCTCGGTATATCGAACAAAGTCAGTGACGACTCAACCCACAAAAGCGTCGTTCAGCCTCCAGATACTTCCACAGTCAAGTTCGGTGGGGACGACCCTGAACACGTGGAGACTGTAAAAGCAGACAGCGCAACGCGCACGGAGACAAGAGCCACTTCAGAGGACCAGCAAGCGATCAAGAACTCTAATGACAGACCAATACCTACACTACCGGAAATTATACCGCAATTGAATCTGGTGAACTGGACGCAATTCAAGAATACTATCTTGGATGAGACCAAACGGTACGCGATCGATGTGCTCGTTGGACCCACCAAGTACTCTAGGGATAAACGCGGGGAAGAGTCGAATCTTCAGCGAGGTGTATTTGAAAACTCCTCAGTGCCTATACCGACACAAACCGCCAAGTCACATGTGTCTGGCAAGCCGGAGATTGGCTCTGAGCATGCAGACTGCCAATTCGATATGCCAGAGAGGATTCGCATCAACTGCAGCAAACTGCTGGAAGCCTTATCAGCTACCACAGATATTTCCCTTGGGGTGGACAAATTGATCATACTCCGGCCGTACAAGCTACTGGTACGATACGATGAAGTCATACGACAGCGACTGAAAGCGCTGGACGAACAATACTCTGGCGCTCATATAGCTCCGCCGCAGCACCAACAAGTGAATGACGACCCAGCAGCTCATGATCTTGATATTACAGCTACGCAACCCTTCCTTGTCAATCAGCCGATTGAATCCAAAGAAGGCACGAAACAAGACAGGAGCATTATTCTGGGACCTTCAGTTGATGATCAGGCACAGAATACAGAAACCGCAAGCCTCAGATGTCTTGTCGAATTCATGGACACTTACATCTCGACCGCGCAGATTCGCTCGCAAGTTGTTGAAAAAACCCGATTCCACAACCTTTGGTACGCTTATCGACCAGGCGACCTCATTGTCACGTGGAGAGATTTCGACGAAAAAAGAGGCCTAAGGTTCGATGGCTTTACCATGGAGTCAAAGTCTTCCAACCAAATATCTGCCAAAGGATCACCAAGTATCTGGAGGGTTCTTTCGGTCTCTAAGGGCCGATCGGCACTGCGTCCTCTCCATGCACTTGGGAAGAGCGGTCTACCAGGGCCGTTGACCTCGGAAACGAACAAATTCTCGATTCTCTGCTACATGCTTGTTTATAACGGTATCTCGTACGGACCTCTTGAGCACACCTTCGAGATATCACCCTTCGAAGGTCAGAGGTACTTCAAAGACTTGGACCCCTGCCCCGCGAGATACGTTGCCGATTACAGTAGTATTGAAGCGCGAATGATAGATCGAGGTAAGAGGTTTGTTCGATACACCAGCCCTTCTCACTGCCTTTATGATGGAATGACATTGCTCAATCACCCCTGTGGAAGGCCCAAAGAATCTTTCCCAGGTATAGATAATATCAAAGCAAGCCTTGTCAATGGCCACGTCATAGTAGACTTCAAGGAGGCTCGGAATGAAGATCCTACCTGGGTAGTCAGTCACAGTCTACCTGGACCAGTTCCCGATTCGGGCGATGAAACAACTGAATACTTTTCCGAGCCTACCTGGAATGAGGATTTGAAGATCATGTGGCATGCACCGAAGCCTGGGAGCATCTTCGCAGATCACCATCTTGATGCTGCAGATATGGAAGACTTTGTTGCGAGTAACCGGTTCCTTTCAGCTTACAAAACTTCCTTTGGAGAGGATTGTATTGACCACCGGGCCTTTGAGAGCATTGATTTTGCCCTCCTACCGGACCGGGTTGTTGGGTTCGACTTGCACCGACGAAAATTTTGCTTCTTAGCTATGGACTGTCTGAAACCAGTACAGGTTAAGAAAGAAGGCTGGGCTGACCTAAAGCTGCCGCGGGGTCACAAACGTATGGTGCAAGCCCAGATCAAAACCCACCTCCTCGAGAAGCGAGCCTATGAAAATCATACATCACACGGTACTGAATTCGATCTAGTCCGTGGGAAAGGTTTAGGTCTTATAATTCTCCTTCACGGTGCTCCCGGCGTGGGAAAGACGTCGACTGCTGAGTGTGTCGCAGAGTCACTCCGGAAGCCACTCTACGCTATCACGTGTGGCGACCTTGGAGTAACGGCTCCCGTTGTAGAGAACGTCTTGAATAAGACGTTTGCGAAAGCCGAGCTATGGGACTGCGTACTGCTGCTTGACGAAGCCGACGTGTTCCTAGCTCAGAGGACAAGGACCGATCTGAAAAGAAACGCTATAGTATCAGGTACCGTTCCGTTCCATGAGTACTCAACTTACACCCGCTGACTGGAGCAGTTTTTCTTCGAGTGCTTGAGTATTACAAAGGCATACTGATCTTGACGACTAATCGAGTGGGCGCATTCGACGAAGCTTTCAAATCACGCATTCATCTGCATCTCTACTACCCAGCGCTCAACAAGGCTCAAACGCGTGCAATATGGGAGATGAACCTTGACCGGGTCATCAATCGGAAACAAGGCAGAATCACAGCAGACAAACAGGAAATACTATGCTTTGCTGAGGGTCATTTCGAGCGACACAAGCGGAGCAACACGCAATGGAATGGGCGTCAGATACGAAATGCATTTCAGACAGCTGTAGCAATGGCTGAGTATGAAGTTCTCGAGGCGGCCGGGTTGGAAGAAGCCTGGGACGAAGGTGCGGCCTTGTCCAATACGAATGCGCAACTACATGTCGCACACTTCGAAATCGTTGCGGACGCCTCGACGCAATTTGACAGATACATCGAAGAAACGATCGGTAGTAACGACGCAGAGCGAGCATTTACAGATAGAGACCGAGCGGATCACTTCAGGTGGATGGTGCCTTCCAATTCCCAGGCTCATCAGTACAATGCACAGTGGCCTCACGGAACACAAGGAGGGTCTGAGCTTTATGGACAATCAAGGCAGAACCCATTCGCGCCGCCCCCTGAAGTCAGGGTCAACGACTTCCGTGATACGCAAGGCACTTCGTATCAGCAGTCTCAGGCACGGTCCAGTCCGAGAGCAACTTGGTCAGGGATGGCTCCGACATCCAGACCGTTTGTGGAAGCAGCAGAAACCTCGTATCAATATCCCTCTCATGAACCGGTTGCTCAGAGCGGGAGGAACGTACAGCACAACCCCGAAGGTGGTCCTCCCGGTTCATCATACGGCCATCATGAGGATGTATGGCCGCCTGCTTCACTAAGTCACAGATCCCCACCACGTGTGCCAGTGAACATGGGTCCAACTCAGCGACAAAATGATGACGCATGGTAGCCTCAGCTTTCAGATGAATTGAAAGATAGCACGCAAGCTGGAGATGCGACTACTGTGTATGAGCTAAGCTTCCTCCTTAATGCTAACTCGCATGACCATCCCGTCGACCGGCACACTCGTTACAGCCATGTTACTCCACACCTCCTTCTCAACCACACCCTCAGCATCCGCCCGTCCCGTCAAGCCAACCTTCTCAAACGTGAAACCCCGCGCGACAGCCGAAACAACCATGAGTGCCTCTAGCATACCCAGCTCCTGCCCAATGCAGTTTCTCGGTCCACGCTCAAACGGGCGATACGCCCCCAGTGGTAGCTTTGCAACGTAATGTTCGTCCAGCCAGCGCTCCGGGTTGAACAGGTGAGCATCTGAACCCCAGATCTTTGGATTTCGGTGGATGAGGAAGTGGTTGACGTATACATACAGACCATCAATGTTGATATCGTGGGTAGGAAGCGAAAGCTTTATGGCAGCATGATCTGGAGCTGATCGCCCCGTCGAAGCCGGTGGATGTAGGCGAAGAGTCTCCTTGATGAAAGCCGTAGTATACGGCAGATTCGGTAGGGCGATAGTGCCGGATGCTGTCGTGGCGGACTCTTGAAACTTGTCTAGAGCCGAGAATGCGCCGGGACCGAAGGTTCTGTCATGCTCATCACGAAGTAGTCTCAGGAATCCGGCGTGTCGTTGGTCGTGTGAAGCCTTACTCATCTCGTAGCAAAGCCAGGACATGAGTGTTGCTGTAGTGTCCTGGCCAGCGAAAAGAAACGTCTTGAGCTGGTGCACACAGTTACGTATGAGTGCCTTACTGTGTGGGACATCGCTTGCTGCGAGCTGGATGATAGATCGAGACTCTGGTGAGTCATTCAAAGAGCCGATGCAGCGTTTAACGATAGCCGTGAGCTTGTGATCGTAAACATACTCGAACAGAGATAGCTTGATCCGCCGACTCAGTTCGAAGAGATCCAGGCCTATCAGTGACCCTTTCCCAAACACAAGTTTGCTGAGATCTCGACTGATGGTGATGAGACCTAAGCGTGACTTGCTCCCATGACCTTGCGGCGTGGACTGAGCTGCGAGGCTTGACCCAATGGCAACTTGAGTGATGATATCAAAAGTGAGGTCTCGAGCGAGGTCTGTCATTATGAATACGGCCCCAGTGTTTGCAAGGGCTCGCAGGCGATAGACAAAGATCTTCACTTCGGAAATTATTGGACCGGTAAGTGATCGTACATAATGAGGCTGAAATCCGGGATTGAAACGCTTGCGTGTCGCCCACCAATGCGCACCATTCACGGCAGCAAGACCTTCGGTGCCCAGTAACGGTATCATGCTTTCAACAGTGTTGGGCTGCTTGGGCAGAGAATACTTGAACCCCTCCGATGGGTTGGTTATGAACTCGGCGTGCTGCGGATCCGCTACAATGAGTAGTCCGTGGGGATGGACTGGGGCGAGATCAATCAGAAAGCAGCCTGGCTCACCAAGCTCTTGCCAAATCTCCTCAAAGCCATAATCCATGTGACGGTCTAAACTAGGATCTAGTCGTCTGCCGGCATTGACGATGTTGCCCCATATGGGATGCCGTGGAAGTGATGGGATGTCACGCCAGCTTGTGCGGATGCGATAGGCTCCATGAAGTGATCCAGAAAAGCGGTACAAGATGTACAGTACCAATACGCTGATGAGCGTGCGTTTGAGGTTGTGGTAACTTGGGGGCTGCTCGGCTTCCATCTTGTTGTAGGAATCTATTGCAAAGCTCGAAGATTGAAAGCGGGGTTTTGAGAAGGCTGAGAGCTTCTTGTGGAAGGTGCCACAGCATGTTCCTGTTGTTGAGCCCTAAGATGTTGCCCTCTCACGCCTTCCACGTCCTCACTGGCAATAACTTGGCCAGATATTGTGGCAGATGCCACAGAATGCACGAATTACATGGAAAATGCAGTCACCACGACTAGGTTGCTTCCTGGTACTCAGCAGTGCGTTCCAACCCTTCCGCATCACACATGTTGACCTGTGAGTCGTGGCCAACTAACTCTCAACTAAGCGCCTCATCAGCTAGCGGGGTAAGGCTCTCAGCAGATCAAGGGCTGATACTCAGGCAATGACCCTCTTGGGTTTGCATCGCTTTAGATGCGTAAAGTTGGACATTGTTGGTTGTGATGACTATAATGCTGCTCGTCGTTCAGACCAGGACTTCTCACTGGCGGGCTTTCCGCATGCGCCGACAGCAAGCCCCTCGATTTCCGTGCGCGTTATCTAGCAGGCCTCTCATGTTGCAGAATAAACCGTCGATAAGCCCGGGCCACTTCGCATCATTAACATCGGATAGAATGAACTAGTATCGCGATTTCACAGCTAAGTGTTACTTGTTTAGTCTTATATTTATCATTAAATAGGTTAGATAAGCCTAATTTTATATAGTTAGTTTGTAATTTAACTCTCGCTATTGCGTTGTTGCTGAATCTTGCATCTTAATTTTCATGGGGTGGCCCGGGCTTATCGACGGTTTATTCTGCAACATGAGAGCAGGCTTCATCAACCTCACCCATTCGATCAACTTACATGCACGAATGGATAATATTCGGAACAAGTTTTGAACCATTCCGAGCCTTCATGTTGAAGTTCTTTGATAGCAACCGCCAATCTGTGATGCATTTGCCACAAAGCACTAGCCCTTGAAGAACCTGTTCTCCGGCCTGGGTAACCCAAGATGCTCCCTGAGCGTTGCGCCCTCATAGTCCTTCCTAAACAGTCCTCTGCGCTGCAGCTCTGGTACTAACTTCTGAGTTACATTGTTTAAGCCCTCAGGTAAGAATGGAAAGCCCACAGTGAAACCATCAGCGGCACCCTCTTTCAGCCAAACCTCGAAATCATCCGCAATGCTTTCTGCAGTCCCAACGAAGGCTAGACCGGCGTATCCGCCATAACGGCTTGCAAGTTGCCGGATCGTTAGACCTTCTTCCTCTGCGAGAGCTAAGACGGCAGCTCTTGCTGAGTGACTCGCATTCGTCTCTGGGAGGTCCTTCGGCAGGTAACCGTCAGGATCGTACCTCGATACATCTGTTCCAAGAGAAACGCTCAGGCTGGCAACTGCGGAATCTGAATGCGCCAGGCTATCCAGCCTAAGTCTCTTCTCCTGCGCATCTTCTTTTGTCTCGCCCACGATTATGAGCGCTGCTGGCAAGATCTTTAGATGCTCAGGATTCCTTCCTGCTGCCTTGGTTCGGCCCTTGATGTCAGCGTACAGTGCCTTCGCAGCATCGATATCCTTCGGAGCGCAGAACACCACCTCCGCCGTCTCAGCCGCCAGCTGCCTTCCGGGCTCGCTCTGTCCCGCCTGCACGATGACCGGCCACCCTTGAACCGGCCTTGCAATGTTCAGCGGCCCGCGCACTTTCAGATCATCGCCAGCATGATTCAGCACGTGCATCTTACTCGGATCGAAGTAAATTCCTGACTCCCGGTCACGTACAAACGCATCGTCTGCGAATGAGTCCCAAAGCCCAGTGACCACATCGTAGAATTCCCGCGCGCGCTTGTACCGGTCTGAATGCTGAACATGCTCATCGAGCCCAAAGTTCTTGGATGTTTCCGGGTTACCCGTGGTTACGATGTTCCATGCCGCACGCCCTTCGCTAAGATGATCCAGACTTGCGAATCGGCGCGCTACGTGATATGGCTCATCGTAAGTTGTAGTCGCTGTTGCTGCGAGCCCGATCCTATCTGTGACTTGAGAAAGCGCGGAGAGGAGTGTAAAGGGCTCGAAGGAAGTCACTGTATGGCTGCGCCGAAGTGCTTCGTCGGGCAGGTTGAGAACGGCAAGGTGATCGGCCATGAAGAACGCGTCAAACTTGGCGCGTTCAAGCTCTTGGATGAATGTCTTGAGATGCTTCAGATTGAAGTTCGCGTCTGGATAAGCTCCGGGGTATCTCCATGCGCCTGTGTGTAGCGACACTGGCCGCATGAAAGCTGTGAGATGGAGCTGCTTCTGAGGTGCCATAATTGCTAGACCTGCAATATGTTCGGTAAGTTTAAACACCTATAATGTCCCATAGATAGCTCTTATACTGATCGTGAGACCAGGTGTTGACACCGACACCGAGGCTTACAAATATGGTGAGGTGCCCGATCACGACATCACGCTTGGTGGGGTTTGTCGACCATCATTGGTCTTGACATCCGGAAGCTCCCTTGTAGGCGTGACAACGTCAGTTGCACTCCACAATGTGCACAATTCTGTCCGGAGAACGAAACTCGGTGGTGGATTGCCTCCTACATATCGCCGTCTGCAGCAAGACTCGGGATGTGTAACGGCGCCTATGAGCTCACGAGATAATTTGGAGACGCAGAATATCACACTCAAAGGGCCGCCCCACACGATCGCCATGTCATACAGATTAGAGAAACTTAGTATGAGGAGTGCTTCTTACTTTGTGCTAGTCGTTTGTCTCCACGCAGAAGCTACCTCAGCTCTAAACGCAAGCAAGAGCTTCAGCGAGGATTTTAGAATGCTCCAAACCACGAGTTGTCGGCGCGATGCTCTGTCCAGTCCAGACACCATCCCGTACGATGAGAGTTGCAAAGTGCGAATGCAAGACTATTACTTCTCTCATCCGGACTCTCAAAGCATGGCTTGAGGTAAGCCAATGCAGGAACGAGAGTCGTCTAGATGAGAGCACCCCCTGAGAGAAATCTTCTCACCCATTAGTCCCTCTAACCAAGACAACAATGCCTCAAAGCTGCGCACTGTCAACCTCAGATCAGTAGCGAAACTACTGTGCCACCAACGAATATCTGACCACTGGTTTAGATGTATAGCTGGGAGATCCGATCATCTCCGCGCGCTCCTGTGGCGATCTGGTGTTGCACAGAATACACGACGCAATACTGAACGCATCAAAAACAAACCTCGTTTGAGGCGATGTGACTGCTACACTTGTCACTTATGATGTGATCCTAGTATCACCAGTTTAGTGTGATGTATTCCATTGCAATCAGTTCAAAGCTACGGCCACTATATGGATGCACTGTCAGATATGTCTTAAATACGCTCAGCCGTTCGCCGTAAAGATAGAAGAGAGCAAAGCAACGCTTTTGTCGGTCCCGCCGATTTGGAGTAAAAGAGCCAATCTGATCTCAAGATGCAGGAGAATCGCCAGAACGCCTACGCTAAAGTCCCGAAGAGAGCCTAATCGTCACCGCTTTCACCACCGCCAGAATGCATGATTTCCTTCCTCACCAGACGTTCGCAGAGTCCCAAGAAGGATCGCTGCCAGAGCCAGTATCGCCTGCACCGCTACCAGCACCCGGTCCAGCTCGGGGTGCTCCACGGCCAAGACGGCCACGAGCAGCTCCTCCGCCACGACCGCGAGACTCTGACATCAGGACTGTGTGGCCAGCTGCAGGTACAGGGGAAGTGCTAATGATGGCTTCTGGACAAGGAGTAGGTGTCATGGCCCAGTCTTGGTCATCATTGGATCTCGGAGGACTGAATGTCCCCGCAGACGCGACGGCGCTAGACGCAGTGCTACGAAGTAGGCGTACTGGCCGTTGGGGTACCAGTCGAAGACAGCACCCAAGTACCGGTTGAAGGCACGGAGATCCCACCAATCGCAGCCTGCATGTTGTGAACGAATGGAGCAGGCTGCTGCCACTGCGGATTTTGCTGGACAAGGCTGATTGCGTACTTGGCGTCGCTGAGCTTTTTCAGCGGCCATCCGACAGTGGTTGGCCAAGTGGACCATGGGTGGGCGTCGGATCCAGGACCCGCTGCGATCGCAGGCTTAAGAGTTTTGCCCTTCCTCATTGCGTCGAGGTAGCGACGCAGCCAAGCCTTGAACTTGGCTACGTGCTGGCAGAAGGTCTCGATGTGGCTGGTGATGTTCGCCTCTCGATCCTCACCAACGTCGAACCTATCGCAGGCGGCACAACGTACATCAATAGCCCGACAAGTCTCGACTGAGTGATCTCGTCCAGCGCAACGGATGCAGCAATGCTCAGTACCGTATGGTGCGCCAGAAACGGTCTTGCTCTTTGCTTCCACTTGATTAGCGACAGCTTGCATGGTGAGGCTGTCGGACTGTTGGAGAATCGCTGGCAAGATCATTTGAACGGCGCACATCATCGTCCTCGCTGCGTCGTTGCAGGCCGTGTGGTCATCAAGATGCTTGAAACCGAGGTTCTCGATCATCTTACGGAGGCCGATCTCGTTGGTCTCCATGCCGACAGGAGGTACCCAAACACCTGTCGCACGCGCCAAAGCTTGGGTGTCCACTTTGGCGACGAGTGTGAGGTTGTCAAGCAGGTTGTACTCTAGGCCCTGCTTGTTGGTGTTTTCGGTGTCGTGCCTCAGCGCGTGTCCGACGATGATGACTGGACGCTTGCAGCCCTTCAGACTGGGGTCGTCCGTCTCAATCTCTTGATTCATCAGACTGTCAAGAATCAGACGTAGCTCCGCAAAAGAGGTGAAGGTGGTGTTGCCAAACCGGTTGCCAAGAGGACCTTTCGAGTCGACTCGATTCGACTTCAGATGAGCGTGCTCGACCACGCGGAAGTGGAGGAATTTGAGAGCCTCCTGAAGCTTCCAACCATGAGGTCCGGGAGGATGCACACGCTTCGCGGTTTGGCGGGAAATATATACCAGACCGAGCTCTGTCATCTGGTCTGAGTTCATGGTGTATGCTTCGGTATCGACACAAATGGTGAGAATGTGTTCGACGAGCGGCACAGCATCAAGAGGTGTTTGGAGCAGCCTTGGGTTGTAGGCGCCAAGTGCTTCACATAGGATCGTTCTCGGCGGAAGTCCGTTGTAGAACTCTCGCAGAGCCTCCAGTCTCTGCTCGGGAGAGGGAGACGCTGACGCCATCGCAGCGTAGGACATGTTGAAAGACCTTGTATATAGGAAGCTGAGAAACTCGTTGACGAGAGAACAGCACCGAAGGAACAATGGCGGCTACAAGTTACCTACGTAGTGCAAAAAAAGATCTTACGCTGGTAAAGCAAGTAGGTAGACCGCGACTCGTAATGAATAGGAAGAATAGAGGCGAACTTACAGGTTGGGTTGAGATAGTCGGTAGAAGTGGTGGAAGGTATATCGGTCGCAAGAAAATCTGTATATATACGCGCAGCACAGTGATGAGTGCTGTGAAAGACTCGGACCAATCTTGGTACTAGCGAGAGCAAACGATGACATTGAGGGCACATAGTGCCGTCGTGAAGCTACTTTCACAACGACCCATGAGCGTCTCGCACTGTGTGGAGGCAGGTGAAAAGTCCTTCACCGACATTGTATGAAACACTGACGAGGAGAAGATGATGAGAATACATGTAGACGAAGAATGTGTGGTGATATATAGAAGCTCTAGCAAACTGATTGATTGTGGTAAAACAGCTGATGTACCTTATTCGTGATGGCACGTGCTCTCAAGCATCCATCACAAGAAGGGAAGGAACGAGTTATTTCTTTATTCGAAGTGCAGCTATCCGCTTGCTCGACAAACGCAAACTCCAAGGCAGGACTGCACTCATGCACGACGACAACATTCAACGTATAGTGATGTAGTATGACCACCCCACTAAATTCCTTACGCAGAAGGAGTCCATGCAGAACATCGCAATGCCTTCATCCCACAACTCCAAACTGCTCAATAATTGTCCTAACTTCTGTCCAAGTCTATATTCCGCTTCCCAGTGCAATATGAGCCCAGCTCATCCATATCCACTTTACTCGTCCAGCCCAGCAGGTTTTTCCAACACTTTCACCTTCTCAAACTCCAGGCTTTGCCAACAATGTTCCTTTCTCAGAAGCTGGCGACAGAGTACCAAGTTGCGACGTTTCCGTCCCTTGCACAGTGTGCTTTTGTTCGCACTTTCCATGAAGGCGCGTTGAGTGGCGAGTGCCGGTCACTCTTGTCTTCGGGAGGAGTGTTCTCGTGAACTCTAAAGGCGTGTCTCAGCAAACTTTGCTCTGCACAATAAAGTGTGTGTTCGTACGGCCATCAGTCGATACCAGGACAAACACTTCCCCCCTCCCCCTCCCCGATTCACGAAGACACACCCATATGGAGAAGCACCACGGCTACTTCACTAGCGTAGAAGTGCAAGACTACGAGTACGATGTGAAGGTAATCAAAAGTTCATCCTTTACCTCTTCCTGTCGGAGACGCGTCGGTATTGATGCACAATGCTGTGAATTCAAGTGGAACAAGTATATGTAGTAATTGTATAGTATATTGCTTATAGTTGTGCATAGCGGTGTTCACAAACAACTCTTCGAGTCAAGCACAAGCAAGAACGCCCCAAAACGCCGTCATTATGCCAAAATGAAGCGCGTAATCTGAAATAGCGGTGAATGTGATCCTGCCGTCTATGGTATACGAAAGCCAGCAAAAATGATGCTGTATGCAAGATGAACGCAAAACGCTACAATAAATGAAAAGAGAGGAGGTGTTTATCGTGTCGTATGCATGGCGTTGCTCAGTAGGCAGCCGTCTTGGAGCGGAAAAGCGTCTTCATGAGCGAGGGCTCCTTCTCCTTGCGTCTGCTGCTGCCCTCCTTGACGGTCTTGCTGCGGTGGGTGGTAGAAGTCTTGCTCGTGTGCGCGCTGCGCTCGGAACGCACTTCAGACCGCGCATCGGATCGCACTGACTTGGCGCGGTGGGATTTAGATCGCTCGCTCCTGTCGTCTCTGATCTTGGCGCTGCGGCGAGACTTGATGTCTTCTTCGTCTAGGACTCCGGCGTCGACGAGCTGGCGGGTTGCGCCGGGTGTGATGAATTCGCCATCGACGCTGCAGCCGCTGCTCTCGGCCTCGACGTCTGCGATGCCACGGCGCCACAGGTCGATGCGACTCAGCTCTTTTGTCTCTAGCTCGTCGAGCTGATAAGGCTCTTCTACTGGACGGGCTTGCATGGGAATTGGCATCTGAACTGGCCCGCCCATGACCAGCTCTTCTTCTTTGCTTTGCTGAATCCGCTTGATGATCTTGTAGCCGCCGAGTGCGACGATGGTGACGCCAACTGCGACACCGCCGGCGATCATGAACTGTGGGCTCATGAGTAGGGCAGCGACGGCGGGGAATGCGCCCTTGAGAGTTGTGAGGACACCGGGACCCATCTTACTCACGATAGCACTGATCTCGGCGAGGGTAAGGGAGACGGCAGCAAGTGCATCAGGATTCTTCTGCAAGTTCTCAATCATGGCAGTCGCAGAGTACTGTAGGCAGTTGGCCTCGTCAAGGAGCATGGTGATCTTGGAGGCCTTCTCTTTCAGCTCGGCGTCTTCGTACTTCTTGTCAGGCAGAGGAGGGGGAACATCACCATAGGCCAGGTCCATGTCGATGTAGGGTTCTGAGTTGGAACGCTTGGTCTGGCGAGGGGAGCGGAAGACCTGGTCCGAGTTCCTTCGGGCAAGTTCCCTGATGTGCCCATCGCGGGCGCTGCCAGCCAGGTCATCCTCAAACCGATGGCGGCTGGCGCGCGGACTCTGGTCGTTTGCGTAGAAACTGTCTGTGTAGCCACGCTCCAGTGTGGGCCGCCCGTCGGGACGTGGTGACTTTTGGTGATGTGACTTGGTGCGATGTGTGGCCTTGGAGTGTGAGGAGCGGCGCGAGGATGCGCGTGACTGAATATCATCCTCAATGCGCAATGCCTCGACGCCTCTGCTCAGGGCCTGCTTCTCGCGCACGGCGGCATCGCGCTCGGCCTTAATCTCAGCCTTGCGCTCGCGGTAGGCAGCCTTGGCCTCCTTGAAGACGCTGAAGACGTGCTTGCTCTGCGGGGTCGTTAGTGAGGTTCGTGCTCGCTCGGCTGCGGTGCACCCACGCTGCTGACTACTTTGCCCGACTTGTTGATGACGGTGATGGTCTCTCCGACTCCCATGGCGACTGGTTGCCCGAAGCAGCGATTGGTTGCCCTGCAGCTGCACTGCGGCGTTAGGATGGTGTTGTACAGCGTCCGACGTACAACGGCGGTGCGCGCAGTACTTGATCTACCCAAGGTCGAGGCGGTCAGGAATCATCAATGCTTCGGAAGCGGGTAGGCTTGCTCGTGCGCTCCACAGCTCCACATGGAATGCCAGACCGGCGGTAGGAGAGGAGGAGGCGGTCTTTATTGAGAGTTCACGATGGGGCCGGGGCAGGGGCACGGAGGATGAGGTGGAGGGGTACACGCTGAGTGAGGCGTCACGCAGGCTCTTACAGCGAGCCAGTAGGAGGAGAGGTGCACGGCAACGGCGCTGAGAGGCTATAGACGGAGGGCCGAGACGGTTCCAGTCACGGCGCAGCCCGCAAGAGTCTATCGCGACTATGCGACGTCTCGCGCAGGCATTCGCGGGTTTGTGACAGATGAAGCCGGGGAAGGCTGGCACTGCAGCGTGGTTTGCTGGCGTGTCGCCAGCTCACAGGCACATCCACGCTCGCTTGTTTTTAGTAAGACCGGCTATGCGGCCTGGCGTGACGCTGCGAATGGCAGGCGGTAAAATCGAATGCGGCTGCAGCCCTAGAGAAGACTGACAGACGTGTCCCCGGGGGGCTGGTTGACGGTGAGGCCTCTCACGCACGCTGATGACAGAGTGCAGCAGAATCGGATATTGCGCGTGCGGCGACATGGTCGTTGCTGCCCAAGGAGCCGTTAGGGGGCACTTTCGGTGAGCGCTGGCACACAGATCGGCCCATGGTTTACAAAAAATGGCTGGGCCGCGGGTCTCGCTAAGAAGGACCATTCCAGCTGAACGTCTACAAAAACCTGTTCAGCCACTGTGGCGGTGCGGGCTGGACTACTCCACTGTGCAGGCGCAGTGATGTAGAGCTGCAAGGAGACATACGTAATGCTCGAGATGACCATGGTGTGCTTTGCGAGTGCTTCCCGAGTGCTTCCCGAGTGCTACACGAAAACGCTGATCATGTCGCAGCCCAACGAGCATTCAATGCCAGGCGTCCACGACTTGACTCACGGCCGCGGGCAGTCGCAATTTAAAAGGTCAATCAGCAGATTCCCGAGAGAACAACCGTGTTGAGGACCTCCCCTCCGAGTAAGTAGGCCGCTCGACACGACGCCGACGATCAGGACCTCAAACAATAAGCTGCATGCGCGGCGGCCCGCAAGCCTTCTACGGCACCGCGGCAGGCCCATGCATGTCGGCGACCGTCTTGCGCGCCAGCAGAGATACGGGCAACACGTTCACGAGATCTGTGTGAACCACTGAAGCCTCCCAAGGTTGGACGCAGTCACAATAACGTTGTCTGCAGGCTCGACACGTGGTGGCCATGTCAGTGTCTCGTCCCTCTTCACCGTGCCAGCCAATGCAAAAGCAACGCCGTGCCAGACGTGCCTGTCCACCACTCACAGACACAACATGCGTGAATGCCTGCGCTGTTCCCGGGACAAGCAAAGACAAGACAAGCACGATAAAGAAACATGCAGCTACGTGTTCTGGCTGGGAATCTTGGACTGCTTTGTATCAAGTCGTACCTCACTCCTGAGGTGATCACACCATTCAAGGGACTTCGCTCGCCATATTCACAGAGCGGTGAGGTGTTACTATGTCCGAGCATCATGGCTCCAGCTCCCCTGAGGAGACGTCGAGTGAACATGATTCTGCGTCTGTCACCTCCTTTGACGATGGCGAGCCCACTATTCTTCCAGCATACCATCACCTGAAAGAAGCACCAATCTGGCCACGACCAGCCGCTGACAACGAGACTTCGCCCATCTTCCCCTACTCGCTGCTGTCAGCGTGCAGCGCCCAGGGCAGAGCCGTTAGCATGTGCCAGTTCGCGCGCTCCCTCACGTCGCAAGACATAGCAAGCAGTGCAAAGGGCACGATAGGACTGAGAGGTGAGTAAAGACGAGCCGGGCAGTGGAGAAGCTGTTGTTGGCGGTACTTAGCGCGGTGGGGGCGCTGGCGAATTGGACCCTGACAACGCCGTCATCGCAGCGCTCGTCTGCATGAGTCCCACCGTGATTTCCACGATGCACTACAGACAGATACTGGCGAGGCCTGGCTGACAATGTTCATGACAGGACCGCCGAGCCATGAGAGGAGCACGTCGAGCAGCAATGGCATTGGCGACGCTGTGCCGCGCGACAATCGCACGCCGGCCTTGTCCCACCGCATGAAGCACGACAAGTCAATCCTTGCACTTGTTGTGTCTGCGCAGTATATATTTGCCGGCACCCAAGGAGGAGAGATACTGGTAGGGTGAAAGAGAAGAGCACGTGAGCCGCGAACACTGACCTCAGCCAGGTCTACAGCCTCGACACGTACGAACGGCGGCGGGTGATTCAGGCGCACAAGGGCAGCGTGCTTGGCCTGTGTCTGTCGACAGACCAGGAGCTGCTCTTTTCCAGCGCCACAGACCCCATCATCAACGTAGGAAGACTTCCATCCCCATTGACCTGCTCACGTGCTAACCTGCCAGGTCTGGTCCACCTCCGGGTTCCGCCATCTCTACGCCCTCTGGTCGCCCTACGACATCGGCGACATCTTCTGCGTTGCGTACTCGTCTTTCCACCGCACAGTCTACCTTGGCGCCCAAAACACGAGCATACAATGGTACGATCTGAAGGAAAAGGATGCTCGCCCACGACCTACACTCGCCTCACATCCATCGCAGCGCAAAAATCGGTTCTTCGACTCGCTCGGTCCTGGCGGCGCACAGACACCAAAGCCGTTCGGCGCAGATTCGAAGCCGCGAGATGCCATAGGAGGGCAGGATTTGCAGATCGACAGCCAGGACATCTACCAGTTCGCACACTTTGGCTATGTACATTGCATGCTGCTAGGGAGGGGCATTCTTCCTGAGGCGCCTTCAGATGAAGTGCTGGTCTCAGGAGGGGGTGATGGACGCATTCTGTTTTGGCGGATAGATCCCACAAGAGGCGGCCTGATCAACAACATCTGTGCGCTAGAAGATGGCAGAGAAGAAGGCGAGTCCATTTTGTCCCTGGCGCGGGAAGGCTCTTTTCTGTACAGCGGACGGTTTGACGGCGAAGTCAATGTGTGGGATCTGGAGACACGCCAGCTAGTTCGGAGTCTGAAGGCCAACACTGGAGATGTGCACACTCTGACACTAGGGGCCGGTGTTCTGTTCGCTGGCGGCAAGTCTGGTGTCATGCATGTAAGTCAATCGCTGTTGGAACACTGAATTCGCCCGCTAATGCTGCCAGAAATTCAACGAGCACTACGAGACGATATCGACTTTCAAAGCGCACAATGGCCTCATACTTGCGTCTGCATACACGACATACAATGACAAGCCAACACTGGTAACGGGTGGAAATGACAACACGATCGTCATCTGGGAAGCGCGCGACTGCGCAGAGCCCATGGCAGCTGCCCGGAGAAGCAATAACGGTTCGTACATGCACATCAACATCACGGGCTGGGCTAATGCAGGGTAGATCTTATGGTGGAGTCGCTCAGTCAATTCGTCAATTTCCGGACCGTGTCATCGCTGCCCAAGTATCGTGCAGACTGTCGTAGAGGCGCATCTTACCTGCGGTCCGTGTTCCAGAACTTCGGTGCCGTCACCGAGATGCTGAATACCAGCGAACCATACAACCCAATTGTATTTGCCAAGTTCAGAGGCAACCCTGCAACAGCTGCATCGCGCAAGAAGATACTCTTCTACGGTCACTACGATGTCATACCTGCAGAGAACGAGCACGGCAAGTGGAAGCATGATCCATTTTCGCTCACAGGCGAGGGCGGCTACCTGTACGGACGAGGTGTTTCCGACAACAAGGGACCCATTATGGCGGCCATATATGCCGCACATGAGTTGGCAAACGAGCAAAGTCTCGATGCGGATATTATCTTCCTCATCGAAGGCGAAGAAGAGAGTGGCTCGCGGGGCTTCGAAAAGGCTGTCCAGGCAAAGAAGGATCTGATTGGTGATGTCGACTGGATCTTGCTGGCAAACAGCTACTGGCTCGATGATCACGTGCCCTGCATCACGTATGGTCTGCGAGGTGTCATACATGCCACAGTTCAGATTGAGAGCGAGCACCCAGACCTGCACAGCGGTGTCGACGGCAGCGCACTACTCGATGAGCCTTTGAAAGATCTCGTTATGCTCTTGTCTAAGCTGACTGGACGCCACGGCAAGGTTCAGATCCCGGGTTTCTATGATCCAATTCTGCCACTTGCAGAAGGTGAGAAGGAGCTTTATACCGAGATTACACAAACACTGCTGCGCAACAATCCCGATCTCGGCGATCCAGAAGAACTCGCACAATCACTCATGCGCAGATGGCGCGAGGCGTCACTCACGATCCACCGCTTCCAAACCTCCGGCCCAGAAAACTCCACAATCATTCCCCGTCTCGCCAAGGCAGCGCTCTCTATCCGCCTCGTGCCCAGTCAGGAGGCGTCCGAAGTAGCTGCTTCTCTGCAATCCTTCCTTACACACGAGTACGAAGACCTTGACAGCAAGAACAAGTTGAAAGTCACGATCGACCACCAAGCCGAACCCTGGCTAGGCGACTACACAAACGAAATCTTCCAGACGCTCGAACAAGCCATATCCGACGTCTGGGGCCCCACACTTTCCGCCCGCCGCCCCTCCCAGGCCAATGCACTGACGCAGCAACCCTCACCGCTCAGCCCCATCAAATCCTCCCCAGCCACATCCAACACGCTCGCCAACGGCAGCGATCCCGATCTCCCCTCCTCCCGGCCGTCGACCAGCCACCATGCTCTCGACGATGAAGCAGATGCAGAGCCGGTCAAGGTCAAGCCGCTGTTCATCAGGGAGGGCGGGTCGATTCCGAGTATCCGCTTTCTGGAGAAGGAATTCGGCGCTCCTGCTGCGCATTTACCGTGTGGACAGGCAAGCGATAGTGCGCATTTGGATAATGAGAGGTTGAGGCTGGTGAATCTTTTTAATAGTAAAAAGATCTTTAAGAGGGTGTTCTGGGAGTTGCCGCGGAAATGAGGGGTTGATGATCGGGAGGCGTTTGGGTGGGCTGCTGTTTTGATGACTGTAGCATATTTTACGAATCAACAGTCGGTGACTGGAGAGCACATGTTTTGATCCTGTGAGAGATGGTCTCGACTTGATTATGCGAGAGACCCTGACGCTATTGCACATTGATCTGATTCACGACCCAGAGGTTGGCCTCTTGGTCGTATGCTACATCATCGATCATCGATCATCGATCATCGATATGGGCTGCATCCCCTGCTCCGAGCCATGCTTGCAGATTTTATATTCAGCCGCGACCAGATACAACTCTCACCTCAACCTTCAATGCAAGTCGATCATGTTCATCACAATTTTGGTTCTGGGGTTTAGTGTGATCCAGTCCTGATACTGCTACGCTGGCCAAAACACTATACAGATCTATTCGTTTTGCATATGTCCGGAGACACCAGGTATTAGGGGCACAAGTGGACTAAGCAGGAAGATATGGGGATGAAAGTCAATCGCTGAAAGAACTCCCACGACCTGGCACAGACAGAGGGCTTTCAACCGTCCTGGTAGCTCTCACAAACCAAATCTTGCGCTGTATTGCTTAGTTGCGCTAAATCGCTGCTCCTATTACAACAACCTTGCATGGTCCATGTCTAGTAGCTTGACCTATGTGCGAGTTGCGATTCCTTCTTTTACTCGTGTCCCCGTACCCATCGTCTTCAAGCCAGAGTAGTTTACGGACTCTATTTAAAGGCCGTGATGTGCTGTCACCGTTTGCCGAGGAATGATGTGGCGACAAACTGGGTGATGGAGGTAGCATTGTACGAGTCCAGTCGCCCTTCTGTAAGGCCAATCCCGGCGGCATCTGGTCCTTAGCGAACTGTTGCGCAGGAGTGTAGGGGGCCTCAAACCACATTTATTGCGCAAATCGATGCTAGGCTAGTCCGATGTCTGGTCACGGTATCGGTCACGATAGATTGTGTCGACTTCCTCTTCGCTGCAAGACTCAATCTCTCCGTGGCGACATTGCTCGGAACATTACACCACAGGTTCTGAGAATAGGCTAGCTACAAATCTCCTCGAAAGTGAATGCGGTCTCCAGGAATACAATCTTCTTCTTGCCCAAGATCAACTCTTGTGTCACTCAAGCGCGGCGCCAGTACTCATTCTTGAACAGATAATTCATCGGTGGCGGGCTTTTGACGATTTCAAAATCTTGAAAGGATGGCTTATTCCAGGTCTTCAGGCTGTGGATGACGGGGGCGATCGATGGCATTCGACCCAGTCACATATAGACACGATCTGCTGAAGAGAAAATTTGTCCCATTTATGAGACCTGATGTTTGCGCTCCTGGTCATTATTCGTGCAATGCCCAAAGCATCGATCCAGAGGTTTGTATGAGCCCATGGCTTTGTACGGAACATTATAAGAAAGTTGAATAGGGCCTGGGTGACGCTGTAAAGCGGCCGTTGATCAATATCTCCCACTTGGGATCCGGAGTCCCCCAATTGTATGAGAGGCGGGAATAGGCAGCATTACCAATGGTCTCGCGACGTATGTGACATCGAAGGAGTCCTTGGGTGATATTGTGGCGAAAGCCAGAGTAGATGAATAGACGCCTTCCCATAATCCAAAGCTCGATCAATAAAGGTACCTGCAGCACTGGCAGCCGCGATCCACTTCACGTCTTCAGGCGATGCTGACCAGTGAAACGTGCGGCTGGCTCCATGATTGGTGGTAGATCTGTACTCATGCAAAGATCAAAGATATGTACACATTTGGTGCGACAGACCCTGAGATGTCGTTTTGTCCCAGTCAGCTGCACACTTCCATATGGAGCTGTGCCCAGAAAGATTCAGGAAAGAAACACACATAAGCAACGCCTCACACGTGACCAGGACCAACGTTGTTTGTTTGACCTCCGCAGAACATGTCAAGTTTGATTCGAGCCGTCGAGAAGAGAATTTTAACATCGCACTCCGTACTAGGCGTCGATTATGCACATGTGGTGCCCGGAAAGCAAAGCAGTGGCCCCGTATTAGGTCTCCAAGATCCATTGTGAAGATTTATAATGAACTGTTTACTTGTTCTGTGTGGACAGGTCGCTATGCTGCAGCGAGTTATGCGCTAGCTGACACTTGACTTACAAAGGCTTATAATCAAACTAGACTAAGTTTCCGGCTATCAGACCAGCATGTATTCGTTTCTCGAAACTCACGTCACTGCTACTCTGACGAGTGACCTGTGGGCTGCACTAGCTGTTGCTGCACTGAGATAGCTGAAGGGACACCGACTCTACGAAAATAAACCAATGCATGGAAGGTCCCGAAAAAGGCCGTCTTGATGCTTGCGAATCGCGGTGCTGTCCTGATTACCGAGCTGTCACTGCTTCATCCACACTTACTTCAGGGTTCGCGCAGCGATCGACAGACACGATGTCTCCAAGGCTCGGTATTGAAGCTTGGAAGTATAGCCAAGGTGATTATTTGGGTTGCAGAGGTTGTGGAGCGCAAAGACGGAAGTCGGCAGCGCTGCGTCTTGGGAGATCGAAGGTTAAGAATCCTCAAGACAGAAGGGTCCGGGGTTGTGAGCTTGTGTCGACGTCGCGCGACGGGCCATGCCGTAAGCAGTCAGTGATATTGATTCATCGTCGCGTGCTCAAGCTGAAGGTCTTGTATTTTCTGATGTTTCTGAGCAGTGGTGTGCGCTGTGGTGTCGACTTCCAAAGGTCATTCCATTTCAGATTGGCACTAACCCGCATTAGGAGATAGCGTGTTTTGAGGTCTTGACGCGCCAGTGGGCAAGCTCATCACCGTCTGCGTGATACCGTACCCATCGTCAACCATCCGTTCGCGGCGTCGCAGCATTCCATTGAGCCTGTAAGGAAGTGTCAGATTATTGTTGCACGATGTGAACCACGATCAGCCTTGTGCAGGCTGTGTGACAATATCTCGCAAACGTGTGGTCGGGCAAGAGACAAGGCGTTCTCCATCCGTTGCGAGCTGTTTAGGACGCTCAGCCTCTGAAACGAGATTGGGTAAAATACAACCAACAGCCGGCTCATGAGACACATCCTCTCCTGTATGGACCTGTTATGCTGTGTGGAAAGCACTGTATCCTTCCAATACAGCCTATTGAGCGCGTGGTAGGGTGAACGCCCACAACCCTGCCATTGCCGACACACGTGTTCCTTGCAGCTCGTCGGTCCCACCGCGCTCCCGCTGATTCACCTTCGCGGCGCGCTGCATCAGACCCTGAGCCTGAGCTATGCCACCGTTGGCCACCGGGCCCACCGAGCGAACTGAATCCGGAGATTGACACCAGCTTCGGTAACCTTGCGTGTTCATCCTTCGCTTTGATGCAAAGAGGCAGCCAACTCACCTGGAACATCTTGCGCCAAGTCAGACTATCGCCGTCCGCCGGACTCCTAGGGTGTGGTCATCATTGATACCCTGTGCCTTTAGCAAGAAAAAACGCAGTCTGTGGCAAAAGACATCGGCATAATCAAAGACACCATCGCGGAGGCAGAGCGAAGAGTGTATCTTGAGCCAATGGTGTAAGACGCGTATGCGTTGCGGTTTAGAAGATCTTTTTCGAAGTAGGGTATGAGCAGCCAATTTTATTGCTGGAGCGCACTGCTGCTTGACATTATGCTCCCCGCAGTCTACAGGCAGAAGGTCAAGTCCAATTCCGCACATCCAGGGGCTGAGAACATCCGCGCATGCATCGTGCAGTCTCGAAGAGGCAAGCGACTGCTGTCTTCCTGGTCCAGAACCATTTGCGCGGGTTGCTCTGTCGACGAAACCTGGGCTGATGATTATGGGACGCTCCATAACGTCAGGGCCCATTTTGGGGGCACGTCGGATTTCGAAGCAGTTGTGTTCCAAATCTGTACTCGAAATCTGGAAGGGAACCAAGTGGTCGGACACGCGACTGCTGTTGGTTGATGTGACGTGTCAGCGAATCGCGCGGCAATCGAATACCGGTACCATCAATATCGCATTGAATCTCGCTCCCATTCGCCTCTTTCGATATTGCGGATGCCGGCCGCAGCCATCATCAGTCGATTCGAGGATACATCGAGGCCTGACGATAGCGCCGTGTTGCGCTTCTGGAAGGCAAAACCAAGCACGCGGGCTGCCAATGTGCGTCAAGTAGAAGGTCACAAAACCGGGGCGCGGTCAGCCATCGAGGCAGCACAGCATGGAGGGAACCGAAGAGTTGAAGTACAGAACGTGCCCACGTGGGTTCGCTGATTGGCTCTCTGCTTTCTCCAGCGCCAAGTCCGCTAGTTCCTTCTCCAACGCCTCCTGTCTGGGCGCCGACCCTTGGCGGCGGTCCATCTGCCTCTTTACGAGCACGAAATGCTCCACCAAACTCCAAGATTCCACTCCGAAGCTTGAGTCCAGGACACTAGTGCCGGTGGAGTAGGTTACCTTGATGCCAAGTCTCAGCGATCCCGAGCGGACGCCCTGGCCAATGAGAGATACCTACGTAACAACGTGTGCTCTTTCAATCTGCATTCTGAGTGGCCGAGAGTATGCAAACAGCAGAGGTGGTGGATTGACTGCTGATGGCTGTCCGAATATGCGCTTCTAGCCCGCGTTACGACCAGGGCTAATTCACTAGGATTTCACAGTGGGCGGTGCCACGAGCAGCGCCGACACGAGCACCCTAAGCCGCAGCAGAGATATTGCATGCATATATAGGGTCTCACGGACTCCTCTTGTTGTCTTCTCCAGCCAGCAGTCTCAACTCCAGCTCAGTACTACACTATACACCTGCGTGCCTGCAGACAACACCAACACAATGGCGCGCCTTACACAGTACAACTATGTCTTCGCCATCGGCACATTCTTTGCCATGCTCGATGCCTACAACAACGGTGCTAGTAAGCCATCTCACTACGGTTGCGATAAGGTAGTATCTAACCAGCACTACAGACGATGTTGCCAACGCTTGGGCTACCTCTGTTTCTTCCCGCTCGGTCACCTACCGCCAGGCTATGATTCTCGGTACCATCTTCGAGATGGTCGGTGCCATCACTGTCGGTGCCCGTACCGCCGATACCATCAAGAATGGCATCATCCCCAACTCTGCCTTCCGTGGCGACGCTGGTGTCCAGATGCTTGCTTTCACCTGCGCTCTTGCCGGTGCTTCCATCTGGGTCATGTGGTGCACAAGACACTCTGCTCATGTCTCTTCCTCCTACTCGCTCATTTCCTCGGTTGCTGGTGTCGGTGTCGCCGTCGCTGGTGCTAAGAACGTCCAGTGGGGATGGAACAATGGCAAGGGTCTTGGTGCTATCTTTGCTGGTCTTGGAATGGCTCCCGCTGCCTCCGCCTGCTTCGGTGCTATCATCTTCATGCTCATCAAGACAATCGTCCATCTTCGCAAGAACCCCGTTCCCTGGGCTATCTGGACCGCACCCTTCTTCTTCCTGATCGCTGGTACCATATGTACTCTGTCCATCGTCTACAAGGGATCTCCCAACCTCGGTCTCAACAAGAAGCCCGCGTGGTATGTCGCTACTGTCACCGTCTCCTGCGGTGTTGGTCTCGCTGCCCTCTCCTTCTTGCTCTTCGTCCCATACCTCTATGCCAAGGTCGTCAAGAGGGATCACACTGTCCGCTGGTACCACATGTTCCAGGGTCCTCTCCTCTTCCGCCGCCCCACTCCCGAAGGTGCTGAGGCTGCCCGCGTCCCCGACTACGCTGTTGTCCAGCACCACGAAGAGCCCCACAAGCCCGAGCTCAAGAAGTCTGACAGCTCTTCTGATGACATCACCCCTGCCGATCACGAGAAGGCCGCCGTTGTCCACGAGCAGCACGAAGACCGCCAGCTTAGCTACAAGGAGCTCATGCAGCAGGGCCAGGACCGCTTCCACGCCAGGCTCAGGCAAAAGAGCGGTCCCCTCGGCTGGGCTATGCGCTACCTCCACGAGAACAAGATCGAGACTGGTGAGATCTACGAGAAGAAGAACATGATCATTACCCTCAGGCGCATCCCCGCTATGATCGTCGTCGGTGCTCTCTACGGCGTAAACTACGATATCCACGCCGCCCAGACTGGTATCCACGGTACTCCTGAAGGTCGCCGCATGGAGCGCGTCTACTCCCATGCTCCTAAGTATGCCAATGAGGTCGAGCACACCTACTCCTTCGTCCAAGTCCTCACTGCCTGTACTGCCTCGTTCGCCCACGGTGCCAACGACATTGGTAACGCTGTCGGTCCTTGGGCCGTCATCTACTCTGCTTGGAACACCGGTAATGCCGCCAAGTCCAAGGCTCCCGTCCCCATCTGGCAGTTGGCAGTTCTCTCTGCTACACTGTCTCTTGGTTTGATCACCTACGGCTACAACATCATGAAGGTCATGGGTAACAAGATCACCTATCACTCACCTTCGCGTGGTTGCTCCATGGAGATGGGTGCTGCTCTTACAGTCCTCATCTTCTCGCAGTACTCCCTGCCCGTTTCGACATCAATGTGCATCACTGGTGCCACCGTCGGTGTTGGTCTTTGCAACGGTACCATCAAAGCTGTCAACTGGCAGCGTGTTGGTCTCCTTGTCTTCTCCTGGATCATGACCATTCCCATCGCCGGTACCATCGGTGGTCTTGCTATGGGAATTGTCCTCAATGCTCCTCACTTTGGTTAAGCGCTTGGTCTTGTGCACACAAAATTGTTTACTGGTCACGAATACCCTCTTTCTTTAGCAATAGTCGATCTTTCGGCATGGATAGACTACTTTACTGTAACGATACAAACTTAGCGAATGATAAATAGCGGTTAATGCGCCATATCTATTACATTTCCTCAAACCTGTTGCCTTCTGCTGTGAGCTTCTGACAATGTACATTGTAGCGTCGACCTATATCTCCTAAGGTCACCATATCGCGTGCCGATCCAGCAGTCTCCTGATCTTCTTCGCTTCACGCTACGGTCTTTGTGGAAAGCAGCTGCAATCTATGCCTAGCCGCAGTCCACAGACAACACCCTTGGACCTTGTCACTGCGTATACACAGCTTCATTCCAACATCACTACGGGGAAGCTTTCACGGCGTACACAACGATATAGCAACACGGCCACTCTCGTCATGTCTGATAGTGAAGCTCCCCGCGGAAACGGGAGATCGCATCTAGGTCATGGATGTGGAAGGGCGGATCTCCCGAAGAGAATTGACACGAGGTTGGCAGACAAGGCCAAGGCTTTTGATGGTGACGAAGCTCTGGCTGGCGCATCATAGCCTTATGCGGTCTGGACAGCGATGGGGTCACGACATAAGCATGTCGAGACATCAAATTACCAATGCTCTCGCCACCTATCGGACTCCATGGCCATACTCGTACTGCCTGAAATAATTCTGACAAAACATGTGAAACGCAATCGCTAATCTCCCACTTCACCACCGTCACACGCCTTGGCATACCTCATCCTCACTTTTCCCATCGATCTACACACAATATCTAGGCTAGCAAAGCGTGGACACAGCCACCCGCTTTACTTGCCCTTGTCTGCCCGAGGTAAATCGGCATCAAGCCGATCCCCGACAGATCGGGCTCTAGGCAAACAAGCCGTGCGAGGATCTGGTCCAGAACAGAGACCTCATGACAACTAACAGTGATGTTGGAATTCAGTGACTATGCACGTTCGTGGCTTCGCATCGAGGGGCACTACTCGTCGGGGGGCCGACAACTTCGAATGTTACGGAGGAAGCGAGAGAAGATGAGAGCCGGGCCACGTGGGCTTGGCAGAAGGTGCTAAAGAGACGCTCTTGCACGTGTGATGTCGAATTGTTCCCTTCCTTTCAATCTGCCTGCCGGGAAGCTCTTTCATAAAACTCAAATGGCTGCGTTCAAGATGTAGTGTAGCTGCGGGACAGGTGGGATACAAAGTACCTCAGTACTGAAGGGGGTTGAAGCACTTACGGTATAGATGACAAAACGTCTTTGCTCTAGCCGGAAACGCTGTACATGCATGAAGGAGCGCTTCAGTACGCCATGAGCATTCAGTGAACGCATTTCATAGCTGTTGGATGGCTACCGAGTGCCAGTTGAGACATGTTGGTTGTGAAGGCTTTCGTCGCTTGGAGCTGGCCCGTCTGACGGCGGAGAATTTTGGAGGTGTCCATGACAGGCAAGAACGATCGAGAGGTCGGAGCGATTGGGAGCCCTCCACTCATATCAAGATCATTGAACGGGGAAGTGAGAGGAGTGGCGTCGGCTACAGAGTCACGTGGGACTGTGGAAAAGATCACGACGCTCTCGTTGGCGATGGGCATGAAGCCTCGCTCGTCCACTGTTGTTCATATTAGCGTGATCAAGGCAATCCAATGCCACAGGTGAGCCTGGCAAATGCATCTCAGGATAATTCAAGGCACTCATAAAACAGTTTTGCTTACCATTCTGGAAGGTCTTCGGTACTTCAAACGTGATCTTTCTGCCCTGCATGGGTACGTTCTTGAGGTTGTGGAGAGCGGCGTCACGATCATCGACGGAAGCAAACATTACAAACGCAGTTGGATGCGGCACACCTGTACGTGAATCAAGTGGGCGCTTGACATCCACGACGACGTAGTTGCCGAAGTAGAGACGGAAAGTCATCTCGTTGACCTCGGCGCCTTGACCCACGTTGTTGAGAAACAGTAGCCGATTTTGTAAGATGCGCTGCTGTGCCGGCTTCCACTGAGAAATATTACGAGTTGGCATATTTACTGCGAGATGGGGGATCTCAGCCATGCTCAGTGAAGGGAAGGCTTCGACATCAGCTGCAGCCGGAGGAGCATCTTCAAGCGCTTCACCACCCGTGCAGAGAGCACCAGTGTGCTCTTCCATAGAAGGAGGCAAAATCGTATCGCCAGATATTGATACTAAGCAGCGATGATCAGAAGACTGCATCAAGACCAAGCAAAGGACATTTACTACGGAAGCCTCCCTGCGCAGGCATGATCTGGACCTCGCGGTCCAGGATTTTTTGCTGCCAGACAAGGCTTGCGCATCGATACGCTCTTGTTCGGTCGCAAAAAGAACGTACCCAACGGTGTTCTTGTTGGTTTTGGGGTTGATGCCGCGCAAGAAATCGATAACCGTGAAGCCACCGCCAAAAAAGTCGCGAACATCTTTGCCACTAGCCGCGTAATGCAGGTTGACGATGCGGACTACGCGATCCTCGGGACGACAGATATCACCAAGAGTGAGATGGATGCGGTTCATGATGTTAAGCGGATATTACAAGGTGGTGGAGTTGAAGGAAAGCGAGGCTTGTATATAGCGTTGAAGCAGTTGAAGTGAAAAAGAAGTCTGTGGCAATCTCGCGCTTTAGTCTGTGGGCATTTCACAGCGCTCGTGTGAGGAAAGAGCAAACGGACGTCAAATCAGGATGCCACTCACAAAGAGGCAGTGACTTAGGCGGGCGAAGAAGTGAAAGCAGTGGACGTTGGCGGTCGCCAGCATCGAGTCGGGAATATCAATGGAAAAGTTGATAGGAAGGAATGATTCGCAATGAATAACAGCCCCAAAAGACTGCACGCAACAAAACACATATTCACGCTGGCCCTCGCCGGTATACCAATGAATGACTGAGAGGACTGAAAGGGGGAATCACCTATACTTGGAAGAACCTGCTAAGATGACCACCGACGCTCATCTGAATAGAATCCCTATAGCAGTGCTGGCAAGAGCGTATTGAGCCTAATAATCGGTAGTTCGACCCTCTATCCATTAACGATACAAATTTGTTCGACGTATTGTGTGGAGAGCATGTACAATGCGCCTCATTGGAGCACCTTGTTTGGCACCGTGAAGCTGGTTCTTATTTCAGATGCAGCAGGTGTCGAGAGAACCTCATCGAAGGAATGTAACAGCCTTCAAACACGCACACGCCTAACTACATTGCGCGACTGAGGTGCACTACATCTTAGGCCCAAGAGGCTCGAATGCCTGCTGCGAAATGGGATCAAATTGTTCGAATAACGAACTGTATTGATTGAGGAACGAAGGGTTCCCAATGTTTACTAACTATCTATACTAGTTATTTTGTATGGAATGTACTCATGCCGTCATAATAGACCCTGCCTGCCGAAGATTATCGCTACTTCCAACACAAGTGTGTGGGAAGGGGATTGCCGGACTAGCTTGCTAACAGCAGTGAGACTCCAGGGAGATTCATTTACTCATGGAACATATGCTGGCATACGTAAATTAGAGGTTCTCACAGATGAACGTTGGACAGTTAGGCAGCTCCTGCCGACATACATGGCATTTAGCGCCAGTGCACGGGCCACATAGAGCTGATCGTTGCCAAAGCTGTCAGGCGGGGATTTCGACACGCGTTGCTCTCGTCCACAACACCACTCACAATGATACAGTTCTCCATATTGGGCTGCTGACTATGCGTCACCTCACCTGAAGGTAGTGTATCGCATTCTGTCAAAGGTCAAGTCAATGGATATACGGCACATGTATGGCTAGACAATCCTCACGCTTCACTGCTCCTTCCCTTCGCGACCTCGTAATAACTTCATGATGTACGGCACTGACCGTATGATAGGTTACGTACTCTAAGCCACACACAATCCCACTTAATCACGGTAATGTGGCCTTAGGGGTTAAGGGAAAGGTAATGACCTGGGTCACAGCCTACTGCATTCTTCCTTCCTTCCTTCCTCGAAAGGCATCCCAGGCGTGTCCATTCGACAATCCAAGCGCGAACTTCCCCGAGAAGAGGCCTTGAATATGTGTATCCGGTGAGATGACGCCCTCGCCTTTCTCCATGCACGTTGTCCGATTACCGGAGCACTGTCGACACTCGTATTACGTGCATCTGGGATCCACGATAAACGAAAAATTGCCACCACACTGCTCCACCGTCGCAGTACCCCAGCGGCTACGGTCCGCTGGATATCTGGGGCAAGCCTCGACGGCGCTGCAAGGGTGGAAAATCCTCTCTCCACTGTCCGTGTGCCTCAGCCTAGACCTTGCCTCCAGCCTCCCTTCAATCTCGACACCATCACCTAGACAAAAAATATCGGACACCTTTGGCCGCTGACCTCATCAAAAGTGTACGACTTTTTTGTCTAGGTGGTGACACCATAAATTATCCAGGTAATGCATAAGGTTGCATAGAATGCTTTTGCTGGGTTGAAGAGCTGTCAGACGCTGATATCCGCGTACTCTTACGACAGTACCGAATCTGTGTGTACATCTGCAAGAGGCTCAGCAGGCCGCAGAGCGGCCAGATCGACCCTTCATACATGATCTGACTCTCCGACACGCGAGACAGAATCATTACTACATTGCTCAGAGGGAGGATCTCGAGAGGTGAGCATTGTGTTTGAGAGTCCAGCTTTCCGAGCATAGTCTGATTCTGTGGAGTGCGTGACAGTCGTAGACATTGACGGGCTGCGGGCTCGGCACGACCAAAGGAATGTACTCGCCTAGCAAGGCCCGGTGTCAGAGAGCAACGGCACGGCTCGTGTGTACCCTAGACGACCCCGCGAAGGACGAGAATGTTCACGATGGCAGTCTGAGGCCGACAATGCGAAAGTCCCAGGGAACTGGGTCTGCGGCAAGTGGGACTTGACTTGTGGCAAATCTGCAGCAGCGGAAAAGATGGACTCGAAGCGACGAAAAGACCCACCTTGGTTGATCTCGTTCCGTTCATGGTGCAGCGTGGGCGCAACGGTCGCCACTAGATACGATATCACGGTGCCTAGGTCGATCAGTGCGTTCTAGAATCGAACACTATCACGAGCACACCAGTATCTTTGCGTGGGTCAGATGTGTTGAGACGTGTCAGATAGGCCTGCCGCGCGGGATCTACAACAAGTCGGTCAATGGAGTGGAACCTCAGGAGCGACATGCACATCTGTGGTCCAATGCAGCAAACGTGTCCGGACACGTTGGAAAGCGTTCTGGCTTGTACCACCGGTTGACAACGATGTACTCCCTTGGCATGCTTCAAGCATGGGCTTCGACAGCAAGGGCAGTTTGGATATGCGAGAGTGAGTCCGAGATAATGGCGCCATGAGTGACTCAAAGCCCGCAATCAATACATCTCGAGAACTTTGTTTGTGTGCTGCCGAACCTACAGACACCGCTTCTCCGAACGTGGTGTGTTCCTTCAGGTACTCGCTCTGACTGAGCTGCGACATCTGACCGTGCACTTTCGCCATTTCCCGAAAATTCTTATCATGGGTCCAGCCCCCACGGTTCCGCTTCCGGATGCAAGCAAGTGGGGAGGATTAACCGTGCATGGAAGCGATGTTCCTGGTGGAGCTAACCGCCACGTACCAGAAGCCTCAACCTGGCTCGGCGAGACTGGCCGGCGCTCGCGTCAAGGCTGTCAATGATCGCCACCCAATCGAAGCCCCACGATAAGCCGGTAGTCGATTCTTTCGAGGCTGAAAAAATTTCGAACCTTCCCTTGCAGAGGGATGGACTTGCGGCGGATGCGCCTCCCAATTCCCCACCAAACTGTATGCACCAGGGTACCGGCTTTCCTGCTGTGGCGGCGCTGCAAAGCCTGCGCTATGGACGTCTTGCGATACTGAACGCGCAAAGACCCTCGGCCCCTTTCCTGAACGGACAGAGCTCGGAGTTGGGCGTCGTCACCTCTTGGAAAGCACAGCTGAAATTTGGAGATTGGTAATGGTTTCGGCCTCCACGTGGGCGAAATTGTGTTAGCAAGTCAATACACAATTGCCAGCGCGTCCAAAATTAGCTGATCTGAACCAAGGTGGGAGGTCAGCTGGACTCCCCCTATATCTAAATTCCGAATTTGTTGACCGCCAGTCTGGTCGCCATTACCGTGCACCTTCTGTGTCGGGGAAGAATGTCAACACACCCGTGTTCCAGGTCTTCTCCACACGTTCCATCGAAAATACATCACGCTTGAGTCAATCATCCTACATCCGTGCACAAGACCCACCTTGGCCCCTCTGAAAAAGACAAAACCTGAGCAATTCCTCCACTTTGAAACGATCAACGTACAGTCTCTTCACAATGGCTCCTCTCAACCTCGCAAAGCAGGCGAAGTTCGCCGTGTCCCTGGCACAGAAGTCTTCTACTTCAACCCTGCGGTCCTCCCTCAGACCTTTCCCCAGAGCAATTGCAGCGAGGTCACACTCTACAAGCACATCAACTTCTTCCAAAGTCTCCGCCGCACAACCTACACAGCAGAAGCAGCAAACCGCTTCCACATCTTCCCAGTCTCGCCAATACTCGCAAGCCGCTGCTGTCATGCCTCACGCTACCGAGCCTCAGTCGCTGAAGCTGAACGCCGCCAACTTGTCCCAGTTGGAGCACGCTACCGTTCCCACGTACGACCGTGCCAGCATCAAGCACGGCATTGTTCACGTTGGTGTTGGTGGTTTCCACCGTGCCCACTTGGCCTACTATGTCGACAGCCTACTTGAGCAGTTCAAGCTCAAAGATTGGGCTATCTGCGGTGTCGGACTCCAGCCGTTCGATGCTGAAATGAAGAATGCTCTTGTTCCCCAGGACAACCTCTACACACTGATTGAGCGCTCCGCATCCGGGTCTAAGGCTCACGTTGTCGGTAGCATCACAGACTACTTGTTTGCTCCCGATAACGCTGAGGCTGTTATCGCCAAGATGGCTCACGAGGATACCCACATTGTCTCCATGACTATTACAGAGAGCGGCTACTTTTACAACGAGAACACCCACCAGCTCATGACAGAGCACCCCGATATGGTCGCCGATCTCGCCGGTGCCAACCCACCCCGTACATTCTTTGGTTTCGTTTATGCCGCGCTGGCGCGCCGTTACGAGGCTGGCCTCAAGCCCTTCACAGTTCTGTCCTGCGACAACATGCAGAAGAACGGTCACATTACCCGTGACATGCTCATTGCATTCGCTAAGCACCGTGACCCCGATGTCGCTGCTTGGCTCGCTCAGAACGGTGCCTTCCCCAACTCCATGGTCGATCGCATCACCCCAAGGACTGCCGAGGAGGACGTTGTCAACCTCCGCGAGGAGTTTGGCGTTGAGGATGCATGGCCAGTTGTCACTGAGCCCTTCAGCCAGTGGGTGATTGAGGACAAATTCTGTGACGGCCGTCCCGCCTTCGAGAAGGTCGGTGTCCAGGTCGTCAAGGACGTGAAGAACGTCGAGGAGTTTGAGCTCATGAAGCTTCGCCTCCTTAATGCCTCTCATTCAGCTATGGGATACGCTGGTTACCTTGCCGGATTCCAGTACATCCACGAGACTATCGGTCACCCCGTCTTCGGCAAGTTCATCAAGAACATGATGAACGAGGAGGTCAAGCCTCTGCTTCCCAAGATTCCCGGTGTCGATGTCGACGAGTACATCAAAACACTTATCGGTCGCTTCTCGAACCCCACTCTTAAGGATGAGATCACCCGTATCTGCCTTGGTGGTTCTGGCAAGCTCCCTCAGTTCATCATGCCCTCCATTGCCGAGCAGATCGTTGCTGGAGGACCCCTCACCCGCCTTACTCTCGCCACTGCCGCGTGGTTCCGGTACCTCCGTGGTATCGATGAGCAGGGCCGCGACTTCCAGCTCTCCTTCGACCCCAGGAACGAGGAGCTCCAGAAGATCGCGCGCGATGAAGGTAACCCAATGAAGCTCCTCAGCATTGGCGACCTTTTCGGTGACGATCTTCGCGGTGACGAGCGCTTCGTCAAGGAACTCACCGATTCATACAACGCCCTCGAGCGCGATGGTGCCATGAAGACCGTTGAGAGGATTGCATAGACATGTTACATTTAGCGATTGAGCGATTGAGGTTTTGGGAACCTAGACTTCGAGATGATACCACCTAATTTTCAACATAAATGAGGCATTAGACGGCGAATGGCGCAAGGAAAAGTCATGACACTTTAGCGATAGAAAGCGTTACATCGCGGTAGATTTACAATTCACACTTTTGATCATCTCAAACACGTTCTTCAGTGCCTTGCTTTAGTGGTAAACCACTTCGTAATGGTAGGGAATTCTTATCGTCCTTACTGTCTATGCCTGTATCACGAAACGGTACGGCTCTCCTCATAATCCACCCCTAACAACCTCGAGGTAGATGCGTCCTCAAGCAAAGTTGATGACGTCATGGTGTTTATCGCTATCTCGCAAAGTCGGTGTATGCCCCACAACCCCATCGTCATGCCGCCTCTCAACAACGATGATCTCCGCGCAAGTCTTCCAGCAGCGTCTATCAGGGTCCAGTGGTGTAAGTGGGTTGTCAGACAAAAGACAAACCGAAACTGCTTGGCTGAAGCATCCATGAAGCGCACCGCAAACATCGCCATGTTTGTGTTCGTGCGGTGTGGAAACGGCAGATGTCCCGACACAGTGGCAGGCGTGGGCATCCTTGCTGCTTAGCTCCTCCGCCTACCTCCGCTTTACGAAACAACAACACGACGCTGCATGGGCAGTTGCAATGCTTGGTGGCATGATCACTTGACCGACGGAGACGGAGACGGACGAGCGACGAAGAGGAACCAGCCGCTGTGGCTTACCAAGGTGTTCTGCAATGGGGCCATGCTTTGCTGTCAAGCTGACCAGCTACAGCACCTGCTTGCGAAGCACTTTGCTTTTTCAGGGTACGCACGAAGAAACAATGAGCGAACTGGGTTGCGATCAAGTCATGCCGGCGCAGTCGGTCTGTACCTTCGATCACTTCTCAACGCTCCGGCAGGCCCGTTTGGTTTTGAGAAAGGCCTGCAGACAGACCTCCTTAAACATCGCGAACAGCTCAGGGTGCGAGAGGGTTATTTCAAGCCACTCAGCGCTTGACGGTGCTTCATCAGATTGCACAGACAACGCAATGCCCTCGAAAAGCACTGACTACCAAATCGTCCGTTGGGCATGAGATTCACTTACCTGTCTCCAAGGACTTGTTCGTGTCGTTGGAAATCGTCGCTGGTGTAACACCGCAAAATCCGTTGCAAATTGGCTGCTCGGTGGTCGGCACAAACCCAGTTCCTCACAAATATACGAATTGCGGCTAGCGCGTTGCTGTTTTGGAACACATGTAGCTAAATGCTTACAATCGGGAGAAGAAGTTCGCCAAATCAAAGATGCATAAGAGACAATAAGTTCCACAATGGTGAGATACTAGAAGATCTTCTATCAGCAAGCCTTCAGTCCTGACCTGAGCTTCACTGCAGAAGCTCGATTACCGCGATGTCCTTACAGCAAGAAAATCGCATCCGCAAGGTAGCCTTCGTCGGTGTAGGTACTGAACACTTTTCGAGCGTATAACCATCTTACTGACGAGACAAGGCCTCTGGCCAAATTGGTTCAGCGATCCTAAGCTCGCTCCTCCAGATTAGCAATCAAGAAATCACCATCCTCACCCGCCCAGACAGTAAATCCACCTTCCCAACCTCATCCAACATCAACGTCGTCAAAGTCGACTACGATTCCGAATTGAGCCTCGTCTCCGCTCTTCGCGAACATGAATTCCTAATCATCACGCTCTCGACTAGCGCCCCACCAACCCTCCACTCCGAAATCATCGCCGCAGCCGCAAAGGCCGGCGTCCAATGGATCATGCCCAACTACTGGGCATTCGCGATTGGGGAGCGCGGCGGTGGACTTACTAAAGACCCCCTCTTCGCCAGCTTTGCGAACTACATCAACGATGTACGCAACGTGTCTGTGCCCGAGGGCAGCGCAAAGCCGAGCTTCGTCGCGCTGGCGAACGGGTTCTGGTATGAGTTCAGTCTGGGGATGGGAGAGCCGTGGTTCGGGTTCGACATGAAGAACCGCAAGGTGACGCTGTACGACGAGGGGATGACAAAGATTAATACGAGTACATGGGACTTGTGTGGCAAAGCGGTTACGTCGCTGCTGTCACTGCCTGTTAGTGGAGGTGACGGGAGGCCGGCTCTAGAAGACTGGAAGAACGATGCTCTTACTATCTCGAGCTTTTTGATTAGTCAAAGGGATATGTTAGATAGTCTCAATCGGGTCCTTGGTACTTCGGATCAGGATTGGACGATCACGAAGCAGCCTGCTAAGGAAAGATTCCAGCAGGGTATGCAGAAGCTTCAAGAAGGGAACAGACTTGGGTTTGCGCAGGCGATGTACGCGAGGTTGTTCTTTGGCGATGGTGGAGACTACGAAACAGGCTATGAGCTGGACAACGAGAGATTGAATCTGCTGCAGGAAGACTTGGATGAAGCAACGAAGCGTGCCGTGGATATGGTGAATGGGGGTTTCGGTATTCACTGAATATGGGAAGGCGCCAGTAAGAGTCACTGTCAGGATAATGTTTGCACATCTTGTTGGTACTCCATTACCATTGTTGAGTGTCACAGCCGGCTTGTACTCGGCTAGGTATATATATTATTGAATATTATGTGTATTCATGGCGTACCGGCATGAGAAACGTAAGAGAGTGGACGAGGTACCTAAGAGATGGTGACCTTCACTGTTCGTGCGATACTGGGGACACCAGCTGCGTTCAGTGTGAAAAGGTAGTAGTGCCCTGGAATGAGAACACCGCTGTCGTTGGGCAGAGTAGCCGTGTGCTGTGTTCCGCTAGAGGTGACGTTTGTCAATGGGACGCGCCTCTGATCGCTGTTGACAGAGTGCGTGACGCTGCCAATGCGAACAAGAACAAACTTGGGGTCGGCAGTGGAAGTGGTGATCTTGAGCTGGCCACCAACCCTAACGCTAGTAGAGCTGAGTGCAGAAATTGTAGGACGTGCAGCAGCAGAGCCATCATTGTTGAACAGATAAGGAGGCGAGAAGGTCTGACCATCAGCGTGATCAACAAGCTTGTTGCAGTTGACGGTGCTGCCGCCGATCTTAGCTGTGTAGCAGAGCCCTCCACCACCGCTGAAGACACGACCATCCGCAAGCAGAATGCTGACTGAGTGGTAGTTGCGAGGGACAGCTTCAGCTGCGAGGGTCTTCCAGGACTTCGTCGCGGGATTGAAGAGCTCAGCCTGGAGGATACCATCGTCGTCGGTAAAGACTTTAGAGCGAGGCTGGCCCCCAGTGACAAGGACAGTACCATCAGGGAGTACGACAGCGTTGGAGAACCCACGAGCATACTCCATGTCAGAGACACGCTCTACGGTAGCGGCCTGGCCATACTCGCCAATGCTGATCACGTGGGCGCGGTTGTTGGCGTCCGAGTCGGTGTAGTCGGGTGAACCTCCAGCAGTGAGGATCTTGCCAGGCTCGTACATGACCCAGATACCGCACATAGCATCATCGGTATCGCGTGTACCGGCCGCGATCTGGTCGCCGTTTCCGTTGGCACTGTACCAGTTCATAGCCTTGCTTGGACCTGCTTGGAAAATCGATCCATTCTTCCAACCAAACAACCAGGCGTGGTTGTCTTCGCGCCAGATACCCTCGTGGTCAGTGGTGAGCAGAGGTCCGTTCTTGGCGCCCGGAAGTGCCTTCCACGAGTTACTCTTGGGGTCGAAAACTTCTCCATCCTTGCCCTGTCGTGGACCTGAGTAGGCGCCGCCAATAGTGAAGACACGACCATCGCTCAGTGTCGTACCTGTCTGGTATCCACGGGCCATGATCAGATCCGGAGCGGTAGTGAAGGTATTGGTGGACGGATTGTAGAAGCTGTTCTTCTTGGCGTCTGATCCACCCTGGATGAGGATGCGTCCATCTCCCAAAGCGCTGATGCCAGGGCAGAACATGTCATGCTGAGTGTTGGCTACCGTACGGGCAGAGACGACACCACTATCGCATGTGGTTAGAATAAGGCTTCAATGATTTTGGTGATAAGACTTGCGTGTTAAAGTTGTAGTCCGCAAACTGAGTGCGACCACTCGCGCCTCCGAAAGCATCGGCACCCCAGCTCGAGAAAACCATCATTCGACTGGAAGAAGGGAACTCTGGCACAATGTAGGCAGCCACTGGAATAACTGGCAGTCTGATCAAATCAGACCAGGCTCCATTCACAGCCGGAGCAGCATCGACGACTCGGCGGATCACATCAAAACGCTTGTCTGTCGACCAGATCAACGTGTTTGACTTCGTATCTGCCTTGATATGGCACACCGATAGGAGCGAGTCAAACACCGCTTGCATACAGTTGTTACGGTTCGAGCAACGCCAAGCACAATTCTCTGCCGTCGTCCTGTAAATGAGCTCCACAGTCTCACCCCGGAGGTCAGTATCAGGGCAGACCCTGAAGCTTTTCTATATGTTGTCAGCGGCGGCAGTTTTCGATGGAAAAGACCACTCACGCCTTCGTATGTGTACGTCGTCTCAGGGTATGGACATCTTGCAATGTTGATCTGTTCGGCCTGGATAACATCGAAGCGTGCATTGGGTTGCCAATTCAGATTACCGGTACCCTTGATGTGGCAGGCTTTGGTCTGTGTATCATAAACAGCTTTGAAGCAGTTGATTGCTCTGTCGCAGAGCTGCGCACACGCTGTAGTTGAAACGACATTTTGTGTGACTGTTTGAGACTCTCCAATCAAGTCAGTGTCAGGGCAGACACGATATCTTATTCCCTGTGTTCCAGTGAAGACGGTATCAGTAACAGGGCATGCATTGATAGCAGCAGAACTTTGAAAAAGAAGGAAAGTAGAAAGAACGGCGATGGCGTTTGGGCGCAACATCTTGAAATAAATTAAACGAGTGTAATGGCTGTGGACAAACAATTCATCTGCGTGGCGAACTGAAGCTTATGTAGCCCTCCCTTTCCTCTAGGTGCCTTGCCCAGGAGGTGGGGTCACTCCTTCGAAGACATTCATTGGATCGACAAGTAGCTCTGGCGGATGTTCGTGAGGTCCACAACTGGCGTTTTGCGAAGCGAATGTAGTCCGCGGTGCGGATCTCAGATGTCAACGACAGGCAGGCGCATGGAGCTCCTGTCGACCAGTATGGAGAACTGACTTGTGGACGGGACCCTTGTCCGGCCAACTCGAGCCTCAATCCACCCGACCATTGGGAAAGTACCGTAGAATCGCCTCCGATTGAGAACCTACTAGTAGGGATGGAAAGTGCCTCTATAGACTGCAAGACGATTAAAGCGGGTCAGTCTAAACGGCTTACGTTAGTCGAATCTTCTTTTGGGTCACAGTGGTCTTTCGCTTGAACGAATTTGAACGGCATATCGAGGCTGAACCACAGCCACGATGTACTAGCCCTTCGTATGCTCGATACCAGTTTCTCAGGCTATCGTTCCAGGTCTCTCCGGCTTGGCTTGATTGGTTGCGGCTTAGCTTGACGGAGCTTTATTTAGTTTGAGATCAAAAAAGGAGCGTCAAGCCAGGTCAGCATTCCTTCGGCTGCTTCACAACCTGAACAAGCCTTGATAGCAACTTGCGAAGGCATCCCTTCATATGCACCGGTCTCTTCGAGAAAACATTCGGTCGTTGATCAGGGTTTGACAATACGTTACCAATACTGCGCGCCGAATGCGAGGTGTGGAGCTCCAATACGAAACGCTAGTGGCATCCTTCGTGTCCCTCAAGAACATGCAAACTCAAGTATTGGGCAACTTCAAATGTGCAACCGGTATTGAGACGAAAATCTTCGACTTGTGAGGGATTGCACGCTGACAGGTGGGCGTATCAGGACAAGAACCTCTGCAACGGCCCTGGGCAGATGGAATACTTGCGGCACGCGGCAATGCAGGCCAAGCAGCCCCTGTGCCGCATCCTTCGAATCGGGCGCCGGATCCAGGTATTGAATCTGTATCGGCTGTTGTTCCCATATACCTGGTAAGAGCTGAGTCGTGGCAGTGCAGAACCGTGGGTAAATATCGCAGTGATGACCCGCAGAAGACGACATTGGTTCATGCACGGTCGGGATCGGGCGTTCGAGCCGAGCGAGGCGTAGAGACAGGTAAGGGGAAGACCACACCTCCTGCAAGCACCTATCTCAGTGTCGGCCTTGCATACGATAGACCATGGCTGCATAGGTGAGTGAGTCGAGCCAGCAGTACGACGACTTACTTTCTTCTCTCAAGCAACAGTCAATACGGACGCATATTCCACTCTGCCATGGACCGCGACGAATGATCCAATAATCAAAGATGCTTGGAAGAAGACCGGAGTAGACTGTACGTGACAATCGATGGTCGTAGGGCAGAGCAATACGATGTTCCAAGAACTCGTAACGTGTTTTACAAGCGAGCCGCCCATACCGTGTCCGTGCACTCAACGCGCGTGTTCAGTCAACGCGCGGCTTTGCACCCCAACAAGTACCTGCAAAACTAATGCTATAGAGCCACACACAAAGGCAACCATCACAAGAGTTTCTAGTAGAATACTCTGGATACCTATGCGAAAATCCTATTCTATCTATATTTGCGCGGAAGCCTGATGTTGCGGCCTCTTGTGGACTGTTTGGGCGGAGGAGATGGGGAGCGTACGGCGGCGGCTGCACCGCCTACATCACTCATAGCACCACGATTCTGCTTCTTTCTTAGTGCTGCTTCCTGCGGAGCCTTTCGCTTGCCTCTAGCGGGCTTTTGTATAGCTTTCGAGAGTCGCGAGCTGCCTTGTCCCGTTCTCTTTGAGCCTTGCGTCTGGCAACTTCTTTGGCCTTCTCAGCCTTGAGCCAGTCACGCTCGTCCTTCTCCCTTTCTCGTTGCTTCTGTTTATCCTCCTTATCTTTCTCCCTGAGAAGCTTTTTTGTATGCTGTAGCTCACGTCTAGTAACTTTCGCAGCTTCTAACTCCTCCTCATAGCGTTGCTGTGCTTCCCATCGTGCATCTGCCTCCCGCTTTGATGAAGGAGACCACCACTTCGCGCCACCATGCCACTCTATATCGCGAGCCATTAGCGGCAGAGCCCGCTGCTTATCCTTCACCCTCTCTTTCTCCGTTAGAATCTCTTTTGCGCCGTTGAGCTCGTACCTAAGCAGCGCATTCTGCACTGAGAGGTGATGGATGTACTGCTCTAGCGCCTCTCTAGCTACACGATCATTATCCTTTGTTGCGGACCGAAGCAGCGACTTTGCTTTTAGCCAAGACGGCTCTCCAGTGCTAGGATCAAGTACTTGCTGCTCAGGCGTTGCTGGCCGTTCTGGGGTTGCTGTTTTGAACCTATCAAGGATAACGTTAGCGTTGGGTGGATGTATGCCGGTGGCGGAGAACGCCTTAACTATCAGCTGTTCAGTGAAGGTAGACGTCCAGGCCTTCCAGAACAAAGAGAAAAAATCGCTTTTCTTTGTTGGCGTCCATCCCTGGGTCTTCTGAGTGCGAAGATCAAGCTCATTGGCGTAGTTTTGAGCCAGAGGCTTGAAGCAGACTACGTCAAGTGGCTGCAGTGTGTGGGTGGCATGTGGGGGAAAGATCATCAGGAGAATCTTGTTGTTGTCGCAGTAGGTGATGAATTCTCTCGTTACATGGCTGCCGTGGCCGTCAATAATAAGCAACCTCCACTTTCTTCTGTTCTTAGGCTTAGTATAGCGATCGAACACTTGCTCAAGCCAGGTCAATCCAAGGTCGTTGTTCGTCCAGCCATTAGGTGATGTAGTGAAGTGGACAGAATGCTGGTTTGGGTCTATTTCATGGACCCAGCTTGCCTGTACAGCTCTTCCAGTTGCGGCGTAGATGATGCCTGGCGGAAGAGCTGTACCATCGGCAGATATGCAAGCCAGAAGCGTCACCTACTTACGATTGCCATCGTGGAGTGACTGCCTGTACTGCTTCTTGCTGTAGAGTGTCTTATCAAAGATCCTTTTAGACCTTCCCGTCACCCTAATAGCAAAGCCCTTCTTATCCATATTGTATGTTTGCTCAGGCTCCAGCTTATACTCCGCCATTTTATTGTGCAGAAGCTTAAAGTATAAGCGGTACTTGTCACCAGAATCAGCCTTGTGGCGGCTGCACTCTATAGGGGTTGTCCAGGCTGAAAGAAGCGTATCTTTGTTGCGGCTGAGGAAGCGGGTAACCCAGCTATCGCCAGGCTCTTTTCCAAGTATTGGGGTTGCAAAATTCTTAATCATTTGCCTTGTAGGCATAAGGTGTCGTTCTGTGAGTCCTCTGATATACTGCACAAGTTCTGCCTCGTCACGTGGATGCATGGCGCGCCGATTGAGTCCCTCGTCGGCTCGCGACGCATGAACGCCCTGATCTCTTCGCGACAGTGTAGAGCGCCACACCTTGTGTTTTTCGGCCAGCTTCGTGTACGAAGTATTCTTGTCTGAACCTGCTGCGTCTAAATCTGCAAGGGCAGCTTCAACTGACATGGTGGCGTTGAGTTATGGGGGCTGCAGAATGAAGATGGTATTTTGGTGCAGTGCGCGTTGACTGAACACGCGCGTTGAGTGCACGGACACGGTAACGTGCACGGACAGCTCATGCCCGGAGACACCTCGTGCCCCGCCGAACACCATATCCACCACTTCAAAAGTGAGGCTATTAAGCCACGTACAATCGCTATTATCATGAGATTCTGTAGAGGAGTTGTAATTAGATGCTTGCGATCAACCCGAACTAATTATATTTACTCGGGAGCTTAATGTTGCGGCCACGTGATGTGACTTTAGGTGGAGCAGCAGATGGCTCATCTCGAGCTTGAACACCAGCGTGAGCAGCGCCAGCGCGTTTCTGACGCTTGTTACTTGATGAGATTGCTTGCAAGGCTGGTCGCTTGCGTTTTTGAGCTTGTTGGATAGCTTTTTTCTGGTGTTGAGCTTCAACTTTGCGCGCGCGTTCAGCTGCTTTCTCAGCTCGCTCAACCTCCCTCATCTCTTTGAGCCTCTGCCTCTCCACACGCTTCTCCTCGAGCTCAACTTGACGCTGCAGTCGAGCCTCCTCGCGCTGCTTCTTGGCCCGTGCTTTTTGGAGTTTCTCCTCCATCTCATCTCGCTCCCGTACTGCTTCTCTAGCTCGAGCCTCACGCAGCTTGCGAGGAGACCAGTGGACCGCGCCACCGTGATACTCCTGGCGCTGTTGGAGGTCAAGAGCTTTGCCCTTCTTCTTATGCTTCTTTTTATGTTGAAGAGCCTCCTTTAAGCCCTCGTTTTCATGCTGTAAAAGCTCATACTGCACAGAGAGATGGTGAACGCTTGAGCGCAGCTTTCTTGCCTCATACTGATGGCTATCATTGACAGCAGCTCGTACTAACCGATCGAGCTTTCTCCAGTCATGATCAGAGAGCCCTGACGATGAGCTTCTCTCAGCTTCTGGCGTGCTAGCAAATCTACGGAGGATAACGTTGGCATCCATCGGCTTGGTTGGTTGGTTGGTTGGTTGGTATTCATTTTTCGTCTAGTTGATGTGGAATAAGTCCATCATCTCGCCTCCCGAAGGGCATGTACGACGTGCTAAGCTATGGAATTACAGTGCTGATACACTACCTTAGAAAGCATTTCTTGCCTGCGCGGGTATTGTTACCATTTCAGAACTACAGCTCCCCGTCCAGTTGGGGAGGCTAAGCGATGTATGTATATTAGGGTAATTTCCTTGCATTCTGAGGCATATATGTGCCGTAGGAGAGAGAGAAAGAGAGATCGTATGAGTGGAGGGGGTGAAGGGGTGGAGAGGTGGAGGGGTGAAGAGTGTTGCATCGATTGTGCTGGACCTAGCAGAACTAGGTGCAGGTGTTTGCTGCTGTTGCAGGGCTGCAGGAGCTAGCGGGGGCAGATCTTGGTGAAGTACTGTGTAAGTTTGACAAAGGCGTCAAAGGCCTCTGGCTCCTTCACTAGTGCTGCAGTGTACGCTAGGCCATCAGCCTGGCTGGATGGTAGTATTAGTGGTCGCAGCGGCCATCTGCTAAAGCTCCCGCGGGTCTTGCGGCAGAGCACGAGGTGCTCTGGCGTCTTGTCGCGCCCGCATGAGCAGCTAAGGTTTGCATCCTTGTGATTGTACATTCGGTGATACCAGGCAAAGTCCCCATGCCTAGATTGGATGGAGAGGAGCCTGGCTAACGTGGCCCTTGGTAGGTCTAGTTCCCTTGGACTGCTGCGTGGTGCATAGTCCAAGTCCCAGCTCTTGTACCATTTCGAGAGCTTAGTCTTCTTGTCAGACCACCAGGTCTGTTGTGTGTGTCGCAGTGTCTTGCGGGCTATCGTCTTGATGCCTGAGAGTGTAGGCAGAGCGGCTTTTCCAGTCGGGGGTGAGGGGTGCTGGGCTTCTAGGTTGGCTAATCTGTCTGCTGCCTCGTTCCCCTCAATGTCTAGGTGTCCAGGGGCCCATTTGATAGAGACGTCGTGTGTCTCCATGGCGCCATGGCACTCCAGGAAAGCCCATTGAGAGGTAGGAGGTGCGTCGCCCCTGAGGCACCAGACCACTGAGGTGCTGTCTATGCACAGCCAGATTCGGCGGGTGCGGAGCTCTGGTTGCCTTACGGTATGCTGGAGGCCTCTCCATGCTCCTACTACTTCCGCGTCGAAGACGTGCGAGGTAGGGTTGAGTGACCCGCGTCCAGTGTGCAGTTGTTTTCCGTTCTGATACACTGCAAAGCCGTAGGTAACCCGCTTTTCTCCTTCCTTTGTGTACTGTTCAGAGCCATCTGAGAAGATAGTGACTTCTAGTGGTGAGAGCTGGGCCCACCATTCTTTAAAAGCCTTAGCTGCAGTCTTCTTGTCTAGGCTAAGCGTCGGGTCTGTTCGGCAGCCAGTCGAGTAGTGAGGGGCTGAGAGTGTAGTCCTGGGGGTCTCTGGTAGAAGAGATGCCATCTGTTGGACTTTCGTCTTGACTCGCTGGGGTTGTCCGGTTTTTACGCCCCTGTTTACGATAGGTACTGCTGTGCGCCTAGTGAGAGGGTGGTCTGCATCTGTAGTGCGCAGGTGGGTTGCAAATCTGAGTCTGGCTTCCTCGAGTGCCACTGCTGCCGGTAGCAGTCCGGCGTCTCGGAAGAGTGCAGCTATAGGGGTTGTTCTCCACGCTGGTAGGATGCCTCTTGCCGCTATGGCTAGTGTTTTGTCTATGGCAGCTATGTGCCACCCAATGTAAGCGCTGACCTCTTGTGGCCTGCCTGGTTTAAGTGTGTGTGGCTTTTTGGTGCGGCCTCTGTACCAGCATTCAGTTCCATACAGGAGTGATGGGTACACACAGGCAACAGTGGCCTTGCGGAGGGAGCTGGCTGGGGGTCCATAGGTAGTCCTAGCTAGGCTGCGAATGTGATAGGCTACCTTGGCAGCTTTTGCCGTGCGCGTAGCTACATGCCGTCGGAAGGTGAGTCTGCGGTCAAACCACACGCCTAACCAGCGCAGGGCTGGCTGACTGTGCTCTCCACCCGGGAGGATTGGATAGATCGTGAGCTGTTCATCTACGACGCAGGGAGGCGCATAGCTGCTCCGCTGTCTGGTCAGGTGGATCATTTCCTGCTTTTCTGGAGCAAAGGTAACCTTATTAGCCTCACCCCATGCTCTGATCTCCCTTAGGTCTTCTGCGAGGGGCTCGACATTGTCGTCCATAGAGTGTGAGGCCTGGTATAGACATATGTCGTCTGCGTACCCAAACCTCCGTTCAGTGTCCATGGATAGTAGCTCTGCCAGGTACAGTGTGTACAGGACGGGTGAGAGAGGCGACCCCTGGGGTGTGCCGCAGGCAACTGCGTAGCTAGGAGTGGTGACCTGGCCAAGGCGGACTTGCACCCTCCGGTCAGTTAGGAATGAGTCTACAAAGAGGATCGTCCTTTGTGGCCAGCCCTGTTGGGCCATCCGATGCAACAGGCGGTTCTTCAGGAGAGCGTCAAACGCGCCTTGCACATCTAGGGTGACCATAGTGACGTGCTTTCCAAGCACCCATGCTGCTTCAGTGTCGTGGGTGAACGCTGCAGTGAGGTCTGCTGCAGAGCGTTTTGGAAGCGCGCCGCCATGCTGGGGGCTGAGGATCTTGTGTGTCATGGCAGTCCATGCAATACGTCTAGCCACAGTTCGTTCGAGTCCCTTTCCAATACAAGACAGAAGCGCTATCGGTCTCCAGGAGCGGGGCGATGTCCGGTCTGTTTTCCCCACTTTCGGTATCATGGCTACCTCTGCAAGCTTCCATTGCGCCGGGAAGTGGTTGAGTTCAAGACACCGCTGGAAGATCCTTCGTACGAGTTCCCCCACCTGAGTCCAGCAGGCGCGGAGTAGTCGCACTGTAGAGCGGTCAGTACCTGGTGATGTGCTTGACACCCCTATCGTGTTTCGCTCACACTCCTCAAGTGAGATGTGTGTGCTCCACGGGAGGGTGGCTGCAGCCTCCTGGTCTGGACGCTGTCCGAGGTCATCTTCTGCTGTGTAGCGGTTGAGAACTTCCTGTCTAAGTGCCTCTGCTTTCTCTAGGGGGTCTGATATCGTTCTGTTGTTCACTTCGAGGGGAGTGTCCTGGTTCTCTGGCGTGAGCTTGTGCCAGGCAATGATCTTGAACAGGTCCTTGTCGTCTCTAGCGTTATCGATGACGTGCCTCCAGTACTGCCTCTTGGCCTGTCGGACGGTAGTCTTGAAGGCCTGTCTCTCCTCTGGTAGACTGCCAGAGCAGAGCTGTCTAGCACGTTTGTAGGCCTGGTAGGCGGTCTTGCACTCCTCGGTCCACCATGGTGCAGCGCGGCCTTCCTTGCGGTTGAGCTTGCCTGCTGCCTGTACAGAGTGCTGTATAGCCTCTGTGAGCAGCGTGACGCATTCTTCTAGCTGTGCTGCATCCTGTGTTGCAAGCGGGTCTGCGATGTTTTGGGCACCCATTTCTACCAGCCCAGCGAACTTAGCTAGGCTCGCCTCTGGAACTCTGTAGTGGTACTGTTCTAGTTGCGGAGTGCCTGGTGTGGAGATGGGGACAGAGGTCACTATCGTCTCATGATCTGAGCCGCTGTGCATGCTAGCATCGACAGCAGACTGGGCAAACGGGATGTTAGAGAAGGTGAGGTCAAGAACGTGACCAGCGCAGTGTGTTGGCTGCCCTGGCACACCAATGTAGTCCATAGACGCGTTGGCAGCCCATCTAGCTAGCTCCACTCCTCCGTTGGCTGCAGTGATGGTAGGCTCAAAGGATTCGTGTCTGGCGTTAAAGTCGCCCCCGACAAGGCAGAGCTGAGGGGGTGTCAGATGTGTGACGTATTGAATGACGTCTGGGGTGTGTGGCTGTCTGTAGCAGTTGAGTATGGCGACTCCATTTACTACCGCCCATAGCATGTCTGGGTGGTTGAGACTCTCTCTAGCCTGGTACCGTAGGTGGCGGCCTCTGCGGATGTATGTCATCACTCTAGGGCGGACTGAGCCTGGTGTGTTGGGGCTGTCCCAGGTGCTGATAGGTGCTAGGTGCTTGAAACCAGGGTGAGTGGATGTTCTCGAGTTGGCACATGCGAAGGGCTCTTGAACACACACAACATCTATGCCCTTCTGGAAGGCCAGCTCTAGTGTTGTGATGTGCCAGGGCGAGCATCTGCCGACGTTGGCCCAGCATACACGGAGTTGTCTGCTTGGTAGACTGTGCTGTTGACGCCTGTTGTGGGCTGGTATGTTGTAGGGGTGTTCTAGCATGACGATGGCGGGTCATCGCTCATGCTGGTGTCTTCCCTCTCCGAGGTGGACGGGTCAGTGTGGATAGTCGATTGTGGGCGGATGCTGCCGGCAGACAGCTGTCCTACATTGAGGCTTCTCTGGCCTGTGGCGGCCCGCCTTGGTCTCTTTGCTCTGCCAGTGGAAGAGGAGGATGGATAGGAGTTAGTCGTTGTAGGAAGTGATGCGGAAGCCCTGCTATCTCCTTCTTGCCTCTGGGTGGGAGGCTGGGGAGGCGCTGTCTCCGATGCCTCTAGAGGAGTAGTCTCAGGCTGAAGCGTTGCCTGTCTGAGGGTCTCTTCGACTGTCCTGTAGAGGTGCTGCTGTGCTATCTTGCCTGCGCGTCGGATAGCCTTCAGCTCGGCTCTTGTAGGCTTGATGCTGTGTCCGTTGACCCGGCGAGGGGCTGCAGGGCAGTTGGCGTGGCTAGCTGGGTGTGGTCCGTGGCAGTTGGCGCACACGGCTTTGTGGGCGCAGTTGTCCCCGTACGGTCCTTGGTGTCTGTCTGTGCGGTCTCCACAGTGCACGCAGCGCGCTACCTGGGTGCATCGGGCAGCGTTACAGTAGCCCTGGCAGCCTGGGTTGTGGCGCTGGATGGTAGGGTGCTTGTTGATCACCTTGGAGTACTCGCTGATACCAAAAAGGCGGAACGAGCGGACTGGCTCCTTGTAAGAGATGATCCAGGTGGTAAGGCCACGGTGGTTGGCTCCATGTCGTGAGGCCCTGCAGCTGACCGGCTGCCTGCCTGTTTGCGAGCATACCTCTTCCTCCACTAGCTGGATAGTCGTGGGTAGTTCTGTGCCGTCGAGGGTTCGAAGGGAACTGGGTACTCCCTGTACTGCGTAGTTGATCCAGCGTTCTGGGACCCTTACCGCGTCTCCGTCTAGTGCTCTCGCTAGAAGTTCCTGGTTTTCTTGGGTTAGAAGCTGGTCCCGGATAGACTTATTAGCTGGGGTGATCGCCCAGCCTGTTTTGATTGGTGATGCGGCAGGTATGTCCCTCAGGGTGATTCCTCCTATGCTCTTGCAAACTGCCTGTCTTACCGCAAATGGTGAGGGTTGTTGCAGTCGCATTGTTGGGTTGGAGATGGCTATGAAGATTCGATCGTCTTCTTTGGGCTTAGCCGACGGACCAGGCCGGGGTTTAGCAGGGATCAGGGGTCGGTTGGCACCCCTATCTGAGATTTGGGGGTCTCTGGCTACGTCCGCCCAAGAGCGGCGTCCTGACTCTTGGCTCCCGGGGTTGCTGTGATTAGTGTCACTGCTCCAGCGAGAGCTAGGGGGAGAGTTGCTTGGGGAGAGGGAGGTCAGCGCGTGAACGACCCTCTGCTGCAGCTCCTGTGCGATCCTGGCTTCTTGCGGGTTAGTGTAGCCCTGTGCGTGTTGATCTACGGCTGCTGCGAAGGCAGTAGTGATGGTGTTCCATAGCTGGGTAATTTGCTGAGTCTCAGCGATGTGGCGTTGGACGGCATCAGAGACTCGAGGTTTGGGAGCGCCCCCACCGGGGTTCTGGCTGCTCAGAAGGGGCGCATGGTGCTGCATGTCCTCCTGGGGCCGTCTTGGAGCGCGTGTATACAACTGCTGGGGGATCTCGTAGTCTGGGGACCCTGTGTGCTGGGAAGAGGGAGACTCTGCCATCCTATTAAGCTCCTTGCGCGTCGCGCAGGGGGCCTAGGCGGACGTTAGAGGTACTCCCAGAGTGGCCGCAGTGAGCCGGATCGTTTGCTGTGATTTTTGGGGCTTCTGTGAAGGAAACCCAGAAATCAAAAGATTGGTGTTCGGTCTGGGTTGGCTGGCTGTATACCGGTGGCTTCAAAAGACCTCTTGATGAGTGGAGGCTTGAATACAGAGCTCCAGGACCTCCAGAAGAGCGGGAAGAAGTCTCCTTTGGTCAAATTGAGTAACCCATGGCTGTCCTGGAGGTATCCCATCAACTGAGTTGAGTAAGCTGTTGCCAGGGGTTTAAACATCACAACATCAAGTGGTTGAAGCGTATGGGTAGCGTGAGGAGGCAGTACAAACAAGAGGATCTTGTTGTCGTTACAATACTCAATAAAATCCATGGTTACATGGGATCCGTGGCCGTCAAGGAGTAGTAATCGATACCCAGTTAAAGCATGCCGTCTGGTCTCTCGGTCAAACACCTGTTTGAGCCAAGCTAACCCAATATCGTTGTTGCTCCAGCCAGAGGGTGATGACGTAGTAAATACTGAGTGTTCTCCTGCTTGTACAGCTTCAACCCAGCTCGATTGAACAGCTCCGTTGGCTCCCTGGAAGATGAGAGTCGGACTCAAAGCTTTGCCATCCGAACAAATACAAGCTATCACCGTTATCCACTCGGTTGAGCCATCTTCAAGTACTTGCCTTGCCCCTTTTTGCTCGTAGAGTCTTCTGCTAAATATACGTGTTGTATTGCCAACCCGGCCAAGTTGAAACCCCTTTTCGTCCATATTGAATATATGGATAGGTTGTATATTGTACTCCTCCATCTTTTTATGTAAAAGCTTGAAATACAAGTTGTACTTGGCCCCTGAATCAGCTTTAGTACGCTCCTTGGCCATGGCTTTGCCCGAGCGAGAGATGAGATGGTTGGGATGCCGGCGGAGATACCGGGAAACCCAGCTTTCGGAGACCGGCTTGCCAGCCAACTGACTGGCAAACTGTTGTATCATTGTTCTTGTAGGTGGCAAACGTCGTTCGGTAAGCGTTTCGATATATCGTACGAGCTCGGCTTCGTGTTGTGGGTGGAGGGAGGACTTGCGCAAGCCATAGGTCTCGGTTTCGCCCTTGTGTCGTCTCATCAGCGTCATTCGTCCTACACCATACTTCTTCGCAATTGCTTGGTACGAGAATTCATCTCCTGGTTCACGCGATTCGATTTCTTTAATCACTTCTTGAACCGGGTCCATATTGGTTGAGTTATGACGCGTTGAAGTTTTGTTGTTGTGGTGGTGGGGGTGCTCAACCAGTGACCATGATCATCGAACGCACGGTTACTGTAACGTGTTTTACAAGCGAGTCGGCCATACAAGCGAGTCGGCCACCCCACCAACTTTAAGCACCTCTATAGGCTTACAACTCAACAACGCAATAGTATAATAACGTACATCACGGGCGAGTGCATCACCGAGCGAGTGCATCACTTTTGCCAAGACCCCACCAAAATACCAACCCTACACCAATGCCTCCACAACCACAACAGATAGACGCGTTAAAAGAAGCTCAGATACAGCTTGCCATCCAAGCTCTTAAAAAAGACCCAAAACTCTCCTAGCGACGCGCTGCAGCTATCTACGGAGTCCAACAAAGTACACTAAGTCGAAGACGCGCCGGAAGACCTTCACGCGTCAATACCATGGCCAACTCACGGAATCTAACCAATACTGAGGAGGGGGTGATTGTTACACACATACTTGAGCTCTCTAAGCAAGGACGACCTCCCCGGCTTGCAGATGTGGCTGATATTGCCAATTCTCTGCGGAAAGAGCGCGGTTTGGCCCCTGTTGGCTCAAACTGGGCCAGCACGTTCGTTTCGCGTCAGGAGGAGCTCAAAGTAGTGTTCAATCGCAAGTACGACTACAAGAGAGTCCTCTGCGAAGATCCTAAGGTCATACAGGGCTGGTTTGACCTTGTAGCCAATACCAAAGCCAAGTATAGCATCTAGGACAACGACACGTACAACTTCGACGAGACAGGCTTCATGATGGGCCAGATAAGCTCCAGAGCAGTCGTTACAGCTTTAGAGAACCGTGGACAGGCAAAAGCAGTCCAGCCAGGCAATCGCGAGTGGGTAACGGTCATCTAGGGCATCAATGCCACAGGGTGGGCAATCCCGCCCTACATCATCTTTAAAGCCCGCCGCCACCAGTCCAACTGGTACAAAGACGATAACCTGCCCTAGGATTAGACTGTTGCTGTCTCTAAGAACGGCTGGACTACTAACGAGCTTGGTTTTGACTGGTTAAAGCACTTTGACAGGCATACAAAGACGCGCACTGTTGGCACCTACCGTTTGCTGATTATTAACGGTTATAAGAGCCACAACTCTAAGGAATTCAAGCAATACTGCAAGGACAACAATATTATAGGCCTATGCATGCCTGCGCACTCATCGCACCTCCTGCAGCTACTTGATGTGGCTTGTTTTGGCCCTCTAAAGAAGGCGTACGGGGATGAGGTCAATCAGCTTATACACAACCGGATCAACCACATTACAAAGCAGGAGTTCTTCCTATGCTTCATAGCAGCTCATAATAAAGCTATGACCTCTAGCAACATTCAAGGAGGGTTCTGAGGGGCCGGATTGGCTCTGTTTGCCCCAGATCGCGTCATATTGACCCTGAATGTGAAGCTGCGCACCCCATCGCCACCACTCCCCCAAAACAGCCCGCTCTAGCAGTCGCAAACCCCAAGCAATACCCTAGAATTTAGGTCGCAATTAACGCTTGTAAAGAAGAGGATTCAGAGACATGTAGACAGCTCACCAACCTCTATGGTTGAAGCGTTTAAGAAGGTCTTAAAGGGGGCAGCAATAGTTGCGCACAAGCTAGCTTTGGCACAACGGGAGAACGCTGCACTTCACGCAGCTCTAGCAGCTGCTACAGAACGTAAATCGCGCAGAAGAAGGCATATCTAGACAGAGGGAAGCCTCACAGTTGAAGAGGGCCAGCGGCAGACTGCTCTATCAGAGTTTGGCGCACGTAGTGATGGAAAGAAGAGGAAGACACAGGTGCGTGCTAAAGGAGGTGAACCATCCCAACAACGCTGTGGAAGGTGCGGAGAGGGTGGGCACAACGCGCAAACGTGCAAGAATAGAGCAGAAGAGGTCTCTAAGTAATATTACAGCTTGTTTTGCCTTGTGCAGGGCCAATTCGTGGTGTTCTGGGCCATAACGTGGGTGATTTTGGTGGGGTCTTGGCAAAAGTGTTTCGCTCGCCCATGTGTTCCGCTCGCATGTGATGTACGTTATAGAGTACGGCAAAGCTGCGCTTATAGCTCAAGCTGTAGATTGACTGATCTAAACTGATCTGACTAGAGATAGTAAGCTAGGGATAGCAAGAATCTCTGTACGTACACACTCTAGCCTGACTCCATTTGCAATGTTGCAATACGCATAGCCTAAACTTAAGGCGTGCTGATCCATCTCGTTGGTAGCTTATTACGTAGCGCAGAACTGCATCCTATTATCTTACATCATCTGTGTTACATGTTTCTGAAGTGATTTTACGTGCAATATTTCGAAATTTAGTAAGGAGGATTCCCTAAACCTATTTTCTATAAGAGTTGGACCGCAATGTAGGTATGCTAGTTCACTATGGCTAGTGTTTTTGTATTGCTTAACAGATCATGTTCCCATGATTGAATAGTTACTTCATTTCTATTCGGTTCACGCACTTCCTACCCAAGCATTATAATTGTTTGGGCTAGACCCTGGGCTTGACAAAATCTGCTTGCCTGAGCCCTGAATAACTGGTGCCCCATTCCTTATGATTTTGACTGTGACCACGCCTGACTGGCCATTAAAATTCTGTGAGAAGTGGTTCAGACCCGTCTTAGTAGCCTGGAAGGTCGTGGGGTTGTTGCTGCCAATTTGTACGCTGACCTGAGCAGGCAAGGATTTGATCAGTGCTGTGAAGAAGACCTTGTCCTGGAGACAAGTTGCGGGAGAAAATGGCGTTTGCCAAGGCGCGTTGCAGACCACGCCGTTGGGATTCGAAGCAGCAGGATAGACACGGTACCAGTACGACAGCTTCTCTGTAACGATGACGGGTTCCACGCCGCCGTTCTTGTAAGTTGCGATATAATGCGGCAGCAGAGCACGCCAGCCATCGTGCGGCATATTGTCCACATACCACTTTGCGCTCCCCTCGGGCGCGTTTGGAATGCCAGCGTCGAAAATCGGGCCTACATAGTGCGACTCGCCAAAATCGTTCCAGGTCACAATCTGCACAAACTGGGGCTTGATTTCGAACACGTGCTCCCAGCGCAGGTGCCATAGGTCGTCGCCCCGCCAGAGGCGCCTTTTGCCGTATTGGGGCAGGTCGGTAAAGAACCAGGGCGATACACCCATCATATACTGGCCGGTAACGCCCTTCCAGGCAACATCAGGATCGGTCGTGGGATTGGTGTCCATGTTGTTGGGGCCGTTGGGCCACATGTTCCAGGAGAAGACTCCATCAATGGTGTTAAGCCAGTTCCGGTGCCAATTGGGGTCGCGGCTTGTGTACTCTGGCATGAAATAGATGCCACGCGAGGAGAATTGAGTTTTGATCGGCGCCCAATCGCCCACGTTGTCGGATCCTTCGAAGGTGGATACGATGGCTTTTCCAGTGTTCTGGCCGGGCGTGTATGGATGCTTGGCGTATGAATAATTCTCAATGTACTGTTTTCGGTCAAACCTCATTTCTGATTCTCTAAAAAAAGAAGCAAACCCACAGCCGATAGCGCTGTCTTCACATCCGCAGCGGGCCAGACTCCCTGTGAGCCGCCCTCGTAATCAAACGCAAATAATAGTTTGAATTCATCTGCGACTTCATTGCTAGCCTGGAATGCAAGGCTGACTTGGGTCTCGATGGTTCCGCGCCAGGGAGTCCCCATATTTAGCACAAAACCATCGATACCGGCTGCTTTAGCAATACGGATGTCGCTAATCCATCTGGCTTTGTCGTACGCACCGTTGTTCCCAACCTGGTTCTGTCAGTCTAAAGATACACAGCATGGGTGATACACAGCATGGGTGATACACTGACAATGACGTGCGCAAACACGCGCTGAGCAGCACCAAATCGCAGCAGATGCGCGGTTACAATGAAGAGCATGCAAACCAGGAGCATCTTGCATAGAGTTGTGAGAGATGGATAACTGTAGTGATGACTGCCAGAGGGAATAGCTCTTTCTTATACATAGATAGAGTCTATCACTTCATAGTGTGCTTTGATGTGAACCATCCACGGAGTGGAGGCACTATAATCCTACATTTGGATGACCTATTGCGAATACGATATCGAAAGTATGAGTAAGCTCGTCTGGTGTTGCTATGATTTAATATCTTGACTAGAAGGCTGATGTTATGGCCTCTGTCAATGGCTAGTCGTTCTCCGAATACGAATGGCTGTTCCTTAGCGCTCATCCTAGTGGATTGGTTCGCCGCCTTGCATGCCTGATGTCAGATGCAATCTACACAATCGTCGCAATGCATGGGCTTGCGCCGCGAAGAGTGTCAGGTGGGTGAACCACAGGCCCCGATTAGTGGAACTGGATGTATCTTCTCAGGACTAGCTCCCTGAAGGATTCAGAGTCGTCCCAACAAGGCCAATGCTAAACTAACTACACCGACCGTAAAACTGAGCGGAAACATTGCCTGATTCAGTTAGGCCGGGTTACTACTGCCGTAGCTATCATCCCCTGTCGTCTGGTGCTGCCAATCAGATCACAAGATATTAGTATACCGCGCTCAATGCGTACGCAGAAATCTTCTACGATTAACAGTCCCTAGATTCAAGAAATCAGCAATTTCTTGATGGAAACGGAACATCTAATGCCTGTGTCGGACAATGCAGCCGGCCTGCCAGCTCGTCAGACTTGGAGAGAGCTAGGTCTTCAGCGACCATACATATTGAAAGTGGCTCTTTGACATGTCTCAAAAAGAATCTTATGAACTCCATCAATGCCACTGATTTGCCAACGCACTGCCATTTGCCACGGTGGAACACAAGGTCGACTGTGCTAGCCATCTCTGCAGCTTTCTCGGGGTTCGCTTCGATCCATCGCTCGAGACGAAAGTAATTGGCATTGGGACCTTAGATGGCTATAAGTGGCTGGATGCCCAGTGGGTAAGTATCGGGCCGAGGGGCTCCAGAGAAGTACTTGCTGTCGATGATATCTCCTCCGGATGGTACTTGCTTGAACATGGCCCAGGAGGCTGGTGGCATTATCCGAAACTCTTCCTTGATCATGGCCGAGAGATACGCCACCTAGGGTGGCCCTTTATCTTTGACTGGCGGCGATGTCTTCCCCGCTCTGACACATGCGTTGATCTCATACCTATTGCATTTCTTGTAGATATGGGGATTCGTGACAACATAGCGCAAACAGCTCAGATTGTACCTGCTGCAGTCAGCAACGCTTCAGATCAGGGCTTCCTTTGCAGCTCGATCCTCACTGCGACCGTGACGAATGAAGGATCTCAGCATGTCAGACCGTGACTCTGCTTCAGGTCGGAAACAACCACCCAACAGTATTTTCGCAACCTTATTCTCTTGTCCGCTTTCCTATTTATAGTCCTCTGAAGGAGATAGAATCAGTGTATCAATAAGTAGTTTTAGATCTATAAGCTATCTATCCATATAATTAAATATATTTTTTTTCCATCGTGGAGCCAAATTAACTTCTTATGTTATACATGTAAATCTTTTTAGAAGTGATTATTTTTAATAGCTGTCATAGTAAAAGAGTCATTGCTCTTATAAATTGCCTAAGTACGCCTATTTTAATAAGGACTTCCGTGTATTAACCTAAGACGTGCATTGACCAAGCAGCCACGGTAGCGTATCTAGCAAGCGGAGCAGATTGTGCACGCCTTTGTAGTCACTCAAATACTGGACACGATCTCCGAATCTCCTTGGAAATATAGGGAAAGGCAATAAATCGAATCATAACACCTGGATACTCTACTTTCCGCTTGTGTAGTGACTCCGGGCCTCGTTCAAACTTCAAAGAGAACGAGCGACCTTGCAACAGCCAATAGACACGTAAAGTTTAATCACAGCAGGATTGTTCTCAACTCCTAGAAGCAACAACACGTATGAACCACTTTCACTGAAGTGTGTCTTAACTGATTACGAAGCCGGTCGATAGTCTTACTGTCGTGAAAGAAACAGCGTGACTCCAGCTTAGCAATCAAAGGCTTACAAATGCACGTGCGAGCACGCAATGCACATCGCCATTGCGGCTACATACACAAGGCTATGGAACGCCTTGTTGGAGCAACAGCTTACATATGGTCCCTATGAACCGTAACGTTGTATGGGCTCGGAATTGTCGGTCAGCTTACTTAACAAAGAAAGAGCCTCGACAATGCCAATCAACAACGACAATCTTGCCTGGACAGTGCCAGTTTCGGCAACCTCCACTGGCCACTTGACTCAACGTCTCCTACCAACGCCTACTGCCGAATCCCGCCAGGTACTTGTTCGTTTGACTGCCGCATCGCTCAATTATCGCGACCTGCTTGTTGCGACCCGGTCACCAGAGTATCCTGGTAACCACGTCGCCAACCTTGTGCCCTGTTCAGACGGCGCTGGCATAATACACTCCGCCGGACCGGAGTCGAGATTCACTGGTCGCGAGGGCACTAGTGTGGTTCTGCACCCGAATGAGTGGCTCGCGGAAGATGTGAGGAATCTCAATCTACAGAAGGTATTCGGTGCCGCAGCGTCTGAAGGTACTCTTGCTTTGCACGACCAGCTGCGCTTTTAATGTACTGATCATTCAGGTGTCTTGCAGCAATGGATAGTCGTTGACGACGCCCGGGTCATCGAAGCGCCAGCACATCTTACAAGTGTGGAGAGTGCGAGTCTGCCTACCGCTGGGGTAACAGCCTGGAGTGCGATACGAGAGGGTCTTGATGCTTCTTTTGCCGGAGAGCTAGGTGTTTGGCGTGATGGGAAAAGACTGCAGGGCAAGACGATCCTCACACAGGGTACCGGCGGCGTGAGCTGTTTTGCCATCCAGGTATGTCACCTTCACAGACATGCCTGCAATACTAACCACAGCTCTAGATCGCAGCCGCACTCGGTGCAGCAGTCATTGTAACATCATCTTCTGACGAAAAACTTGAGTTTGCGAGGAGGCTCGGTGCCACGCATGGCATCAACTACAACACTACTCCGGACTGGAACTTGGAAGTCTTGCGCCTCACGGGCGGGAAGGGTGTAGATCAGGTCATTGAACTAGGTGGTGCGCAAACACTTCTCAAGTCTGTGAACAGCGTCCGCAGGGGTGGACTAGTCAGTTTAATCGGCATCTTGAGCGCTCCACAAGATGTGCCTGCGGAGATCGTGCCAGCGATATTGTTCGGGGGCAAAATAGGTGGGTGCATGTGACATGCCGATTTTCAATGCTGACGAAATAGTAGTGAAAGGCTGTGTCGCGTTCAGCCGCGACAGTACGGCTGAGTTCGTCAGGTTTACTGAGCACCATAGCATCAAGCCGGTTGTTGCGAGAACGTTCGCCTTCGGTGCTGCAAGGGAAGCCCTCGAGGCGCTAAAAAACCAGAAAGAAGTCGGCAAGATCGCGGTCAAGATCAGCGACGAGTGAGCCGTACCGTATGTGCGTCGTCGAAGACGATGCAACAAGCTCAAAGATCATAGTGCTGGTGCACGATAGTAGATTCGATAGTTGCGGTTATCGCAATTTTTATTAAGCAACTCACGATCCGCGCCGCTCCTTGATCTTTCTAATTTTTTTTAATCACCCAATGATCTTGTTGCCGCTGGTTTCGACTTGTGGGCCTCGACTTGCGGAAACTGCGCAAGTGGTGTGATGTTGTTCGGGTCTAGGTCCAAATCGGCCTAATCTGGAAGGCATCAGTCCACTTTTGACCACACGAAGGACGACTTTGTCTTAGGACCCAAGGAAACATCAGAGTTGAACATGTGATCACATACTACATAGATCCCTCATTACCCAGAACCCGCGCGTCTTTGCTGTCCCGCAACCCAAATCCGACATAACAGCCTGCGTGAAAGCTGTCCGGCATCTCAAGTCGACCTTTGAAGACTTACGCCACTTTGACAGCAATACCTGACGATCTCAGCACCATCCTTTGCGATTCATCACCTGGAACAGCGCTTCATGGGAGAGTCCTCGTCACTGCCACAGCGTTCAGAGATCAAAAACTCCACCATTCCAAGATTACCGTTCAAATATGTGGTTCACCCGCGGCTTCTCCCTCACAAACTTTGTCATCGGGACCTCGGCGCTTTCCTTTCAGGTATTTATTTTGCACCCATGGCATGAGCAATTAGACGAGGAGTTTAAAGAGCTACGAAGCGAACATGCAAGATTGCTGGACGAGACGCATAAGCAGCATGGACTTGAGTTGAGGAGGATTAGGGAGCAGCTGGAGGAGCTGAAGGCGCAACGGGGTGGGTGGTGGCGATGAGTTCCACAAATGGAAAGTGTTGGGAGATGCGTTCAATGCGAGCCATATGACACGTGAGTGTCATGTATTTTGGTATGTGGAATCGGCGGAGTATATACCTCAGGCTGACTCGAGTACAGGAAGCGAACAAATATATGAATGCAAAAATTTGACTATGCTATGAACAAGGCCTGTTTCGACAAGTACGTGCAATGCTTGCGATGTTAAGCGCCGTGTGCAGTCCGTTGCTGCTAGTATCTGCCAAAATCCCCATCGACAATCAGCTTGCTTAGTTCTCCCGATACTTCGTATCTTCCCAGCCAAGAATCTTGTCCGAGACCCAAAAGATGCCAAGCATCAGGAATGGAACGAGGATAATGATGACAGCCCACCATTTCACTGGCATTGAACCAGCCTTAGCTTCTGCAATGATGATACGCTCCTCGTGCAGATCAGCCATTCGAGCCTTCGTCGTCGCAGACAGTCCAGGCTGACGCCCCAATCAAGCCCCCTTCTCACGTTGAGCCGCATCGTCGTGCTTGAACTTCTTCAGACCCCGATTGGATACCTGCATCTGGCCTTCGGCGATCATGAGATTGTACGACTCCTTAAGCTCGCCAAGTGACATTGAAGGCTTCGGCGTCTGTTGTGTCTTGATGGGTACCTTTGGCTTGCCATCGGTCCTCCTGAACCACATTAAGACTTTTCTAGAGATCGTGGCGAAAAGCACGTTGGCGTTTTGTCGAAGCGTGCGGGTGTCTTGCTCATTTGGCTGGATGACTGCGTTCTCGGCAAAGGAAATCTCAACATATGCGGCGTCCTTCTTCAGCCCAGAGTGCTTCGCAGCTGTTCAATTCTCGTGGCGCTTGGCATGACCTTTAGAGATAGGCCTGGGGGCGGTATCGTGGGCGATAGCGGTGACGGTAGCGTTGAGGGTGGGCTCTCCTTCTTCACGGATGGTATCCGGGACGGTGGCGGCGGCAGCAGCAGCAGCAGTGGCAGCAGCGGCAGCGGCACGCTTCTTTGCGGCGTTTCGCTGTGCCTTGCTCCGCTTCTTCTTCTGGCGGGCGACAACGAGCTCGGGCGAAGAAGCGGTGACTTCTTGGGCAACTTCTGTATCGTCATCGTCAACAATCGCATCGTTGAGAACCTCCTCAGCATTGATACACTGGGTAAGTGACCTAACAGCTGTCGAGTTTGGAGATACTTGTTGACCTCTGCCATTGTCCCCGACGGAGATTGATGCTGCTGGAACTTCTTCGGGGGTTTCAAAGATCTCCAGAACATCTCCTTCAACATCTTCCTCGTTATCAGTGTCTGGCTCATAATCGAGGTAGTCGGCAACGTTGATGCTGTCCATAAATTCCTCATCAACGCTCTCGGATGAGTCTTCGGACTGAGGAGCTACTACCATTACGGGCTCTGCCGGTGACGCAACGGTTTCGGGCGATTTAGTCGAAAGCACCTCTTCGACTGTCACGACTGCAGCCTTATTTAAGGAATCGAGGATGCTAAGCTGTCTTGGGTCCATTGGGGGCGCCCCTTGAGCATCCAGAACGGATGCCGGCAGGACTTCAGTCTTTTCGGCGATAGCGATCGGAGGATCATTGGTAGCCGGAGAGGTACGTACTGCTGATGATTCGACATCTTGAACGTCGATCTGGGGCTTTTGGAGGTCGTCAGGCTCCTCCGGGGTTGTGTTCAACGCCTCTTCAATTAGAGTGGAGGATGTCACCTTCGTCCGCCGGGCACGTTCGGCCTCCTCGTGGCGACGCTGAAGCTCTGCAGCAGTCACAATACCGTAATCAAGTGGAAGCAGCCCAGCAGCGTTGCGAGCCTGCGCCTCCTCTTCATCATCGTACATTGCCTCATAGGCAGCCTGCCACTTGTGCGATTCGATGGTCGGAACCTGCTCGATCCAATCATCCCAAGGGTCTGTTGTTGCAGCAGCTGCTGCCGACTTGGACACTTCAACGGCAGGCTCTGAAGATGCTGTAATGGAAGACGCAGTGGCCGCAACAATTGCACCAGTACCCTCAATTCTCGCGGCCGACGCGGCTTCAGACATCCCAGAGGTCTCATTAGCGGATGCAGCAGCAGTCTCAGCGACAGGCTTGGTTGTCTCTGGACTTCTCATGTGCAGGTCTGGCGATGAAAGGATTTCGGTGGTCGGGGCGACAACTTCAGCTTCCGTCTTCTCTTCGACCTCGGTACGAGCCTCACATTTCTCAGTGACAGTATCTCCCTCCTTCTGTGAGACAGTATTGTTCTGCTCTTCCGTGGCTGTGGTGGCCTCAAGAGCATCGTCGGACATGATCTCTGGCGCAATGCTTGTGCCGAAGACTACGCCAGTTGCAGCGCCATCCTCTCCCAGAAGCTGGGAGCCTCCAATGATTTCCCGTGCCGCAGGCAAGACAGCCTCCTCCTCTTGACCAGGCGCATCGTCATTGGGTCCTTCAACCACCTTCTTGGTGTCACCAGTAGCCTCAGTTTCTACAGCTGAAAGTGCTGGCTCGACCTTCTTGTCACTTGACATAGGCGCCGTGGGCTCTGCCGCCACGGTGTGCTTGGCTGGTGTGAACTTAGCGCTACTGGCCTCTTTCACGGCGACTTTCCTCTTGCGCTGATTACGCTTTTTCGAGTTCTTGACTTCATGCCAGCCTTCTTCAGCGTCGCCCTGCTCAGTTTCGAGCAAAGCTTGAGCCTCCGCGTTCTGAATTGCCTTGGTTGCAACCTCCTTCTCTTGAGCAGCTTGAACCTCAGCTTGTGCAGCCGCCGCCGCCGGCTCCTCTTCCTCTTCCTTCACGTCTGCCCAAGACAAGTTACGGGGTGAGGGATATAGAGACAGCAGGGCCTCAGTGTGCGTAGCGGGCTTCTTGGCAGGCGGGATAGGCATGGGTCCAGATGAAGCGGGTGCAGGCGTCACAGCACTGGTCTCTGGAAGCTTGGAAGGAGCTGCAGGTGCGGCAGTAACAGGCCCAGTGAGCTCAAGGTCTGCTATAGCGGCATTGACGACGGGTGGAGGCGCGGCTTCGACATCTACAGAGAAGTTAGCAAAACATGCACAAGGATGGGCGACACAATGTTCGCAGCTCAGCCTGTCTGTGCCAACATTGCCTCGAACTTGAATGAGGGCCGCAACCATACCTTCTCGGGTACCATCATCTCCGATCTCCAGCTCATCGGCTTCACCCTCGATCATATGATCAGGAAGCTCTTCGTAGATGGGAACGAATTTGTTTGTAGAGGACATTGCGAAGGGGTCCAAGGAAGCAAGAGAATCCAATGAAAATCTTGTGGTGGTCGGCGAAGATGGCAAAAGACTACGTTGACAAGGCGGTGAGAATCTGATGTCAAATCGTTGGAAAGTTGCAGAGTGTAGAGAGAGAAAGGAGCAGCGCGTGCGGCCAGCTGATATACTCGCGAAGACAAAAGGCACCTTTCACCTGGTCTTCGAGATCTAATGACACACTTGAAAAAAGGTCAGGAACTATCCCAACGCGAGGGCCTTTCACTCGCCCCACTTGAGCACGACAAGCGCTGTGAAAGGGTCCGGTACGATATTGATAAGTATATAGGTGAAAGCCAGGTTTCCACAGGGGTATCGTCTGAGAAGGGAAGTATGTTATAGGAAATGAATAGCAAACTTGCCGATCGTCACATGGCCGTGAGATGCAGACAAACACACATGATGAGTACATCGAAGCAATCCGGGAAAACGAAATGTAGAAGCAATGTGTGACATGAACATTCCGCTGGGTATCGCGACAAGAAAGTAGAAACCGGCTGACGTGGTTGGCAATAATCACAACAGACTAGGGAAGCACTGGGATCTTCTGAACCCACTCTGGAAGCTCCCAGTCCGGATGCAGATGCAATAACTGAGCCCAAGAATATCGCACCCAGGCCAGCTTGGCTGCAAAGTCAGAGATTGAGAACTCACGCAGAGCACCACCGGGTCGACAGTGATCCCTGAAGATATCTTCGAGAGCTGCATATCTGGTGAGCATGCTGTAGAGTAGAGCGACGGAGGGGGTAGACTTACAATCAAACGACTGCAGGGCGTCAAGCAGCGCCATCTCCTGTTCTGGTGTCCAGTCCTTACCACTCGTTATGAAAACAGAAGATGGTGGCGGCGCACTACGCTTGCCAAAGAACGGCACACGCTCAAATGAGTCTCCGTTGGCATCGGTCTCTTTTAAATCAGGAGGCTCGACGAATCTGAGCCATCGTTGACGATATGGATCCGTTTCGTAACGCATGCGTGTAATGTGGAGATCTTGCCAACGCTTCCTTCTCACCCTCGCAGAGCGAAGCGCTTCTTCCCGCCTGACCATCTCCCGCTCTTGTCTTTCCCACTGTCGCTGAATCTCGATGCGGGCCTGCTGATCTGATTCTGCCCTTCGGAGAGCATTCAGCCGTTTCTTGAAGTGCTTCTCGACGAAACGAAGAGGTGCAATCAGATCAATCTCAACGCTCTTGATGAGCCTGTCGCCTGGCCTGTGTCCTTGAACTTTGACCTTCCATGAATCCATGGTATCCTTGAATCTCAGCATCTCGAGGATGAAGGGATATAACACCTCCATAGCACTCAGCGACTCCGTGACGTCACCGTTTTCTCCTTGCTCATATTGAAATTTCTCGTACATGGCTTCGAGGAAAAGAGTCAACGTCCGGAAGAGATAAGCAAATGCATCGAGCTTGAAGTCGGAGCGGGTGTCCTCTTCAATTCTTGAACCGATGCTGGCGAGACGACGTACAAGGACATCTCTACAGTCTGTAATGTCATCGTATGAGCAGTCTTGCCTGCTCAGCGTGCCACGTGCCCTGTCACAAAAGCGGTCAATCTTCCGCGCAAGCCCTACAGAGCATACTCCTGATCGCTCATGACCATTTGCAAAATCAAACACTTGTTCCAGAGCTGGAAGCCGTATGCCCGCAGCAGTGTCTTGATCGTCGATCTGCTCGTTCGCGCCGTGGGCATCTGCGTCTTCGGTTTCTGGTGTTTGACGATTGTGAACATCGTCATTCTTATTGCGTCCTTCTTCACCGTCTCCACTATCAGCCTCTCTCTGCGACCTGTTTTGCCGGCCATTCTTGGGAAATTGACTCGTTGCTTGCGTAGCTTCCTCGTGGGCCTCGCCGTCGGGCTCGGGGACTGTACTTGGGTCTTGGAACGGAATACGGATCTGCCTATTCGTCTTCCCACGCTTGGTTGCAGAAGAAGCTACTAGAACTTTAGTATTCCCGGATGTGTGTTGTGCAGCTGCACCTTTTCGCACGTTCGCGGGCGTTGAAGAAGTCTCAGGTGCGGTTGCAGAGTAACCTCGAGCCTGAGAGGAGCGTGTTTGTCTAGCGCTAAGAGGTGCCTCGACGCGCGGTTGAGAATCGACGTGTTCTTGCGCAGCCTGCTGCCTCTCTCGTCGCCTGATCTCTCGTGGATCTTGGGGAGAAGTCTCGTGTGCTCCTGATGCATCTTGACGTGTAGTGGCGACGGGCGGAAGCGTGTCCTCCTCGAATTCGGGCTCATCGGGGCTGACCATCTTCGGTCCCTTTAACTTCTTGAGCTTCTTTGTCGGCTTTGATATCGCACCGGTCTCACCATCGGTATGCGTGTCAATGCCATGCTCGGGCCGACCTTTGCGCTTAGACTTCATGACAGCGGCAAGTCGCTGAGTCTGCATGTTCTGCACCACGGCGTCACGGAATTCGTTATCCACTTCAGCAAAGGCGATAACCGACGGTTGAGATACTATGCTTCCACCGCTCCTCAGTGGTTGACCTCGGCCCTTCTTGGGCTTTTTGAACAAATTGTCCTCCGGAACTACTATCGTTTTGTGGTCAACCTCCCCATCCACCATTTCTGCAGCTGCAACAGATGTCGCATTCTCGCCGCTCTGACGTGGGGATGCTTGCGGTTTCTTCAATGCCGAAGATGTGTCCTTCTCGACGGGGAACGGCGCCAACAAGGCAACTTCTTCAGGCTCAATTCTTCCCGCAGCAGTAGATGTCACGTTACTACCGCCACGCTTTGGTCGCCCTTGTTGTTTCTTTGCGGCCGATGGGAATTCTTCGCGTGGCACGAGAGGCGATGTAGGAGCATCAACGATGTCGTCATCCCCAAATGCCTCCGTTGGAGCTGAGACGTCTAGGCCCTCAGGGATCTCAGCAGATGCATCGTCTTTTGGCTGGACTTGGCTTGTCTCTAGGACAATATCTTCTTCCTCATTCTCGGAATGGGCAATCCGTGGAGGTAAAGAGGCCCTCTTTTTCTGCGGGCTCGGTCCCAGATCGTACAGTTGCTTGCCACGAGCCTTCTTCTGCGAGCTCTCAGAAATTAGGTCTGCCAAGCTTGCTCGTGGCAGCTTCCCCTTCGTCGCTTTCAAAGACTTCAGACGTCCAGTCTTAGCCAGCGCGTCAGCTCTTGCTGCTGGGGGCATCAACGATATAGGCAATGCGCGCGCAGCATTGAGGAGGTTTGCGCCGTGTTGGGCAGTGATTGAGCCTGAGGGTGGTGCAGCAGCTTGGCGCCGGACAGGACTACTGGCTTCGGCGAGGAGCTGCTGCGATGCGGCTTCGCTATCAAATGAGGGTGAGGATAGAATGACGAGAGCTGTAAAATCGTCAGCAATGTAAACAAAGCCAGCTGGATGCGCCGGGACCAATACTCGCAGCTCTCGGAGCCATGATGCGTGAATGAAGCTCTGCGCGACCGCACACAGCTTTTAATTCCTCATCGTCGAGAAGATGAGACGAAAAGACCTCGCTGCAAGCCTCAGGTGTGGGGGGAAGGAGCTCTGACCCCAGGAGGCAGTCGCGGTGCGGGACCGCCCTAGCGCGAACCAGCATCGTTGGCAGGCGCGAACCGCCACCCAGACGCGCCGTCACATGCCCTGCAGCAACTATCACATCAACGACTCAACACCAACATGTCAACAAGCATAACCCCAATATCACCAACACTCACAGTACTAGATCCTGCACAAGGCCATGCATTTAAAACCCCGAAAAAGTGCATCAATGACGGCGATGATGTCACATTCTTCCTCTCCTCCAAAGCGTACGCGGACATAATGACATTCATATTCCAGCTGAATACGTCAATGATCCCACGGAAACTCACAAACAAAGAGAAAGGAACAACAACAGTCAAGGAGTGGAGTTTGGGCGACGGTTCGGTACCGTACCCGCCCGTAGTGCAAAACCTCGCCAAGCTACTCGAGGCACTGACGTCGATCATCGACGAAGCGCCGCCGGACACCGGACCACGACGCTTCGGCAACATAAGTTTCAGGAAGTGGTATGATATTGTAAGAGAGAGGGCGTCGGACTTTCTCGATACATATTTGCCAGAAGACGTCCTGTCGTACAAATCCACCTCTGACGTCTCAGCGAAAAGCGAGTTGGAAGCGTACTTTGTCGGCAGCTTTGGTAGCTCTCAGCGTCTTGATTACGGGACCGGTCATGAATTGTCGTTCCTCGCATTCTTGGGGTGTTTGTGGAAGCTCGGTGCGTTCCCTGCGTCTGCCGACGGTGACCAAGAGCGTGGCATTGTGTTGGGCGTTGTGGAGCCGTATCTGGTCCTCATCCGGCGGCTGATTCTGACCTACACGCTGGAACCTGCTGGGAGCCATGGAGTGTGGGGTCTTGATGATCATTCGTTCGTGTCGTATATCTTCGGCAGCGCGCAGCTGTCCCCACCCATCTCAACACCTGCGGACGTCGCAACTGAAGGCTCGCTGGAAAGTGCGCCAAACCCGGGAGACGTGGCGAAGGCCACCGCTGTACAAAGGGAGAGGGGTAGGAACATGTACTTCAGCGCAATCGGCTTCATCTACGACGTCAAAAAAGGCCCGTTCTGGGAACACAGTCCGATACTGTACGATGTGTCCGGCGTAAAGGCTGGGTGGGCGAAGATCAACAAGGTACGTACTGAGCAACTCATAGGCTTAGGTTGTGGGAAGATATTTGGGACCACGGCTCACAACTACAGGGCATGATCAAGATGTACAACGCAGAAGTCCTCTCCAAATTCCCCGTTGTCCAGCACTTCCCCTTCGGCTCCCTCTTCAGCTGGACCCCCGACCCCAACGCACCCAAGATCCAAGCCAGCGTGCATACCTCTTCACAGCCGAAAGCCGTCACACCATCCAACTCAGCCCCCACAGCACGTCGAACGGGGCCCTCAGCAGCGTTACGAGATCCCTTGGCAGAATCGAACATAGTGCCAAGGACCTCGCAACCGCCTCTCCGCGATCCCCTTGCTGGCGGAATGCCAATGACAGCAGCACCATGGGCAATAGCATCCGGGCCGCATGTCCCCGCGGGACCCAATCAGCCTACCCGAGCGCCCTGGGCGTCAAGCACGAGAGCGCCGCCGCCCCCACCAGGAGCAAGCACCGCACGCCTGCCACCGCCCGGCGAGGGTACAGCCGCACCGTGGGCATCAAGTACTAGACTCCCGCCTCCGCCTCCAGGAGCAAGCTCGGCACGTCTAACTCCCCCTGGTGCAGGCACAGCTCCGTGGGCGAGAGGCGGAGCAGACACAAGCGCACCGGCACCGAGACAACCGTAGCTCCATACACTGGGGAAGTGTGTAGATTGATATCCATTGACATAAACCCTTTCCATGTGTCTCCCGAGAAAACAGGTATCTGTTCCATTCGTGCATCAGTTGTCTAAACAACTACCAAACCCGTCATATTTCTTCCACGCGTGTGCATGATTTCATCTCCGTTATCCACAGAGTTCCGTTCTGCTCGCACCGCCGCTCCTCGCAATCCCCTCTTCTTCCACCACACACCCCACGCCAATCGCAACAACAGCACACTACACCACCTCCCTCCACCAACCACCCTACCAAACCATGCGCATCTGTCTTCAACATCTCCGCCGCGGCACACGGGCCAAGAATCCACCTCACGCACTATCACGCACCACCCCACACGACACCAGCTCTCCCAGCCTAGAATTCTTTACACATAAACACCTACCCAGGCACCAGCTAATCCCTACTCCTCTCTTTACAGGCGCATAAAGTCGCGCAATTGATAACATCTATTGCCTGCCTCGCCAGCCGGGTCCGGGCACGAAGAGCAGCGCAACGGGGGGCGATGGAGATGCAGGTCTACTCTACTCTCCTCTACTCTAATCTAATCTAGTATAGTTGAGATGTTTAGTAGCTATAACAATACAGAGGTGGTGAGAATTGACGTGGTGAGGGAATACGCGGGCTGGGCTGGAAGCGCACAGCAAGTGTAGAGTATTAGACCGCACTGCGAAGGAGGGAGATGGGAACGCGGGGTTGAAGCGCTGGTGCGGAGGGCTTTGGGGAGAGTGGAATTGGCGGGGGGTGAAGCGTGTGCTTGACGCACGCTGGGTGGTTTGCGTCGTTGCTCCTGGTCTTTTGGGAGGGTCAGGGCTTTGATCAGGGGCGGAGGGGATCGGCTTGTTGTAGTTGGTTCGAGGAGGGCGGTGTGGGGTATGTGGTTTAGTTTGTCTATGGTGGTGTATCATCTTTTGTCGTGGGACTGGCGCCGCCGGTGGTGTGTTGCGGGACAGGTACAGTTCCACTCCTAACTCCTTCATCTCCTAGCTCCTTCAAACCCCCGGGCTGCTCTTCTTCACCTAGCTGCTCGCTTCACACAGCTACTCGATTTGCCCTACTTCGCCTCCCCACTCCCATAAAACCCCCTATCCAACCTCCTCAGCGCCTCCTCAGCCTCACCCCTCGTCCGCGCGCTCGTCGCGGGCAAATCCCGCATAACCTGCTGCACCAACTCCTCCAACGCCTTTGGGTTCGCGCCATTCAGGCTCGCCTGCTTAAACGCGTCAGCAGCCTTGTTTGTCGCCTCGACGAGCTCTGCTTTCTTCTCGACGGAGGCGTGGGGGAGGGTGTCGAGGACGGACTGGAGGTGTTGCTGGTTGGGTGGAGTGTCGGGGGCGGGTTGGAAGGGGGGGAGGGGTTGTTGGTGCGGGAGGCCTGCGGACGGGGCCTGGGGTTGGCGTTTGCGCAGCATGACTTGGCCTTTGCCGTCCATGTATGTTTCGTAGCCTTGCTGGTCGAGGACTTCGTCGGGGACTTTGACGTTGACGGGGATGCCGGCTGTGCCTGCTTTGTCCATTTTGTCGCGGAGGCTTTGCTCGACGGGTGTCATGCCCTTGGGGCCGTCTTTGCTTTGGTTGTAGGTTTCGAGGGCGCGGATGCGGTCTTGGTTTTCGCGGTTGTTCTCCATGAGGAAGCGCAGGCACATGATGGCGTGCTCGCGTATGTAGGGGTTGTGCTCGTCGTAGGAGCAGCAGTTTAGTACGGCTTCGATGCCGCCGAGGGGCCGGATTTGGTTCTGGACGAGTGTGTTTTTCCAGACGAGGCTGGAGAGGACGAGCACGGCGAGCTTTTTCAGGTTGCGCCATTCAAAGTCGGACGGCTCGTCGGCTGCTTCGTCCATGTACGGGCGTGGCGGGGGCGACGAGGGCGGCGGGATGAAGCTCTCGGCCGGTGCTGGGGCAGGGTCGTAGGGCCTTTCGACGGCGACAGGTGCTGTTTGTGACTGCTGCGGGCCCGAGATATCGACCTCGACAGGTGCAGGTGGAGGCGCCGAGTGTCGCAGCGGCGGGACGCTGAGCTGTCCTTTTGGTATGGCAGCATCGAGTTCCTTGAGCAGCGTGACGAGCTCGTTTGCAATCTCCCAGTTGGAGAGCATCCGCTTCCACGTCTCGTGCTCGGTCAGGATGGCGAAGAACTCGAGGTACTGGTACACGCCCTCGTACATGCGCTCCATATCCCACAGGTTGAGCGGGAAGTCCTCGGGCTGTGCGTGGCCGGCGCGGATCTGGCCTTGCAGGAAGATGAGCGCGCAGGTCTGGGGGATGATATGCCGCCGGAACTCTGTGAGCAGGAAGTTGACCATGTGGACGTCGCCTTGGTCGACTTGGGGTGGCGAGGATTTGGGCAGGCCCTTTGCGGGCTGGGCGCGGGCTTGTCGTGCGCGGAAGATGTTGGTTAGGAGCTTCATGATGACAGCCTGTGCGGGTGAGATGATGTCTTTCGATCTAGAATTGTCAGCGCCATCCAATATGATTTGGACTCGACTCACTCAGACTCCCTAAAGGCGTGGTAGGCGAACGGCAGAAGCTGGTTGGCGAGAATGGCCTCCATGATCTTGACCATGAACTTGAAGTAGAGCTCCTCCTCCCTCAAGTCCCAGGCAGCAACAAAGATGAGAAGCTCTCTGAGCAGATTCCGCCCATTGTCCTGCGCAAGCAGCAAGTGGCAACGCACACCATGCATGCTCCTCACACTACTAAACACGGTCGGATCGGAGTGGTAGCCCGGCTGGCCCTCTGTTGGCTCCACGATGCCTCCCATGATGATCATGGGCAGGACCTCGATCTCAGTTGGGCCCAGGATGAGCGGCACATCAGTGAGCAGGCCCCTGCCCTCGTCGCCCGGGATGTCGTCCTCATAGTCATCGTGGTCATCGTCGTCGTCCGGAGGCGGGGAAGTCGGGCTCGCTACATCGCTGATTAGCCCAGTGCGGTCGGGGTCAGGCTCCAGACGCTTCAACAGGTCGTCCTTGCCATTCTGCAGGATCTCGGCGCCGAAGGAGGGCGGGTAGGTAACGCGGAAATCGATCTCACCTGCCGGGGGCGACCGCTTGATGCTGGGGTCGAGCAGCGAGTCAGGGTTGTCTGGGGGATGGGTGGGTGTGTCTGCGAGCGTCGAGTCATCCGGATTCATAGCGATGCTCGAGCGCATGCGATCGACTTCGACCTGGAGCTGGTTGATGCTCTTGGCGAGGGCCTGGACGCTCTCTTCGTTCTTGGCGTGCTGGTCGACAACCTTTTTGTACGTCGTCGACTGGGTGATCTGGTCGCGGTAGCGAGCGACGACGTCGGCGTAGAGCATGTTCCATTTCTGGGGTGGTCAGTATAGTGCATATAGACGTAGCCAGGAATACAAACGTTTTTTTCATCCTCGCCCATGGTCTGCCAGCGCCGCCGGCACTCTGCTGCGATGTCATTCGCGCCGGCCTTGTCGCCGTGCTGCATCAGCGCCTTCTTGACCTCGTTGCCCGTCTCGCCAATGTACAGCAGGAACGGCGACGACGCAGGCTGCTGTGGGATCTTGAACGTGTCCAGACTCCTCGCCGGCTGCTGGTGCTCGGACGTGGACTCCTCGATGCTGTACTTCTTGTCGGCGCAGTCCTCGATGGTGTCCTTGATGTCGGCGCGGTCATCCATCCGGTACTTCATGTCGGCAAAGTTGGGCAGCTCGTTGTCGAGGTGGCTGTCGAACAGCTCGATCCAGAGCATCAGCTTGCGCTGCTCGTTGCGGGCGATGAGGTTGTTGAGGAACTGCAGACAGGTGATGAGCAGCTTCTTGAAGGCGTTGATGACGCCCTGCCACTTGTCCTCGTCCTGGGTGCCGGCCTCGCCGTCGTAGCCGCGGGCTGTGACGCGAACGCAGACGTTGACGAGGCTGACGATGTCCTTGTCGAACAGGCGCTCGGCGGCGAGGTTCTGCGTGCGCTCGCCCTGCACCAGCACGTTGCGCGCAATGCAGACGAGCTGGTTCAGGCGCTCGAGGTCTCGGAGCAGGCTCGGGGAGTAGCTCGCAATCAGCGGCCCGCTGAGGCCCTCGTACTCGGGGGCCGCAGGGTCGGGCTGGGCGAAGCACCGCTTCTCGAGCGAGGGGATGGCGGCCTTGATGACAGCGGCCAGGTCGTCCCAAAACTCCCAGCTCAGGCCGAGCTCGTCGCGCAGCTCGAGGCGCTTGCGGCTGTCCTCGAGCGTCTTCTTGACCACGTCGCGTTCCAGCATGCGCAGCGTCTCGTCGCGGATGTAGCCCGGGTTGCGGAAGTGGACCGTGTACGGGGCGAGGGCGAGGCGGAGGCGGGTGAGGTAGGGGCGGGCCTGGATGGCGTCGTATTCGGAGCTGTCGACGCTCTCCTCGTAGACGTCCATGGCTGAGCTTTTTCTCTCCACTTTGCTTTTTCTCTCTAGACCTTTTCTCTCGAAACCTTTTCTCTCGAAACCTTTCCTCTCCACGGGACTCTTCCTCCACTCGTCCCACAGCCTTGTCTCCCTCAGCAGGCTGCGATAGACCCAGACGCGGATCGGGGCGGGGCTGCGCAGGAGGCGAAAGACGTTGTTGTCGGCCAGCCGCTCCTGGATGCTGTGGTACTGCGCCAGCGCGACAGGCGCGAAGGCGAGGTGGTCGGGCGACGGCGACGAAGAAGAAGCCGTGGGCGATGACGGTGTGGGCGACGGGGGTGCTTCCGAGGCCGGGTCCGAGTATTGCGCTGGCGAGGACGGCGTGGGCGACAAAGGCGTGTGCGAATTGTCCAGGCAGGTGTGTTTAGTCTTGTCTCGATCCAACCTCAGCGTCTTACGACTGTCGTCGTCGTCGATCCCAGGCTGCCCGCCGCTCGTCGAATCGGAGTGGCAGGACATGGTCGCGATATTTTTGCAGCGCCGCGCTGGGGCGTCATTGCGGGGGCGCTAGGTTATCGATAAGACTCTGTCACGTCTGCTCTTGCTGCTAGTCTCTGCATTGCTTTGCTAGGTACTCTGGTAAAGCGTTACTCGCTCTACTATACTGTGATGGTTTCTGAGCCTACTACCTATCCGTGAGCTTATCTGCCCTGCTATCCTCTCCTCCGCCTCTCCTCCCCCTCCCCCACCCACCCAGCGCTAGGTCGTCGATAACACATCAGTCGCGGCTCTTGCTGCTAGTCCATCTGCATACGTTATCGATAAGGATAACTAGCAGGACAACACTCGATCAACGTTCGGCTTTTACTAGACTAGAAAAGAAGCCGTCGTGCATCATATTGTCTCGCATATTAGAATATCCTTTTTTTTACAAACTACGAGGCTTCTGTGTCCAACACGGCTGTTGTATACAGTAAGCACTTGACTACTCTTCAACACCCTTATTCTCTTACTCCCGCTCCCCCTCCGCCTTCACCCTCCCCTTCATAAACCGACTCACCCTCCCCTGCCCCCTCCTCCGCTCATCCTCCCCCTCCTCCCCCATCTCAAACCCACCCCTCTGCCCTATAAACCTGTTCCTCGCCTTGTGATACTCCCTCCTAATCTCCTGATCCAGCACCACGGGATCGAATTCATCCGGCGCAGGAGATGAAGTTGCAGGGGGGGCGCGCTCGATGATTGTCGGGGCGAGGGTCAGGCCTGCTGGGCCGGAGGGTTGAGGGTGAGAGGGGGGGATGGGGGGTGTCGGGAGGGGTGTTGTGAGGGGGCGGGTGCGCTTGAAGCGGGAGACTTTTGTGGGTTGGGAGGGCGTCTGGGGGGTCGTTTGGGCGATGCGTTCGAGGATGGTGGGCGAGATTGTTTGTGTGGGTGCGGATGGAGGGGGGGAGATGTCGAGGTCGTCGGCGAAGCGGACGCCTTTTTTGCTGGAAGAGGACGGCTTGGGCTTGGCGGCGTCGATGGTGGAGTCGAATTTTTCGTCTTTTTGGATCTTGAGCAGGCGCACGCTTTCGGCTTGCTCGACCGTCTGGTCGTCGGCGGTCTGCGGGCCGATGTTCTCGAGCATGCGCGCGTTGAGCTTGCGCTCGAGCGCTAGCATCTGCTGGCGGTAGTCGTCGGTGATGCCGGTCGCGGTGCTGCGCCCGTACTCGTCCTCGTCCTCGTCTTCGTCTTCGTCTTCGTCCTCGTCCTCATCATAGTCGTCGTCAAAGTCCGAGTACTCTGCGGTGGGGTGGTCGAGGTCGAGCTCAGCGACCACCTGCCCAACCTCAGACAGCCCGTACTGCAGCATCTGGCGGCGCAGTTCGGCGTCCTCGGGCGACTCGCCCTGTGGGATGATGGGGTACGAGGCGACGAGGTTGTCGTCCTGGTCCAGCTCGATGACCTTTGTGCCGCGCGTGAAGTTGAGGGCGTCGAGGTCGTCGTTGTAGCCGTCCTTTTCGAGTGCAGCTCTGCCTCTGGGTGGCTCGACGTCGACCTCGCTGGCGAACGAGACTGATTTTTTCGTGCTTTCGACTTCGGGCTTGGTTGGAGGCGTGGGCGATGGTTCGGCCGACTTTCTTGTGCTTTCGACTCCAGGCTTGGATGTGGTCGCAGGCAGTGCTTCTGTCAAGACCGAGGGTGTCTCTCCCCCCGCCGCCCCCTGCATCTTCTCCAGCTCTGCCTTTCTCACGCCAGCCTTGCGCAACACCTCGATGACCTCGGCCGCGCCCTTGCCCGTCTGGTTGACCGAGCTCGAGACGGCGTTGCCCTCGTCGTCCAGCTCCTCCTCGATGTCCATCATCGGCAGCCCCTCCTCATTATCCACGCCAGGGTCGAGCAGAACATCAACGCCCGCCAGCTGCTTCTCGGCGGCATCGAGCTGCCTCTCGACGGCGGCGCTGTTCTGCTGCACGTAGTCGATGCGGCGCTGCACGCGGTCCACGACCTGGTCCGCATCGCGGCCGGAGCCAAGCAGATCGGCGACCTCCTTCTCGGTCAGCAGCGTCGCGTCGAGGCCCCGCGCAATCTGGCGCACGTCTGCGGGCGACGGCGTCGAGGCGCTCTCGACCTCGTCCCTGAAGAGCGTGTACTCGGCCTCCCAGGTGGTCCAGTGGTGCAGCGCGGCGGACAGCTTGTCGACGCTGTCCTGCAGCTGCGCGCGCCGGCGCTCGATGCTCTCGAGGGTGCTCTGGGCGGCGGCGGCCATTGTGTCGGCGGGGACGGGCGGCGGTTTGCGCGAAGGAGACATTTTGCCGCGGAGCAGACATTTTGCCGAGTGAGACCCTGACGTCGCGTCAGTTGCGGAGCTGACTGACCTCACTTAATCTCGACCATCGACCATGTAGACGCGCCCTCCTTCGTCTCTCTGCTGCCGTTCCTCGTGTCTACAGTCGGTGATTTCTGAAGCGATTGCTTAGTCACCACACCTCACCTCCACTCCTCCTCACCCTCACCGCTCCCACCCCCATCGCCGCCATGTCCAAAGCCGCACGCCCCGGGGCGCGTCAAGGCGAAGCCGGCGGTGCGTCCCTCTCCCAGTCCCTCTACACGCTCTCGTTGAAGCGCTCTCCTCCCCGCCCCCATGGCCCCACTGACGCCGCCTCAGACGTGTGCCCCGTGTGCAAGTCCAGCCGGTACCTGAACCCGCACATGAAGTTCCTCGTGAACCCGGAATGCTACCACAAAATGTGCGAGTCGTGCGTGGACCGCATCTTCAGCCACGGCCCCGCCCCGTGTCCCATCGCCGGCTGCGCGCGCACCCTGCGCAAGGGCCGCTTCCGCGAAGCCACCTTCGAAGACCTCCGGGTCGAGCGCGAAGTCGACATCCGCCGCCGCGTCGCGAGCATCCTCAACAAAACCGCCGACGACTTCGACACACTCAAGGACTACAACGACTACCTCGAGACCGTGGAGGAAGTCACGTGGAACCTGATCCTGAAAATCGACGTCGACGCCACAAACTCCCGCCTGCAGCGCTGGGCCGACGCCCAGGCCGCAGAGACCGGCGCCCGCCGCACTTTCGAGCCGGACTCGGCGCCTGCCGCTGCAGGCGTGGTGCTCAAAAAGGGCGGCCAGCGCCGCGCGGAACTCGCACAGGGTCACGCCCCGGACACCCCCGACACGCGGGATAAAGGCTTCTCCTTCACCGGCCTCAAGAAGCGCATCAAGCCGCCCCCCGAACCGCCCTTTGACCCCTTCGACGGCTGGTCCATTGCACCGCAGCTGTACACTGTCCGGGCTGACTACGACGCTGACTGGCTTACAAGACACAAGGGGAGTGTCGAGCAGGCGGTCGGCGGGTACCAGTGGGCTGATTTCTACGGCCGCGCCCTGCAGGATGCGTTGGGCGGGTTGACCGTGTTTGTAGCCGAGGAGATACGGGCGAGGGATGTGGGGTCGATGGATGCGCCGGTTGGGACTGTGAAAGCTGCGACGGCGGCGGTGGGGGGGGATGTGAGTATGGACTATGTGTTTTGATATGATACCCGGTTTCTGGCTGTGGATGCATGGGCGGCGTTTGAATTCGGTATTTAATCAGCGATTGCCTTGTATATTTGAAGTCTGCGTTTTCCCGCCAAACAAGACGATGCTTAGAAAAGGATCTCTCCAAGTCAATCGCACAGACATGTTCAGCTGGCTAGCCCACCCAGCTACGAATCCTTGCCGGGCTATTAACTTCATTCCCGCGTGCACTCATCCACCAGAAAGCCCGCTGAGCTTGTGACAAGTCTAGTACTCAAACCCCTCAGACACAACCTCCCTCCCCCCCAACCACCCCACCACCTCCCCCCTCAACCCCCTCCCCGCACACACCCACCACCTCTCCGCCTCCACACCCTGCACATCCGCCCTCCCCAACCGCCTCATCTCAACACGCACACCCAACCCCCTAACCTCATCCCACCCCTCATCAGCATCCACACCCCCCGAAACAAACACCCTCGCGCACACCGCCAGCTCCGGGAACCGCGCCAGCGTATCCCTCACGAGCCCAACATCCGCCGCCCGCACAGCCCAGAGCAACCGAAACCTCTCCGCACCCAAGCTCAAACCCGCCATCTGGCCAATCAGAGGCGTAATCCCCATCCCCGCCGCTACAAACGGCGTCGCACTCGGTCCATCCTGGACGATGCGGAACTCGCCGCCGACGCCGAGGATGGGAACGGAGAACCGCGTGGGTTCCTGGTGCTGGAATAGGAGGCGGGTTGCGGGGCCGACGCGGCGGATTGTGATTTCGAATGTCTCGCTGGGGGTCGAGGATGAAGGCGTGGAGCTGATGGTGAAGGTGCGCACGAAATCGTCGTTGAGGGACTGCGGATCGTCGTTGCGCATGTGGCTGTATCCCGCGTCGAGATGCTGTTTGAAACTCAAAGCAACCCACTGTCCGGGTTTGTACGCCAGCCCGCCGCGGACGGAGAACGTGAAGCGTGCGATGTCTGGCGTGAGATTGTGTTTGGCTACTAAACGTGCGGTTTGGGTGGGGGGTGCGGTGGGGAGGAAGGCCTTGAGACTTCCTTCGGAGGCGAGCGCGCGCGGGCGCGGGTTGTAGGGTGAGTAGCCGTTGAGTTGCAGGGTGCCGCGGAAGGCGAGGCCGTGCTGGATGTGGCGGGTGGCCGTTAGGGAAATTTTGACGGCGAGGTTGGTGCCGGGCATCGTTTTTGCGGCGTCGGGGCCGATGAGGATCGAGGCGTGGCCCGTTGTGTAGAGGACGTCGCCTGTTTCAAAGTCGGGGATTGTGATGCCGATGAGTGGGTTGAGCTGCAGGTTGCCGAGGGACTGGTAGAGGCGGTTGCCCGAGTATTCGGGGTAGATGATGCAGTTGGGTGATATGACGCGGATGAAGCCTGGTGGGCCGCCGCGGTGGTTCGTATCCATGTCAGTCCCACTTGAAGTCGAGAGGAAGAACATGTCTGCTTTATCCACGAGGCTCCTTGCTTCTGGCGAGAGACTGGGTCCTGATGATAGCAGACGCGGATTGAGCAGCGCCGGGCGGAGTTCGTATTGATTCAAGTACTTTGGGCAGTTTCCGAGGCTCTGCTCGATCTTGGTGACGAGCTGGATCTGGTCCTGCGTTTGCGGCGCGTCGGCTGGTAACGACTCCCCTTCTTCGAGCGCGATGGGTATAGACCGGATGGTCCCTGCAGCCATCTTGCCCGCGATCTTGACGCGCTTGCGTGTCACAAGGTCGATGGCGAGCCCGGACACCATCTTGCCTTCGCCCTGCGGTTGCAGCATCTCGCCCTTGTCGGTCCCGCCGACGAGCGCTTGCACAACGGGGTCGTGCTTGCTGTCCACCAGCGTTCGCGTGCCAACGAAGCCGCCTCCAATGGGTTCCGAGAATCCAGGGGCGCCGCCCCAGAGAGCAGTCCACACCCGAGACTCATCGTCCAAAGCGCCAATGGCGAGGAGAGGCGCGCGCTGCAGCATGAAGGAGGCCTGTGGCGTGAGCATTGCGGACGTGGGGTTGTCTTGGGGTGGCACGTGGAGGAGTGAATGCATCTTCGATTCTCCATCATTCCAGTCCATTGCCATTGAAAAGGCCATTTTGGCCAGGAGATCCGCTGGCAGTATTGTTTGGTCCTGTGAGATCGTTCGAGCTGATCGTTGTTCCCTCTTTACTTGTGTTCACTCTTTCCTTGTGATGGACTACATGCTGAAGACGCGCTCTTATCCCATCTGCAAGCAGTGACGATGCTGACGGTGCCGGGGACGATACCCAAGATGGCGATGGATGTCGATATCGGCCTGACTAATGGTTGCCTTTCGGCCGCGCATGTTGATGTGAAGTCATGCTTAGTGGACTGCTCAGTCAGCAGATAAGGTCTGTCAGCCCTACGCAAACGCGGGGTCGCTAGCGCGGAAGGGACCCACTTGACAGGACGACGCGTGGGGTTTCCATGGTCGGTAAGCTATACAAATAAACTCTACAGAAACTGGCTCTTTCGCTTTCTTGCAGCAATCGCTACCGTCATGGTAATGTATATTCACCGTAGCTTGAGATCTAGATAACAACAACCCCTGTAACCGTCCGATGCTTGGCGTCGATTGAGGCTGAGATCGTGCGACTGAACATAGCTGAAGACGTCAACCTCAACATCCACATCATCCCTTCGCTCATAGCTACCAACTCCACGCACCCCTCCTCGCCTCAAGTCAACCGCTGCGCGACGGTCATCAGCTCCACCTCACCAACATGCCCTTCAAACGAGACCGCGTAAAACCCACAGCCTACCCCTTCCTCCCTTTCCACCTCCTGCGCAGCGCCCAGCTCGTTTCCTCTCTCATAGTCGCCTCAATAATGACCTACTTCCTGCGAGAGCTCTCCGCAAACAACTACTCCCTACCCTGGACATTCATCCTCGTACGTCACGCGTCTCAGCTCCACGGACCAGACTAACCCACCCAGCTCCTCGCCGTCTCGCTCCTCACCATCCTCGCCCTCGTGCTGACAATCACCCTGCACATCCGCCACGGGCTGAATCCCTCCATTAACCTCGCTCTCAACGCCAGTTTGGCATTGCTGTGGGCGCTGTCCTTCAGTTTGCTCGCGTGGTGGAGCGCCGCAACGCTAGCTTCTGCCTGCTCGCCTGCGTTCTGGGAGAACGAGGTTGGACAGAGCGTGTGTCGGACGTATAAAGCGCTGTTCAGCTTTGCGCTGTTGGGGCTCGTGGCGACGCTGGGAGCGACAGGGTTGGATGTCCATGTGCAGAGGAGTAGTTCGCGGAAAGGGAGGTTTCAGAGTCTGGCGTTGCAGGGGGGTAAGGCGAGAGGGGTGGATACGGATCTGGATACGGGGATTTGGGATACGAATCCTAATCCTTCTGCGTTGAGAGAGTCTGGGGGGAGGGGAGGGGAGGGGTATGCGTTGCCGGAGGAGCAGTTTGGGTATGCGGATACAAGCTATGCTGGGGCTGCTGGGCAGGTGGGAAGGAGGAGTCTGGAGGAAAGGCTGTGATCGAGGAAGTAATGCCATTTGTTTGGTACTTTCTTTTGCGTCTCGAGTGACCTTGCAGCGTTGGCCGTCCAGGTGTCGTTGCCATTCTTCTTTGCCGTAAAGTAAAGAGGGAAGAAGGGGAAGAGGCACATGAGCCTCACAGATCAGAACATGAAATGATTCTGGTCCAGCAGTCTTCTACCCGAAAGTCTCTCCGAGAGCAACAACGCTGACGCCAGAGAAATGGGAAGGCCACAAGTATCCAGCCACGATATGCATGCAAGCAGTGATTCACTGTTACTCCGACTTGAAATGCTCCGCGGTACAATTGCCATAACACCACTGAGCTGTATCAAGCCTTACTGGCGCGTCGCATCGCCCATCGAGGTAGTGCCACCGACCTGCTATCGTCACACACTGCGCGACTATCCGCAAGTCTTGGACGTCAATCTGTTGTATCAGATGCAACTCCTTGGATAAGCTACCAGCAATCAGGTCAAAATGTCTGGGATCTGCGGAAGCAATTATTCAATCAGCACGACGACTCACGCTACAATCGAGAGACTGTAACCTCCGAACTCAATACTGTTCGCAAATCTCGATGTTGAGGAGAAAATGACGCGCAGAAGAGCCAATGCAACCAAAGACGGAGAACCGTAAACATCACTGACGGAGACTATCTCGTTGTCTCGACAGAGACGCAAACAGACACGCCAATAAGGTGTGTCGCAGATCAGAGCTAGCATCTCCAAGCGGCAATTCCTGGCAAGTCCAAATTGGAAGACAACCCCCATTCCGATGGCAAAAAATTCTCCCACAAAAGAGAGTCTGAACAGCTGCTGCAACCACACGAGATACCTGGGTATCCTTGCCCGACGGATTCCGTTGCGCATCAACCCTTAATCAAAGAACACCGACGGATACCATTGAATCGCGATGGCAATGCTCAACGTCGCGGACTCATACCTCCGTCGATCTATCGCCAGTAGTCATCTCAGCCGCGCAGAGCACGAGCTCCGGGGCCTACAAATTGCACGCTATCAGGTACCGGCATGGTAATAATTTACGTTCGAGTGCAAGGAAAGCGAGACAAACGACCTTGGAGGCAGATAAAGCTTTGACGGAGGCTGCAGAAAAGAAAGATTCATGATTGAGTGCATTGGTTGCGTTGGGAGATGATGTGAACCGCGAGGATGAGGGTCGTGATGAGGGGCGCGACGATGATGAGGAGTACATAAGATGTAAGCCTTGAAGTCATAGTTAGCAAAAACAAGTAAAGAAACTATGGCATTCGAGAAGTCAATGCATTTCGATTCGTGAAAGCTATTCAGGATCCAAGGCAAATCATTGCCGCTGAAGCAAACCCAATGGCTGCCCATCAGACATGGGCGAGTACAATCTTAGTGCGAACATAGCGTTTGAAGCGATTCTGGTGTCAGATTGGAAATTTACGCATCTGCGTAGCGTTATGAGCGCGGGTGCAATGAGAGTAATTCCAAATTCTTCCGGTCCGCAGCGAAACGCGGATGTGCAGTGGACGGTTGTGTGTACTGGGCTGTTTATGAGTTTCTTATTTGAGCCGTTTCGGAGCATTGTAGATCGATCGAAGGAGGGCGAGAGCGGAGAGATCACAGTCAGATGCCTTCGGAGCTGGGAGCACAGTGTCTCGGTGACGGATGTGAGTGATATTGGACGAGTACCAGACTGAGCGAGCGCATGGCCATTCCCTGTAGCCTGAGGAAAGTGCATCGAAACCCAGAGCCTCAGACAGCGCGATGGCTCATCGAGCGATGTGGCAAGCCGTGGGAATTCACACCTTCCATGTCTTCACCCTGCAGATCGGAGACTAACGGACGTTGGTAGTTGGACGGTAGAGGGGCGACGGGGGCAGAACCGCTCTGAGCTTGGTACTTCTGTACATGCTCGTGGAAGCAGTGAAGTCCATCCATGAGGTTCTTCTTCTGTGCGACAAGGATACTGCGTCGCTCTAGACGCTCAGGCGACTCAGCTATTAAGCGCTGAGCATTGAAGGGACCTGTAGATGATTAATGACCAGGTTAGTGAAGTGTTTTCTAGGTCCTACTCACCTTGTTTAGTATCGTAGATACCAAGCTCATCTTGGAGCTGATCGCGAAGCTTCTCGCGTAACTGTTTGAAGAACTTAGACTCAATACGCATGGTAACGGAGTCATGGAAGCGGCGGGCTGCTATCATGTAGTATGTCGAGATGTCCGCGACTAAGTCGATCTCCTGAGTGTATGGCTCTTTCTTGATGAATGCCATCTTCTTCTCATCCTTGCGAAATTGCTCCTTCTTGGTTGGCGGCATCTCGTAATCGTTCCTCTCAGCATACTCGGCATAGTAAATTCTGAGTCGAGCATCAGATCGGGCTTGAGCGTATCTGTCCAATACAGCGGCTTTGTCGTTCTTGAACATATCTTCATGGAAGATGTGAGGGCCTTCGAGCTCGTCGTTTAAACTCTCTGCTGCCATCGTTGTACGTTGCTCGTGGAGGTTTTTGTCAATAATTGACTGGACGACCGCAAATGAGGACGTGTACAGCTGCGATTCCTTCCAATCTTGGAAATGGTGATCGAATAGCGTTTGGATGCGGAGCTTCAAGCGTTGCTCAAGGTCGTTAAAGAAACTATTGACGATGACTGGCCAGTTCTCGAGAGACGCAACCATCATCTCTTCACGAACTAGCGGATCAATCTGACCTGGAACACGGCTGCGGGCGGTCAGACTGAGATGCCGAGTGATTTCATCAAGCTTGAAACGCTCGCGCAAGTTCACGATGTTCCCCGGCTGATTAGCAGACGGTGAATTCGGAAACAACGCTCGAGAGGGCTTAGAGGCGGGCTCTCTTGGGGTGCGGAAGGGCGAGACTGAAGGCGCAGGGGTTGCTGGCTCGCGCTTCGGTGGCGCGTCGTACTTGTGCTTCTTACTAGGCGTCTCTGGTTGCGTATCGTCGTCCGATTCAATCACCATCGCATCATCGGCTGATTGTCCGGGAAGCGTTTGAGCATACAGGCCCTTGTCGAGGTTTCCAGTGGTCATCATGGTTGGCTTAAGCTTAAGCAACTGCCCCCATAACCCCCTTTGGCAATTCTTCCAAGCATTGGCCCATAAGACGTGTCCGTACTGTCCAGCCATCTCGCTGCGGACTTCGGTGCAAAAGTCTTGGATAACATCGGCAACAGTACGCACAGCGGTGTGAAAGGGCGTATCGGGAATGTGTCCTAGCTCCGCCTCCACTGTATTGAGCCGCTTCTCGATCTGTTGACGAATGGATGGCAACTTCTGCATGACACGGTTCCCGAGCTGGGTTGACAGGTAATGTTGCATATTGAGGGTGCCAAACCGAGACTGATAAAATTGGAGTTCAACTGCCCAGGGTGAGGCGGTTGCAAAGAAGTCGCGCTCTAGCCGACGGGCGTCCGTGTGAGTAAGACTTTGCTTGATCTCGTTTGAGTCCAAGTTCTTGACGACGAAGTACCCGTGTCCCATAGTGAAACGGCGGCCTTCCAAAATGTAGGCGAGGTCTTGAGCAGATGAGCCCTGCGGCAGGCGATCCGGCTTTGTCAGTACACCTGCACGGTCAGTATATGCGTATAAAGGGGACAGATGGATTGCGTACCCAGGCACTTTTGTGTAACTTTTAGCTCTCTTGCTAACCCAGCAGCAATGGAATTGTACGTCGTTCTCTAGGGCACAAGTCACAAGTACAAGTGCCTCTTCGTCGAGAATGTATTTCGTGACCAGAGCCTTGATCAACGGCACTGTGTATTCCTCCTCTTCAGTCTCCGCTTGACCGATCATACCTGGCAAGTCAAAGAAGCTCAGCGGCGGCAAACCCGGTTTGGAGACGGTAATGCAAACAATGTTTGGGCTAAACAGCATCCTGTGAATGCCACGGTCGTCAAAGGAGGGGTCAAGGAAAGCATGCGGGTCCTCAAGCGGGCTTAAAGTAGCGCGTTGTGCGCAACGAATGTAGGACTCAAGTTCGGCGGGGTCGGTAACTTGAACAAAGGCGGTCTTGCCAGGGACTGCAGCTGGTACCCAACCCGGAAACTCAGTGTCCTTGCCGCGGTGACTTACTGGATGTGTAGCCAAGTCATAGTGGCGCAACAACTGGATCTCAGCACGCCAAGGTGAATTCGCGTCCGCTGCTGGCTGGAGCTCGATGAACAGAGGGCACCGTGTACATGTGCCTGAGTCGCGAGGCGTCTGGACGCCGGAGATCGCTTCAATAACTGATGACTTACCCGTCGACTGTTGACCTGAGATCAGTTAATATGGCAACTAAGGCTTCGCTGCGGAGATACGTACCGAGGACGATGCACTTGGGCAGCGAGATCTCTTGTTTGTCTAATCCCAGCTTCTCGAGCTTGCGGTGCATCTATCACTCGGTTAGTTGTTGCGCTACGGCATCAGCCGCAAACGTACTGAATTGCGGAACTTGATCACGTTGTGGAAGATCCTCGCGCTTCGTGGGTGTATCCGCAAGTGGCATGTCAGCGAGACTACCATCGTCGCTGGAGGGTGATGGGGTTTGGACGATGGGGCCGCGGCCTCGATGTTGTGTCGCGCCTGCCATTGTCGATTCTTCGTAGTCGCGCCTACAGAGCCAAGTTGAGGAGGCGGGTGTATGTTAGTTAGTAGACGGAAGGCCCAGATAAGTAGGAGGCAGCAGCGCTATGGCCAACTTGGGGCAAACGGTGACTGCGAGTTCCGGCGCAATATTCGCGCATGAGGAGGTGAAGACGGCTTGGCAGGAGCAGCATCGCTATAGCTACAATACTTATGATTGGCTGCAACGAATCTTAGTGGGGCTTTAGTGTGGGGCTACACCTGCGGGCTGCAAGTCGCAGTGAAGGCGTGCTGTCAGGTGGTCGGCGCTACTCACAATATCCAGGGAACGGCCATCCGAACACTTAGAGATTGAAAGAAACAATAAGAGATGTTGAGAAGAGCAGTAGTAGAGACTTCAAACCTTAGCTAAAGCGGTATAAAACTGTGAGACTAGATCTAATGTTGCGGGCGCATTGGCGCTGAAGAACAGAGTAGTTATCCGCATCAGCTCACTTGAAATTCACATAGACGGCATGAGTGCTACCATGTGTATTATTCCGAGTGATTAGCATGTGAAAGCACCTTCAGAGAACATGTTCCAATTACTTTCCAGGTTTGTGTCTTCACGCACGTGACTGAGTTAGTCAACGCAGTGTCCCGATAGCAATGAACATTGGTACTGCGACGTTGTTCGCGAGTGCTGCAGATAAAATGCAGAGAGCAGTCTGACATGTCAAGGGCAGGATCGTATGGAAGGGATGTTGCGGAAGGGTGCTGAAAGTTAGTGTGGATGGTCGTCGAAGAGGAAGGAAGTCCCGGCCGGCGCAAATGCCGAGGTTTCTCCGTGGTAGCGCAGGGTTTTGAGAAAAGATGGAGCGCATCATCGTCACTCCCTATCTTGCAGCCGTCCAGCATCACGCCCACACTCATCTCAGATCACTCTTATTGTGTCGTCGATTCGGTCTTTATCGCCATATTGTATTGAAGATGGATCACTCCCGCGATCCCTGTCCTTGGGTCATCCTCAACGACTTTGGTGGTGCCTTTGCCATGGGTGTAGGTGTACGCGCATCTAGGATTTAAGCATCAGCTAACAATCGTCAGGCTGTTGGTGGTGCAGTATGGCACGGTGTGAAGGGTGTACGTGCGACATGCCTTGAAGCATCACTATTTCGCTGACAGTAGCCTCGCAGTTCCGTAACTCACCCTACGGCGAACGACGCATCGGCGCCATCACAGCGATCAAGGCGCGCGCACCGGTTCTTGGCGGTAACTTCGGTGTATGGGGAGGACTTTTCAACACATACGACTGCGCAGTCAAGGGCCTACGAAAGAAGGAAGACCCGTGGAACGCCATCATCGCAGGATTCTTCACTGGAGGGTCACTCGCCGTACGAGGAGGATACAAATCGATGCGCAACGGCGCGATATCTTGTGCCATCCTTCTGGCCGTCATCGAAGGTGTCTCTATCGGTTTCAACCGCATGATGGCCGACAACACTAAGCTCGAGGCGCCCCCGCCACCACCCACAGACGCCGGCGCATCGCCAAGCGGCGGTCTTGCCCTTCCTGCGTAAACATTTCCTTCGACATAATGGCCCAAAATTGGGAGTTTATATTTTCAAGACAGTCAGCATGGGTTGGGATGAGTGGATGTTATTTGGATGGTTTGCATTTACCGCGCCAGATTTGGGCGGTCGGCGTTCGCACTCTCCTCAGCTTCTGTGCTATACCTTGTATCATACCGACATGATCTGTACAACTAGCGGCGGCGTCTCGAGAAGGAGACATGAGCTCATGGAAAGCTGTTCAGCACTTCGACCCTTTGCCAACTTAAACTCTGGACCACACAATGCTGACAGTCAGGTGCATTTCCGCGAGTGAAACCGTGGCTTAGAATCGGTGTTCCTGTGCGATGGCATACGCCGTGCAAAGTCGATTTGGCACAGCGAGCTGCTGATTCGGTGTCGATCTTCTCTCCCCATTGGGACCGCGATCCTCAAGGCCGATCCGAACACCGCGATACGATCGACTCATAACTATGCTACCGGTAAGACCAAAGCGTGGAAGAACTTCGAGTTAAGACAGACCTCACACCCTTCCGGTTAAGAGCATGTAAGAGCCAGCATTTGGGCAAGCTGATGATGCTGTCAGAAGCGGTGAGACAGGAGTTGCGATACAAATCAGAGCACCAGAAGACCTTACAAAAAACAAGGAGACCCTATATCGAAAATAGCACGGCAGCTAGAAGTGGCGAGGCACAAAACACGCGTGTTCAGAAGGACCGTCAAGAAGGACGATATAGACTAGGCTGGTGGAACGACAGCTCAGGTACCGTGAGATAGGGAATCTGTATTGGAGAGTAGCCTAGCATGAATAGCTCATGCGTTTTCCAGTACCTTCGAAGCCGCCACTGTATGCCGAGCTGGTGCTAGGGCAGCGTTTACACGCCATTCGGCCTTGTGAGTAGGTTCTCCAGTATACTCTCGCGACCACTCATTTTTCCACTTATTCTCCCAGTAACTCTGTGGTAGTCCATCAAGTCCGCAATTGTCCACCGTCCACCCCTAGTGGTCTGAGCAATCTCTGCGCGCCTGCGATTGGTCTCGCATGCGGCAGAATGCGCAGTCCGCGCAATGCCTCCTCTGTATGAACGACGTTGTATCTACTGGCATGCTCAACGTCCCGCGCTGCATCTGCGATGTAGCCAGAGCCTGGGTATACTGACTGGAGTCCTTGTCGACGCGTGAGCTTTTGCTATCTTGTGTTTGTGTGTGTCCCAGCGGCGTGTGGCTTTCTAGCGCGGCGTAGAAGTGGTCAAAGGACGAACGCGTATCGATAAATGGTGAGCCGAGGACGACCGGACGAGGACCTATGGAGACAGTTGCGGGCGTGAGAAAGATATGTGGAGGAGACTGACGTTGTGGACTCGCAGCCATCAAAGTAGACCTCGCCGCATCAGGCTGCTCTTGCGGAGTATCAACTTCCACGGGCGTTGGCGCCGGCGCCGGTGAAGGAGAGCGCTTCTCAGCCTGCCTGCCGCCGACAAGGCCAGCCCAACTGATGCCATCGGATTCGCTGACTCGCCTCGTTCGTGATGGAGTATCTGGTACAGGGTCCGGCTTCTTCGCCGTGAGCTTCGTGGCCTTGGGCGTCGGCTTTGAAATGCGCTCTTCATCTCCGTCGTAGCCATCATGGTCCTCTCCATCATCGTGGCCGTGGGCAGCGCGACCGTTTGGTTGATTGCTGCGCTTCTTACGCGCATCGCGCCTAGCGACTGTCGATTGCTTTGGATTGTATCGTTCTACCGCGATTACTGTGTTCTTGACTCGCACGCCATCTATCTCGCTCAAAGCTGCCTCTGTTGCAACTATGCTTGGCAGTGCAATCATGAGCGTGGTGATCTGACCGACTGGGTACAGATTCTTCGTCTCCAGCGGCTTGTATTTCGTGAAGAGGTTTTCCACTCGCGTCACAGAATCTCGTGGCACATTCTTGACGAACAGCATCTGCTTAGCGTTGTACTTGTGTTGCATTTCTTCTTTCTGTTCTACTCTTGCGCGTTGTTCTGCCTCGAGACGCTCTCGTTGTTGTTGCTACCAGGGCTTGGGAGGTGGTTGTGGCTTTGGTTCAGTCGTGCGATTCGAGCTCCGGTTTTTAGGGAAGTGGTTGCCCATTGCAAATTTGTAAGTGAATGTGAGATGTGTTCTAGAGATGGAAAGTCGCTTGCTGACGGCAGAGTGGAAGTGAAAGGAAGTGTGCGTACTATTCGAAGCACGGCTATTGTTGTGTATTTACTAGGGGAGGTAAGGACGGTACCGGTGCTTTCCGCAAAGGCGACTGACAATTGGGACTTGGAAGGCAGTGCCTTTCGTCAAATCCTATTTGAGGAAAGAGCATCAGATCAGTTATGACCTCTAAAGATAGACCAAACAACTACAAAAGCAAAAATTAATCACTATAGGCAGCTATCGCATCGTCAAAAGATTGATCCAGGATACCTTTCCCAAGACCCAGCAGACCCGTATTGTCTGCAGTGACCTTCGCAGCCAATGCATCTATGAGCTCATCGGTGTGCTTTTTCAAAATCTTTAGATCCAGTAGTACGATGGGAGCCGTGAGTGTCTTCTTGAAAGTAGCCTACTGGCATTATCGATCAGCTTATGACTCCGTGGAATGAATGAATCATACGTACCTTCGCTTTCAACGCCTCGAGTGACGCCTGGATTGGTACGATGCCAGTGGCCAATGACCTGACAATGCTTGTGCTCTCAACTGCAGTGAAGTTGGCACTTCTGTCGGTAATGTGAGTTGCCTTCAGGATGGTGAGATCAAGCTTTGCTTCTGTCTTGACAACTGCCAGTGCCTGTGGTAGCAGACCAAGTAGAGATCCATCAAAGTTGTTGACAGCCGTCGTGAGATCCGTGACTGTGGTGTTCAGGTCGTTGATCGCAGTGAGAAGTTGCAGCGCAAGGCTTTGCTCTTGACGCGATTCGAGTGGGAGCGCCAAGCTCACGGTCAGTAAAGATAGATAAAGCAGAGAAAGTTGCATGCTGAATACCGATGATCTAAAAGCCAAGTGAATGTCGAGCTGTGGCTGCGGTGCATCAGCTAATAGCTCAGCGTCCAATGCTATTTATCTACACATCTACGTTCACATGGCACGTCTTCCATCCACAGGTTCCGAGGCCGCTCCCACATGACGATATCCATACGACCTTGAAGCGATGATCGCAGAAGTGAATGCTTGCCTCCAATCACAACCCTCGTGTAGTTGAAAAGGCGAGAATTCTCGCTGATCTTCAATTTACGAACCTGAAGCTGGCCGTTGATTACGACGAGCTTGTCCACTTCTGTACAATGTCCGGCAGCCTTGCAGAGTTCAAGGCGCTCGCCGTTACGAGGTTGAATTTCGACTAGGAATATGGCGGGGCCCCGCCTTTCACAAGTGTCGCCTCGGCATCAAATACCATCGTTCGGACACGTGCTTTGCCATACCGTCATGAATTGACTCCTATTGTAGAATAATTGCTGTACAGCCTTGTGTGCAGTTCTTGACACTCTTCTCGGGTTTGCACAGGTGGCAGGTGGCACTCAGTACGCTTCATGATCTGAAGGAGAAGTAACAGAGAAGCTTACGTGGTAAGGAGCGAAGGCGGTCAAATGGTGCCCGAAATAGCTACTGAACGTGAGCATTTGATTTTACCAAACCTCATGCAGAACGTGCAAGGTAGTTGTTGATGAACGCAGAAGAGTGCTCTCGAGATGGATACGGAGATGGAGATGATCATGGAGCGGTGGACGAGCAGGATTTCGATACAGCTAGCGTCGGTCTGTTTCTCTCGTTGCCCGAAGCTGCGCCCTCCGCCACCCTTTCGCTCACCGACAACATCTTGACAGGCTTCAATCAGACAACTCTCTCGATGCCAGCATGATCTGCACCTCACTGGCGGTATCTTTGTACCTTTGGTAACATCCCCGATGCAATCAACTCACGTCCCCCGAGCGGGGCTGAACGCCCGGAAATAGCCAGCCTCGCCAACTACCTTTGTGCCTCCCTTGCTGTCGCGACAAATATAGACACACCTGTATACTCCCACCCAGGAGCAGAACAAAGCTGGTATGGGAAACTTGATGCACGGATCGTGTGTGGCCAGCAGTATATCGGAGTTGCATCCGCGTTATAGCTAACGCATATTCTGGCTCGTCGCTCGAGTTGAGCCTGTTCAACTGACGTCGAGATGTTTGCAAAATTTGTCCATGTATTCCGGCGGCAAGTTGCCCCCTCCACACCAAATCGGAGTATTATCATCAATGTCGTCTCTTGGGTACTGCTAGCCCTCGTTATCTCCACTCTGGTCGCTCGCTCTGCTGTGAAGCTGTCAAGAAGAAGAACCCAAGAAAAGATAGTGATGCGTGATATGCTACTAGTGGCAGCAGCTGTGAGTATGATCTAGCTACAAATGATGGGTCAAGGTGCTGATGACGACCAGTTGTTCAGCTTCGGCCAGACAATTGCGGTCTCGGTACAATGGAAAGACAACCAGAGCAAGAGACACTTGCAGTCATCGTATGAAGACTCAATGTATCAAAAGGTATGCTATTCAGGTCACAGTATGGATTGCTGTCATTGATAGGACTAGGCTGCATATGTTTCCAACATTTTCTTTATTGCGAACATGGGCTGCGCCAAGATATACCTTGCTCTGCTCATGCGGAAGCTCTTTGCCGGTCGCCTCTTTGAGTATACATCCGGTATTCTCGTCTTCTTCACTGCCGGCTGGACAGTCAGTGCGATCAGTGTAACAGCTTTCCAGTGTCGGATGCCAATACCCTGGAATGTCCTAAGCAATGATTGCATCGACATCGTGGCATTCGGTAATTACCTCGCATCAACCAACATCGCTACTGAGGCTCTACTGGTGCTCGTACCGTTTGCCATTTGGACCCAGGAGACCTCAGTCGGCAATCGCCTGTACGTTTCTGCTGTCTTCTGGTCAAGATTGAGGTAAGTACTTATGTCTTATAAGGCTTGGTCTCGCTGACCGTCGCAGTATCATTATGGCGGTAGTCGTGCAACTGTACTTCTTCAATACCTGGGCTGCCTCTCCGTCTGTCGCGGAGAGCTGGGCAGTATCTTTGTGCATGCAAATAGCCCAGACACTGTCGATTGTCAGCGCAAGCTTGCCAGGCCTGCACCCGCTTGTAGTCAAAGATACATGTGATACATTGTCCAAACACGCCAACATAGATGGTCGCGATTCCCAATGGGATGCGGGGAAGTTCGGATCGTTATCCTACTCACACGTTCCTCAGCGAAGTATCGACTCGCACAACCCACTCGAGCCAGTCATATCAACGTACTGCCGCCCGCTTGCCACTCACGGCCTTGTCCGGTCATCAGCCAGCTGGGATTCGTACACCTTCCCCCGTATTCCGTCAAACATAGCGCTGCCACTCTCAGCACCAGAACCCCCTGTGAATGTGTTCAACAGGTTGATCAGAAGCTCGTCATCTCTGGATCTAGATCCTCTCGGAAAATTTAGGAATCTCGAGGAGCTAGGATGTTTGCCAGCTCCCGATTGGGAAGAAGACGAGGTTGAGAAACCCGAAGAAGACACACCTCTTGGGAGGGCGAGTCCGGAGAGAAGACCAACGTCTGAGTACATTTTTCAACGATCCAAGGTCATTTCAATGCCCGAAGATAGAAATATGTTCGAGATTGGCCGAGAGTGGAATGGATTTGTGCCGCCGCTACCGACCCCCAAGGTTCTGGAGAATCCACCAAGAGCTTTCTGATGCTCGAATCTAGGCATATGTTCGCGTCCATTGGCACTATCTCCTAGTACTTCACTACTTAGCCGACCGACGGCCGCCTTTCACTTGGAAGGACAATGCGTCGGGTGAAAATGCAATATACGCAGTCAAAACGTACTGTCAACTCTTGATCCAGAGGAAGCGCAAACTTGTTACACAATACCAACAGGGCCCAAATCCAACTGACCAATGGCTGACAACAACGATCTCGTTGAGCCGATGGACCGTGCCGAGATCGAACCTTGTGGACCCGCTGGCATCGTCAACCGCCTTGCGGAGCAGCTGGCCCTCGATGGGCGAACTTGAGAGGGAAGAAAACCATGGCTCAATGGGATCTTCGCTCTTGACAACGATCGAGAACTCTGGTGGTGAGAAGTTTCAAGAATGCGAAACTCGAGAGGAAAAGTCCCAAGGTACGATGGAAAACCTATCATCAGAAGCACCACTCAAGCATGTCCTGATCGCTTACTATGAAAATCTGCGTCGTATTCCACCTGACAGCCAATCTCGTCTGAGTTCCTTGCTGCAACAGCGTGAAGGTACTCAGATCTACGCTGAGTACAACGTGTGGCTCACTAGTCAAGGTTGGGGACTGCAACACTATTCCCTTCCTAGTAATGTCCTGGATCTCGAGATCATAAGCCTAGCTATGGCGATTGAGATAAGGGAGCTTTAGGGTACACGCCACAAAACGAGGCCAAGGAATATCGTATACTTCAGAAATCGCAAGGTGAACGGGGAGACCATACATGTTGGGTTCTTGCCGCCGATGAGCCCGCTTGGACATCCGTACCATCCCTACTGGTTGCTGGACCCAGATGTAGCTGAGGGATTTGATCGGGACGAGACCGAAGAAGAGCAATTTCGGAAGGCTCGTGAATTCCTATATCGCCGATGAGAGCGCCTGGGCACGTGAGTGTCCTTTATACTTGGCACGGCATTATCATACAAGGAAGGATTCTCATTGCTTTTATTGGCGCTATCAAGGATACCACTTGTGACTAGCCTTCGATCTTACGAACATTACTGGTCTTTCTCTAGCTGTCGCTCCCTTTATACGGTCTACCTCGCAATCCAGCTACCTTGATTTATTTACCGTTAGTGGCTCCTGATTACGCCAGCATGACCAATGTCACCGCTTGGATTTTATACCATAGCTGCTCTATACAAACAATTCAGCTTTTCATCTACCATTTGCATCATTGCTCTTTGTCGGTGTTTACTTCAGCGTCCCAATCTCGGAGCCAATGAGTGTCGAGCTTGCACCAACTCCGCGGCCGCGCGCCTGTCGTGAAGGTAACACATCGGCACATGCTTACCCAAGCGAAAGAAAGACGACTGATCTTCAAATTTCGTTCATCAGTCCGATCTTTAAGCTTCAGAGATGCGCTGGTCCCCGCTGAAATCCACCCTCTACGAAGAATAAACAGTCCCGAAAGAAAGCAACAGGTCATTATGTCTTTCGGAACTCTCTACAGCTATATTGTATGGGCATTGCTCTTTCCCGTCATCAATCCGACAAAGCCACTGATTGAGGACACAGGGTAACACACGCACCACCGCGCTACTCGCAATAGCAAAAGAAAACAATCTCGACATCAAACTCGTCGAAACGAACCCTCACAAAGGCGTCCCTGACTCCTACCTTAAACTCAACCCACTGGGGAAGATACCCACATTTGTGGATAATGATGGTTTCGTGCTATCTGAAGTGATCGCCATAGCTGTATACTGTAAGCACTAAGGACTTCAATTCCCGTGTCATGCTCATTGGGCTGACTGTGCAGTCGCGTCTCAGAGCCCCAATACCACGCTACTGGGATATAGCAAGCAGGATAATGTTAATATTCTGCGATGGATATCCTTCGCCAACAGCGAAGTGCTTCCACCCCTCGGCGGCTGGTTTGCGCCGCTGATCGGTCGAGCGGCATATGTCAAATCCCAGGTCGCTAAGTCTCGAGCGCAGACGCTGAAGGTTGTGCAAGTGTTCGAAGACCATCTGCATAGGCATACATTTCTTGTTGGCGAGTGTGTTACACTTGCTGATCTGTTTGCGATTAGTATATTCGGAAGGGCGTTCCAGTATGTGCTGGACAAGCGGTGGAGAGAGGAGCACCCGAACGTCACAAGATGGTTTCAGACCGTGTATAATGTCCCCTCCTATGCTGCGGTTGCTGGCGAGATGGTATTAATCGAGGAGGTAGTCGAGGCCGCGCGTATGAAGTACAGAGAGATTTGATCACTGCAAAAGCTGTATAGGCTCAACTTCCCTGGTAGTTCGAACATAGAATATTAATTATCGACTTAGACTACGACCGCAAAGCCACCGATGTTACCGGGTCAGCCTCTGCATGACGTTTCGGCCTGTTGAAATATACTAACTGAAATATCCCGGTCATGGTGCAACGAGGCATCGTGATATTACGAATAACTGCCTTTAGCGAACAGGATTGATCTTTTGCCTTGGTCACTCTGGTCGATTGTACTTAATTCATATGACAAGGGAGCAAGCGTCGAAGGAGCCGAACAAATAATTGTAGATCTTGTCGCACAGATGTCAATCCTCGATGAAGCTCATGTGGAGCAAGGAAGGGAAGCAGGCAGAATTTTTAGTGTCTTCGTACCAAAGTCGCTCCTTATTCAGGCAACGTTCTCCATCAGCCCGGCGCCCACGGTCCTTCCTCTCTCGCGGACAACGATCCTCATACCTTCCTCGATCGGCAGCTCACGTTCCAACTGCACGACGACACGTGCAACTTCGCCCGGCTTGACGATTCTGGGCTTCTTCTTGGTTACCTCGCCAGTGAACTTGTTTAGCTTTGCGCTCAGCGTCCTGATGCTGCCTGGACTGTTGAGTGTACTCCTAAACACCTCGACTGGCATGGGCAGTACGTGCTCGAAAGCGAGGAGCTTAGAGGTGAATGCCTTGACGAGCTTGACGGGTACTTTGGGCGAGCACACAATATCTCCCTGGCGCAAGTGAACTGGATCGATGTCTGTGAGATGAAGTGTGGGAATTTGGCCTGCGATTGCCCAGTCCACCGGTGCGTCCTGGACTTCGATCGACTTGATGGTCGCCGTCTCATTTGCTGGTAATGCAAGGATGATGTCGCCGACCTGTAGTGTACCGGTGTCGATACGGCCGGATATGCTGAGAGGAGAGCGCATGTCGCCGCGGAAAACATCAGCTACAGACAAGCGGAGAGGCTTCTGAAGATGACGCTGGGGCAGCTCAATACGTTCAAGTGCCTCCAGCAGCGTTTCGCCAGTGTACCAATTTGCTGCTGGGTTTGAGATCTTACTGACAACGTTTTCACCTGTCAGACCAGCGAGTGGAATGAAAGTGATTCGTTTCTCAGCGAAGCTGGCTTCTGTGAGAAAGGCTGTCATCTTCTTCGTGATCTCGTCGAATCGTGCTTTTGACCATGCTACTGTGTCCATCTTGTTGACAGCAACGATGATGTGTTGCATACCCATGCTTCGTGCGATAAGGATATGCTCTTTTGTTTGACCCTTAAGACCAGCCTCGAAGCTGTTCGTAGTTGAATCAATGACCAGGACAGGAAAGTCTGCTTGAGATGAACCCGAGATCATGTTTGGAATAAAGTCCTTGTGTCCAGGAGCATCTAGGATGGTGAATCGTGACTTGTCAGTCTCGAAGTAATTTGTCGCAATGTCTACCGTGACACCCCGGCTACGCTCTTCGCTTGTCTCGTCCATGACCCAAGCCAAAGCAAATGACGATTTGCCTATTGTTTCGGCCTCTCTGCGCAGTTTATCGATGGATCTTTGATCGATGACTTTCAGGTCGTACAGCAACCGGCCCATGAGCGTACTCTTGCCATGATCGACGTGCCCTATTATGATCAGCTTGCAGCACTTTCGCAAACATGTACTGCCACAGGTTGGAGCAAAATACTCACCTACGACTACAAAGTTGGCCATCCGCTTCATACTACTCTTCTGCAGCTCCTCTAACACATTCAAATTCTTGCTCTTCACCTTGGGCTCGTCGATCGCCAGCTTTTCGATTGAGTCTGCCAGTCTTCCATCATTTGTTGTAGACACAGGCTTCTTCTTCTTCGGTGTAGTCCCTGTATGCCTTAGAAAAGCTCTCTTTGAGAGCTACCGCAGATCAACGCCGCCCCGCTCCTGCGCCTTTGTTTGCCTGTGCCGCTCGTACGATGTCGTCCGGACTCGGACCGTCAAAAGGTTTGATGGCTTGGTACTCCTTGTAGAAGCTGTAGGGGACTGGAAACTCTTGGACAAGACCGGACGGCTCAGGGCGTTGTGTTGGCCCGCAAAGTACGGAAGCGAACATCGAAGGTGGAGCTCTTTGCGCAGGAAACTCGACCGTGATAGCTGGCTTGGGCGCTTCTGGCTCAACCTCCGTCTCTTCGACTGGCTGTTTTGGCTTTGGGGATGGAGAGCGCTTCCGAGCGGTGTACCTGGCGATGCGCGATGGGACAATAGCTTCTTCCACTTGTTTGGGGTTGTCTTTGCTCTTGACTGTGAGCTTGTCGAGCATAGCGACAGCTGCGTCTGTCTCGCCGTTGGCGTTCGATGCTGCGGCTGCCTCCTCTCTCTCCTTTCTGCGCTTGGCTGCGAGTGCTGCCAATTTGGAAGAGCCACCAACAAGACCACCTCTGAAGTGTGGTTCATCGATCGTAATTATGCCCTTTCTATGAATGGGGACGTTGCCCCAAGGTACGTCGGCGAAGAAGTCTTGGGCGGTCGACGGCATCGTAACGGGCGGCAGCGGGAAACTCGATGCAACAGGGAAGGCTGATTGCGCGTAGCTATACTGTTCATGAGATTGCTTACCGACTGGTACGGGTGCCTTCTCCACAGCTGCACTTGCAGCTTGGTCGAATTTCGATGCAGCTTTCTCTTTCTTTGGTGGCGCAGGCTGTTTGGGTGCTGCGGGAGCGAGCTTGTTCTTAAGGTAGCTCACGCTCTTGCTAATGTCGTAGTAATAGTGCCACAGTGCTTCTTGTATTTGCGCATCGGTGATGAAGCTGCCTGCCTCACCCAGAGCCTCCCTCGCGCTGATGGTGCTTATCCGCATCTGCTCCTTGTCGTCCGCTGACATGGGCTCTGCCTCGTCCTCCTCGTAGTAATCGTCGTCGTCGTAAATATCGTCGTCGTCATAGTCGACGTTCCGTGAGCGCTGCATCGTGGCTCGAGTGGCTTGGGCAACAACTCTGCTCTAGTGTGGCGGGTTACGTGTGTATGGTAATGCACTCCTCCAAGTGAATACGAGCCGTGGAATTTGGGGTAGGAAGATCAGATGAATGTGTAAGGACGTCAAATACCTTGCGGCAAAACAAATGTTGACTCGAGGCAATCGTTGACGTGGTTCGCGGGTGCGCCTGCCCCGCGCTAGTTCAGGGACAATGACATCAACCGTGGTAGAGCGATTTACAGACGCGTTGATTTGCTAACAACGCGTCAAACTTAGCTTCGGTGCAGCGCAACTAGTGAGAATTGTCAAGAACTTCAAAACAGATGTCTTCGATTTGCTACTCCAACGCCGGCTTGCTCAGCTTAGATCGACAACTCAACTCGCTCGTTGGCATGTACTTGGGGTATAGTATTAGGGAAATGAAAAGCGCAAAAAGACCCTTGACATCCATCCTCCTTTCGACAAGCCAGATCCAGTCTCACTATTGTGTTGTGGCTGAGGACTTGGCTACTTTTCTACAGAAGCGGTAGCCGTAGGCGCAGGGGCAGCTGCCACAGGAGCCGCAGCTGTCGCTGGGGCAGGGGTGGGCTCCGCCTTCTGCTCGGCGCCGAAATCAGGCTCATCCAAAGGGCCACTGGTAGCAGACATGCCAGGAGCAGGTTTTGTTGTAGGGATAGCAGGGACGTCTACTGATGGCGCAGGAGCGACAGGCTCGGCGGCTTGAGCAGGTGCTTCGGTGGGCTTGGCTTCGGTGGCCGCGGGAGCATCGGTCGAAGGTGTCTGGGCGGAGACAGCGGTAGGCGGTGCAGGTGCGACGGCACCAGCAGGCTCAGGCGCTGAAAGTGAGAGTCGTCAGTCTATGATTATCTTCGAGGAATCAAGAAAAGCTGCTAGAAGTCGATGAATGCAAAGCGAGAAAGAGTCGACGCGATACTCTTGCGCGGTCAAGTCGGTCGAGCGGTCAGAGACACCGAACGGTAGATTGCGCACGAGATGTGCGACGGCGGTGCAGATAACGACAGGCTGCTCAGAGAGGGCCATCGCCCCAATCATTATCGAGTGCAACCTTCTGTCGCCGCCTAGAACCGTCTCCCAAATCTTCGTCATCGTACTCGCCAGTCTGGTTGGGATAAAGAGATGTTGACCTACTCTGCGTGGCCTGCTTGACCTCAGCCAAAGCAGCAGCCTCGTCCTTCTTGGGCTCGCTGTCTACGTGTGCCGCGGCGGGAGCGGCAGCTGGAGCTGCAGCAGGTGCTGCAGCAGGTGCAGTGCCGGTCGAGGCTGGGGCTGCCTCGCTCTTTGCGGGCTCAGGAGCGGTGGCTGGCGCTGGGGCAGCGGGTGTTGTCTCCGTAGGTTTCGAGGTGCTCGCAGTGGGCTGTTCGGTCGTGGCAGTCGGCGCAGTCTCCTCCTTCTTGGCCTTCTTCTTGCCGAAGAGGCCCTTGAAGGCCTTCTTCAGCTGGTCAACCGCATCAGGTGCTGTTAGTGGCATGTCAGTGTGATTCTAAACGTATTTGAAGGCCTCGGGAGTTCCGAGACAGCTCCCAATGATAGAAAGATTGCTCTTTCAGGTTCGTGAGTGCTCTCACAAAGAAGGCGCTTGGTACCGTGATAATAGGTCCAAGATGACAGGTGGGACAGCGCTACTTACGAACTCCAGGCATGATGTCGAATTGTTGATGAGTGCAGTCTGAAAAGAAGTCACGCGCGATGCTGCGAACGTAGTTTGAAGCGTAAGAATGCTGTGTGAAGACACCACTTGCCGTGAGGTTGAGGGATGTCGAGGGAGCTCGTTGCGACTGGGTGTTCTTGATCTCGTGCTCCTAAGCCAATCATCTTACTGCGCTAAAGCAGACCCACTCAAGCTTGTTGCTCGCACGGCCGACGAACAATCTCGACGGATTCCAACCCTAGCCAACTCACGACCAAAGTAGCAAAGGCCTCCCGCTGCTGAGATAACTCGAGCGAGATTATTATCCGGGGCGCGGCGGATCAAGGGGCAAGATTGCCTCTTCTTCAGAGTCTGACAGGTGCGCCTCAGTGTGTTGTACTGCATTTTCGTTACACTATGGGGCTTTCAGTAGTAGCAACAGCTGCCAGCGACGTAATCATCTTCTGTCTTATCAACCAGCATGTTTCCATTCAATTCATCCTTGCCATCACCGTAATTTGCGTCTGCACGAGGGTCATTTCGGATTACCGTTTCAACGCAGTCAAGAACGGCCGAACATGTGGAATTGCACCCCCAACACTGCCACACTGGATCCCTGGGCTCCGTCACGGGCTCAGCATGGGCTGGAGCGCTAAGCGCTTCATTGCTCATTGCCTGTACGCGTCCCAATCTGACACCGAATTTGTATCGCAAGTAGCGATCCTAACATTCTCAGGAACAAGTATGGAGGCGAGACACCTTTCTTCATCGATGGAGCAGGACAGAAGGTTCTCATTCTCCTAAATTCAAAGCATGTGAAGCATGTACTACGCTCTGCACAAGAGTGCGATCCTAACCCATTTGTACATGCAGAGATTATGCACCAGGTGATGGGCAGTCCAAGGGCTGCTGTGGACTACTACGAGTCTGCAGAATGCACAGTAGACTTTGACCAAATGGTGCAAGTACGACAGCATTGCACGGGCGCAGCACTTCCAGCACTTGACAAGATACTATTCGAGACGCTGAAGCGCAATATCTCGGATGCGTGTAGACCAACAGAGGCAGAGGGTTGGACGAACATCGCCGATTTGTATGCATTCTTCGAAAGCCATGCCACTTGCACTATCACGAAGGTCTTGTTGGGATCTGACATAGTCGACAAGTATCCTATGTTTGCTGCAGACATGTGGACGTTCATTGAAGATACTGACGTCTTTCTACTTGGCCTACCTCGATTTCTGAACGCGAAGGCGTACGCCACGAGAGCGCGTCTACTCAAACACCTTCGCGACCTTAGCAGCAACCATGATATCTTGAATGCCGACAAAACGTTCAACAGCAACGCATGGCACCCCATCGTTGGCTCGATCCTCATGCAGGAACGCGAAAGGATGTACCCAACGCTCCCAGCCCACGACCTCGAAGCACGCGCCGCCCAGACCCTCGGCATATTGTACGCAAGTACCAGCATCCTGGTTCCGGTATGTTTCTGGCTGTGTTATGAAACCTTACGCACACCCGCGCTCTTCGAACGCGTCACGCAGGAGCTCAAGAACAGCTGCGGCACCCATACTCGCCAACACGACTTCTCCCAGTTAAGCTCCACGCCGTTTCTTCAGTCGCTGCATGCAGAAACCTGCAGGAAATACGGTATAACGATCCCCGCACGCCGCGTCGTCGCCCCTACATTTGCGCTTGATGAGAAGTATGTCGTGCCGAGAGGCACAGCGATCATAATGCCAAGCAAGTACGCAGGCCAGTACACGCCAGGCTGGGCAGCAATCCGTACTACACTCGTCGAAAAGTCTCTTGATCAGTTCTGGCCTGAGCGATTCCTGGTCAACAAGACAGGAGAGAAGGAGCGGTTTAGCGACGCCGGGTTAGTTGGAAACTGGACGTCGTTTGGCGGAGGAGCGCATCATTGTCCGGGACGATTCTGGGCGAGGAACATTGGAATGGTCATGTTAGCTGTGATTGTTGAAGAATTCGAGGTTCAGATCGAGGATGTGAAGACTGCAAGGACCTATGATCCGGTGTGGCATGAGAGTGCTTTTGGGACTGCTAGACCCAGAGGCAAGATCGCAGCGCGTATACGCAAAAGGGTATAGAAATCGGACACTGGGCGCAAATAAGGGACAGAAGAGCTTGTTTAAGGCCTGCCAACTGAAAAGTCCACAGTAATCTTGGTTATTCAACTATGAAGGGCTTGAAGAAACTCTATAACAAATTGGTCAGCCTTTTTGAAGATCCTTCAATCCTGGTGTTACAGCACCCGAGTCTGTCCCTATGGTTTCACCTGCCCTTCTTCTTTCGCTAGGCTGCACTTTCCTCCAGCCTTCCTCTTCGAATCTGCCTGCGAGCTTCCTGACGGTATCAATCGCAGCGTTTTCGTTAAACTCATCAAGTCCCACGAAAACATCCGCGAGAGCCGTCTTTGCCTCCTCGACACGGTCTCGTGTTACAAGCGCCAGCTTGAAGACCGCCAATAGATGGTCCCGATGATCCCGGAATGGGTCGACCAGGTGTGGGTGAGCAGGGTCGTATGAATGCTTTGGAAAGATGTCGAACAAGACTGACGCTGCCGGGGGCTTCCAGGCCGTCCTGATGATGAACATTGCTTCCGAGAGTGGTACTCCAGGATCGAGATAGTTCCTCCTCTGCCTCTGTCTACGGTTTCGTGAAGGGCGGCTGACCGGGCCCGACGCAGTGTCGTTCTCTCCGGCAGTCATGCGTCCAATGATTTTCGGATCCGGTTTGTGCCCGCCTAGGTCTGTCCTGGTCAGTATAACTATCAGACCTTACAGATACAACTTACCGTCTCCAGTGATCGCTGCCTTGGTCTGTTTCACTTTCGTGCCGGAAGTAAACATTCCAGCTTCCACTTCACTGATGTCGTGCAGATCCTGTCGTAGACTCGCGTTTGTCCCTCCATAGCCCAAGCCAGCTTTCAACTCGCCCTTCTCGTAGCTCCCTTCCGCCTCACACCTGGTTCTTGCTCGCCACCTGGACTTCGGTCTCCGTCGCACTGAGTCAGCTTCGTTACTGGTGATGCTAGCCAGCTGCTGCAACAAAGAGATTGTCGCATCTTCAAAGTACTCGTTGCTCTGTTTGCCGTCCTCCTGGCATAACAGCGTCTTTTCCCTTTTCCGCATTCGCTGAAGATTTCACCGACTTCTTCGATGTCCCAGCTGGATTTGATAGCTTGTATCATGTTTTGCCTGTCCTTCGTCAGTGTTTTGAGCTCTGGGCCCTTTCTCGGTCTTCCTGGTGTATCTGGTGTATCTGGTGTATTTGGAGGTATTGGAGACTTTTCTAGTCGGCTCGCTTAGTGCTTTTGTCTTAGGCTTTAACATCTTCAATAATCAGGTGGGCAGAAGCAATCTGAAAGTTTGTCAATGACAAAAGTGATGTGTGACTCTTTCTGGGTGTCGTGAGACGAATGATCCAGCCATCACACGTGCCTCACTGCTACGGTCTCCAGGTATTGAATGCTTGGGCATGATCTGTCAAGGGACGACTCCAGCTTGGCGAAGACTTCGACCCAGCTCGTCACAACGGCAGGTCTCGTCACGTCTCACCCGGCAAGTGCGTTCATCATTCTTAAAGCAGTCTAAGTCGTGAAGCTTACATACGTCAAATCTATCTACAGTGTCCAAAATCCAAGATGCTGAAGCGTACCTTCACAAACCGTCTTCAACGTCATCTCCGTCATTCGCATCAATACCCAAGGCTCCTGCGATCAACCCGTACACCACGGCTGTCCTACGCTCCACTTCTATCTCTCTCTCGATGACTCTCACATACAAAACCTCCATTGACACATCTCGCTGCGCAAGTGCCTCGCTCCTATTCAGCGTGACTATGTCCAGATTGATTTCGGCTATTTCGAGCTGGCTAGCTGCAATTATGTAGTTGTGCTCGTGTTCACTAGGAATATTCGACGGATAAACGGCAGCTTGATGCTCTATTATCACGAGTAAGGAGTCATTGCGAGCACGTAGGTTGTCCTTAAGGTGCGTAGTGTTGTCACATCCGCAGAGCGGCTAGTCGAGCCTGTGAAGTCTGGCTCAGCTGCAACGTGGGCACTCGGTCGAATGGTCACGCCTGATGCGGTAGCAATGGTTTCTCTCTGGCTGTTGGAAGTGTTGTCGCGAACAATTACCTCATGAGGAGTATGTTTTGGGGTTCGCCGTGGTGCGGAAGCTGTTGCATCAGCTCTAGGGTCGTTACTGCCCGCGCTCGGCTCCTTCATACCACCAGCGTCGATCGTTTGATCTTGCCTTGCCGCTTTGTCGTTCTTCTGACGTCGCTGTCCAGTCTCATGATCTTTTGCTTGACCAAGACGTCTTTCCCTATTCTCTCTTTCCAAAATTCTCGCCACTTTCCTGATTCTCCTCACTGCGTCAATTTCAATAAACTCAGGTACGTCCTTGAACTCGGCTGTGAGTACCCGTTTAGCTACGCTTCTGCGCTTTCGGGTTGCTTTCGCCAGTATGTGAATAGCGAGCAGCAATATACGGTGATCGCGGAACGGTGAGGCCTCATATGGGATTTGAGGATCGTAAGAGTTTGGTGGTAGGATCGTGACGTCAAAGGGCGTACCGTGGGTTATGACGTGCCGCACGTCCCCACGTGCCGCCCGCCTAACCACCCTCAGTCACTTTTCAGGAATGAGGTTATTGAGCCACGTACAATAGCTATTATTGTGAGATTTTTTGGTGGATTGATGTATTAATATATGCGACAGTGTACAGTAAGGGATTAATATTTCTGAGTAGCGGTGCGGCCGCTGCGGGTGGTGTGGGTGCGAGCTGGCGGAGGAGGACTTGGAGCAACAGCACCACGACAAGGCGCCACAACGCGACGCTTTTTGGCTGCAGGCGTCTTAGGAGTAGTTGAAGCTTTGCGCTTGCCTTTGTTAGGCAATTGGGAGGCTTTTTGAGCGTTGCGAGCTTCTTTATCCTTCTGCCTTTGCAGTTTGCGAGCGTTAATTGCTGCGCGCTCTTCCGCGCGCTCTCTGTCACGAACAACCTTCGCTGCAGCAGCCGCCTCGCGTTTCTGTTCTTTGATCTTGTCGTTGTATAGCTTATTCTCAGCCTTGAGCTCCTTCACTGAGGCCTTTTCAAGCTCCTCCGCATGCGCAGTCTCTTTCAGAATCTGCTCTCTGTGGCGGGCTTCCTTGAACGATCGAGGTGACCACCAGCGAGCTCCTCCCCAGTCATCCAACACCGGCTTGACTAAATTGAGTGTTTTGCTCTTCTTATCCTGCTTCTTCTTAATTGTGAGAGACTCACTAAGGCCGTCATTTTCGTTGCGAAGTAGCTCATTATCAATCGCGAGTGTGTGGACTTTCTGACGGAGGGCGCGCGCCTCCTCTGAGCTTTTATTTGCCACAACAGAGTCTAATTCGCTCATTAAACTACGTGCTGTTGTATCTGATGGAGGCGGCGGAGGAGTTGACGGATCAGCAGTTCCTTCGGGAAAGCGCTTGAGTACTTTATCGCGATTGAGCGGGTGAAGGCCTGTTGTGTTAAAGGCTTTGACTATGTTGTCTTTAGTGAACGATTGCAGCCAAGCGGGCCAAAATAATGAGAAGAAGCTGCCTTTCTTCACTGGCAACAAGCCCTTAGAGCGCTGAGTCCACCTTGTCAATTGCTGTGAGTATGCTGTCGATAGCGGCTTGAAGAGGACGACGTCGGCTGGCTGGAGCGTATGAGTACTGTGGGGAGGGAAGATCGCCACAAGTATCTTGTGTTGATGACAGTAGGTCAGAAAGGAGCGGCTTATATGGCTGCCGTGGCCGTCGATGATGAGTAACCTCCACATTCGACGTGCGGAGGCCTTTGTTTCTTCGTCAAAGACCTGTTGCAGCCATCCAAGGCCAGCGTCGTCGTTGCTCCAGCCGCTCTGCATGACCGTGACGAAGACGCGATGCTTGGATTGCTTGATATCTCGCACCCATGCGTCCTGGACGTTGCCGCTGTCACTCGCCATGATCAGGCCTGGAGGAAGAGCGATTCCGGAAGCGCTCACGCACGCTATAAGCGTAACCCATTCTCTGTTGCCGTCCTCCAGAGCCTGGCGGAAGCGCTTGTTGCCCCAGCTTGTCCTGCTAAACACTCGTTTCTGCCTGCCTATCCTGCCAATCATGAAGCCCTTCTCATCCATATTGTACGTTTGCTCTGGCTGTATGTTCTTCTCGGCTATTTTGAGCTCTAGCATGTCGAAGTACAAGCTGTACTTGCTATAGGAATCAGCGGCATGACGTTCAGAGGCCATGGCAGAGGTCCATCGTGGAGTGAGTGCGTCGTGATGCTTGGTGACGAATCGGGTAACCCACATCTTTCCAACGTCGAATCCGCAGATAACAGAGGCAAAATGTTGAATCATATCGCGCGTAGGAGGAAGATGCTCCCTGCAGAGTTGATCTATGTAATCAACGAGCTCCAGCTCTTCGTGGTTAGTAAGGTTTTGTTGTTGTTCTACCTTCTGTTGCATAGAGCCTTGAACGCCTCGGTGACGCCGCGACAAAGTTGAACGATCAACACCATGTGTATCTGCAATCTTTTGGTAGCAAAGTTCACCACGCGCATCAGCTGCGCGTGCATCTCTAAGCGCATCTTCTAAAGTCATCGCGTTGTTGATTTATGGTGTTGAGGATACTTCGTTGTTTTGGTGATCGCGGGCGGCACGTGGGGACGTGCGGCACGTCGTAACCCACGGTATCTTCGGTCTGATTCCGCGGCCATGGCCATTCGTATGAAAGCAAGCGCTTGCTCCGTAGGCACTGTGGGGTCTGCGCTTTCATTGCTCGACGATGAAGAAGATGTGTTATCGGGACTGCCATTGCTCTCGCTCGCGTCGCTTACATGCCCGTCATCTTCAGAATGCTCATCGTCGGGCGCATCGTCAGGTTCATCGCTGGGTCCGGCCGGGGTATTTGCATGTCCTGCAGCTTGGGAACGACTCTTGCGCTTTGATTGTTGCGAGCTGCCGCGATTCTCACCGCTGCGCTTCCTCTTTTGCCCTGTTGCTGCAGTCTTGAGGGGCTTTGAAGTTGGACGTTCAGTTGCTACGTCTGTCAGCAGAGTTAAAGAACTCCAGCAGAGCCATTTCGGATCGCGCTATTGGAGATTTTCAAGGTTGGAGAATTTCAAGGTTGGAGCTTGAACATGAACTTGAGAAGAAAATTTCGATGAAAAAAGCAAAGTCGTGGTGACCAGAACACCTTCCGACTGCACTCCGATGACGTGCACGATCAGGGGTCTCCGTAGCGCGCACCTTAAGGTCATGAATTAGCTTAGGATATAGTGTTATATAGGTGATCTGCTGCAATTATACCATTAGACTGTAATAGATTAACATAGCCCTGTTATAGGAAAGGTTATGTTATAATCTATCTGCCTATTATAAGTGCTCTAATATTATATAGGATAGCACATCTTACCTCTGAAAGAGCTAAACACTATCATTAAAGGAGAGAGATTAGTGTTTATACCTCTGAGGATTATTTGCTAACGCTATAGTAGGAGAGAGGCACACACTATACGGCTGTAACATAGATAGAAAGGTGCAGCACACTTACATTACTGTAGGAGCACCATCTGCTACTATGCAACGTGTGATAGCAGGCAGGGTATACGTACTCTGCCTAATATGCCCGGCGTATGTTTGTACTTTAAGGCAGGTAGCCTGATATGATATCACGCTGTTTATATATTGCGGGCATATCACACAGACACAGTGCTATTAAGTGACATCGTTTTAATAGCATGCCCTACACATGTCATCGACCCTAGGGTGTGCGCTACGGCTGATCAAGCGCTGACATGAAGATTTGGTTTATCGGGAAGCCTGCATATCTAGCTGCTGAGATGGCTACAGATTAACAGAAGCTCCAACACCGCCTACCAATCCCTTAGCCGTTCCCAGCCGTTCCAATCCCACACAAGCCTCTCCCCAACTCACTCATCTTCCCTTCCATCCCCCCACATCTCCTCCCACAATTCATCACTCACCACACCAACAATCTCCAAAACCGCACGCTGCGCATCCATAACTTCCCTAGCCTTCCTCTGTACCTCAGCATGTGCCTCGAGTACCGCGTGCCCGAACTTCGCACTATCGAACCCGCGTTCAATTGCAGCTGATTTTCTGGTCCTCGCGAGCTCGACTTCGATCTCGGCGGAAGCAAGCTCACTGCTTGCTCTGCGGCATGCGAGCACGGCTAGCTGGTAGCGATGTCTATCTTCTGGCGAGAGATGGGTGAGAGATTCACCAGCGGTCATGGTCTGATTGGGGCGGTGTCGCTTTGGGGGTGGTGCTTGGTCGTCTAGCTGGTCTTCTGCGGGTCGCGTTGTTCGTGGTTGTGGAGGAGCTTGTTGTGGTCCAGGAACTGGTATGGATGGAGTGTGGGTTACGGTCACCGCTGAATGTAGCTCATCGCCGCCACCGGGCGCTGCGGGAGTCGTGACAGTGGGCTCGACTGTCTTGGCCTCGTCGCCAGTATTGCTCTGACTTGCATCGACCTGAGCACCTGCCGCAGCTCGTTGTTTTGCTTGATTGGTGGCATATTTCAGGTACCGCAGTGACCTCTTTGATCGGTATCTTATTTTATCGCCGAACAGCCTCCGATGGTTGAGGGCCTCAAGGGTTTCCTCCGGGTTCACGTGCGCAGTGGCTTTTGAGAACTCTAATAAGGGTTCAAGAAATCGGAGTGGCCAAACATTCTCGTTGCCTTTGGGATGTGCGTTGTCGGGCAAGTAGTTGAGGATTGTCTCGTCCCAGTGATCGTAGATGGCTTTGATTACCTGCAGTCGCTGTTCCTTCTCATCTTGAACTGCTGGCCGTACCTGCGACAGATTATCGTCGGCATTTTGTGGAGCGTCGCCATGATCTTCAGTATTAGATTCCTCGTCGCCAGGTAGCTCATCTTCGGTCGTATCGGTGATTTTATCTTCCGCGTCGTCGACTTTGCTGTCTTCAAAGCTGCCATCCCGCAGCTTGATGAGAGCGTTAACCTCCAACCTCAGGTTCCTATCTTGCTCCACACCATTTCCTCCGATGCTGCCTACGCCTGGCCGTGTCTTGTTGCGGCGTTCCAATGTCTGTATGAGATCGGCAACGGCCTCACTGCGCTGGGTCTCGGAGGGCGTCAACAATGCCAAAGTCTCAAACGCACGCAACGTTCTCGTACTGAGTTTGCCTTTATCCGCGAAGTAAGTTGTGTAGTAAGATCGGCTGCTGTGCGGTTTGCCTTTGCTCGGTCCGCGTGAAGCCTTCCAGTTCTTGATGTAGTCCTTCAGAGGCCGCTCCCAATCTGATTGGAACCGGGACAGACCCTTTTCCCTGATGAGCTCCGCCTTCCTCACTTCGTCCTCGTCCTCCTCTTCTTGCTCCTCATCGTCCCCCTCCTCTACTAGCTGACCCCCCGACAGACCCCCAATCCCACCATCCCCATTCTCACTCTCCACCACACTCTCCCGCGCATCACCAACCTCATCCACCACCCCATAAGGACGCTTCCCCCTACTCTTATGATTCATACCTCCCCTTGCCTTGTTGATCGCAGTGAATGCCATCGATGCTGTGTCGTGTATCAAATGAAAACGTGCTCTATCACAGACACTCCCCGTGGAGGGTTCAGCGCGCTGAAATACATCTGATGAATGGCGTATAGCAAACATCTGTTATTTGCACCGACAAGCGGACACGAAGGGTTTGTTCGAGAGGATTCTTGTGGCTTTGTTATGAAGGCTGGCAAATTGTGTGGATTGGTAGTTGCTGTGGATAGAGGGGTTTGCTGGTGCGTGTTGTTCGATTGCTGGGGTGCGGAGACGTGTATGGAGATAACGATATTGGTGATGGGAGGGATGGTCTCGTGGCATAGATTTGAGGCGCGGAGATGTAGTGGACTGGCTGAGAGGGACGGCGGGAGTCTTTGGAGTTGTAAAGATGGATTAGAAGTGCGGACGTATGGCAAAGGAGATTACCATGCCGCGAACATAGCTAGTGAGATATTCGCAACAGGGCTCGATCAGAGCAACACATACTGAGTCTAGTTCGGCGTCTTCAGGGGATTTTGCATGACAGGCAGCGTCAGGTCATGCAGTAGTTCGAACGTTTTACACCCATTCCTTCCCAAGCTCATCCTTCAGCTCATCCACCAGCTTGGCCATCTGCTGCTTCCTAGCTCTGAGTCTTGCCCAACTATCCTGAGCATCAGTGTTTGCCTGGGGAACGTTTTGTTTTCGCGCAAGTCTGAATTTTTGCACGCCTGTGCATGCCTGGATGAGCCTGTCTGGGCCAGAAACACGGGTAAGCGGAGTTACAGGAGGGCCCCCGTAAACCTGGGCATCGGTTCCGTGCGTACCCAAGTTTGTGGACGAACATGAGGTTCCAGCAGTCTCTCACTCTTCACATCAGCGTTGGAATGGTCGTTCCGGGGAAGTCCACCACGAAACACCGAGACTAGTGGCAACAATAGTGTTCGCGTTGCCCACCCCAAAGTCGTGCCACCCTGGATGCTAATGGTAGTTACATCCGGCTAGTCGAGCATCGTGCTCTGGGCACTGTTCATCTTCATTGTCGTGTGATCAGAAATGGTGTGATCTTATAGAGCTTCTTGCTCATGAAAATTCTGGGGCCAGACATCGCTTGATCCAGCTTCCTACGCCCTCGATATGTGTCCTCGCTCGTGGCCCGCACACATGCTGTGACCAGAGCCCGGTGTCTGAATGCGTGTCGAACAGCACCCGTGACTCGGCATACTCTTCGTAGTACACCTTCTCGGAAGGGTCATGCGCGCGTGTACGACCAGTCTGAGACTTCATCGCATGTCTCGCAATGCTTCGTCTGAGCACCTTCGCCAGTTCCGCTGCCTGATCTTGGAGCGGACTTTGTGCTCCAGTGGTAATGTTCCAAGCCGGCAAGCTAACTTTACCGCTACCTGCTTGTGGATACACGCGAGCATAAGAGCGACATCTCGTCAACTCAGGTGTTCCTAGCTCAATTGCTTTGGTACTGCCGTTGAAAGACTCGAAATGATTCAGGCTCATCTGGATTTCAGGATCGAGTGCGTAGTCGGGCTGTCCGAGTGTTGAGTCAACGATTTGTGGCATTAGCAGCTGCGCGTTGGGAGAGCGGAAGAAGTGGATTGGTGAGGCGAAACGGTCAAATATGTCTTCCTGTCGCCGAAACAATACGCTGCGCAGCTCAGCAAGAGGCAGGGTGGGTATGATCGAGCTGTCCGCCCAAGCTTGCCACGATGTGAGTGTTACGGCTTTGGGTTTTCTCTTCCGCTTGACCTTCGCCTTTGGCAGCTTGCCAACTTTGAGGGCCTTGAATGATGCCATCATGTCTTCAGCGGGAAACGCTGTCTCTTCTGACGATACTGGTTCTGGCAGCTCTGATGCGCTGACATGAGGTAGGTCGTCAGGAAAGACCCAATCTGCGATGGGATTGTTCACCGCGGCAGCCACGACGCGGCTCTCACCCACTCGACATTCGGTCAAAGCCAGCATCGCGGCGATTGAGCCACCCATCAACTCTCCGCACACGCCTAGACGTGCGGCAGAAGGCTTTTGAGACCCATCGAGGAGCAGATTTTCCTGTACCCAGTCATACCCATAGAGAACGTCATGGTAAGGTATTGGAAACCGATGCTGGGAAGATGCACGATAGTTGATGCGGACGATAGTCGCTGCGCTCGATGCACGCAGAGCGTCGATGACACCCTCCTCTGCAGCAGAGCTGTCGGGAACTACGGGCCCAGGTGGCAGGTAGATAAGCACAGGGGACAGTGCATCGAGAGCGTGATAGACATCAATACCGATGGAGCCATTTGAACGACACGGTACATCGAAGTGCTCCTCACGTGGGAGGGCAGTGACAACTGAGTAAGTGCGTTTGGGGGTGCAAGTGCCAGCACGATGTGATAATAGCGGTGAAGGATATCCAAACCTGATCGCCTTGAGGGACCTGCAACGAGGAAGCATCAAGACGCGCTTGGAAAAGTGACGCAAATGATAGGACAGCAGGCGAGGACGTTGGACTTGGATGTGGCACCTGCGCTTGCCGTATACACCAAGTATCACGATGCTTGAGGTAGGAGCGACCAGGGAAACAGCAACAACACCACTGACGACACTTGGATACTGTGAGGGGCGACCTGGCGACGTAAGGACCGCACGCGACACGAAATACGGTTGTCAGACTTAGCAAGGATCTCGAAGGCGGCTGAAAAGCGTGTTTTGGTGGTACGGGTGGTCAGGGGCGGGCGGCGCAGTGACCATATCAAGGAAATTAGAGAGGGTCCCCGACGTTAGCAGGGCAGCTCCCGCAGGCTAGAGCTACGATCCTACGCCGTGCCGCCTGTTGTGCTCTTGTCTCTCCTGTTGTCTCTCCTTGCTGCGCGTGTTCTGCTTCTCTGCGGTTGACATTGTTGTTGTTGTTGTTGCTGTTGGACGCCTGGAACATTGGAAACTCTGGTTAGTTGGACCCTTGATCCGCGGTCATCGCCCGTCACTTGGCTCTGCGAACGGTGCACCGCCTCGCAAAGCTGCGCACCAAGTCTTTGCGCCCACTCTCTGCATGCGCCCAAGTCCTCAGCCCTCGCCCGCGTTATAGTCGGCAGTACGTCCCTCTGCGACTGCCTGGCCCGTATACCGAAACTCTGCCCACCGCGCGGCATCTGCGAACCCCCTTATAGCTACCCAGACTTCAGCTTCGACCCCGTACGGCGCCCAGCCCTCGCAGATTCCCTCGACCCACCCGCGACTACACACACTAGGCCGCAAACCGCAGCAATACTGGCGACTGTGCGGTAGCAACTCTGAGCCAGCAGCGACAGGCCCACCCTGTTGCCGCATCCACCATGGCGGAACAGTCCAAAGTACGGGCGGCATGCGCCCTGTTGAAGAACCTCGTGCTGGCAGCGATGTTGTATGCAGCCATCTATGGGATCATAAATCTCGTCAGCGACCCAAGTGTTGCTACCAAAGGCAAGCTAGGCATTCCTGCGTTTCTGGACAAGGCCGGCCCAACGGAGCTGATCAAGACGACCAAGTCAGGCGTCCAGGTCAAGTTCGCTGGTACCACCAAGACAGTCACTATCAACCCGCACGCCAATGTCTTCAACCGCCCGGTCACCGCCGTCAAGATCAAGGACGACTTCATGGGCCCCCGCCCCCATGTCGACACTGAGGCTGATCTGCACATGCTGGTTGAGGAGTGCAGGGGCACATACAACGGCATTGAGAAGATGAGGAATGTGTTTGACTGTCTGAAGTTCTTCGCCGACGATGAGTCTCGATACTACAAGCTGCCCGAGGAGTCTGCCCGCGCGAGTGCCCAGGATCCCCGCAAGGCCGAGTACGTCAACGCAGACGGTCACGACAACACATGGAAGAGCTACACGCCTGTGAAGGACGCAATAGCGGCGAATGGATCGAAAATTGGCACTTGCCCTGGACCCATCATCCCGTACCACGTCTACTGGACCGGCCCTGCGACCTGGCGAGTTGAGGTCTTCATCAAGAGTTACCTATACACCCAGAACCTGGCTTGCTCGCGTCTGTGGTTGTGGCTGGACAGTGACAAGAACCCTAATGCCGTCAAAAACATGATGACCAAGGATGCCCTGTTCGCTCGCTTCTTGCCTCTGGTAGAGCGTGGTGACATTGTCCTGAAGGCTTGGAACTTCCCTGCGCGTATTCCTCTGCCAAAGGACGAGGAGGATAAGAACGGCTTCGGGTACTACAGCACGCCTGGTCGACCCAACGCTGACGGTGAAAAGGCGCTAGCTGAGAACATCATCGAAGACAAGAACGGCCAGCAGTGGCTCGTTCTGACTCCAAAGCAAATGACTTTCCTGCCCGTCGCTGTCTCAGACGCGGTCCGCTTCATCGTCCTGCACATCCATGGCGGCGCATACTTCGACATGGATGTCCTTATGCTTCGAGACATGAGACCCCTCCTCCTCCCCAAGGAGCACGCCTTCGCCGAGCGCTGGGCCGCCCACCCGCACCCCGGCGACTACAACACCGCCATCATGTCACTCACCGCCAACTCGTCACTTTCTTCTTACCTCCTCTACGGTGGCATCCGCATGGGTGTCAACTTCCACCCGCGTGTTCTCGGCCGCATGGCTTGGAAAGACGGCCGCGACCAAGAGTTCCTCATGCTGGAGACCGGTGCCTTCGACCCCATCTGGACAGAGTTCAACTGGGACCGCGAGGGTCGCTGCACAGTGCCGTGTCTGCGTGACTACGGCGCTGTATTCAAAGGCAAGAAGGGCTCGCTCAAGGACGAGTGGGAAAGCTACGACGGCCCGCACCTCGAGTCTATTGATCTCGACAAGGCGCAACGCAAGGAGCTGAAGGCGCGTGCGCATGAGGACGAGGAGAATGTCCCTGCCTCTGCGGCAGCGACGCCCGCGAAGGAGCATGCGGATTCTTTCCAGGCGACACTGGACGAAGAGGCGGAGCTCAGGAAGGCAGGCGTAGTAGCGGATTACAGATTCGACGAGGACAAATTCCCACCAAACAATAGGACGCTGGAGAACTTCTTCCGTGGCGCCTGGACATACCACATCCACAACCAAGTAAGCCTCTCTCCCTTTCCCTCCCAATCATACAGACCCTAACAAAAACCCAGTGGCTCAAGCATCCCGAACCCTCATCCTGGATCAGCATCCTCGAACACGCCCAAGACGCCTTCTTCGCGCGCTCACGCACAAACCCCTACGGCGAGAAATGGACCGGTCCCAACCTCGCCCCTTACAACTACTGGCCCGAATTCGTCTGAGCCCCCACCCTCCTCCTCCTCAGACCCCACCCCTCCTCTTCCCAACAGAAGTCGCCGCGCCGCGGTGACACGCACGATGTCAACGGCCGCTCCACCCACGATCTAAACGCCATCTTGCCAGCGCCCTTTCAAATATCGCCAGCTTTTTTTACATAGCGAGGACGTGGCGTTTGGTGTATGTGTATATATCTTGTGTCTGTGTCCGTTTTAAGGAAGTTCGGTTCTGTGTTGTTATACCATACCCTCGCTTGATCGGGCTTGAGGATTTGATACTGTTCTGCTCTGTTATGTTCTTGTAAAAAGTTTGGTGGTGGAGAAATGGAGATGTGGATACTAAGTTGTTTGTGGTGCTGTGTGATGTATACGTCGTGATCTACGAGTCTTTATCGCAGTGCCACGTGCTCATGCACCGATGTGGATAGCATGCGCGGAACCGAGGGCGTTGTGCTGCTGTGCTGAGGTACTATGCGTGATGCGGTGTTGGATACCTAATAACCACGCGCGAAGACAAGCATCCAGGCGGGGTGGGAGGTCTGCGCGGGAGGCGGTGCTGGGACACGCGAGGCCTGCCAGGAGATGAGTAGTGTGCGTTTGCATTCGTTGCATTGTCTCGCTATCTGGAAAGGAGGGGCGTACATCACATTGTGACCGGGATTGACACGGCCCAGGCTTATGCTTAGCTGTGAGGATCCAGCGTTCTGTTATCGCCTCCCTATCTACCTATCTAAATCTGCTTTTCCCAGAACTCAAACGCCTCGAGTTGCACCTTCCAGGCCCGCAGGCTATCTACAAATCAATCAACGGCTCATCGACCTTCTGCTGCACGGGTTGGCTCTGCGGCGCAGCTGGGAAGCTCTCCGGCCCATACCCACCCATTGCGTATGGCGTCGCGGGGTTCCAATTGCTCTGCGGAGGGGCTTGGGGCTGGGGTGCCTGCTGGGGCGGCTGTTGCTGAGCAGCCTGCTGAGGTTGCTGCCACCGTTGCTGCTGCTGCGGTGGCGCCTGCTGCTGTGGGGGTGCCTGGTGCTGCGGCGGTGCATTCTCCCTTGGGTATGGCGGATTCTGCCAGGCGGTCGCTGGCTGTGTGGGAGGTGAGATGGGTGCTTGCTGCTGCTGTTGTTGTTGCTGTTGCTGCGGCGGCGCGCGGTTGTACATTTGTGGTGATGAAGACTGCGGCGGCTGTGAAGTATGGCTGTATGTGCGCTGGATGGGTGCAGGCGCGGTGTCTTTGTAGTAGTAGTTCGCGCTATCGACATCGGGACCATTGGACGGTGGTCCTTGGGATTGGGGCGGGTAGTTGGATGTCGATTGTGATGAATGCTGGCCGGACACTTGGCGTTGCATTTGCGGTGAGGGTGGCTGCTGGTAGGATACGTTGGGCGGTTGCTGCTGGGGTACTGAGCCGCCACTATAGGAGGCGAGGTTGGGGTACGGTTGTGATGGTTGCTGTGTTTGTTGTTGTAGCTGGTAGGGGTCGGGTGAGGCGTACGACTGCAGTGGAGCTGCCCGCTGATCGAATTGAGGGTACGGTTGTTGCGGTTGTGACTGGTAGCTGGGCTGCGGTCGCCCGTATGGGTCGGAGGATGCGGCGTTGCTCGCGTAGTAGTTCTCGCTGCCCTGGTACGAAGGTGCAGGTGCGCCGGAGTGAATCTGAGGATAGACGCTGGAGGTGGGACGAGGCATGCCGTACATAGCATTGGCCTGTGTATATGTGCTGGACAGACGCTCCTCGAGCATACGATCGTAGTACCTGACAACTGTGGAAAACTTGGTGTGCAGATCGAGCAGTGTTTCTGTCAGTGTCAGCGGTAGCTTGGGAGAATCTCGAGAAGAGACACATACCGTGCTTGCTCATGGTTTCACCATATGTCCGTGCAAGTTTTGGTCGCAGTTTGCCTATGCTCTCGTACAGCTCTTGTATCTGAGGCTCGCGCAGAATGGCGCCTGGTGGCTGATGTTGTAACCGGTCAACTAGTGTCGAGAAGAGGCTGATGTTCTCCGCTTCGACGGGAGTGAGTTCGAAGTCACTCTTTGGCGCAACGAACGGCGTCCCACTTGATATGTTTGTCGCCTGCTGGCGGAAGTCTGTGGCGTACTTCTTCTTCTGCTCCTCCATGTCGGCTAGAGAGGCGGCAATAGCGGCCTTGAGATCAGCATCCTCCTCCTCCTCTTCTGGCTCTGGCTTCTTCGCTGTTCCGTTCGGTTTCGACTGAGTTTTGAGCTGCGCCTGGGAGACAAAGCCCGATGAGCTGTTTCCTTTTGCATCCTCCAAGCTCATCTCCAGCGCTCTCTTCAGGTCTGCGTCGAAGCTGTCTTCTACGCGGGGGTTGCGCGGCTCCATCGACCCCTGGTACAGTGTCTTGGTGGGCTTGGGCGCATCGAACCTGGGCGGCGCAGGTGTTGCTCGTGATCGGTCGGTGAGCTTGATGTGGCAACCATCGTCGACTCGAACGGGGTCCATAATACCGAGGTGAGGTAGTGGGATGTTGTTGCCCGAACAGGCTCCGCAGAAGACGTTGCCACAGTTTCGACAATGGTGCTTACGATTCGTGAAGGTAAACGGCGTCCGGCAGCGCATGCAGACGTCTGAGTCGGTCCACTCTGGGGGCTGTACATGTTAGCACATCACGATGCTTACTATGTGGCCTGAACTCACTGCGCTACTGTCGAGCATGCTGCTCGAGATATTCTCCTTGGGTGGGAAATGGTACCCCTCGCGCTGCAAGCTCCGGTAGACGTCGTTTATGTAGCTCAGGTTGCTGCGGCCCTCTGCTGCCGTCGCCCACGACTGTATGAGCTCCAGCATCTTGCTCTGCACATCGCGATTCGCCGCAGCACCGCCGGGTGCTTTCATAAGGGAGGTCATGTTGTCGAGGAACTCACGCGAGGCGATCTCTTGGATGAAGTGGGCGCCGCCGTTCTTAACGCAGGTATCCGTGAGCTGGCAGAGGTCAGCATGAATAGTAGATCTTCTTGTAGGGGTAGTGTACATTGAGTGTGGCCAGCTGGATATTGGGATTCTTGTTGCCTATCCGCTTCTTCAACGAGCGCATGGCATCTTTAGGCTGCACTGTCTTGGATCGAATAACGTCGGATATCTCGAGGTTGAGGGGCATGTCCTCTCTGTCGAGCATCAGTACGTAGCGCCCCAGCTGTGCTCCCAGTTTCTTAGTTTCTTCCCAACGTACAAGCTCGAGGTGGTGGCGCGCTCAATCTGCTCGTCGAGCGCGCTGTTGGTCGACGACCCGAACCAGCCCGCCATGGCGTCGGTGATGCGCCTTCAATGTGTCTTTGGGAGGTTTTCACGTCAGTCCTTTGGCTTTGGCCGTGTCACGTGCAGCTCAGGCTGCTGAGAGGAGGGTTATATGCAGTGTGGTCGAGTGCTGTGCCCTGCGCGTGTTGGAACCGTGGATGGATGCTCAGGTCGCAGCTGCCCAGACCGCTCCACCTATGACGCCGCTTGTGGCCCGGAGCCTCGACGTGCATCACCGAGGACATTCGTGACAACGACGTGCGCCACACGTTGCCCACGCACGCTTCACACGCCGTCGCTGCACTACTCTCCCCATACATACGGCTCTCGTGCCACACTCTCGCCGACACAGCAGCACCTCCAGCGATCCTCACGCCGAAGCCCCACTACTTGGGCCTCCACCGCCTGAACATCTCTGTGCACACGGCAACCCCACGAACACGCGCCCGCTTCACCGACCCACCCAACAACCAACCCCGGTCCTCCGAGTCCGACATGCGCGAGCTGCCTGGAATATAGAGCGCGGTAAAGAGTGCAGCTGCTCCCGTGCTGCCCCCGAATTCCCCGCTACTCCACCAGATGAACGGCCACACCAATGGCGCCCATGGCAGCGACGGCGCCGGCCAGTCGAGGGGCGCTGCCGGCTCCAACCCGCCTATTGCTGAGATCGTGGGCTCGGCGACAGAGACAGTGGAGGGGCTGAGACACCACTCGGTGTGTTGCATGTACAACAAGTCTACTGGGAGCTGGTGCTAATATGGTGTAGATCAAGTTGCTTCTGGAGCACGCGAGGTCGCATTTCAACTTAGCCAGGACCATGCTTGGCAACCGTAGCCCCGTTGCTGGTGCATACTGGGAATACCTCGTTGCCTACCAGATCGTAGCCGTCCTGATACCGCAGCACACCGACTACCACGACAAGATTGCCGGCAGCCGCAACCAGATCCACCGCGATTACAACGCACTTTTGAAGGAGATATCTTCACAAGAAGAGCAGTTTGTGCGCATCAAGAACATCATTAAGAATGACAACCTCAGGAATGGCGCTCATCACGCCAGGTCCGAGTCTGCTTCATCTTACATGAGACCGGATTCGCGCAACGGGGCGATCAAAAGGGACGACGAGCTGATGCTGCCGAGTGTGCCAACATCTGCGCCAGGAGGAAGAGCCTCTCCTGCAAGCTCTGTCGAGTCTGCGCGCCGGAAACCGGTACCACAGCCCAAGCCCCAGTCCCTCCATGGTCGCGCTGTTCACCAAAGCTCATTGTCCGTCAACGGAGACCTCGCCGATCGTTTTGCGAAGCTTCGAGGAGCTGATCCGCCAGTAGACACCGCCTCGGCCCGCTCGAGTCAGGACCTCTCTGTCAAGATGCCGTCCCCTGCAGACTATCAGTCTACAGTTCGACCTGTAGGGCCACGAGACATGCCTCCACCACCTTCAAGACTACCTCCGAAACTCCCGCTCGATACAGGCTTTGCAGCATCGTTCCCCAAAGAACCAAGCCCAACATATAGTCCGGCACGCAACTCGAATCTACCGCCGAACATCGCACCCCCTCGAAGCACGCCGCGGAGTATGAACGGTACCGGTGGACGGAGCAACTCGTTGGCAGCGTCGAGCATATCAAGCCATGCACCTAATATCAACGGTGCACCAGACTCGTACTTCCCTGCGCAACAACCGACTCGCACACCTGCACCTCCTGCTTCCCGGACCCGATCTTTTAGTGCTGCTGTAGAGCTGGAAATTGATGCCGAAAAACTCTACGACTATCTACGCATGTTCAATGTGTTGGTAGTAGATGTTCGTGATCGCACGGCTTTCGATGCGGGGCACATCTACCACCGCACCGTCATTTGTCTAGAGCCATCGACATTGCAGGACGGTGACTCTGCCGACCAGCTCTGTGATCGTCTGATCATCTCACCAGACGAGGAACAAGCGATGTTCGAGCGCCGGAATGACTACGACGTGGTCGTCTATTACAATGACTATACGATAAATACTGACTTCTTGACAACGCACAATCAGAAGGCTGACGAACTAGCCCTGAAGCGCTTGTACGATACATTAACAGAGTTCAATGTAGATAAGCCTCTCAAGCGGCCGCCAATCCTGTTGAAGGGCGGTCTCGATGCTTGGATCGATCTGATAGGACCTCAAGCTCTGAAGACATCTACGACCGCTGCACTGCTGGCCACAGGCCAAACGAGATCTCGAGGCATCCGCCGAGCACCAGCTGCGACACATACTGCAAAGTTGAACTTACAACGACGCTCAAGACGAGAATATGTGCCCATGGATCCTGAGGAAGAGCAGAAGTGGTTGGAAGAAGCACGAAAGGGCAGGGCTGTTGTTGAGCAGCCTCCCGTGGATGGCGAGGAAGGCGGGGAACCTGATACGCCATTCTACCGCACAACTGAGGACTTTCTCAGACGTTTCCCAGAGGTCGAAGGCGGCCAATCCATGATACAGGCTGCCCCAGCACCACGTCCGCCGCCAATTCCCCAATATGTTCAGCCAGCCATTCCGGTTGCGCCATCTCGACCACCACCCTCCGTTCCCCGCGTCAGTTACAGCGGTGTGCATGAGCGGCAAAATGCACCTCAGGGCCGCACCAACCAGCCACCGGTCTACATCTCACAGCCACATTTCACCAATGTGCGCATGCATAAGACAGGGCTGATCAACTTTGGTGTGACATGCTATATGAACTCAATTGTGCAGTGTCTCAGTGGCCATCTTGCGTTGTCTGACCTGTTCCTGACTGGACGATACAACCGAGATCTGCAGAGAGAAAATTGGAAGGGAACAAAGGGCATTCTACCAGAGGCTTACGCAACGCTGATATCAAATCTGTTCAAGGGTGACATTGCATCCGTCCGTCCTAGTACATTCAGAGTAAGTCGCAGTCTTCTTGTTCCCGATATGGATGACTAACACACCACAGCGGATCTGCGGTCACTTCAACTCGCAGTGGGGCGTCGATCAACAACAGGATGCGAAAGAGTTCTTAGAATTTGTTCTCGACTTTATGCACGAAGATCTGAACGTTACTTGGAACAAAGCTCCTCTCCAGCCTCTTACAGAGAAGCAGGAGCTCCTACGAGAGCAATTCCCCCGCCAGTACGCTGCTAAGATTGAGTGGGCACGATACCAGCATCGCGACATGTCAGTCATTGGCAGTATGTTCGCTGGTCAGCACGCGTCGCAGCTCACTTGTCAGTCGTGTGGCATAACAAGCACTACATACGAGGCCTTCTGGAGTCTCAGCTTGGAGATCCCACGCGACGAAGCCTGCGACGTACGGGACTGTCTGAGGTCCTACTGCTCTGCTGAGCGTTTGGCAGGCGACGAGCTCTGGCGCTGTCCTAGATGCAAGAAGGACAGGGAAGCTATCAAGAAAATCACCATCACACGGGCACCCGACACGCTAGTCGTCCATTTCAAGCGCTTCAGTGCATCACACAACGAAAGTGCTCGCAAAGTACGAACACCTATCAACTTCCCTCTCCAAGGTCTCGATATGGGTCCCTACATGGATCCACCTATGACCCCCGACCAAGAGCAATACATTGCACAAAAAGCGCCCGAGGGCCCAGTACAGTTAGCTGGCATCAAAGCGGATCCCACCATGAATGGACCATATATCTACAACGCATACGCCGTCGTCCACCACATCGGCGCAACACTTGGAAGCGGCCACTACACAGCGTTTGTCAAAGACAAGGCTCGAGGCTATTGGCGATCGTTCAACGATGACCGCGTTAACGACTTCGAGCCGGGGAATCTACAAGCAAAGGACCGCTTGCAGAACGAACGCGCCTACATCGTCTTCTACGAGCGCGAGAGAGTCGCCGGCGGCGCCTTCTAAACCATCATTCATCTTCGCAACCCGGCGAGAGATGTTCGTTTCTCTATACATATTGCATACCGCCTGCGCCTTGGTTAGGCAGTGTACTTCCGCATGGCGGGGGCGTTTACCGTGGAATTAGCGTACAGTCATTTGGACGAAGTTTTGTTGATCGAGTTTTGATACCTTTGAGTCACGGAGGAATTCGTTGAACTCGGATATGAGTCGTCATCGGCGGGAGTCTGTGCTGCTTGTCCGTGCCCTTGGTGGGCTGCTTGAGTGTACGAGGCGTGTTTGGATAGATGCATTGGTGATACCATGATCGAGAATTGCATTCATTCAACCAGTCAAGATTGGCCGATGCTAGCCATTAAGCGAAGTTGCTTTTGACGACAAGGTTTGCCGCTCACCGTCATTCTGCAGAGCTTTGCAGGGCGTGAGAGGGTTCACAAGGCGAAGCTAGTGCGACATCGGCCCGCAACGCACGGACGAAACTTTTTATCGCTGGTTATCGCGACCGCCCGCATTTATGCCCCAGACGACCATTCTTCAAGCCATTGACTCTTCCACCTTTCTTCCTCACACTTCAAACTTCAAAATTCACATTATGGCTAAGGGACGCGTCTGTTTGGCCTACTCTGGTACGCTTATACTTGCTCCAGACCACAATCTTCTTGCATTGCGGTCTGTTTATTATTGTGACGAGCATGGTTGACTAACTTGACTCACAGGCGGTCTTGATACCTCCACCATTCTGCAATGGCTGATCGGTATGCTTATTCTCGAGTTTCAATGCTTGACTTCATCCTGACATTCTTTCAGAGGAGGGCTACGAGGTCGTCTGCTTCCTCGCCAACGTCGGTCAGGATGAGCCCTGGGACGAGGTCGAGAAGAAGGCGCTGAAGATCGGCGCAAAGAAGATGGTTATCACCGACCTGCAGAAGGAGTTCGTTGAGGAGCTCTGCTTCCGCGCCGTTCAGTGTAACGCCTCCTACGAGGGCCGCTACCTGCTCGGTACCTCCCTCGCCCGCCCCGTCATCGCCCGCGCACAGATCCGAGTTGCCCAGCAGGAGGGCTGTGACTTCGTCTCGCACGGCTGCACTGGCAAGGGCAACGATCAGGTCCGCTTCGAGCTTGCTTTCTATACACTCCAGCCCTCGATCAAGGTCATTGCGCCCTGGAGGCTGCCCGAGTTCTGCGACCGCTTCAAGGGCAGGCAGGATCTGCTCGACTACGCCGAGAAGCACGGCATTCCCGTCACATCCACCAAGGCGAAGCCCTGGAGTATGGATGCCAACTTGGCTCACTGCTCCTACGAGGCCGGTATGGAGCTCCTTGTCTCCCGTCTGTGGCTCTGCGCTGATTTACTCAGGTATCCTGGAGGACCCCAATGTCTCTCCCCCCGATGACATGTGGACCATGACCCAGTCGCCCCTCGTCGCCCCTGACAAGCCCACCGACATCACCATCCACTTCGAGAAGGGTATCCCCACCAAGCTTGTCACCCCCGACAAGACCTACACCGAATCCGTCGAGCTCTTCGTCGCGCTCAACAAGCTCGGCCATATGCACGGCATCGGCCGTATCGACATCGTTGAGAACCGCTTCATCGGTCTGAAGTCTCGTGGCTGCTACGACTCGCCCGCCATGACTGTGCTGCGCCTTGCACACTTGGATCTCGAGGGTCTCGTCATGGACACCCAGGTGCGCAACCTGCGCGACCAGTTCGTCTCGCACAACTGGAGCTACCAGCTGTACAACGGCATGTACTTCTCGCCTGAGCGCGAGTTCGTCGAGAACAGCCTGCTGTTCTCCCAGCGCCGTGTCAACGGCGAGGTCCGCCTCACTCTGTACAAGGGTAACGCGTACGTCCTTGGTCGCAGCTCGCAGACTGAGAAGCTGTACTCTGAGGAGGAGGCTTCCATGGATACATTGGACAACTTCTCTCCCATGGACACCACTGGCTTCATTGCCATCCAGAGCATCAGGCTGAAGAAGTATGGTCTGCAGAAGCAGGAGGAGGGTGCCAATCTTAGCCGCGCATAGACGGTTTAGGTCTTCGGCGATATGTGAAACGATATGATATGAGATATAGAAGGAATAAAAGTTTAATACCCATCAGCCCGCGGTTCCTGCTGTTGTATCTCGCTTGCCTCTTTCCATGAGCGGGGCGGAGTCACGTGATATTTCCATCCATATCCGTGGATTGCAAGCGCGCTCGACCAACCTTCCAACACATCAGCAACAACTCCTCAATACCTCCTTTTCTTGTCGAATTCGCTGCGGTCGTCTCTTTGTTCGAGCTGTTGCGAGCTCATGTGCGTTGTGCTGTGCCACTTTCACCCCGCTCATCCTTGGAGGCTGCAGCCGCCCCTCTACATCAGGCTGAGCGAGTTTTGCTCAGCGCTTCTTCCATCTTTCTCTCACTCTCGTATATACGTTGTACCAACGCTGTTCCAATGCCTGTGCGTGCTATTCAACTTACAATCGAAGATACATAAGACGAGCGAGTGACAAAATGGCGGATCTGGATGACAAGTGCGACTACTGCGGTGTGAGTGCGCGAGTGGCTCGCAGTCGACTTCACGATCTAGACCACAATTTGGACACTCAACATTCGCTCATTACGTACCATGAAGATGGCGCGGCGAAGAGCTGCGAGATATGTGGCCTAATCGTCGAGTCTTTTCGAAGCTGGGAAGGACTCATCGGGTATTCATCGTCTGGTACCTATACAATGCTCTCTATCAAACCAGCCCCAGAAGGTTGCACGGTTGAAATCTTCTTCTCTTGGTCCAATAGCGAAACGTCGGCTTCTCTTACGCTGGACGTCTTCAGCATGGTGGGTGCGTACCATATCCGCTGCTCGTTGGTGTGAACCTACCCCCTCTTCAACGCGCTTGCATGCTGATTTAGTGGGGATCTCAGGTGTCAAGAAAGATTGGCGCATTCGCCAGCTCCAAAAATCCTCTCCTGGGCCCTTGTCTTCACAGGCCGTGGCAACGGTGAAGTCGTGGCTGAGTGCCTGCGAGCAAAATCACCATTGCCACGAGATTGTGTCAAAGTCAGTCCCCAAACGACTCCTTGAGCTCAGCGATTGCCAACTACGACTGAAGGAAGACGTAGACTCCACACCGCGATATGCCTGTCTGAGCCATTGCTGGGGCAAAGACGGACCGGCATTGAGGTTGACGTCTGGATCTCACCAGCTCCTGACACTTGGGGTGACGACTGATCGCTTACCTAAAACATTTGCGGACGCGGTCACCCTGTGTCTAAGCTTGGGTATTGGTTACATCTGGATCGATGCTCTCTGTATGTCATAGGCCTCCCGATGACCTGTCTGACATTGCCACAGGCATCTTTCAAGATCGTCCAAAAGACTGGCAGGACGCTGCTGCGTCCATGGCTGACATCTATGAAGGCGCAAGCATTACTATTGCCGCTACATCCTCTGGGAGTAGCGATCAAGGATTTCCTTCAACATACCAGGGCGCTGCCAGACCGGTGGGAGATACAGGTGTGTTCGTGTTAGAACGCAGATCTTTCCCAGACCGTGAATTGAAGATGGACATTCGATGCGTCACCCACTTTAACTCCCACGACCTAATGAGTCCATGGCCGCTTCTGACTCGCGCCTGGGTGTATCAGGAGCGAAGACTGTCAGCTTGCGTTGTTCACATAGGCGAAAGAAAACTCTACTGGGAATGTCGAGAGAGCTTCCGATCGGAGGATGGCACCGAGGACATCCTCAATCCTGACTACGCTGCACTGACTGTAAAGCACGAACCCCACGAGGCCTGGAGAAAGGATGTTGAGCAATATTCTAGGCTTTCGCTGACTTTCGAGAAAGATAGATTGCCAGCAATCTCAGCAGTAGTGGAGCGAATGCAATCGACTCGCCCGGCCGATACGTACATAGCGGGCCTTTGGGTTAAGATGCTCCTGCATGACCTTGCCTGGACCATCAACGGATTCCTACTACCGCGTCCCGATTCTGACCTTCCAACCTGGTCCTGGATGGCTATCAAAACTGGGGTCATGTATATTCAATCCGAACCACTACCTTCGATACGCCTACTCAACGTCGAATATGAGATCACCGGACCTGAACACATCGGACGCACGCTGTATGCGAGGATCGATTTGGTCGGGAAAGCGTTTTCTGTCGAGTGGTCGTCGCAATATAGAAGAAAATATGTGGTCGTGCAGTCCGACACGTCATACTTACGAGAGTCGTTCTATCAGATAGACTGCCCAGATTTTGAGTACAGCACAGCACGACCTCCCATTAAAGATGGCGAGACACTAGACTGTTTATTCTTGTCGCGAGAAGGTGTTCCCGATGAAAAGTATTGTACCTATGGGGCCTTGGTGTTGAGAAGGACCAAATTCAGATGGTTTGAACGTGTGGGTATGGTTTTCTTTACTTATAGAGAGTTGGGCCTGGAAGAGAATAGCAAAGACAACAAATCAGGGGAAGAGGCCATAGATTCGCTTCCTGAGAGACATTTCACGATTGTCTGAGCTGAATTTGGTGTGTCGGTCAGCAAGTACGAATTCCCCGAGGCGCGGATATGTAAGGAAACATCACTTGCAAAGCGTGATACGTCAAAACCTACGTCCCTGGCAGCCACACATCAAGCTTACGCTGGAGTACACACCAGAAACCAACCATTCCAAGTAGCTTACTTACGACACTGTTGCCTTCTGCTGTCTTCATTGCTACTACCATGGACACCCTGATTGGTCGCCGAGCCGCAACATCACTGGGCCCAGTCACATCAATTATACGTATCTTTTCAGCAGCATTACGCGGTCTTCGTGCATAAATGCTGAAGTCTCGTTACACGACTGGTCCAATCGGACTGACGGGGGTCCTTTCACTATACACAATAATGTTATCCGTACCTAGCACTGTATGCTTCCACGTGACATGGACACAAGTCAAGCCGTGCAATTTGTCCATGGCTAGTTACTCAACCCCTGACTGACTGCTGCTACCGCTATCTTATAAGCAATAATTTCTCTATGGATAAGCGCCAGCCTCTCCTCGAGCATACTCCTCTCCTCCTTTGTCGCGTGATCCGGTATGCTCGGCAACAACTCCATCAACATCTTGATCCCCAAATCCGTACTCTCATCGCCATTCACAGCTTCAGACGGTCTTCCATTGACCTGCACCAGAGCAGCAGGGGTACCGGAGACAGGCCCATCCGTAGCAGGCGTCAAAAGCGGCGTTTCCGGCACCGGCACGTCCTGCGACCACGCAGGTTCCAGAACCACATCGTCCTGCAGGCGACTTAGTCTCGGTTTTCGGCGTCGTCTTGCCTCTTTTGGATCGAGCTCTGATAGGAATCCTGTTGCATCGATGTCTCGCGGGTCGCTGTCGATCTGCTCCTCTATTGGTGGCATCTCGTTGTCTGCGCGCCCGCGCTTGCGTGTTCGGCGTGTTTTTGGGCGTGCGGCGGCTTCGCTGTCGGTGCTGGCGACGAAGTTGATAGTCGTGGGCTTGATGAAGTCGCCGTAGATGTGGCGGCCGCTGACGGGTTCAGGGGGCTCGTTTTCTTGGTCTTGCTCTGAGTCATTGGAGTCTTCTGGCTCTGGCGGATTGGCGGGCGTGGCTGGTGGCGGCATAGGAGGCTTGCTTTTGGGTGACTTCATACTACGGAGCTTGCCGGGTGGTCGTATGAGGAGGTCAGATGCTTGGCGCTTTATGCCAGGTTTGACTTCCTGCTCCCCTTTTGTCTCACTCTTTCTCGGTCGCCCTCGATTTCGTGTTGCTGGATTGGCTTCCTCTTGTCGGATCGAATTTGTCCCGTTTGCTATCGCCAAGATACCTTGCGTGCCTGTAGCGTTGTTGGCTTCGGACCTACCACGTCTTACTGCTGGTCTCTGCGCCTTCGCATCTGCATTTTCTATCTTTTCTGGCTTGTCTGTCCTTCCCCCCTTTCCGTGTTCAGTCATAGAATGCAACCGCTTAATAACGACTTTGAGATCTGTCGCAGTCATCCAATCCACCTGCCCTTGCCTTGATTTATTGTTCAACTTGCGTTGACTGATCTGACATGTCAGGTTGCTCCGAAATAGGCCATTGTTGGGGCTCTTGTCCGGATCCTTGTCCTTCACATGGATTGTAGATGCTTCGTGCAGTAGATGGATGATGTCGATATGCCATTTCCCCGGATCAGCCTCGTTCCTCGGCCAGTGTTCTGAATCAACGCATGTGTTTATATTGGGCTCCGGCAGATTCCAGTTCTTGATGATGCCAGATTCGAGGTTCTTAGGGATCGGGTTCCGTACTTCAGTGTCTGGAGGCGGCTTGTCTTTGGGGCGCAAATTCGGCGCCTTGAAGTTTTTTCGCGGCCTGAGCGGCAGCTTCGAACTGCTTTCTTCGAACCTTCGTGGCATGGTAAGATGATGAGTCTGTAAGGGATGTAGACTGGTATTGTTGATGCCGTGTTTGCTCTCGCGTAACCCTCCTGCTAGTTGTTGTCATATTGATGCTCCCATCATGTTACATGCCAATTCCATCAACCTTGCATCCGTTGCATCTCCATCTCTTCCCAGTAATTGGATGTAAGAGTGTTGAAATTCGATTCACTGTTGTGATGGCTCAGTCCAGCCTCACTAAGATGTTGGAGGTGCTGCTACGTGACGTCAGCAGAAACTTTTAAGCGCTGACCGTGCATCGGCGTGCGACATCTCGACTCGGCGGCTTGAGGCAAAACTCAACAATGAAGCTGTGATGCTATTGTATGAATGTCCGCGATGAACGCTCTCTCAGGAACCATGCACATGCTCTTAGACGGGTGCGAGTGACTCCTGAGTCGCGTCAGTCGCTCGGGACCGCTCAAGGTTGCTGAACATCCATATCGCTTGCATTGAAAGATATGCGAATCACGATCAGATATCTACAAATGTTCCACCTGATTAAATTACGAAGACCATAATGACATTGTAGTGGTGTTGACTCTAGGTTCGATGAAGCAGCTGGAGAGAACCATGTTACCATGTAGATGCGAATAAGTCGGAAATGGTTAGTAGAATTAGATAGACGCCGGGTGGTTGCGATTGAAACAGGTCTTCTTGCACTTGGGAAGTTAGCTACCTGTCTCCTCAAACACTAAACGACTTCGACTAATTCGCATTCCTTTAGTGCCCTTGGCTTAACCATTGCTTCCTTGTCGAGCCACCGGTAGAACAACATTTCTCTCTCGCATCAGAACCTCCATTCTGAATGGATCGACATTCGTGGCATGCAGTGAGCACCGATGTGCGTACAAGGTTGGCGACATACGGGGTTGACAAGAGTTTCTGGGGGACGTGCAAAATCTGAAATCCTTCCTGTAACCCTCGGAGACGAGGTTAATATTTATTTTGACAGGAAACGCACGCATCGAAAGCTCAAGTAGGAAACGATGCGATCAGGCTAGAAACGCCTTTAACAACGACCCGTTAAGGTGCGCCAATGTCCCTGATGAAATTGCTATTTTGAAGGGACGTTTTCTACAGAATAAGAAGCCCAGGTCATTGCCCACAATACTGGGCTTTTCGGGATGGAGACCAAGATTCCAAGATATCCATTCCGCAACGAGAGCACGTAACAACCCTACTTGTGTATCGAAAGACCAGTACGCTTTTTCTCGGTAGATCGAAACCAGAGATCTTCGGAGAGATTGCGAGCTCCGCTTGGCATTCGGCGATATCTCCGTGACGCCTCCCCAACGCTTCCCCAAGTTCTCCACACTCTCCGCTAAAGCATCGCGAGGTCCGCTGTCTTAAATTGGCGAATGTCCGTTGTTTACCCCGGTCACGCCAAGCTTGCTCCTCAGGCATCACGTCACCGTACTAAGAGGAGTTGTTCCGATCGACATGGATCCTCAGGAACGGCGCGCAAAGAAACGAAACAGTAACATTTGTCCGCCCGGTTAACCCCGGTAGAGGCGCTGAACTTCCTCCAATGGCTGAAGCTTGTCGCTGCACAAGAGGCTGACAGCCGTGCGTACCTGCGGGAACTGCTATACCGAATACCCAGATCAGGCATGGTGGTGAAGGCAAACTCTTGTAGGGATCATCACGGCATCTCGAATGTCACCTTGCCAAGTTCCGGGTGAAGTGGTAGGCAAAATGGAAGGACTACAAAAGCCAGGGGCCCGGGCATGTTGTTCGGTCATTACTTCATGAACAACGATCTCCACAATCGTCGACATGGGGCTCTTTGCAAAGGCTTTCCTCGCCGCTGCGGCAGTAGCATCGGTCGGTGCTATTGACATCTCTGTCAAGTCTAACGGTGGGAATCAGACTGGCAAATTTGGCCACTCTTATGGCTACGGCTTTCTCCACGAGGTCAGTTTCTACGATGCGCGTTGATTCATTCCTGCTGACAAAGCTAGGATATCAACAATTCCGGCGATGGTGGTATCTACGCCGAGTTGATCCAGAACCGTGCTTTCCAGTACAGCAGAAGCTTCCCGGTCTCCACAGCTCACTACTTCCCCATCAACGGTGCAAGCCTTAGCATCAATAACAATGGTACTGAGCCACTGTCTGAGGCGCTTCCTGCTTCCCTGAAGGTCGCTACTGGCAACGGCACTGTTGGCAAGATCGGCTTCGAGAACGAGGGCTACTGGGGCATAGATGTCAGGACGCACAAGTACACCGGATCTTTTTGGGTCAAGGGTGCTTACACCGGCGTTTTCACAGCTTCGCTGCAGTCGAACCTGACAGACGATATCTTCGGCTCTGTTGAGGTCGAGTCGAAGTCAAGTGGTTCTGAGTGGGTCGAGCACACCTTTGAGCTCACTCCCGAGAAAGATGCTCCCAACTCGAACAACACCTTCGCTATCACCTTCGACCCTTCGGGCACTCAGAGTGGGTATCTCGACTTCAACCTTATCAGTTTGTTCCCTCCCACGTACAAGAACCGCAAGAATGGTCTCCGTGTCGATATCGCAGAGGCGCTCGCTGAGATGAACCCTCATTTCCTTCGTTTCCCTGGTGGTAACATGCTCGAGGGTCTCGAGAACGACACTTACTGGGACTGGAAAGACACTCTTGGTCCGCTCAAGGAGCGTCCAGGTTTCCAGGGTGTATGGGGCTACCAGCAGACCCACGGCCTCGGCATAATGGAGTATCTTGAATGGGCTGAGGATATGGATCTCCAGATCGTCATTGGCGTCTGGGCAGGTCTCGCCTTGAACGGCGACGTTACCCCCAAGGAGGATCTTCAGCCCTTCATCGACGACGCTTTGAATGAGATCGAGTTCATTCGCGGCTCAGCGGATACCGAGTGGGGTGCTAGGCGCGCCGCTCTCGGCCACCCAGAGCCTTTTGAGTTGAACTACGTCGAGATCGGTAACGAGGACTGGCTCGCTGGATTCCCCGGAGGTTGGGACTCGTACAAGGAGTACCGCTTTACCCTGTTCCACGATGCCATCAAGGCCAAGTATCCTGAGATTCAGATCATTGGTTCTTCAGCCACCAGTGACCCCTCCGTCGAGGGTGCCACCACCGGCCCCAACCTCGAAGAAGGCATCAAGTACCCCGCCGACGCCATCGGCGATTACCATCCCTACCGCGAGCCTGATGAGCTTGTCAAGGAGTTCGACCGCTTCGACAATGACATCGGTCACATCATCGGTGAGGTCGCTGCTACCCACGTCAACGGCGCTACACCTCCCCGCTGGGACGGCCCTCTCTACAAGTACCCCTGGTGGATTGGTGCTGTTGGCGAGGCTGTATCTCTGATCGGCTACGAGCGTAACTCTGACCGCATTCCCGGTACCTTCTATGCTCCCGTCTTGAAAAACGAGAACCGCTTCCAGTGGCCCATCACACTCATTCAATTCACAGCCGACGCCAAGCAGACCACTCGTGCTGTCACTTGGTACTGCTGGAGCCTGTTTGCGCATCACCCCATCTCGCACACTCTCCCTACCACTTCCAACTCCAGTTATGGACCCGTCTACTGGGGAGCCGGAAAGGACGAGGCTCGCAATGGTGCACTCGTTTGGAAGGGCGCGGTCTACAACACCACCGACAACGCCTCAGTTCCCATTACCGTGCAGTTTGAAGGTATCCAGGCCGGTGCCAAGGCACAGCTGACCTACCTCACCAACTCTGTCGGCGACCCTTACGCTTACAACGACCCTCGCACTGGCATCCAGATTGTCGACACCACGACCAAGGAGCTGACTGCTGGTGCCAATGGTGCTTTCGAGTTCAGTCTGCCCCAGCTCAGTGTTGCCGTCTTGGACACTGATGTAGCCGCCGGTAACTCGACTGGGTATAAGAAGGCTAAGAGGATGCCGATTCCTAGATACCAGAGGAAGTGGTAATTGTAAACACTTGTATATATTGATCAGCCTTTGGGCCTATTTATCCAAAAGTTGTCAAGCGTGATAAATCGCTTTTTGTGTCGGTTTCTGACTGTGCGTGAGGTTGATGACGCAGTAAGGGGCGGAACCAAGCATGCATTGTGCGCATGTTATGGCTGACGCGAGCAAGTACTGCCAGGATGCTGCAATCGAGAAGCAGAATTGGCGATTGAAACATACTGTCAATCGATAGCATATAATGTCAATGGCTTGTGATGAAGTCGAGCAGCTCGCACCGCCTGCCTCGGGCAGTGGCGCTAGTTGTCGTGCCTCGGCTCAGCTTCAGATCGACGTTGACTTTTGGAACAGCTCCAAGGCTTTGGCACCACCTAGCACGACATGGTGGCATGCTATAAACCACCGTGAGGCCCGCATTACGGGGCTCTATACTCTCTTTAATTCCGTACCATGGTTCTCTTGAGTTACCAGCCTTTTAAAGGCATCTACGTGCTCGCCGCACTGGGCTTCGAGTTCCTCCGGCTCCCCCTCTTCATCATCAAGTTTCTCACCAGCTACGGCCGGCAGCACCCTGAATGGACTTTCCGCCAGGCGCTGACAACGCAGATCATTTTTGCTGTCGTTTACCACACCGCGACTATCCAGGCGAAGACACCGACTCCGCTCACGCCGGGCGCTGAGAAGGAGCGGTTCGTGCGCATTAAGCCAGCAGATGGAGACCAGTACAAAGGGCCGCTGCGCAGCAACAACGATATCAGGCCCGTCGAAATAGGCGCGACATGGTATCCGGCGCTCCTGAGTGCATCGGCGGAGAAGAAAGGGTTGAAGATCATCCTGCACATCCATGGCGGTGCATTTGTCTCCGGCGATGGCCGCACACAAGCCTCGGGCTACTTCGCGAAGCTCCTGCAGAAGCACGTCGGCGCAACACACATCTTGATGCCCCAATACCGCATCTCTACTCTCCCAGCAAGCAAGACTTCGAACGCATTCCCCGCCGCACTGCAAGATAGCCTAACCGCCTATCTGTATCTCCTCAACGACCTGCACATCGCACCCTCAAACATCATCCTCTCCGGCGACAGCGCCGGCGCGAACGCCACCATCTCGCTGTTGCGCTACATCAGTGAATTCGGGCCTGCCCTACACGTGCCAAACCCCTCCGCCGCACTCCTATGGAGCCCCTGGATCGACCCCAGCGACACATCCAGCGCCTTTTTGCACGACAATCCCAACTATGGTAGCGACTACCTATCGGTCCCTTTCACACGTTGGGGCAGCGGCGCCTACGCGGGCAACGGCGGCAAGGAGGTCCTTTCGAATCCATACTTCAGCCACAAGGGGCGCACGTTCAGGTCCGAGGTACCGATGTTTGTGAACACAGGAGGTGGAGAGGTTTTGTATTTTGATGTTCGCGAGTGGGCGAAGAATATGAGTGAGGCGGACAATGATGTCAAATTGGATATTGAGGAGCATGTGCCGCATGATATTTTGTTGATTGGGAATATTCTCGGATTCCATGATGAGGCAACGGCTTGTGCAAAGAGGGCGGGGAAGTGGCTGCAGAGCAAGCGGGCTTGAGTTGCTGCTCTTGGTCGATTTGTGCATCAAGTAAGGCGCCTTGGGCGAGTTGCTTTCGCTTCTAGCATATTTGCATGTCACAAAGTAATCGCCCACCTCTTTGTTGACCTTCTATCTACAGCTACATGTTTGCCACTGTACGCGTCTTCTGGGAGCTTTTCGCAGCACGAACGACGCATGTTCAGAAGCTCGCGGCCCTTTAGATGCCTACAACCGTTCGCCCTGATCCACATACACGTCAATGGCGGTTTGCGCAGCCGACTAGGTTTCTACTGTCATGAGGATCTTTTCATGACCGCATTACGTCTCACGTGGTTGCACGTACCGAGGATCAATACACCAACAAATCAACCCTCGCACTGGCACATCTCAACGCGAGCAACATGGATAACCCGGACGTCGATAGGCAAATTCAAGGCTGTATGGTAGCGTGATACCTAGCATTGGCATCTTCTTAGAGACATGAAGCCTCCATCAAGCCCAATCTGCCCTCAAAGCTGGCCCAAAGCAGTCATCAGGGGGCTGAGCGAGCTTGTAAACTGGATGCTCGCAGTAAGAGTATGGAAGATTGATTGAAAAATTTGTAATTCGTCAAAGTGGATGGAGAACTTGTATTGATAGCAGTTAAAGCAGGACAGGAGACCCTGCCAACGATACTGAGAGACTACTTGGAAACACTGGTCCAAATAGAGCAACGGATGCAGCATTTGGAGACTAGTTTGCGGAGCACCCTCGTCGAAGAGCTCTTTGATAACTGCAGTCACAACCCGTTCTGCATCAACATCTTACAAGGTGTCAATAGAATGCCTGCTAGTGTGTGCAAAGATCCTGAATCTGCCAATAGGCATCCTAAAGTTGCAGGGTACTGTAATTAGCTATTGCTAATGTTCAGCAAACCGGCAAGGTATTTGATATGATTGACGCGGTAGTCGCTGAGCGTATCGACAGTTTCCACAATACAACATCACGTATGCTCCTGGAGGATTCGGACGCAGCGGATGATCGTCTCTTCACTTCAAAGGAGCGTTTCAAGTACGCGTGACTGGTGGCACTATTAGTAAAACAACTCCGCGTAATGTCGCCGAAGATATCGAAATAGAATGAACATCACTCAAGTGGGATGACACACTGATAGTTGAGAAGTGGTAGAGATTTGGAATGTTTTCTGCTGCTCATAAGGGACGTTGGCAACAGCGTTCAGGTCTACAAAGCTATCGAGGACGTAACCGTCAGTCGGGATTAGGAAAGAGACCCAACTAGATCGAGCGAGGAGCTACGAGAGAGGGATCTTAAGACCTCACACAGACGCCTGGATGGATATCGCGAGGCTCTCTAGCGTAGAATGAGGGGTCGAAGTTTGGGCTGTCCGATTGAGATACTCAATCATCCCCACCGACCTCGCGGGAAGGGTAAGTGGTTAATTGATTCCAGAGACTGGGTAATTGATGTGACCACAACACGTATAAGACCGCTGCTCTGTGTCGAGCGCAGTCGTATGAGAACTTGCTGCCGCAAAGGTCATCACATATATCAGTATATGCACCCAGTCTTTCCGTATCTCGGACTATATCATCATCCCTCCGCCCTTTGATCGTCGGCCAACAGCGGTCTGCTCTCCTCATCAACAATCTTGCTCTTGCTTTCATCCTTGACTACAGTGTTTTTCTGCAGTGTGATCCAGACGGCAGCACCAATGATCAGTGCCGCGCCTCCAAAGCTCTCGATTGGCGGTGTTGTGCCCCAGATCACTCTCTCGATGACCAAAGTGAGTACCAGCTGCAGGTACATCAAGTTTGTAGCTCGTCCGGCTTTCTCTCTCTGTAGTCCCTCCGTCAACAAGAACTGCAGAAGAAACCCTGTCAGACCAATGATTGCAATCAGTCCCCAATGCCCGCCACTCTCGGGCATGACGAAGTGCAAGTCAGGGTGTATAAGTAGGATGGCTGCGGAACCGACGGTAGCGATGGCAGCAAAGTAGTTGACAGAGATGAGCGAGTGTGCGCGCTTGCCAATGACACGTATACTTGCGTATGCCATGGATGCTCCAAAGGCACCCAGTACAGCCGCAAGAACAGCGAGCGTACGCTGAGTCGGTGAGATGGGCGCTGGCGTCGTCTTCGGCGACGACATGACATCCAGCAATATCTTAACGACTGCATCGGCTTCGGGCTGCCCGGTGATGGGATCCACGGGCGGGTTGGGAAAGAGCCATGTTGGTCGCGCGACGAGCAGAACACCGCTAAAGGCAATGAGAGCTGCGAGTGCCTCGCGCACGGTGAAGGGTTCGCGTAGCCAGATGAAGCAGACTAGCGCCGTAAGGGTTGGAATGATGAAGGTGATGACCGTGGCGTCGGAAATATTGAGCCATGATAACGAGTCTGCAGTTGATTAGCACGCGTCTTTAGTGACCTCAACATCGCATTCTGGAATCCCAGCGTACAGTAGAGTCCAAATAACCCAATGAAGCCACAAGTTCCGCGCAAAATAAGCAGCCATCTAATTCCCTTTGCTCCCAGCGGGAAGTCCTGAGTCTTGTGCCACACCATGTACAGCATGCCAATTATGGTAGTACACGACATGCGAATGAAAATGATCTGCATTGCGTGAAACTTTGTCTCGTAGCCAGTCGCAAGGAGTTTTGCTGCCGTGTTCATGATGGAACCGCAAGTCTGCGCGAGGAACACTAAGACGAGACCAAAGTTTCGGTCGTAAAAGGCATGCATCCTCTGCTTCAGAGTCCGCTTGTGGTGTGCGCATGCAGGATCATCTCTCTGCAGCCTTTCCTGCTCTTCTTCCGGAATAGGTTCCGCAGGAATTTCTTGCAGACAGTCATCTTGCACGGGCGGCCCTGATGGCGTTGAAGTCGCAGTTCCGTATGCCATGACGTGAGTTGAGCGAAAAAGAACTGCAACAAAAGTACCGAAGAGACGGGAAATTGGAGTTCGTTCTGCAGGGACGCAAATAATCATGGGGAAGGAATCTTGAGACAGGCTGCAGATGCTAAAGACCCACTTTTGCCGGTTGCCGCACCTAGCCATCTTTAGGCGGTCAACCACATATGTCACGCGTGAACAGAACGATACAATGGTGGGCGTCGATTTCCACGATGATTGAAAAGTGATATTTGTGAGCTATGTGGCAGGGCCATCCGAGCACCTCAAGAGGTTGACATCTCAGGTAAAATTTTCGCCGTATTGCTAGGTTGTGTGGGATCAACGCCAGTCAAAGCAGAACTTCGTTCGAAGGTCCCTATGCGAGAGCGTGCTGTCGTAATAGCTTCGACGTCCAACTCTGAGCCAATTCCATCAGCAAGGGATATTCTTGTGCTATTCGCTCATCGAAAGTGCTGTGGATTCGCTGGGCCACTTCTACTCGATCGTACGTATGCCCCGCAATATCAAGGAGTTTTTCGAGGCCGTCGATAATCAGCAGTCGGTGGGTACCAACAGTACGCTCCTTTGTATGCGCGTCAAAGTGCTTTAACCACTTAAAACCAAGCTTATTAGCAGTCTAGCCGTTACTAGAGACTCCAATAACCCAATCCTGGGGCAGGTCTTCCTCCTTGTACCAGCCAGAGAGGTGGTGGCGTGCCTTGAAGATAATGAAGGGCGGGATGGCCCATCCTTTGGCATTGATGCCCTGTATAACCGTTACCCATTCCTGGTTGCCTGGCTAGACGGCCTTTGGCCTTCCTCGTCTCTCTGAAGCTGTAACGACTGCTTCTGTAGATATCTGGCCCATCATAAAGCCTGTCTTATCAAAGTTATGCACGTCGTCATCTGGGATGCCATACTTGGCTTTGACATTGGCTACCAGGTTGAACTAGCCCTGCACAACCCCAGAATCCTCACAGAGGGCTCTTTTGTAGTCGTACTTGCGATTGAACTTCGTTTTGAGCTCTAGTTGACGCTTAACAAAAGTACTGGGCCAGTTTGTGCCAACAGGGCCCAGATTGCGCTCAGCGCGCAGAGAATTGGCCATAGCAGCCACATCTGCAAGCCGAGGGCCAAATCCTCGCTCGTCTAGCTCAAGTATGTGATCAACAATCACCTGCTCCTCCAGATTGTCCAGCCCTCGTGAGTTGGGCATAGTATCGCCTCGTGAAGGTCGTCCAGCGCGTCGTGTGCTTAGTGTACTCTGAGGCACCTTGTAGATAGCTGCAGCGCGTCGCTGTGAGAGATTCGCGTCTTATTTAAGAGCTTAAAGCGCAAGCTAGATTTGAGTTTCCTTTAACGCGTTAATAATAGGTTGTTGTTGAGGCATTGGTGTAGAGAGGGTACTTTGGTAGGGTCTTGGCAAAAGTGATCAGCTCGCCCGTTGATCAGCTCGCCCGTGGGGTACGTTACCTTTTAAATTTTAGAAACAGCTTCTTTATATACTTGCAGCTCTGCTATACAAAAATTAGAATTTAACACCTAGTACTAATGTACAACACAGGCGAGTGGACCACACGGGCGAGTGGACCACTTTTGCCAAGACCCCACCAAAACCACCCACGTTATGGCCCAGAACACCACAAATTGGCCCTGCACGAGACAAAACAAGCCGTAATATTACTCAGAGACCTCTTCTGCTCTATTCTTGCACGTTTGCGCGTTGTGCCCACTCTTTCTGCACTGTCCACAGCGTCGTTGAGATGGTTCACCTCCGTCACCACGCACCTGCTTCTTCTTCTTCTTTCCATTACTACGCGCGCCAAACTCTGACAGGGCAGTTAACCGCTGGCTCTCTTCAACCGTGAGGCTTCCCTCTGTCTAGATATGCCTTCTTTTGCGCGATGTACGTTCTGTAGCAGCTACTAGAGCTGCGTGAAGCGCAGCGTTCTCCTGTTGTGCTAAAGCCAGCTTGTGCGCAACAATTGCTGCCCCCTTTAAGACCTTCTCAAACGCTTCAACTATAGAGGTAGGTAAGCTGTCTATGTGCCTCTGAATCCTCTTCTTTACAAGCGTTAATTGCGACCTAAATTCTAGGGTATTGCTTGGGGTTTGCGACTGCCAGAGCGGGCTGTTTTGGGGAAGTGGTGGCGATAGGGTGCGCAGCTTCACATTCAGGGTCAATATGACGCGATCTGGGGCAAACGGAACCAATCTGGCCCCTCAGAACCCTCCTTGAATGTTGCTAGAGATTATGGCTTTATTGTAAGCTGCTATAAAGCATAGGAGGAACTCCTGCTTTGTGATGTAGTTGATCCGGTTATGTATGAGCCGATTGACCTCATCCCCGTACGCCTTCTTCAGAGGGCCAAAACAAGCCACATTAAGTGGCTGCAGGAGGTGCGATGAGTGCGCAGGCATGCATAGACCTATAATATTGTTGTCCTTGCAGTATTGCTTGAATTCTTTAGAGTCATGGCTCTTGTGGACGTCAATAATCAGCAAACGGTAGGTGCCAACAGTACGCGTCTTTGTATGCTTGTCAAAGTGCTTTAACCAGTCAAAACCAAGCTCATTGGTAGTCCAGCCGTTCTCAGAGACAGCAACAGTCCAATCCTGGGGCAGGTTATCGTCTTTGTACCAGTTGGACTGGTGGCGGCGGGCTTTGAAGATAATGTAGGGCGGAATGGCCCACCCTGTGGCATTGATGCCCTGGATGACCGTTACCCACTCGCGATTGCCTGGCTGGACTGCCTTTGCCCGTCCACAGTTCTCTGAAGCTGTAACGACTGCTCCAGAGCTTATCTGGCCCATCATGAAGCCTGTCTCATCGAAGTTGTACGTGTCGTTGTCCTGGATGCCATACTTGGCTTTGATGTTGGCTACAAGGTTAAACCAGCCCTGTATGACCTCAGGATCTTCGCAGAGGGCTCTCTTGTAGTTGTACTTGCGATTGAAGACCACTTTGAGCTCCTCCTGACGAGAAACAAACGTGCTGGCCCAGTTTGAGCCAACAGGGGCCAAACCGCGCTCTTTCCGCAGAGAATTGGCGATATCAGTCACATCTGCGAGCCGGGGAGGCCGTCCTTGCTTGGACAGCTCAAGTATATGCGTAACAATCACCTGCTCCTCAGTATTGGTCAGATTCCGTGAATTGGCCATAGTATCAATGCGTGAAGGTCGTCCGGCGCGTCGTCGGTGTAGTGTACTTCGAGAGACGCTGTAGATATCTGCAGCGCGTCGCTCTGAGAGTTTTGCGTCTTGTTTAAGAGCTTGGAGCGCAAGCTGTATCTGACGCTCTTTTGACGCGTTAAACTGTGCTTGTTGGAGTGGCATTGGTGTGAAGGGGTGGTTTTGGTGGGGTCTTGGCAAAAGTGGTCTACTCGCCCGTGTTGTACGTTATACTAAGAGACCTTTAGATTAGCGCAATAGTTAGCTGAGCTTTAGCATTGGTCTGCTTAAGTGTATCCTCGTAGATTGGCAGTAGCTTGTTACGATCCTTATGCACAGGAACGGCACAGCAATAAGTAAACCACCAACCAGACCACGGACTCACCAGGCCGGAGTAGAGGAACGACCACACGGCCCCGTCACGTGACTGCTCGTCAACGAGCACCAAAGCTACTCTCATTAGACTAACTCTAGTCGCTCGTCAACGAGCATCCCCTACTGTCAAGGATATAGCACGTAGGAACACAAACCTTATGGTTTGTGTTCAACTTCAGTTAATCAGTTACTTATTGGAATCTTAACCCTCAATACTACAGCCAGTTAATCCTGTCGCCAGCTACTGAACCCACCATTGCTATATTAGACTTTGTCTAGACGCAACACCGTACTATTCCAGAACCCGTGCTCATTCCGCGAGAACCAACTAGAACTAACGTACATGTACAACGAGCGGACCGGTCAACGAGCGGGCCACTTTTGCCAAGACCACACCAAAACTCCCTCCCTACACTAATGCCTCCACAACAAGTACAGTTTAACGCGTCAAACGAGCGTCAGATACAGCTTGCGCTCCAAGCTCTCAAACAAGACGCGAATCTCTCAGAGCGACGCGCTGCAGCTATCTACAGCGTCTCTCGAACTACACTACACCAACGACGCGCTGGACGACCTTCACGCGTTAATATTATGGCCAACTTACGGAATCTAACCAGCGCTGAGGAGCAGGTGATTGTTATGCGCATACTTGAGCTGGTTACGCGAGGAGAGTCCCCCCGGCTTGAATTTGTGGCTGATATGGCCAATTCTCTGCTGAAAGAGCGCAGTTTGGCCCCTGTTGGCCCAAGGTGGGCCAGCAGGTTTGTTTCGCGTCAGGAGGAGCTCAAAACAGTTTTTAATCGCAAGTATGACTACAAGCGAGCCCTCTGCGAGGACCCTGAGGTTATACAGGGCTGGTTCAACCTTGTAGCTACTACCAAAGTCAAGTATGGCATCCAGGACAACGACACGTACAACTTTGACGAGACAGGCTTCATGATGGGCCAGATATCCACCGGAGTTGTTGTAACAGATGCAGAGAAACTAGGACGAGCAAAGCAGGTCCAGCCAGGCAACCGGGAGTGGGTAACAGTCATTGAGGGCATTAATGCCACAGGATGGGCTATTCCACCCTACATCATCTTCAAAGCCCGCCAACACCAGTCCAGCTGGTACAAGGACAACAACCTGCCCCAAGATTGGAGTATTGCCATCTCTGAGAACGGCTGGACTACCAATGAGCTTGGTTTTGACTGGTTGAAGCACTTTGACAGGTATACAAAGGCGCGCACTGTTGGCAGCCACCGGTTGCTGATTATTGACGGTCATGGGAGCCACAACACTCCAGAATTCACGCAATACTGCAAGGATCAGAAGATTGTGATCCTATGCATGCCTCCGCACTCATCGCACCTCCTTCAGCCACTTGATGTGGGTTGTTTTGGCCCTCTGAAGAAGGCGTACGGGGTTGAGGTTAATGAGCTTATGCGCAACCGGATCAACCACATTACAAAGCAGGAGTTCCTCCCATGCTTTGTAGCGGCTCACAAGAAAGCTATTACCCCTAGCAACATTCAAGGAGGGTTCCGAGGGGCCGGATTGGCTCCCTTTGCCCCAGATCGCGTCATATTGGCCCTGGATGTGAAGCTGCGCACCCCATCGCCACCACTCCCCCAAAACAGCCCGCTCTGGCAGTCGCAAACCCCAAGCAATACCCTGGAATTTGGGTCGCAATCAACGCTTGTGAAGAAGAGGATTCAGACGCATGTTAATAGCTCACCAACCTCTATAGTTGAAGCGTTTGAGAAGGTCTCAAAGGGGGCAGCAATTATTGCGCACAAGCTGGTTTTGGCACAACAGGAGATTACTGAGCTTCGAGCGGCTAATAAGGCCGCCACGCGACGTAAATCGCACAAAAGAAAGCGTATTCAAGCTAAGGGAAGCCTTGCGGTTGAAGAGGGCCAGCGGATAGCTGCTCTGCAGGAGTTTAGCGCGCGTAGTGATGGTAAGAAGGCAAAGAAGCAGGTTCGGGCTGAAGGAGGTGAACCATCCCAACGACGCTGTGGACGGTGCGGAGAGAGTGGGCACAACGCGCGAACGTGCAAGAATGCTGTAGAAGAGGTCTCTTAGTAATATTACAGCTTGTTTTGCCTTATGCAGCGCCAGTTTGTAGTGTTTTGGGCCATAATAGGGGGAGTTTTGGTGTGGTCTTGGCAAAAGTGGCCCGCTCGTTGACCGGTCCGCTCGTTGTACATGTACGTTAGTACAATATTGGACTTCGTCCAGGTACGACTTCAACATAGCTCAATTACGAAATAGTATAATTCAAGACATTGACTTTGTCCGACAGCCTTTCTACGACCTAATGATAATTAGGATCTTCGCGTGCTGTCATAATTAGCAGAGATATCACTGGTCCAAGGGTCAAGGACCGGAAAGGCGCGGCTCACAAGCAAAATGGTCGAAGAGAAGGAAGCAGGGGCGATAACGGCCCCGCCGCATCCGCGCGTCCGTGCGTTTGAGCAACTTCCAACGGCGTGGTGACGTCACCTTCTTCTGCTATCACGACTGACTCGTCCACATCAAGATTCTCAAATGTCAATTTACTGCTATAAGACTCTCCATGGGGCCTCTCTTTCGCGCGATAATGTCATGGCTGGTCACCGCACGAGGTTAGGCCATGCTCTGTGTGTTCCTTCAAGACCCCCACAGGATCCCGTGTGACCCTGCAGTTTTTTGACAGATATCCTCAGGGCCTGTTTACTTTCGAATCGGCGGCCGATTTCTGTGTTCTCGTATAGCGTGGATTTGACGCCAAAATCAGTCAGGGGTACCAATGCTATATACTTAGCAACTGGAAATCGGTAATCAGAGGGGTGTTTACTTTCACTCCTAACTCCTCTAGGAGGGTCACGTGCAGCAAAAACGGCAGATTTGTATAAGAGAAAAACAGCGCACCGATCAACCTTTCCTCTTCCAGTAGCCAAGAGGCTAATTCAGCCTTATTTGTTAGCGTAGGGCCTTCTCTTCACAGAAAACGGCGCGAAAGTAAACAAGATGAAGTTTACCGTTTTCTTTTTTTGCAATTCTTCCGTCTTCTGAACAATCCGCCGATTCGAAAGTAAACATGCCCTCAGTCTGAAAGTACGCAATCTTTAATGTCCGAATCGGTGTGGCTTGGAGAAATCCAGGAATTGATTCTTGGAATTCAGTTACCGGAGATCGCAGTGACAGGCTTCTGGCTCTTTGCCGGGGTAATCTCCATACTCGGTCTCACACCCCAGCTCAGCCAACGTCTTATCAGATGCAAGTTTGGTGGCCCGGACAATCTTTTTTAAGGTTCGGAACTGCGGATGCTTTAATTTCGTACATAGTAGAAGTGCAAACAGCGGACAATAATGACACCCTGCACTCACTAATATAGTGATCAGCCGTAATGAATGCCGAAGCGAGATTCTCGGCCAGCAATATGCATCTGTTAATCTACGACATCCGTGGCATTGGGTCTTTGAAGCCCAAATAAAAAGCGGATGCCCTCTTTCGAGAATCTGATGTTCAGCAGCCTTCGTATCAACCGGCACCTTCCTTTTTTCCAGCTACGCGCCAGTCCTTGTCATCACGCTTCAAACAGCGTCCAATAGGAACATGAAGAATTTCGTTCTTCTGGCAGTCCTTGTGGCTGTTGTCGCTGGTCATAGCCCGTTCGAGGTGGCAGATTTTAACGTCACTAAAGCACTCCTTCACAATGGTGTGGACATCTCAGCAATTCCTGATCTGGCACCGCTTGTTGATAGAACATCGACTAGTGGATGTTCTGCTGCTGTAAGTCGCAATTACTGACACGCACAAGCCATATAACATGCTAATGAGATTGCAGTGCCAATCTCTCGAGCGCATTTTTGGAAGCAACAAACTTGAAAGTCAACCAGAATCGGCCTACACATCCTTCGTCCAGTCGTACTGGTCGGCTCAGCAGCGTGAGATTTCACCTCACTGTGTCTTCAAGCCTAGCCATGCACTCGATGTATCGACTGCGATCTTAATTTCACGTCTAACCCAATGTCCTTTCGCGGCGAAAAGCGGTGGCCACTCCGCCGTGCCTGGTGGTTCGAACATTGAGGGTGGCATTACCATCAGCTTCGAGAATATGACGAAGATAACTCTTGCCGCTGACAAGAAGACCGCCTCGTTCCAGCCAGGACATACATGGGTCGACATATATACCGCCTTGGAGAAGAGCAATACCACCGTCATTGGTGGTCGTGTGTCCGATGTCGGTGTCGGTGGTCTGACACTTGGTGGTGGTATCTCATACCTCTCCTCTGAGTACGGTCTCGCGTGTGACAACGTACTGAGCTATGAGGTCGTCACAGCCTCCGGTATCATCATCAACGTTAGCCAGACTTCGTATCCGGACCTCTACTGGGCCCTGCGTGGCGGTGGTAACAACTTTGGTATCGTCACACAGTTCAATGTCCGGGCTGTTCCCCAAGGTCTGATGTGGGGGGGTATGCGAATATACACAGAGCAAGCTTTTCCCGCCCTTATCAAGGCTTACATCAACCTCGGCAAGAGCGCGAGAAAAGACGGCAAGTCGCACCAGATTCTCTCGTTTGCTTTCAGTGGCATTTCTGTTGCCACTGTCGAGCTGGAGTACGCCGAACCGACCCCCAACGCAACCGTGCTCTCCGAGTACAACGCTATTGCTGGCGCCATTTCAGATGGAACTGGTGTCAAGAGCATCGCGAACCTCACTTCTGCGCTTGCGGGCCCAGCGAGTGGCTCTGGCTTACGGCAAGCATACTGGACATGGACCGCGAAGCTCGACGAGGACCTCGCAGTCACCATTAAAGACATTTACTTCAAAGAAGTAAATGCTATAACCGACGCCGCCAATTTGACCGTCTCGATCTCCTTCCAAGTAATCACTGAGCCCATTCTTGAGAAGATGACAGCCCGCGGCGGTAATCCGCTTGGCCTGTCTGCCGCAGATGGACCGATCATGAACCTCCTCGTGGCACTCAGGTGGAGTAACACAGCAGATGACACCCGCCTCAATAAGTTCGCAGCTACGGTCAAGGATCGCGCCGTCACTGCTGCGAAAGCAGCGGGTAAGCACGTAGACTACTTATATATGAACTACGCCAGCCCGTGGCAAGACCCTATTGCAGGATACGGTGCTGCAAACAAGGCAAAATTGCAGCAGATCAGCAAGAAATACGATCCAGCGGGTGTTTTTCAGAAGTTGCAGCCGGGATACTTCAAGTTGGGTGGTGCGCCTAAGTCAGGTTCACCGTGAGTAAGTTTCATAGCCAGTGGGCCTTCACGGCGTACACTCGGCGACCAATAGATTATCAAGCATATTCGCCTAATATACTGTCTGACTCGATCTTACAACTCGCTTCTAGCAGACTCCCCGTCGGTCACAAAAATGTTCGTCTCCCACAGCTGCTTGCGGCTTGATGGGTTGCAACTGTGAGCTCGTTATCAAACTATGATGCATATCTGAATGTCCATTCGAACTGCTCCGGTTGCACTGACCACTCTCTCGGCTTCTATGACCTTACTCTGCATTTGATCAAGTATTGAAACTAGTCTAGCTCAAGCATAGCTGGGTTAACGTGCTCCGGATCGTGCAGAATTGCATCGCATCATTCGCTTCCCAATCCGAGCAGATGCCAGCATTGAGGTTGAAGGGAGTTCAGTTACTCCATGACCCGAGAAGCGACATCTGCAGAAATACTGTACCATTATGGGACCTTTCGGTGGTATAGTTGATTCTGTTGTACGCTTCAGGAAGGCGAGTGTCAAATTGCAGCATCTCTACTCGTTGGAAGACACTTGTTCATGTTGCCCTAATAAGGTTCCAAACTTAAATCACTCTTTGGGACATATCGAAGACGAGACTTTGCACAAGGATTTCAGGGAGAGAGAAATAGCGCATTTGAAAGAGTGGTGACAGTCCGTACGCCTCTTCTTCCGCGCCGCTCATTCCATTCGCGAAGAAGACAATTGTCGAAGAACAGAGCTGGAGATTCAAGACATGGTGTCGCAAGTGGACCAACGAACTGGAGTTGGAAACAGCACCCGCGACGTGAAAAGATCAGAACAGCGTATCATTTCGTATACCGAAAGCTGTATCGCTAGACGAGGAGAGTGTATGGATGTGCTCAAAAGTACTGCAATGGCTCGTGAGAGCTAAACGGTGCCTAAAGCTCGCTTGAAGACCTCTTGCGTATGTTGCCAGACCTTTTTGCCTGTGTTGTCCTTACGCGCTCTTGCCCAGCTCACCTTCATGCCTTCGTCGCCCCGCTGCCCCACTGCATAAGCACCACCACCCAGCTTCTGCTGAGAGCTGAGTGCTGCAGTGGTAGTGCCGTCTACAACGCCCTTTGCGGGGTATCTTCCTGTTGCCAGGTACACCATGACCTGGCCGCAGACCTTCGGGCTCGTCGTATACCATGACAACAAAGGCTTCAGAAATCTCCAACTGATACGGAACCACAGCAGAATCTCGTCGTTGTAAAATCCCGGACCGTCGACAAGCCCAGGGTAGATGTGGACGAAGCTGATTTTGCTAGCGTGCTTCTCGGCCAGCTCTTCAAAGTAGATAGTTTTCATGAAACATGTATTGCGACGCACGCTTGTAATGCCATATTTTCCAGGTGATGCGGTACGGATAGGATCTTCTCCAGATCCAATGCTATCTTCTATGTTTCCCGCGAATATGGAGATTACATGCGCTGTCTGTGTAGAGGCAAACAGAAGCGATGTCAAGTTATGGATGAGCCGCATCCGTGAGTAGTAGAGGAGAGACATCTGGTTGTCATGGCCTTCTGTAGTGACTAGATAGGATCAGTAAATAGCTACAAAATACATCGAGATGATAATGTGCCCTTCGCCTTGTGGAGTGGTGATCGCGCTTGGCTTAGGTACAGTGCGTCTAACCTTGCCGGACCTCCAGCAAAGGGCGAGTTCTCTTCTTGTTTGATTATGAGATTTGAGACTCGGTCCACCTCATGTATAAGCGACAGATCAGACACCTGAACAAAACGCCAATCGGACCCAGGGCTGGTCACGCGTCCGAACTCAAGTAAAACTTCAGGGCGGGTAGCATTGCGGCCAACGATATAAACACGAAGTCTCGAACCATGCTTCGCGAACGTTCTGGCCCACGTCTTTGCGACATACGAGCCAATGCCTGTTGTTGCACCAGCAAGAGCGACGACCAGTGGTTGAACATGTGGGAGCTCTGAGATACCCGCGCGGATGGTTTGCAGGCTCGGCATCGCGAACTGAGTCAGTGAGTCGTGCCTTGATGAACGAGGGTGTGCGGAGCGGGAGGAAAGCTTGACGATGAGAAGCTTTTTATTCACGGCTTAGCCTCTAGTTTTATAGCAGTCATATCGGAACACGATGCAGAGCGCAAGGTCGTGAGGCATGGCGCTAGTATGCTTACGGTCCATTTTGCGCTAATGTGTGATTTGACAATCAGCCCGACAGTGAATATATCGGTGCAGGCCGTTCAACCGGTGGACCAAGAGTCGATTTCCTTATAGAACTTCAAATCAGGGGTCAGGCGCTCTTTAATTTCCAATACCTTGTTTGCTCCGTAATCAATACAATGGGTCTGCACAGTACTCCAAAAACTCATCAATGAACCTGTGTACCAAACACATGAGCATTGGATGTGCACAACCATTTCATTATGACACTCTCTCCCTCAATTGCAGGAATTCGTAGCTGAAATTGCACGGTTGACCGCGATACGTGTCAAACATCTTGGGAACAGAAGGCAGGAATTCATTCATAGTCAAGGTCGGTCGTGACTCAATAGAGCTGTGACGCATGAAAGGAAATATTGGAGGCCTCCCGTTGAGGTCCGTGAGTCATCGCACTTGAAGGAGCCAGAAACCGAACTCTTGGGCATCGTGGAGCCTGATTGTACTTGTAAAAGTGTGAGTGACTACTGCCTAATCAAGCTAGCGCTGTGTCTTAATCCTGAGCATTATCGCCCTCCCGCAGCTCTTCCGCCTCTGGCCTCATAGCAAACTGTTTTCACGATACACGATGGTATCACTACGCGAAAATTCTCGTCAGTCCGAATCTACAGACGGGATCAAGACCGACGTCAGGCTCAGCGTGCGTACAGGCGAGAGGTGACACCATATTGGCCCGTCTACTCAGGTAGGCACCAACCATAGTACAAATGACAGCGCACCCACATTACCTATCTGATTCGACTACGTTCTCTCCATTAAGGAATCAAGATCCCCATCGGCCAGGAGCGAAGCGTCGCGTACATTGTCCTTCTGCCTGAGGCACCAGGCAGACGCGTACTCCGCCTCGTCAACACCAGCCTATCGATTCTACCCTAATCGGAAGATCCGCGACTAAGACGCGATATCACGAGTAGCTCATATGACTGATTTGGGATCAAGTGTGAATGCTCAGCCAATCAGTTGAGTCACAGGACTGCGTCGTGGTAAAGTCCTCCAACTAAGGCTGACTTAAAAGTACATCCATGGATACCCCCGCACGACTCCTTACACTTGACTGCGAGATCACACACGCTTTACTATTGCAGCTCTTGGCACCTCATTTTTCAAGGCGAAGTCCTCGGTCAAAGTTGGATTGTAGATACTCAGCCGTCCCCTCGCCATTATTGTCAACCCCCAACCTCTTTCTCAACTACTGCATATCCCACTGAGGATCTTCACGGCATGGCTTCTCTCTTCGATCTGCCACCTGAGACGCGCAACAGCATTTACGCGTTGCTGCTTTCCAACACTTCGCCAAACCTCACCACGCTGACTGTCTCAAGGCTGCTGCATGAGGAGACCGTGTCGTACTTCTACCAGAACACAAACATCGATATCGTCATCGACTTTATGGACGCAGCGACAACTGGCGCCACCATCTTGCCGCCAATACCTGACAGGTACCTGAGGTACCCCAGGGTACTTACTGTCAGTGTCAGGCTCCGAAGCCTCGGAAGGGTTCGAGAGCAAGCCCAGCGTCTTGTAGCTATAGCGGATCATTGCGCCAGCCTGAAAAATTTGACCCTCAACATCACCTCGGCAGACTCCAGGGTTGTTTCGAGCACGCTAGATGAATACGTGCTGCACGCTTCGCACCCTTTTACCCTCGCACTGCAGGGCTTTCTCCTGTGTAGCGCTATCCGCTCATTACATGTGAATCTGGACCGCGTTTGGTTCGCACCTGGAATTCTCGGTCAACTTACAACTGACGGTCGCCTGCAAGTGTCCACGTCTGAAACCTCGATTGAGCGTCCAATGTACGGCTACCAAATCCATAACCATTTGCGCGAATTTGATCTCGGATCTCAAGAGATTGAAGACGCTGATAGTATTCAATGCGAGAATTACGACGGCGCACTCCCTTCCATGCCTTCATCGCTAGAATCTGCTTTGTCGGAGCTGGATCACTTCTCGCCTACTGAAGATCGCGACAGTTGGCCCGAACGGCTTTACAATTCCACCGAAATCGAACATTTCAACCCATCGCCTGACGAATTGAAGTTCGACATGGATGACCTTGACGAAGCCAATGAAGAAGAACTGACTGAAGACGATGATGTGGACGATGAGGATATGGAGGAAATTGACGATATCGAAGGGATCGTTGACAATTTGGTACAGGTCTACCGACAGAAGATGACTGAGAAGGACATCTGTTACATGACGAACTTCGCGCCGCATGTGCTCCGATTGTGGAGCGAGAGTCTGCCCTAAGCTTGCAATAACACTACCTCACAGCGTAAATCGAAGCTGGACTGAGCGAGATACCCAATACTACGTAAGAGGATCATGTTTAATAGGAGGCGCAGGAGGGTGAGAAATTTCCAGACAATTCTAGTCAATAGATACAAGCTTTGACATCTAGGCGTCCTAGTGCTACCAGTGCCTGCTACTGCACGTCATCTAAGTGAACACATATTTGCCATGCAGTTGCCCTTATTGACATAATGCGAGGGCACCACGATTGAGCACGCAAGGGGTGCGCAGCCCTAGTTGCGCCTACTCTGCAGTGGGACACATGTGTCGGTGAACAGCGACTCCCTTGATAGCGTTGCTGACAAGGGTTGTCGCATCCTACAGGTGTTGTAACGTCGTCGAAATTATGGCATCGAATTTTCGTGACAGACGTCAAGAAGGCAAACCTGTCGACATCGCGGACCGTATGACGATATCGTGTGGTCAGCAATACCATAGGTAGTCGTAAGTGTTTGGTCGGCCACGAAAGAAACAATGTCATGCAGCTCCTTCAAGACGGAACTGTTTCAGTGGTCGGTGCGCGCAAGCAGTTCCATCACCAATGACTGGCTCCTTTGCACACTGATATTTCGGTATCATGCATAGGACGACCGTTGCCCAGGCGGCTCGCAGATCAAGCATACCGGCTTCAAAAAGCCAGCCGCTCGCACTCAAACTCGATGGCGCAGCGTTCGCAGCCTGTCGCAGAATCCAGCCCGTTTCAGGGTCGTTGCGATAATTAGGTAGGCCAATTTTCAGTGGGGTCGCAATTTTGCGGACTGTACGACAAGCCACCAGTAAGATTCTGAGGTTGCGATGGAGCCGATGGACACGAAGGTACCTAGGTAGGTGCGCTGGAAGTGAGCTCAGGAGGTCCAGAATATCCGGGGAGATTACATCCCACCTCTCCCTAATTCGCACCAGTTTTCCGCGGCGGTCTTTGCAGACCCTTTGCCACCCGCACCAGCAGCCCTGTAGCCGTTGTCCCAACATCAGTGCCATCGTTGAGCTACGAACGGCAGGGTCTGCACTTGCATGGCCTGTCGGGACTGGCAGTGCGCAGTCGCATGGAGATTGTGTGGATCCATGCGGTCGCGATAGAATGAAGTTCGTAGTCTGGGCGGTGCCCAAGACCCACGTCTCTCATGACGGGCCGGGCTCAGGGCCTTATCTCATTCGCCCCCTTCGCTGGTCGAAGGTACCACCGGGGCAGCTTAATGGAGTTTAACAACGGGTCCTCGGTTGCGCATCGACGCCACGAAAGGGCTTGATGGCTTCCGCCAAGCGCAATCTTGCCCCAACACGACCTGCACGCTCGGGCGCTGGGCTGACGGCTGACGGGTCCCTTTAAATGTGCTAAGCCCCCGAGCCCCTTGGGTCGTCTGGTTGTCTGCCTCTCTCTTGCGCACCCAGCCATCGCCGCTGCTTTTCCCCCTTGTTACTCCTTCGCGAAATCGAAGAGGAAGCCGGACACGACCTCAACATGATGCTGCCATCGACGGGGGCGCGCAGCCCGATGTTTATGCTAGCTTGCACAGCTGGCTTTGCCTTGATCTTCATTTTTGGGTTCATGGCTTGGTCAGCGCCGGAGAGATTACCCTTTCCTCAGCACGGAGGATCGACACACGTTGAGATGTATGTTTCCTTCTAAAACTTCGCGATATTTCGGTGGGAACTGAAAGGATTGACCCTGATTGTTTCTGCCTGATCGATAAAAATATGCCCTAGTGGACAGCGACTGACAAGCACTGACAGGACCTTTAGCGATGCGAAAGCGCCGAACATCAACGACATTCTACGCATCTTGTACGAGCCGCTTAAGTTGTCGCCCTCTGAGCCCTTCGTCCGCGAACCCAATGGCACCAAGATCATGCTTCCCGAGAACCCGCGCTACACGAAGAAGATGGGCCGCGACATATTGATTCTAGATCTTGACACCAGGCCGCTCAAGTCGACCGAGATGTTTCAGAAGGGTGAATACGATTGGCGCAATATCAACCACGTATCTGGTGGTGTTTTCGCCCACTATGCCTACGCTCAGATCCACGGCTACGACTACAAATTCGTCCACGCGAGCGAATTTGAAGACAGGCATGCGACCTGGATCAAGCCTTCTGCGCTCGCCAATCTGATCAAGGACTACAAGTTCATCGTGTTCCTTGACGCAGACGCAACTTTCCGCTTCATGCACTTACCCATGGAATGGATGATGAACTACTGGAATGTTGAACCTCACCACTCTTTCGTTATGGCGAAAGATCCCTGGTCTGCTGACGAGCCGCAATACAACTCGGATCGCTTCAACCGCACATATACCAATACTGGTTTCATGATCGTCCAAAACAACCAGCAGGTCATGCCTATTCTGAAAGCATGGCACGAATGCCCCGATGATGTCCGTTACCCCAACTGCTCGCAGTGGAAGGAGCCGAAGTTTCACGAGCAGTCAGCTTTCGGCGAGTACATCCGCTACGACTACGAGGAGAACATCAAGGAGCTCGACTGCGGTCAGGCCAACGGCTTTCCTGGTGTTGAAGTCAGCAACTGCCAGGGCAAGTTCATCCGCCACTATTGGTTCGAGAAGCACCTTGTCAAACTAGACTACCGCGAGAACCTCATGAATGCCATCACCTACCCGATTCAAAAGTTGTTCGCGGAAAAGACAGGCGTGGTTTTCGAACAGCCGGAGAACGTCATCCACTGAAAACGACGATACTACACGCATAATGATATATCGAAGCGGTGCAATTTGGATACAAAGTTGTAATCGGGAGACATGAAGACGGGCATTTTGGAGCATAGCATAGCGTTGCATTTTCTTGGCGTTGAACTGTACGATATTGTCGTAAGGTATGCCTGGTTTTGGGTAGTGGTTTTGGGTCTTTCGCTTCGACCTAGGTCTGGGTTCTTCACGCGTTGATACCCCAATACGAGTATGAGATTGATAAACTCCCTTTCGAATGTGGGCGCCTTTCCGATCACTCGTCTTCGACTTTCGTTCCGTCATACGTTTCGCCGTTTCAGTGCTACGCTCGGTAGCGATCCAAGAGACGGTGGCCTGCAGGCTGCAGAGAGGGGGCGCTTGGCTGCGTCTGCTGCGCCTTCCAACACCACACACCACGTAACACCGGCAGGCACACAAGCAGGAATTCGGCACGGCAGTCAACTTCCCGCGATTTCGGCGCAGCAGTTCGCATCCCTCAAATCTATTCCTCAACATGAAAGGACACGCAGTCAGCCTCGTATCCCAAAGTTTCAGGCCCTCCAGCGCGCATTCTACGCACGCCAAGACTTTTCTTCCCTCGTCGCCACTGGCTGATTGATGTCAGCCAGTCAGGCACTTGCCGATCGCATCCAGGAACCTGAATATCGCCGCTGCGAAGATCCATCGCAGAACCACAAAAGAGAGGCACGATCGCAAACAGTGTCTGGGATATTTTCGGCTCAGCCCTACATCATGCATGCAGGGCATCGACGGCGCAGGGCGGAAACGAAAAGTTTGGAAAGTGGTGCGGGTGCTGATTTTCGGCGCCAGTTTGGCGCAGGACCACCAGATGGCTCGGATGGGGTCGACGATCTGCGAAAGCTTGTGAGATAAGAGTGGGAAGGTGGATGAGAAGTCGTGAACGCCTTGAGGGTCTGAAGACGTTGTGGTGATCGTCAAGGCAATTACTGGATATGTGTTGTTGATGAGCGATCTGTAAGGTTGCCCCCAGGGCCGCTATCCCCATTTCTTAGCGATCGCGAGCCATCGCGAGTAATCGAAGTGCAGTGCCTCTATACAGGGCTTCGGGTTTCAGAGTTATTGCGAGGAAGATGCAATGACGGATAAGGTGGATTGCGTGCGGTCACATGTCGGCTGGTACCACCTCAAGCAACGTTCCATTCTGCTTGCCAGTCAATCTGGACTCTGTCCAATCTTTTGCCTACTGCGCTGCTGCACCAGAAATAATTAGTGCTTGCGATTGACCACTCGGGCGCCGCAGTTGTGAGGACAGTACACCGAGCTGTCTAGATCTCGATTGCTCGCTCGAGCATCGTTGAACTCCGATCGCGTGTCTTCATTACGTTCATCCTGAAGGCCTCAGCCTACAGAAGAGCGTGGAACTTCGTTGTGAGATGCGGTAAGAGTAGAGATGAAAGCATGCGGGCTGGAAATCGTATCAAACGTGTTCGAGCATTGTCTTAGATTTGTGACTTGCTTACTGTGGTATGCCTATGCAGGACAACGGGCAATCTCTTCATAGCTTACTGTGCTTCTTCGCAACAACATCCGCCAACTCGATCGTCGGCTGAATGTACGGCTTGACCTTTGTCCTGACATTGCTCCTTTGCTCATATGCGTACGCAAACCCAATCAAACTCTCCTCACTCCAGTGCCTCCCCGCAAACGCAATGCCAAACGGAATGTTCGGCGCAGTCGCATTCAAATTGCCTCGCGAGTTTGGTATAACAGTTGTGCTGGCGGGGTATGCGCCCAATGGCACAGTGACAATCGGTGCGCCAATGATTGCACTGATGGAAGATGCTGTGCGCGTGGGCAGCACGACGGCGTCGAGGTCGTACGTCGCGAGCGCGCCGAGAATACCGCCGGGGCCACCGAGGAAGAGATCTTCTTGGTAGGCAGCCCAGAATTGTGGATCGGTGTTTGTGAAGTTCAGAGCCAGGGCGGAGTCAAAGACGGCGGTGTCGCGGCTGGGGTACTCCTCCGCGGGGAAGGTTTGTGTAAAGTTACTCACTTCTTCAAGGTTGGTCACATCGTTGGGATTGTAGGTTAGCTGTGCGAGGTAGGCGGCGAGATTTGGTCCAAAGTCTGCGCCGAGCACGATGTCTTCTGCGGTGGAGTTCAAGTACTGTGCGTACGCTGTGTAATTCGTGTTATCGACGATGATAGCTCCAGCCTCCTCCAGGATGGCAACGGCGGATTCGAAAGCGTCGAATATGGGCGCAGAGACAATGTTGCGGTTCCCGAGGGCATTACGAGGTATGCCGATGCGCTTGCCAGCGAGTGCGTCAAGCTTACAGGCGGCAACGTAGTCCGGCTCGGTGGCGTTGGTCGAGTTTGACGCCCACGGAATGGCAGATGTGTAATTGTCGTACTGATCAGGTCCAGCAATCGCCTGCAGAATATAGGCGGCGTCCTTTACAGTGCGTGCCATGGGACCAACAGTGTCTTGATGCTCAGAGATAGGAATGACGAGAGATCTGCTTGTAAGGCCAACCTAGGTGCTCATCAGTTTCTGGAGTCCTCTCTATGCGACTGGTCAATCTCACTGTAGGCTTTATTCCGACGATATTGTTCAGTTGGCTTGGCGAGACGATACTACCGTCGGTTTCTGTGCCTAGAGTACCAAAGGCCAGCCCAAGACTAGCAGATACACCACTTCCACTACTGCTGCCGCTGGGATCTTGACCAGGGTAGTAAGCGCCATAGGTCTGACCGCCGTACGCTGACCAACCGTTGGAAGAGTTCGATGAGCGATAGTTGGCCCATTGAGATAAATTCGTCTTGCCGAGCAGGATAGCACCTGCTTCACGCAGTTTGGCAGCAACAGTGGCGTCACGTGGAACCTTCGCTCCCAGCAACGAGAATGATCCGGCGGTGTTGTTCATCTCATCTGCAGTAGCGATGTTGTTCTTGATGAGGATGGGAAGACCGTGGAGAGGGCTATAGGAGTATCAGCACTGCTCAGAACAAAATTTGGTGCAACTCACCCACGAACCTTTCCGCATGCACGCTCTTGGTCGAGCTTAATCGCAATCGACCAGGCATCCGGGTTGATTTCAGTGACCATGTGCAGAGTCGAGTTGACTTCGAGGATACGTTTCACATAGACCTGTCGTAAGTCAATAAGTCTGTCTGAATGCGTCGACTGGAACGCATGCTCACCTGAACCAAGTCAAGACTCGTAAATTGGCCAGCCTCGAGTCCAGCAATCAATTCGTCGGCGGTCGCATCTAAAAGTTCAGGAAGCGTTGACGCATGGGAATAGTGGGCGACGACGCTGGTCAATGGCGCAAATGCCACAAAGAACTTCGCAAGGAACCACATAGAGACCATGGTGCCGACCGTAATCAATATCACCCGCTCGATAGAGAATGTACGAAACGGCTGATCTGGCAGCGGATGGCATTTAATTTTGTGCACCGCACGACGCTTCTTATAGTCGTTTACATCTTTGCTGTCAGCACCAGCCGCCTGGGATTGCCGGTCGTTGCCCGTCATACAAGGATGCTGTAGATTCGACTCCCCACGGGACGTAGCGAGACCGTAGATATGTCGATCTTTGCGATAAGAAAGGTGTCTTGGAGTTGTTGTTCAGGGTTCTTGACTTCGAACATTGGCGCATATGCATGCGGTACCCTTTGGCCCGTTTCTGCTGGTCATTTGTACCACGCAGAACGGTTATTGTGAGATGCATCGAAACGATTTAGTTACCATCTGCTATTTGACAGGATACACGACAGATCTCTGACTTCACCAGTACGTCGTAGGCAGACCCATTGCTGGCTGCTTGTGCTGTTGGTCAACTCGAAAGCTTGTGGTTCATCGATGGCGCGTGTCGTGCTAGCTTGAATAGGCAGGTGCGATGGACTTGGGCTTGATGATCAGTCCGCGGCAGAACAAACATTGGCTGCTGGGTGCGGGTACAAATCGATATCTCCACCCGCATTTCGATGATGTCGATGACCGTTGTTCCATGGGAAATATCGATAGTGACCTGCCGAATAAGTCGCAAGTTTGGCAAGGTACAACGCGCTGAAGCAAGGCTGCCTGTATCCATCTGGACATTTGTGATGCTTTTCGCGGGTAAATGATACCCAGGTCTATGGGTCTATGTCGTGGAACTCGTTAGCAAACTAGATGCCCTCGGCTGCTTAGTCGAAGTAGCCAGGGAATAGCCACTGCAGCTTCTTCTCGGTCTCCTGCCCGCGAGCCTCCTTCTTGGTCATGGAGCCAGCAAACTTGGTCTGGTTCTCAAGGTGTTTGCCCTGCACCTGCTGTGCGTGCTCATCCTTGCTAAGCTCGTTCAGAACAGCACCAACGAAGCGCCTCGCATTGTCGGCGTTGGCCTTCATATGTCCCATGACCATCTCAACATTTACATCCTCACCCTCCGCGCCCCTCCAGCAGTCGTAGTCAGTAGCCATGCAGATCATTTGATAAGCAATCTCAGCCTCCCGTGCCAGCTTGGCCTCGGGCAGAGCAGACATATTGATGACGGTGCCGCCCCAGCTGCGGTACATGTTGGACTCGGCGCGTGTGCTGAACTGCGGGCCCTCCATGCAGATGATGGTGCCCTTGTCGTGCAAAGTAACGCCCTCGCCTTCCAAGCTGTGGCCACACTTACGCACAATCTCAGCAAGCTTGACATCGAATGGGTCACCGAAGCCAACATGGCCGACCATGCCCTTCTCGAAGTATGTGAAGGGACGGATGCCCTTGGTGCGATCGATGATCTGGTCGGGAACTACGAAATCGCGGGGGCGGACCTCCTCCTGCAGCGAGCCAACGGCAGAGAAGGCGATGACGGTACGCACACCAAGGTGGCGCAGGGCGGCGATGTTGGCCTGGTTTCTGACCTCATGGGGTGCGAGCTCGTGGGAGAGCCCGTGACGCGAAAGGAAGGCGACTGGGACGTCCTTGCCAGAAGAGGGCGAAGGGTGGTGAAGGATGCTGATGAGCGAGGAAGGCTTGCCCCACGGTGTGTCAACGTCGAGAGTTGCAGCGAGTGTGAAGCCTGGCAATGACTGAATGCCAGTGCCGCCAATCACAGCAATGTGTACAGGCGCTGGGACTGGTGTCAGCTGTGTTTACATGGGGTGCTATTGGGAAGAAGCGCACCGTCATAGGTGTTGGGAATGCCAGCCATCTTGCGATATGGGATCGAGATATTACGAGAGGAAGGACGAGGGAGTATGCGAGAGGAAGGAGCATTCGACAGAGATATTACGCGCTGCAACATCCAACTATCGCGTCTTTCCCGCAATACACGTTTTCTTTCTGCCGAGGAGGGGCAGCTCCTGCCGAATTGCTGAACCCTGATGGCGTCATTGCCCAATCAAACTTATGCTCGACCTCACGCTTAAACACATTTCCCACCCGACACGCAGCTCACGAATAAAAAACCTGCTCATCTGAAAACCACATGGAAGCGGTAATTTTACAAGGATGGGATCCTGGCGCGACACAACGTTCCGTAGTGGGAACGTTTCTAGGCGCAAGAGTCATGTTACACCCGCCATTACTATGCCTCGCTTACACGGTAGGTGAATGATCTCATTCCCTCGGCTACAATCCGCTCGTTCAATACCATGTTGTGCTCAAGACACAAGCGGTGTATCATCTCTGTCGAGAGCTGCGGCACACAGACCTATGAGTTGCACAATACACTCGGGGACCTCCAGGCCGTAGCAGAATCTGGCTGTCACATCTGCTCGAACATCTTTGATCAATGAGAAGCAAAGCCGGAGATCGCATACCTTCAGGATCACCGTTTACATACATGTTTTCTCAAGGCGGCGATGTGGGACGATGAAGAGGACGTACGGGGAATCGAGATTGTGATATGCGACTCTGGCTCATTGCAGACCAAGACTTCCCGATGGATGTACAGATTGGTTCCTCTCTAATACGACACCGATCACTTTGGCTTCGAAACTCAATGGTGCGGTCACACGGCGGGCGTGCAACCCATAATTTCCATCTGGAGATTCCTTCTTCAACTGGGTCGCAAGAAACACTCGGTCTTGCTCGTGATTGGCATCGTCTTTGCCATCGGAGCCATCCACAACTCAGTCCACGCACATGTCTTGAGCTGACACAAGGACGCAAGTGGTATCCGCCACGCTTGTTGGATCTCTCCTGCCCAGCCTCGCCTGGTCATCCGCGACAACATGGACGATCATCAGGAGTACGCGACACTTAGCCGTTCTTGGAGCTGGGAAATCTTCATTGTGTTGACGGACACCTGTCTTGCAACCTTTTAGTATGATGTCAAACTAGTGACAGACTTACCCCAAACATTTCAAGACGCGGTGAACATCTGCCGAACTATGCGCATCTGCTATTTGTGGATTGATTCGCTTTACATCATCCAATCCCGGTCCCAGGAGCCGGAAAGACTGGGTAGATCATGTAGTTCAATTGTGTAGCATCTACGGTCTCAGTAACTTGTGCTTAGCCACGGCTGCAACTTCCAGGACCACCGAGCCGGCTTTCACAATACGAAAGACCCAGACTGTCGAACCAGTATGCGCCTGGGCGTAGCCATTGTCGACGTTAACGCGGTGGCAGCGGGTCTCGAGGGTATTGAAGAGAGAGTCATGACACACGGCTACGGTTCCCATCCGCCCGGCAGCGCTGCATGTGATTTCCGCGTTCTTGCAGTCCACAACGTGTATGATGACTATAATAGCATGTTGCGCATGGAACACATTGGTCACTTTATCAGGTATCTGTCGTGATCACCGGGCTGTATACATCTATGCAAGGTCGCGAAAGCCGTTTTCCTTTGACACACAGTGTGACGTGATGAGCTTGCGCCCCATGGTTTCCTTCTGACAGAACCCATGTTAAGTTACATCCAGAGACAGCCCATGTATTTCTGATCACTTATCGTATGCTCGTGACCTAAAGTTCACTCTTGTAGAAATGCTAAGCTCTGAGTGCTAATATATATAGACCTTTTGCGCTTAGTAAAAGAATGAGTATGTATGTACAAAACCTTTCACTCCCATACGACATTCCAGAGATCATGAATAGTCAGCAGCAGAAATGGGTCTCCTCAGGATTATTAGCAAGTCCTGATAAAGCCGCTCGTGGTGCAGTAAGTACCGTCGGGTCCAGAGCCCAACTTGCTCGAACTACCGTTGCCCTTCACGACACCCTTGTAGCGATCACAACTCTTATTGTTACTCTGGCAGGAGTTGATGATCTTGCAAGTATCGCCATAGTTAGTATTGATGCCGCACAGCACACCACCATCCCTGGCAGTTACACCCTCAATGATGATGTTGCGAGGTCCACCGTTGGCAGTGCAGTCGCCACAGCTGCGAATTACTTTGCCATAGTCTTCGGCATAAAAGTTCTTGATGCTGACTGTGCCACGGCCATTGAATTGGAAAATCTTGTCTGCCGCGCCTGCGATGTTTCAGTGTAAGTTTTGGCTTGTTGATCGTGTGGGAATACCTTTTGCGCCGCCTCCGATAACATAGGAAGTTTTGCCAGCAGGTTGCTTGAATGTTGCAGCGTCCTCACACACATCCTCCCACCATACATTTTCGAGGGTGCATGCCCCACGGCAGTGGATGCCCTCGGCTTGAGCCTTAGACAAAATGACGTTCTTGATGGTTGCTCCATCCTCAGCAATGAACATAGCAGCTGCTTCGTCGGTCTCGGTCTGACCTTGACAGGTGTCCGGCGAGCGGCTGTAACGCACCATCTTGCCGTCGAAGGTAGTGCCGGCAGGGATGATCTTCGCAGCAGGAAGGCCTGTAGATGATGCAGGTGTGGGGAAGGCAGTCGCGGTGGGTGCCGCAAGGGCAGTGCCCAACAGTATAGCGAGAGCTGCAAACGAGGCCTTCATGTTGGGTCTGGTCTATCTTGGACGGTATTCAAGGTACAGGGGGTTGTGGCGAGATACTGGGACGAGATGGCGCGATTCCAGCCTTTATATCTTGACCTACTCAGCATCCTGCTGCCCCTCTCTCATTTGTTTCCATCCGACAATTGATGAGGATGTTGAGTGTGACTCAGCCATTCGTGGAACGCAAGTATTCTGTTCGATCTCTTCAATCCCACCAGTCACGCTTCAAGTAAAACTGTCCCGTGACTCTCACAGTGAGCATCGGCGGACACACTTTGTTTGTGTATCTTGGACTTTGTTGAAGTCATGTTGATGTTGTGTTAGCGAACTACACTTATGCTGTTATTCCTCCAATAGCATCTGAGCTGCGTTTGATTGATCGATCGACAGATGGAGCGACCCCAGATATGGTTACTGGATGGAGGTCGAAGCGTTCGAAGCAAATCATGCGTGCGGAAGCTCGCCACATAACTGGGCAACGGAAGAGCTTGGTGATCCTGAAGAGGCATGTCAACGCCGCCCGCTCGATCTGGCAACATCTCCAATTAATCATTGGCTACTACTGGTTGTAAAACCGTAAGCCGAGTACACACTATATCGCAGAGTACTCTGTGAAGTTGATCAAGAGCAGACGAAGCAATCTATCCAGGCTCGGCTCCAAGACGGCTACCCCGCGAAATGATTTTCCGGGGTAGATGCAGTGTGCTGAGTACTAGATTCGCGCCAAATTTCTTTCCGCGAGACATTGAAGTTGATCGAGACTAACAACCTGATGTTCTGGAAAGTCTCCTATAGCTGGCGAATTGAGCATGTTCAGCGGAGCATCTGCCGTCATGGGCAGCAGAAGTGCATGTAACGATCTTGAGCTGCTTGCTGTAAGCCAGCAACAATCGTCATGCTGTATCATGCGGCTTGCTTTGCGATGCGGTGCTAAAAGTGGCAAGAACTCGACTTGTGGAAGGCTGATATGACTGCGACGTGGTGCGCCTTGTCTTAGTCAGCACGCCACGTGCTCTCTGACGCGCTCCATGTTCCACCTCCGCGACCTTCGTTCCTTTTGTTCGACATCACGTCGCAGCCACTGCGATCGCTTTCATTGTTCCTTTGAGTATTGGTATGATCCGTAACGTCAGCGCTCGCTATACAAGATGTTTTCACTTTCCAGGTCTCGCGTGCACGCTCGCAGCCGTTTTGGCGCGCTGCCGAAGCGGCGGCGCCTCGTAGCATTCGTATTGCGCTTCATAAAAGGAAAACATTAGCGAATGGGTGATCGCAATATCGAGATTGGAAGCAAGACGTGGCCAGAGTTATAGCAATAAGCTCTGTCACTTCTGGATCGTTCGATGTCTTTGCAGTAACGTAATCTATCAGCGAGCTGATCACTTCGTGCACCCCACCACATCTCTAACGAGGATATCTCAACACAACACCAAGTAATCGCGATAAAAAGTAGATAGAATTAATCGCCTAACTGTGTTGTATTAATTGTGCAGGTGCGTCTATTGTGCCCAGGGTTTCTGCAGGCAGTGCAGACCTGAACACACTGCCGAGCTGCACCAGCAACAAGTCTCTCTTCACGCTTCTCTGCAGCTGCCAATGCCAACGCCTCTCTCTGGGCTATTATATCATCAGCTTCCTCTTGTGAAAGGGTCCCTCCCTTCTGTATACGCTTCCGTTTTCGGGATTTACGCTTAGTGGCGCTGGTAGCGATAGCTTCTTGGTGGAGCAGCTGAGCTGCCAAGAGGGTCCCGTTATGCAGCATCATCTCTGCCCCCTTCTGCATTTGCTGCACCATATTAATAAGCGCTGTAGGGGATGACCCAGCGTGGGTTCGAATACGGTTCTTGATCATTGTAGACTGTGCTTCTATTTCAAGCGCGTTGCTTGGGGTCCTGGGGTTCCAGGGGGTAGTAGGCAGGAGTGGTGAGGGTGTTCGAGGCTTGATTTCCAGCTTAGATACCACCACCCCTGGGTCCAGCGGCACCAGGCCAGTAGCACGGAACCCAGCTTTGATGTTGTCAGACGAGAAAACATCTTGGTACACTGCTGTAAACACTGCCAGGAATGCTAGCTTGTCTATATGGTTGATGTGGCTGTTCGCGAGAGCTCCTACCTCCTTCTTGTACGCACGCTTTAATGGTGAAAAGCACCCAACATCTAGGGGTTGAAGGATATGTGAGGCACGAGCAGGCATGCAGAGAGTGATGATGTTGTTATCCTTGCAGATATCCTGAAATCTGATTGAGTTGTGGGACTCATGGCCGTCAAGGATGAGTAGTCGGTAACCCCCAACTGTACGAGATGTGGTGTGCTCAATGAAGTGCTGCAGCCAAGCTACACCAACTTCATTAGTAGTCCAGCCATTATCAGATACAGCTATCCTCCACTCTTTAGGATGGTTGTGATACCAGCTTTGGTTGTGGTTCTTCCCCTTGAAGATGAAGAAGGGGGGGACGAGCCAGCCAACAGCATTGACAGCAGCGATCAGAGTTATCCACTCACGATCACCTGGCTGCCGGCCAATTGGGTTGATTCGAATCTCTGAAGCCGTGACCACCTTGACAGACCCCCCTACACCAATCTGGAACCCAGTCTCGTCGAAGTTGTAGGTATCCTCATCAAGCATCCCATGCTTAGCTTTCACATTAGCTACTAAGCCAAACCACGGCTTAATAACTGCTGGGTTGCTACACAGGATCCTCCGGTAGTCCCGCGGTCGGGTCAATTGAGATCTGATCTCTGGCCGGCGCGTGATGAGGCGTGGAACCCAGCACCCACCGACAGCTCTGCCATGGCGTATTGCTAGCAGCTGGTCTGCCATACAGCGTACTTGGGTGAAGGTAGGGGCAAATCCTCGCAAAGATTGATCCTTGATACGTCTAACAAGGCTGTCCTCCTCGCTCTTGGTAAGCTTTGATGATTTGGGGCGGGTATCGCGTCGTGCAGTCGTGTTCGTGCATCGCGTACTGAGTGTACTTTGGGGCACTCCATACACAGCAGCAGCGCTCCTCTGGGTTAATGACGCGTCAGATTTCATTGCTGCAATAGCTAGAAGTATCCTATCTTCATGGGGAAGCAAAATAATATCATCTGGTTGCAGCATTGTTGGTGGTTGGGAAGAATGATGAGGTCTTGGCAGAAGTGATCAGCTCGCTGATGTGGTCAGCTCGCTGATAGATTACGTTAACGTGTTTTACAAGCGAGCCGCCCACCCTACCAACTTTGTGTACCTCTACAGATGTGTACCCCAACAACGTAATAATGAAATACCTAGAAATTAACAGAGTAGATTAAGTAGCAGCTACAGCCTCTTTCTTGCATGTACGTGAGTTGTGCCCAGTCTCCCTACACGTCTTACAGCGCGCCAGAGCCTGGCGGCTAAGACCTGACCGCTCTCCTCCATGACGCTCCTCACGAGCAAGCTGCTGATCAGCCTCACGTTGAGCGAGTATATCCTCTCCAGACCCCTTTTTTAACACCCCTTGCTTCTGTATACGCTTTTTCTTGCGCTCCCTACGCTTTGACGCTGCCTCGTTAGCCCTCTCAAGGCTAGCAATCCTTTCCTTCATCAGCTCAGCTGAAAGCATCATCACCTCAGCTCCTTTCTTAATCTGATCTATCGCCTCAATAATTGAAGCTGGTAACTAGCTCTTATGCTTGCGTACGCGCTCACAAATTAGGCTTGATTGAGCCTCAAGCTCGCGGGCGTTGCTTGGAGTACGAGCCTCCCAGAGAGCCTCTGTGAGAGCCGCTGGTGGAGTAGGTGTACGTAGCTGTACGTCTAGCTTTGAGAGGACAGCCTCTGGCTGATAAGGTACTAGACCTGCTCCCCGGAAGGCTGAGCAGATATTGACTGGCGTGAACGATCGATCAAACGCTGCCTTAAACGCAGGCAGAAATTCAAGCTTAGTGATGTGGTTGATGTGGTTGCGCATCAGGCTCTCTACCTCACGACTGTAGGCGCGCTTCAACGGCGAGAAGCAGCCAACGTCAAGAGGCTGAAGCAGGTGAGAGGAGTGAGGTGGCATACAGAGCGTGTAGATGTTGTGCTCCTTGCAGAGCTCCTGGAATTCAAGAGAGTGGTGGCCCTCGTGGCCGTCAAGGATAAGTAGGCGCCGCGCTCCCACTACACGAGCCTGAGTGTGAGCGTTAAAGTGCTTCAGCCACTCTACCCCAAGCTCGTTATTTGTCCAGCCATTGTCGCCAACTGCGATTGCCCAGTTGTGTGGGATCTCTGCCTCCTCATACCAGGCAGCGAGGTGGTACTTGCCAGCAAAGATCAGGAACGGTGGGACTGACCAGCCAGCAGCGTTGATAGCTGCTATCACTGTCACCCACTCACAGCCGCCAGGCTGAACAGTCTTTGGCCTGCCTCTCCTCTCTGATCCTGTCACAACAAGCTGCGTTGTGATCTTGCCCATCATAAAGCCAGCCTCGTCAAAGTTGTAGACGTCTTCGTCGCAGATGCCGTACTTAGCCTTTGTCTGCTCTACAAGCTTAAACCAGCCTTGGATAAGGACAGGATCCTCGCATAGAGCTCTCTGCCTGTCATACGCTCGGTTAAAACGCGTTGTAAGACTCTCTGTACGCTTAACGAAGTTGCGCGGCTAGTGGACGCCAACCTGATCAGCACCACGCGCAGCCAGCAGTCTGTTAGCCATATCACGTACGGCTGCGTACGTAGGCGCAAATCCACGTAGGTCTAGCTCAATTATGTAGCCAACAATCACCTCCTCTTCTATCGTAGTGAGCTTCTTTGAGTTGGGCTGGCAATCGCGTCGGCTTAGTGTACCAGCGCGTCGGTTACGTAGCGTTGTACGAAGGACACTAAACGTCTGAGCAGCCGCTCTGACTGACGTGAACTGCTTTCTATTAAGAGATGAAATAGTAAGCTGAATACTAGCTTCGTCTGACTGCGATACAGCTTGATGTGGGTGGGCCATAGCTGTGTTGAGCTTCAAAGGCGCGCAAAGTTGGTGGGGTGGGCGGCTCGCTTGTAACGTGCACGGACAGCTCATGCCCGGAGACACCTCGTGCCCCGCCGAACACCAAGCCGCGTCTCAACACCACAACTTCAACAGACTATAACGCTACAGCTATGGCACCTATCGACGATGCAATTAAAGATTTGAAATTGCGTGGTCCAGGAGAACACTTTACGTTGAGGGAAGTTGCTGAGAAATACCAGGTTAACCGCTCAACGCTGGGGCGAAGGTGGAGAGGCGTGACAGCGTCTCGGGAGGATGGATACTTAAATCAACAAGCTCTTAACCAACAACAAGAGCTAGAGCTTATACAATATATCACAAAGCTTACAGAGAGAGGCCTTCCTCCTACGAGAGAGATGATCAGGAATTTCTCATCTGAAGTAGCCCATCGGCAGCTGAGCGATCGATGGGTTTCTCGCTTCATTACCAGACACCAGATCCATATAATCTCAAAGTGGACCACCGCTATGGATCGTGTTCGCCACCTGGCTGATTCTGAGTCAAAATATCGTCTCTACTTTAAGCTACTGCATCAAAAGATTACTGAATATCGCCTTGAGGCTCGAGATATATACAATATGGATGAGAAGGGCTTCTTAATTGGCTTGATAGGCAGAAGCAAGAGGGTATTTAGCAGGCGTCAATGGGAGAAGAAGGAGGTTCAAGCATCTCTCCAGGATAGATCACGCGAGTTCCTGACACTCCTGGCCTGCTGCTGCGCCGATGGGAGCTCGCTGCCTCCAAGCCTTATCTACGCAGCTAAAAAAGGAGCTATACGATCAAGTTGGGTAGAGGATATTAAGACAGGAGAGCATGAGGTCTTTGTCTCATCATCTCCAACAGGCTGGTGAAACGACGACATTGGCCTAGCTTGGCTAGAGCAGGTGTTTGATCGCTATACAAAGCAGCGATCAGGGAGATGGCGACTGCTCATCCTTGATGGCCATGGATCTCATGTCACGATGGAGTTTATGGACTACTGTGATCGCCACAGGATCATCCTTATAATCCTTCCCCCCCATTCGACTCATACGCTCCAGCCGCTTGACGTAGTGCTGTTTAAGCCACTCTCTCAAGCTTACTCCAATGAGCTCACCAACCATCTCCATAAGGCTCAAGGTCTTATTCCAATTAAGAAAGGAGACTTCTTCCCACTCTTCTGGAATGCCTGGATATCGTCCTTCACAGAGAGCCTCATATTAAAGGGCTTCGAAGCTACTGGGATCTGGCCGATGGATGCCTCACACACACTTAAACCAGGCAGGCCACAAGAGGTCAGCGCTTACATTGGGTGGCACATAGCTGCCATAGACAAAACACTAGCCATAGCGGCAAGAGGCATCCTACCAGCGTGGAGAACAACCCCTATAGCTGCACTCTTCCGAGACGCCGGACTGCTACCGGCAGCAGTGGCACTCGAGGAAGCCAGACTCAGATTTGCAACCCACCTGCGCACTACAGATGCAGACCACCCTCTCACTAGGCGCACAGCAGTACCTATCGTAAACAGGGGCGTAAAAACCGGACAACCCCAGCGAGTCAAGACGAAAGTCCAACAGATGGCATCTCTTCTACCAGAGACCCCCAGGACTACACTCTCAGCCCCTCACTACTCGACTGGCTGCCGAACAGACCCGACGCTTAGCCTAGACAAGAAGACTGCAGCTAAGGCTTTTAAAGAATGGTGGGCCCAGCTCTCACCACTAGAAGTCACTATCTTCTCAGATGGCTCTGAACAGTACACAAAGGAAGGAGAAAAGCGGGTTACCTACGGCTTTGCAGTGTATCAGAACGGAAAACAACTGCACACTGGACGCGGGTCACTCAACCCTACCTCGCACGTCTTCGACGCGGAAGTAGTAGGAGCATGGAGAGGCCTCCAGCATACCGTAAGGCAACCAGAGCTCCGCACCCGCCGAATCTGGCTGTGCATAGACAGCACCTCAGTGGTCTGGTGCCTCAGGGGCGACGCACCTCCTACCTCTCAATGGGCCTTCCTGGAGTGCCATGGCGCCATGGAGACACACGACGTCTCTATCAAATGGGCCCCTGGACACCTAGACATTGAGGGGAACGAGGCAGCAGACAGATTAGCCAACCTAGAAGCCCAGCACCCCTCACCCCCGACTGGAAAAGCCGCTCTGCCTACACTCTCAGGCATCAAGACGATAGCCCGCAAGACACTGCGACACACACAACAGACCTGGTGGTCTGACAAGAAGACTAAGCTCTCGAAATGGTACAAGAGCTGGGACTTGTACTATGCACCACGCAGCAGTCCAAGGGAACTAGACCTACCAAGGGCCACGTTAGCCAGGCTCCTCTCCATCCAATCTAGGCATGGGGACTTTGCCTGGTATCACCGAATGTACAATCACAAGGATGCAAACCTTAGCTGCTCATGCGGGCGCGACAAGACGCCAGAGCACCTCGTGCTCTGCCGCAAGACCCGCGGGAGCTTTAGCAGATGGCCGCTGCGACCACTAATACTACCATCCAGCCAGGCTGATGGCCTAGCGTACACTGCAGCACTAGTGAAGGAGCCAGAGGCCTTTGACGCCTTTGTCAAACTTACACAGTACTTCACCAAGATCTGCCCCCGCTAGCTCCTGCAGCCCTGCAACAGCAGCAAACACCTGCACCTAGTTCTGCTAGGTCCAGCACAATCGATGCAACACTCTTCACCCCTCCACCCCTCCACCCCTCCACCCCTTCACCCCCTCCACTCACACGATCTCTCTTTCTCTCTCTCCTACGGCACATATATGCCTCAGAATGCAAGGAAATTACCCTAATATACATACATCGCTTAGCCTCCCCAACTGGACGGGGAGCTGTAGTTCTGAAATGGTAGCAATACCCGCGCAGGCAAGAAATGCTTTCTAAGGTAGTGTATCAGCACTGTAATTCCATAGCTTAGCACGTCGTACATGCCCTTCGGGAGGCGAGATGATGGACTTATTCCACATCAACTAGACGAAAAATGAATACCAACCAACCAACCAACCAACCGATGGATGCCTCGATATCAGACCCCCTGGAGAAAGCAGAGGCACTTAGACAGGAAGTTCTCAACCGCTACACAGCAGAAGATGACCTCGGACAGCGTCCAGACCAGGAGGCTGCAGCCACCCTCCCGTGGAGCACACACATCTCACTTGAGGAGTGTGAGCGAAACACGATAGGGGTGTCAAGCACATCACCAGGTACTGACCGCTCTACAGTGCGACTACTCCGCGCCTGCTGGACTCAGGTGGGGGAACTCGTACGAAGGATCTTCCAGCGGTGTCTTGAACTCAACCACTTCCCGGCGCAATGGAAGCTTGCAGAGGTAGCCATGATACCGAAAGTGGGGAAAACAGACCGGACATCGCCCCGCTCCTGGAGACCGATAGCGCTTCTGTCTTGTATTGGAAAGGGACTCGAACGAACTGTGGCTAGACGTATTGCATGGACTGCCATGACACACAAGATCCTCAGCCCCCAGCATGGCGGCGCGCTTCCAAAACGCTCTGCAGCAGACCTCACTGCAGCGTTCACCCACGACACTGAAGCAGCATGGGTGCTTGGAAAGCACGTCACTATGGTCACCCTAGATGTGCAAGGCGCGTTTGACGCTCTCCTGAAGAACCGCCTGTTGCATCGGATGGCCCAACAGGGCTGGCCACAAAGGACGATCCTCTTTGTAGACTCATTCCTAACTGACCGGAGGGTGCAAGTCCGCCTTGGCCAGGTCACCACTCCTAGCTACGCAGTTGCCTGCGGCACACCCCAGGGGTCGCCTCTCTCACCCGTCCTGTACACACTGTACCTGGCAGAGCTACTATCCATGGACACTGAACGGAGGTTTGGGTACGCAGACGACATATGTCTATACCAGGCCTCACACTCTATGGACGACAACGTCGAGCTCCTCGCAGAAGACCTAAGGGAGATCAGAGCATGGGGTGAGGCTAATAAGGTTACCTTTGCTCCAGAAAAGCAGGAAATGATCCACCTGACCAGACAGCGGAGCAGCTATGCGCCTCCCTGCGTCGTAGATGAACAGCTCACGATCTATCCAATCCTCCCGGGTGGAGAGCACAGTCAGCCAGCCCTGCGCTGGTTAGGCGTGTGGTTTGACCGCAGACTCACCTTCCGACGGCATGTAGCTACGCGCACGGCAAAAGCTGCCAAGGTAGCCTATCACATTCGCAGCCTAGCTAGGACTACCTATGGACCCCCAGCCAGCTCCCTCCGCAAGGCCACTGTTGCCTGTGTGTACCCATCACTCCTGTATGGAACTGAATGCTGGTACAGAGGCCGCACCAAAAAGCCACACACACTTAAACCAGGCAGGCCACAAGAGGTCAGCGCTTACATTGGGTGGCACATAGCTGCCATAGACAAAACACTAGCCATAGCGGCAAGAGGCATCCTACCAGCGTGGAGAACAACCCCTATAGCTGCACTCTTCCGAGACGCCGGACTGCTACCGGCAGCAGTGGCACTCGAGGAAGCCAGACTCAGATTTGCAACCCACCTGCGCACTACAGATGCAGACCACCCTCTCACTAGGCGCACAGCAGTACCTATCGTAAACAGGGGCGTAAAAACCGGACAACCCCAGCGAGTCAAGACGAAAGTCCAACAGATGGCATCTCTTCTACCAGAGACCCCCAGGACTACACTCTCAGCCCCTCACTACTCGACTGGCTGCCGAACAGACCCGACGCTTAGCCTAGACAAGAAGACTGCAGCTAAGGCTTTTAAAGAATGGTGGGCCCAGCTCTCACCACTAGAAGTCACTATCTTCTCAGATGGCTCTGAACAGTACACAAAGGAAGGAGAAAAGCGGGTTACCTACGGCTTTGCAGTGTATCAGAACGGAAAACAACTGCACACTGGACGCGGGTCACTCAACCCTACCTCGCACGTCTTCGACGCGGAAGTAGTAGGAGCATGGAGAGGCCTCCAGCATACCGTAAGGCAACCAGAGCTCCGCACCCGCCGAATCTGGCTGTGCATAGACAGCACCTCAGTGGTCTGGTGCCTCAGGGGCGACGCACCTCCTACCTCTCAATGGGCTTTCCTGGAGTGCCATGGCGCCATGGAGACACACGACGTCTCTATCAAATGGGCCCCTGGACACCTAGACATTGAGGGGAACGAGGCAGCAGACAGATTAGCCAACCTAGAAGCCCAGCACCCCTCACCCCCGACTGGAAAAGCCGCTCTGCCTACACTCTCAGGCATCAAGACGATAGCCCGCAAGACACTGCGACACACACAACAGACCTGGTGGTCTGACAAGAAGACTAAGCTCTCGAAATGGTACAAGAGCTGGGACTTGGACTATGCACCACGCAGCAGTCCAAGGGAACTAGACCTACCAAGGGCCACGTTAGCCAGGCTCCTCTCCATCCAATCTAGGCATGGGGACTTTGCCTGGTATCACCGAATGTACAATCACAAGGATGCAAACCTTAGCTGCTCATGCGGGCGCGACAAGACGCCAGAGCACCTCGTGCTCTGCCGCAAGACCCGCGGGAGCTTTAGCAGATGGCCGCTGCGACCACTAATACTACCATCCAGCCAGGCTGATGGCCTAGCGTACACTGCAGCACTAGTGAAGGAGCCAGAGGCCTTTGACGCCTTTGTCAAACTTACACAGTACTTCACCAAGATCTGCCCCCGCTAGCTCCTGCAGCCCTGCAACAGCAGCAAACACCTGCACCTAGTTCTGCTAGGTCCAGCACAATCGATGCAACACTCTTCACCCCTCCACCTCTCCACCCCTTCACCCCCTCCACTCATACGATCTCTCTTTCTCTCTCTCCTACGGCACATATATGCCTCAGAATGCAAGGAAATTACCCTAATATACATACATCGCTTAGCCTCCCCAACTGGACGGGGAGCTGTAGTTCTGAAATGGTAACAATACCCGCGCAGGCAAGAAATGCTTTCTAAGGTAGTGTATCAGCACTGTAATTCCATAGCTTAGCACGTCGTACATGCCCTTCGGGAGGCGAGATGATGGACTTATTCCACATCAACTAGACGAAAAATGAATACCAACCAACCAACCAACCAACCAACCCATTTAACCCCAATGTTATACTCGATCGCTTCACCAACGACGACTCAGACACCTCTAGCAACGCTTCAGAGGAAGCTCCTACATACGGCGGCGAGGCATGGCAGAAACTAAATACAGTCATAAAACGCGCGTTGAGTAGTGCCTCAGAGAAGGACGCATCTATTGTTCGGCAATCGCTCCACCACATGGCTATACAGAACACCCTTCTACAGAGCGAAAATGAGGGCCTGCTTGACGCTCTTACTGTTAAGAAAAGGAGAAAGATGAAGGGCAAGTCTCTAGACCTGCTGCAACACTATGAGTACTGGGGGCCTTCAATGATGTGGACTCCTCGGTCATTCAGGGAAGCCAAGACCCGCATGAGGCTTGCAAGGGAGGAGCGAGAGGCAGACGAGAAGGAGAAAGCTGACATGAGGGAGCTTGCTAAGGCTAATAAGCTATACAATGAGAAGATTGCGCAGGAGAAGCGTGATGCGCGCGCAAGGGAGAAGGAAGAGCGTGACCAGCAGAAGGCTAGGAAGGCTAAGGAAGTCGCTGAACGCAAGGCTGAGAGAGAGCGTCAAAGGCAAGCTCGCAACTCTCAAAAAGCTATACGAAAGCCCTCTATAGGCAAGCGCAAGGCTCTGGAGAAAGAAGCACCAAAGAAGAAGCAGAAACGTAGTGCTGGGGATGATGTAGCTGGTGCCTCGCGCATAGCGCGTACGCCAACACCTCCACACCAAACCAACACTCGCGGCCGCAAAATCCTTCGGCCAAGAAAGTTTTGGTAAGAAAGTTTGTTCTATAGGTTGATAGAATGCTCCACTAAGTTATCCTGTAATACAAGCTGTTGTGTGTGGCTCTACAGCCTCAAGTCTCTGTAGCCCGTTTTGGTGATGCGCGTGCATTGACTGACGGCGTGCATTGAGTGCACGGACACGGTAACGTGTTTTACAAGCGAGTCGTCAATACAAGCGAGTCGTCAGCCCCACCAACTCTGTGCACCTCTTAACGCGTATATCTTAACAACGCAATAGTAAAGTATCTAGAAATTAATAGAGTAGATTAAGCAGTAGCTACAGCCTCTTTCTTGCATGTACGTGAGTTGTGCACAGTCTCCCTACACGTCTTACAGCGCGCCAGAGCCTGGCGGCTAAGGCCTGATCGCTCTCCTCCATGACGCTCCTCACGAGCAAGCTGCTGATCTGCCTCACGTTGAGCAAGTATATCCTCTCCAGTCCCCTTTTTTAACACTCCTTGCTTCTGTATACGCTTCTTCTTGCGCTCCCTACGCTTTGACGCTGCTTTGTTAGCCCTCTCAAGGCTAGCAATCCTTTCCTTCATCAGCTCAGCTGAGAGGATCATCATCTCAGCTCCTTTCTTAAGCTGGTCTATCTTCTCAATTATAGAAGCTGGTGACGAGCTCTTGTGCTGGCGTATGCGCTCACGAATTAGGCTTGATTGAGCCTCAAGCTCGCGGGCGTTGCTTGGAGTACGAGCCTCTGTGAGAGCCTCTGTGAGAGCCGCTGGTGGAGTAGGTGTACGTAGCTGTACGTCTAGCTTTGAGAGGACAGCCTCTGGCTGATAAGGTACTAGACCTGCTCCCCGGAAGGCTGAGCAGATATTGACTGGCGTAAACGATCGATTAAAGGCTGCCTTAAACGCAGGCAGAAACTCAAGCTTGGTGATGTGGTTGATGTGGTTGCGCATCAGGCTCTCTACCTCACGACTATAGGCGCGCTTTAACGGCGAGAAGCAGCCAACGTCAAGGGGCTGGAGTAGGTGAGAGGAGTGAGGTGGCATACAGAGCGTGTAGATGTTGTGCTCCTTGCAGAGCTCCTGGAATCCAAGAGAGTGGTGGCTCTCGTGGCCGTCAAGGATAAGTAGGCGCCGCGCTCCCACTACACGAGCCTGAGTGTGAGCGTTAAAGTGCTTCAGCCACTCTACCCCAAGCTCGTTATTTGTCCAGCCATTGTCGCTAACTGCAATTGCCCAGTTGCGTGGGATCTCTGTCTCCTCATACCAGGCAGAGAGATGGTACTTGCCAGCAAAGATTAGGAACGGTGGGACTGACCAGCCAGCAGCGTTGATAGCTGCTATTACTGTCACCCACTCACGGTCGCCAGGCTGAACAGTCTTTGGCCTGCCTCTTCTCTCTGATCCTGTCACAACAAGCTGCGTTGTGATCTTGCCCATCATAAAGCCAGCCTCGTCAAAGTTGTAGACGTCTTCGTCGCAGATGCCGTACTTGGCCTTTGTCTGCTCTACAAGCTCAAACCAGCCTTGGATAAGGACAGGATCCTCGCATAGAGCTCTCTGCCTGTCATAAGCTCGGTTGAAACGCGTTGTAAGACTCTCTGTACGCTTAACAAAGTTGCGCGGCCAGTGGACGCCAACCTGACTAGCACTGCGTGCAGCCAGCAGTCTATTAGCCATATCACGTACAGCTGCGTACGTAGGCGCAAATCCACGTAGATCTAGATCAAGTATGTATTTAACAATCACCTCCTCTTCTAGCTGGGTAAGCTTCTTTGAGTTGGGCTGGCAATCGCGTCGGGCAGGCTTCCCAGCGCGTCGGTCGCGCATTGTCATACGAGGGACGTTAAAGGCTAGAGCAGCGCGGCTTTCAGACTGAATCTGCTTTGAAACAATAGAATTAATAGCAAGCTAAACATCAGCTTCATTTGATAGTACTTGAGGGGCATAGCGTTGAGGCATGATGAAAAGACTTAAGGTGGTTGATCAAAGTTGGTGGGGCTGACGACTCGCTTGTATTGACGACTCGCTTGTAAAACACGTTACCGTGTCCGTGCACCTCATGAGCCGGGTCAGCGAGTGAGCCACCCCACTACCTTTGAGCATCAGAAAGAATTAAGATTATCAAGCTACACACAAAAGCGATATTGTAAGGAAAGCTAGCAGATTAATCTATTAACTATTGCGCATATTTTAGCTATCTTAACTTTCTTGTAGCGGTAATTATGCGACCACTGGTGCTCAATCTAGGTAGGGGGGTTAGGGAACGCGCGTGAACCACGCGTGGCCTGCGCACGGCAGCACCAGCACGTTGCTTTGTTATTTTTAACTGCGACTGCTGTGAGACCTTGCCCTTAGCCTGTTTAGGCAACTGGATACTTTTTTGAGCGTCGCGATCGCGTTTCTGAGCTGCTCTCGCTGCCTTGCGCGCGTCAATTTCAGCACGTGATTTAGCAGCCTTGCGATCGCGCTCTTCTTTCTTCCTCAACCGCCTCACACAGTTATCCTCCTTCTCTTTTGCCTTAAGCAGTTTATTCTGGTGCTGAATTTCACGCCTGGTGGTTTTTGCAGCCTCTTCCTCTAACTGCTGCTGCTCAGTTGCCGCCTGGCGTTGATCGGCACGTGCCTTCGATTAGGGGCTCCACCAGGTAGCACCACCCTGTAAATTAAGGTTATCTGCGGCTAGAGGCAGTGCTTTCTTCTTTTTATTCTTCCTCTTCTTAGCTGCCATTGCCTCTCTAAGGCCTTGAATCTCGTGCTGGGTAAGCTCATTAAGCACGTGGAGGTGGTGGATTCTCTGTTCAACTGCGTCTGCAGCAGTGACTTAGTCTTCAACCAACTAGGCTCAGGAGAAGCCGCCTGAGGTCCTGCTTGCTCTGGAGGTGTCGCAGGTGGCGGAGGTGTTGGTGTTCTAAACTGATCGAGTATGACGTCGGCGTTTGGTGGGTAGATACCTGTAGTTTCAAAGGCACTCTCCACCAACGCCTTAGTAAAAGTATGAACCCAGGCAGGCCAAAACAGGCTTACAAAGTCAGCCTTAGTTACTAGGTACTATCCCTGCGTTGTGTGGTTGTGTTCAACTAGTTGGTTGGTATAGTTTTGAGCCAGCGACTTGAAGCACACCACATCCAGCGGCTGAAGCGTGTGGGTGGCGTGTGGAGGGAAGATGAGCAGCAGAATCTTGTGCTGATCACAGTAATCGATAAAGGCCTTCGTCACGTGGCTACCGTGCCCGTCAATAATGAGTAGCCTGTACCTTCTCCGAGCTTTCCTCTTGGTGTAGCGATCGAAGACCTGTTCCAACCAGGCAACGCCCAAATCGTCGTTCGTCCAACCAGTAGGTGACGTGGTAAAATGAACTGAGTGCTTGGCTGGATTAATTTCGCGTACCCAGCTTGCTTGTACTGCGTCACCTTTGGCTGGAAAGATAACCCCTGGGGGGAGGTGGGTACCGTCAGCACATACACCAGCAACCACGGTTATCCACTCCTAATTACCATCGTGGGTAGGTTGTTTGAACCGCCTCTTACAGTACAGTACCTTATCAAACACCCTCTTGCTCCTTCTAACTACCCCAATCATAAATCCCTTTTCATCCATGTTGTATGTGTTCTCAGGCAATACTTCATGCTCCTTAATTTTAAGGTGCAGGAGCTGGAAATACAAGCTGTATTTATCACCGGAATCAGCCTTGTGGCGTACAGTTTCCATAGGAGTTGACCAGGCAGTGATAAGGTGGTCTTGATTCCGGTTTAACAGCCTAGTAACCCAGCTATTAGAAGGCTCCCAGCGGCACAAAGGAGTCGAGTAATGTGGTTGATACGGTGGCGGATTAGGCTCTCAATCTCACGGCTGTACGCGCGCTTTAATGGCGAGAAGCAGCCAACGTCAAGAGGCTGGAGAAGGTGAGATGAGTGAGGCGGCATACAGAGCGTGTAGATATTGTTCTCCTTGCAGATCTCCTGGAACTTAAGAGAGTGGTGGCTCTCATGGCCATCAAAGATGAGCAGCCGACGCGCTCCTACTGTACGAGCCTTTGTATGAGCGTTAAAGTGCTCTAGCCACTCTACTCCTAGCTTGTTGGTAGTCCAGCCATTGTCGCTGACTGCGATCGCCCAGTCACGTGGGATTGCTGCGTCCTTATACCAGGCAGAGAGGTGGTACTGGCCAGTTAAGATGATGAACGGTGGGATAGAACAACCAGCAGCGTTGATGCCAGCAATCAGCGTCGCCCACTCACGATTGCCAGGCTGAAGAGCCTTTGGCCGGCCTCTTCTCTCTGACCCCGTCACGACAAGCTGCGTCGTAATCTTGCCCATCATAAAGCCTGCCTCGTCAAAGTTCCAGACGTCATCATCACAGATGCCGTACTTGATCTTTGTCTGCTCTACCAGCTCGAACCACTTCTTGATTAAGACTGGATCTTCACACAGAGCTCTCTGCCTATCATATGCGCGATTAAAACGCGTCGTAAGACTGTCTGTACGCTTAACAAAGTTGGCAGGCCACTTCTGCCCAACCTCACCAGCGCTGCGCGCAGCCAGCAGTCTATTAGCCATATCACGTACAGCTGCGTACGTGGGCGCAAACCCACGCAAGTCAAGGTCAAATATATGGGTAACAATCACCTCCTCTTCTACCTGAGTGAGCTTCCTTGAGTTAGGCTGGCAATCGCGTCGGGCAGGTACACCAGCGCGTCGGCTGCGCAGTGTAGATTCAGCAACGTTGTAGGTATTAGCAGCGGGTCGATTAGCGTGTGATTGACCAGAAGTAATAGACAAGATAGCAAGCTGAATATCTGCTTCATTTGAGGTTATCTGAGTAGCACTGCGTTGAGCCATTGTACGTTAAGATGAAAGAGGTGGGCAAGTTTGGTGGGGTGCGCAGCTCGCTTGCCACCTACGTTAGACAAATTTGCTTTCTAGAGTAAAGTAAGTAGTAGATGTGCAGTTTTAATATGTGGGTTGATTCGATGTTGGCGATGCCTCGTCGAAGTGGGTGCGGTGGCGCCAATGGATGCCGACTTCATCCGGGGGTGGCGAGTCCGAATCCGGCTGCTATGTGGCTCAAGCTCACCAAGCTCAGGCGTGTTATTGCTACCAGACGAAACTAGAGTAAGAGGTCGCTGTTCCTCTATGTGATGCATACGTGGCATTTACTATTCCTGCGGCGACTGCGAGTATTTTTGACAGACAACGGATGTCTGACTTTGACTCTGAGTATATTCTCCTCCAGCATGCATTATATTTCAGGCCATCAAGAATCTGTGAAATACGACTTTTGGATAGCTGATCTGCTGTTGGAAAGACGTGTCATCGTAGGCATTGAGCAGGTAGTGTTACGCTTGGTCGAACTATAGCTATTCCTCCAGTACATCACTGAAATGTGGTAACATCCAACCCTTTACTCCCTAACCAGCTCCGAGCTTGCCAGTAAAGAAGATCATGTTTATCAAAATTTATTGTGCCTGTCTGTCGCCGGTGCCTAGGCATGTTCAACAGAACCTTGGCCCCCATTGTGGCCTCTTGGAAATAGGCAAGGTATCTGAAGCCTCCTGGGTACCTGTTCGCCCATTCCTCACCGACTGATGGGGTTTTTGCGGGGTTCACGGGGTTGATCTTGTCTTCCTCGTACCAGTACTGTACCAGGCGTGCTACCCATCTGCCGCCAACTTTCTCGAAACAGAAGCAAAATCGGCAATCTGCTTCCACGTCAAATTCAACGCCCTCGTAGATAAACCGCTGAGTAAAAATGGCTTTCAGTTTTTCAACCACCAAGTTCGCCTCCAGATGAATGTCGCTAGTGCAGCTATGGCATTGGTGCATAACAAAGGCACCCCTGTCCATACCCGCCCTGGAAGCTGCAGTTGATTCGGCATACCGTACTGTGGTAGTGAACTTGTCCTGTCCATATTGTACATCTGGGCATAGTAATGGAGTGTATATTTGAAATGTCGCCACTCGCATGATTACAGGGTGCTCGCGCTACGTACGGGCTTGAGGGGGTTCGCACTGGTAGTAAGGCCAGCCTTCGCCAAGCTCTCGCAACTTTCATCTGTTCAGTACCAGTTCATAAGGTTCGTTATTTTGAACCGCAAGATCCGGTCGCGAGCCAGCTGGAAGACTACGAAGGTCAGGCATTAGAATGAAAATGGACTCGCGATCAGATATGACAGGACAAGGGGCGACAAAGCGACCAAAATGATCAGGTTGAGTTGTTATACATGAGTTCTCGTTTGAGTCTAAGGGCCGTAAGGTTCTGGAGGGTAAGTGCCCAGATTACGTCGGTGGGTCGCCAGGTACTGGTATGGTAGCTTCGGTGGGGTACTGTCTGAGCTCGGTTGATGTCGCTCATCCCGGTGGATCGAGCCGATGATTATGCGCCCAAGTACTGACAGGGCTGAGCTTATTCATCATATAAATGTAACGAGAGTCCTAGGTATTCACGATTCAAAACATCTTCATCGTTTGGACGTGGTCAAGAAATCCCTCACTCCGGCAAACCCACCCTCTCTCCAAACAACACAGTCCTTCTTCAAAACCGCCAAACCACCGCAGGTATATTGCAACTGGCTATGTCGAGCCCTACACAAAGCCTGAAAGGCAAAGTGGCCCTAGTTAGTGGCTCCTCGCTCGGATTGGGTGCGGCCATCGTGCGCGAGCTGTCGCGGCGTGGGGCCAGCGTCGCAATCAATTATCCATTCCCGAGCGAGAAGTCTAACGCGGAAAGCGTTGTCGAAAGTCTCGCCGCTGACGCTCATGCTGTCATCATTGAGGCAGACATGTCAACTCTCGATGGCCCAGGCATCTTGGCTGACAAGACAGCCGAAGCATTCGGCAAAATCGACATCGTGGTTAATTGTGCTGGGATCAATCGTCCCATGACTCTCGATGATCCTAATGAGGAAAAATCGCAAAAGATATGGGACGCTGTGGTTTTCACCAATGGAAGAGGGACTTTCAGGCTTACTCGCGCCGCTCTGAAGCACCTTTCTCGGGACAATTCCCGCATCATCAATGTCGGCAGCGGTGTTTCTCGCTTAGCAGATTCTGATTCGAGCGTCTATGCAGGATCAAAAGGCATGGTAGAAAGCTATACAAGATGCTGGGCAGCCGAGCTGCCACGGAAGTACGGTTGTACTGTCAACGGAGTCGCACCAGGTATCGTGTCAACAGAAACGTACCTTGGTGCACCTCAGGAATTGAGGGACTTTCTGCAGCCTAAGATAGACAGCACGCCAGTTGAGTCACGTGCGGGTAGGCCAGACGAAGTAGCATGGGTTGTCGCAATGTTGTGCGAAAAGGAGGCCGGTTGGCTAAATGGTCTCTACATACCTGTTTGTGGTGGGCTGTTCATGTTCTAACATTGGTCACTTTGCTCAGTACCGTGTCTGTGCGCGCAATGCGCCGAATTTACTAGTAAAAATAGCAAAATCTAGAAACTTTAAAGCTATAACGTGGTTTACCACCGAGCCGCCAGGTATCACCGAAGCGCCACCCCTTACCAACTTTGTAACAATTACAACAACTATTGCAATGCCACCACAACGCAACGTGCGATCTTCTTATAACGAAGGTACTTTATACCTTGCTATCTAAGCTACACAATCTACTTCTCCTAATACTGTAAATCACGCGTTAAAAGCGTTTGGTGTACCCCGATCGACGCTAAGAGACCGACGCGCTGGAAAGCTTGCGCGACGCGACTGCGAGGCCAATTCAAAGAAGCTAACAAAGGTTGAAGAGGAGGCGATAGTTGACCGTATACTTAAGCTTGACGCGCAGGGAAAAGGCCCAACAAGGACTATGGTACAAGATATGGCTAATGATCTGCTTGCTGCGCGTGGTGAAGGACCTGTTGGCAAGCAGTGGGTAAGCAGGTTCAACACGCGTACCAAAGAGATCAAGCTTCGACATAGCCGACCGTACGATCGTCAACGAGCCCTGAACGAAGACCGACGCGTTATTAAGCCCTACTTCGAGTTAGTTAGGTTGACAATGGAGAAGTACGGTATACCAGACGAAGACACCTACAACTTTGAAGAGACTGGGTTTATGATGGGCATGATTTCTTCTCAGATGCTCTTTACAGGCTCTGAGAAGCGATCTAATCCTAAGGACGTGCAGCCAGGCAGCCGGGAGTGGGTTACAATCATCACAGGCATCTGCGCTGCAGGCTGGGCTATCCCACCCTTTATTATCTTCTAAGGCAAGGTCCTGATTACAGTCTGGTACCCCAACCTACCTCGCGATTGGATAGTTACAACTAGCGAGAACGGCTGGACTACTAACAAGCTTGGATTGAAGTGGTTGAAGCACTTTAACAGGCATACTAAGGAGCGTACTATTGGTACCTACCGTTTGCTTATTATTGACGGCTACGAGAGCCACAACTCTGCAGAGTTTAAAGAATACTGCGCAGAACATAAGATTGTTACCTTGTGTATGCCCCTACACTTGTCGCACCTGTTGCAGCCACTTAATGTGGCCTGTTTTGGCCCCTTAAAGAAGGCGTACTTACTTAAGGTTAAGAACTAGGCGCGGTACGCTAAGGTACAAATTAAGAAAGAGTTCTTCGTTACAGGCTTCTAGGCAGCCTATAATAAGGCAATAATAAAAGATAATATCTGTAGAGGCTTTAGAGGCTCTAGCTTGGTCCCCTTTAACCTAGAACAGGTGCTATTAAGCCTTAATGTAGTCCTTCGCACGCCAACACCACCACCACCAGAGAGTACCCTATGGGAATCCAAAACACCAACCAGCGCAAAGGAGGTTAAGTCACAAGTGTTGTACATTTGTGAGCGTATACGATTACACAGAGATTCACCACTGTCTCCTATTAGAGAGGAGCTTGCAAAGCTTTCCAAGGGGGTGGCTAAGATCGACTACGCCAACACGTTGCAGAAAAGGGAAATGGACGGCATAAAAAGGGCGATGAAGGCTCTTACAGCGCAGCGCAGTTGTAAAAGAAAGTATATTCAGACAAGGGAAGCTCTTACAGTTGGTGAGGTACAGGATTTGATCGCTAAACAGGAAGGTGGTGGTGGTAAGGGATCTGAGCAGCCTGCGAAGAGGGTGCGCAAAGAGAGGCACTGTGGGCGTTGTAGTAAGACTGGCCACAACGCACGCACCTGTAACACCGAAATATTAGATGCAGATACTAGCGATAACGTACATCACGGGCGAGTGCATCACCGAGCGAGTGCATCACCGAGCGAGTGCATCACTTTTGCCAAGACCCTACCAAAATCACCCACGGTATGGCCCAGAACACCACGAATTGGCCCTGCATAAGGCAAAACAAGCTGTAATATTACTTAGAGACCTCTTCTACTCTATTCTTGCACGTTTGCGCGTTGTGCCCACTCTTTCTGCACCGTCCACAGCGTCGTTGAGATGGTTCACCTCCTTCAGCACGCACCTGTGTCTACCTCTTCTTTCCATCACTACGTGCGCCAAACTCTGATAGAGCAGTCCGCCGCTGGCCCTCTTCAACCGTGAGGCTTCCCTCTGTCTGGATATGCCTTCTTTTGCGCGATTTACGTTCTGTAGCAGCTGCTAGAGCTGCGTGAAGCGCAGCGTTCTCCCGTTGTGCCAAAGCCAGCTTGTGCGCAACTATTGCTGCCCCCTTTAAGACCTTCTCAAACGCTTCAACCATAGAGGTTGGTGAGCTGTCTACATGTCTCTGAATCCTCTTCTTCACAAGCGTTGATTGCGACCTAAATTCTAGGGTATTGCTTGGGGTTTGCGACTGCCAGAGCGGGCTGTTTTGGGGGAGTGGTAGCGATGGGGTGCGCAGCTTCACATTCAGGGTCAATATGACGCGATCTGGGGCAAACGGAACTAATCCGGCCCCTCAGAACCCTCCTTGAATGTTGCTAGAGGTTATAGCTTTGTTATAAGCCGCTATGAAGCATAGGAGGAACTCCTGCTTTGTAATGTGGTTGATCCGGTTGTGTATGAGCCGATTGACCTTATCCCCGTACGCCTTCTTCAGAGGGCCAAAACAAGCCACATTAAGTGGCTGCAGGAGGTGCGATGAGTGCGCAGGCATGCATAGGCCTATAATATTGTTGTCCTTGCAGTATTGCTTGAATTCCTTAGAGTTGTGGCTCTCATGGCCGTCAATAATCAGCAAACGGTAGGTGCCAACAGTGCGCGTCTTTGTATGCCTGTCAAAGTGCTTCAACCAGTCAAAACCAAGCTCGTTAGTAGTCCAGCCGTTCTCAGAGACAGCAACAGTCCAATCCTGGGGCAGGTCATCGTCTTTGTACCAGTTGGACTGGTGGCGGCGGGCTTTGAAGATAATGTAGGGCGGAATGGCCCACCCTGTGGCATTGATGCCCTAGATAACTGTTACCCACTCGCGATTGCCTAGCTGGACTGATTTTGCCCGTCCACGGTTCTCTGAAGCTGTAATGACTGCTCCGGAGCTTATCTGGCCCATCATGAAGCCTGTCTCGTCGAAGTTGTACGTGTCGTTGTCCTGGATGCCATACTCGGCTTTGGTATTGGCTACAAGGTCAAACCAGCCCTGTATAACCTCAGGATCTTCGCAGAGGGCTCTTTTGTAGTCGTACTTGCGATTGAACACTACTTTGAGCTCCTCCTGACGCGAAACGAACGTGCTGGCCCAGTTTGAGCCAACAGGGGCCAAACCGCGCTCTTTCCGCAGAGAATTGGCAATATCAGCCACATCTGCAAGCCGGGGAGGTCGTCCTTGCTCAGAGAGCTCAAGTATGTGTGTAACAATCACCCCCTCCTCAGTATTGGTTAGATTCCGTGAGTTGGCCATGGTATTGACGCGTGAAGGTCTTCCGGCGCGTCTTCGACTTAGTGTACTTTGTTGGACTCCGTAGATAGCTGCAGCGCGTCGCTGGGAGAGTTTTGGGTCTTGTTTAAGAGCTTGGATGGCAAGCTGTATCTGAGCTTCTTTTAACGCGTCTATCTGTTGTGGTTGTGGAGGCATTGGTGTAGGGTTGGTATTTTGGTGGGGTCTTGGCAAAAGTGATGCACTCGCTCGGTGATGCACTCGCCCGTGATGTACGTTACTTCTAAATAGTACCATTAACTATAGTACAGTTTTACAGTATACTATAGCTAAGTGCGGTAGACTATAGTAGTTATACGGTTTTTTAATTTTCGTAAGAGGTGGCGCTTCAGTGATACCTGGCGGCTCGGTGGTAAATCACGTTATAGAGTACCTTAATTGCCCCCTCTAAGACTTACAAAACTTATCCTAGGTACAAGTGCCACCTATCACATGTATCTCGACCTATTGGCGGTTTCTCGTAGCTCCGCGGGTCAAACCGCTCTTCAACGACCATGGGTCCATGATACTACCGTGCCCGTGCACCTCGTGGGCCTGTTCAGCTCACGGGCCACCCCACCATCTTTTGCAACTCACAGAATTGAGGTTATTGAGCCACGTACAATAGCTAAATTGATATGATTTTTTGGTGCTGTGATCTATATACCTATGCGACGATGCCTGCTACTCATATCTTTTTGGTGGAGCAATTTTGCGGCCGCGGCTGTTGTATGTAGCTGGAGATGCTGGGGAAGGCCTATGAGCCACCCCCTGACTACGCCCAGCAGTACTACAATGCTTCTTCTTTGTTTTTAGTTGCAACTGACGTGGAGCCTTACGCTTGCCTTGGGTAGGCAATTGAGTACTTTTCTGAGCGTCGCGAGCTTGTTTTTGACGCTCTCTCTCTGCTTTCCGAGCGTCAATTGCTGCGCGTTCTTCAGCCTTCTCCTTCTCACGCCTCTCCTTGGCTTCCTCTCTCGCCAAACGCTTCTCCTGCTTTTCCTTCTCCTTGAGAAGCCTAGCCTGGTGCTGTAGCTCTTGCCTAGTCTTCTTTGCTGCCTCTTGTTCTAGGTTGTACTCCTCAATTGCAGCGTCGCGCACATCAGCTTCACGCTTTGAATGAGGACTCCACCACACAGCGCCTCCCTGCCGATTCAAGGTGTGTGAGTACAGAGGAAGTACTTTCTGCTTTGCCTTCTTCCTCCTCTTATCCTCTATACTTTGCTTGATACCTTGTAGCTCATGTAAAATAAGCTCATTTTGAACATGGAGCTGGTGAATCTCCTGTTCTAATGCCCCAGCCTCAGCACTGCGATAATCCTTTACTGCACTTCGAAGCAACGTCTTTGCCTTTAGCTAGTTAGGCTCAGTAGGTGCAGCAGCAGGTCTTATTTGCTCTGGGGGTGTCCTGATAGGTGAGGGTGTTGGTGTTCTGAAACGCTTAAGGATAACGTTGGCGTTAGGGGGATTAGTTAGTTGGTTGGTATTCATTTTACGTCTAGTTGATGAGGATTAAGTCCATCATCTCGCCTCCCGAAGGGCATATACGACGTGCTAAGCTATGGAATTACAGTGCTAACACACTACCTTAGAAAGCATTTCTTGCGTACGCGGGTATTGCTACCATGCCAGAACTACAGCTCCCCCTCTAGTTAGGGAGACTGAGCAGTTTGTGTACATTAGGGTGGATCCCTTGTGTGTGTTCAAAGGCAGTGAAGTGCCGTAAGAGAGAGAAGGGAAGAGAGGGTGGGTGTAGAGAGCCGGTGCTCTGTCGAATCAAGGCCGTGGCTCTGCGCGAGGAGAGCCTTTGTACTAGGCTTGGCCATGCCTGTGTCGAAGGAGATAGGTGTAGTAGGAAGGCAGAGCCAGGCCATCCTTCTTCTTTATCTCTTAGAAGTCGTGGAATGTAAGGCCATGCTGGCTGCCTTGTTTGCGTGTTGAGAGCCGGTGCTCTGTCGAATCGTGCCGTGGCTCTTCGCATGGAGAGCCTTTGTGTTTAGGCCTGGCAGGTGCCCATTTCTTGTAAGAACAGGGAGTGGCAAAGCTGTCTCCTTGTCTTACGGTGGTTGTGGCCTTCAACTGAACGTGTAAAACTGAGTGGCGCACAGGCCATTTTAAAAAGATTTTAGCTGAGCGAAGAGCTGAAAGACAAAACAGGGCAGCGCGCCGGCCACAACGCCTGCAGCGAAGACAGGACGTTAGAAAACAGATTTACGAAGGCATTTGAGTCGTGTTTGAACGAAAAATCGATGGAAATCGACCTTTCGCTGATCTGGAAAAGTTGATGTTCGGGGTGGCGTTAGGGGGATTGGTTGGTTGGTTGGTTGGTATTCATTTTTCGTCTAGTTGATGTGGAATAAGTCCATCATCTCGCCTCCCGAAGGGCATGTACGACGTGCTAAGCTATGGAATTACAGTGCTGATACACTACCTTAGAAAGCATTTCTTGCCTGCGCGGGTATTGTTACCATTTCAGAACTACAGCTCCCCGTCCAGTTGGGGAGGCTAAGCGATGTATGTATATTAGGGTAATTTCCTTGCATTCTGAGGCATATATGTGCCGTAGGAGAGAGAGAAAGAGAGATCGTATGAGTGGAGGGGGTGAAGGGGTGGAGAGGTGGAGGGGTGAAGAGTGTTGCATCGATTGTGCTGGACCTAGCAGAACTAGGTGCAGGTGTTTGCTGCTGTTGCAGGGCTGCAGGAGCTAGCGGGGGCAGATCTTGGTGAAGTACTGTGTAAGTTTGACAAAGGCGTCAAAGGCCTCTGGCTCCTTCACTAGTGCTGCAGTGTACGCTAGGCCATCAGCCTGGCTGGATGGTAGTATTAGTGGTCGCAGCGGCCATCTGCTAAAGCTCCCGCGGGTCTTGCGGCAGAGCACGAGGTGCTCTGGCGTCTTGTCGCGCCCGCATGAGCAGCTAAGGTTTGCATCCTTGTGATTGTACATTCGGTGATACCAGGCAAAGTCCCCATGCCTAGATTGGATGGAGAGGAGCCTGGCTAACGTGGCCCTTGGTAGGTCTAGTTCCCTTGGACTGCTGCGTGGTGCATAGTCCAAGTCCCAGCTCTTGTACCATTTCGAGAGCTTAGTCTTCTTGTCAGACCACCAGGTCTGTTGTGTGTGTCGCAGTGTCTTGCGGGCTATCGTCTTGATGCCTGAGAGTGTAGGCAGAGCGGCTTTTCCAGTCGGGGGTGAGGGGTGCTGGGCTTCTAGGTTGGCTAATCTGTCTGCTGCCTCGTTCCCCTCAATGTCTAGGTGTCCAGGGGCCCATTTGATAGAGACGTCGTGTGTCTCCATGGCGCCATGGCACTCCAGGAAAGCCCATTGAGAGGTAGGAGGTGCGTCGCCCCTGAGGCACCAGACCACTGAGGTGCTGTCTATGCACAGCCAGATTCGGCGGGTGCGGAGCTCTGGTTGCCTTACGGTATGCTGGAGGCCTCTCCATGCTCCTACTACTTCCGCGTCGAAGACGTGCGAGGTAGGGTTGAGTGACCCGCGTCCAGTGTGCAGTTGTTTTCCGTTCTGATACACTGCAAAGCCGTAGGTAACCCGCTTTTCTCCTTCCTTTGTGTACTGTTCAGAGCCATCTGAGAAGATAGTGACTTCTAGTGGTGAGAGCTGGGCCCACCATTCTTTAAAAGCCTTAGCTGCAGTCTTCTTGTCTAGGCTAAGCGTCGGGTCTGTTCGGCAGCCAGTCGAGTAGTGAGGGGCTGAGAGTGTAGTCCTGGGGGTCTCTGGTAGAAGAGATGCCATCTGTTGGACTTTCGTCTTGACTCGCTGGGGTTGTCCGGTTTTTACGCCCCTGTTTACGATAGGTACTGCTGTGCGCCTAGTGAGAGGGTGGTCTGCATCTGTAGTGCGCAGGTGGGTTGCAAATCTGAGTCTGGCTTCCTCGAGTGCCACTGCTGCCGGTAGCAGTCCGGCGTCTCGGAAGAGTGCAGCTATAGGGGTTGTTCTCCACGCTGGTAGGATGCCTCTTGCCGCTATGGCTAGTGTTTTGTCTATGGCAGCTATGTGCCACCCAATGTAAGCGCTGACCTCTTGTGGCCTGCCTGGTTTAAGTGTGTGTGGCTTTTTGGTGCGGCCTCTGTACCAGCATTCAGTTCCATACAGGAGTGATGGGTACACACAGGCAACAGTGGCCTTGCGGAGGGAGCTGGCTGGGGGTCCATAGGTAGTCCTAGCTAGGCTGCGAATGTGATAGGCTACCTTGGCAGCTTTTGCCGTGCGCGTAGCTACATGCCGTCGGAAGGTGAGTCTGCGGTCAAACCACACGCCTAACCAGCGCAGGGCTGGCTGACTGTGCTCTCCACCCGGGAGGATTGGATAGATCGTGAGCTGTTCATCTACGACGCAGGGAGGCGCATAGCTGCTCCGCTGTCTGGTCAGGTGGATCATTTCCTGCTTTTCTGGAGCAAAGGTAACCTTATTAGCCTCACCCCATGCTCTGATCTCCCTTAGGTCTTCTGCGAGGAGCTCGACGTTGTCGTCCATAGAGTGTGAGGCCTGGTATAGACATATGTCGTCTGCGTACCCAAACCTCCGTTCAGTGTCCATGGATAGTAGCTCTGCCAGGTACAGTGTGTACAGGACGGGTGAGAGAGGCGACCCCTGGGGTGTGCCGCAGGCAACTGCGTAGCTAGGAGTGGTGACCTGGCCAAGGCGGACTTGCACCCTCCGGTCAGTTAGGAATGAGTCTACAAAGAGGATCGTCCTTTGTGGCCAGCCCTGTTGGGCCATCCGATGCAACAGGCGGTTCTTCAGGAGAGCGTCAAACGCGCCTTGCACATCTAGGGTGACCATAGTGACGTGCTTTCCAAGCACCCATGCTGCTTCAGTGTCGTGGGTGAACGCTGCAGTGAGGTCTGCTGCAGAGCGTTTTGGAAGCGCGCCGCCATGCTGGGGGCTGAGGATCTTGTGTGTCATGGCAGTCCATGCAATACGTCTAGCCACAGTTCGTTCGAGTCCCTTTCCAATACAAGACAGAAGCGCTATCGGTCTCCAGGAGCGGGGCGATGTCCGGTCTGTTTTCCCCACTTTCGGTATCATGGCTACCTCTGCAAGCTTCCATTGCGCCGGGAAGTGGTTGAGTTCAAGACACCGCTGGAAGATCCTTCGTACGAGTTCCCCCACCTGAGTCCAGCAGGCGCGGAGTAGTCGCACTGTAGAGCGGTCAGTACCTGGTGATGTGCTTGACACCCCTATCGTGTTTCGCTCACACTCCTCAAGTGAGATGTGTGTGCTCCACGGGAGGGTGGCTGCAGCCTCCTGGTCTGGACGCTGTCCGAGGTCATCTTCTGCTGTGTAGCGGTTGAGAACTTCCTGTCTAAGTGCCTCTGCTTTCTCTAGGGGGTCTGATATCGTTCTGTTGTTCACTTCGAGGGGAGTGTCCTGGTTCTCTGGCGTGAGCTTGTGCCAGGCAATGATCTTGAACAGGTCCTTGTCGTCTCTAGCGTTATCGATGACGTGCCTCCAGTACTGCCTCTTGGCCTGTCGGACGGTAGTCTTGAAGGCCTGTCTCTCCTCTGGTAGACTGCCAGAGCAGAGCTGTCTAGCACGTTTGTAGGCCTGGTAGGCGGTCTTGCACTCCTCGGTCCACCATGGTGCAGCGCGGCCTTCCTTGCGGTTGAGCTTGCCTGCTGCCTGTACAGAGTGCTGTATAGCCTCTGTGAGCAGCGTGACGCATTCTTCTAGCTGTGCTGCATCCTGTGTTGCAAGCGGGTCTGCGATGTTTTGGGCACCCATTTCTACCAGCCCAGCGAACTTAGCTAGGCTCGCCTCTGGAACTCTGTAGTGGTACTGTTCTAGTTGCGGAGTGCCTGGTGTGGAGATGGGGACAGAGGTCACTATCGTCTCATGATCTGAGCCGCTGTGCATGCTAGCATCGACAGCAGACTGGGCAAACGGGATGTTAGAGAAGGTGAGGTCAAGAACGTGACCAGCGCAGTGTGTTGGCTGCCCTGGCACACCAATGTAGTCCATAGACGCGTTGGCAGCCCATCTAGCTAGCTCCACTCCTCCGTTGGCTGCAGTGATGGTAGGCTCAAAGGATTCGTGTCTGGCGTTAAAGTCGCCCCCGACAAGGCAGAGCTGAGGGGGTGTCAGATGTGTGACGTATTGAATGACGTCTGGGGTGTGTGGCTGTCTGTAGCAGTTGAGTATGGCGACTCCATTTACTACCGCCCATAGCATGTCTGGGTGGTTGAGACTCTCTCTAGCCTGGTACCGTAGGTGGCGGCCTCTGCGGATGTATGTCATCACTCTAGGGCGGACTGAGCCTGGTGTGTTGGGGCTGTCCCAGGTGCTGATAGGTGCTAGGTGCTTGAAACCAGGGTGAGTGGATGTTCTCGAGTTGGCACATGCGAAGGGCTCTTGAACACACACAACATCTATGCCCTTCTGGAAGGCCAGCTCTAGTGTTGTGATGTGCCAGGGCGAGCATCTGCCGACGTTGGCCCAGCATACACGGAGTTGTCTGCTTGGTAGACTGTGCTGTTGACGCCTGTTGTGGGCTGGTATGTTGTAGGGGTGTTCTAGCATGACGATGGCGGGTCATCGCTCATGCTGGTGTCTTCCCTCTCCGAGGTGGACGGGTCAGTGTGGATAGTCGATTGTGGGCGGATGCTGCCGGCAGACAGCTGTCCTACATTGAGGCTTCTCTGGCCTGTGGCGGCCCGCCTTGGTCTCTTTGCTCTGCCAGTGGAAGAGGAGGATGGATAGGAGTTAGTCGTTGTAGGAAGTGATGCGGAAGCCCTGCTATCTCCTTCTTGCCTCTGGGTGGGAGGCTGGGGAGGCGCTGTCTCCGATGCCTCTAGAGGAGTAGTCTCAGGCTGAAGCGTTGCCTGTCTGAGGGTCTCTTCGACTGTCCTGTAGAGGTGCTGCTGTGCTATCTTGCCTGCGCGTCGGATAGCCTTCAGCTCGGCTCTTGTAGGCTTGATGCTGTGTCCGTTGACCCGGCGAGGGGCTGCAGGGCAGTTGGCGTGGCTAGCTGGGTGTGGTCCGTGGCAGTTGGCGCACACGGCTTTGTGGGCGCAGTTGTCCCCGTACGGTCCTTGGTGTCTGTCTGTGCGGTCTCCACAGTGCACGCAGCGCGCTACCTGGGTGCATCGGGCAGCGTTACAGTAGCCCTGGCAGCCTGGGTTGTGGCGCTGGATGGTAGGGTGCTTGTTGATCACCTTGGAGTACTCGCTGATACCAAAAAGGCGGAACGAGCGGACTGGCTCCTTGTAAGAGATGATCCAGGTGGTAAGGCCACGGTGGTTGGCTCCATGTCGTGAGGCCCTGCAGCTGACCGGCTGCCTGCCTGTTTGCGAGCATACCTCTTCCTCCACTAGCTGGATAGTCGTGGGTAGTTCTGTGCCGTCGAGGGTTCGAAGGGAACTGGGTACTCCCTGTACTGCGTAGTTGATCCAGCGTTCTGGGACCCTTACCGCGTCTCCGTCTAGTGCTCTCGCTAGAAGTTCCTGGTTTTCTTGGGTTAGAAGCTGGTCCCGGATAGACTTATTAGCTGGGGTGATCGCCCAGCCTGTTTTGATTGGTGATGCGGCAGGTATGTCCCTCAGGGTGATTCCTCCTATGCTCTTGCAAACTGCCTGTCTTACCGCAAATGGTGAGGGTTGTTGCAGTCGCATTGTTGGGTTGGAGATGGCTATGAAGATTCGATCGTCTTCTTTGGGCTTAGCCGACGGACCAGGCCGGGGTTTAGCAGGGATCAGGGGTCGGTTGGCACCCCTATCTGAGATTTGGGGGTCTCTGGCTACGTCCGCCCAAGAGCGGCGTCCTGACTCTTGGCTCCCGGGGTTGCTGTGATTAGTGTCACTGCTCCAGCGAGAGCTAGGGGGAGAGTTGCTTGGGGAGAGGGAGGTCAGCGCGTGAACGACCCTCTGCTGCAGCTCCTGTGCGATCCTGGCTTCTTGCGGGTTAGTGTAGCCCTGTGCGTGTTGATCTACGGCTGCTGCGAAGGCAGTAGTGATGGTGTTCCATAGCTGGGTAATTTGCTGAGTCTCAGCGATGTGGCGTTGGACGGCATCAGAGACTCGAGGTTTGGGAGCGCCCCCACCGGGGTTCTGGCTGCTCAGAAGGGGCGCATGGTGCTGCATGTCCTCCTGGGGCCGTCTTGGAGCGCGTGTATACAACTGCTGGGGGATCTCGTAGTCTGGGGACCCTGTGTGCTGGGAAGAGGGAGACTCTGCCATCCTATTAAGCTCCTTGCGCGTCGCGCAGGGGGCCTAGGCGGACGTTAGAGGTACTCCCAGAGTGGCCGCAGTGAGCCGGATCGTTTGCTGTGATTTTTGGGGCTTCTGTGAAGGAAACCCAGAAATCAAAAGATTGGTGTTCGGTGGGGGGGGTTAGGGGGATGTATTCCTGTAGCTTCAAAGGCCGTCAACACCAACGATTCTGTAAAGGTGCTAACCCAGGCAGGCCAGAACAGTGAGAAGAAATCAGCCTTATCAACAGGCAGCCATCCCAGCGTCCTGTAGTTGTGTGTATCAAGCTCAGTTGAGTAGTTCTGGCTCAGTGACTTGAAGCAGACTACGTCTAATGGCTGGAGAGTGTGGGTAGCGTGAGGGGGGAAGATAAGCAGCAGAATCTTGTGTTCGTCGCAGTAGTTGATGAAGTCCTTCGTTACGTGGCTGCCGTGGCCGTCAAGGATCAGTAACCTCCACCTTCTCCGTGCTTTGGCCTTAGTGTAGCGATCAAAGACCTGCTCTAGCCACGTCACCCCTAGATTGTTGTTTGTCCATCCATTTGGTGACGTTGTGAAGTGAATAGAGTGCTTCCTTGGATCGATATTGTGTACCCAGCTTGCCTGCACTGCAGGACCAGCTGCTGGAAAGATGATGCCTGGGGGAAGAGTTGATCCATCTGCGCATATCGTCGCTAGCACCGTCACCCACTCTCGATTGCCATCGTGCTGTGATTGCTTGTTCTGCTTCTTCTCATACAGCACCCTATCAAAGCATCTCTTCATCCTTGAGATGACCCCAATCATGAACCCCTTTTCGTCCATATTGTACATGTTCTCAGGCAGCACCTTGTATTCAGCCATCTTTTGATGCAGAAGATCAAATTATTGCCTGTATCTCTCACCTGAGTCAGCTTGGTGACGCACAGATTCCATGGGGGTGGACCAGGCAGTGAGGAGAATGTCGAAGTGACGGCTGAGGAAGCGGGTAACCCAGCTATCAGATGGCTCCCAGGCACACAAAGGAGTCGCGAAATTAATAATCATCTGCCTTGTAGGCATTAAGTGTCTCTCTGTAAGCCCTCTGATGTACTTTACAAGCTCTGCCTCATCGCGTGGGTGTAATAGACGTTGGGAGTTGATAGTATCTTCCCGCGGGGGTGCTTGACCCTTGTGTTGGCGCGTCAACGTAGTACGAGAACAGCCATGTTTTTTGGCTAGAGCGCGGTACGAAAACTGTTCTCCTGGTCTTAAACTGTCTAACTCTGCAAGGGCTTCCTTTACTGGCATTGTGGTGTTAAGTTATAGGGGTGCAAAGTATTGCTTAAAGAAGGTGAGGTGGCCCGTGAGCTGAACAGGCCCACGAGGTGCACGGGCACGGTATAAGACTCGATTCTTTGACCATACCCGAGCAGGGGGCGGCTGCTTTGTCCGCTAGGTGCTCTTGTGAGTTCCATCTAGGCTTTAACAGGAAGCCTTTAGTCCACTTTAGATCCAGCATAGATCCATCGTCTTAGTTTAATTGGCCTCTCCAGACTCCACTTATACCCGCCCCCTGCTAAGGTATAGCCAAAGAATTGAGTTTTCATGGCATTTGACTTTGGATTATAGGTAAACTCGTCTCCTTCAATTGAGATAAAATCTTCGTTCGTATATAATGCGCCTACCAAGGATTAGGAACAATGTTGACGTACTCTTTAAAGCCTCCCTTCTTAGCCTCTTCGAACGCCGTATGATATTCCTCCAAGCTGTACGTCACATGCTTTGCGCCTCCACGCTTGCCAAGCTTAAGAACACCTGACGCAATCATCTTGATAGTGAGCTTGATACCGGAACGTTCAACCCCAAGTTTTCCAATGAGAGAAATAGACTGGTGCATAAAGTATGCGTAAGGAATGCTAATAGTTCCCCCAGGGCCGCCGCTGAGGATGACCCTTCCTCGATTCTTAACACATTTGAAAGCGGCATCAAAGTAAGGACTTCCCTCCAACGAACCGGATGCCCAATCATTGTACACCTCCACTCCGCCATTTCCGGGTGTTGCCGCAAGAATGGCCTTGGTGTCTTTGTCCTTATCACCAGTCATGACGACGTAGCGGAATCTCTCATGGTTTCCGAGCTGTTCATGCAGGCGTTTCAACTTCTTCTCGCTCCGAGCAATGGCGACTACGTTTGCGCCAATCGCAAGTGCGACTTCGCTGCAGATGCCGCCGTACGTGCCTGTCGCAGGCCCTACAAGAAACGTTTCGCCTGCTTGTAGCTTGGCCGATTCGCAAATGGGACCGACACCCATGGCGTAGAAGGATATCTCGTGCAGATCAGCTGGAGTATAGCCAAGTTCCTTGGTCATGCGCTGGTCGTTGAGCAAAAATGCGTTCTCCAGTGGGATTTTTTGATACTGCTGTAAGGCTCCATCCCTCCATTCTCCCTTCATCAGTTTCTTCGCCACAGGAACCTCACCGCCATGGTGTCCCGGGATCATGAACACCTCGTCGTCGTCACGTGCAGTGATGAAAGCGTTGAAATAGACGAGGTCGCCTTGTTTGAGACGGACAGCGTCAGGGCCGACAGTGTGAACGCGGCCAATGTGACTCGGGTGAGGAACCAAGGGAAGTGCGAGGTTGAAGACAGGTAAATGGCCCTTGTGAATGTCGTCTGCGTAGGGAAAGACGACTGTATTAAGTACTTTCACCACAACAGATCCAGCGCTAGCCTCTGGGACGGGCAGCTTGATAAGTTCGAGTGGTTTCTCAAAAGACGAAAGCCAAAGGGCCTTGTTTTCAAGAGTAGATTGTTCGCCCATGATTGATTGAGGAGATCTAGGAGGTCCAATAGTGGTTTGCTTTACAATCGAACGAGAGAGCAGCCAAAATGTGACCTATATAACGATGCTGCGACTCTTGTTTTTATAATTCGACCAAAGAGCTATCTCCCTCCAGGGCGGCGCACTAATGGGCCGATTGCTGCAAGCCACATTCTCCCCACCCAGCCAAGGAACCCACACAGCTATTGATTATGTCACATGTACACGTACAGACCAAAAAAGTCTTGCATTCTTACTGTCACAGTACTATCCTGACAGAAATTCGGATTATTCCGACACTGAAAAATTCCTCCTAGCAGCTACTGCATGCAGATGAACAAGCCAAAATGGGCCTGCGAACCCGCGATTGCAGAGCTACGCATACTGAGAGCAACAGAAGGTAACTTACTCAGGAAGCGAACATGACTTTTCATGTCAAGCTAAGCGCTCTGGGTAATGATAAGATTGGTTACACAGTCACCAAGTCGACAAAGAGCAGTATCACATGATATGATATTACAGCGCAGGATGGTGGCACAGTGCGCTGGCGCCATGCAACAACCAACTCAAGCATCCTTTAGACTTGTATTTCGTTTGAAAAGACCATTCCAGATAGAGGATTAGTGAGGCTTTTCAACTTCTTCGACACAGCAGTTGGCCCTAGGCCTCTTTGTTAGCGTGGACACCTGCTATTTAGGTTGACGAAAGCTTACATTGCCAGACCGACCCATCAGAGAGCATTTCAGCAGAAACCAGGAGAGGTAAAGCCGGTCCGCAGCATGTTTCCATACCTGGTAAGCCCATCGTCTCGACAAGGCTCTCTTCGACGAGCTGATCGAGCTTTGCGTAATCCAGGGTTGGTTGCAAGGTATCTCTGCTTCTGAGATACCAATATAACAGTAGTGCTGAATACACATGTCAGTTTGAACGATTCGAGACAAATTAGCAGACGTTGTGACTAAATGGACAGCGTGGGAACGGTGACAGTGCATACCAGCTTCATAACAGGGGATAGCGCATGTGGGGCCTATAGAATGCGGAGCCATTTTTTGGATATAATATACGCCAGATTGACAGTCCGTGATCAGCGCTTTTGCAGCGCGAAGTAAAGCCTTGTGTAGCTTTGAGGAGCGAACCCCTTCCAAGCAGTCCGTCGTCACCTCGAAACCGCTGTTAAGTATGTCTGAGTTTTCGAGCTGTCGTTTGAGGTTTGATAGAGTTTTGCTCCCGTAGAGATGATACAATATCGAATCTAGTGAGGCTTTGCCAGAGATGAGAAGTGGACTGCGTGACGGGTAAGTCCACTCGCCGTCACTCGACTGGTCTTCAAATATCGTATCGAGGACCTGCATGGCGTTTTCGAGTTTGTTGATCAGATCCAATTGCGATCTCAATTCATACGAACTTTCAGAGACCTCCAACAAGCAGACACGCCACAGTACCGATGAGACTGTAGTGACAAGCCCCAAGTCACTGATGGCGGCAAGTGGTTTCCGTCCGCCCATTATGCAATGCAACACCTGTAGATTGTCCGGTGGTTGAAGAGGAGGTTTCCAATCTGCCTCATGCTGGCACCAGAGTCTTTCATCTGATGGCAAGGGAAATGAGACATCCGTGGCGAAAGCTGTGAAGCAGTGATCGCTGCTGGTGGAGGCTAATGCTGCACCGAGCTGAATAGTGAGGGCAATACATCTAGAAGCTTTTATCAGCTGAGGTACTCTATTGAGTTAGGCATAATATCTACCTGTTCAGAGTCTCTTGATAGACCCAATCTCGATACGTCAGTGCAGGAGCTTTACTGATGTTTTTGATAGCGGTCCGGGAGAGCTATCAGACGCGTTAGCCCTGGTACATGAATCACGAATTGTTGAGGCAAGAACCTGGATAACGTGCGAAAACGCACTTGTGACACGTCTCTGGACATAAGCAGTTGATGCGTAGGCGTCAAAGTAGCTCATGAGCAGGTACGTTTGTAGCGTCCATAAATCGAATGTATCGTCTATTTCGTCTCGGCCGCTATGCTCGAACTGGAGTATTGCATGAGTGGGCGCAAAAAGAAAAGGTATTAGGGGTGAGACACCTGACACATGAGTTGACCGGCAGCCGCATGCAACCTGGTAGCGGTGGTGCGCTCACAAAGATACAGGGCCCCGCAAGCCATAATCTCAATCAGCAATGGCGCTGTTGATTATTAGAACAATATCGAGATGATCTGCCAGAGTAGCGCTTACAGGCAACTGTGGACGTTGAGAAGGTAGGCATGTGCACAATAGGCACGTGTTTCGCCATATGCGTGGAGAAGGCATTCACAAACCGATTGGCGGCAGTCTTGGAGGGGAAGGCAAAAGGCGTGGAGGATTGGTAGATACCGAAGAGCTGGATGTTGGCGCGTGCCAGCGAATAGTCGTCGTGGGCGGAGATCGAGAAGTGTGAATTCGTGCGTGTGTCAGTGGGCAGTGGTGTGAGAGGCGCAAGCAGAGGGTCGAGTGAGGTGTCGGTGGACGTCGCAGGTACGAGAAACTCAAACAGATTGAAGTCCGCGGGATAGTCTAGCGACACACCGGGCATGGCATCCATGGAATCAAAAACGGGTGGCGATGCCAGTCCTAGATCGGTCCAGTCGTGGAACTGCGCGCTCAGATGAGACGGCGCAGGTGACCGAGGGGAGCGAGAGGTAGAGCTAGTGGACACCGTAGACGCCCGCGCTCGAACACTGGGCGAGGGAGCTTGTGGTGTAGGCTGCTGCGTCTGTTGGGTCTGCTGTGGCTGTGAGCTGTCTGGCACCCGCTCGGTACTTGGGCTGGTTGTTGTTGCAGCTACCGCCGTTGACGCAACCACAGTCGTTGCTGTAGCCGCCGTCGTTGCTTTAGTAGCAGCCGTCGTTGCTTCAGTGGCAGCTGAGGTCGTGCTTTTTACAGCGGGTGCCGTCTTTGCTTGGACAGCTCCTGGATGGAAGTTGCGCGTGTGCCGGACGATGACATCTTTACGCGACGAGACAACACCGCACAAGGCACAGTTGTAGGGCTTCTCAGCACGATGCGTCCTCTGATGCCGGCGTAAGTGCGCAGATCGGCTGAAATCGACCTGGCACTCAGGGCAGGTGAAAATTGCTGTCATGTTCCTGGGTGAGGTCGTTTGTTGTTAGCTGGACAGTGTTAAATGCACACTCGCACCGGATATGGGTAGGACATCACTAGAGGGGAAAGACTTGGTGAAAGCAGCTAGAAGAGTGTTGGTCTCGGGGTCGGCGGTTTACATACCGCGGGGTACCGTGTCTGCCGGGTCAATGCACGCCTTAGGTTAGTGCACGAATTCTAAACATCTTAATACTGTACTAAAGATTGAATAGCTTAATAATACCTAATAACTATATAGTAAGGATTAAATATATATTATAAGAATTCTCTAATAATATTAACGTACATTACAGGCGAGCGGACTACACGGGCGAGCGGACCACCTAGTTTTACTAGTTAAATCTCTATTTCTACTCCTAAATAACTACTCTAATACTAGAGATTAAATTTTAAATTTTTTATAATAGAGCTGCAAGTATATAAAGAAGCTATTTCTAGAATCTAGAAGCTATAGCTTTAGTAGAAAACTAGCTATTAATAAAAAAGTGTATTGCAGGGATTATTTAGACCCACTTTTCTATAGCTTTAGATCTAGAAGAGCTAGAGCTTAGCTACTTATAAGACTTAAAGTATACCTATATAAGATATAGATATTTAATTTTTAGAAGATTCTATAGAATAGTTCTAGAGTTATTAGCCTCTAGATGTTTGGTTTTCTTTAGTAAAACTAGGTGGTCCGCTTGCCTATATAGTCCGCTCGCCTATAATGTACGTTACTACTTCTACTAGTAATTCTAAGAAGTAGTATAGCTACTATAACATACCCTATAGGCAAAAGAATTAATAGGCAAGAGAATTACTAAAATTAACTAAGGAAAATTAAAAATATAGGGGTCTATATCTTAGAATCTATATATTAGAATCTTCTAAAAAATTTTATAGCTAGGTAATATATATATAAAGATTAACATCTTAGAATCTTAGAGTACTAGGCCTAATATAATAGAAGTTTTTTTTATTTTATTAGAAAATTTTAGTACACTTTTCTAAAACTTTAATAACTATTCCTCCTTTAGGCCTAGGTTTCTAAGACTCTAGAATAATTATATATATATAGATATAGCTAAGGTATTAAATTTATAGAATATTCTATTAGGTAGATTCTAAGATATAGACCCCTATATTTTTAATTTTTCTTAGTTAATTTTAGTAATTCTCTTACCTTTTAATTTTCTTACCTATAGGGTATATTATATATCTTTCTATTATTTTTATAAAGGTATTAGTAGTAGTTAGAATTTTAGTATAGTTTTAGTAAAAGTAGGTAGCTTACCTATATAAATAACTTACCTCTAAGGTATATTATACTTTTATTTTATATTAAGCTATTAGTATTATTAATCTACTTTTATATATAGTATTATATTATCTATATTTTTCTTTAATATATATATATATACTAAATAGTGTAGTATACTAAGTAGCGCACCTAAATTTACTAAAGAAAATTAATAATCTAAAGCTTAATAACTCTAGCGCTATTTTATTTAATATTTTAAGATTTAAATCTATATTTTCTATATAACGTGTTTTATCACCGAGCGGGCCACTATCACCGAGTGGGCCGCCCTCACCAACATCGCGTCTCTTACCGTCTATTACAGTCATGTCACCACAACACAACGCGCAATTAACCTACAACGAAGGCACACTATACCTTGCCATCCAGGCTACAAAAGGTCCTGTGCCTAATAGTACAAGACACGCGTCTAAAGCATTTGACGTCCCCCGAACAACGCTCCAACGACGACGCGACGGAAAGCCTTCACGACGCGATACCGAGCCCAACTCAAAGAAGCTAAAGAAGACAGAGGAGGAGGCAATAGTGAGACGTATACTTGAGCTGGACGAGCGAGGGATAGGCGCTACAAGGACTATGGTGGAAGAAATGGCCAATGATCTACTTGCTGCGCGCGGTGAAGGACCTGTTGGCAAGTGCTGGGTAGACAGGTTCAGAACGCGTACCAAAGAAGTCAAGCTTCGGCGCAGCCGTCCATACGATCGACAGCGAGCTCTGAACGAAGACGCACGCGTCATAACGCCCTGGTTCGAGCTGGTGAGGAAGACAAAGGAGAAGTACGGCATCCTTAATAAAGACACATACAATTTTAATGAGTCTGGGTTCATGATGGGCATAATATGCGCTCAGATGGTCTTTACAGGCTCTGAGAAGCGTACCAATCCAAAGAAGATACAGCCAGGCAACCGTGACTGGGTCACAATCATCCAGGGCATCTGCGCTGCTGGCTGGGCTATCCCGCCCTTCATTATCTTTGGTGGCAAGGTCCTTATATCAAGCTGGTACCCAGGCCTGCCTCGGGAATGGGTAATTGAAACAAGCGCCAACGGCTGGACAACAAATGAACTTGGTCTAAAGTGGTTGAAGCACTTTGACGCGCATACAAAGGAGCGTACTGTGGGTACGTACCGTCTACTAATTGTAGACGGCCACGAGAGCCACAACTCTGCTGCATTTCATCAATATTGCACAGAACACAAGATTATTACCTTGTGTATGCCCCCACACTCGTCGCACCTGTTGCAGCCGCTTGACGTGGGCTGTTTTGCCCCCTTGAAGCGGGCGTACTACGCTGAGATCGACAGCTGGACAAGGTACTCTGTCACGCAAGTTAAGAAAGAGACGTTCTTGCCAGCCTTTCGCATTGCTTTCGACAAGGCAATTACAACAGAAAATATCCTGGCAAGCTTCAGAGGCGCTGGTTTAGTTCCTTACGATCCAGAGCGAGTGCTATCAAAGCTTGATGTGGTGGTTCGCACGCCAACACCTCCACCACCAGAGGCCACCCCATGGGAGTCTAAAACACCAGCTACAATAAAAGAGATAGAGGCGCAATCAACGCTAGTTCGTGAGCGCATACAAAGGCACAGAGAATCACCTATCTCTCCTCTTCTGCAAGCAGTTGACTCGCTTGCAAAAGGCATGGCTATTATAGGTCATAATTCGGTGTTGCAGGCTCGGGAACTGGCAGGGCTTCGGAAGTCAATTAACGCGTTAACAGAGCAGCGCAGTCGCAAAAGAAGGTATATTCGGACAGAGGAGAGTCTTACAGTGGGTGACGTACAGGACTTAATGGCTGGGAAGGACGGTGGCGGTAAGGAGGCAGCCGAACAGCATGCAAAGCGGGTGCGCAAAGAGAGGCACTGTGGACGTTGTGGCAAGACTGGCCACAACACGCGCACCTGCACTGTTGAGATTGTAGAGTCAGATAATAGCAACGCTTCTGAAGAATAACATAAGATAGATAATATATTTGCGCAGTGTTGTGGTTAAGTGTAATAGACGTGTAACAGACGTGATGTTGGTAAGGGCGGCCCACTCGGTGATGGTGGCCCGCTCGGTGATAAAACACGTTATATAAGCTTTAATATATTAAAAGAATTTAAGCTCTATCTATACTAGCTTAATAGATATAGAAAAGTAGGTTTAAATAATCTCTATAATTAACTATATCTTAAATAACTTCTTTTCTATTCTAGCTAGACCTTCTAAACTTTAGAAATAGCTTCTTTAGACACTTATAGTACTATTATAAAAGTTTTAGAATTTATTATTTAGTATAGCAAGAGTTAATTAGCTATAAGAAACGTAATTTAATTAGTAAATCTAGGTGCGCTGCTTGCTATTTATATATGTTAATAATTTTAATTATAACGTACCTCACGGGCGAGCCGCCCACACGGGCGAGTCGCCCACTTTTGCCAAGACCCCACCAAAACACTATCACCACTCCAATGCCACCACAACAGCACCAGCCTAACGCGTTAAAAGAGCGTCAGATACAGCTTGCGCTTTGGGCTCTTGAACAAGACGCAAAGCTCTCTGTGCGACGCGCTGCAGCTATCTACAACGCGCCCCGAACTACTCTACGCGACCGACTCGCCGGAAGGGCTTCACGCGTCACTACTATGGCCAACTCACGGAGCCTGACAAACAGTGAGGAGCAGGTGATTGTTACGCACATACTTGAGCTGGTTGCCTGAGGAGAGTCCCCCCGGCTCGCAGCTGTGACTGATATGGCCAATTATCTGCGAAAGGAGCGCGGTCTGGCCCCTGTTGGCTCAAACTGGGCCAGTACGTTTGTTTCGCGTCGGGAGGAGCTCAAAGTGGTCTTCAATCACAAGTACGACTACAGGCGAGCCCTCTGTGAGGACCCGAAGGTCATACAGGACTGGTTCAGCCTTGTAGCTAACATCAAAGCTAAGTATGGTATCCTAGACGACGACACGTACAACTTCGACGAGACAGGCTTCATGATGGGCCAGATAAGCAGCGGGAAAGTCGTAACAGATGCAGGGAAGCCAGGACGAGCAAAGCAGGTCCAGCCAGGCAACCGGGAGTGGGTAACAGTTATCCAGGGCATCAATGCTACTGGATGGCCTATTCCGCCCTACATCATCTTCAAAGCGCGCCACCACCAGTCCAACTGGTATAAAGACGACAACCTGCCCCAAGACTGGGTTATTGCCATCTCTGAGAACGGCTGGACTAACAACGAGCTTGGTTTTGACTGGTTGAAGCACTTTAACAGGCATACGAAGGAACGTACTGTTGGAGCCCACCGCATGCTTATTATTGATGGCCACGAGAGCCACAACTCTGCAGGATTCACGCAATACTGCAAGGATCACAAGATTGTACTTTTATGTATGCCTCCGCACTCATCGCATCTCCTGCAGCCACTTGATGTGGGTTGTTTTGCCCCTCTAAAGAAGGCGTACGGGGATGAGGTCAATGAGCTCATCCGCAACCGGATCACCCACGTCACGAAGCAGGAGTTCCTGCCATGCTTTAAAGCGGCTTACAAGAAAACTATTACTGCCAGCAACATCCAAGGAGGGTTCCGAGGGGCCGGATTAGTCCCTTTTGACCCGAAACAGGTTATATCAACCCTTGATGTGAAGCTGCGCACTCCGTCACCACCACTCCCCACAAACAACGAGCCCTGGCAGTCGCAAACCCCAAGCAATACCCTAGAATTCGAGTCGCAATCAACTCTAATTCGAGACAAGTATAGGAGGGAACAGGGCAGTTCGCCCACCTCTGTTCTCAGTGCGATTGAGCACTACGCAAAGGGGGGAGCTATCCTATCGCATAAGCTTGCGCTGGCACAAAAACGGATCCGTGAGCTTGAAGCAGCCACTGAGGCTGCTACACGACGCAAATCGCACAAAAGGGAGCGAATTCAGGAGGGAGGATCCCTTCTGGTTGAGGAAGGCCAGCGGCTGGCGGCTCTAGCGGAATTTGGGGCGCGTCGTGATGGAAAGAAGACAAAGAAGCAGGTGCGCGCTGAAGGAGGTGAACCATCCCAACAACGCTGTGGACGGTGCGGAGAGGGCGGACACAATGCGCAAACGTGCAAGAGTGAAGTAGAAGTAGTCTCTAAGTGATATTACGACCTGTTCTGCCTTGTGCAGGGCCAGAGTGTGGTGTTTTGTGCCATAACAGGGTGAGGTTTGGTAGGGTCTTGGCAAAAGTGGGCGACTCGCCCGTGTGGGCGGCTCGCCCGTGAGGTACGTTAATAGCTTTATCTAATAAGTAAGTTTTTAGTAGAAAATTCTCTATTAAATAATACTATATATGCTATTATAAGGGCTTAAAAAATAGTGTCTATTTAGTAGAGTTATAGTGTTAAAAAGATTTATGTGTTTTAGTAATCGCGTGCATTAACCTGAGGCGTGCATTGACCCGGCAGACACGATAAGACTTCTACCGGCTGCGAGTCTTCCCCACAGGAGCACCATCTGCCCCTGATCCCTGCTGCGGGTTCTCCACAGTAACGTTGTCGTTTCTCATTTGCCCTATGCGCTACTGGCTGTTCAGTCATTGGCCTCTCTGTGGGCAAGCTGTCAAGCTGTCGCTAGGCAGAAGAGCCGGTACAAGGTCATGGAGGCCGGAAGCCACGGAGAGAGATCACAGAGGAGTCGAGGACAGGCACCCTAGCTTGGAGTATCCCAGGTTAGTGTAGGAGGGTGCAACTCACTCAATTAACGCGTGGTAAGAATTCCAAAACATGAATCTATTGACTCTGAAAAACTACATAGTACATCACTGCCTTTTCAGATTGGACGTTGTGGGTGCAGCTTCATGACGACATGTGAAGCCACGTGAATCCCAGCAGTCGTATGCGTGCTTACGATAGCATCCCTGTGGTTGGGTGATTGGCCAGCAAGATACACATTGCAAACCTCACAGTTTGGCGGCTGATAACTGCGGGGTAAAGGTCTTGTACCCCACAAACGTATCCTGGGGATCCCACTCTGCCCTAATCCGCATCCATTTAGCTAACGCTGAATCGGTCATGACCTGCCTCTTGTTAATCCGGCTTCGACCGATCGTACATGCGATACACCGCATCTTGAACTCACCTTGGTATTCCGCTGTTGCACATTGAAATCCGCTATGTATATGCCGCAGCTGACTTGGGCTGCCTGTTTGAAAACGCGGCGTATCCACTTGTCATTGGCTTCATCAAGCGAGGGATCTCGCCAGCAGTTCATCGCAGACACGTAATACTTCTGCGGAAAGCTAAGCGCTTGGTCCGCCTCGTCCGGGTAGTAGTCGAGCGGGCAGATCGTCCCCGTTGTTAGCTGCGTCGGCAGCTCGTACATGGCCGGTGTGATGGCATCAATCAGCTGCGACCCTGTCAGCCTTGCATCCATCCCTATCGGGGGCATTACTCATACCTGATCTAGATCCGCTTTCGGGTCTGTCATGATACTGTCCACATTCCAGCGCACGCCCTCAGGCTGGAACTTTTCCTGCAATGCCCACAGTTCTGGCCAGGTCCGCTCGGTCACAGGCACGTCCTCCACCTTTAACTTTGCGAATTCGTCCGGGAGACTCTCCCATGGACTCGCAAGTACTTTGGCCTCTTCCAAAGAGTCGTCATAGATCGTCTCGTTGATTACGAACATGACCCGCGCATCCTTGACATCCTCGCCATCTCCCGGCTGGTCCATGTCAGACCTGAAGGTGACGAAGAACAGGTCTACACCATATTTTGAAACCTTCTGTGACGCTTGCATGACCCATTTCAGCAGCGGCTTGAAATTGTCAGTCGAGTCAATGATGATCGTCGTGTCGTATATTTTCCGTGCAGGAATCGTCTTGGCCCACACCCTAGTAATGACGCCGAAAAATCCAATTCCGCTACCCGGCGCAGCCCAAAATACCGTGTCCGTGCGTCAAATGCGCGGATTCATCAAATGCGCGGAATTGACCCCACCCGCATCAGATAGTATGAGGCTCGTGAGCCACCCACAACAGCTATTATCGTGAAGTTTTGTGGTGTATCAGTAATTCATTACTTGCAAAAAAGATGTGCTACTTGAATTTTGCTGGAAGCTTGACGTTGCGGCCACGTGATGTTGTTTTGTGTGACAGCGATGGGGGCGGCGGCGGAGGAGCAGCACCCACAGCATCGTCAATATCGACACATTTTTGACGCTTTTTTGACCCAGTAGCTTGTGAAGCCTTCCTCTTGCCCTTTGGGGGCAATTGTATGGCTTTTGCAGCGTTGCGCTCCTCCTTCTGACGCTGTTGTTCTGCCTTGCGTTCAGCGACTCCCTTGGCGCGCTCTTCCTTCTCCTTCCTCCGCACCTCAGCAGCTGCTTCACGCGCCACACGCCTCTGCTCCTTCTCCGTCTCCTTCACAAGCCTCCTAGCAGCTGCTACTTCCCGCTCGTCTGCTTTCCTAAGCTTTTCTTCCATATCCAGGCGCTGAACGACGTCATATCGGTGCTCAGCTTCACGGCGCTTGCTCGGTGACCACAAAACAGCTCCACCATGGTATTCTTGGCGTTGTTGGAGAGGCAAAGGATACGACTTCTTAGAGTGCTTCTTCTTCCGTTGTAGCGAGGTTCGGAGGCCTACAATCTCGTTGTGGAGGAGCTCGTTTTGTATAGAGATGTGGTGGAGTGAGCGCAGGATTTTCCGCGTATCCTTACTGGTCTGATTGGTTGATATATTGCGCACAAGCGATTCAATCTTAAGCCAATCCTTGCCACTGTATACTGAGGTACCTGAGCTAGCTTCGGATGAGTCCTCGGAGTCCTCGTGGGTGAATTTGTCGACGATAATGCCAGGGTTGAGGGGTGCTATACCTGTTATATAGAAGGACCTTAAAACCATCTCTTTTGTGAATGTAGCCACCCAGGCCTTCTAAAACAGGCCAAAGAAGTTGCTTTTCTTTACAGGGAGCAAGCCCTGGCTCTTATGTGTAAAGATGGTGAGGTAGTGCTTGTAGCTAGATGACAACGGCTTGAAGCACACAACGTCTAATGGCTGAAGCGTGTGAGTTGAATGAGGAGGAAGGATACACAACAGGATCTTGTTGTCATCACAGTAAGTGATAAAATCCATTGTTACGTGTGACCCATGGCCGTCAAGGATCAATAGCCGCCACTTCCTCCGTGCTTTGGCCTTGGTGTAGCGATTAAACACCTGCTCAAGCCAGGCAAGTCCTATATCGTTGTTTGACCATCCCGTAGGGCTTGTTGTGAAGTGTACTGAGTGTTTTCTGGGATCAATATCCTTCACCCAGCTCGATTGGACATCTTTTCCAGCAGCGGCGTAGATGACTCTAGGCGGCAGCACTCCTCTATCGACACACACACAAGCTATCACTGTTACCCAATCGCGATTGCTATCCTGGAGGGATGCTCTGACCTCTCCCTTGTCAAATTTCCTCTTACTAAACACTCGTTTTGACCTGCCGATAATGCCAGTCATGAAGCCTTTCTCATCCATGTTGTACGTGTGTGCCGCCTCAACGTCATATTGTTGAATCTTGTCATGCAGTAGCTTGAAGTATTGCTCATATTTAGCTGCAGAGTTAGCGTTGTGACGAACAGAGTCCATAGCGGAGTTCCATTGTGATGTGAGTCGGTTATGGTGCTTGTTGATAAAGCGCGTAACGGCACTCTCAGAGACCTCCTTCTGAGCTACAGACGACATGAAGTTTTGTATTATCTGCCTTTTAGGTTGTAGCCGACGCTCTGAAAGCTCTTCTATGTATCTTACAAGGTCCGTCTCCTGTTGTGGGTTGAGGTTTTGCTGCTCTGTTGAGACCTCGTTGCGCGGGCGCGTCTTAGCTCGGTGGCGGCGCGTCAAAGTTGAGCGCACAACACCATACTTTTCGGCAATTCTTGTATACGGGACCTTTTCGCAAAGTTTCAATTCAGCTACCTCTGCAAGGGCTGATTCGAGTGACATGGTGGCGTTGAGTTATCGTGGGTTGCAGTATCACGCGTTTTGGAGATTCCGCGCATTTGATGAATCCGCGCATTTGACGCACGGACACGGTAGGTCCTGGTTTTCCGTTTTGCTGCATATCACCACCTCCCCACCCGCCGTCACTACCTCGAGCTGCGTCACCCAGGTGGCGCTGGTGTAGCCCCACCCGCGTACGAAGCATCCCTGGCCACCCGCGTACGAAGCATCCCTGGCCACCCGCGTACGAAGCATCCCTGGCCACCCGCGTACGAAGCATCCCTGGCCACCAGCAAGTAAGAATCCACCGATACCAACGCGTGGGTTATGGCCCCAAGGGAAGAATCGCTTGGGGGTTGCGAATTCGGTTGCCAGCTCCTCAACCTTGTGTCCGGGGCTGAATGATGCGATTTGGGTACGGCTGTCATACTCTATCGTCTTGTTGAGACTCCTCGTGTCGATGAGTATACCGCCTTCGACAAGCGATGCGCATGAAAAACTGTGGCCACCTGAGCGAACTCCGACCTTAAGACCACGATGCTTGGCGTCTGTCATGATTGACTTCACTTCAGCGGTTGTAGACGGCTTGTAGATTTCGGCTGGTTTGGTGTCTGGCACGCGCTGCGTGAAGAACTTCCGGCGAATTTCTTCGTAGCCCTCAGACGAAGGGGTCAAGCCGGAGGTCGCGGCAGTCATTTTTTTTTTGTGGTAAAATAGCGAAGGAATAGGTCGCGAGGATAATTGCCGTTGTTTGGCCATTCAGTGAAGCGAGATGCGATGTCCACCTCTAAATAGTGTCCCCAGCTTCCTAGTCACCTTGTTGTGGTCAGGAAGATGCCACCATAGTTGGTGGTAAACAGCATCTCTACCCACTTATTTGTCCGCCTTGCTGTCTCCCCACCCCGGACGACTGCCTCGTACGTTGATGCCCGTCTGCATTTCGTATATACACATAGCACTGGCTTTCCGGAACTCACGCTATGGCGTGAGCGTGCTCTCGAGTATGCCCGGTGATACTGGTTGCTGCTACGCAATGATCAAGGAACCGGCTTCTGTTCACTATACCGAGATGAAACGCTCTTGGACCCAGGCCTCCCGTATTTACGGTAATCTGTAGAATAGACTTGGCGGCTATCGTACAATCAGGCATCTCGGGATACATGCTTTCTTGGGAACGACAGTGCTGCTCAGGTCTAACGATTTGTCAAACTGGTCGTTTCTCTACATACCTATATAGACGGAGATTTTGAAGCCGACCGCACAGTTTCCTCTGATTGTACTACTGAGTAAAGAGTGCGAGTGGTATACTATCCGCGCACATTACATGCACGGACTTAATATCTATTTGTCGATCTGGATCATAAGACATTACAAATCCAGACCTGCAAGTTCTCCAGCCCATGCTCTTCTAATCAACTGCTGAATCTCGCTTTGTTGGATCTGGCGAGGATTGGCGTACTGGTTCTTCATTGCAATATCTGCTGCTTTCTCAATATCCTCTTCCTTCATACCGATGTCCTTTAAAGCGCGTTTCACGCCGAGAATAGCTAAAAGGTTGTTCAGAGCCTCGATACCTGAGCTTTGGCCCCCAGGCAGGATATCTGCTAGATCAGCGTCCAAATTAGGGACTGCTGAGCAATTGTAAGCAATGGTATGAGGTAGAACAATGGTGTGCGTTTCAGCGTGAGGAAGGTCGAAGGATCCACCGAGCGTGTGGCACAGTTTGTGATGTAGCGACATCGTGGTGCTTCCTAAGCAAATACCACACAGCCATGCGCCGTACAATGCTCTGCTCCTTGCAGACATATTTGTGCTATCCTTGACAATAATGGGCAGCGACGCTGCCAGAGCTCGAATGCCCTCTTTAGCTATCAGACTGATGACCGGATTCGAATCAGGCGCGTAGAGAGCTTCGACAGCATGCGCAATAGCGTTCATACCGCTGGTTGCGCTCAGTCCTTGGGGAAGAGTCGTAGTGAGGTTCACATCGTAGATGACGGTTCTAGGTAATATCTTCGGATCGCTCATCGTAATCTTCAAGCCATCGTTCGTCTGACCCAGGATGGGAGTCATCTCACTGCCTGCATATGTTGTGGGAATACAGATGTGGTATAGGCCGGTTCGTATGCTGATGGCTTTTCCTAGTCCAGTAGTGCTGCCACCTCCAATGGACACGACGCAGTCAACGGCCTTCTCCTTTACAATTTCCATGGCCTTTTCCGTGATGCTAGTTGGGGTATGCATCGTAGCTTCAGAGAAGATGTGAGCAGATTTGGCGCCCAAATGATCGCTGACTCGGCGTGCGTCCTCGGTTTGAAACGGCGTACATAATATTAGAGCAGCTCGAAGATTGTTCCTGGAGAGCTCGGTCCCAATTTGAGTCACGGTACCCGATCCAAAGACCACACGACTTGGATTTGCTGTGTAAACGAAGGAGTCCATGATCAAAGAGAGAGAAATTTAGTTGTTTCCAAGACTGGAGCTTAGGGCTGCCCTTTGAATCAAGGTATTTAGTCTTCCAAATAATAGAGATTTGAGCATCTTCACAGCTGTTCCAGTGGAGCCGCCTGCTTCGTGGTGGGGTGGCAAGCTCCCCACCGGGTAACATCATAGAGTGAGGATTGAGACAAGTTGGGTTAGATCCAGCATCAACAATACAGGCTGAAAGCCACGCATCAATCACTCAACACAGATGATTTCAATCGCAAGCTCTATGAGCAATTATTACAATGATACTATTGGAGGGCAATCGATCAGTATCTGGAACCGGTACGCCATTTATGATTTGACCATGATAGTTGAGCTTTGCCAGAGCCGCCCGAGCCTCACGGTTTCGAATTTCATGGCTTTGCTCCATGTTGACCAGCACGAAACCGTAAGTCAACAGCTTCATACCCGCTGTTGCAACTAGGTATCAGAAAGTAATCTCTTGGGTTACCTTACTCAGATCAACCAAGAGTGACTTCCTTATACCAAAGACGGCATCCAAACTCAGACAAAGCGCTAGGATCAGGGTGTCCCATCCTTTATCGAACTTGAAATGCATATGGCTTGGTCTCATGGACGATGATGCAACTTGGCCAATAGCTATTCAACTAGCTCATCGTGCGGAACGGGGTAAGGAACAGGTACTATGCCCCTGAACTAGGAGACGCCTTCTGCATTGGTCGTAAGAATGCACCTCCCGTCTGGTTCGTCTCGGCCAGGGTGTTGTACGTCGTATTTGCCCCCAGAATCGATCTCCCAAATATCCACTTCAATGCCAGATACCGGATCGCAGTCTGTATCCTTAACAGTACAGATGATCAAGAGGGGTTCCCCATTCGGATCGTGCGATATGTTTTTGCCGTGATTCAGGTGCTCCGCATATGTGTGTGGAAAGGCCCTAGAAATGTTCCTTTGGTTGATCCTAGCGGTTTCGGGTGGTCAATACTATCAACAAGCAGACTGAGTCCCAGAACGTCGCTTAAAAGGATAAACTCTTGCTGGACATCCGTACAGACTTGACCAGTACGAGTGAGAAATCCAATCGCGCTCATCCACTCGTCTTGAGATAAATGTGTCTCGCGTGCGAAGTTGTGGAGGTGTATGCCGAGGCGCTTGAGTAAGAATTTGAATCTAGGCGATGGGTTGAGGAGTTGACCAGACTCACGTTAGCCGTGATATTGTCGACAGTGAGACCGTATAATAGAGGCAGCGTCGATGTTATATCCTTATACATGTAGGGCTCGTACATATGGGGCGTTCAGAGGGAGGTTTGACCTATTCGAAAGATAATGTCTGTGAAAGATGATAGCGACATCGGTCGGTTCTAATAACAGATATCCACCCGCTAGAGGCGTGCGCAACGCCTTTCAGGCTCCATTAAACTTCCGACACTCATGACATGTTCGGATGTGGGGCTTTACAGCCCCATCTAATGTTCCGGGAATGACCCGGGGGTACCGAGTCCGTGCGCGTGACGCCCACCATCGCGTAACGCCCCGCTAAGCAAATCGCACCCCATCTTCAACACCCCATAGCTCAGTCAATATGGACTCAATTCAAGAAGCGGCTACAGAATTCGATTTGCGCAATCATAAAGAACAACTTTCATACACAAAGTTTGCTAAAGCAAAGGGAGTTGATCGGTCTACGTTAGCGCGGAGGCACAAAGGGGTTTCAACTTCTAGGGAGGTCAAAGCAGTTAACCAACGGAAACTCAACAACACTGAAGAACAAGAGCTTATTAAGCTTATTAATAAGCTTACTGAGGACGGATTCCCTCCTAACAGGCTTCAAATCCGAAATTACGCGTCTAAAGTAGCTGGTAGCAGCGTCTCTGATAGCTGGGTTACTCGCTTCCTCCACCGTCACACAGCTGAACTGGTCACCAAATGGGCAACAGGGAAGGATCGCAATCGCCACCAAGCTGACTCAGGGGCTTCTTTTGAGGCCTACTTCACACTTCTACACAGCAAGATAGCTGAGTACAGCATTGAGCCTCAGCACATGTACAATATGGATGAGAAGGGCTTCATGATCGGGGTACTTGAACGTGCAAAACGAGTGTTCTCCCGGCCACTGTGGGACAGCAAGCAAGTCAGAGGTACTCTCCAAGACGGCTCACGGGAGTGGATCACGCTTATTGCTTGCATAAGTGCCTCAGGGGAAGCCCTGCCAGCAAGCCTCATATACCCAGCAGCCAATCAAGCTATATACTCAGGCTGGGTGGAGGATATCAAGCCAGGGGAACACTCAGTCTTTGTCAGCTCATCTAGTACAGGCTGGAGCAACAACGAGATAGCTCTTGCCTGGCTTGAACAGGTGTTCGATCGCGCTACTAAGGCCACAGCACGGAGAAAGTATCGTCTTTTGATACTTGACGGCCACGGGAGCCACGTTACCCCTGACTTTATTGAGTACGCCAACCAACGCAAGATACTCGTGATGATCCTTCCCCCTCACTCAACACACAGGCTCCAGCCACTGGACGTTTGCCTGTTCTCACCTCTGGCACGAGCATACTCAAATGAGCTTACGCAGTTCCTCCAAAGCAGTCAGGGGACCTCTCCAGTCACTAAATCAAACTTCTTACACCTGTTCTGGGCGGCGTGGCAGAGCTCATTTCAGGAGTCAACAATCGTCAACTCCTTTGCAGCCACAGGGATATGGCCCCCTGACGCCTCTGCTGTACTCAAACAAGTCAACAACACTTATACAGACAAAGAAGAACAATCAGGAGCTCTTAGACCAACAGACTGGAGGCGTATAAGGCAGGTACTTAAGGATCATGTGAAGGAACCTGACAGTGAGGCAGTGCGGGAGCTGACAGGGGCAATTCACTCTCTTACTGCCCAGGTTGAGCTGCTTACTGAGCAGAACAAAGGCCTGCAGGAGTCTCTTGCACACAGGAAGAAGCACAATAAGAAGAGTAAGCCCCTGAGTCTCCAACAGCGGAAGGAGTACCAAAGTCAACCTGTATTTTGGTCTCCTCGGAAGGTCAGAGAGGCACACTATCGTCGGAAGATCAATGAGCAAGAACAGGAGGAGCAGCATCTTCAAAAGCTACGTCAGAAGCAAGAGCAAGTAGCAATTAAGCTTCAGAGAGCAAGAGAGGCTCAGGAGAAGCGTACAGAGCGTGAGAGAGCTAAGGAGGTGAGGGTGCAGGAGAAGGCTAAGAAGGCAGCTGAAGCGCAGCGTCAAAGGGACGCTCGTCAAGCTACTACTGCTATCCAATTATCCCAAAAGGGTAAGCGTAAAGCCTTAAAAGCTACCTCAGGTAGCAATAAGCGTCAGAAACAAGCTGGTGATGCTGGTGGTGCGAAAGAAGCCCCTGAGGCACCCTCAGCTCCTCCACCAGTCACTACTCGCCGCGGACGCAACGTTAGGCTTCCAAGTAAATACAAGTAGCACAAGTAGTTCACATAGGTCTATTTACTACTCTACTACAATATTATACAATATTTGCTGTTGTTGGTGGCTCAGTAACCTTATTTTTCAACAAGTCGATAGGATCTCAGCGGGGCGTTACGCGATGGTGGGCGTCACGCGCACGGACTCGGTAGGTGGCTGAGTCGAACACCACCTAACGCACAGTCCCAAATCGAAATGGTGTCGTCTTACCAGCTAAGACCAAATTGGAGTCGTCCAAACCATTGCTCATTGTAAACTAAGGATATTAGGACGACACAAACTCAAGCAGATTGTAGACACGTGGAAATCAAGTGGGTTTGCATTATTTTGAAGCAACTACGGAGATGGTAACAGAAAGCATAATAGATCTTGGCTTGACCTCAATTCTTCCAGGTGATCGTCTTCGTCTTAACCCACTCTTCCAACCCGGGCAGACTGTTAAAGCGACCAAAGCCACTACTCTTGACGCCTCCGTGAGGCAGGTTGGTCTCATCGTGTATGCTCCTATCATTGATATGTACAGATCCGCACTGAATCTTCTTCGCGATATGAAGGGCTCTGCGCAGATCTTGCGTAAATACTGCACTGTTAAGACCGTACTCCGTGTCATTAGCCAGTTCAATAGCCTCTTCATCAGACTGAACGATGTACAAGGCCACGGTGGGCCCAAATGATTCCGTCTTGTATATTTTCATCTGAGGCGTAACATTCTCTACCAGTGTAGGTAGCATTCTGGTCTTTTCTTGCTCGATGCTCGTGTTGGACTCGGGCTGCCACAGACTGGCACCATTGGATACCGCGTCGTCTAAGAGGTTACGCACCTTTGCTACAGCAATGCTATTGACCAGTTGAGGTATATTATCCTGCCCGAAAACCTTTCCCAATGCCGTAGTCAAACTCTTGCGAAACTCGGTGACGATCGCAGCATTCACAATTATTCGTTCGGTGGACATACACACCTGTCCGGCATGTTGAAAAGCACCTAAACAGCATTGAAAGGCTGCAGATTCGACGTCGGCGTCCTCACAAACGATGGCTGGAGCTTTGCCCCCAAGCTCCAAAACAGCTGGTTTTAGGTGTTCACCAGCGAGAGATGCGATAACGGAGCCGACAGCGGTAGAGCCGGTAAAATTGACCTTCCGAATGATGGGGTGGGAGATGAGAGCCTTGGTCACACTAGCAGCGTCTTCTTGGCGATGGTAAAGTGTATTAAGACACCCTGCTGGTAGACCGGCTTCGTGAAGTACAGACGCAATTCCCCACTAGCACATCGTTAGCAGTGTCGCTTCTTAAAGAGGTCCCACTCACGTAGGTTGCTGGTGCTAATTCTGGTCCCTTGAGAATAACAGTATTTCCCCTGTGTCATGGTCAAAAGGGTCCTTGACCTCGTCAGCTCGCTGCTAGCCTTCATCTACTCACATGGCCAATGGTTGTAGGCACGCGCGCAATCCGAGAACGTGGGGAGCGTTCCACGGGGCAATTCCTAGGATCACTCCGTATGGTTCCTTGATCACTATCCCGCTGCTGTTCTCTGAGTCGACAACAGGCATAGCGCCTGTGGTGGCTATCTGTACGAGCCCAGCAATATCGATGCAGGCTTGATAAGCTGCCTCATACTGGAACTCGAAAAATTCTTGTGCCACTCCAGTCTCCGTGAAACTGTAGTGCCGAAGTTCGCTTTTTCTTTTCTTAAAAATTTCAGCGGCGCGCAAGAATATGTCCCTTCTGGTGCGCGGTTTGGTCTTTGACCACGTGACGAAAGCTGCCTGTGCAGACTCGATCGCCTTCAAGACATCTTCTTCACTTGCTGAAGAGCACTGGTATAGGCGTCTTTGATCGAGAGGTGATATAATTGGAAAAGTACGGTCAGATTTGGCCTCCTTTCCGTCAAGCCAGAAAGGTATGGTTGATTCATTGTTGAATGCTGAGCCCGCTGATATCTCGTTGGCAGTCATTGAAGCTCGGAATTTGAATTTACAAACAACCAGATACAAAGTTCCAGGTCTTCTTTCGTTAAGTTTAAGCCATAGTTGTTGACGTGGTTTGAATTTCGAGGCTAGCGCAGGGTGGGTTGTGTGGGGTCAGGGGTCCAAATGACCGAACGTATTCGCGGATGGGTACATTCCCCACAAAGGGTCAGACAGTTCGGGTGGCTATTAACGAATTTCAATAACTTGTTTGCTCCAATCTGTGAGTCATGCATCGTTCATCAGTCACGAGGCAAGTAATTGGGTTTCCCCAATCACCGCATCACATTCGAGAGCCTAAACATGTCCTTAAAGATCATTATCATTGAAGCTGGATTAAAAGGCCTTGCGGCTGCAATCTCCATAAAAGTAGAGAGATCTGAGTAAGATGTACTGGTAGTGGAGAGTGCACCAGAATTGGCAGAGATACAAACATATCCCTGCGAGTCGAGGACGACCTTCTGATGGAACATTCAGGTTGGAGCTGGATTTCAGGTCACACCAAATGCAACGCACCTGCTGAAGCAATGGGGCTGGAGCTAAACTCTTGAAGCGCTTTCCTCAAGCCCAGAAGTGTTCATCATACATCGATACGCCGATGGTGAGATCATCGGCAAGCGAAATGGTTATGGCAATGAGATGTTAGAAAAGTAGAAGAGCCCTTTTCTGGATATGCATAGAGCAGACCTTTAGATGAGTATGTAGGAACGTGCGAGAGAACTGGGTGTCAGCTTCAAGTTCGGGGCGCTCGTTACCAGCGTCGACCCAACTCTCCCATCCATCACTTTGGCAAATGCGGATGTTATCCGTGGCGGTCTTTTGATTGGTGCTGAGGGTATGTGTCCACCATTTTTGTCTTCGCAAACTTATCAAGCCAGGTCTCTGGTCCAAATGCCGTGAAACTGTCTTTGGTAAACAGTACACCCCAATACCGACTGGAGACCTCGCGTACCGCGTAATCCTCAAGATTGAGGAAGTTATAAATGATGAGATGAGAGATTTCTTCTCTATACCTAGGGTTGCTCTGTGGACGGGGCCCGACTGCCACGCAATCTCTTATCCTATCAAGGCAAATACTTTGATCGATACTGTGCTCCTTGTTCCCGATGATCTTCCCGAGGGAGTATCCAGAGTTGCAGGAGACAATTCAGAGATTTTGCAGGTCTTCTGTGACTGGGGTCCACGGTATTGTATTTCTCTTGAGTACTTTTGAGGGCTGGGTCTCACTTCTGCAGGCTAAAAAGCCTTCTGTCCGAGGTCACAAAAGTGGACAAGTGGAAATTAATGCCTAATAAGTCGATGTTGCTACCACATTGACTTCCACTAGTGGAGGAGCTTGATCATTTTTCCAATCCAGAGAGCACTGTGGTCTTTCTCGGAGATGCATGCCATCTGATGCGTCCTTACCTGGCTCAAGGGGCAGGCTCTTCATTGGAAGATGGAGCTGCCTTAGGCCGCCTGCTATCAAGGGCCAGCTCCCGCAAAGATTTCCCGCGGATTTTCCATATATACGAACAGTTGAGGATGAGTCGTAGTTCTGCACTACACAAAGGCAGTATGCGACAGGTTTGTGGGCCTCATCTTTAGGATCGCCGAGCATGGAACTGATGAGCTGTACAGAGACAGACCAATCATATAAATGATGGCCCTGAACAGCAAACTCGCGATCAGTTGATGAAACAGCAATTTGAAGAGCCACAGCCTAGTTATCCGTGCTGCTGGTAAGCTCTACATGTCAGGTCAAGAGAATAAATCTGATAGATCCAGGCTTGATCCTGCGCAACAAAGATTCGTCTATGGTTACGATGTCTATCATGAGGTCAGTTCTATAATCTGGAGTGTAAGCCAAGCTCTGCGTCCCGCTGATCCCATCAAGCTTGAACGCCTGGACCAAGAGAGCGATAGTTCTTCTAAGGTTTGATTCCCCAACTCCAAGTAGCAGCAAAGCTCTACTTTGAATTTTGAGTATATGTAGATAGCATCGCAGGTAGTACATGCTTGATAGTCAAGTATAATGGCAACCAGTGCAGCTAAAACAAGGCAAGAATTCAGTTTGTACCGACACGAAAGATCCACATGCCTTGCACCGATATCACATAGCCTGTTTGACTTCATTTCAAGGGGCTAATTTCCAACCCCGTAATCTGCACCCGTAGCCACCTGCACACTCATATACCTGCAGAACTTATGTTTTCTACCTTGGTAGACCTCCCCAAACGACTATTAGGCGCTACTTAATGTGCAAGTGGGTCCGTGGACTCATGTGATTCCAACCCCACACTGTCAGTGTCGTGGATGCGGGGTTCGTCAGTTGAGTTTAACCCATGATACGTGGTCCTTAGCCTAGTGCAGAAGTCAATTCCAAAGCCGCCCATCTGCACTATAAGAAGAGGGATGTGCATCTTTTAGGAGCGACTATGTTACAACATAATTTCCCTGAATCTGAAGACGAAATAAACATGGCCGCTGTCCGCACGAGGCAAGATCTGGACAGGTATATCGATGCCTTCAACCGAAACGACACCGAGGCGTACATGGCCTACTACGCCGACGATCTTGTCCTGGCTCTAGGTACTACGGTACTCAACAACAAGGAAAAGGTTGCTGAATTCTTCAAAATCGGACGCCAGACGATGGCAGAGCATGTCGCTCCACACGTCGTGGTCATGGGTAGAGATGCGGTAGCTCTGACTGCAACTATTACCTTCACGGCCAAGGTGAATCTTGAAGAGGTGAGTTGGAAGTCGACTAAACATTTCAAAGTACTCTGTTGACAGACACGAACAGCCATTCGCGGATTTCGGGGCGACGGCTGTCAAGGGGGGTGGCTACATCACTGCGTTTGTTGTAATGTATGAACTCAACGAAGAAGGAAAGTTCAGTCGTATTCATGCTGGAAGGGTAGAGCCGCCGGTCATTTTCCAGGGCCCAAAGCTGTAGAGAGCGAGGGCAGAGTAATGAAAGCCTAGACCGATATGATCAGTGCCCATGACAGGCTGCTCGTACAGAGGAACGTTCGCCAAAGCCAGCATACTATGACATATAGCATACGTCTTAGGGATGAATCAAGCGAAAGTATCTGAGGTGTGCCTAATGCAACAGCGTTGAAATCGTCCCATGCTGTGACAACAATATTAATACTACATACTGGTATCCAACGTATATACCGTATGAGCTCGATTCTTTGGCCAAACACTAGCAGGGGGCGGGTGTAAGTGGAGCCTGGAAAGTCCAATTAGAATAAGAGGTTGGATCTAAGCCAGCTCCTAAGGGGACTAAGAATCTCCATTTAAAACCTACAAGAGTACCTGTTATTTGCTGTTTGAAGACCCACCCAGCGGGCAGGTAGAGGAGCTGCCCCCTGCTAGTGTTTGGCCAAAGAATCGAGTTTATACGGTACGGTGATTGGATCCAGCACTACTGGATGACCTTCCTCGTTAGATTACATCGGATCTTGTCTGCTTTTAGATATATTACAGCACTTACCCCTGCAATCTACTGAAGTTCCAGCCTCTAGGACTAGAAAAGTACTAAAAACGCATTAGATTAGCGCCTAAGACAACTGAAGAAGATACGACTGAAACCCCTTGTTATCGTCTCCACTCACAAAATATATGCCTGCAACCACAGTACACAGTAGATTACTGGGGGTTGGGCCTTGGTGCGTAGAGAAATGGCAGTTAGTGTTTAAAACAGCTAGTTCCGGCCTCATCTCGTATTCTGTAAGAAGTGGGCCTCTCAAAAACGTCAGACACCACGGTATGGGCTGCGTCCTCCTACTATGGTAGTTGGGATAAGTTTTGTGAGTGGGGATGGGCGACAGGGGTACGGGCCGAATCACAAAGCCTGTTCTATATAATATTTTTAAATAAGCGCAGCACTAGAAGCTAACGTGCGGGATCAGTAAGCTGCGCGGATCAGTAAGCTGCGCACCCCACCCAACCTAACGCGACTCTCTACACAACCACCACAATGTCGCGACAACAACGCTCTATACAGACTTCTCATGAAGGTAGACTTGTCTTGCTGTAGCGTCGTATCAAAATAACCAAAAACAATCTCTCCGCGCGCTTGCATCAGCGTACGACGTGCCAGAATCAACACTTCGAACGCGTCTCCGCGGTACCCAGCCACGATCAGAGATAGTCTCTGTCAATCGTAAGCTATCACCAATTGAAGAGCAATCTCTTGTACAGTGGATCCTAGCCCTTGATCAGCGTGGTTTTCCACCCCATATCATCGATGTGCGACGAATGGCGGACGCTCTACTCGCTGCGCGTGGTCAAGATCCACCTCCACAACCCGTCGGCAAGAAATGGGTATCGCGCTTTATCCAAGGCCAGCCAGAGCTTCAAACAAAGTGGACTAGAAGATTTCATAGCCAGCGCGCCTCCTGCGAGGATCCGATCGCAATTGCAGCCTGGTTCAAGCTAGTAGAGGAGACGCGCCAGACGTATGGCGTTCTAGATCAAGACATCTACAACTTCGACGAGACTGGATTCGCGATGGGCGTTGCTGCAATGTCAAAAGTAGTCACCAGCTCTGATAGAGTTGGTAGAGCAGTTGTCGTGCAGCCAGGCAATCGCGAGTGGGTGACAGCAATCGAGTGCGTTAACGCGTCTGGCTGGTCTCTCCCACCGTTCATAATTCTATCTGGCAAAGTCCACCAGGCTGGCTGGTACGACGGGCTCCCACTCGACTGGACTGTCGGCGTCTCAGACAACGGCTGGACGACTGACGAGCTTGGCGTAGAGTGGGTGAAGCACTTCAATCAGCATACAGCCGCTCGTACAGCTGGAGTCTATCGTCTTCTAATCCTAGACGGACATAGCAGTCATGCTACGCCAGAGTTTGATCAGTACTGCGCTGATAACAAGATTATCACTCTCTGTATGCCGCCGCATACCTCCCATCTCCTCCAGCCGCTTGATGTAGGCTGCTTCTCTCCACTCAAGCGCGCGTACGGGCGTGAGATTGAGGAACTCGCTCGCCAAGGCGTCTATCACGTTGATAAGATAGACTTTCTTACAGTCTATACGCAGATGCGGCCAACAGTTTTAACGCAGCAAAATATACAGGCAGGCTTCCAAGCAACAGGTCTCGTTCCTCTCTATCCAGAGCGTGTCCTGTCATCGCTGACAATTGTCCGTACGCCGTTTCCACTACAGACAACTACAGGCAATAGTACTATGATGCAGGCAGAAACACCACATACAGTAGAGCAACTTCGGCAGCAGGTACTCTATCTCCAAGAGCGGCTACGCCGGCAGTCAGACAGTCCAACAAGCATTGCTATACGCCAGCTTGCAAAAAGCGCCCAACTTGCAATGCAATCAGCAACAATACTTGCAGAAGAAAACAGAAAGCTGCGTACAGCTAACCAACATCAACGCCGAAATCAAGACCAGCGGCGTCAATATATTGCTTCTGGTGGAGTTCTCCAGGTGCGACAGGCTCAGCAGCTGGCTGCAGAGGCAGAAAGGGTGGTCATAGGCACTGATCAGAGCCAGGCTGGCGAGCGACGTCAGCGCGCGCCGCCGACGTGTACAAAGTGCCATATTCAAGGACACACTCGCACTTCATGCAGAAATAAATAATTAATTAGGTTTCTAATCTTGTTAAATTTGAATGCGTTGTTGTGGATTAATTGCGTCGAGAGTAGCGTCAGGTTGGGTAGGGTGCGCAGCTTACTGATCCGCGCAGCTTACTGGTCCCGCACGTTAACTAATATATTATTATCGAATTAGAGGCCTTTATAGTTATAAAACGCTAACTACCTTAATAAAACCCTCCAAGACCCACTCATAAAACTTATCCCAGGTACTATAGTACATAGTACATCCACCTGTATCCACCCGCACCCACCTAACGCCTACTTGGGTACCCACCGGCACCCACCAGTACCCGTACTCTTGAGCTCGACTGTATTATGGTATCAGGCATAAGTTTTGTCGGTGGGTTATGATGTGGCGCATGCGTAATGTAACTTCTATAGCTTTTAATTTGCAGAGACAAGATTAGTTAGCACACGCTGTAGTCTTTATTGGCTCAGATAACATATACGTATTCAGTCCTACCCCTAGCTAGCTTTCTCCACCAACAAAACGTATGCCAGATACCACAGTAAGTTTTCGTTTGTTCTCGAAATTTACAGCGCGTGATTCGCTAGGCGGTTTCGAGATCACACTAGTTCGACTTACACCTGCGCAGTTTAGGGTGCGGGGTCTCCCGGCAAGCCACAACAAAGCGCATAGACCACCGGTGGGTAAGTACTGGACCATAATGCTCCATGCATCGCATTAGAATGAACTTTCATACAATATCCTACATCACTACTTGACGCCCCCGAGATCCAATCCCATGCAACCAACCCCTTTTGTTTTCCGGCCGATACGATAGCACCATGCCCACATCATACCCGAGCGTCGAAACACAGCGCATCTTAAGCAAAGGTTTGCTTCTCCTTGGTGCTTTTATAACAGTGTATTGGATTTTGCCTGTTGCCTACGGTTGGCTTGTATCACCAACCAAAAAAATCCCGGGTCCTTTTTGGGCCAGGGTCACTCGCTGGTCCGAATTTCGATCTGTTGTGAGAAATCTCTCCCATATTGATTACCTTAGACTACACGAAAAGTTCGGTATGCTACTTGTTTGCAACTATTTGTGGATTCTTGTGCTGACAAGGGCAACGCAGGCTCTACAGTCCGTGTCGGTCCCAACCGCTATAGCTTCAGTGATCCTGCTGATGTCAAGGTTATCTACGAGCTTGGTGGTCAGTTCACCAAAACAGCGTACTACAACACTTTACTTCACCCGGATCCGGAAAAACGAAATATCTTCGCCTTAAGAGATCCCGTGGTGCACAAGAATCGTCGTAGAAAGATTGCCAGCTTGTATAGTATGTCCACCATGGTCAACTACGAAGGCGCCGTGGACCGGATGACGGAAATATGTATGCGAAAACTGTCACAGTTCATGCAAGAGCGCAGGAAGGTTTCTCTTCCTCAATTCATGCAGTTCTATGCATTTGATGTCATTGGGGAGATTACAGTATGTGTAGTTGTGTGTTGATGAGTTATCCTTACTCAACGTTTTGCAGTTCAACAACTCATTCCGCATGATGGAGACCGAGAGTGACACCACTGGGATGATCCCAGGTATCCACAAAGCAAACGACTACTTGGCGTATGTGGGTATCGTTCCGGATCTCCATCCATGGATAACACGTTGGCAAGCTCTTATGGGCTCATCAGGCAAAGTTGATAAGCTTCTGGATTTTACCTGCGAGCAAATAAACAAGAATCAAGAAGCGAACGAAAAGAATCAGCCAAAGTCAAGCTCAAATAGTTTTTTGACAAAACTGCTGCAGATGCGAGCAGAAAACCAAATAGAGCTACCGCAAATGTTGGACACATGTGGCAGCAACATCACGGCTGGCTCAGACACAACTGCCATTAGTCTGAGTGCGGCTTTATACCACCTTTACAAGAATCCGGACAAGTTGGCTACGCTTCGGAAAGAAATCGATACCCGGGCAAAAGATGCCCTTGTGTCTGATCCAGTCACCTTCCAAGAATCACAAAATATGCCCTACCTACAGGCTGTTATCAAGGAGACTCTTCGTGTGCATCCCGCAGTCGGTACTATACTACCTCGAGTTGTTCCAAAAGGAGGTGTACAGCTTGCTGGAACTTTCTTCCCAGAAGGCGTAAGTTAAATTTTTCTGAATTTGTCACGTACTAAGACTGGTGCAGGCGGAGGTGGGAGCAAATGCGTGGGTACTGCATCATAATAAAGCAATTTATGGCGAGGATGCCGATGTGTATCGGCCAGAACGCTGGCTGAGTGCCAAGACCGATGGAGATTTGAGAGATCAGATGATGTTTGCTGTAAGTTCATTCCTCGGTTGCTTGACAAGAGTTGTACTGAATGTAGTTCGCTTAGTTCGGTGGAGGTTCCCGCGCTTGTATTGGTAGGAACATCAGTCTCCTCGAAATGGCTAAAGTTTTGCCTCAGATTGTTCGCAAGTTCGATTTCGAATTTGAGCATGATCGTCCCGCGGAACTTTTCTGTCAATGGTTTGTATATATGAAGTACAATGTTACTGTCAAAGCTAGGGTTTCAGATGAAGAGCTGTAGGTGTGCGCAGTGTTATCCTCGGCTTGACACGAAGCTGAAAATACGGGTCGAAGAAAGCACTGTGACCCGCGCAAAGAACAGTGAAATGATATCAGCACATTTTTGCATCAAAACGATGTGCTTAGATTGATTGATACTCTGACTATAGCACGACGCTATTCACCACTGTGTACGTAAATTAAACCAGCCTCGACGTTTCAGGATGCCAATCAAACCCATTTTGATCACTGAGCTTGTCCTGTAACACCAATTCAACGGCGCTGGCCACATAGTGCATTAAACGACTTCCTTCCCTTCCTCGTGCTCCGACCCTTTTGAGCGTTGTTGTCGCCTGCACTTGTAGTTTCGCTCTCTCCTTCTTTGCAGTATCGCCATCATCAGTAACACGAAGATACGTCTCTAACGTGCGGGATCAGTAAGCTGCGCGGATCAGTACCGTGCACGGACACCGAACGCCCGGAGACACCGAACGCCCGGCGCATCACATCAACACCAGTTTTCAATGCGTAATAACTCAACCAAACATGCCAGGAATTAAAGATGCGCTTGATGAGATTCGTAACTTGAAGCCAGGCGAAAAACTTGTATATACTTATATTGCAAAAAAACATGGTGTTGCGCGTTCTACATTGTCGCGCGCGCATCGACGCGTGCAGGTGCCCCGGGAGGTTATGACACCAAACAGCCGCAAACTCAACAACCAGCAGGAAACTGACCTTATCAATTACATTGAGAGGTTTACAGCGCGCCACCTACCACCTACAAGAGCTATGAGTCGAAATTTCGCGTCTGCTGTTGCCTCAACTCCCTGCTCTGATAAGTGGGTTACGCGCTTCCTCCGCCGTCACCGCGACCGGCTCACTTCTCAATGGGTGACGGGTATGGATTCAGATCGTCACAACGCTGAGTCAGGGTATAAGTACGAGTTATACTTCAAGCTTCTGCAGCAGAAGATCACTAAGTATGACCTTGAGCATGAGCACACGTACAATATGGGTGAGAAGGGCTTTGCTATTGGGGTACTAGGAAGGTCAAAGCGCATCTTCAGCAGGCGTCTATATGAGAAGAAACAGGTTAGGCAGGCTCGTCAAGATGGCTCGCGTGAGTGGGTGAGCCTATTAGCTGCTATTTGCGCGGATGGTACAGCACTTCCCCCTGGCATCATCTTCGCGTCGAAAAACTCCACTATCCAGAGCCATTGGGTGGCCGATATTGAGGCAGGAAAACACTTAATTCACGTGGCTTCTTCGCCTACAGGCTGGACGAACAACGACATTGGATTGGCCTGGCTTGAACAGGTGTTTGACCGTTATACCAAACCAAAGGCGCGGTTGAAGTACCGCCTCTTGATCGTGGATGGCCATGGGAGTCACCTGACGCAGCCTTTCATCGAATACTGCTATCAAAAACGGATTATACTTGCAGTGTTACCCCCTCACAGTACCCAAACGCTACAACCGTTGGACGTGGTCTGTTTCAAGCCTCTCTCCTCTCACTACGCCAGCGAACACCGAACATCAACTTTTCCAGGTCAGCGAAAGGTCGATTTCCATCGATTTTTCGTTCAAACACGACTCAAATGCCTTCGTAAATCTGTTTCCCAACGTCCTGTCTTCGCTGCAGGCGTTGTGGCCGGCGCGCTGCCTTGTTTTGTCTTTTAGCTCTTCGCTGAGCTGAAATCTTTTCAAAATGGCCCGTGCGCCACTTAGTTTTACACGTTCAGTTGAAGGCCACAACCACCGTAAGACAAGGAGACAGCTTTGCCACTCCCTGTTCTTACAAGAAATGGGCACCTGCCAGGCCTAAACACAAAGGCTCTCCATGCGAAGAGCCACGGCACGATTCGACAGAGCACCGGCTCTCAACACGCAAACAAGGCAGCCAGCATGGCCTTACATTCCACGACTTCTAAGAGATAAAGAAGAAGGATGGCCTGGCTCTGCCTTCCTACTACACCTATCTCCTTCAACACAGGCATGGCCAAGCCTAGTACAAAGGCTCTCCTCGCGCAAAGCCACGGCCTTGATTCGACAGAGCACCGGCTCTCTACACCCACCCTCTCTTCCCTTCTCTCTCTCCCCTTCTCTCTCTTACGGCACTTCACTGCCTTTGAACACACACAAGGGATCCACCCTAATGTACACAAACTGCTCAGTCTCCCTAACTAGAGGGGGAGCTGTAGTTCTGGCATGGTAGCAATACCCGCGTACGCAAGAAATGCTTTCTAAGGTAGTGTGTTAGCACTGTAATTCCATAGCTTAGCACGTCGTATATGCCCTTCGGGAGGCGAGATGATGGACTTAATCCTCATCAACTAGACGTAAAATGAATACCAACCAACCAACCAACTACGCCAGCGAACTCGATGACCACCTCCAGCAATCCCAAGGCCTATCCCCGCTGTTAAAAGGCGATTTTTTCAACCTAATCTGGCCTGCTTGGGTTGCTACGTTCAGGGAAGATCTCATACTCAAGGCCTTCACAGCCACAGGCATATCCCCAGTTAACCCCGACGTTATCCTTGATAAATTTCGCCACGCAACCCCTGAAAACTCAGGATCAGCCTCCTCTGGTTCTACGGCTTATTCTGCAGAAGACTGGCTCAAAGCTTGCACTACCCTTCATGCAGAGGTGAAGGATCCGCGCACCTACACTGCGCGGAAGCTGGGTCAAACGATCCATCACCTCTCAACTCAACTAGAGATCGCCAACGCCGAGCTAGAAGGGTTGCGTAAGAAGCTTTACCAAAAGTAGAAGCGTCAAAAGCATCCTACTAGGCAGTTGGACCTGCAACAGCATCAGGAGTATCACGGTGGGGCGATGATGTGGTCTCCTCTAGCCTTCCGCGAGGCGCGCGCCCGCATGGCTGTTGCAGAACGAGAAAAGCAAGCTGATGCGCTACAAAAGGCCGAGATAAAGGAGTTAGCAACTGCTCATAAGCTTTACAAGGCCAAAGTAGCAGAAGAAAAGCGTGTGGCCCGGGCGAGGGAGAAAGAAGAGCGAGACCGGGTCAAGGCCAAGAAGGCAGAAGAAGCAGCTGAACGCAAGGTGGAAAGAAAGCATCAAAGGCAGGCTCGCGACGCTAAAAAAGCTATAAAACTGTCTCAAAGAGGCAACTGCACAATCTCTAAAGCTTCTGCAGTTAAAAAGAAGCCTGCGACGCCTGCTCCGCCAGCTCGCACTCACACTACCCGCAGCGGCCGCACCGCTACTCTATATAATTAATTTGTATGGAGAAACTCTGTTCTATAGGCCTATAGTCTATCACTACCAAATATCTCACGATAATAACTATTGCATGTGGCTCTATAGCCTCATATTTCTGGTGGGCATGAACGCCCAGGGCGGCCGTTCGGTGTCCGTGCACGGTATAACGGTTTTCGAAATACCATCGACACCACGTGATTTGACGCGGGGTCGCTGGAAATCTCAACCACATCACATACAGGCCAATTTATACAGCAAACTAATGCGCGCGCATCTCTGTAAGACCACTTTTTATTGCGATAGGATTCTTGAAGCTATATCGCGACTCTCACGACGTTTATTTGGTGTTGTTGAAGCACGATTGGCCACCTACAATGGTCAACAACGACCGTAACGGAAAGTGGCTGCCACCCACTTTGCAGCAATCGGTGATGGAGCATATTGCTGCTTCTCAGAATAATGCTCACGTTGCTAACGCTTCTGGCGTGCATCACGAGACTGTAGCGAAGTTGCGATTAAGCTTGGAGTACTGGGGTCAGTGCTATCCTCCACCCACCGTCAGGCTCGGCCGCCCGCCTCTACTCCGGCAAGCTCAGCTGGAAGGACTCGCGGAGTACCTCGCTGATCGACCCAGCGCTTATCTTGAAGAGATGCAACAGTTTCTGTATTAGGAGTTCGATGTAGAGTGCCATATATCCACTGTGTGGCGAGCTTTGGAGAAGCTCAACTACTCAAGAAAGCTGGCCACAAAGCGTGCGAGGGAGTAAAGTGAGCCTCTCCGTCGGGTGTACAGAGCTCGTATGGCGGAATATAAAGCAGAACAGATCATCGCTATCGATGAGAGTGCTTGCAATAAGCGTACTGGCGATCGCAAGTATGGCTAGAGTCGTGTTAATACTCCAGTCGAGCTCTCGTACAGCATGAGACGTAGTGAGCGATGGTCAATTCTGCCAGCGATGACTTGCAACGGGTACCTCAGCTACACTATTTTTCAAGGTGCGATTACCTCCGAGCTCATTGAGGACTTCATGGCAACCTCTGTTCTGCCATACACTACGCCAGGCTACTCAGTAATCGTACTTGACAACGCGTCAATTCATCGATCGCCTCGGCTTCGTGAGCTTTGTGCTATGTACGAGGTGCAGCTGGAGTATTTGCCGCCATACTCACCCGACTACAACCCCATCGAGAAGAGCTTTAAGCAGCTAAAAAGTTGGATTAAAAGGCACTCCGCTGAGCAAGACATCTTTGACAGCTTTTACTACTTCCTAGAATACGCGATAGAGCGTACAATGAAGGAGGTGGACTGCAGAAGCTGGTTCTGGATGTGTGGTTATCGACCGGAGGGGTGGGTTGACGCGCACGGGAATCCTGAGACTGACAACGTCGACAACTTTTTGTAACAAAGTATTGCGCAACGCTACAACGCGATTTATCAATTCTGAAAATTTAACTAGAAATTTCCTGCATATAGATCAGTACTCTGACAAGCTCTTATAATATAATACTGTGTTGCTGTAGACTGGTGTTGACGTTGTGATATAATTGGTGGCGAATATCGCGACTCACCTCGTCCGCCGTCACCACGTCACGTCGCTCAACGGTGACCTCTGGTTTGCTTGCTCTCGCTGCTGCCGCCTCGCAGTAGCTATCTTCTCAAAGTCGTCACCGCTGAGTCCATTGTAAGTCTTTCTCCATCGGAGAGCGTGTCGCCGAAGCTGGAGAAGTACGCCAGGTTTTAAGCCGAACTGCTCAACCCACAACTCCATCGTTACCCCATTCTCGCTGCTTTTGTCCATTAACATATTAATATCAATGTGACCGTCTCTGACGACCTTCTCCTCAACCTCGTTGATGAGTTCTCGTGCCCCAGAAACATCCCACTTCTCTCTAAAGTAAGCAAAGAAGTTGTCAGTATGAGCCAGAATTTCCGCCCAAAATTCATACTCAAATGGCTGCCAACCAGCCGGAGTAGCAGCTGCCAAGCCACTATTGAGCTGCAATAATTGAGCCATCAACACAGATTTCTGCAGCTCCCGCACCTCCTCCAGTACTCCATCGCCCGTACTTTGCTGCTGCCGCTTCCTTACTTTATCAACCTCGCTCCGCTCGCGAGCTCTCATTATCGCCGATTTAACGCGATCGTTTGGGTCTTATACAGTACACTGTCGCTGTTCGACAGCTTTTGCCCACATTGCAATAATATTAGGGTTAACGGGATAGTGCTGCTCGTCAGGTAAGCCAGTACGCGGCCGCCAGCAACACCACAACAACCAGTTAACGCACTCTTTCTTCTCACAACGCCAGGTGTCCTTTATAGCGAACGTAGCGCCAGCTCCCATCAACTGCGCAGCAACTACACCCTCTAAGCCCTCTTCTTGTATAGCCGTGGCGGTCCGAGCGCGCGGTTGGGATAAGCGTTAAGGCGGCTGAAACGCCAGCTGTGATGCGGGTACAGGCTCGCCGACAAGGTACAGGTTGAAGTCGATAGTAAGCTTCTCGCTGGTGTCAAGGTCTATCGACTTTGCTAAGTCTTTCAGGTCGTAGATGTCTTGTACGCTGCCTCGGCGTAGTCGCTTTTGAGGTCTATCGCGCCTGTTAGCACCTCTGCCGTACCACAATTCTGCGACGAGACTCGCCACCTCGACGTTGAGGCGGCAACCTGTTTGGGTCTCGATAACCTCGTCAACCCACAGCCAAAGGCCAGTCGCGGTAAGGTTGTCGACATTGTAATCAGGACGAGCGCCCGCTGCTAAATGTATAGGATTCTTCTCAATGTCGCCAAAGGTCGCGCGATAGCGTAGAGTCGCCACAGTCTCATGCTCAGGCTCGGAGAAAGCAGCGGCAGACCCCTCCCCAGCAACATCGTCGACCTCAGCAAGAGCTTCTGCATCATTTTCTACCTCCTCTGGATTGGGATCTCCTTCATCGCCGCCTCCGGCATCGTCGTCATCATCCTCAGCGCCGCTTACCTCGGTGTCCTCGCGCACAAACAATGAACCCTCCGCCTCTGTAGCTTGGCTCGCAAGTAGTCTCAATGAAGGTCGACGAGCTGTTGACGGCGGAGTGACTGGGTTAACTCCTCGCTCAAATGGTGTTCTTGAAATGCGTTGACGTTTACTGTAGGCGGGTAGTTGCAGGTGCATCCTGTGTCGATTCAGCTACCGGCTCATCGATTTTCCGTCGATTTGACCTCCTCGGAGGCATCACAACACCACAAAAAGTCGATATATCGATAAAGCTAAGCTTCAAACTATCCAGGAGGCACAGCAGGTTGCTTTGTCGTCGTTGTGCGCCAAAATCCGCGTATAACGAGACATCAACATCCTCCGCATCCTCCGCGACGCTAAATCACGTGGTGTCGATGGTATTTCGAAAATCACCCATACGCAAAAGCATCAGCGGAAAGCAGGAAAGCAACCCACTAATGAAATTGGTAGTTATATCTGCCGCGTACGAGTACCAAAGATTCGCAATTACCTTGCAACATCATGGCATCCCGAATCAAAAAGGCTCTTTACGTCTTCGCAAGACAGGAAATACGCAACAAAGTTTGCGATATCAGTCTGCTAGTCAATAAGCCAGAAATCAATAATTGATGTAAATTTACTTAATGCTTAACGTGAGTGTATAGCGAGTCGGCCAGCTAGGTGAGTCGGCCACCCCAACAAGCTACTAGGCCTACAGACTGCAACAGTACAACACTACAAGACTGTACTGTAGTTTAGAGTACAAAATATTAATTGCTGACCTCTACTACATCTTTCTTACACGTGCGCGAATTGTGACCAGTCTCTCCGCAGAGCCTACAGTGCCCTTTGCCCCTCTTGCCTGTACCTGTTCGAACCCTACCCTCACGACTCTCCCCTTCAACCTGCGCCTCAACGTCGTATTGGGCTATTAACTCCTCTGCCTCTTCCTTTGACAGGTCTCCGCCCGTCTGAATACGCTTTCTTTTCCGTGGTTTGCGCTCGGAGGCTGCTTTATTTGACGCTTCAAGCTGCAGCACTCGGGCTGCTAATAACGTCTGCCCATGCAGCAGCATTGCTATGCCTTTCTGCAGCTGATCAACGATCTCAACCATTGGAGTTGGTGACGATCTTTGGTGCTTTTGAATACGATCGCGAAGCAGCGTTGATTGAGCCTGGATCTCGTTGGCGTTGGTGGGTGTCTTGGGGTTCCATTGGAGCTCCCGTAGGAGCGGCGGTGTTGGCGTGCGGACCTTCACATGAAGCTTTGATAGCACCACTAATAGATTATTAGGCACTAATCTAGTTGCCTTGAAGCTTGCTGTGATGTTTGCCTTTAACAACGCCTGCTTAAATACCTTTGCAAAGGTTGCGATAAAGGCTTTCTTGTTAATTCTGCCAATATGGTCTAATGCCAAGGCTCTAATCTCCTTGCTGTACGCTCGCTTCAGGGGGGCAAAACAACCCACGTTAAGTGGCTGAAGGATGTGTGACGAGTGCGGAGGCATACAGAGGGTGATTATCTTGTTCTCATCGCAAAGCTCCTAGAAAGAGAGCGACTTGTGGCTCTCGTGGCCGTCAAGGATGAGTAGCACGTAGCTACCCACCCTCCGGCCCTTAATTTGCTTAATAAAGTGCCTAAGCCAGGCTACACCAATATCTTTGGTAGTCCAGCCGTTGTCACTTACTTCAATGCGCCATTAGGGCTTCAAATTAGGGTTCCAAGCTGCGTCGTGGTTCTTCGCTTTGAAGATAAGGTAGGGCGTGATTGCCCAGCCCATCGCGTTGATCGCAGCGATCAAAGTCACCCACTCACGATCTCCCTGCTGGACCCCAATAGGCTCAGTACGTCTCTCTGATGCAGTAACTACTTTGACGCGATTTCCAACGCCCATTGTGAAGCCAGTCTCGTCAAAGTTGTAGGTATCGTCGTCCAGGATACCATACTTGGCCTTAACGTTCTGTACCAGGTCAAACCAGGGCCTAATAACGTCTGGGTCGCTGCAGAGGACTCTCTGGCGATCCCTCTGTCAAGGCATACGCGATTTGACTCCAGGCTCGCGTTTAACAAAGTTTGAGGCCCATCGCGGGCCAACAGGGTCTGCGTCGCGTGCAGCGCGCAGTTGATTAGCCATATCTTCAACCCAACGAAGCGTTGGGCTAGATCCTTGCTGGTCAAGCTTCCTTATGTATTTTACAAGGGTCTGTTCTTCTGCCTTAGTTAGGTTTGATGATTTGGGGTGGGTATCGCGTGTTGATCGCGTTCCAGCGCGTCGGTCTTGGAGAGTTGATCTTGGTACGTTATAGACGATAGCAGCGCGTCGCACGCTTAGCTCTTGTGGTTTTTTAAGTGCTTGGATTGCAAGCTTAATTCTCTCTTCTTTTGAAAGCAATTCAAGGTGTAGCGGTTGATCCATGGAGGTTTAAAGATTGGTAGGCCTAGTAGCTTGTTAGGGTGGCCGACTCGCCTAGCTGACCGACTCGCTATGCACTCACGTTACAAGTACACAGAACGAGACAATGGCCCACCGTATATATTCGTAAATAATAGGTAGCCGAATCACCTTCTGATGGTACGGCATCAAGAATGAGCCTTTTGTTAACCACAATGTCATCCAGAACATCCACAACGCTGAATTATGCAATCTTCCTGTGTGCGGGCAGAGGCAAGGCGTAGAAAAGAGGGACTACGTTTTTTCCTATCTAATGAGGGGAAGAGGGAATATACACCCTACAGATGATTATGTAACAGAGCACGTGATGCTGGCTAACACTTCCCAATAGCTGTGCATCCTTCACAGGTCCCTCATAGTAGGGCTCTTTGCCGCGCTACGCGTCAAGATTCCGAGACTAAATGGGTGCTATGACGACGTAAAGCGAGACCTGCGCAACGAATAGAACGTACGAGATGACATTACATGTCAAGATCTTTGACAGCTTTCTGTTCGGGATCTAATGGTTCCAGAAGTCTTATTTTCGCCAGGGATTTTCGCCAGGGGTCAGCGCTGAGGAGCATTCGCCGTCAGTCTAAGAATAGAAACAGGAATCAGGCAATAATATTGCAGATCCAGAGAACTCATCACAAATGGTCGTTCTCTTCAAGAGCAATGAATGGTCGACGTCCACGAGCTTTGCGAAGAAGCTGATAGAACTCGTCACTGTCGAGCCTCAAACTACCGGAGTTGACAGCCCTACAACCAATCCGCTAGTGATTTGGCTCAGTTGGATCATGCGATGGAAAAAGGTGAGATTCCAAAAAACGACCGGGAATGTCTTCGAAGCCCAGCTTGGAGGTGAAGGTCTTCTTGGATAAAATAAAGTCGGGATTCCTTGATACCCGCAACCACGGCCCTGGGAAGGTCAAGGAGGGCTTCAATAAACTAAGCTCGGCTATGTCCATCTCAGTGCACTCTATATCCAAGTCCATTCCTAACGTCACTCACAGTTCCAGCCTTTCCCTTTCCGCTTCATTCACGACGTGCACTCTGGTCAAGTTCACCCGAAAAGCGCTGAGCTCGAGCGTCTGGAATCTCTTGTGCTTGTCTTGATCCCAGAATACCATGTTGTTGATAGGTACAGTTGCATACAATGGGCCTTCGATGTCCGTTGGGCAGAACTCATCCCAGATCTGGCCATTATGTTCACTGCGGTCGTCGACTGGCAGGCCACGCCATTCTTCCCCCTTCTGTTCTTGCGCATTTCGGTATAGCAATGTCGGTACAAGCTGTGCGAAGCCGTGTTCAGGAACGTATGGAACATCTCTATCCCACTTCAAAATATCAGAAGAATTCGAGACAAATTCAGTTATTACGAGCCCACGCTCGTCGGCAATTAATTTGACGGACGTGTTAAGCTTCGAGTGCGGGCTCACATACGTCCCTTCATAACGTTCTCTGAGTTGCTGGATCGCATGATTCTCAGCAGGGCGAACGAAACTAGTGACAATGTCTTTAAGCTTCGGGAGCAGTTTTGTACTTCCAGCTACCAGAATAGTAAACCCTAGGTCGTATTCAGGCGCAAGGATGATAACAGAAGAGTACCCTGGTTGGCCGCCGCCTTTGGTGATGAAGCGTACTGTACGTCGAGACTCTCGCAACACACGGTCGCTGTGATAAATCTCCCAAGGAATACCATAGAATGAATTGATGCCACGAGCCGGTGACGCCGGATTAAACCAGTTCAAGGCGTGCGTGAGGCTGTTGAACTTGCCGAGCGTGTACCGGAGGTATTTAGACAGGTCGGTCGACGAAGCATAGATGCCGCCTGTGGGATTTTGAATACCCTTATCAACACCCCAGTAGTTCTCACCCGAAGGAATGACGCCAGCCTTGTCCGGTGGAGTAGACAAAGTGCATTTCGACATATTGAGGGGCTTGAAGATCTCTTGCTCGATGTAGGAGCTATAGTCTTGACCTGATACCCGTGTAAGAACTATTCCTAGCAGCTCGAATGCGACATTTGAGTACGTGGATTGCTGGTTGGGGGCGAAGATCGGTATCTGCGACTTGACAGCACCGAGCAGGTCTGCGTGTTCTCGTGTCAGCGAAGCCCGGACGATGCTAAGTACCATTCTCACCACCCTCGTTACATGGCTTCTGGTAATTCGGGGAATACTCGTCACAATCAATGAGACGCTTCCTTGACACAGGTGGTAGACCCAGAGTAATGGGATCTGGGGTTTTGCGCTTGTCGAGATTGATCAAATCCCCTTGGGCAACTACTAAGAGTCAACTTCCATACCTTCAAGTGTCTGGCATCCACTCCATCCATCGGAGGGCCCATTTTTGCCGTGGATCACACATTCTCGAGGTATTCCACTCAACTGGCTGGCCAAGCTCCGCAACGTGATATCATGCCACGGCAGGGTGCCTGCTTGCTTCTCTTTGAGCTCTTTAATGTACTTGTCCACCGTATCATCGAGACTCAGATTACCCGCTTTCTCTTGTTGCAACAAGCCGAGGACTGTAAATGTTTTTGTGATGCTTGCAATTCGATACAGCGCGTCGCCATTGACCTCAGGTACGTCAGGACGAGAAGCGTTTCGTTCGTAGGCAGTGTGGTGTTTCGACCACAGTGTCTCTTTCGAGGACGTGATCTCTATGGAGAACGAGGTGGCAGAGAACTCAGGATCGGATGCGACGTTCACGATGGCGTTGTTGATCTCCGCAAACGCATGCTTGAGAAGCGGGTCATTGATATCGTAATCAGGGAGAGGATGAGCAACAGTAGGCTCGTAGCATTTAGCTCCAACTACTGCAGCTAACGCAGCCGCAACGAGGAGCTTCATTGTTGCCAACACGCAATGGAGGTGAAGAGTGAGATGGAGAGGGGAAAGCACGACGTGTGTGTTATCGATAAAGACAAGGCAGGCATGACGTGAGCGGCTAGGCACCAGCAAACGAAGCGAGCACACAGCGCTTTGTAATCAGGACACTGCGCAGAACTTGAGTTTGATTATCAAGCGGTAGATGTAACGTGTTCCACCACCAAGTGGGCCACACCAGCAACCGGGCCACCCCACCACAGCTGACGCGACGCTCTACACGATAGCAACAATGCCACAACCACAACGCCCTCTGTCGCCTCAAAGACAAGGTAGATGTCTTCTTGCTACTCAAGCGCTTCAGTTAAAGCAAGTACAAAGCCAGCGTTTGGCGTCGCGGCTATATTCTGTCCCTCGTACGACTCTTCAACGGCGGCTTCAAGGTATCCGCCCTAAACACGAGACTACGCCACACAATCGAAAGCTATCTTCTACTGAGGAGCAGTCTCTTGTACAATGGATCCTAGACCTCGACCGACGAGGCTTTCCACCCCAGGTTATCGACGTACGACGAATGGCAGACGCTCTACTCGCTAGCCGCGGCCAAGATCCTCCTCCTCCACCTGTAGGCAAGAACTGGGTGTCGCGCTTTGTCAACAGCCAGTCTGAGCTACAGACAAAGTGGAATAGGAAGTTCCACAGTCAGCGCGCTTGCTGCGAGGATCCTGTCGCTATCGCAGCGTGGTTCAAGCTCGTAGAGGAGACGCGGCAGACCTATGGGATACTAGACGCAGACACGTACAACTTTGATGAGACTGGCTTTATGATGGGCGTCGCAGCGACGTCTAAAGTAGTCACGAGCTCAGATACAGCAGGTCGCGCTACTGTTATACAGCCAGGTAATAGAGACTGGGTCACGACGATTGAGTGTATCAACGCGTCTGGCTGGTGTCTTCCACCGTTCGTGATCCTGTCTGGTAAGCAGCACCAGGCTAGCTGGTACCACCACATCCCTATAGACTGGGTACTTGCTGTATCAAACAATGGCTGGACAACTGATCAGCTTGGTGTTGAGTGGATAAAGCACTTTAATAGATATACAGCGCCTCGTACGCATGGAGTCTACCGGCTTCTTATCCTAGATGGCCATAGCAGCCACGCTACGCCTGAGTTCGACCAGTTCTGTACAGAGAACAAGATTATCACTCTCTGCATGCCAGCTCATACCTCTCATCTCCTCCAGCCACTTGATGTGAGCTGCTTCGCGCCGCTCAAGCGTGCGTACGGTCACGAGATCCAGGAGCTCGCCCGCCAAGGCGTCTACCACGTTGACAAGATAGACTTCCTGACGACCTATACACGGATCCGGCCAGCAGTATTCACGCAGCAGAACATCCAGGCTGGCTTCCAGGCAACTGGGCTTATCCCTCCCTGTCCAGATCGTGTCCTATCGTCGCTTACCGTCGTCCGGACGCCGTCTCCACCAGCGACAACAACAGACAATAGCGTCGCATGGACTGCAGAGACGCCACGTACGATAGCGCAGCTTGAGCAGCAGGCTCGACATGTACAGGACCTGCTTCGTCGCCAGTCGCAGAGCCCAACAAGCCAAGCTATCCGCCAGCTTGTTAAAGGATGCCAGCTTGCTATGAACTCAGCGACTATACTCGCAGAGGAGAATAGGAAGCTTCGTACGGCTAGTCAGCGCCAGCAACATAGAAGAAATCAGCAGCGTCAGTATATAGCTCGTGGAGGGGCGCTACAGGCTCAGCAAGGCCAGCAGCTCGCTGTAGAGGCAGAAAGGGTGGTCGCAGAGGTAGAAGAGCTCAGGCTACTCCAGGACGTAAGCGCGCACCACCAACGTGTAGCAAGTGTCACGTTCAAGGACACTCAAGGACTCAATGTAGACAGTTATAGCCTGCTTTATTATAAACTACGACTCTATTATCTTGTGTTGTTGTGGGGCTATCGCGTTGAGCATCGCGTCAGCTGTGGTGGGGTGGCCCGGTTGCTGGTGTGGCCCACTTGGTGGTGGAACACGTTAAGGCTTGCACATGTTGCAAGACCAGGCTCCACTCCAGCCAACCTCGGGAGCTTCCTTCCTACAGCTAGAGCGCCCTAGTTCATCAACGTCAAAGCTGCGAACAGGAGAGCAGATCAGGTGGAGTCTGCAATCGCATGTCATGTGCACCCTGAGCGCACCACTTCCAAGTTATGCTGTATTTGTCTACTGCCCTAGCGTGGCCAACATCACCAGTGCCCCTTTCACGGTCAACCCAAGCAAGGCTGCTATGTGTTAAGTTATGAGCTCTACGTATGGGACCTGTAAGTCGATCGCAATGGCTACAACCGGTCCGGCTATCAAATATTCATGATAGGAAAAGACGCCTCCGAAACTGGTCACCTTGCATCGCTAGTCAAAGGATTTCAGGACATCATTGGACTGATTACAGGTGGGATTTGCCAGCAAACGACGAGACTTAAGCGAGCACCATGGAAGTCCATTTTATGCTGCTGCAGCAAAGGATTTATATTCGCATAGTATCATGAAGCAGCTGCGCACAATTTCAAGATAAGCTCTTGTCTTTTGCAGTTCAGGCTTCGTGGGTTTATACAGCCAAAATGTCAGCGACGTAGAACATTCAAGGATTCTAGGGAAAACGTCTGCCACATGCTGCAGAAAGCTAGATTAACGAACCTTCTAACAAATATTCAGGTCTAAACAAGCGGTCATCGCCCTCTTCGCAGGATTCCTGTGTCAAAGGCCCAGACCTAGCGCTGGCAAGGTATTATCTATAATGGATCTGCCGCACGGGCTTGCTCCGTTGATTCAACATCAACAGTGGCCTGTGTGGTTTCCTTTCCAAAAATCTTTTGTGAGATGTTAATGCCAAAGCCCGTCCATAGAGTGAGAGCGACAACAAACGCCAACGCGCTTCCCCATCCATGAGTCTCTGAAAAGTCTGGTGCTTGACCACTTGGTAGCTGCAATTGCTGGAAAGGAATCACCACAGCCTGTCCAATACTGACCATCATGCCTAATACGAAAGCGCGCAGTTGTTGATCGCCACCGCAGCTCGCATTGACCCAGCCTGCGAGTAAGGGGGTATAGCAGCCGTAGCACCCAACGAGAATGAAAGATGCCATTTTGAGCTTGTCGGGCACACTCCAAGCTGTCAGTACAGCATAGCTAAAGGTAAGGAGCAGGCCGACTGCGAAACACACTGGAGCTCGCCTGCCGATCTTGTCAGATACAAACCCGGTGCCAAGCATGAAGACAAAGTTGATGGCTCCGACGGTTGTGGGGATATTGTTGATCTCGGGCACCGAGTAAGTGCCCAGTGACTTGAGCCATATGCCGAAGTACTGAATGATATAAGACCCGCAGGTAAGCGTCCAAAGCGAGTAGGCAAGTGAGAAGACGTAAACCTGCCATGACTTGCTGATACGTGCCAAGACAGTCCGGTCGAGCTTGCCAACAGGTTTGCGGCCTTCTTCTTCAATGCGCTCCCGGGCGCGATTGCGTTCCCACTCGTTGAGGTAGAAGGCCTGTGTGGTATGTGGGGTATCCGGGAAGAAGAGCCACCCGTAGAGGGCCACTGGAACCGCTAGCAGGAAATCGAAGATGAAAAGCCAGCGCCATGCGGGCATGCCACCTTTCCCATACATACCGCTGAACAGTGCACTCTGCAGGTAGCCAGAGAACATTTGGCCCAAAACTCCAGACATGACGAATAAAGCGCTACGACGTGCCAGCTCAGACTTTCGGTACCAGCATCCAAGCACATACTGAACGCCTGGCCAAGCAGAAGATTCGAAGAGACCAATGCAAAACCGGAGCGCGTAAAATTGGGTTGCTGTATGGGCCTTGAAGAAGAAGAGGACGAAGAAAGACCAGATCATCAGACAGAGAGGTAACCAGATCCTGGGTCTGACGACAGTAATGATAAGATTGGCGAAGGGGCCGCCAATGATAGTGCCGATCGCAAAGTACGTGTTCATCCAGCTGAGCTCGTTGCCCGGACCAAAGCCCAGGTCTTCCTTCATGCCTGAAACGTATGCGTTCGAGATGTTGTTCTGGTCAAGCTGCTTGATAAAAAAACAAAGACAGCTGAAGCTCAACAAAAACCAGTCGAGCTCAAAGATAAGTTTCTTCTCTGCGGCTGAGGTCCCTGGCTCATGCCAGTGAAACCAGCCAGCCTGTGTCGAAGAGTTTGTAGTTGCTTCGTGTTTGCTTCCGGCCGTGCTTGAATGCTCTGCAAGTTGCACTTCGACTGCATCGATATTCTTGCTGCTGGATTGCACATGGTCATAAGAAGCCGGAGATGGTGCTATCGGCTGTGCGTGGTCACTCGTTGCACCCTCCGTCGAATACTGTGGGGAGTGGTGAGCCATATCGGCGGTAGCGTGACAAGCCTCGGAGGATCTTGATTGAGGAAACTTCAGATGTGAGTAGCGTCAAGTTGCAACTGGCAATCGTACAATTGTAATATACAGTTGAGCTACACGCGGTGGCACACCAAGCCCAGCACGCCATTAATCCTCAGAGGATCGCCATCCACACTTCTGCCGCCACGCGACGCCGGATGTGTGCATGTGTCGGCGTTTGCTGCGCTCTCAGAGTTTTAGCGGGTATATCGAGCTTATCTGGAGCGGTGTGGGGCCGACAAAAATTGCTGCATGGGGCTAAAGCCGGTAGGCCTGCCCGCCTGCACATCGCTGTGCTGGGTTGCCGGTAGCAGCGGTCGAAGCTACAAACTGTAGCCTTGAGCTTGAGACTTGAACAGCACAAAGTAACAGCCCAGAACGCTCTTTGTCATGGCAGCTTTTGTCGAAATCAACGGCGCAAGCCTCGCATACGCGATCTCGGATTGCGATGACACAAAGCCGCTCCTCATCACTCTGCACGGAGGTCGAGGTTTTGGTAGGCGGTGCCACCTCCCTCGCGGCCAAGACTGATTTTACTCGACAGGAAGCCATGAGAGCGACCACAAGGCGTATCTGCCTTTGAAAGACAAATACAGGGTTCTTTCGTTTGACTACAGAGGCCACGGACAGAGCTCCAGGACAGGCCCGTACACTTTCAAACAGCTTGTAGATGACATCGAAGCTGTACGGATTCGCTTCACTGGTGTGCACGATAAGTTCGTGCTGTGCGGCGGAAGCTTTGGAGGCAAGTCATTACTTGCTCACTATAACATTGACGCTGACAAGCAAAGGCTACCTTGCTCAACAATACGCCATAACATATCCTGAGAAGTTGTCGCATCTGATTCTTCGTGGAACCGCTCCATCGCATCATCGTCAGTGTCTCTTAGCCAATGAAAAAATCTGCGCTAAAACCATCTTAGACGAGACAGAGGCTATCCAAGTTCTCGAACAACGCCTACACAAAGCCCCCAGCCTTTCGACTAAGCAGTTGAAGGACAAGATTTTTGGGTCTTTCGAAAGTGATGCGGAGTTTCAGTTGGTCATGCACGCAGCTGCACCTCTCTATAGCGAGTCATTTGATCCAGACGCAGCTCTGAAGAAAAACTTGAACACTGTATATTTTGCAGAGTCCCATAGTAGGTCATTACATCTCGGCTCCACACGCACTAACGCGATTAGATGAGCTATACTCTGAGGCCGAAAAGTACTTTGACTATCGTGAGCTGTTGGGTAAGATCCAGGCAAAGACTCTGATCGTAGTCGGCAGCGAAGACTGGATATGCCCACCATCGCAGTCTCGGATCATAGCAGCCGGCATATCCGGTGCTCGACTGGAGATCTTCTCAGGAGCAAATCACAGTGTCCATATCGAAAAGAATCGCGAGGTCATTGCATTGGTGCGAGAGTGGATAGCTTCCGCTTGAAACATCTTTCAAAGAAAGCCAAAGTCATAGCCATTCGCACAGCTCCACAATGTTACTTGCTCAGTGGCGCCCTCGGTGCCTGCTCCAGAGCTGGGCAATGCAGTACACGATGCTGAAGAGTCGTCCCAGTCGCACAATGTCAGATAACAGCTACTCGGGCTTAGTGACTTTGCAACAATCCGAAATAGCTCATCCCTTAGCCTCTGCAACTCGGCACGGATTGTTGATGACAAGGCAGCTGGATCCGGGTAGTCCATGTTTATAACTTGGGCGCCAGCATATGTTTCATAACTCGCCACCACGCTCAGAAAACCTGTGACAACAGTTGCAGTTTGATGTGCGTGCAGCCAACTCTCGGGAAAGGCACGCAGTATGTCGATGCAATGCGTCAGCTCTGACTTGGCGTTGAAATCGCAAGACTGGGCCATGAAACAGTGGATCAAGACCAAGCAAGCTGGTATCAAGCGATTGAGGGTGATATAGTTGAGTGGCAGCTGCTTGTTCTCTAACAAGATGTGATTGTATCTGAAGTACTTCTTAGTGTACTCAACAAGCTCTCCCGCTGAAGTTTTCTTCGAATGGCTGTTGAAATGGCACGGATAGTAAAGGATGATGAGGAGATTGTAGTAGCGAGCATTGAGCCAAGTGATGGTGCTGTGTATTGGTATGTTGTCTGCTTCTGGGAGACACACGAGACAGCCCAAGCTGTACCAGTCATCGATGGCCGCGCGCAGCTTTCTTGAAGTGGCCGCACGATCCGCATTCGTCATTTGGCTGATGTCGAAGTCTTTCTTGGTGTGAATGGAGGTCATTATTTGATACTCCAACTGACGCAGCTGTACGATATGGCGATTCAACTGCAGGACAGACGCGTGCTCTATTCGTTCAGACGACGCGAACTCTTCTACTGTGACTGCTGGTTGAGGGATGTTCATATTCTCATCAATAAGCCCCGCTCGATGACCCACAGATACTGCGAGCATTCGGTCCAGCACAAAAATGCTCCAGAAAAGACGATGTCGGAGTTCGTCATGGCGAGGGCTAAGTCCCTCGACGAAAGTGTTCGTTCGTGATAGACCCAACGCTACAGCTTGTTGAGTAAGGATCCCGACGATTGACCATGTTGAGACGCCCTCAGGGTCGAAAAGAGAATACAGAGACAGCAGAGTAAGGATCTGCAGACCTTTCTCGCTGGGTGATAGAAGGCATCGGCTTAAGATCCGGGAATAGGGAACAATCATCGTGGGTTGGTCGTAAGCAGCGAGCTTCCCAGCTCGTGCTAGTGTAGTACTGCCAATCGCGAGAACGAGCCCAAGGATCTGGTCGGAATTAGCATCTCTGCACACGCAGCATTGTATAACTTGCAATGGAGTCAGGGTTGTCCTCAGCCCATAGATTCAAATATGCGGAGGCTTTCGCATCCCGCAGTATCTCCCGTCTGTCAAGGAAAGGGTACGCTCGGTGTACATGGCGAAAGTATGCATGCACGTAAGACAAGTAGGTACCGTCAAAAGTGCTGGCCGTGACTTCATTCTGTGCCTGCCGTCCAGCGTTGTGAGGGCTCGAAACCTGCGCCGTATCGTGATTAGATCCATCGGGGGATATTGTAGACCTGATGACAATAGTATCAGGGCTTTCGAGTTGGTCGGCATTGTCTTGTACGACGGCGAGGCTGCACACATGGCCCCCTTGAACGCAAAGTTCACATTCTGGTAGTGTCTTGCTGCATTTCTTCTTCATTCGACGGCATCGACTGCAAGCCTGGGTGTGAGCTTCCGCGTGTAGGTAGTGCTCTGTACTAGTAGTGTTGGCTGAATGGGTGGTTGTCTTCGCAACGCGAAATCGATGCGTGTGGGACTTCATTTGGCAAGCGCTGACGTCATCACAACTAAGAATTGAAAAGAGCCTTCCAGGTGCCGGGTGCGATCATGGTATCCAAGTTCAGAATTGATCGAAGTAAAAATTGTAAGCAAAGCATTTGCGGCAGCGAAGCATTGTCTCGAGGATGCGCAACTCGCGACGCGCCAGTTCACGTGAAATCGCGCCATCCAGAAGCCCGCTTTTGTAATCTCAGGCGCGCGGTGCCCGCTGACTCGTTCGCTCTGCAGCCGATTGAAATTGTCATTTTAAGCCTAGTCACTTCTCAGCGCCGATAGTGAGCCCGCCGAGCTCCACCATACTATGGTAGAGCGAACAGGTAGAGAATAGAAACGAAGAACACTTGAATAATGCTGCATCTTCTCCCAAAATCTCTGTTTTGCATTGCCAACACCTGTTTGCTTAGCACCAGGGGTCAGGGCCATTAGATACTACCAAAATGGCAGTTAATACTCCCGACGTTGAGATCTCCATTGGTAAGTCATGCGATTCATCAAAATAGTGGCCAACTGACGCCTTCCTAGACCGAGGTGGCACATTCACGGACGTACTTGTACAGATCAAGGACCGGGAGGAGTTTATTTTCAAGCTCCTATCCGTCGATCCTGCAAACTACAGAGACGCCCCGGTGAGTACTTCGTGGTTAGATGTCATGATGGAGGGTTTGTTGACCACATGGCAGACGGAGGCAGTGCGACGAGCACTTGAAATCGTAGAAGGAAGACCGATTCCGCGTTCAGAGAAGCTCAACGCCTCAAGACTCAAATCTTGCAGGATCGGCACCACCATCGCTACTAACGCTCTGCTGGAAAGCAAAGGTGAGAAGTTTGCTTTCCTCACAACCAAAGGCTTCAAGGATGTCTGCACAATTGGCGACCAGACAAGGCCGAAACTTTTTGATTTGAACATCAAAAAGGCAAAAGCTCTCCACGATGTATCAATCGAGATTGACGAACGTGTCACTGTCGAAGACTACGATCTCAACCCGTTCCCTCTTGATAATGCCCGAGATCTCCAAGATTCTGCTCTGGTTCGGACTGCCAGCGGCGAGATCGTTCGTGTGCTGAAAGCACTTGACCTCGAAGAAGTCAAGAGAGTTCTTCATGACCTCAAACAGAAATGCTACACTTCGCTAGCCGTATCTTTTATGCACTCATACATTTTCCCTGACCACGAACTCAAAGTTGCAGAGTTGGCGCGAGCGATGGGGTTTGGCTATGTTGTGTCATCTGCCCTCAACAGCCCTGTCATCAAGCTGCTTCGTAGAAGCAATAGCGCCTCTACAGAAGCTTACCTTGGCCCGATTATCCAATCATACGTGGCAAACTTTCAGGCTGGCTTCGACGTGCTACCAGAACGTGTCGATTTCATCTGCTCCGACGGGTCACTCAGAAGCGCGGAAAGGTTTGGTGGTAACGATGCGCTGCTAAGCGGTCCAGCTGGCGGCGTCGTTGGAATCGCACAGTCTTGTTTTGACGACGCCGATCAGGCGCCTATCATTGGATTCGATATGGGCGGTACTAGTACCGACGTATCTCGTTACGATGGGAAATATGATTATCTGACCGAGAGCACAATTGCGGGTCGCAAAATCTCCACACCGATGCTGAACATCGCCACCGTTGCGGCTGGAGGAGGCTCCAGGTTGTTTGCGAGAAACGGACTGTTCGTAGTAGGGCCTGAGAGCGCTGGTGCACATCCAGGGCCTGCGTGTTATAGAAAGGGTGGCCCTCTCACGGTCACCGATGCCAATCTCTTCTTGGGTCGTCTTGTCGCCGAGGAATTTCCATCGATCTTCGGAGAGGATGCCAATCAGCCACTGGATATCGAAGTTACCAAGCAGAAATTCCAGGCTCTTGCGGCAGATGTTATCGCGCAGACTGGACAAGAGATGAGTCCCGAACAAGTTGCACTGGGCTTTTTGGATGTCGCAAACGAGACGATGAGCAGGCCAATCCGAAATGCGACAGAAGCAAGAGGTTTCTCACCTGATAAACACAATCTTGTTAGCTTCGGCGGTGCAGGTGGTCAGCATGCATGCGCGATTGCAGACAAGCTCGGAATTACGCGTGTGTTGATCCACAAGTACTCATCGATCTTGTCGGCGTATGGACTGTCGCAAGCCGTGCTCCAGGCACAATCGTTCGCTCCATACACAGGGTCTTTCAGCCGAGCAGCGCTGCCACAAATCCGTGCACAACTGGACAGCGTACGCACCAAGGTGGAAGCGGACCTTGTTGCACAAGGGGCAAGTCCAGACAACATCGTCTTCGAAGAGTCATTGAGCTTGAGGTATAAAGGAACCGACACCAATCTTTCAGTACTGAAGCCGATAGATGAGGACTACGGTAGTGCTTTTGAGGCCATGCATTTGCGAGAGTTTGCATTTAAGCTCGATCGAGAAGCAGTGGTTGACTCTGTACATGTCCGCGGAATAGCCAGATCAGCAGCGTTGTCAGACTCTGCAGGTCTCATCTCTCACCTGAGGGATATCAGAGCGAGACCACTTAATCGCCAGCACGACAAGACCCAGAAGGTGTATATTAGGGGGGGCTGGACAGATACTGGTGTGTTCAGGTTGACCGATCTAAAAGAACGCGACTGCGTCCACGGACCCGCGTTGTTGATAGATAACACGCAGACCATTTTGGTGGAGCCTGAGTTCGTGGCTTACATCTTGAGCAACCACGTCGTCCTTGAAAAGGGGCAAGCAACTTCAACAGCTCTCGCAGTCACTGAAGACAAAGTGGAGCCCGTACAGCTCTCTGTCTTTTCCCATCGATTCATGTCTATCGCCGAGCAGATGGGTAATACACTACAACGTACCTCAATTTCCACCAGCATCAAAGAACGACTAGACTTCTCCTGTGCCATATTCTCGCCCAACGGAAAGCTTGTTGCAAACGCTCCGCACATACCCCTCCATCTTGGCAGCATGCAGTACGCCATACAATGTCAGCATGAGATATGGAAGGGCAAGCTACAGCCTGGCGACTCTATATTGACAAATCACCCCGAGCTTGGTGGCACACATCTACCAGATCTCACAGTTGTCACCCCAGTTTTTGTCGACGGTGTCATTGCTTTTTATGTTGCTTCGCGAGGCCATCACACGGACAGTAAGTTTTGAGTACTACTTACTAGGCTCTCGCTAACAAAAACATGCAGTTGGTGGGAAAGGCATCACCGCCATGATGCCTACATCAAAAGAGCTATGGGAAGAAGGTGTTCTTGTGCGCTCGATGAAAATTGTGTCTTTAGGACAGTTCCTGGAGCAAGACGTGCGATACGCCTTCTTGAGAGCAGGAAAGTTTCCTGGGTGCAGTCCTACTCGCCGACTAAATGACAACATCTCCGATGTCAAAGCGCAGATCTCGGCCAATCAGCAAGGTCTTCTGCTTTTACAAAAGCTGTCTGGGCAGTTCACCCTGCCTGTGATTCACAAGTACAGTAAGTTGTACAAAACTCTTGATTATTGAAAGACATACTGAACGTCTCCAGTGCACGCCATCCAGGACAATGCACAGGTGGCGGTTCGAAAGTTTCTGCAACAGACACTGCGAGACCGTCCAGAGCCTTTGACTGCTATCGACCATTTTGATGACGGTACTAAGCTGCAAGTGAAGATTATCATTGCTGAAGACGGTAGTGCTGTGTATGACTTCGAAGGCACCGGTCCGCAGATGTGGGGCAACTACAACTGCCCCATCTCTATCACACAATCAGCCGCCATCTACACCATGCGCTGCCTCATCGACATCGACATCCCCTTGAACGAAGGATGTCTGACGCCTATCACAATAAAGGTGCCCAAGGGATCCGTGCTGAATCCTGGTCCTAATGTTGCGATCTGCGGAAGCACACTTGCCAGCCAACGGGTTATCGACGTTATCTTGCGGGCGTACGGAAAGTGTGCAGCATTTGCTGGATGTGCAAACAGCTTCGGCTGGGGTATGGGAGGTAAAGATCCAGTGACCAGCAAGATCGAGCCGGGCTTCAACTATGGTGAGACTGTGGGCGGAGGCTCGGGTGCTGGTCCGGGTTGGCACGGCGAGCACGCTGTTCAGGTACATTCGACCAACACCAAGATCACCGATGCCGAAGTCGTTGAGAAACGCACACCAGTGCTGGTGACGAAGCATGAGATTGCTCATGGCACCGGTGGTCGTGGAGAGTTCTACGGTGGTAATGGTAGTACTCGAGAGGTAGAAGCCCGTATACCACTGCGGTTCAGCATCCTCAGTGACCGTCGTGTTTTTGCACCGTACGGCATGAACGGAGGCGAGCCCGGCAAGGTTGGCAGGAATTTCGCATTCAGGTGGAATGATGAACGCACGATATTAGAGAAGATCTCGCTTGGAGGGAAAGCAGAATTGCTGCTTCAGCCTGGAGAGCGGTTGCAAGTCAATTCGCCAGCAGGTGGGGGTTGGGGAACACCGAAAGAATCAGAGGTAGAACAGGTACCGAACGGGCGTGTTTAAGGTATTGATAGACCTGTCTGAGTCCTCAGAACAAGCAAATATTTCCAAAAAGGCAGTCTCTGACCTACAAACACTACCTCACCACTCCAGCAAGCTTCTTCCGTCAATATCGTTCGCGGATCTTACTCATGGACATCTCGAGGACATGGGCCAAATCTTCCTTCATTTGCTGTGGGATGCACAAGGCTGATATGTATATGAAGCACCGAGTACATTCTTAAACAGTCAAAAATCTTTATGCTTTTAAATAACAGCTTACTCTCCATCTTCCCAAAGGTGCTGGGACCGAATCAAACCCGCTCGAATTGAAAATAACAGATTTCAAAACCTTTTTCACAAGTTGTATGAATATAGCTTAGCCTTACAATTAATCAACGTCGGAACTGGCTTACCTGCTGGGACGTCTTCCCGATGCTGCCATGTGTTGTGTACGCTGCTGTTGCTATCGTGAAGCTATATCGAAAGAAGCTAATGTCGCAGCTCGCCAAGTCAGGGGCTCCTTCCTCTTTGTCCTCATCCCTCACAACAACAATGACAATCACAACAATTGTGAACCCGCTCGAGCCCACCCATGAACGTCAACTGGACGTTTATTGTTGTCGGTTGCTCAGCCAAAGGAAGCAATGTAGCCGCTCAGTGAAGATGCGAACCATCACACAAGGCAGCGCCCGCCAAGACCGCCACCCCGCGCGGGGAAGGCTTGACGCATCCACTATTCTTCCTTACGCGTCAACTTGGCAACGATCCTCGCGGTCATCGGGTAAATGTAACCCTCAAGAACACGATACTTGTTACGAAGTTTCCCCGCCTGCAAGCGTGATGGCAGGGCTGGGTGGTATTACCCCGAACCCATGCAATTTCACGCTGATCACGGTATGATTGAGGAAAGGCAACCGGGAGCAAGTTTTGGTTCGAGCGACACAATGCGGTATGCATCCTGCAAGGTACTTGTTCAAAAGGCAGGCGCCGACCGTCATTCTCTAGGATGGCTCGCATTGTTCACACGATGTCCTTCTTATCAAAGTGTGGGACGACCCTGGTAGGGCTGCTAATGCTGTCAAACATCCCGCTGTCAGAAGCACTGGCAACCATGCAATCACGTACGGGAGCTGAAGGACGTGAGCGCGTCAGTCTAAACGACGAATGGCGCTTCCAACGTTTCGTCGATAATCCAGATGGTCTCACTTACGACTCACTGAAGCCTTGGATCCTTCCTGCAGCGAACGACTACCTCAGCGGAGCAAAGCACGATCGACCTTCAGAGCCTGGACCAGGCAGCAACGTCACATATGTGCAACCCAGTTTTGACGATGCTGCTTGGGAAGCCATCAGCCTTCCCCACGATTGGGCTGCCAGTGGGAATTTTGACTTCTCTGAGGATGTGTCCGGTGGAACAGGACGTTTGCCTTTTACTGGCATTGGCTGGTACCGCAAATCGCTGGCCATCGATGCAAGTATCGTCGATTCTGGCAAATCTATCTTCCTTGACATCGATGGCGCTATGGCATATGCCACTGCGTGGCTCAATGGACAGCTCGTGGGGGGCTGGCCTTACCCGTACAACTCTTTCCGCCTCGACCTCACGCCATACGCCAAGGCTGGAGAGAACACCTTGGCGATCAGAGTGGACAACGCACTGGAAAGCGCGAGATGGTATCCAGGAGCTGGTATTTATCGCAACACATGGCTGGTCACTGCTCACCCAATACACGTTGGCTACCACGGCAGCTACATCACCACCCCAAGTGTGTCTACGGAGCAGGCTTCAGTCAACCTAAAGATCGAGGTGGAGAACAAGGGTAACGCAAGCCAGGCCGTGCAAGTCAGCACTGATATCTTTGAACTCGATTCAGCATCGAGAAAGCCAACCGGTGATGCAGTGGCAAATTTTGCGGTATCGACAGTCACCATATCTGGCAGCTCTAGGCAGTCTATCAATAGCTCGGCTACGGTCGCCAATCCCAAACTTTGGGGCCCGGCACCCAAACAGACGCCACACGAGTATGTCGCAATTACCACAATCTCTAAGAACGGAACTGCCTTGGACACGTACGAGACCCCATTTGGCATTCGTACTGTTGAATACGATCCGAATCAAGGCATCCTGATCAACGGCGAGCATGTTCCAGTCTATGGATCCTGCAACCACCATGACCTTGGGTCGTTGGGTGCAGCTTTCAACTACCGTGCGGCTGAACGCCAAATAGAGATGCTGCAAGAGATGGGAAATAACGCTTTGAGAACTTCGCACAACCCACCCGCACCAGAGTGGCTCGAGCTGGCTGATCGAATGGGGCTCATGGTTATGGACGAGATCTTCGATACCTGGAACTACGCAAAGGTCGATAATGACTTTCATCTCCTCTTCCCAGAATGGTCAGAGGCTGATCTGCGCACATTCATTCGCCGTGACCGCAATCACCCCTCTATCATCTCGTGGAGCATTGGTAACGAACTTGCGGAGCAGTCCAACTCCACCGGTACTGCCACCGCTAAGCGACTGCAAGACATTGTACACGAAGAAGATCCAACCAAGCAAGTTACTGTGGGTATGAATAACGCTGGTCCAAACACTGGTCTTGCCGCTGAGATCGATATCATTGGCCTCAACTACCAGGGTGAAGGCAAGGGCAACGCCGCCTCTGGTTCCTTCGCTGCTTTCCACAGCAAATTTCCTGATAAGATGATCTGGAGCACGGAGTCCGCATCTACAGTCAGCTCACGCGGAACCTACTTGTTTCCTGTCACATCTAAAAAGAGCGCCATTGTCGGTGGAGCACCGGGTGAGGGAGGTGATCCTGTTAACAACTTTGTAAGCTCGTATGAGCTTTATGCCCCGGAATGGGCTGCCTCCCCAGACAAGGTCTTTGAACAGCAAGATCGAAACCCATACGTAGCTGGTGAGTTCGTCTGGACTGGCTGGGACTACATTGGCGAGCCTACCCCATACGACAACTCTAGCCGTAGCTCCTATTTTGGCATTATTGGTATGTTGTCACTGTCGCTTTGCATTGGCTTTATGTCTGCTAATGATATTAGATCTTGCTGGTTTCAAGAAAGATCGCTTTTACCTCTATCAAGCACGCTGGCGTCCCGACCTCGCGATGGCTCACATCCTGCCCCATTGGACGTGGCCCGATCGTGAAGGTCAGGTCACGCCAGTGCATGTGTTCACTTCTGGCGATGAAGCTGAGCTTTTTGTCAACGGCAAGTCAGCTGGTCGTCAGAAGCGTGGACAGTACGACTACCGTCTACGCTGGGATAACGTCACCTACAATCCCGGCGAAATCAGTGTTAAGGCATGGAAGAACGGTGAGGAATGGGCGACTGCTTCACATCGCACGGTTGGCGCGGCCGCGGCGCTCAACGTGACCGCTGATCGCACAACTATTGACGGTGACGGAAAGGACCTTTCGTTCGTATCGGTCGCTGTGGTTGATGAGAAGGGTGACACCGTCCCATACGCTGACAACGAGATTACCTTCTCGGTCGCATCCGGGCCTGGCGAGATCGTTACAACCGATAACGGCGACCCCAGAGACGGCACGCCGTTCCCATCAAAGACCCGCAAGGCTTTCAGTGGCCTCGCCCTTGCCATTGTCAAAGCCCATGATGGTGCTGCTGGAGAAATCGTCATTGAAGCTAAGGCAGATGGTCTGACTGTAGGCCAAGTTGTGGTCACAGCAACCTAGTTGACGCAACAAGTACATTTGACAATGTCCCGAACACTGTATCCGTGATGATTAACAATATACTAACCTCACACTCCTGGTGTATATACCCACTTCATTTTTATTCTCAACCTCTTTCCACCTTTTCAGAGTCACCTGTCGTGCCATTTTGCTGAGTTTTCTTGTGACAATGCGGCTCTCTCGCTTCTACTGCTTATCTATCTCGCCCTCATCACGAAGCCTCGCAATCTGGTCCGAGTTCCAAGTCGATCTTTTGCCACGTCAGTGGCGCATAGATGTTTGTATCGAGGCGCGAGATCATGTGACCATCGGCTCCCGTAATCCCAACATCACACTCAAAGCCAAGCTAGTGGACACTATGCACAGCAGGATCGAGCTCACTGCATATGCTGTCCGTGCTATCATCTCAGTGCATTCTGTGCAGCCCTCAGTCGGTGTTCTCTGCCTTGAGTTCTGCTATCGCTCCTTCAATAAGCCTCTTGTCTAAGGGCCATACGGCACGATCAGTGCATCGTGAGACTAGAATTCTGTTATCTGCATCGCAGACTTCCTGCCAGATTCTGCGTCGGATCTTAGATTCATACGAGCAATACTCACAGGCTGGACTCCGCACTTGGTGCAGGGTTTGAACGAAGTCTGCCTGGGGAAGATATGGGTTGTAAATATAGCTTAGAAGCAATCAGTACCTCCGTAGTAGCCGGGGCAGAGATTGTGGTCGCAGTCCTCGATGTTTACCTCCTAAGCGATGCCACCCGCTAAACATTGAGCTGCACACAGAGATGGCGACGCGTCGCCGTCAGTGTCAGAGTCACTGCTTCCATTCGTTCGCCAGCGCACAAGGATGATGGCTATGGACATCAGGCACGTTGGTTGCTCGTCATTGTCTGGTAGTTCGCCATATTTGTAATTTGAAGAAGTCACACGACCAGAACCAACGCCATCCACGCCGCCTCGATCAACGATAGTGTCAACATAGATCCCGCACTTCCTAGTTTCGTGGTGTTCTGATGGGTCGCCGTACTGAGGGCAGCCATCTTCATCATATAACGTGTTTTACAAGCGAGTCGTCAATACAAGCGAGTCGTCAGCCCCACCAACTTTGATCAACCACCTTAAGTCTTTTCATCATGCCTCAACGCTATGCCCCTCAAGTACTATCAAATGAAGCTGATGTTTAGCTTGCTATTAATTCTATTGTTTCAAAGCAGATTCAGTCTGAAAGCCGCGCTGCTCTAGCCTTTAACGTCCCTCGTATGACAATGCGCGACCGACGCGCTGGGAAGCCTGCCCGACGCGATTGCCAGCCCAACTCAAAGAAGCTTACCCAGCTAGAAGAGGAGGTGATTGTTAAATACATACTTGATCTAGATCTACGTGGATTTGCGCCTACGTACGCAGCTGTACGTGATATGGCTAATAGACTGCTGGCTGCACGCAGTGCTAGTCAGGTTGGCGTCCACTGGCCGCGCAACTTTGTTAAGCGTACAGAGAGTCTTACAACGCGTTTCAACCGAGCTTATGACAGGCAGAGAGCTCTATGCGAGGATCCTGTCCTTATCCAAGGCTGGTTTGAGCTTGTAGAGCAGACAAAGGCCAAGTACGGCATCTGCGACGAAGACGTCTACAACTTTGACGAGGCTGGCTTTATGATGGGCAAGATCACAACGCAGCTTGTTGTGACAGGATCAGAGAGAAGAGGCAGGCCAAAGACTGTTCAGCCTGGCGACCGTGAGTGGGTGACAGTAATAGCAGCTATCAACGCTGCTGGCTGGTCAGTCCCACCGTTCCTAATCTTTGCTGGCAAGTACCATCTCTCTGCCTGGTATGAGGAGACAGAGATCCCACGCAACTGGGCAATTGCAGTTAGCGACAATGGCTGGACAAATAACGAGCTTGGGGTAGAGTGGCTGAAGCACTTTAACGCTCACACTCAGGCTCGTGTAGTGGGAGCGCGGCGCCTACTTATCCTTGACGGCCACGAGAGCCACCACTCTCTTGGATTCCAGGAGCTCTGCAAGGAGCACAACATCTACACGCTCTGTATGCCACCTCACTCCTCTCACCTACTCCAGCCCCTTGACGTTGGCTGCTTCTCGCCGTTAAAGCGCGCCTATAGTCGTGAGGTAGAGAGCCTGATGCGCAACCACATCAACCACATCACCAAGCTTGAGTTTCTGCCTGCGTTTAAGGCAGCCTTTAATCGATCGTTTACGCCAGTCAATATCTGCTCAGCCTTCCGGGGAGCAGGTCTAGTACCTTATCAGCCAGAGGCTGTCCTCTCAAAGCTAGACGTACAGCTACGTACACCTACTCCACCAGCGGCTCTCACAGAGGCTCTCACAGAGGCTCGTACTCCAAGCAACGCCCGCGAGCTTGAGGCTCAATCAAGCCTAATTCGTGAGCGCATACGCCAGCACAAGAGCTCGTCACCAGCTTCTATAATTGAGAAGATAGACCAGCTTAAGAAAGGAGCTGAGATGATGATCCTCTCAGCTGAGCTGATGAAGGAAAGGATTGCTAGCCTTGAGAGGGCTAACAAAGCAGCGTCAAAGCGTAGGGAGCGCAAGAAGAAGCGTATACAGAAGCAAGGAGTGTTAAAAAAGGGGACTGGAGAGGATATACTTGCTCAACGTGAGGCAGATCAGCAGCTTGCTCGTGAGGAGCGTCATGGAGGAGAGCGATCAGGCCTTAGCCGCCAGGCTCTGGCGCGCTGTAAGACGTGTAGGGAGACTGTGCACAACTCACGTACATGCAAGAAAGAGGCTGTAGCTACTGCTTAATCTACTCTATTAATTTCTAGATACTTTACTATTGCGTTGTTAAGATATACGCGTTAAGAGGTGCACAGAGTTGGTGGGGCTGACGACTCGCTTGTATTGACGACTCGCTTGTAAAACACGTTACAGTCGGGTGCCAAAAGTCTGTTCGCACGGGCGCACGAGCCACTACACCAACATTGCGAGCTCAACTTTGAAGTAGAATAACCCCACACAACGTAGACAAATTTAGACAATTCAAGTAATAAATAAATCGCAATACACTTAATATCAAGTCTGATATCACTTTGCTTGTCTTACAGCGTCTAGGCGTCGTGGCATTGACGTAATCAGTCGGCGGATAAGTGAGTCGGGTATTGCAGCCCATGCCTCGTGCAAACCCAATTCAAATGCATCCCAGTTAGCTTGAGAGCCGCTTATATAGTCAAACTCGGGGTGAAGCTTATGAAGCTTCTGCTTGAGCGCCCACCAGAGGTGTTCAATTGGGTTAAGGTCTGGAGAATATGGTGGCCAGTCAACTGTGGCAACCCCGTGAATCTCTAACCATTCCGTACAGGCACGCGCAGTATGGATAAGTACATTATCCTGCATAAACCACTCGCCGGGCCTGTAGTAGGGCAGGAGCCCTTCTTCCAATGCCCACAGGTAGCTTTGAGCCGTATACCCACGCCGTGCAGCTGCCTCGCCCCTAGTCATAATCACTAGAGGACTACGCCAAACTCGACCCCCCGGAGTCAACGATATCGACGCCCACACCATACGAGCAGGTTGGCGAGCAGTATTCACCTCCTCCACCATCTCGTGAGACCATTTCTCCCCTGGTAATCGCCATACCCATGTGGTGTTGTGGCCAGATCCACGAGCAACGCTGCACTCGTCGCTAAACCTAAAGACTTGCCTGCCCCAGTTGAACCCCTGCCACGCATGAGCAAGAGCTAGACGAGATTTAGCTGTAAGCGTACTGATTTTTGGTCTACGCTTTGCTCTGAACTTGCGTAGGCCTTCATTGGCTAAGGCGCGTTGAACAGTACGACGTGATACTCGTGGGTGGGTGGCCCCGACGTCTCGTAGGCCGGCTTCCTCCATGAGCTTGGAGTACTCTATTTGAGGGTTTTTGCGAGCACAACGTCGTAGCCGGCGATGATCTCTACTAGTCAAAATAGGTGGTCGGCCTGTTCTTGCTTGCGACGTGGTGCTGGAGGTGGCTTTCCATCGAGCAACTGTTTTCTGCACGCAGCGTTGGGTGCAGGAAAGTGCTTCTGCAACTTTAGACGTTGACACACCAGCTTCAACCTGCGCTAAGCAATAGACTCGCTGCGCCTCTGATAATTCACCCCCGCGCATACGATTGCCCGAAATTTCAGTGCTAAAAGACCTCATCTGGATGGAGTATTATAGTGTTAAAGAAGGTGCTGCTCTAGAGGATTGTGGGGTAGTTATGGCCCGTGCGTTTCGGGCGAACAGACTTTTGGCTAAGTACTGTAATTCGACCCAGGGTAACGTGCGGATAGAACAAAGATTACAGCTGCAAAGTGCAGTTTGGCGGTCGAGTCGAGAAACCCACTGATCTGTTGTTTAATGGCGACGTAAAGTTTCAAGAATGAGAAAAAAGCAGTCTGCATCGTGCTCACTGGTTCTACAGAATCCTCGCCCTGGTCGGTTCGTGCGATTGAAGGCATGATGTCTCGATGCTCTGCATCGCCACTTTTACCGAAGAGAGGAAGGTCAGAGTTCGAAATATATGCGAATCAGATCATGGTCACTTGCTGGAAGACTGACCTTGTACCTTGAGCGACATGTTTTTAGCAACATCAAGTCTCGACAAAATCGCTGTGTTCCTGGCTGGGGTTGTCTCAATCGAGTCGCTAGCGTTGCGGGGTTGCAGCCGAGGTCGATCTGAGGTCGGGGTTACCGCAACTTCATGAATATGTAGACCTCCCTTGGGGGTTGCTTGTCACAATGCTCAAATCCGCGATAGAAGCTCAGCCAGAGCTTAACATGTCACCCACAGCCTCTTCATCGACCGCTGGCTTCTTCCAAGCGCTACCGGTACTGCCGCCGCAGTACACATCACCTGATACCTCTTCAGCATCGGATAAGGCGAACAGCACTTCCCTAGCAGATGACCGAGTTTTCGCTCGCATTCTGGAGCTCTATCTGCCATCGAACAGGACATCTGTCACTTCGCATCTCCACAGAATCGCACGTTTGGCACTGGACCCACGCATCCTTGCGCATGCCACGGATGCGGAGACTAACCACCCTGTGCTCCGCTCATTAACGACTTTCGGCCAAGAGAACCGTAGTGACCCTCTCTGGACGACATCAGGATGGCAAAGTCTCAAGGAAATTGGATACGCTGAAGGAGTAGTTGCAGTGGCCTACTCGCAGTCACCTGAGTTGACCCATGTTAATAAGCGGGTCTACGAGTTTGGCCTTGGGCATCTTTGGAGTGTGACAGGCACAATGACTGGTTGTCCCATGAGTATGACCGACGGCGCCGCAACATTGCTGTCCATGCACTTGAGAGATGCTGATGGGGATCAGACCGGACGAGTGCGGGTGTTTGAAGAGGCCTATCGCCGCTTGACGAGTCGAGATCCGAAGTATGCGTGGACGAGTGGGCAGTGGATGACAGAGCGAAGCGGAGGCAGCGACGTATCTGGAACTGAGACGCTTGCCACACGGCTGACCGCTGCCGAGATCGCGCGCGACGAAGAGGAGGGCAGGAGTGAGGACGCAGTGGGTATGCCGCTTGGTCCCTGGAAGATCAACGGCTTCAAGTGGTTCAGTAGTGCGACCGACTCGGAGATGGTTGTTCTGCTCGCTCAAACAGAGAGGGGTCTCAGCGCCTTCTGCATGCCTATGCGGCGGCGCAAAGGTAACCGACCCGCCGCAGCCAATATCGTCAATCAGGAAGCACCGCCCGAAACCGAACTCAACGGCATTCGCATCCAGCGGCTAAAAAGTAAGCTCGGCACCAAGTCACTGCCAACTGCTGAACTCGAGCTTGGTGGTGCCCGAGCTTGGCTTATTGGTACAGAAGGACGTGGCGTAGCCGAGATATCCGCTATTCTAAACATTACCCGTCTGTCAACCGCAGCTGGGAGCGTAGCAAACTGGTCCCGTGGACTTGCTATCTGTCGTGCATATAGTCAAGTCCGCAAAGTTCGAGGCGGTCTTCTGCAGGATAATCCAGCGCATCTACGCTGGATGGCGGAAGAGACTGTCAAGTACCATGCCGCAGCTCACTTCACTTTCTTCGGTGTTGCATTGCAAGGCGCGCTCGAGCAGTCGTCCGATGCAGTCGTTGTGAATACAAAAGCGGCGAAACTTGTGCCTGGAGATAGGGGGAATATCTCGTTGCTCCTCAGGCTATTGCTTCCAGTCCTGAAGGCGCAGGTTTCTGTGGCGTCTGTGCACGGACTGCGACAGTGTATGGAATGTCTAGGCGGGGTAGGATACTGCGAGAACAACGAGGACGGCGGCCTGCTGAACATCGCCAAGATCTACCGCGACAATCTTGTAAATCCTATATGGGAAGGGACAGTAAGCGTCATGGCGGAAGATGTTGTGCGCGTGCTCACAGACAAGCGCTTGAGCGACGGCGACATCATTGGCAACGTGCTCGCACCGTGGATATTGAACGTGCTTGCAGGCTGTGATACTGCTCTCAAGGACGAGATCTCGGCGGTCAGGAATCGGCTGGAGGCACTGAAGACACTCATCAATGGTAAAGATAAGGACGAGCTGCTATACAGCGGGCGCGAGATCCTAGATCATCTCGAAGCTATCGTCTCCGAGACGATTCTGCTTTATGATGCTACTGAAAACCCCAGCTTTGTGGCACAGGAGGTTGCAAGACGCTGGGCTCGGTCTAAGTGCCCGAACACATTGGGATCTGATGGTCTGCTTCCTTGGAAGGATGCAGTGAGGATTGACAAAAGCATTTTCTTGGGCACATCGAGTCTCGGAGCAGCAAGACTCGAAAAGTTGTAAATTAGGGAATGTAAGCCACATATACTTGAGAATCTAATGTTTTTGTCCTCGGGTGGTTTAGTTTAGTTTAGTTTAGCCATCCTACTCGGTTTCAGCCGCGTACTGCGCAGCTATGCCCGGAGTGACAGGTCGTGGCAGACAGCGGACGCGGCGCGGATGTTGATCCGCGCCGCCCCACTTCATCCCTCGCGAAGAGGAACCAGCTGCCCCCGAAACCTGCCGTCTTCCATCAACCACTATCTACAATTTGCCGGCCAGCTCATCTCGATAGCGGTTCTACTAAATGTATGCTGTGTTCCTAGGCTCTTAGAGACACTTCGCCTCGTCTGTCGCGTCCGCTGTACCTACAGTCTCCCCCCAACGCTCGGCGTCGTCTGCGTATCTCTGATCCCCATATGCCCAAGGATCTGCGTTTGCTCCATATACTCGAGGGCTTTGGTGGCTAGCTGCGGCGTACTCAGGATTGCCCTGAGGCTGTGTCGTCCGGATAGGTTGGCGAAGATGCGGTTCCGGAGGTCCTTGTGCTTGCTGCAGCGGAGGAGGACGTGAGCGACGGTCTGCCGCCTCTCTCCACAGCTGCAGCCGGGGCTAGTGATGTCCGGAACGTGTCGATTGAAGAGGAAGTCGTTGAGACCAATCTTCTCGGTCCGCGGCTGCACCAGCAGCGCGCTTTCCCTTTTGCTAAGCCTCTCATGGAGCTGCAGCACCTTCTTGGTGGGCGTCGGTGTGTGCCTGTATGTCGCGCGGCCTTTCTTTTCTTCCCTCCACGCGCTGATCCACGCTCTCTCTGCCTGCGTCTTGCACCACCGTCTGAGTGTCGTTTTGAGTGGGTATAGCTGTGCGGGCGGGTCTGCTGGCTGCTGTCTGCGGCCGTTCTCTCTCCATCCGGTGGCTTCCTTGGCAGCCTGGTCGGCGGCCTCGTTTCCGGGTATGCCCACGTGGGCGGGTATCCATCGGACAATCACTGAGCATCCTTTGTCCTGGAGCTCCAGGACCTGTTGCGCGATGTCCGCGAGGATGTACGCGTCTGATCGCCCTTCGGCTTTGGCTATTGACCAGATGGCGGCTTGGTTGTCCGTGTATATGGAAATTTGTTTTCGTTCGCCGTCTCCGTCTGCATACTCCTGCGCGATCTGCAGTGCTAGGCTGATGCCTTGCAGCTCCGCTGCGTATACTGTCGACAGTGTGTCGGATCCCATATGTACGGATAGCGTCTGTTGTGTTAGCGGGCACACTGCTGCGGAGCCGATCTCGCCCTCGATGCCGCTGCCATCTGTATATATGCTAAGGCTCTTGTTTGCTACGCACTCTCGATCATGGCGTTCGCGGGCCCTGTCGGCGTCGCGGTCAATGTAGGTGTCTGGCCCTCGCCGCCACGGCGGTGTGATGAACAGAGGGATAGGCTCTTGCTTGTCGAGATCGCGCACCTGCTTGTTCTTCAGTGCCTCGTAGGCTTTCTGCCACGGGCTTTTATGTGCCCTATAGTTCTTGTCAATGACCACTAGTACCGGTTCGCGTGGCTCGTAGCACGCAGTCTGTGCGATGGTCCTAGACGAAGACAGTTAAGTGACGACGTCCGCGTTGTGCTTCCGGATCTGCTGCTCAACAGGAAGAAGGAATGTCTCTACATCCGGTGCGACCCTTGATGTCGCTCTGTAGGCGCCGCATATGCTTCTTGCTGCTCTTGCTTAGATGCTGCGCAAGGCGTCGACTGTCTTGTGCGTGTAGCCGCGCTTCTTGTCGTTAAGGTTGGCGTTGGACCAGATAGAGCACGCGTACATCATCTGTAGGAGCGCAATAGCTTCGTACAGTCTGCGCATGTCTTGCAGCCGGACGCCCCAGGTGGAGCTGCCCAGGCTGCTCAACGTGTGCACTGTGCGAGTTGCCTTTTGTCTAATCGTCTCTACATGCTCTTTCCACCTCAGCTTGGCATCCAGGGTCAGCCCCAGATACTTGCATGTTGGTGACGGCTTTATCTCTCCCTATTCTGTCTGGATGGACGCGTCGATGTTGATGCGTTTGCGCGATCTTATAAAGTAGGTCAGCTGGAACTTGTCGGGAGCGAAGACCGAGGCGTGTGTGGTTGCCCATCGCTGTGCTTTCTCAAGTGTTGTGCCTAGTATTTCGCACGTTCGTTCTGTGGTTTTGCCCCAAGCGAGGATGGCCACGTCGTCAATGTATCCCGTAGACATGGTATCTGTCTGCTCGTTGCACTGGTCGACCAAATCGGCGTTGTAGAGGATATAGAGCAGAGGGGAGAGGGGCGAGCCCTGCGGAATGCCCGTGTTGATCGCGTAGTCGTTGGACGTATAACCGTCGACCAGAATATGCGTGTGTCTGTCGCTCAAGAAGCTTGCTATCCAGCGCACTGTGTTCTTGTCGACCTTCCGCTTTCGCAGGTTGTGAAGCAGCCGCTTGTGAGATACGTTGTCGAAGGCTCCGGACACGCCCAGCAACAGGAGGCTGGCCACCTGGCCGTCTTTGCCGTTGTTCCACTGTTCGTAGATCTTCGCTGTGACAGCGTGTAGTGCGTGCTCGGTAGATCGATGCTTCCTTCCACCCATGTGGGTCGGTGGTAGCACGTGGTGGGTCTCAACGAGGTAGCTCAGTCTCCGTGCCACTACCGCATCCATGACCTTGCCGATTGTGTTGAGCAGTGCGATGGGCCGGTATGCTTTAGGTACTGCGTAGTTGGCTTTACCAGGTTTGCGCAGGACCGCTGTAATAGAGGCTTGGAACGAGACCGGGCAGTAGCCCAGCCGTAGGCTTTGGTTATAGATTCTCGTCAGGTGGGCTGCAATTAGATCGATGCCGGCTTGCAGCGCTTTGTTTATGATGCCATCCGGCCCTAGAGCCTTAAGGGGCGATGCCGCTTGTATCGCTGTGCGCACCTCCTTCTCCTCAATCAGTAGCATGTTAATCTGGCCGCTGTACGCAGCGTGCTCTATGTCTCCCAAGTCTGCTTCAGGTGGCGTTAGAAAGAAGACGTCTCGAAATAGCTTAGCTTTGTCTGCAGGGTTGATAAGTTCTTCTTGTGTGTCAGGGTGATGTATAGTTGGTATGGATCTGGTGGACTAGTCGTGCCTTGTGCGTGCCTACTTCGCTAGCTTCTATAGCGCGTCTGGCGACTTAGATGCCCGCTCAATACGGTCTCTGTGTGCTTTACGCAGTGCCTTTCTAATCGTCCTCGCTTTGTGATTCCTTGCGGCGCGGTATGCTTCCCACGTCTCTTCTGTGTAGTGTCGGCTGTGTGCTCTCTTCAGTCGTTTTGTCTCAGCGAGCACTGCTCTGCATTCCTCAGTCCATCCCTCGCGTGTATAGGTGGAGGGATGAGTCTCGGGCACTGCTTCGTGTATCGCTTCCTGGATTGCTGCTGTCACCTTAGCCGTGTAGGAGTCAAGCGCTGTGTTTATAAGTAGTCTTCGAAGAGGAGGCAGAGAGCGCCTTAGCGCTTTCGTATACAGTTTCTTGTTTAGTCTTTTCTAGTCTTTCTGCGGCTTCTTCTTAAGACATTGCACTGTAAGATCTAGCGTTGTGCTTATAGGCAGATAATCTAAGTCGTAGTCTAGGCTCCTGTCTACTTTGCTTTTAATAACTTGCTTAATTAGCCCTGTTGTAATAAGACAAAGATTAATTATAGACTGCAATTAGCCTTCCTTGTACGTTACTGTGCCTAGTAGGAGGGTGTTATAGAGCGCAAAGTCCCCTATAATGTCTATTAGGTCTTCTAATTTAGGATTAGTAACCTCCCTGTTTAGTCCTCCCTATAAGGGGTAGTGCAGATTAAAGTTACTAAGTAGCACTTGTTTGTTTATCTAGTAATGCCTTAACGCCTCCTGCACCTGCGGTATTGCACTCTGCCGGTTGTTTAAGGTCTTTGGCGGGTTGTAGACGTTGTAGACGTTGTAGACGATAAGCTGCTCTTAGCTTTGCTAATCGTCTGTTAGGTCTATGTTAATAATAATAATAGAACAAATGTCTCTTGTTCGCTCCTTAAAGCGCCACTTTGTCTAATCTATTCTCTTGTTAATAAAGAAGCAGACCTGTGCTTAGCCTTCCGCGTCTCCTGCTAGGTAGCAAAGGTGGAACCTATCCTTGGCTGGGTGATGAGTGGTAGCGGAGTACGGGTTCCTCCATGGCTCCTGGATGGCGATGATGTCGAAGTCGTAGATCGCCTGATCGCGCAGCAGCGACGCTATGACCATGTCTCTCGACTTCCTTACGTTGTACTGTAGTATGTTTAGTCTGTTGTGTCTATTCATGCGTCGTTGTCGGAGTCGATTTCCATGTGCTGGCTGATGCCGCTCTGTGTCTGCTGCGTACTGCTCCCAGTTGCTTCCATAGCCCTCCGGGTAGGTATGATGTGCCTCTGCGGCCTTTGACTGCCGCTTGCTTGTGTTAAGGGGTTCTGTTGCTCTGCTGAGTCGACGCTTGTGCCTGCGTTAGTCCTCTTCTGTCCTCGTCCAGTCTGTGATCGGTTCCTGGTGATCGGCGCCGGCTGCGTTGATGCAGGGCCCTGGGCCGGTCTGCTCCTTCGGACAGTAGCCGCCGGTGTCTCCAGTGGGATGTTGTTCCTTGGTGTCTCCGCGACTGGGTGGTAGTATGGGCGTACGTTGTATGCAGCCCTTGCTTTTGCCCTCTCCTCCTTCCTGGTAGGGCACTGGTAGCTCCACGCTTCGTGCTCGCCTCGGCAGGCGGCACACTTCCTGGGTATGTTCCGCTCGAGCTTGGTCGGACAGTCCCTGCTCTCGTGTTGTTGCGCGCAGTAGCCACATGCGATTGTTGCCTTGCACTGGGTTCCTATGTGGCCGTAGTGTTGGCACTTGAAGCACTGCTTCACTCGGCACTGCCGCTCATACCGCTCGCACTGGAAGACCTCGCCCTGCCAGATAAGGCCCTCGTCAATGATCTTGTTGGCGTCCTCTGCCTTGCTGAACTCTATGATGACGCTGGAGGCGGCTTTCGTGGGTGCGTTGCGTGTCAGCCACCCGACGTACTTGATCTCTGCCTGTGGGATGAACGGCTTGTTGTCCAGCAGTAGCTGATCCCTCGTCTCCTCAAACCTGTCCATGTCTATTGTGCTGGTGCGCATGCCGTATGCGATGATGCCGTAGGTTGTGATCCGCAAGGTGGCCCTGTTGCCAATGCGGTGGACCCAGTCGTCAGCGAACTGCTTTAGTGCTTCTACTTCTTTGTTGGTCGCCGTTCTGATGCTAAGGTCGCCGCTTCTTAGCTAGTTTAAAGAGAGCACCTTAATGCTGTTAATATTTTCGTTTCCGCTTTGCGCGATGGCGCGCTCTACATGCGCGTTAAGGTTGCGCGGGTTCATCGCCCGCAGGCTGAGCACTGTACTGGGGTCTCTGATGGTCACGACGACTTCACGCTGCGTCTGCATAGGAGCCATTCTGGGAACTTGTGTATTCGCTGTACTTGCTAGCGGTGCGCCCCTCGCCGCCATCGCAGCGTAGCTGAGCACGCCACCAGTCTGTGGTCCTGCGTTTTTGATCTGTCTTGCCATCTGCAGATTGGCCTTACCTACCTCTACCGCCTCCTTGGCTGCAGTCCTAGCTTCCTCTCCGTTCCTTATGTTTTGTTGTACGTTTGTGGCGATTGCGTGGACGGTATCAGCGGTGTTCTTAATGTCGGTCTTGAGTTCCTGCTTGACAGCATCAAGCATTCGCGTGGTGTTGTCGGAGGACGCCTTGGCCTCAGTTTGCAGGATGCTAAGCGCGTCGCACACCGTGCTGAGGTCAGGCGCGTGTTGCACTTTCAGTATAAACGTCAGCGTGCCGTGTATGATGACCTTGACGAGGTCTGCTGGCACAGGCTGGCTTTGCGTGCGATCGATACAGGCCAGCGCGTCCTGAAGGTAGGTGCTGAGGCGTGTAGCGTGCTCGCGGAATGGGGTGGGCCACGTGGGCTGCTGAGACCATGGTGTCGCCATGGCACGTCAGACGCAGTGGGCTGCTGCGGCTGGGTGCTGGCTAGTCAATTGGCGTCAAGAGCGACCGTTTGAGCACGAAAATACGAGTGAATTCCAAAAATCGAGTTCTCGCTATGTGTGGTGTTTTTCGTCCTCGGGTGGTTATAGTTAGCAAATCCTACTGCCGCAAAAACAGAAGCGGTTAAGCGAGGCTTAGTCATCTCCCATCCCAACCGAGCCTTTCCGAAGAACCTATGCCCTCCTGCGACGCTCAACTTGTTTAATCGAACCGTGCTCCATGTGCATCCTCGTCTCACCCAAATCTGCAACTTCTTCTTACTCATAGGCTCGAGTTGCTGTCTCGTCGCACTGACACCAGCACGATCTACGTAAGGCCCGCCTCCCCACCCTACAACTCCGAAGCGGCTGTCAGCCCCATGTTACCGCTGTGGATCTCCACTCATTCTCCGCAAATGGCAAAGCTTCATTCTGAGCCTTGAATAGTACACCACTGCAATTCGTTTCGTTGCAATGGGACTTGCAGGTGAGGAGTCGTGGAAGACAAATCTTCCATCTAATGAAGCGTCCTGGTCTTAGCGTTGTCGTGATACAGCACCACCATCTCGGCACGACTGAAGCCAGTCGACGTCCGTTCGCGTAGCCGGCAAGACAGATTAAGATACAGACCGCCATCGGAACGCCCCATGCTCTCTCGCTTGTCCGACCCAAGCATTTGACGATCAAGCTTTCCACGAGCCTACACCAGACCAATTCGGTAAATATCTCCATCCTTAGAGTAAATCATAACACTAGTCATCGCCAATCACAAGTCTTAGAACCAGCATCGCCATTACAGAAATTCCCGACTTATATAAATAGTTCATTTCAACCGGCACTCCTACACATCTCCGGCGCTGTGCCTGTCTTCCACAACGGAGTGTAAACAGCATGTACGCTACATCAATATTGCAGACCAACTTCGTGGGTGGTATCGGAGGTATAAGTGCATCGCAGTCCAAGAGCACACCTCCAAGACATAAACACTCTCCTCGCCACGCATCGACGACTGTCCACCCTTAAGATGGCGGACCGAACACAGATGGAGCTCATCCCAGGCACAGAGGTCTTGAATAAGGATGGCAAAGCAGAGAAAGCCCTCATCCCACGACCTTCATCGGATCCTCGAGATCCTCTCAACTGGTCGATGCCATGGAAGAGTGAGTACCGCCAGTGACATGACCAGTGCCGACTGACACAACATGCAGTGACAGCATTCGTCAGCCAAGGACTGTTTACCTGGATTTCTGTCACCGGCGCATTGTCCATCGCACCCATGTTCCCTCTGCTAGGCCAGGAGTTTCATCTCAATAACAACCAGCTGGCCATGCTCACGGGCATTACTGTCATCACCCTTGGCTTCGCCAATTTCTTCATTGTACCGCTCAGCAATATTTTTGGGCGGCGAGCAGTCAGCCTGGTTTTCTCCGTACTTATTCTGCTGTCGTGCGTCTGGCAGGCATTAGCTACATCTCATCGAAGTCTCTTGGCTGCACGGGCTATCAATGGTCTAGTCTGCGCAACAAGCGAGACTATTCCCGTACAGATGATCGTTGATGTGTTCTTCCTACACGAGCGCGGACTGTGGACTGGGGTGTATTTGTACGTCCACCGAAAACGATGTACCATTTGTATACCATACTGACGCCGTCCAGCACAAGTTACTTCATGGGCGCCTTCCTAGGCCCTATCATGGCCGGTTCCATCGCCGCACACCACGGCTGGCAGTCCTTCTTCTGGCTCGAGACGGCCCTCTCCGGCGTCTCCATCATCCTGCTCGCCGTCGCGTTCCCAGAGACAAAGTACCACCGCAGCCACAACTCTGCATCTTCGAGCCAGTCCTCACTGCGCGGCAAGAGCGTCATCTCCGATGCACCATCGGACACCCACTTGGAAAAGCAACCAACGCAGACGCGCAACACGGAGCTCGCGACCCTCGAAACCACAGCGCGCCCCACAGGACGTCCCTCACGCAGCCAATTCGCGCCCTTCCACGCTCCAGACACCCGCTGGAAAGCCTTCATCCTGCGCGACACGCTAACACCCATTAAATGCTTCTTCAACCCCATCATCCTCTGGGCAGGGCTCATGGTCGCCGGCCCCGCCGACCTCCTCTTATTCTTCAACCTCACCGAGTCCCCCGTGCTAGCCGCGCCGCCCTACCTATTCAACCCCGCGCAAGTCGGCTACACCAACTTCGCATTCGCCGCAGGCGCACTCCTCGGCCTAGCAACCGCAGGCCCGTTCTCCGACTGGGTAGCTGCGCGATCCGCGCGCCGCAACGGCAACGTGAGGGAGGCTGAGATGCGGCTCCCGGCTCTGCTGCCGTACATGGTTGTCACGATGCTGTCTGCTGTTCTCGGCGGGTTGGCGTACCAGCGCGCCTGGGCGTGGGGCCATATTGTCGTCTGGGGCTACGGACTCGCTGGGCTGAGCGTGACGACGGTGCCGACCATCGCTGTTGCGTATGCGATTGACTGCTACAAGCCCATCTCTGGGGAGATTATGGTGGTGGCGACGGTGTGCAAGAATTTCATTGGCTTCTCATACAGCTACTGGGTGTTTGATATTGCGCATTCGAGCAAGGATGGGTGGCTGACGCCGGCGATGATTATCTTTGCGTGTGTGGTTGGGCCTGCGATGTTTGCGTTTCCGCTGTATTTCGGGGTGGGGAAGAATTTGAGGAATTGGACGAAGCATTCGGGTGTGCATCGCATGGAAGAGCTGATTTAGATGGTGTGTGCTATCGATGGGCTGATGAGTATGAGGTCTGCGTGCAGACCTTGTTCTGCTTTTGTGTACTGTTTTTGTCGCCAGTATGTTAATGCCAGATTGCCTTTGCTCATCTAGCTCTGCTGCTTCTTTTCAGAGCCCCCGATTGCTGGAGGCTAGGTTGGCCGTGTTGATCCTGAAATAAGCCCAGCATTGTAAGCTTCTCTATTTTTGGGAGCCTATACTATTTCTCACGGCGTCACTCTGCCAACACTAAGCTATCATTTCTCTAAAAGTTCGATAAAAATCATCGTATACCAGTTCTATTCCAGTTGGCGTAGTTTGTTGTTTCTATCTTGACATAGACGCCTTCCTCTCTAGTTGTTCATTAGTCCGATAGACAAAGCATTAAAGCCTTTACCTGGATCAAGGCTTTGCTCGTGAACCATCAGCTCTTGTGCATAAACCGAGTTCGTGGTCGCATTGATGTTCGCACGGTGAGTAGATGCCATCTGCGATGCTGTTTCACGATTTAGGCGTCACTGTTTCGAATCGAGAAGCTATCCTGGCTCGCATCTGTCTGCTTGAACGCTGGGTCGCTTGCATGATCTAAGCTGACAGACGTCTCGTGCGCCTCAAACGAGGAAATTCACCACGGCGAAGCCGTTCGAAGGGACGAAAGAGTTGAGCGTTGTTGTTGTTGTTGTGTCCGAGCTGTAGCTTGGGTGTGTAGATGCTCTGAGTAGATCGTTGGCATACGAAAGCTCGCCAGTGGCTGAGTGACCGCACAGCACCTGGCGTCGTGGGCATGTGCTGCTGAGCTTGTCTTGCTTGAAGCTGCCCAGGTGGTCGGTGTTTGGGCTCCGCCGAGCCAGTGGAAACAGCTCCCTCAGCGCTTGGTTCGAGGCACAACCCCACCAAGCAGTGCTTGTGGACCGGGCCCCAAACAAAAGGTGCCTCTCCCGCCTATCGCTCACCGGGCCTTCGATTGACAATCACGAATCACGATCGACAAGTACCTCGCATCATGTCGTCGTACTTGAACAACCTCCTTACCAACACGACGTCACGGTACACCAACTTGCGGCGGCAGCTTCTCTCCGATGAGAACGACGGCGACGCAGAGGAGGACTCGCACATTTCTCGAGTGCTCCGCGCATACTACACGGAAAAAGGTCGCCCCTACCCGCAATGGCTCCCACCCGACCCTCGCGCCCCGCAACCGCAGCCAGCGCAGCAATTCGTATCCTCAGCCGGACGACAGCAGGGCCAGGTCGCACCCATGGGACGGGGAGGCGGAGGGCTGAGTGATCTCTGGGACAGTCCAGCGCCACAGCAACAAGCGCAGCAGCCGTTGTCGTTGCGCCGGGGCGCAGGCGCAGGAGCAGGAGCGCGACCGCTGCAGACGCGCCTCGGCAACTCGTTGACGCCAGAGCCCCAGAGCCAGGGCAGGCCGTTACCCAGCCAAAGAGCAGGAAGCTACCAAAGCTCTCTGGCCACGGGGGGACGACCAGGCGCAGACCCATCCCCGCCACCCAGCGCAGGCGGCGGCACAACAGCGCAGGAGAGGCTCAAGCAGCGCCTGTGGGGCTCAGGGCGGTCGACCAGCCCGGCGCCAAGCACATCCTCGGGGGGCTCGGGGCCGCCAGCAAGAGCATCATACGAACGGCCTGCACCAGGCGGCAGACCGCCGTACCCGGAAGATCGCAGCTCGTACGGCAGCAGCAGCGGAGGCAGACAACAGGCCTCGTCCGGCGACTACGATCCCTATGCGCCCGGAAGCTATGGCGGCGGCGGCGGCGGCGGCGGCGCACCGCAGCGAGGCGCCCCTGGAGGACGCGTCGGCTTGCCCAGTGGCCCGCGCATGCGGTGAGTTTCTTTGTACACAGCACGGCGCATGGGGAGTTGCAGGGCATTCACAGACGTGGTTGCTGCATAGTCTGCAACCGGGCAGCACGGCGTTTTGGGTCACCTGGGGTTGCAGCGGCTCTGTGCCGGCCATACGTAGCAAGCAATTCAAGGTATATGCACACATGTTTGCATGCTTCTCACGTACTACCTCCCTCGGGACGGTCGTGCAGAGCGTGCACCTTGATTCAACGCGTCCCCCGCGTGCGCCACACAACCAACGTCATGCGGGCTGACTAGCTCGAGAGCTGGCTGCTACCTACAGCCGCAGCCACTTTCATGTGCTCTTGCCCCATGAGCAGTGTCACACCTGGATTGCTGCAGACTACCCTCTGAACACTGTCCTGACATACCTGAACGTTACACACTCCATACCGGCGGTTGCTGCAGCCCCAACAGTAGACGGTAGCCCCGCCATGGCCTCCCCGGCGCCACCGAGCCCGCCCTCGCCGTCCGCCTCGTTCTACGACGTGAGCGATGACGATGAGGGCGAATACAACACCATCCGACACACGGAGAGCGGGAAAGGCGTGAAGTTGCTGTATACTAAGAGCAAAGTGCGTTCCCCATGTATGCCGGCTGCTGTGCCAAAGAGCTTACTCTTCATGCGCAGGTATACGTCCACCCCTCCCCCTCGGCCAAAGACAACATCCCAGGCTTCATAGCGCTCGTGCAGCAGAAGTCGCCCAAGAACACAAACGATGCGCGCCCCACCTCGTCCTCGTCGGCCAAGAGCGTCAGCTCGTCCTCCCTGCTCCTTGCGTGGGTGCCAGAGTCCGGCTTGGGTGACGCGTATGATACCTACGTGAAGGTCGACCTTTCGGACTCGGCCTCTCCTCCCAAGACCTCGTACCTCGTCCCTCCACCTCCTACGACCTCATCCCATACAGTCACTCCAGGCTATGCCTTTGCTCTGCCTGTGAGCGAGATATATTCTCTGTTGGTGCGGCCGCCGAGCTTGGGTTGGTGGTTTGGCAGCGTCGTAGTCAACACCCGCGCCGGCGACAGCTTTCCCGCGCTCTTCTTCCACGACAGCGAATGCCAGTCCACGATCCTCCAGAGGAAGAAGCTCGCAAGGGAAACCTTCGACCCCTTTGGCGATGGCGGCGGCATGTTCTGGGGCGGCGACGAGGTCCTGCGCTGGCTCAAACGATACGTCACTGTCGAGCGGTCTGCTCACGACCCGAGCATATACCTCATCGAGCCCACTGAAGACGACAAGAAATCTTTCGGCAAGGACGCGCCAGGATCTGCGAAGAAGAACAAGGACGGCGAGGCTTCGGCACAGACACCAGGCAAGCGGGACGGCGGTATGGATCCAGCCACCAAGTTCCTGAAGGAAGCCAGATGGAATATCCTCGAGAAGCTCAGCCAGGTCACCACCTTCACGAGGAAGACCGCCCAGGCTGTTGCCGACAATCCCAAGATTCCACCCCAGGTTAGGCGCCTGATTCAGAATCCAGAGGTACAGACTTTGCAAGATGAGTTCGACAGTGCACGCATATATCTGGCCAGATGGGCTATGGGTATTGCTGAGCAAAGCGAGCGGGACCGAAATCAGAGGATTTGGACAGCGAAAGATGTTTTGGCTATGGAGGAAGGCGAACTCGGCGACTTCGAGATCCTCGACATGGACAAGATGACCATGGCAGATCGAAGGAAGCCCGTGACACTGGAAGAGTGGAAAGGTTTCTTTGACAGCACTGGGCGACTTCAGCTGACCCCAGACGAGGTCAAGGAGCGCATCTTCCACGGTGGCCTCCAACCGGACGACGGCGTGCGGAAAGAGGCATGGCTCTTCCTTCTGGGTATCTATCATTGGGATAGCAACGACGAAGAGCGCCGCGCGAACATTAATAGCCGTCGCGACGAGTATATCCGTCTGAAAGGTGCATGGTGGGAGCGCATGGTCGACGGTAATCAGACAGAAGAGCAAGCCGAGTGGTGGAAAGAGCAGAAGAACCGCATAGGTATGTGCCACCATTTTTTGAAAGTGTACACAGAATTTGGCTGACTTGTCCCCATTCGATGGGGTGCGTTCAATAGAGAAGGATGTGCACCGAACAGATCGTACTATACCAATCTTCGAAGGAGAGGACATTCCTCACCCCGATCCAGACTCGCCTTTTGCCGACGTTGGTACAAACGTACACCTCGAGCAGATGAAGGATATGCTCCTCTCGTACAACGAGTACAACAAGGACCTCGGCTACGTGCAGGGCATGAGCGATCTGCTCGCACCCATCTATGCAGTCATGCAGGACGACGCCGTCGCCTTCTGGGGCTTTGTCGGCTTCATGGACCGCATGGAGCGAAACTTCCTCCGCGATCAGTCTGGCATGCGCAAGCAGCTTATGACGCTCGACCATCTCGTGCAGCTCATGGACCCCAAGCTCTATCTCCACCTCCAGTCCGCTGACTCGACCAATTTCTTTTTCTTCTTCCGCATGCTGCTTGTCTGGTACAAGCGTGAATTTGAGTGGCCTGACGTTTTGCGGCTCTGGGAATCGCTTTGGACCGATTACTACAGCAGCAATTTCCACATCTTCATTGCGCTTGCAATTCTTGAGAAACATCGCGACGTCATCATGGCGCATCTGAAGCATTTCGACGAGGTGCTCAAATACGGTAAGTCCCTGCAGCATTCAACCGGAGTCCATCGCTGATGCTAAGAAACAGTTAATGAACTCTCCGGCACCATGGATCTGGAGTCTACCCTCGTCCGCGCCGAGTCGCTGTTCAAGCGCTTCCAAAGAACCGTCGAAACAGTCGACAAGAAAGGCAATTTCCCATCGGCCCCGCAGGTGAGGCAGAGGAAACAGCTGGCCGCTATTGCCTCGGGGCCAGGCCCCATGCCCCAGACGCAAGACTCGAGTGTACAGGCTTCGTCGTCAGGCACGGATAAGGACAAACAAGCAAGTACAGACAATGGCGCGGATGCAAAAGTCATTAGCCCGGAATTGAGGGCTTTGCTGAGTCGGAAAGTAGAGGTACTCGACAAGGAGACTGTTGTTGCAAAGGGTGGCGGTGTTGGTTCGTGAGGCCAATGGCAGTTGAGTCGGTCACTTTGCATCAAATTGTTTGGCGTTGGGTTAGCTGTGAACAACACGGCTTTGAGGTTTGGCGTTGGTCACGCAGGGGCTGCGTTGGTACCGATAACAGGTGTTGGTTGTAAATTCATCTTCTCACTCTGTTTGCATTGTGGCTGTTCTTATCTCTCTTTTGTATCAGCTACACTGCCGCCTGCTCCTTCCCAATAACTAACCATATCAGACCGGTTTCCAACAGCTGCACGTCAACTACTCTGCTGCTTTAGTCTTCGTGGTACTTGTTGTTGACAACGTCGTCGACCTTGTCACTCGGTTCAATTCACAGCTCAATACCCATCGGCACTTCTATGACAACCGAAGCTCTGGCACACGTTTGCTGATCAACGACATGTTCCCCTTTCAATTTACGGCGGCGTGGGCATTGAGACAACTCATCACACAGCCTCTCGTCACGTTCACTGGAGCAACATGACAAGTGTCCTCGATGGCATATCTATCACTCCTCTTCACTTGCGCAACGCTTCTCCATGGAATACATCAAGCGCTATCTTCACCCACCCTTCAAAATCGCAATCGCATTCATCAAGATAACACAAAGCTTCCCGATCGCCGACGCATCGCCCTTCGAAGGACATCCCGACCAGCAAGTACACAGCTGGCCAGAGGCCTCCACTACCTGTGACTGCACCGGAACGCGCCTCGCCAGATACCAGTCCCCCTAATCACCACCACAAGCGCAAGCGTCGGCGTCGCAAGCACGGCATGTCTTTCTCGGGTCCATGGTCGCGCGATCTGGCCACTCTGAAGAAGTCTATCTCCTCAATCCCATCTGACAACAAGGCAGCACTCACCTCTGCATCCAACGACACGCTCGATGTGTTCTGCGACACAGAAGCGCTCCATGTCTGGGAGGCAGATAGCGACATTGATAGCCTGTTGCAATTGACCAGTGTGCTTGCCAAATTATGTGATCTCGGCGTGCGAGATTCAAAGGACACACTCAAAGGCATGGAAGGAGGCATGGTCATCATTGCGGAAGAAGACAGGAGCAAAGGGCACTTCAAGCGATTGTGTGAGCTGGTGGAGCATCTCACTGGCGAGTCTGGAAGCAAGCATCTCGAGGGCACAGTTTGCGCTTACGCGAACGCGAGTATCGTTGTGGTACGAGGCTGGAATTATCGGCCCAGCAGTAACGCTGCGAGCAACCAGGACGTGGAGAGAGTGGTTAAGCGCGTGAGTACCGCGGTCAGCCGTGCACTTTCTGCCACCAAGGCGCACAAGATCGTATGGCATCACGGCGCTGTCATTGCACCACTGCTGTCGTTTATCAACACCACGACATCTTCTCTTCGCAACGCTCTCGCGGGTATTAGTGTTACAAACTCTCTCCATCTCGCTTCCAGCATCAAGCCTTCTGCGGCGGGCAGAAGCAATACTCTGCCGGATCTGGAGAGACTGCAATCGTATGCTAAGAAACTGGGCATACCGATACTCTTTCTCGATAGCAGCACTCAGAGCATCACGAGCCCTTATCTTACGCCCTACATGTACTTCTTCGCGTACTACATCGGCACTTTTCTCCCGTCCTCTCTGACGCGGCCTCATCTTTACGCTGCTCAAGACGAGCTCGTCGCTTTCGCCTTCCGACTCCGAGGCGCGAGCGAGAAGCGCTATGGCGAAGATATGGTAAGTGTCGTGAAGAAGCACCTCGATCCCCGTAGCAGGACATGGGCACGGCGCTGCATCGATCCCCGCAGCTACGAGAAGAGCAAGTGCCAGGCCGCAGGTAAGGAGGGCGAAGTGCATCACGCCGTCCAGATCGCCGACGCACCCTTCGCCCTGTTTAGAAACTTCTTCGCCACAGCAACTGAAGGCGTGGCGGCCTTCGCACGCCTCGCTGTCGGTCCTGCAAGTCCAGCTGCAGCGGCGAAGGAAGTCTTCATCGCAGCACCCGTCGATATCGCTTACACCACATCACGTCTCCGTGCACGCAATCCAAGCAATCTCCACGTTCTCATCCCGAAGCCCGACATAATCGCAGATAACGTGACGAACCGCGTACAAGGACACATGATGGCTGTGCTCGAGCGTGTGCGCCAGGAGCATGGTAATCCTACTTTCAGCTCGAACGAGAAACAAATGTGGAAAGATGTTGTCAAGGCGTGCTCATGGGCGTTGAACGGATGTGAAGGCAAAATGCCCGACAGGATCGCTGAGAAGGTCAAGTTCGTCAAGGAGAAGCTCACAAAGGGGACTTGGGGTTTTATTGTCGGCGCTCCAAATGACGAGGCCAAGGCAGTACCCATTAACGGTGATGGTTCGGGGGCAGCGAGCGCGAATGCAGCAGCGCATGCTGCATTCTCTGGTACAGCTGCAGGAGTGCAGACCGCGTATCAGCAGGACTACAGCCAGCAGCAGATGCCGTACGCTGGCCACGGCCAGCAAGGTATGATGAGCCTTCCGATCCCACAGCAGGGGGCCTGCTATCCCCAGCAGCCGCAGGCATACGCGTCAAATCAGCAACAAGGTGCGCAGATACCTACAGATCCTGCGATGTACCATCAGGGTCAGACGAATGTGTATGTTTCGCCTCAAGGGCATGGCTATGGACGGGGCATGCCGCCGCCTGATCAGGGGTATGCGCAGCAAATGCCCGGAGGGTTTCCACCGACTCCACAGACGGGATATGCACAGATGGAGAGGCAGCATTGGTAGCGAGTCATCCTCTCACCAGGTGACTGATTTGGTAGTGCTTGACATATGGGCCTTTCAGTCGTGGATCGTTTTGCATTGCTCCAACGAGTGTGCTGTTCTCGTCAGCTCAGCCAGGCGCTCGGAATATGCCCTCATGTTCTCCGTAGATCAAGGTTGCGTTTTGTCAATCCACATAGCTCTCTCCATTTTCTGTTTCGTGATTGTGGTGTGGGAGGAGCTTTAGGGCACGCTCGCGATGGTGGCAGGCGCGATGACGTTGCTGCCTCGGCCTTCCTCACGAATTCACGCGTCGCATTTGTTTCCCCTCCGCCATCGTGCACGATGCGCTTCAAGGCCCAGATACAGAATGTCGGCACATTTACAAGTAAATACGGACTTTTTTGCTACTAATGGAACATGCAACTGACGGCCTCCAGAGCTCACGGCATCTCTCAATTCGCTGGGGCCACTCGCCTGGGTGAAGCTGAGCGAGGAGCAGGTAGGGTTCACTATCATTCCTGAGCAGGGCACACAGGTCTGGGCGTGAGTGGATGTATCTTCTCAAGTATATGCGGCACTTCTGACTTGGTGCAGCGTCCTCTCAATTGTAAGCTGCACCCTTTCAACACCACGACTCTTCCGCTGACGCGCCACCCAGGACGCCATCTTCGAGACCATCTCGGTACAGTCTGCCGCCAACAATGTCATCAACCTCGAGGTTCCGCTTGCCTCGCTCAATCGAGCCCTCAAGACCGCCTTGAACGCCACCTCCGCTCAAATACGTCTCACAAAGAAAGACAACATGCCCGTCCTTGCTCTCACCATCGTCACGACCACCTCTTCGAATTCGTACAGTGCCTTCCCCACTGCGGGCGCGAACAACGATGAAGGCTTCGACGCCCCCTTTGATAATGCGTTCGGGGGCAACCGCGAAACCGTCGTCACACAGGAGATTCCGGTGCGGGTGCTGCCACCAGACACGGTAGCCCACATCCTCGAGCCCCACACGAGAGAGCCGGACGTGCATATCATATTGCCGCCGCTCATGCAACTGAAAAGCATCAGTGACCGGTTCACAAAGCTGGCGCTTGCAGACACAAAGTCAGGGTCAGGTACAGCAGCGTCGAGGACACGGCTCGAGCTCGCGGCGAACATGCACGGTTGTCTGAAAATGAGCATCAAGACAGATGCCATGAGCATATCGTCTGTGTGGACCGACCTCAGCAATCCAGAACTGGACCCTGCGCAGGTCGCAGGAGGCGAGAATGGGCTCGTCAATCATCCCAGTACGCGTATGAAGCAGCTGGGCTCCCCAGACGGACGCAGCGACGAGGGCTGGGCTACCGTCAGGATCGACGGGCGCGATTGGGGAAAGGTGATGAGCGTAGGGAGACTTGGCGGGAGAGTTATTGCCTGTGGGTACCTGCGCCGGCATGTTTCTGAATGTGAGCTGACTGCCCCCAGGCTTCTGCCACGAGCACGCGTTGATTCTTTACGTCTATTTGCCCAATGACAATGGCGATGATGAGTCTGTTCTGACGGTACGTTTAAATGTTTCGACTGACACTTGGGTGAAGCTGACAAGAGAGAAGTACTATGTCAGTTCATACAGCGCATAAACTGCGACTCGCCTCTGCTTACGCTCTAACGAAGTCATATTGAGATACCAAAGGTTACGTTTCGCGCCACATCAAGCGCGGAACCACCTGAGCTTAGACACCGTCAAATGGTTTTTACGCTCCTTCTGTGTGGATTCCCGTGGCATTTCGTGATCGAATTTCCAGTTTACATGTGTTGTCAGCTGGATGCGTGTAGCTAGTGATGGATGCCTTGAGCTCTTCAGGCACCAGGGGAGGCCCTAGCGCCACATCCTGTCTCGTTGCCACCCCTTAAACGCTCGATCCGGCCTCCAATAACCTCCACGCAACAACTTCCATTGTTACCATTCCACTACAATTTGAATTTCTTGTCAGACCTGGGTAATTCGACAATGCAATGTCGAGCACGTCGGCGAAACCCCACGCTAAATGCTTCATCACGGCCCTTTCGACTGAGCTGATCTACCATATAATCGACTTCATTCCGTATGAATCTCAACTCAACTTCGCGCTCACTTGCAGAAGACTGGCGGACTGCTCTATCAAGATTCTGAGGCGCCATCAGGAAGCTTTCAAAAACTACCGAGTTGCGTCGGACGTGCTACCGACCACGGTGCCGATATTGCTTCGCAGCGTCTTCGGACGGGCTGATCCTATTCTGGCTTGGCATGTTCGATCACTGGAGATCTGGTATGACCGCGAGAGCTGGTTGGACTGGAAATCACTTCTCTTCGACCGGCCACTGCACGAACCCGACATGGACATTGATAGTACGCAGTGGCAATGGCAGGACGGCGAACTAGAGGAGTATCTCCAAGATATCGAGGAACAGCTAATGGCATTACTTGACAGTGGGGACGAGGATGTGTTTGTTGAGGCCCGCCAGCAGTTTGAAGATGGTCTTGACGGCATCCTGAAAGCGCTGCTCATCGCGTTTTGTCCGAGATTACGGGATGTCAAGTTCGTCACGTACGGACATGGAAAGACGTCAACTCTCGGCTGGCTCAAAAGAATAGTGCAGGGCTGTATTCAGTACGGCAGTCGTTGGCCTCCTGGTCTCGGCAGTGTGAATAATGTCGCTGTTGGTGTCGAGACAGATACCTGGCTGACGGCACGGCATACGCAACACAACGACCCTCCCTTGGACGGTACGGATAGGTCTATGGAGACTTTTTCTGTCCTCCTCCGTCTGCCGCTACTTCATTCGATGTACTACAACGACCTCCGACAACCCAGCTGGGATGACCAGACGGAGTACGGGTCTCGTGCGCTGATCCCCGAGTGTTCATCCAGTGTAAGACACATCTTCCTCGATAACTGCGGCGACATGCCGCATGAATTCCGATCCGCCCTGCCTCAAGCTCCGCGAGCCCTTGAGACTTTCACGCTCCGTACTGGCCGTTCGGGCGATCGCTTGGAGGACGCAGACGCACTTGTTTCGGGCCTCTGCACAGCACAGCAAAAGTCTCTACACACCTTGATGTTCTATGGCTCCAACATTTCCGATGAGATGCACGGGTATAGATGCAGCGTCTATCGCAACGAAGAGCTCAACGACGCCCACAACCTGAAGACCGTCGCCATGGACATCTACGATATGGAACTGGATGCCTTTTATTCGACGCCCAACTTTGACAGTCAGAACGAGCGCGACGACTGGACGGCCGACCAGTGGCGCACATACTTCATCAGATGGTTCCGCGAGAACGCGTTTCCCGGCAGCACCGAACGACTCATCTTCTGGGGCGCGCCGCCGGAATGCTTCCTCGACAAGTGCGAGGGCAAGTTTCTCGACTGGCTCGAGGACGCGCTCATATTCTGCATCGAGTCGTGGCGCTGGCTGGACGGCTGGGATGAAGAAGACGAGGAGGCCTTCGACAAGCTCTCGTGCGCATACGGGTCCTTCCTCACTGAGCTCAACGCCATACACCTCGACGAAATCGAGCGACTTTACATACAGGCCCGCCGCAAGATCGATGCAGGGTCATGCACCGAGAAGGTGTTCTTTAGGCGGCTGGTACAGGTCGCCAAGGACGCGGGCGTGCATGTGTACACGCTCACCAACCAGCCCGCACCGAGCTCTTCGCACAAGTTCCCCACCGCCCTGGATCAATACGACCTCAGGTCCGGGCCCTGGTGGGACCGCAGAGACGAGCGGAGGGATTGGGTGTTCGACGTGCACGAGGGACGCATGGTGCCGCCGGGTTGCGGCAAGTGTGGCGAGTGCGAGACGTGTTTGGGTGCGTATACGAGAGAGCAGTGGGCGTCTTTGGGTGATCAAGAGGCTCAGTAGCGTGGGTAGTACTTCTTGTATACTGATACAGAACAATGGAATTCAATGGAATTGCGAAACGCGTAGGCTCACGAAATTACTTCTGACAGCGTCCTCTTCACTGTCCATGGTCACTCATCTCGAAGAAAGGCCTGAGGGAAATAAACGAGGGTGCTGCTGGGCCCGATATCCTTGTCGATCAACCCCGCTGCGCTGTCTACACTGCCAGCATTCAGCATCCCTCCTCGCGCTTCCAACTTTGCCACAGGTGTAACCAAAAGGGCCGTACCGCATAGTCTCGAAGACGTCTGGGCCAGCCGATAGTTCTGCTGCGTCGTTGCCTACGACGCGTTCGACTTCGACGTTGATGAATAACCATAGCATTCCTACAGAAGAAAAATCCTGATCTAGACCCGCTGAAGACACAATGTATAGACTATGAGTCTATTTATCGCCACAGTCAAGAAACACTCAAAAATAATGCCTCTAACAACGCCTTGTCGCTACCCTCCTCCTTTTGCGCCTCCGGGGGCTCCATGTCCACCAGCAGACCGGAAGGCCCCGTCCAAGCATCCCGGCCTATTGCATCCGGATGGGTTTGCATTTTACCAGCTTTCTCCTTTTTCCTCAGGTGACGATGCATCTTGTCTCTGATACGTACAGCATCTCTTCTTGCTTCTTCCGCAGTGCACTTGAATGGGAAAGATGTCAGAAATGGCCGCGCTGTCGATGCTGAGGTCGCTGTCGATGTTGTGGTTGATGTCGACGTGTCTCTTCGTTCGGCTTGCTGCGAGCTGTGTTTTTGTAAGAGGCCGCGGAGATGCTCTTGGTATGCGCGCGTGTCGTCCGAAGAAGAGCTTTGAGACGCCTCCCGAGTCAAGGGACCGCCGCCGTCTTCTTCTGGGTCCCAGACTGGGATATCATCGTCCAAATCCATGATCAAATCTATATCACTACGGACTGGAAGAGGTTCTGCGGGCGCTGCGTGTCCGGAGCGAGACTCGACCTCCTGTTCTGGGTCCCAGACGGGAATGTCGTCGTCCAGATCCATGTCATCGCGAATGTGTGGAGACCTGGACTCTCGACTGATCGGCTTGTCATCAGACTCTAGCATTTGAATATCTATATATAGCCGATGGAGTCGCGGTGACGGCGGTGAAGGTGGTGAGTTTGACGGAGTTGTGGAGCGCTCTTCTTCTGCCCCCGTAGCGGTGCTTAGTCCCTCTTGGCCAGGTTCCATATCCGGCCCTCCGCAAGAGGATCGTCGCGTAGTGATAGTGTCTCCAGATTGAAGTGCGTAAGGGTTCTCAACAGCGAAGTCCTTCAAGAATTGTGGCTTTCGAGGTGGTCGCAGTCCGTCACCTGCCCGGAGAAGCTCCATTGCATCCTCATTGGGAGGCATAGTCAGTATTTCTTCTTTCTTGCGTCTGTTACGAAGCTCATGGGCTGACTTGATCTTCTCCGCTTGTAATTCCTAATATGCACCTGGATGCTTGAGATACTGTGGGCGGAGAGTCAGCTTTGGCTTGATGCTCGAAGTCGCTGATCGTAGGACGCTATTGACGGAGGATTGTTTTTGATGCTGAGACGAAGGATTATCATCTCCACTGCTCGATTCTTCGGTAATAGTACTCGCTGCCGCATAGTATTGCTCTCGGGGCGTTTCGTGAACAGCTGCAGCCCATGGCCCGTACGGGCGACCTCCGCGTGCATTGGCTGCCGACGTAAAGAACAAGTCTTCACTTCTCAAGGAGTCAGGCCCTGAAGGTATCCTCTCTTTATGTATCAGCTTTCCAAGAGATGGAACGGAGCTTGCATCATCGTCTCGATGATACCTGACCGATTGCTCGAAAGATTCCGGCACGTCAGAAGTCTCTGGTTGCTTTGGATCTTGCGGTTGCTTTGAAGCATGCGGTCGCTCTGTAGCTGTCGGTGACTCTGGAATAACCGGCTGCTCTAGAATGTCGATTCGCTCTGGGGTTTTCGGCGCCAAATTTAGACTCTGCAAGACTTTTCTGACTCGTTCTCGTCCCTCCGCCTGCGTGTCTTGCGTGACCTCAAACGGGGGTTGAATCAGCGACATGAAGCACTTCACCTGATCCAATTTTCTCCTGACACTTGACCCATCAAGCTCCATATTTTCGATATGCTCTGGCCTCATGTCCTCTTCCGGAAACGACAGGAACCTTAGGCGAGGGCTTTCTGGTAGTCGCGACGTATTAACGGGAGGTGAAGGCGTGGCTGGCGCCTCCAGCGGCCTTGCGCCTTGAGAGGACCTTGAGGATTTCCCCTTGTCCGAGCGACGTGGTAGAGGTGGAGGCAGCATGCTCTGCTTATCTCGAAAGCTTGTCAAAGTAGCGCCCCTTTCTTTTGTGTATGCCTCATTCGAACAGTATTTAGAACCAAGATTCTGACAGATGTTCTGTGGATTATCGGAACTTCTGAACGGACAGAGCATGCCGAGAGAATCTCTCCTCTCAGGATTCATGGGGTTGAGAAGTCGAACGCCCCATCTCCTATTATCAATTTTGACGAATTCAATTGACCGGCCGCTGTTATCAATGTCCCTCATGAAGGCGTACTCAAAGTCCTTGATTTGGTCGCTCGACCAGCCGTCGATTACTTCGAGCATTGTGTTCGTATCATGGATAAACTCGGGAGTCAGGAGAAAATGCGTCTCGATGCGACTGAAATCAAGATTGAGCCGCCCTCGCTGCGCTGTTCGGTCTCGCCACTGTGTCTTGGGCGGAGGCGATGGTGGTTTGGCCGGAACTTTGAACACCTCTGTATCTGTTCGTTTCAAGCTCGGCATGGCTACGTGACCGGAGCTGAAGTGTATAACTAGTGGTTCTCTGGATGTCTCAGGAATGTCGCTTGGTGGCGGCGATGGCGGAGCTTTCTGCTCAAACGCTCTACCTCTGCCTCTTCTTGGTCCTGGACTTGTCATACGCTCTTGGTCTGAACCAAGTTTGTGCCCTGTTTCTAAAGCTGCTCCCGTCCGTAGCTCTCTTATCATGCTATCTCGAACGTTCCGGATATGCTCCATCTGTTGTTCAAGGTTCTTAATACGACGTTTGACATTCAACTCATCGTATTGTCCGATCTGTTTTTCCTCCTCAATCGATCTCGCCAGTCGCTGTTCGGTTTCTCGTGATTCGGGATATTCTTCTTCCTGCAGCTGCAAGGCCAGCGCGAAGTCAGGGTCGTTCTGTGCCGGGGCGTATTGTTGTGTTCGACGTGATACTTGTTCAGCTCCTAAGGCGCTTGCGATCTCACGCACACCATCTTGACCTCTAGGCCCCTTCCCCCGAAACCTCCTCATCCGAAGCTCGTGTAAGTCTTTGTCATGTTCCACCTCGGCTTTGGTACGTATTGTGCTCTGCAGCTTGTTGTACCGCTCAATCTCTGCCTCTGGGGTTTTGGCTGCTCTGAGCGCCTGCCAGCGCGCGTTTGCATCTGTGTCGTCGACTGTGTCCGTTGAGAGTCCAGTCATCCGGACGTTTTGCAAGTCGTGTTGATGTCGAGTCGAAGCGCTAGACTGGCCTCTGGGCTTCATCTGCTTGTGAAGCTCCTTGTGACGCTCTTCCCCTTTTGTGGGAGCTTCTCTATCGTGGTCAATCTCCATTGGGTACGCTGGAGTGGGATCATCGTCGAGCTCCTAAGTGCTGTCGACGTCCTCTTGTGCAATACAATCTTCAGATACAGCGTACTGAGGCATGTTTTGTCGTGGGTGCCCGGAGGACATGTAGGGCTTGGTTTGAAGGCTCTGAGCACAGATTCCAGACTCTGCTTGAGCGAGAGGAGTGGTTACAGCTTCGTCTGTACAAATTTAAGATGATGTGCCGCTCAAATGAGTGTAGTGATATTGAGTGCTGATGTAAGGAGTAAGCGGACGAGATCCGTACATGCTTTGTTACTTGTATCAGTCAGGTGAGGCAGCCACGAAGATGACAGGTGCTATCTTGCTATTAGCAATTACGTGGCACCACTACAGATAGCAGGCATCAACGGGGGAGAACATCGTTGCAGGACGAATGCACATGTAAGACCACGAGCTATACACACCAGTCAGCGGGCTATGCAATTCATGATATTGGTCCGGACTCACCAGTATCGCTTTTCATTCTATCCTGCTATCCTACTCGAACTGCATCTTATTGATAATACTGCCAATGCCCTCCACATAAATCTCGACTTCATCCCCGTCCTTAACAAAGCCCTTCGGCTCCATGACCAGGCCAACTCCACTCGGTGTCCCCGTCAAAATCGCCGTGCCAGCCCTCAACGTCGTCCCACGACTGAGATGCTGCACAATCTTGCCAACGCTGAAGATCATATCGTCGGTGCCCGTCTCCTGCCTCTTCTGTCCATTGACTTTGGTCCAGTAGCGCAGCTTCTGCGGATCGCCGATGACCTCTTTGCTCGCGATGCACGGGCCGATGGGCGCAAATTTATCAAAGGATTTCGCGTAGCCAAATTGACCGCCTGAGATAGACGCGGGGACCTGGAAGTTCCGCGCACTGACGTCGTTGCCGGCGGTGTAGCCGAGGACGTAGTCCGACCAGTTGGACGCGGTGGCGTTTTTGCAGTCTTTGCCGATGATGATGGTGAGTTCACCTTCGTAGTCGAGGTCGCTTTGGCAGTCTTTGTGAATTGGGATGGCGTCCAGAGGTCCGGCTAGGGCGTCGCTAGGCTTCGTAAAGATGACTGGGTTAGAGGGGATGGGTAGCTGGCAAGGTCAGCGAGGTAGCTTTTGGGTAAGTGTGAAGTATGGCTGACATTGCATTCTTCGGCGTGCTTTCTGTAATTCAGGCCGACGCAGAGGATGATGTTCGTTGTTGGCAGCGGACATAGCAGCTTCGATACTTTGGCTTTGCTGCCCTTCTTGCTGAAGCCATTCTTTATATCGCCTTCGAGCACCTCGACCTCTTTACCTTGGATCTCTCTCGTCGGTGTCTCCTTTGTCAAGTCACCATAGTAGGTTTTTCCGTCATCGGCTTCGAACCGTATCAGATGTGAGAAAGCTGCCATGCCTCTGAGCGTCGATGATGTCGAGACAATTTGTATGGAGTCCGATTTGCAGGATGTGAAGGTCGATCTTGGTGTCACGCAGGCAATGCGTGTACATGAGCAAGCAAGCAACGGGCGGGCGAACATGAAAATCGTACAGTCGACCTACAGCTTGCTTATGTGCACGTCGTCGATGCGCGTGTGGGGGAGCTCTGCCCCACGCGGTGGGGCCGGTTCGCGCTTCGGCATATGGAGGAGCTCCACGAGGTCACGCTGCGGAGTCGGCTTAATTGAGCCCTCCACATATGGCAGATAACGAACATGCGCTTGCTCCCATAATTCAGAGACACTGGTAAGCAAGGAGACGCGTGATGACTGTGGTCGTGTGCGAGTGCAATGTTCGTTCAAACGATGCCAACCTTTATGATGCCAAACTTTTGGCCAGCAAGCCAACTTTCAAACTCCACCATATGCAATCTGGCTAATAATGCCTGCCCATGCGTCGACTAAAACGCCACAAACTCCAATCTCCAACTCGAAATAGATGCAGATACCATCATGCGCTCTCAACGCCTGCCACCACCCTGTCTGGCCTTCACTGTCTTCAGTATGTCTACGTCTCGTCGGGAGCTGTTGCCCTCGTTGAAGGTGACATGGCTTGTGGGCGCAATATCGTATGTCATACGACCGGTCTCCATGCGAGCGCGCTGGTATGCCTTCGGGACCTCGAGTGCCTTCTTCCTTGCAGCAGCCAGAGCAGCCGCCTGGCTGTTTGCGGCAGCGTTGCCAGTAGCGGCCTTTCGTCTACGTGCACGTTAGTCAAAAGCAAACTTCGAAATGTATAATGTACGTACGTAGGATCGAAATCAGCCTGTTTGAACTCTTTCTTGCGGTAGTCGTCTGTCCGCCTGAGGATAGGGCGGGTCCAATCTGTGAAGAGGCGTTCAGCTTGTCGCTTGATTGTCAATTCAGGACGCTTGCTCTTGATGTAGAACATGATGACTTTGCCGATACCAGATGCAACGAGAGTGTCCTTGTTGATGGGTAACTTGGCCAATGCAGCGAATAGCTCCTTCTGAATATCGTAGGCTGGGAGACTGCCGTCGCTGAGGGGTTCGAGGAAGAAGCGTACTGCCTCCAGGATGTTCGACTCGGGATCCACAATCGACTCTTTGAGGTTGCTCTTGTTCAACAATGCAACGACTTCTGGAAGGAGCTTGAGCTTGTGTCGAGCTGGTTCACCGCGCTTGCGCCCTTCGTTGTCTGCCTCTGCCGCCTGCGCCATACGGCGACGCATCTCCTCGATTTCCTGGTCGGCCATCTGCTCGAGATCGATCCCATCCTTCTTGCGACGGCGGGTAGAGCTGCTCTTCACGATGGCATCCATTTGACGTTCGAGTGCGCGTTTTCGACCTGTCATTTTGTCAGTGTCTGACTCGTTCTAGGTTCCCTGGCATGACGTACGCTCTTCGGGCGTAAGGTTTGCCTCCGCCTCTTCATCCGGGCTGGCACCTCGTATCGGGCGTTCCTTTTTAGACCTTCTGCTCTTCCTGCCGCCCTCTGCAATATCACCACCCTCCTCATCGCCGTCCTTGTTCTTCTTACGACGTGGCTTGTCGGCGCGTTTCTTCTTTTTCTTTGGCTCCTCGCCTTCACCTGCAGCACGCTTCCTCTTGTGCACTCCGATCTGCTTGACCGTATCCTCGTCGATGGCGCGCTCTTCAATGGCGATATTGCTGGCATCAAAATCGCCAAACTGCTCGTCCATTTCCGCATCATCAAGGACTTCTGACAACGCAGACTCGTTGTCTGACAAGCCAGCTTCGATGTCGTCCTCATCAGGCATCTCCTCCTTATCCTCCGTTACCTCCATGTCCTGGTACGTCGTGGCATTGGTAGGGTTCGGCACAGAGTTCTCTTCGTCGATCTCGGGGCGCAGAGGATCATTGGGATCGTTGCCAGCCTCGGGCAGCGGCGAGTTGGAATGCGACTTGTTGAACTCGACGTCCTCCATGTTGCTGATTTTGTGCGTTTTAGGGGCGCTGAAGTCGGTGTAATATTGGTTGCGTCGATGACTCGAAGACTCGATATGTGGAGACCTGCGACCGTGGCTCTAGAGGCGAGAGACGTCAGACAATGGCGATGATATCTGCGCTTCGTGAAAGAAAGTTGTTGCTGAGCGCGACTGTCAATGACGCGCGGACCTTCTATTTCCCCGAGGCTTGGCGTCGCGGAGCTGGAAGGCGCGGCCTGGGCTACGCAGACGCAAACCACGATTCATCTCTCTTCAACCACAGTACGGCCAGCCTACGCCGACCGTGACCTGCTGTCGTGTCGTTGTAGCGCGCATATAATTTTCCCTCTTCGTCTTTTTCTGACCATCCCCTTAACAAAAATCACTCTGCTACTAACCCCGCGACACAGCACCTGCAGCCGTCACGGCCGCAACACCTGCTCATCAGCGGGATCTACACCACACGCATACGCTTGTCGAGCGTAGTGATAGACACGCTGCTCCGCGTCTATTAGCGAGTAGAGGAGGAAGGCACACATTGGGTGGAGTGCAGTGGCTGGAGGAAAGCGAGTCTTGTCTCTGTCCTGGCTGTCCTGGCGCAGTTCTCTTGCTGCATAACCCAGCGAGGTCATAGCTAGTAGCAACACAAACATCCTGTCACACCGTGTGTTCGAAAGAGAGGAAGCATCTGTTTGTTTTGTCTGCAAGAACGGCCTGCTTGGAACGCCTATTACCGTCTACAAAACGCATTCAGCGCGACTGCATTTCACGTCTAACCATCCACCCCTTCCCCCAAAGCACATACAATCTACTGCCCATCATGTCGCCACCCGCTGCTGAGGTGGCCGCCGACTTTCGCGATGCTCTGCAAGATCTGAGGCTGAACAGCAGACCAGAGATCAGCAATCTAACCCTCATCGCGAAGGAGAACACAGAGTATGCGCAAGCAATTTCGACCGAACTCGAGAACCACATTCGAACAGTAAGTTCAGACACTATACTGATATGCCCACGCCTCTTGTCTTGCAAGTGACTGACACGTGCCAGACGCGTCCAGAATGGAAGCTCCCGTCTCTTTACGTTCTCGATTCTATCGTGAAGAATGTCGGCACTCCCTACACTGTGTACCTCGGAAGGAACCTCTATCGCACATTCATGGACGCCTACCTTGTGGTTGATCAGGCTACTCGTAAGGCCATGGAGGGTCTGCTCAGAACATGGAAGCAGCCGGTGCCCGAGTCGATGGACACTCGTCCCGTCTTCCCGGCCAATGTCACCGCCGACATCGAAAACGCTGTTAACAAGATCCGTTCAGTCGCTGCTCAGGCACAACCACCACGGCCTATGCATGCGCTTCCGCCGCGCCCGCCGTCGAATGTTGCATGGAGAGATACTTCTACACCCCCACAGAACCTGCTCCGGTACCCAGCACCCAACGATCCACGACGCCCGACAGGCCTACCGCTGACACCTCAGTATGGCGTACCTTCGGCTACACCGCCAGTGCCTTATGGTTTCAACAGTCCTCAGGCTATGTCTTCAGTCGATCTAGCTGATTTGAAGGCGGAGGTGGCCCAACTTGTTTCGACCACGCAGACCTCATTTGCCCACAACCCTGCTGATAGGCACGTTCAGACGAAGCTGCAAGCTCTTCTCTCGCTCAAACAGGTACTTGAAACTCAGACTTTGCCCCCTCAGCAGCTTGAAGCTGTGCGCAAGCAAGTGCGATCTCTTGCGCCCACTCCCACGCCCATGCCAACCTTCGCGCCGCCCACGCCCGTGCCTGGTTTCCCCCCCTACGGCATGCCTCCAGGCTTTGCTCCTACCGGAACCTCGCCTGCGAGTGCATCACCTGATATTGCTCAATTGCTAGCAGGGTTCAGGCCGCCCGTGCAATCGACACCACAGCCCGCGCCAACTCCACAACCTCCAGCGACCTTCAATCTTGCTGATCTTCTGAAGCGGGTCTCATCACCAGCGCAGTCATCTTCGGTGCCTGCGCCTGCCCCCTTCCAGCCGCCACCTGTGGCTGGCTTCCCGCCGCCAATCCCAACGCCTGTCCCTGCCCCAGCTGCGGCTGCTCCACCGCCAACAGTGAATCCTACTGCAAATCTGGCAGCTCTGCTTGCCCAGTTCAGCAAGCCAGGGGCTGTGCCACCGCTCGTATCTTCTACCCCTGTGCAACCTGTACCTACCCTTCAGCAAGCAGCACCTGCACAGGGCAGCGCTGCCTGGCTGCTTGCTGCTCTCGGTGGCACGTCAGGTGCAACGCCCGTCAACGGAACTACATTTGGCGCCCAACCAATGTTACGGCAGATCTCAGCCCCCAACAACAGCTCCAACGATATCGAGCTCACCACGGCATCCATAAAAATGCCCCGCTTCCACCTCATATCGCGCTTATACGAGGCAAAGCCCAACATCTGCGCCACGTGCGGTCGCCGCTTCGAAAGCACCCCTGAGGGTAAAGAGAAGAAGGCTCGACACATGGACTGGCACTTCAAGGTCAAAGACCCCGACGCTGCCAAGCGCGGTGTACACCGCAGCTGGTACATGTCCGAGAAGGATTGGATCGACTACCGCGAAGTCGACGAGACCACGCCTGCTACCGACATCACAAGCACGAACAACGTCGCAAAGCCCAAGAAGCAGGCCAAGGATCGCTACGTACTTCAGCCTGACGCCGCGCTCCAGCATGCGCCCTGCCCAATCTGCCAGGAGAAGTTCGAGCCTCAGTGGAACGTTGACGCGAACGACTTCGTCTGGATGGATGCGCTACAAGTCGGTGGGAAAATCTACCACGCTACCTGCTTTGAGGAGTATAGCAAGGGTGCTGGTATACCAATGCCAAGTACACCTGATTCAGTGCTGGGAAAGAGGAAGGCTGATGGTGGTATGGGAGTAGAGGGGAAGAAATTTAGGGCTTTCTGAGCTTTTCTAAATAGCAAGTGGCCGTCAAGACGGCGATGCATAGCGTGGTGTTCGTTTCAACTGTTTTGCACTGTTCCATTGGGAAAGCATGTTGGCATGTACATATAGACCTCACATCAATCAATTGGGAACATATTTCTACCCCCCAATGTCTCTCTAGGACTCAAAACACCACGTGAAGATTGCGGTGTGCTAATTCTATATTCTCCCCAAGAGTACTCCGCTGGAAACGATGTTTTCAACATCTTCATGGCTCTTAAAGGCCGACGCAACTGCTCATAGACCATACACTCCTGAGAGCATGCATGTGTCGTATGTCTCCCGTCCAGCTTCCCGAGCGCTGATCACGTATTCTCTGACCCATCGTCGACAACACCAAAGCCCCTCTCTACTACTCTCCGACGACGCATCCGTAACAACGTGCCATGATCTATGTCGAAAATTTGCTGCCCTGGTCTTTGATGTCTTGCGTGCCAGAACATCTCTGTATTCTGTTAACATCCGCTGGGAGTAGAATTTCTGTACCGAGATCTTCTCCTGTGCATTTCTTTACTTCTCGATACATGATCGTCCTGTTAGCCGTTGTCAGACATCCCCCAAAGAGCGAGGTCCTCGCAGGCATCTGTCCTAGCAGAAGTGGTTTGGCGATGTACCAAGTCAATCAGGAAGTATAGCAAGTATATCTGGCGTTCTCTTTGATGCGGCACACTGTAGAGCTCTTACGGTGTACCTTGTATCCTTATCCTTCGGTCTCATTTGCACATCGTTTAGTCCTCTCCCTGAATTTCTACGTCGCCCGTGGCTACGTGCTGTGTCTGAAGTTATGACTTGCACCTCGTGAAGACCTACCCTCTGGTAAATAGTACGATAGAATACATGCTTTGAGCCTGCGCGTTCCCGCTTCGACCTCCGTGTCGAGAAATGGAAATGAGCACTGCGAGGCCTTGTGTTCACCCTTCTCTCCTTCCGAGAAGCACCTCGAAAGGGACCTCAACCATGTTCCTGGCCCTCGTTTCAGGGGACGCACAAACCATCCTGGTATCTGCTGTTTTCTCTGTAATCGTTGTTCTCAGATTCAACCACTGAACATGTTGGAGCTACGCTCTGCACGATGAAGACGTGGCGACCTTGCTAAGCATGCTTCTCAATCTCGACCAGAAACGGCAACAGCACGCTATGAGAGCTGTCTGCGTCCTTTCTCTTCTCTTCTCTTCCATCCGCCTTGCAAGTACCAGAAGTCATCTCCACATGGGCGCAAAAATGCACCTCCGTCGCATCAGCCACAACATACAGTCACTCCTGATGCATGTCGACCGCCGGCTTTGGCTAGATCTAATGTTGGCAGAGCGCCTTGCTCCTTACAAACAATTCAAAGGAATGCGACGCAGTCTCTGCAGTCGTGTTGGTACGCTCAGATTAAAGGAAACAAGAGAATGTTTGGCGTATTGGTGTCTCGTTGGAGCATTTCAAAAGAGGCTGCATTGGAATGCCCAAATGCGCGAGTTGTGGTGTATATCGTCCTTATGTTTTAGTAATTATCTGCGCTCTGCTTCGAGCTTTGCGTCAGAGAATAACACAACTACACTCGTGCTACTTGAGCTGCAATCCATTATGATAAACACCGCAAAGATTCATATTGCTTGATTCCAACTCTTGCTCGATACCTTAGTCTACTGCTTTCTCAAGGCACCGGGTATTGGCCGCGCAATACGGAATAAAGCCTCGGTTGCAGGCGAAGAGCACAGCACCAGCTCTACATAGCAACCGCGGCCCAGGCATCTCACAGATCAGCAAAAGTCCAGCAAAGTTCGAAACACCAATACACATTTTCTTGGCACATGCGTCGCTGAACTAAGGGATGATTGCGATCACCGACAAAGGATGCTGATACCAGCGTGTGCGGCGGCTAGAGCTCAGGCACGCCAGTCCGCAGGGCTCGCGACTCGCAATTGCATGTTACTGTTTCAATAATCCGGTACGTGGTGCGGTGTAGAAGCGCAATGAAAGCTTGACAAACGAGCAGAGGGCAGAAGCCGTCTTGTGGCAGGTGCGCGCTCGATGCGCAGGTTGGCTCCTCACACCTGTCAATACTCGAGCAACGTGGGTCTTACAACGGTCGACAGGAGAGCGCAATCAGTCATACTGTGTACAGAGTGCGGGGAGGTCGTTGATACTCGACACAAGCTGGAATAGTAGCGAGGCGTTCGCAGGGAATTCCGAGCTCATAGTGCAGTCGGAAGAAGCAGGTACGAAGCTCCGACGCGGTTCCTGGCGCCGGCTGAAAGGCACTTAGCTGCATGTCTGGAGTTTTCTAGAGGGAATTCTGGCGGTGAATGTGGGGCCCCAGTCCCACGCCGGTTCAAATTCGTTGACCTCAATCTCGCGCACACCAGACAGGGCCAGAAGCACGATCTGGCGTCCTGGGCACTTCGTGCAAACTCGGATTCCATCTCACGGCCGGAACACTGCCGCCAAGTACTGTGCAAAAAAAAAAAACGCATTTCCCGGGAGGAATCGTTGCTGGGCGGAGGACTTGGCGCGTTTCTGCAGGCGCAAGAGAGGCGTACAGTAACCTCTGGGCAGTAGCGGGGGCCATCGTACTTCGTGAAGCGTAATCGTGGGGAGTTTAGCACGGCCCTTACTTGTACGGAGAATCAATAAGGATTGACCAGAAAAGCGGGTGGGTTGCGCAAGGAATCATCTGCTTCGAGGCTCGTGTCCGTGGATGTACTTGGCGGGAAGGACGCATTGCTTATGACGGTTAGACAGTTGGCACATTGTATAGTAAGATGTCTGGGCGAAGTCGCCAGGGAGGCATTGACAGCTATGAGCGGAACGTTGCAGACAAGACATTTGCGTTGCACAGGACAGTCGCGATGCTCTTCTTGCAACCTGGCAGAGGATGCGGCAATGCGTGGCAGCAAAGTCCTAATCTTGAGGTGTGTTCTTCGTTACGTGCTGGATTGGAATGAGGCCACCAATCATCGCTCGCATGACAGCCTTAGAGGGGGCTAGTGCGCATCCTGCACGTTTGATTGCGCGAGAGTCGCCCCGAGCGGGTCCAACCGCGAAACCAAGCAGAGCCGCTTGAATGCGTTCGCGCTTATGCAACCGCTGCAGGTAAAAATTCGACGTCCTGCAGCTGCAGCCAGGATTACAGCTTCACTCTGGACAGGTTGCGGTTCTGCCACGACTCACGAAGCAGACAGAGAACATTCAAAGTGGACCCGGGCCTTTTAGAAACGGATGTCGATCTCGTTGCGCAAGTCTGGAGGATGGGGGTGGAGCTGCCTCGGCGCCAAGTGCGATCACCACATTTTTCAATGCCGAGTGCTCACGGGTTCAGAAGTGGTTGACGATGTGCAACAAACAAACAATCCGGTGCTTGGCTGTGACAGCAGTATGCCTCAGGTCGCGTTTGGGAGGTTGGTAGACGCCAGAGGGACGTTGCGCAAGTGCGCGGGTTTACACGCAGATCCATTGTTGATCGAGCAAGATGTTGCGTGGGCAGTTGCAGCGAAAGTCCTATAAGGTCCTCCTCATTGGTCGTGCAGGAAACGGTTCGCACATGAAACGCTACCAATGGGTTTCTTCGCAGGGTGATACTGCTCATCGGTATTGAGCAAGTTGAGACTGTTTTGTGCCGCTGCAGCCACGGGTAGTTGGAGACGACACAGCTCCTTGCTTGGTTCATGACGTTTCAGAGGTGGTTGGTACCTGCATCTGGGGAAAAGTGCCGAAGAGGTTGGAGACGAAACATTGGAGGTTGCAGGCAATTGCCCCTACGAGCCAGTTCCTTGCTACACTTGTCCAGCTTTTCGTGAAACATAATTATGGTGATTGCAGTCTTCTTCGTGGCCGAGGGAGTACGGAGGCAAACGGTGCGTCTGAGAAATGTCAGGGTCCATGACAAGAAATGTAAAGCTTTGTGCACGTTCGACCTGCAGCTGAGTCTGGAGAGGAGGCGGGAGAGCATTTCTCATGCGTCAAGCTCGTGGAGACGCTGGATCAAGCGTTGCGGTTAGTAATGGTCTACAGTGGGTACAGATCAATATCCGAAGCACTCGGACTTCTATCCCAATCATCCCCAAATACTATAGTTAGGCGCTCCACCCAGTCAATTGTGGAAGTAATGCAGGCACAAAATAATTCACCGTACCTATCCCAAGAGTATTGGCAAGGTAACTCGATAAGAGCCTGCATCGTGAGGTTGTGGATAGTGAAACGCGTCGCAAAGTTCCTTCAGTCGAAACGATAGTTGTCGAAACATAAGGCTCTATACTGCGGGAAGTGGCGCCTGAGGCAGGATATGGACATGGTGCGGCAGCGACGTTAGCGGTCCGACACCGGGAAACGTGTCGCGATTCAGGCTCGGAAACAGTGTTGTGCAGCGCGAGGGAACTTCGCCGAGGCACAGTTGACTATTCAATCGAATCGCAGAAATACGCCATTATTATTCCCGAGCAAGATACGGCGGTGAGCTCGTCAAATCAGCCTGCCGGTGAAGCATCGGCAGTCGCACCTGTGGACCCATGTATTGATTGGCAAGAGGTCACGTGCGCGGCTGTTCCTTCCATCGCGACTGCCGCATCGGGCATGCCTTCCTGGACTGCGTAGCTGGCCAGGCTGGCCGCTCATAGCGGCAGACAGCGCAGCAAGCCAAATATGGAGGCCTGCGTTTGATGAGTATCCAGTGTTCATAGCAGCGGCGCGCGCTTGCGACTGATCTGGGTGTGTTGTCGTATTACAATAATACGCTCTGTAATTGGGAATCCGCAGTTGCCCTAGGCAACTCGGCACTGTGGCCGCTCTGATTCGGCCAGCGATGGGGCGTCTATTCAGCAGCCCTGGTGGCCTGGGCACTGAGCACTCGCCTGCGGCGATGCGGCCGCGGCCAGTCTCGGTGCTTCTGAAGTCGCAGCCGGCGCGGGGGTGGACGCAGGCTTGCGATGCAAACAGTTGCTCCTCTGGGCATGCCTGATCGCTGCAATGCAGATGGGTCTGGAGAAGGCTCGGAAAATGGCAATCGCTCACTGGCGGCGAGGCCCTGCTATTGCCTGCCATGGCCCTGCCAGCACCGCAAGCTCACGCAGGGAAGCCAGCAATGGGGCCGCGACGTGCGCTAGAAGCGAAAATTGTGAAAACCGCTCATCGCGTGGGGAATGCTCGTTGAGGCTCTGCGGCTTCGCTCTCTCGTGCGAGCTGCGACGGAGCTCCATGGCTTGCTCCAGGGCTCGAAAATACCTCGCCGGCGCATCTCGCGACCGGACGCGCCCCCCAACAGTGACCGCCAGCTCCAGTCGCGTCGAGGATGCCCTGAAACCAAAGCTTGCCCTCTTGGCTGCAGAAGCTTGGTGCATGGGGTCGGAGGCTGATGCCAGTCTGAGGCGCCTTACTGATTGTGGCGTCGTGCAGTGCGAGGCCGCGATGGTGGAGGTGCTGGCTGCTCGCTGCCAACGTCATAAAGCACCATCCCTGCTGGCGTTGCACACAGTCTCGTGCTATCCCACACGCTTAATTTCTCCTGCCGCTCAGCGTCGCGCTATGCTCCTGCGACCCAGATCGCGAGGAGGGCAGACGCCCTAGCGGCTGGGTGTGGGGCGCTGGCAGAGTGAACACCGAGGACAGACAGACGACCTGAGTACACGGTGAATGCCTGCCCGCGCGCCGTTGCGTGCAGTAAAGAATCATGCAACCTCCATGGCTGCACCCGTGCTCTGTGCAGCCGGCTGGCGGACGCGGATAGGCACTCGCTGCAACGGGCAAAGGCCGCAAATCGCCTGGAGCACGGGCCGCAAATGACATAGCGTGTGCGCGATTTATTGTAGCTCTTTCGGTTTGTTGTGGGCGGCGCCTTGGGTCGTGCACCCTCAACCTTGGACTGCTATCGACGAGGCCAATCACCAGCCATCGGCATACACGGATCCAGCCAGCAGATTTTTCCCTGAGCGCCTTTGGATATAATCCGCGGCGCGCCCTCCTCCCCTTCTATTTCTTCACAGAGAAGGACTCGCTCGCTCCTACCGATAGCTGAGCTTGCCCGACCTTGACAACACAAAGCCTCCCTACCTCCGGTCGCTGGGAGCCTTCTCTGTGATAAACAACTACAACACCCACTAATATCCCGACCCCCGACAATACCACTGAGCATATCTTAATTACCATGGCACCCGGCGAAGATGTCGAGCGCGGGCGCGCCTCGAGCGCTGCTGAGCGCCAGAAGTCCATCGTCTCCATGACCGAGTTCGAGGGCATGGACGAGTACACTGCTCTGCAGAAGTACATCCTCTTCTACCGCGACCCCAGGGCCGCCGGTCACCACCAGGAGGAGGCCCCCAAGAAGAAGAAGTGGTGGCAGTCCGGCGGCGGCAAGGCCGCCGGTGGTGCTGATCTCGCCGCGGAGGTCCCTGACGACTGTAAGTTCATTTTTTAATTATTCAATTGCACTCCAGATGCATCAATTGGCAACACCGCGTGTCACTCCACAATCTGCATCTGCGTCTGGCACCATTATTCGGTGGCGCTTTACACAGCTCTCAGCTTCAGGCTGGGAGCTCCCAGCTTAGCATGGGCGTGCTGCAGCCGCTGTGGGGCCACATCACGTGCGAACGGTCTTGTGCGACAGCTAGGCCTCACCCGGCAACGCCTCAGCATGCAATCCATTTTTGTGCATCCCATCAAAGATCATCTGCTGACACACAATGCAGTCGTCAACACTGAGCTTCGCACTGGTCTTACCTCCAGCGAGGCTGAGAGCCGTCGCAAGCGTTATGGCTTCAACGAGATCTCCTCGGAGAAGACCAACCTCCTGAAGCAGTTCATGGGTTACTTCACCGGTCCTATTCTCTACGGTATGCATCTGCACACAACTTTATTCATTATTCACAACTAATGCAAGCCAGTCATGGAACTTGCCGCCCTTCTCGCCGCCGGTCTTCAGGACTGGATCGATTTTGGTGTCATTTGCGGTATTCTTCTTCTTAACGCTATCGTCGGTTGGTACCAGGAAAAGCAGGCTGCCGATGTCGTCGCCTCTCTCAAGGGTGACATCGCCATGAAGGCGACTGTCGTCCGTGACAACCAGCAACAGACTATTCTCGCTCGTGAGCTCGTCCCCGGTGACATCGTCGTCGTCGAGGAGGGTGCTACCGTCCCTGGTGACGTCCGTCTTATCTGCGACTACGAGAAGCCCGAGGACTTCGAGCTTTACCTCAAGCTCAAGGCCGAGGACAAGTTCCACGATGGTGACCCAGACGAGAAGGAGGACGAGATTGACGAGGACAAGTTCGACGAGGAGAACCCCATTTCCCAAGGTGTTTCCCTTGTTGCTTGCGATCAGTCTGCCATCACCGGTGAATCCCTCGCTGTCGACAAGTACATGGGCGAGGTCGCTTATTACACCACTGGGTGCAAGCGCGGCAAGGCCTACGGTATTGTCATCGCCACTGCTAAGCACTCTTTCGTCGGTCGCACTGCTTCGCTCGTCCAGGGCGCTCAGGACCAGGGTCACTTCAAGGCTATCATGAACTCCATCGGTACAGCGCTTCTCGTCTTGGTCATGTTCTTCATCCTTCTGGCCTGGATCGGTGGTTTCTTCCGTCACGTTCCCATCTCCGTCGCTCGTGAGGGTACTGACAAGTCTGTCACTCTCCTCCACTACGCCCTGATCATGTTCATCGTCGGTGTTCCCGTCGGTCTTCCCGTTGTCACCACCACCACCCTCGCTGTCGGTGCTGCCTACCTCGCTGAGCAGAAGGCTATCGTCCAGAAGCTCACTGCCATCGAGTCCCTCGCTGGTGTTGATGTTCTCTGCTCTGACAAGACCGGTACCCTCACCGCCAACCAGCTGTCTCTTCGCGAGCCCTACGTCGCTGAGGGCCAGGACGTCAACTGGATGATGGCTGTCGCCGCTCTCGCTTCTTCCCACAACCTGAAGTCTCTCGACCCCATCGACAAGGTTACCATTCTGACCATCCGCCGCTACCCCAAGGCCCGTGAGATCCTTAACATGGGCTGGAGGACCGAGAAGTTCACTCCTTTCGACCCCGTCTCCAAGCGTATCACTGCTGTCTGCCACATGGGTGGTGACAAGTACGTCTGCGCCAAGGGTGCCCCCAAGGCCATTGTTAACCTTGCCAACTGCGACGAGATCACCGCCAACCTCTACAAGGAGAAGGCTTCCGAGCTTGCCCGCCGTGGTTTCCGTTCCCTTGGTGTCGCTTACCAGAAGAACGATGGTGACTGGATCCTTCTTGGTCTCTTGTCCATGTTCGACCCCCCTCGTGAGGATACCGCCCAGACCATCATTGAGGCTCAGCAGCTTGGTGTTCCCGTCAAGATGTTGACTGGTGACGCTATTGCCATCGCCAAGGAGACCTGCAAGATGCTTGCCCTCGGAACCAAGGTTTACAACTCTACCAAGCTCATCCACGGTGGTCTTACCGGTACCACTCAGCACGATCTCGTTGAGCGTGCTGACGGTTTCGCTGAGGTTTTCCCCGAGCACAAGTACCAGGTCGTCGAAATGCTCCAGCAGCGTGGTCACTTGACTGCCATGACTGGTGACGGTGTCAACGATGCTCCTTCCCTGAAGAAGTCCGACTGCGGTATTGCCGTCGAGGGTTCTACCGAGGCTGCCCAGGCTGCCGCTGATATCGTCTTCCTTGCCCCCGGTCTGTCCACCATCGTCCTTGCCATTAAGACTGCTCGCCAGATTTTCCAGCGTATGAAGGCCTACATCCAGTACCGTATTGCCCTCTGTCTCCACTTGGAAGTTTACCTCGTCACCTCGATGATCATCCTCAACGAGACCATCCGTGCTGAGCTCATCGTCTTCCTTGCCCTCTTCGCTGATTTGGCTACCGTCGCCGTCGCTTACGACAACGCTCACTCTGAGCAGCGTCCCGTCGAGTGGCAGTTGCCCAAGATCTGGCTCATCTCCGTCGTTCTCGGTCTCCTCCTTGCTCTCGCTACCTGGATCATCCGTGGCACTCTTTTCCTGCCCAACGGTGGTATCATTGTCAACTTCGGTGCCATCCAGCCCATCCTCTTCCTTGAGGTTGCCCTTACTGAGAACTGGCTCATCTTCGTCACCCGTGGCGGTAAGACTTTCCCCTCGTTCCAGCTGGTCATCGCCATTCTCGGTGTCGACGCTCTTGCCACTATTTTCGCCCTCTTCGGATGGATGTCCGGCTCTGACTACCAGACCAACCCCCCTACCCACAACTCCAAGTTCCAGGAGCGCGGTTGGGTCGACATTGTCACCGTTGTCCTCATCTGGGCTTACTCCATCGGTGTCACGATCATCATCGCCATTGTCTACTACCTGCTTAACCGCATCACATGGCTCGACCAGCTCGGCCGCAAGGACCGCCACAGGAAGAACCCTCACATCGAGAACATGATTGCTGCTCTCAGCAAGCTTGCTCTCGAGCACGGAACCGACAAGCACGGAGTTCAGCGCTACGTCCTTGCCGCTCGCGCTGCCGAGGAGGAGGAAGACGAGTAAATGTAAATTACGATGCATGGATGCATATGAGAAAGATGAACGGCACGTGGTTGGTTATTTACTGGCCCTGGGTGTGATGAGCCCGCCTCCTTAGTGAGGTTAATATTCGATCGCCGTTTCTTAATTACTCTCTGTATACCAAGGAGCATATTTCTTTGTAGTAATTGATACCGATTGAACTTATTCCTTGCGCCATTGCATGTGATGTCTCCTTGACTTTGACGCTCTTCACTATTTTCTCCAGCATTTGGCTACTCGGAGCGCCCATAGACAAGTCTCGTCTGATAGATGCTGCTCAGGTCCACCTCAATGTACGCACCAAGACTGCTACGAGATCTTCATCTTGCACACCAAGGTCCCTGAACATTCTTCAGAGCAGTAGCGCTAGCATTTTGCTTATCGGGCGAATTCACGGGTGACTGTTGGCTAGGTGCCGCATCTCTGCCGCGCTGCAAGCCTTGCTATCTCGCCCGGTGCCAACCAACCCTACAAGGTACCTGGCTGTGATAAATTAAAAGCGAGCTTCAATGCCAGTTGGCTGGAGATGGCATCAACAACCGGGAGTGAAACATCCCCTTGGAGGTCTTCCGAGAGGTAATCTTTCCGTAACATGCAATCATCTAGTGAGCGGCCGCTGTACTCATTTGAGATTCCTTAGCTCCCTACTTTGCCTACCACGACAACCCGATGGACGTGGTTCGTTGGGACAAAGCACCAGACAAGTCGTCACAGATTGCCATGCGCAGCAGCTAAGTTTTGACGCGATACTGCGAGTGCTTGAGCTGCCAACGCCCCCAAGCGGGGTAGGTCAGCATGCATGGTGTTGAGCGAATTGAGATTGGACAGCTTCGACGACAGCTCGAGTCCGTTGCGCTGGTCCTGCCTTCGTCGTGTTTCGCATAGGAACGGTGCACTTTGCTCCTCGAGCTATGAGCGAGCTCTGCAGCACCCGCGGCCGTGGCGTCGCTCAATGGTGCTGTAAAGTTTGCGTAGCGAAGACGTGGACAGGGTGAGAGATAGCGAGAGAAATGCAAATGATTGGTCAATGTCAACCTGTGAGGCGCGGAGATGTGCATGCATTAGCGTATGAACGCTGGTGCATCTCGCATCGTGGGGTAGCTGCGGTTGGTGGTTGGTGAGTGCATGGCTAGCTTCTGATTCACAGTGAAATTGTGGACTTCGTACGGGGATTGAGCTTCAGACTTGCGGCTGCGAAGGACAGTCATCTTGTGCTCGATTATACGACGATCCTGTTGTCGATGATTCAAGTGAGACTTGCGTGGGCTCCGGAGCTCTGGCCTTTGCGCGATACTTCGGTTTGGAAGCTTCAAGGCTCGCACGAAGCTTATCCGCGCTCTGTCAGCGCGCAACAGGCTTCACTTGACGGTGCCTGTTGTCATGGTGCGCTCGGGCTGATTTATCCTTACAACGTCACCTGCTCACGGGTCTGTGTTTCACAGTCAGCATCCCGGCCGCACTGCGAGAAGAGGCTGGTGAGTCGTAACAGCATGACGTATCCCCGCCGTCTCATCGGCCATCATCGCTCGCCTTGCATCTGCAAACGGCTCGCACGGCGGCTTTGCTGATCACCGAGATCGTGAGCCGTCGACAGCACCGTGCCTCGGTGCTTCGCACGACTCGTAAGCTGCCTGTCCACAGACCGATTTGCGGCAAAGATACGGCGCCAGCGCCTCCCATGTCATTCGGCGCGTGGGCAACACGAGAGCGACCATCATTCAATAATCTACGAGGCGGCAGCGTATTGCCAAGCTGTGTGGGGTCCTAAACCTGGTGTACATGGCTCTTGTTGGTGAAAAGAGACAGATGAATTGCTTATCCAGGGCATTTTATGCAAGATGATGGTAGTGGTGGGGGACGGAGGAAGGTGGCGTCTCGATCGCGACATGGTCGTGCGTCCGCGGTGTGCATGCTCCTTCTGCAACACCACGCGGATTCCGTGATCTCCCTCAAGCATTTGCCAACAGCCATTCGAAGGATCCGACGCTTGCGGGTGTTGTATCGGCTATGTGTGCTGACGTAGGTGTACGACATTGCTGCGCACCTCATCGATGATTACTGCAGCTTGCCTCCGCGGTCTTGCATGCTCACCGACGGGATTAGCGTGATAATGCTTAAGTATGACAAGCTCTTTTAGTGCGCTTGTTAGGATGGTGGAGGTGTGGGAGCAGACGCAAGCGGCTCCAGAAGTGTCGCCAAACTGTCGCGCTGTCACGATTATGGCATCTTTCGAGGGCCCGGATATAAGGGGTAACGGAAAGGGTGAGATATTACAGTCTTTGTGACGCACGCCCTACTCGAGCAGACAGAAAACATTTGGCCAGATCAGGCCTCATCAAAGGACAGCTTTGAGCAAGCGCAACATGCAGACAGACGCGAGCTTGGAGACAGAAGCATCTGATTTTCGATTCAGAACCCTTCTCATAACGTCCTCCCTGGTGCTTTTTATCTGAGTATAGCCAAGCCAGGGTATGTTGAGATACACTGCCTTGGCGAGCAACTGTCGGAGGTTTCAGAGGGATGCAACAACGAAATGATCAAACCAAAGAAGAAGCTTCATCACATATCCTCTTTGACGTTGTGCTTCGACTTTGGAAACTGACCAAGAAAAGCATATATTCCAGATCAGCCTTTGTCATCTCATGTGGCTATGCGGAAGGTGGTCGACCAGCATGGAAGCGTCAGACTGGGTTTTGGACGCTGGAAGCAACATGGAGAGTTAGGATCTGGATTTTGCGATAGAACCACACTCAACACATGAAGTCATCCCTTTCATTTCGACCCTGCAGCATCATGATCAACCAAGTATGAGCCTAGACCACGCGCGATATATCGAATCGAAATCTTTCAGAAGAGGCACAGTGACCACATCCAAGAGCTTATATACTGCATAGAGATCAGCAAAAGCGGAGGTGTTGGCAACATGCGAGTCCGATTTAGATAGGACAGTAATTAGCTGGTTCATTGTTCGAGAGATGCTGACCGAACCCCTGCTTTCCAACAAGAATGAGCAGCACACTACATTTTGGCAGCAGAGAGACGAAAATCATACCCTCTGGGCAGTTGTATTTTGAGCACCTAGATGTGGCATTTACGGTACTGGAGGGTTGTCTCCGTTGATGACTGGGACAGAAAACGAAGAGAAGGAGTCGTCTTGAGCGACTCAAGCGACGTTCAGGCAATCCAACGCTTTTCTTTATCTTGGAATTTACGGCAGAGCGTCGAACTTGAAGAGGAGCAGATCGCACTTTGGAACCCTTGAATAGCAGGTCGAAGGGTTGAAACACTGGAATTATAGCTTTGAACATAGACACGTATTTGCCTCTGTTATTATCTGCTCTTTGATAGAACACTGTCCAGGCATGTGGTTCGGACCCAGAGAGCCTAAACTTTTGCCTGGAAGCAATTCAACAGACAGGAGAAAGACATATCCATCAGAATTTCGACTTTTAGGCATTGGGCAGACAGCACATCGAGTGTGATTTCCATGGTTTTGACATATTGAGTATCGAAGTGATGTTTCGCTGCAGAGTATCGAGTGTGCTCAGACCTCTAACCAAGTTTGATAGACTGGATAATATCTTTGCACTGCTACGCATGATGTTGTAGCAGATAAGAGCAGAGCTAAGTCTCCTAGCAGTCACAAAACGTGCGCGCTCTGTCTGTTTGCGATCTTCTCTTGATGTGCTCGTGGTGTTGGTGTGGAGAGTTGCTGAAGATTGGCCCAACAGAGTGTACATAATCTTACTAACATCTTCCACTGTTGTGTCAGTCTCCTCCTCGCCTATCCTCTCATAGTATTCTTTTCTAGCTGATTTAAACTCTAGTCAATACATATAGTTGTAGAGTAGAGAGTCAACCATCGAGTGGTGTTGCAGCACTTTTGATCCGGTCACCAGGCGCTCAGAGCATCAATTTGGCCCATATTTTGTTCAATAAGAAGACAGGACAGAACATTTGCCTTGTTTTGATTGATTTTTTGGACAGGACGAGGAGGACATAGATCATCCATAAAGAGATTTTGAATAGCGCTTGAAGAGACGATGTACCGGGCAGAAAATAACGAGGGAAGATCTTATACTACTCCCTCCCTCCAGAGACTCGAAGGGTCACGTGTTCGGGCTACTCAGGCAACAAAGCGTTCCCACATATCACCACTGCAACCCTGTTTTTTTTTAGGGGCAAGCGGAGTGCTCCTGTGAACATCTTTCAGAGAGACACGCAGAGCACATAGAAGCCAGTGATGAACCTTTTGAGCGCAGCAGTAACATAGTACACCGAAGAACGACAGACATGTTGATGAATTGAGTCACTTTAGACCCAAACCCGCGCAACGGCGAGGATTGGAATTTTCCAGCGATGAAAACATATTCTTAAGCTCTCGGAAGAGGAGCTGGACGCGAGCATCGCGAATAGGCGACATTTTTTCGGCAGAGCATGCATATCCAGGTCAATGTTTTCGGTCCAGCCGAGGAGAGCACATCATCTGTGCGAGCTTGCCTTTCGATTTTAGATATAGTTGCACGACTTTGCAGGAAAGAGGTGCTTGCAGAGAAAATTGACAGGTATATAAAGCCAAACCTCTACATGAGCTTTACTTGGGTAATTTTGGTTACCATCCGGAAAGCTACGGCCGATTTTCTCATGTGGTTGCGCGTTTGATTTCCGCCGGTCATAGGAGCAGATACAATGAATCGACTGCGCATTGCAGCGGCCTAATTACGAAAAAATGCATTTTCAAGAAACGAAGCAGAGAGCATACGTAACATCGTGCCAGCTGTTCATCGAATAACACCAAACTCCAAGGTCCAAATAAATTAGCGAACATGATCAGAGTTGACAGTGCTCTGTGCACAGGCAGCTCCCCCAACCGCACATATCAGCATCACGCTACATATTAGCAGATATTCCTTGCTTGAGTATGCCGTATAATCAGATTCGCGGATATGAGGCGAGTCTCACACCATCGAACCCCCAAGCGCTTCTTGTCTTATTCCGCAAGCCACTCCTCCCCTGGATCATCAGGACTGATCCCGATTCCAACAAAGCATACTCCACAACGCCACCGTTTCGAGAAGCGAACAACACACAGCACATAGTTCCTTCCAACACTCCTTTCGAAAAGAACGACCAGAACACACTGTGGTGGCGAAATTCAGGAGCGTTCTCGACTTCGTCGTTAATTATATTCGTGATACGTTCTGGCTCGAGGACATAAGCTCTAGGGAGGCAGGTTTAGAAGGAGACAACCATCTGTCCATCATAGTGAAAGTTTTCTCTTTCGTAAGAAACATAATGCGAGTCGAAGAGTTTTTCTCGGAGACGAACGCAAAGCAGCATGTTGAGTTCAATGAATGGTTTTCGAAAGTTGGGTGTTGAGCAGACATCCTCTGATTCTAGAGAGGAGAGGAGAGGAGAGGAGAGCGCACATATATCCTAAAATCAGACCTTTGAAGAGAAAGAAGACTGATGATGTTACAAAGAAGCTAATCTGCGCCCCGGCGGCTTAATATACTCACACGCGCCTTTCAGACACTACGGATACGCACCACAAACGCCTCGAATGCTACACTACACATTATACACAACCCTCAACCCCTCGAACTCCTCTCCCACCCCTGCAACCCTCTCAACCCCTCCACCGCAAACGCTTGCCCGGGACTCGCATACCCAGCGCCTCTCCTCTCCCCCGCCTCGCCCTGCAACCTAGCCAACGCATCCGTCGCCGTCTTTGCCCTCTCCCTGACATCCAGATCCGGATCGCGCGTCAACTCGGTGACCTTTGCTTCGAAGCCAATCTCCCTCAGCACGCGGGCCCGTTCCCGTGTCGGCGCTTCCTCGGTGTGGTCTTCGACCCAGACAAGGTTGATGACTGTCCAGGCGCAGCCGAGCCGCACGTCGCGTACGGGGTGCGAGAAGAGCGGGAGGAGGCGACGCATGAGTGTTGTTTGGCCGAGGAGGAGGGTGCGGTGGTGTGGGCGGCCGTTGGCGAGGTGGACGAAGATGAAGACGGCGGCGATCAGGATGTGGGAAGCCTGGTAGGTTGACCAGTTTGGTTGTGCGGACGGCGAACTGGGGAATGGCGGCCGTTGTTGGGTCGTGCCGGGCCAGTATGAGGGTGTTGGTGAGTCCACCTGCGGTTGGGAGGATGTGGGCGTAGGAGTCTTAGGGCGGATCTTAGAGTCAAGCATCTCGAAGAACCGGCTGTGACCGTAGCTCTTGAGGAGGTGGTCGATCATCTCGCCGGATTGCTTTTCCTCTGAAACGAAATTGCGGATGAAGTCAAGAGACTGCATCTGAATCGCCTGATCCTCACGCTCAAGCTTGATCCGTGGATCCAGTTCGTCATTCTTAATCTGCTGGAGACGGTCACGTATGTTTGTTGCACTCGTGTATCGAGACCCAGGGCGCTGATGCCGTCGCATTGAAGGTATGGCGTCGGTCATAGTGTCCTCATCCTCATCTGAAGACGGTTCGTCATCGACATCCATGTGTGGCTCATCAATAGCGTTGAGTATGTCGACCTGCTCACCAGCTGCATTCGGTGTGCCCATAGTCGGCTTCGCGTTTTCCCCGTTCAGTATCTGCATGAGGACGCCAACACCCAATTCATCTAGGCATTGTATCTTCATAGGAACGGGGATACCAAGGCAGAGGTGCTTCAAAGCCCAGAGGCTGCTGTGTCGCAAATCGAAGTTGGCCGACCTGCAATTTTCGCACAGGGTCTTCATGATTCCAGCCTCGATGATCTCCTATGAGGAAGTCAGCTTCATATACATCAAAATTGTTGCATCACTCACAGTGCGCATAGGCGACACCTCCAAAACCAAATTGGTGATGACCTCCGTCGCCGCGATCTGAACCTTCACGCTCGGATGGTTCAGCAGCTCAAAGACCGGGTTCGCAATGCCATGATCGATCAAGCTGGTCCTGAGCACACTGACCGATCTCGACAGAGACCGTGTAACATTGCATGCCGCTTTGAGAACACTATCAGGATTGCCGTCCTTCTCGCCCGATTCCGAATATGGCACTAGAGACTCGATGATGTGTGCTGCGGCACCCATCTCAATGACCTGTTTCCTATACGGGTCTTGGTCTCCAGCGATCGCTGCCAGAGCCAACAGGGCGCCCTCTCTAACCTTGAAAGCGTGCAGCACATCCGCACTGAGCCCGGATCTGCCTAATGTGGAAGACTCGGGATCGATGGATTGGTCCTTGACTTCGTGTGACGCTGCTCTTGGCTGCCACAATGGTTTCGCGTTCGTCGTGATCCGTTCGAGAGACTTCTTCAGAATCTGCACCAACATGGGCATAATCCGCGCATCCACAGCGGCTGTCTGAAGCGCTTTGTTCCCCGCAATCAACTCAGCCAGTACAAGCGGCGAGCGCTCGAGCACAAAGTGCATTTCATCTCTGGCCGCAGGGCTGAGGCTTGGCGTCTTCTTCGCCTGCTCAGATGACTCTTCGATCATCTTGACGACCAGGGGAATGACAAGATACGAAAAATGCCGTTCTCTTGTGGTCTTTGACGGATCATTCAGCGGCCACTTCTCGCCAAACTTCTTAAGCAGCGCTAAGAGGTAGCATGCAGACAGGCGTTCCGCACCTTCGCCGCGCCGAGCTACATACATGAGCCAAATGAACAGAGGCGATTCAGACTCATCTGTAACGACTCCGCGGCTGGAGCTGTGTGTCAGCGTCTCCATGCTGGGCAACCGCGTGTAGCTCTCACCGCTGACCGCAGTGTAGGAGCCCAGCGCCGGCCAAGATTTGGTATATGGATCAGATTTGCTCGTCATAGTTTGCACGCGTGGTATGAGCTTATCCCAAGAAAGCTGTGTGGAACTGCTTTGAGCATCGTATGCGGTCGATGTGCGCTCCTTCGGCCAGCCAAAGAGCTGCTGTATGGGTTGCGAATAGAGGAAGCGCGCGGCGTGAAAATGCGAGCCTTTAATGATGGCTGCGATAGCCTCGATGATCTCGGACAGGAATCTTGGTGGAACACTCTCGTGCTGAGATCGTATGGAACCGGTCTGGGGGACTGAATCGTCTGCTGCCGCAATGCTCGCCAGCTTGCCGGCCAAAATATCCAGTACACCAGCATCAACAAGCATCTTCTTATGGGTGTCCTCCACACATGTCTTGGTCAGGAGCTGTATCGCCAGTAGCACCTGCTGATTGACCTTGGACGGACCCGCCGTCTGCGCCAGTATCTCCGCGATATTCTCAACCACCGAGCGTGTGTAAACCTGCTCTCTCACAACCGCCGCGAGACTCGTTCCATTTGCATCCAACCCAGGCTTCTCCTGCGCAACAGCGTCGACGATCTGATTGAGCGTCATGAGAGTCGTAGTAAGGAGTCGATCTGGCGTCTCGTCGAGTCGCAGCGTCTCAAGCAACGGCGGGAGGACATGGCCTGCGAGCAACGGTGCAGTAAATGGCGGACCACCTGTACAACACACATCAGCCCTCGTGTCCCCAACAGTTCTTGTGCGGCCGAGTCGCATGCTCACCATTCGCAAGGCTGCCAGCCACTAGTGTAGCCTGGAAGCGCAGCTCATCTTCCTTTGTCCAGTCTCTTTGTGTCTGCGGTTGCTGTGTCCGCGACGGAGCAGCTGGTCTCGATGAAGGAGCAGCGCCATTGGACGCTTCTTGTGTCGTGCCATTGCTGTGTCGCCTCTTCCCTCCTCTCCTCACGCCTTCCCTCAGCAACCCAGCGAGTGGCCTGACAACGCCGTATGTGACCGCGAGTTCTTTCCTCTGCTCATGTCCTACGATCTCGTTCTTGAGGTTCCGTAACGCGACGACTTGCGCCTCGGGGGATGTTGGGTTCGCGAGTTCAGCAAGGGCGGAGGGGATGGTGGAGCGTCCCATATTCGAGGAGATATGCGAGAACTAGAGGCAGGAAAGCGGTGTTGGTCGGCGCATAGGCAGTCGAGATCGGTGCTCAATGCTTCAGTGAAATATCGAGGACTGGGGAATAATGCGGGGAGATCTCCGCATTGGTCGGCTTGGACGCGCCGGCTGAGTTGTGAAAAGAGACCGAGAAAGTGAAAAGTGCAAAGTACCGGCAGTCGCGAAGGAGAACCAATAAGAAGAATTGCTGCAGCTATCGACAGGCGCAACGGGGCGGCAGGATGTCGTGTCGCTCGAGGATTGACTGCTGCATGTTGCCGCATCCGCCGTCCGCCGTCCGCCATCAAGATCCCACGTCAGAGCGCACGTGCCACATATCTTGCTCGAGCATTGCAACCTGAACATTTTGTGTCAGAGGTCATGCGCTCAGGACAGGCCATGGAATGGAAGGTAGATCGTACATTCATAACACATATCGCGTAAATCTACCACAGTCCATCCACGCCCTGTCAAGATCCAGGCATTCTCACCCAGCCTTCCATGCCCTCAAGAATCACTCTCCCTCTCCTTCCCCCCTTCCGTGAGAATAACCACACTAACACACGCCGCATACGCCTCCCTAATCGCACAAGCCATACAAGTCTCCTTCACATTGGCTACCACAGCACTGAACCCATGATGCGCGCACCACGCTCTGGCAAAGACCTCGTTATCACTGACGCCCAGCGCCTCGATAGCCAGCACCTTCTGGACCTGTTCGTGGGCCGGGACTAGTTTATCGAGAGCCAATTTGTTGGGGCTTGAGCGAGGCGAGGGCCGCTTGAGACGTCCACTTTGCGTGCCCCAGTCGTGCAGATCAATCAGGCCTTCGTCGACGGCTTTGGCCGTGTAGGCGAAGTCATAGAAGAGAACTGATTTCTTGTCAGTATGTAGTGCTGGTGGTGATTGCAAGTGGAGTACGTACCATGCGGGCCTTGGTGGCACGGGAAGGCGTTGATGAAGCTGACGTCGTACTTCAACCGTAGCGGCCAACTGCTTCCACCGCACGCAAAGTGGATCGCAGCATCGAAGAGCATCGGTGCACCAGGCATGTTTTTCGAACTTGAGGGCTGTTTTTCTGCAGGCAGAAAAGCTAACTTCTCGACCCGGATGAGATCTGTCACGTCCTCTGTGTCTGGCATGGGGACTTCGTAGTCATCTACCGGATACGTCTCGTCAATTGGACCCAGTGGACCAGTGCGTTCGTCCATGGAGATGACATCATGCTCGGTCAGCCGTGGATCGGGAGACTCGTACTGCTTAACTTTGACACATTCGGTGCGCTTAAGGTCTGGTGTGAAGATGCATGGTCCCACCCAACCGGCGACTTGCTTTACGCCGCGCGCAGCTCCGAGAACTTTACCGACGATGCAGGATGTCGACCAATATGTGTTTGCACGGTATTGAAAGCCTGAAGCTGGCTGCATGTGTGTGAGATACTTCAGAGCAACGCCAGTGTCGCGGTCGCAGTCTATCAGGCTATTCATGATCAGCCACGGCAGAGTCCTGCCCGGAAGAATGATGCCGGAGAACCAGGACATAGCGTCCGCCGAACGGTCTTCGAGGGCTCTTTCATTCACATCTTCCTCGTCTAGGATGTATTCGACCTCATCCATATTGGGCCATTTAAGAATCTCCGCAAACTTGCGTAGAGCTTCTCTTTGCCTGCTCTTGCTTTTGAGCTGAAAGCTAAACGTGCTCTGCTGTTTGGACTCGCGTTTCTTCGTGATGGACATGTTGTCCAGCCACCGCTGCGCAACAGCCAGATCCCAAGCAACAGCGGGGTGCAGCTCTAGTATCAGTTTCCGCTTATATTTGCCATTGTACTGCGGCGACTGTATGCGCAGATAAAGCTCAACAGAGAGCAGCAATTGATGGAAGAAATCCTGCTTCTTCCGCTGGTCTGGCGAGTCAAACCACTTGGCTACGACCTGGTTTCTCGGGTTCGAAAAGTCGAGCCACTGCGGGTTCAGGAGGATGTCAATGAGGTCCTGGATCTGCTGCTCCATGCTCATGAACGGGCGTCCATTGAGGTGTGCGGGGTCTTCGATAAGCGTGTGGTAGAGATACCGCTGCATCTCATCCGGATCCTACCAATCCAAATGTTAGGTCATGCTCCAATGGGTCTCCTCGAGGCGGATCTTTTGACTGACATCTTCTTCGAGCCCTGCCTCCAAATGCTGTAAGCGATCCAAGATCTGCAGCAACTTCATCTCCCTGGGTACCGCCGTGCCGGTGCGTTCGACCTTGAGAGGAATGCTTGAAGACTTGCTCGTCCAGTGGTTAAGCGTCGTAGTTCCTGCGCTCTTCCCAAATGCGTATGCCATGCTCGGCTGCTCCAAAGACGCCCATGGAGTTTGATTTTCAGACGAACCAACCAAGTCCAGCGATATGTCTCTATACGCACCCGTCTGGAACGGCGCGCGGTCTGTCCTGCCTTGATGTCCACCCTCCAACACAGCGTAGAAGCGACTGTATCCCGCCGGCGCATTGTGTGACTTGTACGCATGCCCTTGAAACGTACTCGTCCCCGCACAAATCAGTTCCTCAGCCTGCCGCGCTTCAAGCGCATCGTCCGGCCTGTAGCCACGTGGAGGCCATATCCTCGATCCTCGAAACTCCTCGAGAGGCGTAGGCTGTGAATACGACGTAGAGCGGCCGGCGGAGGGGTATCGGTGCGGGGGCATGTGCGGCTCTCCTCCGCTCGAAGAGGGTCTTGCGGGCCCATTCTGGGAGCCATGGCGAGTGATCTTGGTGCGTGTGGCTACGGGCGAAGTGCGTGTTTTGGGTATCTTCCTGAGCGACAATTGGTCGAAGCCTTCTGCGAGGTGCGCGACAGGCTGCTCAGGAAACGCGTACGGCATCGGCGCATGCGGTACTTCATTGTACTGGTTGCTCCATCTTGTGCGATCGTGTGGCTGCTGGCCCAGCTCCCACCTGGCTGCATTCGAGTTCATGTCTTCGGCATAGCAGTATGAGATTTGATGTCTATGCGCGACTCTAGAGCGCAAGTCAGCTGGTTGCTCGCGGTCTGCAGGGGGCCGAGGCAGGCGCAATGAGGGTCCACATAGCTGGAGACATATCAAGGACGCTCGTGACTTCACCTACTCTCATAGACTTGTTTGCGCCGTTACCGCGATCTAGCAATGGAAACAGCCTTCCACAATCTTTCGCAAGCATCGATCGATTCGTGGACGTGGAAATGTTCAGATTGAATGAGGAACCCGCTCCAAGGTAAGCTAGGCGGAGGTCGCGGACGCAGTGGGGTTGAGGGAGGTTGTGGTTGACGAATAGGTTTCACATTCAGGTACTAGGTAAGCCAACGCCGACATCGTCAATAGACATCGCAGACGTTGCGCGTGTCATTCTACGATGCCGATTGCCAGCGCCGCAATCCCACTGCGAGAGGGGGCGAGAGGGATGCAGAGAAGATCTATGGAATGTGGAGTCCTAGCCTCACTATTGTGTTGCGGTACGGGCGGGTACGATCGTCACTGGCTCTGGAACGCCCACGTTGGCTCCCGCCCACGTTGTTGGCTGCTTGATCCTTTGGCACTGCACACGACAACACCACTTCGGTCAATCGGAGGATTGATGTCAATTCACTAGCGCTCTCTATCCAATCGCTGCCCAGGGCCATGCAGATAGCCATGCACCGTCCCTCGAGCTCATGTCGTGCTAAGCTCACAGAATGTGGGCTAGCCAGCGACAAAACGCCTTCTGCTTCATGCCTGTCCGTGTATGTACGCCGTCAAATGCTTTTCGCTCGTCATTCGTGAGTGTATGGTGTACCAAATGGCATCATGCCACAGCACCACGCACCTAATGCGTCTTGGGTTGCTGTCGTTGATAGCATCCCAGCTTTCGCCATCTTCAGTGATGACAAGAAAAGCATGTTCTTTCCAAGAGGGCTTCCTTCGTATAGTGACAGCTAGTCCCCAGGAAAATCTACCAGTATCCTATACGGTAGCTTTCCCCTTGTGCAGATTATCAAACCGTTATCGAGGGTGCTATCGCATTGTGGTGACGGGGCTACCTGCCCTTGTACTCCCCCAGCTGTGTGGTTTGAGGTGAGAGAGGCAGATCGACTGACAAGTACCGATACCCCCGACTGGCACACGCTTGTAGGCAGGCCGCCGAGTGTTTACTTCCGTATCACCAAAGCTTCATTGACTGGTGTGGATACCCGTTGCTGACCCTGTAGGGCTGGTCACACGTTCAAGGCTGGTGTTCGGAGCTGACTCCGGCTCCTTCTCCATGGTGTATCCAGTGCTTCGTTCTACAAGGCCTGTGTAGTAGTCCACCAGGACCTCAGGTTTTGGCACAATGCGCCAGTCCAGCTTCCTCAGAAACTCCAATTCTAAAAGCGCCAGCTCCCTGACACTAACGCCTCCCACTCTCGCGTACAGTGTATTTGTCCAGAAGCTGTCCGACAGCCCCTTTGCTGCTACCGTCGCGGCCGTTATGAGAAAGCGATGGACCGTCAGGCTGCTGATGGTGAAAGCTGGGTACGTTGCGCAGAGTTTGTCGACATAGAAGACCATGGCGAGCAGTATCGGCGGGGAGAGAGTTGCATGGACGATGAGGCGGAGCAGGTAGTCGCGGACGGATATGCCGGGGGGTGCTCTGCAAAGACGGTTAGTACCCATAGCAAAGCGCAGAGTCGCCGTAGATGGACGTACCTCGAGTGGAACCGTGTCAGCTGCCCGTCGCGGAGGGGGTAGCCGTCGTTGAGGCGCACCAGCTCCATGAGCATGTCGGAGATGAGCACGCCAAGGTCATTGACGTCACACGTCTCGTACTTGAGCGGCATGACCTTGATGCTGGCTTCTGGCGGCCGCAGCCGTTTGGCGGGCGAGGACGGCACCTCCCCTCTCGCCGCGGCGCCTGCCTCAGTGGGCACAATGCTTTGCTGGTGCTCGTCGCGCGGGGCGTCTCTCGGCGTCTTCCGCGCGTGGGGCTGGGCATGCTGTGCGGCTGCGGGCGAAGGGTCGACGCGCAGCGCTGGCTCGGGCGGCGCTGGCGGGTCTGTGGCAGCAGCAGTCGCAACAGAGGCGGCGCGCTCTGCCTGCTGTGTATCCACGATGGCGGGCGTGCTGAGGGCGGGCGTGGCGGACTCGTCGACTGTGGCCTGCTGCTGCTGCGGCGGCGGCGGTGGGTGGTAGGTGGGGGGATAGCCCGCGGGGGAGTATTGGGTGCCGGCGTCGGCGTAGGCGTAGGGCCGCTTCGTGCCCTGCGGCGAGGGGCTGGCGAACAGAGGCGCTTGCTTGGGGGTCTGCGGCGTGTCGAAGCGCCGCGCAGTCTGCGAGCTCACGGCGTGGAACAGCGGAGAGCGAGAGGTTGAGGTCGAGGACACAGAGGCGCGGCGGGCATGGTACGAGCGCGAGTGGGCACTGTGGGTGTGACTGTGGGCGTGACTGTGGCTATGGCTGTGGCTATGGGTGTTGGCGGCGGCGTGAAAGGCAGTCGAGGGCGACGCGGAGAGGGTTGGCGAGGACGAGGACGAGGTCAGCATTGCGCCCGCTCGTGGTCCGCCGTCTGTGAGGTTCCAGCTGCTCAGCTGTCCCTGCCGATGTCGTTCAGATACGGCCGCGACAATTGCCCAAGATCATCGTATCCAGTATAGCGCAGGGGACGAGGACTGCTGGGCGGCTGCTGGACCGGCGAGTGTGGAGAAAGAGCCTCTGCCGTGCAGGCGTGCAGGCGCAGAGAAAGAGAATTGCGCTGCCGACAGCCATCCGCGTCTTGGCCGGCTCACGAAGCCATCTGCACGAGGGCACTGCGAACGTGTCTGCGCAGCACCCTGTCATTGGGCAACCCGCCCTTGCTGCAAGGCGCCCATGACACACCGTCTCCTCGCGCTGCTTGCTTCAGCTGCAATTGCGCGATAACCGGCGATTTGCACCGCATTTTCTTCTCTTCAGTGCGTCTGCCCCGGCGTCTGGACGTTCGTACGAATCTACCGTCGTCATAGGCCGGTCCTCGCTACCGCCGAATGACCGCGCTAGGCCAACACCAAGCTGGTCAGCCTCACGGCCTGCGCACACTAGAGGCTTGGAGCCGTGGACGTGCCATGAGCTTCTCTTAAACAAACGACAGAGAGTGTCGTACTCGGATCTAGGTCTGCAGAGCCTGTGTATATCGTCTCTACGACCATAGCTACAGCCCTTCAAGCGCTGCAGCTACCAACATCAAATCTTGGCACGCCGTTACCTGTTACCTTAAACCAGACCCACCGCGGAGGAGCTCCTTCAAAATTTAGCCACAGAACAACGCACCCTGCATCTGCATCGCCCTCCACGGTTCAACGGTTCAACGCCTATCCAGTCTGGTGTTACAGAAGCACTTGCGCCAACACAGGCAGGCAGATTCGCAATCACACAATCTCACTGGATGACACAGCCAAACATGCTCAGAACTGTAACCAATCCATTGCAGCAGCCCCTCCCAACGATACGCCAAATCTCACTAACGAAAAATGCTGCAAGCACGCTTCCATGTCGACATCATCTTTAGACTCGCGCTGTAATCGTGTTGCAAAGTGTAAACTCTTACGGACATGGAGTTGCTCTTTGATTTGCGCGAATGGGCTCTCGAGCTGCGCCCACGTGCTCCCAGTACCACGGTCACTGCTAGTAGTGGCAACCACAGTCGCCGTTGACGCCGTTGCTTTGCGGGGAGAAAGGCGTCAGCTATGGTGAAAACGAGGGTGCCTTCAAGGGCATCATAGAAGGGTCATGTTTGGCGTTGTGAGTTGTGGAGATCTGGGTGCTCAGGTTGTGCAATGGGGGGCTTCATGATTATGTACTAACGAATGATCATCGCAATGGTATCAGGCGTGGTATCGAAGAGTCGCCGAGGCGACGCAAAAGAGAAGCGTACATGCACCCAACAATGGCACGTATTCGAGCCAAACACCGCACTTTACGTACAAGCATTGCGGAGCCCTGAAGACGTTGGCCTCCCAGCTTTTCCAACATCGTCCATATATCCGTAATCGCGCATAAGCAAAAATACCTATGCGGGATGCCTCCTGTGGTTGAGACTCTCAGGTCCTCGGAGGCTTCTGCGCATTGTCGGCCAACTCAGCCCTGAACTCCTGCTGTCCAGGCTCAGGCGAATGTAGCTCCACCGGCGCAGCTCCTGCGTGGCTGTGCTTGTAATAATCGAGCCTGTGTGAATTAGCTCGTGTACTCTCAGGCTCCCGAGTAGGGGCAACACATACTGCTCCTGGCTCATCCCACTCATCTGACTCTGCATACTCAAATGGCCCTGATGCATCTGCGGGCTTCCCTGCCACCCACTAGGATACTGCTCGCCCACGTTATGCTGTCCATATGGTGGCGCAGGGCTACCATATCGCGGCACATTCTGATCGTGGGGCACATATCCCATATCTGGTCCCGGCGTCGAAGCTCTATTGGAATTGCCTGCAGTCGCATCCTGGCGTTTGATTACTTCCTTCAGGCTCTTGGAGCGTCCGACGTAGAAGAACAGCGCTGCGCATATGGCCAAGAACGCTACAGCGCCGACGACGATGCCGGCGATTGCGCCGCCCGAGAGGTGCGTGCCGCCGCTTGAGGGTGAAGTAGTCGAAGTGCCGGTTGGCCCATTGAGGATGGTGGACGTTGCTTCTTTGGGTACAGGGTCGCCAACGGCTAGCTGGAAGTCTGCGTTCTTTGCAGCTTGAATCTGAGAGGCAAGGGTCTGGGTCGAATTCGGATTAATGGCACCGACCATAAGTTCGCCGATGCACGAGTTTGGTGCCGCACAGTAGAAGAAGATGGGTTGTGTATCGTTGATGGTTATGTTGTAGTGGGTGATCTGGGAGGGGTCAGACGCGTGTGCGACTAAGTTAAAGTATCATCGTGCGTATTGATGATGCTGCGCTACTGAAGAGAGCAGGTATGCTGACTTACCTGCGCAGTCGTGTTTACCCACTGCGTCTCTGTCCAGAAGCCCTTGCCATCATGGTCTTTGTCGGCATAACTGTATGGTACGCAAGCACTGCCGAACTCCGCTTGGACGACTGAATGATCTGGAGGGTAGAACTCGAAGGTCACGATGTCCCCGACAGATACATTCGTCAGCTCTCGTGGCGTAAACTTGAAGCCGCCGGACCCAGCTTTGATGAGGTGGACTTGAGGTTCGCTAGATGCGCTTGATGTCGCCGATGACCCTGGTCTTGACGTAACGGTCGCCGCGGTGCTCTGGGAGCGTATGGGAGTTGGTGGTAATGTTGCCGACTGAAGTCCATTTTGCGACGTGAGCGACGCTGATGCTGTTGCAGATGTGAATGTTGCTGTAGACTGTGCTGAAGTCGTTGACAGAAGCTGACAAGCAGCGACCGCCACAGCAAGCCTCGCTATCCTCATCCGGACCATCTTCTCTGTTGTATGCAAGGGGCTGTGCGGCACAATAGGGGACCAAGTTCAACTCGTCGATATAAAACCCTAGCGATGCCCCAATGTCGGCTTCTCCAATGTTAACAATGCTTGAGAAACTCCAGAGGCGTCGAAAAGGTAGGAATAGACCCATCGCGTACGGCTGACAGCCGCCTTTTGAACCAGCATGCCGCATGCCCACCTTCAGGTTACCAGCACAGCACCTGTGCTTCGCCCATCCGTCAGCATTGTCTCCACACAGCCCTCTCAGCTTCAGGGATCACCGCTCGATAGCTGACCAACGCGCCTCTCAGAACTCACGTTCTTTGTTCCGGGAGCCAAGATTACGGACTCAACCTATCGGTGTAGCGACTTATCCGCTGCACGACCACCGATGGCTGAACGAGCACGAGCTGAATGGCCTCGCTTGTCGTTGCGCTGCATCGTGAGCATGGATTCAACATGCGAGCGGCTCTGGGCATGAGTTTTCGCGTGGCGGGGCTGTCTGTCAGCACGCGTGTGCTGGTCTTTTTTGGTACGGATGGTCTTACGGCATTCTTGCAATAGGAAGGCGGTGTTGTAAGGCTCGTGGGTGCGCTTCCTTCGCTGCATTGACAGGGGGGCGTTGCCGTCCCGTGTTCTCAGATACGGGAGGGTCCTGCCATCTTCTTCGATACCAAACCTGCTAGAAGGTTTTGCACAACATCTGGCCTGGAGCTGGCTTTCTGAAATATGGTGCAGATGGATTGGTACACTGTTGTTCTGGGCACGAACCTACACCGATCCTGGGGGAAACAACAGGAGCCACTAAGATCAGAAGAGCCTAACTCCCACGATTAGCCGTTATGTCAAGCGAGATCGGCAGTCTTGGCTGCGCGCGCCTTCCATTCTTCACACTTCACACCAGCATGACCCAGACCTGGAGTGACATGTGAAAACACCATACCAGCTTTCCAAGTGTTGTCGCACGGATGTCTCTGAGCTTCCAATGCGCAAAATCGGTCCTGATGATCTTCAGGAATGCGACTTACACTAGTAATGAAGATTGAAGACCAGAAGTGGAAGCACGTTCTAAAAGTAGACATGTCAGCAAGCAGCGTGCATAATTGATAGTGAGATTCGGTGTTGTATGTACCGAACAATTGCGAGTGATAAACTATGGCCTGAGTAGCTCCGTCTGCTGGGCTGACACCTGCTCCTCCAGCAATTATCAGCATGTCGCACTTTGTATGCAATATTGTTGTCATCGCGCGAGGCCTTCTGAATCAAATCCAACAGCTGCGCCACGAGGTATACACCGGCGTATCCGATGTCTACTGGCAAAGCTACGCAAGCCAGTAGCGCTGATGCTCACGACAGCGCCCAAGTGTCCACTGCTGCGAGAGGTGATGGAGACAATACACACGGACAATGCATGCGTTACGGCCGGCCGAAAATTCCATCTCTGGGAATATCAAAACGGCTTCCCGAACCCCATTGGGCTTCTTGGGCTCCTGGGCACTGGACTTGAGAAGACACCAACTGGTGGCAGACCTCGTAACCCATTGGCGTGCCTTGCTTTAATCGCCTGTGTATCCAGGCTGAGCGGGGGACTCCGGAAGCCACTATTCAGTGTTGCCAGCTGATCCTCCTCAGGAGTAGAATCTTCAGGATCCTCTGTAAACTCGCGCTTCTTTTGCAACAGCAGGTCTTGCACCTCCTGTCGATGGCCGATCAACATATCGTCCAGGGTGTCCCATTCTGACTGTTGGAGGTCGCCCAGTTTCTTGCGCAGCTTCTTCGTCGAATTTCGGTTAAAGGCGAAGTGGCTCTGCTTCACGAATATTTTGGTGTGCTGGAAGGTGTGCAATCAGCTTATGTCCGAGTTGTGTGAGAAGGTTTTGCGGGTTTACCTGATGATACCAAAGCCCGATGTCGTCATCTGTATTGATGCGCTTGACAGACGTTATGGCGGACTCTGCGACGAACCCTATGATGAGCTCGAGGTTCGAACCTTCTTCCGTAGTTGATTCTAAAGCTGTCAGTCCAGAGCTTGATCAAATCTCATGGCAACAAACCATTGCGGCTGAGTAGATCAACAAGGCCGAGATATGCATCACCTATCCCCATGAAGAAGACCTGTGTTGCATTGTTGGGTCTGCACGTCCGTCAGTAAGTTTATCTCTCGACTAGAAGCCACTGACTCGATGTAGTTGGTCCAGAGATAGTTAGCCATATCGCGAGTCCTATCTGCTCGGACCTTTTGATCATCCACTTTTGTGAAACCGAGGTTGGACTGTATCTATGTCAGCATCGATCTTCAGGGATCTAGAAGGAGGGACTGACCTCCTCGTTTTCTACAGCGACAAATTTGGGAACGTTGACATCGATGACAGAGAAGCCGTTGTCTATAGCCCAGTCGATGTAGCTCTTGGTTACATCAGTCTTCGAGCTCAAGGTCAGCGGCTATACAGCGCGAGACTGTAGTTTGGACTCACAAGCCATGTGTTATGTAACTCTCGCTGACCAGTGACTGGGTCAAGATGGTCTTGGAAACTGGGTGGGTCGTGTAAGATGACGAGCAGGGGCTTTCGCCCCATAAAGTCTAGTCTGCGACATTGTCAGGAAACTGAATTTGAAGGTGTAATCGATACCTACGTAGCAATCACGTTGTGTTCAAAGGTTGATGAGAGACTAGCATGATTGATTTGCAATGGCAAAGGGATCATGCCATGTTGCCGAGCAAGCCGTTCGCTCTGCCATTCTCTTATGACGTTGTGTAATGCATCTGTGGCAGCAAACCCTGGGTCAGTCCGGTCGAGATGTTTTGGATACAGGCATTTCCAGTGCTTTGAATGTTGCCTCTTCACCTGCTCGATTACACGAACAGCAGAAGCTTTTGGTGCTGGTAGATCCTCGCTGAGTCGGTCCGGAGGCTCTTGCATCAACACTCTGGTGACAGCGAGCGCAGAACGTGCAATAGAGCGCAGGTTATAGCCTCCCTCAAGAGCCACGACGAGCTTACCCTTCGCTAGTCGAGAAAGCATATGCGTCATGTGACCGTAGCAGGCGGGCGTGACGAAACAACCGCCAAGCACATCCCCTTCAGCAGCATCGAATCCAGCTGAGATAATGACTAGGTCCGGATCGAACTCACTAGCGATTGGCATGACAACCTCCTGGAAGGCGTACAAGTACTCCGCGTCCCCCATGCCATGTTCTTCCCATGGTATGTTGACATTCTTGCCAATACCGTCACTCTCTCCACAGTATGTCAAGTCGCCATCAGGTAGGTTGGGATAAAAGTTGCCTCCACGAAAGACGTGCAGTGAAATGTACAACACGTTCGGGTCGTCGTAGAAGGCGTGTTGAATACCGTTGCCGTGGTGTACGTCCCAGTCGAGAATCAGAACCTTCCTGCAAGTCTGCGGGTATGCATCTTGGCATACACGTGCTGCAATGGGAACATTGTTGAAGATACAGAAGCCGGAGGGTGAGTCACTCTCAGCGTGATGGCCTGGTGGTCGGATAATAGCAATCGCGTTGCGTACCGATCCCTGGACAACGGCTTTGCACGCTTCGATGGCACCGCCCGCTGCCAATTTTGCGCAGTCGTAGGTAGAGTGGTTGAAGTAAACAGAGTCTCGCATTTGTCCTTGTAATGACAACTCGTCCAGACTCATATCTGTGGTCATATCAGATCAGTGCATCTCGTCAGCGTGTAAACTTACGTGGCAGAGACGACACGAATTCATAATGCTCTAGCGTGTGCACCAACAGGATCTCGTGTTTCTCAGCTGCTCGGATCCCAATTCTCCAGCAATAATCATCGTGATCCTCAGTCTCTGAGCTCTCTGGACCACGTACAAGCCCAGCCTCTCGAATCTCTTCGAAGATCGAATGAATACGCCGTGGATCCTCGGGATGTATGTCATCTACAGTTGCTTCGTTCGGGAGCTCCGCGTGAAATCGCATGCGAGGATCATATACCAGCCCTGTCTTTAATGTTGCAATTGGAAGGGCCTGTGATCTTGGCTTCGGTGGTATTCGTACCTGAGGGCTGGATCGGCGATGAGGAGTTGCCCGTGTGACGTCCATCTTGTCTGACCGACTCTCTGCATAGTACGAGGAAGGACGTGCAACAGACTGGCTATCAAGCAGTGGTAATTGCGCATTCTTTGGCAGATGCGCCATGTTTGGGTTTGCGAAAACATCAGTTGGGGTCACAAACTCTGGCGCGTAGTCTGTAGTTCCATTGTTGAGTTCAGTGGAGGCGATTATCTCGTCCTCCATGGGAACATCCTCATCGTTCATAGTTGCGGCTAACGAGCCAGTGCGAGCGCAGAGCGCCTCGCAATGCACGTACGGAGACCAGCGACTAGAGAAACATATTAGCATTCCAATTGTAGACCATGAGTGAATAATTAAATGGGCCCAGATCTACATTCAGCTATTTTAGCAGCCAGGATGCTGTGGGCAGAAGAAACGCATATGAGGGCCTATCGCTGTAGATGGCGGTGTCTTGAATCGTGACGTGGAGGGCGGCAATGGAACATACAACAGAACAACAGGACGTGATAAATCAGAAGACAGTTAGAGTAGATGAGGGAAATTCATGCAAAGCAAAGCTACTGCAATTTAGTATAACGTACCGATGTGTTCTAGTTCATAGGATTGGAGTCGACCTTGGTCTGAGAGAGAACTTCGATGCTGGAGATCTGCGTCGATCAACAATCTGGTCGAAGGATGTCCTGCACACAGGACTATTGCCAGTAAATCTACGTAATTTCCTTGAGCAGGCTAGATTATGGTTGGTCCCGTGATGCGGTCCTATTATTGGGTGAGTTGAGTAGGGTTGAGGTTTCGCGTCGCGTAGGATCCCCCTTTCCAGAACGCGTTTGGTAAGAAGGTATAGTAATTTAAAGTTGGTTGGAGCTCAACTTCGGCTTGGTTGATGCAGTAGCGCCAAATGGGTATTGGACAAGGTAGGAGACAGTTGTGATGCTTCGAGCAGATCCGCCAGACCGACTGACTAAGCAGCACTAGCCTTAACGTGTTCCACCACCAAGTGGGCCACACCAGCAACCGGGCCACCCCACCACAGCTGACGCGATGCTCAACGCGATAGCCCCACAACAACACAAGATAATAGAGTCGTAGTTTATAATAAAGCAGGCTATAACTGTCTACATTGAGTCCTTGAGTGTCCTTGAACGTGACACTTGCTACACGTTGGTGGTGCGCGCTTACGTCCTGGAGTAGCCTGAGCTCTTCTACCTCTGCGACCACCCTTTCTGCCTCTACAGCGAGCTGCTGGCCTTGCTGAGCCTGTAGCGCCCCTCCACGAGCTATATACTGACGCTGCTGATTTCTTCTATGTTGCTGGCGCTGACTAGCCGTACGAAGCTTTCTATTCTCCTCTGCGAGTATAGTCGCTGAGTTCATAGCAAGCTGGCATCCTTTAACAAGCTGGCGGATAGCTTGGCTTGTTGGGCTCTGCGACTGGCGACGAAGCAGGTCCTGTACATGTCGAGCCTGCTGCTCAAGCTGCGCTATCGTACGTGGCGTCTCTGCAGTCCATGCGACGCTATTGTCTGTTGTTGTCGCTGGTGGAGACGGCGTCCGGACGACAGTAAGCGACGATAGGACACGATCTGGACAGGGAGGGATAAGCCCAGTTGCCTGGAAGCCAGTCTGGATGTTCTGCTGCGTGAATACTGCTGGCCGGATCTGTGTATAGATTGTAAGGAAGTCTATCTTGTCAACGTGGTAGACGCCTTGGCGGGCGAGCTCCTGGATCTCGTGACCGTACGCACGCTTGAGCGGCGCGAAGCAGCTCACATCAAGTGGCTGGAGGAGATGAGAGGTATGAGCTGGCATGCAGAGAGTGATAATCTTGTTCTCTGTGCAGAACTGGTCGAACTCAGGCGTAGCGTGGCTGCTATGGCCATCTAGGATAAGAAGCCGGTAGACTCCATGCGTACGAGACGCTGTATGTCTGTCAAAGTGCTTTATCCACTCAACACCAAGCTGATCAGTTGTCCAGCCATTGTTTGATACAGCAAGTACCCAGTCTATAGGGATGTGGTGGTACCAGCTAGCCTGGTGCTGCTTACCAGACAGGATCACGAACGGTGGAAGACACCAGCCAGACGCGTTGATACACTCAATCGTCGTGACCCAGTCTCTATTACCTGGCTGTATAACAGTAGCGCGACCTGCTGTATCTGAGCTCGTGACTACTTTAGACGTCGCTGCGACGCCCATCATAAAGCCAGTCTCATCAAAGTTGTACGTGTCTGCGTCTAGTATCCCATAGGTCTGCCGCGTCTCCTCTACGAGCTTGAACCACGCTGCGATAGCGACAGGATCCTCGCAGCAAGCGCGCTGACTGTGGAACTTCCTATTCCACTTTGTCTGTAGCTCAGACTGGCTGTTGACAAAGCGCGACACCCAGTTCTTGCCTACAGGTGGAGGAGGAGGATCTTGGCCGCGGCTAGCGAGTAGAGCGTCTGCCATTCGTCGTACGTCGATAACCTGGGGTGGAAAGCCTCGTCGGTCGAGGTCTAGGATCCATTGTACAAGAGACTGCTCCTCAGTAGAAGATAGCTTTCGATTGTGTGGCGTAGTCTCGTGTTTAGGGCGGATACCTTGAAGCCGCCGTTGAAGAGTCGTACGAGGGACAGAATATAGCCGCGACGCCAAACGCTGGCTTTGTACTTGCTTTAACTGAAGCGCTTGAGTAGCAAGAAGACATCTACCTTGTCTTTGAGGCGACAGAGGGCGTTGTGGTTGTGGCATTGTTGCTATCGTGTAGAGCGTCGCGTCAGCTGTGGTGGGGTGGCCCGGTTGCTGGTGTGGCCCACTTGGTGGTGGAACACGTTAACGTCTTGGATCAGTAAGCTGGGCAGATCAGTAAGCTGGGCACCCCACCAAACCCGACGCAACTCTCTACACAACAACCACAATGCCGCAACAACAATGTCCTAAATCAACTTCTTGTGAAGGCAGGATAAGCCTTGCTATAGCATCCTATCGTATTAATCCAACTCAGTCTATCCGCGCCCTCGCAAGAGCCTTTCATGTACCGCAATCTACACTACACACGCGTATCCGTGGTACCCAGCCACGATCAGAGACAGCATCTGTCAACCGTAAGCTACTACCTATTGAAGAGCAGTCCCTTGTAAAATGGATCCTAGACCTTGATCGACGAGGCTTTCCGCCCCAGGTCATCGACGTACGACGAATGGCAGACGCTCTTCTCGCTGCGCGGGGCCAAGATCCGCCTCCACAACCTGTTGGCCAGAAATGGGTATCGCGCTTTGTAAACAGCCAGCCTGAGCTCCAGACAAAGTGGAATAGGAAGTTCCACAGCCAGCGCGCTCGCTGTGAGGATCCTATTGCTATCGCAGCGTGGTTTAAGCTTGTTGAGGAGACGCGCCAGGCGTACGGCATACAGGATATTGATACCTACAACTTTGACGAGACTGGCTTCATGATGGGCGTCGCTGCTACCTCTAAGGTTGTCACAAGCTCAGACACAGTAGGTCGAGCTACTGTCGTGCAGCCAGGTAATAGAGACTGGGTCACGACGATTGAGTGTATCAACGCGTCTGGCTGGTGTCTCCCACCATTCGTGATCCTGTCTGGTAAGCTCCACCAGGCTAGCTGGTATCAACACCTCCCGCCAGACTGGGTAGTCGCTATATCAGACAACGGCTGGACGACAGATGAGCTTGGTGTAGAGTGGGTAAAGCACTTTGACAGACATACAGCGTCTCGTACGCATGGAGTCTACCGGCTTCTTATCCTAGATGGCCATAGCAGCCACGCTACGCCTGAGTTCGACCAGTTCTGCACAGAGAACAAGATTATCACTCTCTGCATGCCAGCTCATACCTCTCATCTCCTCCAGCCACTTGATGTGAGCTGCTTCTCTCCTCTTAAGCGAGCGTACGGTCACGAGATCCAGGAGCTCGCCCGCCAAGGCGTCTACCACGTTGACAAGATAGACTTCCTTACAATCTATACACAGATCCGGCCAGCAGTATTCACGCAGCAGAACATCCAGACTGGCTTCCAGGCAACTGGGCTTATCCCTCCCTGTCCAGATCGTGTCCTATCGTCGCTTACCGTCGTCCGGACGCCGTCTCCACCAGCGACTACAGCAGACAACAACGTCGCGTGGACAGCAGAAACGCTGCGTACAGTAGCGCAGCTTCAGCAGCAGGCTCGTTACGTACAGGACCTACTTCGTCGCCAGTCACAGAGCCCAACAAGCCAAGCTATCCGCCAGCTTGTTAAAGGTTGTCAGCTTGCAATGAATTCAGCGACTATACTCGCAGAGGAGAATAGAAAGCTTCGTACGGCTAGTCAGCGCCAGCGACGTAGAACAGACCAGCGGCGTCAGTATATAGCTCGTGGAGGAGTGCTACAGGCTCAGCAAGGCCAGCAGCTTGCTGCAGAGGCAGAGAGGGTGGTCGCGGAGGTTGAACAAGCTCTAGCTACTCAAGGACGTCGGCGCGCACCACCAACGTGCAGCAAGTGTCACATTCAAGGACATACGCGGACTCAATGCAGATAGTAATAGACTAGCTATCTCTAAAATCACATACTATTATCCTGTGTTGTTGTAGAGCTATCGCGTAAAGAGTCGCGTTGGGTTGGGTGGGGTGCCCAGCTTACTGATCTGCCCAGCTTACTGATCCAAGACGTTAACGTGTTCCACCAGTAAGCTGCGCACCCCACCAAATCCTTACAACTCCATCTGCGCCAACGACCATGACTCAACAACCACGGCCTGAGGTGACATCTCGTGAAGGTAGACTGAGTCTCGCGATAGTCTCCTATCAGAATAAATCATGCCAATCAATCCGAGCCCTCGCGAGAGCGTATGACGTACCAGAATCTACTCTCCGGACGCGTCTCCGTGGTGTCCACACGCGATCAGAGATAGTCTCTGTCAACCGAAAGCTATCAACTACTGAAGAGCAGTCTCTTGTGCAGTGGATCCTAGACCTTAATCGATGAGGCTTTCCAATAAGAAGCCGGTAGACTCCATGCGTACGAGGCGCTGTATATCTATTAAAGTGCTTTACCCACTCTACGCCAAGCTTATCTGTCGTCCAGCCGTTGTCTGATACAGCAAGCACCCAGTCTATAGGGATGTTGTGGTACCAGCTAGCCTGGTGCTGCTTACCAGACAGGATCACGAACGGTGGAAGACACCAGCCAGACGCGTTAACGCACTCGATTGCTGTCACCCACTCGCGATTGCCTGGCTGCACGACAACTGCTCTACCAACTCTATCAGAGCTGGTGACTACTTTTGACGTTGCAGCAACGCCCATCGCGAATCCAGTCTCGTCGAAGTTGTAGATGTCTTGATCTAGAACGCCATATGTCTGGCGCGTCTCCTCTACGAGCTTGAACCACGCTGCGATAGCGACAGGATCCTCGCAGCAAGCGCGCTGACTGCGGAACTTCCTATTCCACTTTGTCTGTAGCTCAGACTGGCTGTTGACAAAGCGCGACACCCAGTTCTTGCCTACAGGTGGAGGAGGTGGATCTTGGCCGCGGGCTGCGAGTAGAGCGTCTGCCATGCGTCGTACATCAATAATATAGGGTGGAAAGCCTCGTCGATTAAGGTCTAGGATCCACTGCACAAGAGACTGCTCTTCAGTAGTTGATAGCTTTCGGTTGACAGAGACTATCTCTGATCGCGTGTGGACACCACGGAGACGCGTCCGGAGAGTAGATTCTGGTACGTCATACGCTCTCGCGAGGGCTCGGATTGATTGGCATGATTTATTCTGATAGGAGACTATCGCGAGACTCAGTCTACCTTCACGAGATGTCACCTCAGGCCGTGGTTGTTGAGTCATGGTCGTTGGCGCAGATGGAGTTGTAAGGATTTGGTGGGGTGCGCAGCTTACTGGTGGAACACGTTATTGGTATTGTCACCTACAACTCGCCTTTCAATGCAAGCTTCAACCCTTCGTTGTTCTTGTCAGATCGAGAAGCAGTATTCGGGTTCCTCACTTCGTCGTAATATCCTTGCTGTTTAGATGCGGGGGCCTTTTCAGCGCGGCGCCTCCACCTCACAGCGACGAGCCTCAGGCCGGTAGGGCGAGCCTCAGGCCGGTAGGGCGAGCCAACAGCTGACAGTCGTAACTATAGCTAGCTGCATAGTGAATTTTTTTTGAAGAAGAAGCTTGGCAAACAGCTGGACCGACATGCACTGGCTTTTCGGTAGTAAGGACTTACAAAGATAGGCATTCAGAGCCCGTTCAGGTCTTGTAACTACCTAGGTAGTCGGCTCATAAAGTCCTGGAGTCTGAGGCCAATAGAACTATAGTAAAGTTCCCTTGATAATGACCGACAGAGCTAATCATGTGGCTGATTTGCCACTGTTCGTAACCACTCCAATAACGAAGAATCGAAAGGTAAGGATTGAGGCTGAAGATGTACCTACCAGATCTCTAGCACGGTTGAGATCTCAGAGCACATAAACAACTCCCTGCAAGGACGCAACAACCACGCTACATCAGCGAAACATTCAAAATACACCCATCCACCTCTTCCTCAGCCACACTCCAGCTCTTCTCCTCCACAACGCTTTGAAAGCCGGCTCTAGCCACTCCTTTTCTTTCCGAACCTTGGAATCTGCCCCACCCGACTTTCTCCGGGACGCAGCCCCATATGTTCCCTGTACGTAAATTGAGGAACTCCACAGTCGAAAATGGTCTGAATATCGGGAACTAACGCGGAACATGCATGCTGTGGTAACCCTCGGGAGCGTATCCGGACATGATGCCCCAGAATCGACAGCCTCGGGAGGGCTGGCATGCGGACGCTAGGCAATCGACGACAGGGGTTGCTTCCGTTAGCCATCGAGCTCGACGGGTGAGAGGAGCACGGAACTCATACCGTTTGCTCAATCTTCTCAGTAATGTCAAAGATATGAGATGATCCTAGCACATCTCAGCAATATGCACACGAAGTGTCCTGAGTGATGTACTATCAGATGCAGAGCGTTGAAGCTGCAAATGGGGATGGAATGTCAGAAATCGCGCCTGCAACAGTGATCCACAAGATGCGAATCAATCAAAAAGCTTAAAGGTCGTCAATGCACGGCAACAGTTGTTGTTGTACTATTACTCATTGATTCGTATCTGGCGTTAACACATATTGATGCTCTAAACCCAGCGTTTTGCAGTCCAGGTATTACTTGCTCTTGCTTTCATGACCCTTCCGAATCAGCTCTCAAAGCTTAGGCGTAGCCTGGCTCTGTCCTGATTCCTAAGCGTTGCCGTCAACCTTGGCAATGTACACCAAAAGGTCGAGGACACGACGGGAGTAACCCCACTCGTTGTCGTACCAGGAGACGAGCTTGACGAAGTTCTTGTTGAGGGAGATACCGGCCTTGGCATCAAAGATAGAGGAGCGGTCGTCACCGTTAAGGTCAGAGGAGACGATCTCATCCTCTGTGTAGCCGAGGATGCCCTTGAGCTTGCCCTCAGAGGCCTCCTTGACGGCCTCCTTGATCTCGTCGTAGGAGGCGCCCTTCTCAATGCGGACAGTCAAGTCAACAACAGAGACGTTGGAGGTAGGGACGCGCATGGACATGCCCGTAAGCTTGCCGTTGAGGTCGGGGATGACCTTGCCGACAGCCTTGGCGGCACCAGTGCTGGACGGGATGATGTTCTGAGCAGCGGTGCGGCCACCACGCCAGTCCTTAGCGGACGGGCCGTCAACGACCTTCTGGGTGGCGGTGTAGGAGTGGACAGTGGTCATGAGCCCCTCGATGATGGTGAACTTGTCGTGGATGACCTTGGCGAGAGGAGCCAAGCAGTTGGTTGTGCAAGAGGCATTGGAGAGAACCTCAATGTCCTTGGTGTAGGTCTCGTTGTTGACACCCATGACGAACATGGGAGCATCGGCAGAGGGAGCAGAGATGACGACCTTCTTGGCGCCACCCTTCAAGTGAGCCTTAGCCTTCTCGGTGGTGGTGAAGACACCGGTGGACTCAACAACGTAGAAAGCGCCGGTCTCGCTCCAGGGGATGTTGGCGGGGTCCTTCTCGGTGTAGAAGCGGATGGTCTTGCCGTTGATGGACAGGTTGTTGCCCTCGACCTTGATGTCACCGTTGAAGCGGCCGTGGGTGGAGTCGTACTTGAGCATGTAGGCCTGTCATTTTGTCAGCTCTGTCTTCATCTACCAATTTGAAGCAAAGTATCCGTGCTGAGCCGGTGCTTTGAGGGTGGGTGAGCTTACAGCGTAGTGAGGCTCAATGAAGGGATCGTTGACAGCGACGATCTCGACATCGTTGTGCTCGATGCTGGTGCGTTGTCAGCCCATTACTGTCTTTCTGAAGCTCTCACTGAGGATTACTTACGCGTTGCGGAAGACAATGCGACCAATGCGGCCGAAACCGTTGATACCGACCTGTTGAGGAGGTCAGAAGCTGTACATAGCTAAAGAGGGGCAGAAGGGCTTACCTTGACAACCATGATGGATAGACTGTTGTTCTGTGAAAGATGTCAATTGAGGAGGAATGATGAGTAGGAGATCCAAGAGGTATTCACGCTTTAAAAAGGATCTAAAGTAGTCTGGAAGCTTGGAAGAAGAGATTTGTGGTGGCCTGTGAGCGTGATGTTTGTTGGGTCCAGTTGGTGGGGGTGAGCGGGGCTATCCTTAAGTAGCTCTGTGACGTTTGGCTTAGAAAAAGGACTGCAATCTGATAGCTGCGACGCGGGCCGCATCCAATAAGCTCCTCTCAGCCCTCCACCCACACCCGGCCGGCTGCGTTGAGCTTGAGGCCGCAGCTGCAACCGTACCTCGGACACGCTGAGCAAGCATCGTGAGAATGCGCGGAAAGACACGGGGTCATGGAGCATCCCGGATGCGTCAAATGAGCTTAAAGCGTGCCCGAGGCCCTCGTAAGAACTCGAAGTTGGTGTCCACCTAGAGCCTCATTGTACTGACTTGCGGACACCGATGTGCTTGACAAATATCCTTGCATGTGCACACTACTTCACTTGGCTCTTGCTAACAGCCACCCAGTCCAGCACGCCCAGCACCGCAAATGCACATCTCTAAACAGCTTACGAAAGAGGTATCCGCAGCGTCTCGTAATGCTCGCCGCGACAGCATGGAGCAAGCTAGTTGGTAGAAACATTCACACAGCGCGACCGGCAAGCTCTGCTATGATTCAGGATCATTTCATCATTCGATAGAATAAACACGGCGAATTCATCAGCACCGCGGACTCGGTCAACGCGGGGAGGCGAATTTCTGGTGCTACCACCGAGATTCTGACCGCCACGCAAAGTCGAGCACGTCGTCGTTGAGACTGATTGAGGTGTGAGGCGCAAGCATCCGCGGCCGAGACGTGGGACTTGTACCAGACGAGGGGCCAGTTACAGCAGATCTGAGCTCACCACCTGACAGTGATGTGCGACAACGGCGTCCAGAACGCCTTGGGGTACCTGCATAAATGTTGGAGGGGCAGCTTGGACGCGTCCACGCGTTGATGCAGTGATCGAAGCTCCAGTTCCGTAGGGCTGACAAGCTTGAGCTCGAGCTTCTGCTCTAAGGCTATCGCCAAGCCAGAGCTTCACCACGAAACAGCATCGAGCAGCAGACCTTAAAAAAAGTTAAAGCATCACTTGCCGAGGATACTCCGAATCGAATGCTCATTGTTGTAGTCAAGCAAAATGTTCTGAGGACAGTTGTGCCATTCATCCTATCTTCGGGTCTAGGGAGACCAAATACTGAGATGACGAAATTCATTGATCATGTGACTTTACCATGCTCCCTGCCTGCTTCCAAGGTTCTGCCTCTGTCGACAATGAATAGTCAAAAGACAGCTTCGCAAACGAAATTCTGTGTGCGCGTAGTGCAAGGCAGACTATGTGCATGCAACTTCCAAGACCGAGCGTGACAGCTGTCCAACCATTCTGGAGCCGGCTGTCCGGAAATGAGGCAGTTTGCGAGCTTTTGCAAGGTGATCAGTTAGGTGCTACAGGCGCAGCATGTATGTACAACTAGAACTTGAGGCCGCACAGGATAAATCGTCCTCCTCAACTCGAGCTTGTATACGACATTCCCATGGATCCCTCTAATCAACATCCTTTCTGAAAGCCTGTTACGTTCAACCATTGACCCTCAACAAACGACCGATGGACGAGCGCATACAGTCACAACTCTCACATAACCACTCAACCTCCTTGCAAAGCTGAAGAATATATAGTACCTTGGAAAGTATATGCGTTACTGCGCAAAGTTGTGAATAGGCGGCAATGGTGAAGCTGATGAGATTGCTCCTTCCATATAAAACGTCAGCGAAAATGTGGAAAGAGCAATGTACGCAGCTGCTTGCACCTCTCAACCTCATCTTATAATGACAGGCTCTTCAAGTGCGCAGTTCCATCTCGTCCTCATAAGGCATTGCTCGGGGTTGTGAGGGTGAGTTTCAACAGCGCGCTTATTGGGCGCCGGTCCTGGCTTGGTCTGTGTCACAGTCGAATGACTTTCGTTCGCTTTTTTGCCAAGACTGCCCACCGCAAGCTCGATCTTCTTCCTGTGCCATCACCACCGTCATCACCACCACCCATTGGCAGCTCCAGGTCCCTCGAAGGGAAGCTTTCTCAGTCCCTTTCGCATTTTTCAATACTCTCCACTCCACCGCCACGATGATGCGCACCTCGATCGCCCGCGCGACACGCGCAGCAGCCGTTCCCAGGACGACCTGCCAGGTCCAGCAGTTCCGCCAGGCCCACGCTATCTCCAACCCTACATTGGCCAAGATTGAAGCGCGTTGGGAAGAGGCCCGTGAAATCCAATGAACCAGGCTATTCGCGTTACTAACAGTGCGTAGATGCCTCCTCAGGAGCAGGCTGATCTTTGGATGTCGCTGAGGGACCGCATGAAGACCGACTGGAAGGAGCTCACCTTGCAGGAGAAGAAGGCTGGTGCGTAAAAAAACTCCCAGCATAATCATCGAGCTTCACAGATGGGCGCATGACGTACCCGGAGTTGATAAGAGCGTACCCGAGTTGGCCCGTGGCCTTGTTGCACCCGGCACCACCATACACACCACACCGAACATCATCGATAAGGATTCAAAGCTAATGTGTACCTCGATGTACAGCCTACTTCATTGCCTTCGGTCCTCACGGCCCCCGCCGTCCCCCCCCTCCGGATGAGGGCCGTAAGGTCTTCTTCATCTCTGCAGCCGTCATTGCCGGAGCTTTCGCTACCTTTGCCTTCACCCGCATGTTCGCCAGCCCCATTAGGCCTCGCACCATGACCAAGGAGTGGCAGGAGGCTTCCGAGGAGTACTTGAAGGTGCGCAAAGCCATCGCTGCAGGTGCGGCAGATTCAATCACGGCATGTGTACTGACGCATTTCGCAGGCCCAGGGAAGCGAGCCCATTACCGGTTACAAGGGTATGCTGGTCCAGTCGGTCTCGGAGAAGAACCTCCCCCCCGGCGTGAAGCTCAACGACGAGTAAACGAACGGAAACAATTTCCACGAACGCACAATACCAATACCAATACCAATACCAATCTCACATTTCCTTGGGTCAACTTTCTGTTTGGTACTGCCTGTGTCAGATATATGACAAGATCGAAAGGGTTACGAGCCTCTGCAGGATTGGCCCATGTCATATTAGTCCCTCCGTGTACAGAAATCTTAGAGGCATTTGCGATTTTTGCTCTACCGTCTCCACTACGATCTTGTGCGCAAAGCACAGTGTACAAGTACAGAGCACTCCAATCCATGAGCTTTTCTCTCCATACTCCATCTCGATGCTTGTGCGGGTCGGTGACAAACTGCGAATGGCTGCATTGGGATTGGGCAAAGCCATGGTGAGTCAGCAATGCCGGATCACACTCTGCTGATAGTCAAGGGCCTTGCGATATCTTTAATATCGAAGACGAAGTCACGCGAGGTTTAGAGGGACATGGCGATCGTGAACCTACGTTGCTCAGCTAAAGGCTGCCATCGATACTTTAGAGATACCACGCGCGTGTGCAGAAGACCGCATGCGTACACGTACAAAAAAGGAGCGACCGCCTCAGCAGTATCACACAAGCATTTGCTTAAAAGTTCTTCTAGTTGCATGATACGTCAAGAGGGGGGTCTTCAGCTACACTTGCGCGGATTGAGCAGTACCACGAAGGTCGTCAGAAAACGAATCACAGAGCTGAGCATGTTGCGAACGATGTGCATCTATTGCCCAGACACCCTGTCAAGGCCCATCGCATGTCATACAAGAGATGAAGCTAACAAAAAATGATGATCGAGTGCTACGTCGAAGCTAGAAGGTGCATAAAGATTGAGCACGAGTGCATCCGCGGCCGAACATCACAAGCATTGCCACCATACCGTTACGAATTCAGGGACTGGTTTCAGATCTCAGCCGTTGCGCGCACGCGGAGCACAGCGTCCTGTGCTGCTGGTGCTCGTGCAGCGTCATCTCATCAGGCAGGAAGCATAGTCTCATTCAACATCCATGGATGGGTCAGGAAAGATTGACAAGTGTCAGGACGGCTAAGCGGCGCAGACTGCACCTGAGTCAAGTGCTATGCTTGGAAAATGATGGGGCAGCACTGTAGACATTGTGCTCTAAGACAATAGTCGGAAGGAGCGAAGGATCATGAGGTGCCCTGTCAGTAAAGAAGAAGATGGAGCCCACCATGCTACCTGTGACGCCTCGTGTCACTGCCAACGCCTCCCAACAGGAGCATAAGGTAGGTGCAAAAGGACAGGACACAGCGGAAATCATACAAGCATCTCCTCGGGCCAAAGACCGTAGTCGATGAAAGGAGGAGCCTAAAGCCCAGAGTGAATGGGAGCGGCGGGGTTTTGAGGCATTGTGCCGTTATAATACATGCCCGTCAATGGAGGCTCTGAACGTTTGGCTCTTTCTCTGCTCGAGTTCTGGAAGCTAAAGTGTCACGCAACATCTGTAGCGACACGAATTCACTAATCTGTGGTATTCCTGGTTCTCCACGGTCGTCCTATCTATTGACACATTATACTCAACTGGTCAAAACGATCGACTATGTTACATATGTGCGCTGCTTTGAGTAACTATAAATTTCACGATTAGCCTATACTTCCGGTACGCTGTTCCCACTGAAATCGTCACTGCGCTTCTTCAAAACCTCGAGGGCGATACGCTATGGAACAAAAAGCAGTATACGGGTGAAACATGGCTTTCGGCGACTCTCAAAGGCTTCATAAATCGTAGGACCATCCTTTTGTCATGTTCTTGCAATGACTAGACTGACTTCCAAATTATGATACAAGGAGCTGCGGCTTTCCAAAGACTCTCAAGCCTCATGGTTGTCATCAGCTTCCATATTTCAACGTCATAATGAGAGGGGACTCACTCCCTCATCACCAGTCTTTCTTCGAGTGTCGAAATGAATGTAAGCATTATCTATGTCTCTCTCGTCTGCATCCTGGCCCAGTGAGCAGCCCAAAACATTTACTCAGCTCCTATGACCGCCACTGTGCTGCTTCAAAACCCATTCGTGGGACGTAAGATGTTTGCCTGTGGCTTCGGCGACTTCTCTGATCTATTCAAAAGCACTGGAAAAAGGCTTCATGCCGAAGACAAGGCTTCCAACGGCCCATGAAAGCAGATGTAATGCGGCATGATGAGCTACTGTCCAGCTGGCTGAGGGGACATGTTAAGATTTCTTCCTGGGGCTCTGCTTCTGACAAACACAGTGGTGCCTCCTATCCGCGGAGTCTCCAACATCTGTGAGTTATCAGGGTACTACATTGCCTTAACATGTTTCGCTTCGTCTTCTTCGCTCCGTCGATGATTGACTCACAGAGGTAGATCTACTTTGAGATCTGTGATAAGCACTGTGGCTGTAAGAGAAGCAAGCAAGGTGACTAAGACCAGAGGTACGGTCGGTCATGTAGTTTCAAAAAATTACAGTCTGGGGCCACTGCGTGTACGGCAAGCAGATTTCCACCATCTCGTGTTTCTGTACGCTGTTAAAAAGTGCCTATAGTGTCCGCGGAAACTACACCGGCAACGGCCTTGTGCGATTGTTGGGGGCGATGATTTTCGAAATTGGCTCGGCATTGTGGTATGTCCTGAGTCCTGACTCATGAAGGTAACATGATCATAAATTGCAAAGCATACTTGTTTCCTACACCCATTCCTTGGGGTTCTTGAGCACCTCTATCAGGCGCTCTTCCCTGCTACCCTTCTCGGGGGCGTGCATGTACTCCCACCTCGACGTAAGCGGCAGGCTCATCAAGATGCTCTCTACCCTCGCGCCTGGTGTATTCAGGCCAAACGCTGTGCCACGGTCGTGCACCAAATTGAACTCAACATATCGCCCCCTCCTAATCTGCTGCCAGCGCTTCTGCGCCTCTGTAAAAGGCATGTCTTTCCTTCTGTTGATGATAGGCAAGTACGAAGGCAGGAACGCAGACAAGCAATCCTGCACAAAGCTGAACAGCTGCTCCTGGTCTTTCTCCGTCTCGTCAAGGTCGTCGAAGAAGATGCCGCCAACACCGCGTGTCTCACCCCGGTGCTTGTTGTTGAAGTACTCGTCGCACCATTTCTTGAAGCGTGGGTAGTATGCCTTGTCGTGCTTGTCGCAAGCTTGCTTGATTTCGCTGTGGAATTGTATCGCGTCTTCGTCGTAGAGGTACGAGGGCGTAAGGTCGCAGCCACCGCCGTACCACCAGGCATTGGTGTTGCCAAACTCGTCGGCAGTCTCGAAGTAGCGGTAGTTCAGGTGGACGGTCGGTGCGTTCGGGTTGTGAGGGTGCAGGACCATCGACAAACCGGCGGCGAAGAACTCGAGGGAATCGACGTCGGGGTCGAGCGCCTTGTGGTTGACGCGCATCTTCTGTATCGCTGCGCGTGGGAGACGGCCATAGACAACAGAGGTGTTGACACCGCCCTTCTCGAAGACCTTGCCGTCCTGCAGCACACATGTGATGCCGCCTCCGCCCTCTGGTCGCTGCCATGTGTCGATCTTGAACTTTGTGCCGTCAACCTTCTCCAGCTCGGCAATGATCTCCTTCTGTTTTTGCTTGATGAACTTCTCCATTCGTAGACGCATAGGCGATTGTTCAGATACACCGTTTTCGCGCTTGAGGATAGCGTCTTTTTGTGCGATCGAGGGCGTTTCGGTCTTCAGCGAGTCTGACTCTGTCCACTTCATAACGTCAATTGCATCCTGAATATCTTCGAAAATGCTGCCGCGCACCATGGAGTATATTATAGCGCCCAAGAAGGGCAGCATGAGCAGTCGAATTCTGTTCGGCCACTTGCTGGGTGGGGGATTTCGCCATTCTTCCATAGGATCTGGCTTGATCTTGTAGTTGCGAGGGTATTCTCCCATAAATCTTCGTGGAGTTGGTATCTGTCTGGTCCGCAAGCAGTTTGCGCGTAACGACTCGCGTGGCGCATAGCTGGCTGGGAGCTCCAGAGCTCTGGCAGCGCGAAAAGGGGATCGAAGAAGCATTGTGGTCGAATACTGGCTTGAGTAAGGATTACAAGGCTATAATACAACGATGCAAGAGCGAAAGAGAGGATCAATTTCTCGGGTCGATCTACATTAGTAGCGCTGCGACAGCGGTATCGTGTTTGAAAATGTCAAAGGTCACACCACAGTGGGAGCATGTTGTAATGACGCAGGGACCAAGGCGAGGCCGATGGGCTAGGTCCAGGTCCCAAGCAGACCCTTCCCCGTATTATAGTCGCTCTTCTACATAACCGAGATCGGAAGATACTCAGTTATTGAGAGATTTCCGAAGAGTGCTGCAAGCTTACTGGTGACACGGTACCATGTAGGGTTTCTGAGCTACTTGCAGTGTCGTTGCGCTTCTGGTACATAACGCAGACATTACTGCGTCACCAGGGTACCTGGGACGGATAGTTTCGGGAACGTCAGTGAAGGTCATGGATAGACTGACTATTGTCTCAGCGACGTGAGCACCTGAGGGCAGGTGACTCGGCGCTAGGCTGGGTCATGGAAGCGAAGCAAGTGGCAGGTGAGGCATGAGGCGGAGCCGGTCAGCACGCCATACAAAGAGTCACTATGCGAATGCGCAACGAGGGCGGTACTTCGCATGACGAGCTACTGCTATCAAGGGCGCTTGATGCGTGTGTTTTGCCCCATAGTGCACTTGCCCAAAATGTAAAGTGGTTGGTTGGTGACCTTTCCATGGAACGTTTCGTAAGCGGTACTTATCACAGGGACGCTTGCGCCCCGCTCTCTGTTGCCTTGAAGCTCTCACACACCGCCCAACTCCATCTCTCCTACATAACATCTTCCACGCCACACCACCTACACCACGTTCTGCGATTACCCACTGCAGCTCCACCACCCATAACTACGCCCCAGTAAAATCACCTCCGCCAATATGCGCTCCAAGTTCAAGGACGAGCACCCGTTCGAGAAGCGCAAGGCCGAGGCCGAGCGCATTCGCCAGAAGTACAACGACCGCATTCCCGTACGTCTGCCTGCAACCTTGTTCCCACGGAATCAAGCAGCTAACATGAACAGGTCATCTGCGAGAAGGTCGAGAAATCAGATATCGCGACCATCGACAAGAAGAAGTACCTGGTTCCTGCCGACCTTACTGTCGGCCAGTTCGTCTACGTTATTCGCAAGCGCATCAAGCTGTCGCCGGAGAAAGCCATCTTCATCTTCGTCGATGAGGTCCTGCCTCCCACGGCTGCTCTCATGAGCTCGATATATGAGGAGCACAAGGACGAGGACGGCTTCCTCTACATCACGTACGTTCCGTTTTCCCCGAGAGCGATAGAGACATATGCTAACAAGGCTGCAGCTACTCGGGCGAGAACACGTTTGGTGAGGCGGTTTAAGGAACCCTCCCCGTTCTACTTCTTCGATATCATGCGGGGCGTTTCGGATTTACGGACTTTTTCATTCTTCTCTATAACACGACACATGGCTAGGACGGATATGGACATCACGGTGATTGAGGGGCGCGGTGGCTACCCCCTCAGGTCCTAGAACATGGCAAGCACAACTGGGCCTGGGAAGGAGCTGGGCTCGTGAAGGGCGACGCGGAAGCATTCAGTTGCTTCCACCCTAACGATGGTACCGAAATCGCGTTACCGCTGGTACAGACCGGGCGAGGCTGGCTAGACCGTTTGGCTTATCCTGCGTTACCTCTGTGTAATTCGATCACAACCCTCATCAAACACAAACCTCTGATAGCATCACTATGTGTTCCGTGACATCTTCTGCAAACCTCGTGGAAGTCCTCTGCGCTGCTGACATCGCACCGTGACTTGCGGCTCAGCTGGTCTCTGAGACGATGACGACATCTGGACATCGTCCGCCTGACGACTAATCAGGTACCTCCGAGCTAAGGAGAGGCAGCATACCGTGCCTGAAGCTCTATTAAACGGAGGAGGGCTTATCGCGCTCTAGATTAATAACGCACAGCTCTCGTATCAGTATACGCAGTAGCCGTGGGGTAAGCTGTGAGTCGCGCCTGCCTGCACGCGTCGAGCGCGGCAGGTTAGAGTTGCGGGCCGCCGATGGCTGGGGAAGTTTATCGATACCTAACGCTGCAACAGCAGCATCGAACAATCAACGTCGTGTCTCTTCCACCATCCCACAGATTGAACGCCACACTGTCAATTGCGCTTGCGCTGCCCATACATCCCAATCTCGTCTTTACGGTCATAGAGAAGCTCAAATACACAGAAGACCGGGCTTGAAAAGCTAGCCACTGAAGATGCACATTATCTCAAAGTAAGCCACTTCCTTTTCCTACAGCATCTAGACTTGTACTGACACCGAGCCCAAGAGCCCTTGACCCTATATTTTCGATCTCAATCGGACTCGCCGCAGCTGCCACACGTATCAACCGTGAGGAAAAAGAGAAAGGTCACTCAACACAAGAGACAATAGACGTGTTTAAGAGGAGATGGGCTCTTGCGTGGCAAAGCGAGCCTACTGCGGCGGCGAAGCAGTAAACCGGCAACAATAGTGCGACCAAACACGAAAGTCCCTGTAATACACAAGCATGTAGACGTTCCTAAGGCTTTCAACAAAGGCAGAAGATACGCACAGTGTCAAAGAGCGACAGCTGGTATGTCTGTCATCGAGACGGCTGGCTGGTGGAAGGTAAAACAACTCAGCATCAAACGAGCGATAGTCCATTACAAACGATACCTCTCCCAATTTCAGCAACATGCGCAACGATGGACTGCACGCATTCCAGATGGATTGCATTGCACAAAGCCGGCTCGAAGACGTCCGACAGGTACCAACGCATCCTCAAAGCAAACAAGAAACATCTACCCAACAAAGAAATTCTCCAATCCTTCATCGAGCCCTACAGTGGGGTGGTTCCTGGTGTACGTCGAACAGTGTACCTGATATCTGTGTGCCCTATGCCACACGTCTTTCGGTCGCTGAGGATTTTCTTTGAACTGACCTCAGCCGCCGATCAGAGATATTAAAATGAGTCGAAGTCCTTTGACGATGATAGTCTAGTGCGAAATGAGTCTTCTACAGCGCCAGTTTGGTGTCTGGAATTGCTAGGTGACAGCTCACTGTCTAGTAATACCAAGTTTGCTCGTTGTAGTTGGCAAAAACTACCTTCCTCAGGTGGATGTTATTATGCTAGAAACCTCGTTTCGTTCAAGCCATGTTCAGCGCTACTCTCTTCCTCCAGCCCCTCTTCTTTGACCTTGATCTCAGTTCTCGGCACTTCTCCATCTGCTTCGGTCACCACTGCATCAGCTCGTCCACAATCCAAAAACGAGCAACATAGCGCGTTCGGATCGAACACCCAACTTCAGTCAGTTCGTATAGAGTTCCGCACATCGCGCAGAAGCATGGCTGTGTGTGAATTGGATCTGGAAGAGAGCTTCCCACTAGTGCTTCGCGCTTGTCAAGTCGCACGGGGGTATTTATCGTGCAGGCATGTTACAAACTCTGCTACACTGTCTACTAAGAATTTTCGGACTCTCTGCACTCTATAACGATATGTGCAATTCGATCTAAAGTTTCAAGTGCAGGGATTGGTCTACGCAGATCGAATTCGTTGCAGTGCATTCTATAACATCGCTCAGAGCACATTGTAAGCGAAACCCTGGATCATGGTCATAATTTCGCTAGCAAAGAAATCAGGGATGTGTAGAAGCAACTGCAATCTGACAACTTGGAAGCCAGCTTTTTTTATATTAGATCCGCCAGTCGGAGGCTATTGTAGTCTTGTCGGGAAAAGGCTGAGGGGATGAGGTTTTCCACATTGAGTACTGGCCGGCTATTGGCTCAGGTTGAAGCCTTTGTTCATTAGCTGCTCGTTCTTAGAAGACGTCTGGGGCGTGTCAAATCTCGCAACTTGAAGTTATGTGCGAAGTAAATCCAGAACGTTGCCGGCCAAGTCTGAGGTGTAAAGATTCGAAGAGTGATTCTGAACGGCTTGATCAACGGTAAGATCCCCGGTACCAGCCTTGTATCGGCCATCAAAGACTTCACAGTGAGGGAAGCCTTTGTTTGAACGACAATCCTGACGACAATGGGGACGAAGCAGCAAACAAAGCTAGACAAATATACCAGTGTGGTCATTGTGACTTTGTTTACCATAGGCTACGACTTCTTGGGACGACCATGGAAAAACCATATGAGAGACATGATACCATGGCCTAAGACTCGACATCTGACTGCCGCCAACTTTGTACTTTCTCGACTTTCAAGATCATACCATGGTGACCACACGCAGCGGGGCCGGTAATAGTCCGCCACCAGACCGAACAGCTCTTCAGCTTCAGAGAGATCAGATTGTAAGTATCTGTTGTTACAAAGCAAAGAGAACGGCTGACTGACGAGAAAGGCGGCTGGGATGGACATGACATCGTGGATGTCTCCTGACAGGCTAAGTCGAGGCATCAGAAACGGTCTTAATCTATGTTACCAAAATGCTGTCTTCCAGGCACTCATGCACCAACCTCCCTTCATGAACTGGATCCTGCAACACAACCCGCAATGCAATCCGGATAAAACTTGTAAAGCAGGACCCTGCCTAAAATGTCTCCTCAAAAGATTAACACGCGTGTATTGGCAGTCTACCAGTATAACTAATCCTATCGCAGAGCGAGAGGGTTTGCGAGATATTGCTCGCTTGTCGTTTGAGTCAAAGCAGTTTCAACATGGCGATCAGGAAGATGCGTTCATGTTTTACAACTGGATATTGAATGAGCTGAGAGCGGCTTCTTCGTAAGCCCCCCCCCCCCCCCCCCGCCCTCGATCTTCATGAGAAAATAACCTGCCCATCTGCTTCGTTCATTGCTCAATCGGTGTTGGGTGTCCCAAGCAGAGAGTCTTTGCAGTGCACTTCAACTAATATAAGCACAGTGACCCAAACTTAGACCTGCAACTTGAACCTCTTTACAACTTGACACTCCAAGATCATGACCGCTGCACTGCTTGCGGCACACCGCACAGCTCGACGACCTTGACTGACGAGACATCAATGAGCATCGGTGTCTCCCGCGCTCACACCAGTATTCAGCAAGCTATAGCCGCCTCCCTCCACCACCGTATAGGGGGCGTTCATTGCGAGGTATGCAATCGAAACCAAGTCAAGACGCGATGGACAGAAATCGTTACAGCCCCAAAAATTCTCCGCATTCATCTACAGATCATGCTCGGGAAAAAAATCTTTCTTACCCTGGCTTATCCTGATTTGCTCGACTTAACTGCGCACCAGCAGAATCCCACGCTACCACTGCAGTATCAGTTGAGTAGTGTTATAGCACACCATGGATATGAGACCGGCCACTACATCGCCAGCGTCCGCGAGCCGAAAAATGGTCAATTCAGCTCCATCAGCGACTCCAGTGTGACCAGCATCTCACACAGGGAATTCCTCGCGAATCCGCAAAGACGAAAGTATGAGAAGTTCGAAGTGTATGTCTTGACTTACATTCGTGACGATACTAAGAGAAGCATGCTTACACGGATACCGAAAAAGTGGATTAAAGAAATGAAACAGCTCAAGACGGGCAAAGGAGCATATCCGTCAGCAGTGCCTCCACAGCCGGTGGTCTACCCGACAGTGGAGCCTCAATCTCGGAAAGAGCCATCGAGAAAGCGGGCTGCTGGTCAGGACAGACAGCAGGGGACCACGCCGAAGCGGAGGAAGGGGTCGTAAGACGGTGTTAGATCTGAGTTGTACGTTACTATGTGTATTATAGCGTGGGGATTATGGATGCCTCAAATTTAGATGTTTGGTGAACCAAAAGCGTTTTGTAGTCTTACATTAGTCGAGCGTCTGCGATGCATCATCCAGCACACCGTGACTTGCTCCTGTTTCTGTCGATAGATTCGTAGCATTTTTGATCGCTGGGAACGACTTTGACAGGAGCCGGCAAAGGGAATAGGATCACGCATCTTGAGAACGCTTTTGAACAACTAGGAAATGGTTTCTTTGCATGCAAGATAGATTACAGAAGCCACGATGCTCCAAGCACCCGCTCATAATCCCACAATTGGAGGTATATGTTTTGTACAAGTGAGAATACCAGCGACTGCCCTCGACACAGTGGCCGACTTTCATGTCTCGCCCACCACACCGCTCGCTTAGTTCTTCTCAAGCTCAGCAAGAATCTTCTCACCCTTGGCGCGGGCAGCGTCAAGGTTGCCAACCATGTAGAAAGCACCCTCGGGAAGATCATCACCCTCACCGTTCAGGATGCCCTTGAACGAACGGATGGTGTCCTTGAGGTCGACAAGAGCACCCTCGATACCAGTGAAGACCTGGGCGACAGCGAAGGGCTGCGACAGGAAACGCTGGATCTTACGGGCACGCTCGACAGTAAGCTTATCAGCTTCCGACAACTCATCCATACCGAGAATGGCAATGATATCCTGGAGCGACTTGTACTCCTGGAGGATCTGCTGGACCTTGGTGGCGGTGTCGTAGTGCTCGTCACCGATGATACGAGGGTCGAGGATACGAGACTTCGAGTCGAGAGGGTCGACAGCGGGGTAGATACCCAACTCAGAAATACCACGGGACAAGACAGTTGTGGCATCCAAATGGGCGAAGGTGGTGGCGGGCGCAGGGTCAGTCAAATCGTCAGCAGGGACGTAGACGGCCTGAACGGAGGTAATGGAACCCTTGGAGGTGGTGGTAATACGCTCCTGCATGACACCCATGTCGACGGCGAGGGTGGGCTGGTAACCGACGGCAGAGGGAATACGACCGAGAAGAGCGGACACCTCAGAACCGGCCTGGGTGAAACGGAAAATGTTGTCAATGAAGAGCAACACATCCTGACCTGTGTAAGTCGTCAGCGGCGGTTCAAACGGGAAGGTAAACATTCACGGACCTTCTTCGTCACGGAAATACTCAGCAACGGTAAGACCAGTAAGAGCGACACGGGCACGGGCACCCGGGGGCTCGTTCATCTGACCGAACACAAGAGCGACCTTGGACTCGCCCTCGAGCTGAATGACGGAAGTCTCCTGCATTTCGTGGTACAGATCGTTACCCTCACGGGTACGCTCACCGACACCAGTGAAGACGGAGAAACCACCGTGGGCCTTAGCGATGTTGTTCTGAGTTGTCGTTAGTTGAAAGTCTGCCGACTACCTCCAGGGTCCTTACAATCAGCTCCTGAATGAAGACAGTCTTTCCGACACCGGCACCTCCGAAGAGACCGATCTTACCACCACGAGCGTAGGGGGCGAGGAGGTCGACGACCTTGATACCGGTAATCAGGACCTCAGCGGAGGTGGACTGCTCGGTGAACTCCGGGGGGTCGGCGTGGATGGGGGCGTACTTGGTGGCCTTGATGGGACCACGCTCGTCGATGGGGTCACCAGTGACGTTCATGATGCGACCAAGAGTGCCGTGACCGACGGGAATCTTGATGGGAGCACCGGTGTCGGTGGCCTTAGCACCACGGACGAGACCCTCGGTACCTGCGCATCTCCATCAGTTCCATTCGTGACAGCTCATCAGAGTGGCGAAGACTTACCGTCCATGGCAATGCAACGAACGATGTTCTCACCCAAATGTTGCTGCGATCCGTCAGTTTGTTATCCAGATGTACGATTGCTTGGCGTCCTTACAGCAACCTCGAGGACGAGCTTGTTGCCGCCATTGTCGGTGGTCAAGGCGTTGAGAATGGAAGGGAGCTGCTCGGTGTCGAACTTGACTGCAATTGATGTCAGCTTTGATTTTGATGATGCCGATGCCGTTCAATGGCTAGCGAGCTCGGTGGCAGCTTCGACATGGCCCGGATCGGAAAACTTTTGCGACAGCATCGCGTAGGGGTCTACACACCGTCAACGACGGCACCAATGACCTGGTGAATCTTTCCATCACGGGCGGCGTCGGTGGAGGCGTAGCGGACCGCGTGGTTGGAGACAGGTGCGAAGGCGCGCGCAGCCTGAGAAGGCTTGAGGGAGCGGAAGGACCGCTGGAACTGGCTGCATTTCATCGAATCAGCGGGCCTGCCATCATCAATTGGCTTCAGCGGGGTCGGGACTCACCTCCTCAACATGGTGTGAGATGTATGAGACGGTTGTGGTGGGTGGAGGAGACGGGTGTTCCTTTGAAGAGGAGAGAGAAAAGCGCCTCCGAGCAGAGAGCTTCAAACACACAGACCACCCACGCTTACCGCTTTCAGGCCTCTTTCTCCCACAACATGTCCTGAGCTCCCCGCAACTTTGTACATCTTACAAATGACGTTTTCCTTGCCCCGGGATCTGATGTGGTCTCCAATGCATCTTCCTTGAGGTTTCGGGAGGCTGCCATCTTCAAAGGGACCTCATAGCATCAACCACACGTCACGTGGAACCTCAATCTATCCGATTCGCTCCGAGGTTCTCGAAACTCAAGATCTTCAATAGTGAGGCTGAACTTCGACCAGGAACGCCTAGATATTCATTGCGTCCATAGGTGCGGATTGCGTCAAACTTCCAAACCTGCACCGTCACGCGTCGTCTACGTATACACGATATCAAAATTTACACAACTCGGGCCTTTCAAAATCGAGGTAGCTATGAAGACACTGGCCGATCTAACATACTAAATAGCCGGGAAGTAATTTGGAGTGAATACGTAGTTGATGATCTTCTGGGGTGTAAAGGCCAATTTATTTGAGAGATGAGTGTGTGTAACTTCATAGCATGAACCACTCCTGCTCAACAGAGCGTTACGAGTCATATTGGAAATGCACTTTCAGAACCCAAATGCTCACAAGACGCAGCCATCAAAGCAACGTCATCCCCAACGTAGTCCTTCACAAATTAGGTGAAGACTTGGTGTCATTATACGATAGACTGGGTCTGAGCATATTAAAATCTGTATGAGCAGTCTCAACCCAATATACGATGCCATATCAAGTGTCAAATCACCTACCACACAGCCTTCTCCGCGTCACCGTCAAGCCCGCACAGTCAGAGCAGGCAGAAAACCACGTCAACGATGAGGCTCTGGCACTTCTTCGCCACCGGTAGAGTAACCCAAGAACCAAGGGTTCACTTGGAAGGCAATTACTGGTCTTGCAGGAGCTCCTCTGATCCTGGATCGAAGCAAAGACCTTGCGCATCACAGGCAGGAGAGCGAGAGATGCGGACAAGGACATTATCGCTGACTTGATGCTCTATTCCACAGTATGATTTTCTCGATGGTATCTTTACACGACGCTTAGGTGCGGCAACGCTATCTATATAATGATCACTACCGTCTTGATTGCCGATTCTTCCTTCCATGTCCCAGCATCTACAATGTGCTCTCCAGAGCTAGCACCTACATCGCAATTAGCAAATATTTGCAGACATGAGGAGTGATGTGACTTACAATAGCAGTTCTGGTCGGGATGTACACCTGCAAGAAGTTCTTCCTCTCATTCCACGCAAACGGCGTAGTGAAGAACCTCGTGTCTTCAGCGACATTGCCATGGCCACCAAACGCCTTGTTGTCTGTGCTGAGCACGATTCTGTACGTGCCTTCTTGCTCGACACCAACACGATAGTCCGTGAAGCTGTTGGAAGGATGGAAGTTGAAGATCCACAGCAGGCCGGCGCGCTCAAATACAATGACCTTATCGCCCTCGTGCTTCAGGCTGACGTAGGCCTGCGGCGAGTGCAGCCAGCCGTACTTCTCTTCTGTCCACTGCATCTTGCTGTCGAACTCATTCAGGAAGCGGTAGCGCAGCAGCTCGTCGTCGACGAGATTGAACTGTCGGCGCGCGTAATCGAAGCTGTTGCCGTTGCCTTCGCGGGGGAAATCGAGCCATTCGGGGTGGCCGAACTCGTTGCCCTCAAAGTTAAGGTAGCCTTCTCCGCCCAGGCCGTGGGTGATCAGCCTGATCATCTTGTGCAGGGACAAGCCCCTGTTGATAACAGGAGTAAGTTCTGACAGGACGGACATATTGGTGTACATCTCTGCATCGCACAGCCAGAAGAGCAGTGTCTTGTCGCCAACGAGCCTGAGGGTTCGTTAGCAAGCATTGATATCATCGTGCAGTGGAACGTACGCTTGATCATGGGACTCTGCATAGGCGATTGTCTTCTCGCCGTGCCGCCTGTTCGTCAATGTAAAAGTGAGGTTGCCCATATCCCAGTCGATATCCTGCTTCTCTTTCAACCACTTGATGTAGAGATCCGGAACTGCCATCGCGAGCCTGTAGTCGAATCCTATTCCGCCTAGAGACAGCGACACGCAGAGACCAGGCATGCCAGACACATCCTCAGCAATGGTGATGCAGCTAGGATACAGCTGGTGCAGCAGCTCATTTGCAACCATCAAGTAGACTACGCCCTCCTCGTCGACACCAGGACCGAAGTACTCGTGGTAGCCACCGGAGAAACCTGTGCCAATGCCATGATGTGTGTAAATCATACTGGTCACGCCATCAAAGCGGAAACCATCGAATTGGTACTCTTCCATCCAGAATCTCAGATTGCTGAGCAGGAAGCGGAGGACCTCATGGTGACCATAGTTGAACAGCCTGCTATCCCACAACTCGTGTCGCCCCTTCGCACCCTCGTGAAAGTACTGGTGGTCACTACCATCGAACAAATTCAGTCCGTCAAGCACGTTCTTGGACGCGTGACTGTGGACAACGTCCAGAAGGACCGTGATACCCAGGCCGTGTGCAGTATCAATGAGCTCCTTGAGTTCATCTGGGAAACCATATCTACTGCTTGCAGCAAAGAAGCTGTTGATCTGATAGCCGAAACTGGCGTAGTATGCGTGCTCCATGACTGCCATGAGCTGGATGGTATTGTAGCCCAAGTGCTTGATTCTGGGCAGGATGTTCTGTGTGAACTCCTTGTATGTGGCGACCTTGCGCTCAGGCGAGGAGATACCAACGTGTGCTTCATAGATACGTGCGCTTTTGGGCTTCGCCGGGCGCTTGTTCTTGAACTGGTATTTCTGCGGCGGGTTCCAGAAGCGCGCATCGTAGACGGGCGAGACGCTGAGGTCTTGGGTCACTCGGGTGATCCAGGCAGGGATGCGCTCCTGACGTGCGTGGTCGTTGGGGACAACAAGAGAGATCTGTCTAGTGTCAGCTCAAGTCTTGGTTCCATGCAGTGTATCAACCAGACCTTGATCTTGGAGTCGTGGGGAATCGAGGTCTGCCCGTTGTTGGCAGGGACTGTGATTTCAAAAACACCGTACTCGTTCTTGTTCATAGGATGCGAATTGCGGTTCCAGTTGTTGAAGTCGCCGATGAGGTAGGCTCGCAGGGCATTGGGCGCCCACTCGCGGTACACGACGTCGCCATTTGGCTGGACCTGGAAGCCAAAGCGCTCGTAGCCCTGAGTGTAGGTCAGCTATGGTACTGATGGAGACAGCTAGGAAATGCTTACCCTTGAGAACTTCTCGAGACCGCCCTCTGTCTCTTCGATCGTCTTGATCCACTGCTGGGCTTTGGCATAGCGGCTCTTCAGCGCGCCAGAGAACGGCTCCAGATAAGGGTCTAATTTGACGATGCCTGCGCGCAAGCTGGTCAGTCGATTGCCCGTACCAGGCCTCAGAGTATCTACCAGTTCCGTCGTTGGCGCTGTTTGCAGGCGCATCGTTCACCGAGTTCGCAGAGGCGTTGACAAGCTCCATGGTGGTGCTGGGGATAACGTGCGGCGGAGGAGAGTTTGCTGTCGATCAGCAACGATTGCGCAGAATGGAGGCAAGTGCACGGTTTTCAATCGCAAACAATGCACGAGCTCGCAATCAGACTGCACGGCAAGCAAGTGGACATTTGCGGGGTCTTCGCCGCAGTGTTTGGCTACAGCCCTCAACGAGCCCTTCGCCCAACGTCATACCTGGAGGTAGCTCTGCTACCCTTCTGGCCTGGGCTGCCCATAGCGCGACTCAACAGCGCGTATGGCAGGGGTCGGAAGGATTCACGCAGCAATTCGTTGGGGGGTATTCTCGCTGCAGCTGCGGCAGGCGCACCCTGAGCTGGCCCACTGGCCTGCCTGCTCTGCGAGGCTGCTGCCAGCGGCGTTCCGTAGTGTGCTAGCTGGTGGTTGACCTGCGGACGGACCGACAGTCCCCATATGGGGCGCCCGTTCTCCAGCCTCTGCGGGGTCCTCGGCCCAATGCGGAGAGCTGTAGCTCTCACACGTCCGCACCCGCCTGGGCACGCTCGCACGCTCGTGATTGCTGAGCCTCTGCTCTCGTGATGTGACACTCTCCGCGACTGCTACGCACTATGATTGTTCGAAAGCTCACTGTCGCCGTTTCGCCCCAGGCACGCGCGTCCTACCTCGCACTATGCACCATCGGCCGCCGCGCATTCCACACCCGAGGTCCCACCTTGTCTGCATACAACCGCTCTGACTTCAGCGGCCAGGACTTCTCCAGTTTCTACGAGACCGACCAGCCTACGCGTGGCCCGCTGGGCGGTACTTCCAACGTGGGAGGCAGCCATGTGACGCCCAAGGCGCTGAGACAGCACCTGGATCAGTTCGTCGTCGAACAGGAGCGCGCCAAGGTGGTGCTCAGTGTCGCCATACACGAGCACCACCTGCGAATACAAGAGTTGCGGCGACAGAGGGACGAGGAGGCTAGGCTAGCAGCGCAGGCGCATCGGCGAGCGTCTGTGTTCAGGCATCCTGTAGAAGGTAGATCCAATCTCGTTGTCTCGCCACCACGAGATGTCTCTGCTCCTGATGAACCACGACTGAGTACCATAGACGAGTTCCCAGGCCAGCAGGCCACTGTACACATGACCAGCCCTGCCGACTCGCCGTCCTATAGCGATATTGCCTTTCTGGGCCACTCGTCAGCTCTGCCGGAAACTGAGCCCTTGCCCGAGGCTCAGCCTGAACCGCTGCAGATAGACAAATCGAACGTGCTCATATTAGGACCTACTGGCGTAGGCAAAACATTGATGTGTAAGACGCTGGCGAAGACATTAGGCATTCCCATTTCCATGTCTGACTGCACCACCTTCACACAGGCCGGATACATCGGAGATGATGTCGAGCAGTGCGTGTCCCGCCTCTTCTCCGCTGCCGGCCATGACATCGAGGCCACGGAACATGGCATTATCGTGTTGGACGAGATTGACAAGATTGCCTCGGCCAAAATGTCGTATGGAAAAGACGTGGGGGGTGAAGGCGTGCAGCAAGCGTTACTCAAGATCATCGAGGGCACGACTGTCCAAATTCGTGCGAAACCAGAGAAGAGTGCCGGGAAGAGTCCTAGCAGCACCAACAGCTATCCTTCTAGCAACCCATTGGATGTTGGAGGCAGCCCAAGAAGTCCGCACGGCGGCGCGCCAGGCGGGGGAAAGGATGAGGTGTTCAATATCCGCACAGACAACATTCTTTTCATCTGCACCGGGGCGTTCGCCCAGTTGCACAAGACAATTCTGGATCGCAAATCGATGGGTGGCATAGGGTTCGGTGCATCGATCCGTTCTTCAAGCTCAGAAGCATCTGCGGACGGTGTGATGTTGAGGGGCGAAGAGGCGACTTGGTTCAAGAAAGATGCCCCGTTCTACATCCCTCCAGAGAAGCCTAATCCATTCGGTGGTATTCATCAGAAGAAGCCTGAAGACAAGGTCAACGTGCTCGATTATGTGCAGCCAGCAGACCTTCAGAAGTACGGCATCATACCTGAACTCATCGGACGTATCCCTACCGTTTGCGCCGTGTCCGCCCTCGATGAGGAGGCTCTTGTCCGTGTCCTCACAGAACCAAAGAACAGTCTGATTTCGCAGGAGCAACATAAGTTCTACCTGCGAAATATCGAGTTGCGTTTCACCAGCGGCGCGTTGAGGGAAATTGCACGGAAAGCCAGCAAGATGGGTACCGGCGCCCGTGGATTGCGACATGTCGTGGACCAGCTGCTCTTGCAGGCTAAGTACGAGACACCGGGTAAGATGATCACTTGCTTTTGCCAGAGCAGATCACTAACATGGCCAGGTTCAAACGTCAAGCACATCCTCGTCACGCAGGACGCAGCTCTTCTGAAGGCTGCTCCTTCTTACTTCCAACGAGGTCAAGCCAGCGCCTTCCAAGCCACACTGACCCAAGAAGAGGAGCGATGGGACGAAGAGTTGAGAAGCAAGGAAGATGCGTCGAACGGGCATGTCCATTCCTTTGAAGAATACAGGAAGGCGAATGTGGCGGGAATGTAGACGAAGGCGACCATGGGAGCATTATCTGCGATCTTTGGACTGTCCCTCTTGCCAGTGAGGATATTGTTGGAGCGGGACATTGAAGCGTAACACATATGCTTGAGGATGTGCAGGAACGCAGTGACGATCCTCTGCGATTCGTGGCATCGGGCCGCAGGTACCTTGATGCTTCCCTCGATGGCATCCCGCAGTGTGAGGGTACTTACTTCGATTCGTTGTACGTAGATGACGGTGGCACCCTAGCGAGCGGTCACGCACCAATGAACGAGATTAATTGAAGCTGTGTCCGAGGCCCCGGGCCGTCGATCTCCCACGATACTGTAAAGTTTGGATTGCGTGTCGAATAAGCAAAAGATATGCAGACACTTTGTAGGTCAACGATTAGGTCCGATCTTGCAGACACTGGTGCCTTTCCATGATACGGTGGCAGATGAGATGTGATCTCACAGTGACCGTTCGTCTGACAGTGCAACATGAAGAGCTGGCCCGGCGTCCTGGTCTGCCGTGGATGTCGCTGTGTGATCTTGCTGGCGTTGAGAGTTGTGCCGTGAGCCGCCAAAACGGCGCCGAAGCGAGGGCTGACCGCTTGTGCAAGCCGCGCAAATCACAAACAGACCAGCCCAGGATGCCTCAGGCCACCTGAAACTTGCCCATTGCCGCCCCCCTTGGCAATGGTTGTTTTTCATCGAGCCAACGTCTCAAGCGCTGTGGGGCGGTGGGACCAATCAATTGGAATCGTCTGGACTGCAGTCCGTCAGGGTAGCTGCGAGCACCTTGCTCTCGAGACTTTGGAAGACGGCTTCCTGCCGATCAATGCAAGTTGAATAAAATTATGAAGCAAAGCGCAACTCCTTTCTGTGCAAATCTGCGCTACATTATGACTGTGGACCGTCACTAAAGTTCAGTGACTAGGCTTACGAAGGGTCTGTGAAGGCGCCAGATGGCTTGTTCCTTGGCGACCGCAAGATTCAAGCTGACCGCATGCATGCGCTAATCCATATGTGTGTGGAGGTGAGGAGCAACAAACGAAGTTTGGGAGGAGAAGCCCGAACGTACATCGTGTGCGGGGTCATGTCCGTAGGAGGTGGAGGAAGGCACGTTGTAGCACCTGCCTCAACCCAGCCCCTCATTACCGATCACGTCGAGCGTTGTACAGACACGGTGAGCAGGAGTGTGGTATTTCTTTGAGTGATTCGTAGTCTATACGGCCTCATGAGAGGACTGTGGTAAAACTAATGGAAGCAACAGTAAAGTTGTCTAGTAATTAAAAGCATAATCGTCTGGCAATAATTGAAGCCAGACTTGTCCCTCTGCACCAAGGTCGTAAAAGTGTGACAAAAATCAGATGGGAAAGCGCCATATGCTGTGCGTATGGTAAACCGTGAGCCCGTTATGCAAGCCCGCAATTCGTTATGCAACTGCCCAAGTCAACCAACACCTAAATCAAGTGACCACCATAACGCCGTTTTGAGTCCAAAATCTCAGGTTCATAACGCAGTGCGGAAAGATTGTTAGGCATTCCAGTTGTTAAAGTCATGATAACTTTCCTGCGGCGAGAACTGAGTGTTTATATGAGCGGGCTGCTGCTGAGGCATGTTGAAATTGAAGTTCATCGATTGAGGTGCTTGCTGAGGTGCGACGTAGCTTGGCAGAGGGTGCGACTGCTGAGCGGTAACAGGGTGGCGAAGTGTCTGGAGGGTCTGCTGCGGGTTGACTACCCTGTTCAACGTCTGTGTGAGCTGTTGGGGGGCAACAGCATGACTGAAGTGAGGGTAGTTGCCGAAGTTGAAAGCCTTCATGGTAGGGGTGGTTGGCTGGGAGTGAATACCAGGCGAAGGCGGGCGGGAGTACATCGGTGTCGGTGGTTGGGATTCCATACCGAAGACCGTAGGAGGATGATTGTAACCATATGGTGTCTGTGCAGGAGCAGTGAAATTGAACTGCGTGTTGATGGGGTATTGGTAGGAGAGTGGGAATTGCTGGAACTGTTGGCTCTGAGCAGGCATGGAGTTTGGCAAGCTCAACGAAGGGGACAGGAGTTCAGTCTGAGGTGTCTCCTTGTTCTTGTGATCGTCAGTCACCTGGAGAATCTCGGACAGACTTTGCGTGAGCAGTTCTCCGTTGGCGCCCCTGATGGTGAAGATGACTCGATACCCGACTGGTGTCTTTGACTCCTGGTGCCTGCAGTAGCATGCAATACGCATGGAGAACTCGACTTTCTTCGCGCCTGAGCCCCACTTACTATCTGCTGCATCAGCGTCTGCCAAGCGCTTGAATTCCTTTTCGTTGACGATGATGATGCGCTTGTCATCGTAGGTGCTCCATTCCTCTTCCTCTTCTTCGTTGCGCTTCTTTTTGCGGCCAAATCGCTTTCTCTCACGCTCTTGACAGCCGTTGCAAATGATCACTGCACCGCCATTTTGCGGGTGTGCGGGATCGTCCTTCTCCATCTCTGAGACCTCGACACGCGGGAACTTTGTAGGAAATGAACCCTCACCGCGAGCACGGGCCAGTGCAAGTTCCAAATCTTTGGGCTCCTCCACTGCAACAGCGCAGACAAGAGTGAAATCGATGAAGACTGCGGCGCCCTTCTTCTGGTTTTCGCGGATCTCGTCTGCAGTCGCCAACTGCTTAGGCTTCGAAATGGTCTGACGTGCAAAGCGCGCCCACTCATAAGTCTCAGGCAGAGGATCCAAGATCATGGTAACCTTTGTCTGGGTCTCAGCTCGTGTCTTTGTACGGTCCATGGAAATCTTGAGTGAGAGAGCGTCTTCTTGCTGAGGAATATGAATTGCTTCTGGGGACTGATACCCGTAGGCAGAGGGTGCAGTACCAGGGGTGTAGGCTGCCATATCGTTGGAGACCTCAGGCGAGCTGGTGCGGCTTTCTTCCCTTACGAATTCTCCAGGTGAATTGGCGGTGCTGTAGACAAAGTCGAAGTCGGCAGCCGGGGATGGTGTGTTCGATTCCGAAGAGTAGTTGTCAAGGAATGCGTCGAAAACAGTGGGCTCAATCTTGACCCTCTTTGCTCTTGTAGAAGGATAGTCCTGCTCCTGTTGAAACTGATGAAGCTTAGTCAAGTCGACGGCAGAGTCCTTGTGTTTATGTACCAGCTCTTCCTCAGCAGGTGCAGAGAAATCGAAGGCCTCGAACTTGGTGTTGTTGGCTGCGGTGAAAGGCTGCTGGGCTGTGCCGTCAAAGGTCAGTTCGGCCGGGTTGACGAACGTCGAGGAGAAGTCCATGGCGGAAACGTGGACCACGTCTTTGCTCCAGAAGAACCTCAGGCTGCTAAGGTCGCTCCTCTTCGCTGCTCAGACTGCGACGTCACACCTGCTATGGAGGCGTGATGCCGTGAGTAGCTGGTGCGAGTGGGTCGTGTGTGTCGCGGAACTGCAGTGCGCAGCCGTCTTTCAGTAGTTCAGACGACAGCGAACGAGGGCAGAGGTGCAAGGTAGCGAGAGTGGGTCGTGGAGCAAGAGTGAGCGATATTGATAATTGGGGCTAGAAATGGGTCGGTTCCGTGGTTGAGGAAAGATGTCGCGAACCACGCAGTTGTGCTGTGGTAAGGTAGGGCGCTGAGAGCGGTGATAGAGCAGCTGGTGCGGAGCCGGAAGTGGGCCAATCGCGTTACGTATGATCGCCTACCAGGGCGTCCTATTGGGCCTAGTGGAGAAAATGTTTCCGGAAATGCCGCCGTAAGGTGTGATGTCGAGGGCAGCGAGCGTCGACTGCGTCTTCGAAAGCGGCAGTCGAGGAGTCTGGCGGGGCGGGAGGAGAAAAAAGGTGGACTGCGGAGAGTGAATTGAGGCCATATGGGCGAGCGCGGGCTTGTATTTCTCTTGCTAACACGCACCCCACTCAGCACAGAAGGCTCCATCGCTCGGCGCCGCGCTCTAAGCAACGTCAATCCGCCAAGGGGGCCCCTGCACGGGCGTACGAACACCACCAGCATGGAGCGAGCGCCTTTGTACAGGTACCTTCGACGACATCACCCCTCGTCTGCCCGCGCCGGCTCACAATGCCGTGGTCGTGCAAATGCGCGCCGGTGCAGCGGGATTGTGCCCGCGCCACCAGCTGTAGCACAGAATGTGCTTCTGGCAGCCAGACGACGCACTTTGCACGCTCCTGCGCGCATCTTCATCTCCAAAAAGGCAATGCAAGCGTGCGGGAGATGTACCTGAACATCGACGCCGTCGCCATGCACGAGCCGGGCACGGTGGATTGCGCACTAGCTGCAGCTGCCGTCCTGGGCTTTTATCGCGCGCTGCTGAGGCTTGCCCGCTCGCTCGCAACGACAGGCGAGTGCATGCTTCAGCGGAAAGAGTCGGCTGCCCGTCGTGCGACTGCGCCGTTATGCTTTCATCTAAAACGATGCACTGCAGCCATCGGCCCATGCCATGATGCGAATCATACTGCACGATGGCTATCGAGCCAGCCATCTGCTGCGCCGCGCCTGTGCTCCGCGCCCCGGGCTTCCCAGATGCTGCGGATTTGCGTCCGGCAAACCGACGGCGCGCCACGCTTCCTTCGCCCTGGGCGCATCTCCAGCGGCCTCGAACGGCGCCCTCTGCCTGCCAGCTGTCCAACGCCCGGCTATGTCTAAAGATCGAATTCTTCGCATGGACAAAGTGGAAGTGCAGCCCGGCGCGCCGCCATCGCCCACGCACTCACCCGCCCGACTCGCACGTACTGCACGACGAAGCCGCTGCCGCACGCTCCCTGACGCTCTTCCGTCTGATGCCTGTCGACGATAAAACTCTGCGCCAGGCATCTCGCACTCGCTCCAATAACGGCTCCAATAACGGCTCCAACGCGTGCAATCTGCCGCGTAAGAGAAACCACCGCGCCATCAGCTTGATAATCCTAACCTACCGTAATGCATAGTCTGACCCCACGAATATTGCCCGCTAGCCGGCCCCCGCGCCTCCAGTGGCGATGGACTACCGCTGAGTTTTTCGGAATGCAACGACTCATAAAGCGACTTCGGCTTTCCGACACCTGACAGCAGCCGATCAGTTACCTGCTAGTGGACGACTGCCTTGATTCGCTGCGTGTCGGAATCCGAATCGAAGCTGGCCCTGCCAGTGCCTTCAGCCTCGAGTCTTGGCCTGCGTTGAGATCATCATACATCCTACAGATTACGCGAGCTGCAAAAGCTAATTACCAATTGCACCAGCACTATTTGCAGTAGCCAGGAACGCGGTTTGCTTCGAGATTGACAGCCCCGAATGCGAAAGACAGCAATAATTGTGCCACTGCACGATCCCTAGCTGACACCTTATGTGATTTGCCACATGTGTCTACATCAATAGAACAGGTGGACACTCTCTTCTATCGATCATCAGTAACCCCGGAGTTTTAGACCGGAAACGGTGGGCCTCTGTGATATCCCCACGAACTTAGTCTCTAGAATTTGATCTAGCCGGAGCAAACGTCGACCTCACTTCCTGACACGAAACTGGAGCTGATCTTTACTTGGCAGTATCATATCGTTATCACGGAGAAAAATTCTTAGCTCACGAACGCTTCCCCGTCCTGAACCTTTATACAGGCCTCCCACATATGTAGCTTGCAATTGATTTGATAAGATCATGCAGCTATACGACTAGTTGCGGGTTTCGACCAAGTTCTTCCTCATTAGCAGATCTCTACACATGTCGGTAGACTACCCGTATGGATATCCTGTTCGGGAACCGCTGCGGGTCCAAGTCCAAATATGGGAACATCCAACTCGCGAACGCTATTGAGACACGCTTCATGAATGGCTTTGCTATAGTCAGTGCAATCGCCAAGAGCGAGATGGGATTATGCGAGCATAGCTGTACTGATCCCTGCCCTCTGTTTGCAAACCCGTGCCTGCCGCGCCTGTCCGTGTGTGAAGATGAAGGAGTCAGCAGACGATGCTCTGTCATGTTCGACCTTGTTGCAACAACCCATGTCGTCGCCCAAGCCCATCAAGTGTTCACTCTTCCTCACCACCAGGTGAACATCATGAGCTGCCTTCCTTTTCGGGGCTGCATTGACCTCTTCCCTATGTCATTGTAACATCATTGCTACACCCAGATCTTGAGAAGCTTGACGGGCGGCTACCTCCACATCCAAGTCGCCCTGCAGCTACAAGTTCAGAAGTTAAAGTCAACGTCGAGCACTGCTACCTCATGAAACTAATCTAGTCTCTACTCTGACTAGAGTGAATTCTCGCAACGTGCCTGCCGTTTCAGACTCGCAGTGTTGTGCGCTCGAGATAACGTAGGTGGCAAGCGAGCTGCGCACCCCACCAAACTTGCCCACCTCTCTAGACGTATATCTCAACAACGCAACAGTATAATATATAGAGATTAAAGCAGTAGATTAAGCAGTAGCTATAGTGTCTTTCTTGCACGTACGCGCGTTGTGTCCAGTCTCTCTACACTTGCTGCAGCGCGCCAGAGCCTGGCGGCTGAGGCCGGATTGCTCTCCTGTCTGACGCTTCTCACGAGCAGTCTGCTGCTCAGCCTCACGTTGAGCGAGTATATCCTCTCCAGCTCCCATTGTTAATACTCCTTGGTGTTGTATACGCTTTCTCTTGCGCTGCCTACGCGCAGACGCTGCCTTATTTGCCTTCTCAAGGTTGGTGATCCGATCGCGCATTAGCTCAGCAGACAGCATTATCACCTCTGCCCCTTTCTTAAGCTGATCTATTGCTTCAATAATTGAGGCTGGCGACGAGCTCTTATGCTTACGTACGCGCTCACGTATTAGGCTTGACTGAGCCTCAAGCTCACGTACGTTGCTTGGTGTACGAGCCTCCCACAGAGCCTCTATCAGGGCTGCTGGTGGCGTTGGTGTACGCAGCTGTACGTCAAGCTTTGATAGAACAACATCTGGATAGAGAGGGACAAGCCCTGCGCCAGAGAAGGCAGAGCAGATATTGGTAGACGTGAATGATCGATCGTACGCTGCCTTGATAGCTGGGAGGAACTCAAGCTTGGTGATGTGGTTGATATGGTCGCGGATCAGCCTCTCAATCTCACGGCTGTACACGCGCTTCAATGGCGAGAAGCAGCCAACGTCAAGAGGCTGGAGAAGGTGAGATGAGTGAGGCGGCATGCAGAGCGTGTAGATATTGTTCTCCTTGCAGATCTCCTGGAACTTAAGAGAGTGGTGGCTCTCATGGCCATCAAGGATGAGCAGCCGACGCGCTCCTACTGTACGAGCCTTTGTATGAGCGTTAAAGTGCTCTAGCCACTCTACTCCTAGCTTGTTGGTAGTCCAGCCATTGTCGCTGACTGCGATCGCCCAGTCACGTGGGATTGCTGCGTCCTTATACCAGGCAGAGAGGTGGTACTGGCCAGTCAAGATGATGAATGGTGGGATAGACCAGCCAGCAGCATTGATACCAGCAATCAACGTTGCCCACTCACGATTGCCAGGCTGAAGAGCCTTTGGCCGGCCTCTTCTCTCTGACCCTGTCACGACAAGCTGCGTCGTGATCTTGCCCATCATAAAGCCTGCCTCGTCAAAGTTCCAGACGTCATCATCACAGATGCCGTACTTGATCTTTGTCTGCTCTACCAGCTCGAACCACTTCTTGATTAAGACTGGATCTTCACACAGAGCTCTCTGCCTATCATATGCGCGATTAAAACGCGTCGTAAGACTGTCTGTACGCTTAACAAAGTTGGCAGGCCACTTCTGCCCAACCTCACCAGCGCTGCGCGCAGCCAGCAGTCTATTAGCCATATCACGTACAGCTGCGTACGTGGGCGCAAACCCACGCAAGTCAAGGTCAAGTATATGGGTAACAATCACCTCCTCTTCTACCTGAGTGAGCTTCCTTGAGTTAGGCTGGCAATCGCGTCGGGCAGGTACACCAGCGCGTCGGCTGCGCAGTGTAGATTCAGCAACGTTGTAGGTATTAGCAGCGCGTCGATTAGCGTGTGATTGACCAGAAGTAATAGACAAGATAGCAAGCTGAATATCTGCTTCATTTGAGGTTATCTGAGTAGCACTGCGTTGAGCCATTGTACGTTAAGATGAAAGAGGTGGGCAAGTTTGGTGGGGTGCGCAGCTCGCTTGCCACCTACCGTGCCCGTGCACCTCGTGGGCCTGTTCAGCTCACGGGCCACCCCACCTTCTTTGAGCAATACTTTGCACCCCTATAACTCAACACCACAATGCCAGTAAAGGAAGCCCTTGCAGAGTTAGACAGTTTAAGACCAGGAGAACAGTTTTCGTACCGCGCTCTAGCCAAAAAAACATGGCTGTTCTCGTACTACGTTGACGCGCCAACACAAGGGTCAAGCACCCCCGCGGGAAGATACTATCAACTCCCAACGTCTATTACACCCACGCGATGAGGCAGAGCTTGTAAAGTACATCAGAGGGCTTACAGAGAGACACTTAATGCCTACAAGGCAGATGATTATTAATTTCGCGACTCCTTTGTGTGCCTGGGAGCCATCTGATAGCTGGGTTACCCGCTTCCTCAGCCGTCACTTCGACACTCTCCTCACTGCCTGGTCCACCCCCATGGAATCTGTGCGTCACCAAGCTGACTCAGGTGAGAGATACAGGCAATAATTTGATCTTCTGCATCAAAAGATGGCTGAATACAAGGTGCTGCCTGAGAACATGTACAATATGGACGAAAAGGGGTTCATGATTGGGGTCATCTCAAGGATGAAGAGATGCTTTGATAGGGTGCTGTATGAGAAGAAGCAGAACAAGCAATCACAGCACGATGGCAATCGAGAGTGGGTGACGGTGCTAGCGACGATATGCGCAGATGGATCAACTCTTCCCCCAGGCATCATCTTTCCAGCAGCTGGTCCTGCAGTGCAGGCAAGCTGGGTACACAATATCGATCCAAGGAAGCACTCTATCCACTTCACAACGTCACCAAATGGATGGACAAACAACAATCTAGGGGTGACGTGGCTAGAGCAGGTCTTTGATCGCTACACTAAGGCCAAAGCACGGAGAAGGTGGAGGTTACTGATCCTTGACGGCCACGGCAGCCACGTAACGAAGGACTTCATCAACTACTGCGACGAACACAAGATTCTGCTGCTTATCTTCCCCCCTCACGCTACCCACACTCTCCAGCCATTAGACGTAGTCTGCTTCAAGTCACTGAGCCAGAACTACTCAACTGAGCTTGATACACACAACCACAGGACGCTGGGATGGCTGCCTGTTGATAAGGCTGATTTCTTCTCACTGTTCTGGCCTGCCTGGGTTAGCACCTTTACAGAATCGTTGGTGTTGACGGCCTTTGAAGCTACAGGAATACATCCCCCTAACGCCAGGGGAACGAGGCAGCAGACAGATTAGCCAACCTAGAAGCCCAGCATCCCTCACCCCCGACTGGAAAAGCCGCTCTGCCTACACTCTCAGGCATCAAGACGATAGCCCGCAAGACACTGCGACACACACAACAGACCTGGTGGTCTGACAAGAAGACTAAGCTCTCGAAATGGTACAAGAGCTGGGACTTGGACTATGCACCACGCAGCAGTCCAAGGGAACTAGACCTACCAAGGGCCACGTTAGCCAGGCTCCTCTCCATCCAATCTAGGCATGGGGACTTTGCCTGGTATCACCGAATGTACAATCACAAGGATGCAAACCTTAGCTGCTCATGCGGGCGCGACAAGACGCCAGAGCACCTCGTGCTCTGCCGCAAGACCCGCGGGAGCTTTAGCAGATGGCCGCTGCGACCACTAATACTACCATCCAGCCAGGCTGATGGCCTAGCGTACACTGCAGCACTAGTGAAGGAGCCAGAGGCCTTTGACGCCTTTGTCAAACTTACACAGTACTTCACCAAGATCTGCCCCCGCTAGCTCCTGCAGCCCTGCAACAGCAGCAAACACCTGCACCTAGTTCTGCTAGGTCCAGCACAATCGATGCAACACTCTTCACCCCTCCACCCCTCCACCCCTCCACCCCTTCACCCCCTCCACTCACACGATCTCTCTTTCTCTCTCTCCTACGGCACATATATGCCTCAGAATGCAAGGAAATTACCCTAATATACATACATCGCTTAGCCTCCCCAACTGGACGGGGAGCTGTAGTTCTGAAATGGTAACAATACCCGCGCAGGCAGGAAATGCTTTCTAAGGTAGTGTATCAGCACTGTAATTCCATAGCTTAGCACGTCGTACATGCCCTTCGGGAGGCGAGATGATGGACTTATTCCACATCAACTAGACGAAAAATGAATACCAACCAACCAACCAATCCCCCTAACGCCAACGTTATCCTTGAGCGTTTCAGAACACCAACACCCTCACCTATCAGGACACCTCCAGAGCAAATAAGACCTGCTGCTGCACCTACTGAGCCTAACTGGCTAAAGGCAAAGACGTTGCTTCGAAGTGCAGTAAAGGATTATCGCAGTGCTGAGGCTGGGGCATTAGAACAGGAGATTCACCAGCTCCATGTTCAAAATGAGCTTATTTTACATGAGCTACAAGGTATCAAGCAAAGTATAGAGGATAAGAAGAGGAAGAAGGCAAAGCAGAAAGTACTTCCTCTGTACTCACACACCTTGAATCGGCAGGGGGGCGCTGTGTGGTGGAGTCCTCATTCAAAGCGTGAAGCTGATGTGCGCGACGCTGCAATTGAGGAGTACAACCTAGAACAAGAGGCAGCAAAGAAGACTAGGCAAGAGCTACAGCACCAGGCTAGGCTTCTCAAGGAGAAGGAAAAGCAGGAGAAGCGTGTGGCGAGAGAGGAAGCCAAGGAGAGGCGTGAGAAGGAGAAGGCTGAAGAACGCGCAGCAATTGACGCTCGGAAAGCAGAGAGAGAGCGTCAAAAACAAGCTCGCGACGCTCAGCAAAGTACTCAATTGCCTACCCAAGGCAAGCGTAAGGCTCCACGTCAGTTGCAACTAAAAACAAAGAAGAAGCATTGTAGTACTGCTGGGCGTAGTCAGGGGGTGGCTCATAGGCCTTCCCCAGCATCTCCGGCTACATACAACAGCCGCGGCCGCAAAATTGCTCCACCAAAAAGATATGAGTAGCAGGCATCGTCGCATAGGTATAGATCACAGCACCAAAAAATCATATCAATTTAGCTATTGTACGTGGCTCAATAACCTCAATTCTGTGAGTTGCAAAAGATGGTGGGGTGGCCCGTGAGCTGAACAGGCCCACGAGGTGCACGAGCACGGTACGTTATAGGTTTCACTCACACTGGACAAGATTCTGTAAGAAGAGCACGCAGAGGTACGGTAGCTTGTCGGTCACCATGTGGAAGCCACCTTTTTTGGTATCTCTGTCTCACAATCTTGGTCACTGTAAACGCGGGCGCAAAATTGCATGGCATACTCACGGTTATTGACACGAGAGACACCTGCCATGAGCTATGGACGTCTCGACGGCTCAAGCGAGACGACACCACAGCACACGAACGCTCCAGTGACCATGCCTCCGTGTAATATCCACACAAAGTGGACATATAATGCTCTCTCAAGGTCGATTAAGAAATTGCGTGCTGCGCATGGGAGTACACCTCCTCGTATATCAGCCCTTGTCAAAAGAACCTCAAAAGAACCTCAAAAGACAGAAGCTGGCCCAGCAGTACACTAAGAGCCGTCCAGATCTTGAAGCCCCGTCAACGAATCTGCACATGTTCTTCCCGATAACTCGGAAGCAAAGCGTTACCGTATCTCTCGGCATGCCGAACAGGTGGAAGGTCACTACAAGGTTCAGTAACTTTATGGTGGAGCTAGCTTACACAGTCCCCTCAGTTCACCACTTCTCGATATGCTCAAATCAAGCAGGTGGAGCAACAATGCAGACACTGAGCACAGCAAGCGTAACCGAAGGGGCTACATGAACTACTGCACTGTGCCGCTTGTGGTGCAGCAGTGTACGTGCATTCTTCCTTGTGCAACATCCGGAAAAGAACAACATGGCCATATTTCTCTCGCCACACTTTGCATGTTTGGGTGGGTCCAGTGGTTCTTTCCTTTCGAGGCTCACCTCACTACTGCTAGTGTATCTTCGACCACGGGAGAACCAAACAACAATCACATTCCGCACCAAGGTTTTAGGCGACCATGAATACGTGCGAAGGTGTAATCTATATCCCGTCTACGAATATGGACGCCACTGTTATGCACACCATATACAACGCCTGTCCCAACCCGCGAATAGGTGGTTGTTCCGCTGCACCACCGTCCAGTTAGCACAACGCCTTTCATGCTGCACCGAAGACTCGCCTATGCAGTCCCTTGTCCATCGTCTGCCCATGTTCATCATGACGGACCGCAACAGCCGTATCAATTGGACATCGCGCAACGCTCTCAAGCTCACGTTTCGCCCGTTATGGTTTCGGTAGGATGCACCTGCCTGCACGCCGGCATAATACGAGCTCAACAGCACCCAGAAGCGGCATAAGAACACTCCGTTATAGTTGTGAGCAGTGAGATTCTTGGTACAGACCCTTTACGTCGTCTCATTGTGGGTTCGCCCCTCTTTCCTCTCGATTGTCTACTTCAATCCTTATCAAGCACGACTAGCTATTGACCTATCAATGCTGTCTGCACGCACTCGCACCGCATCTGTATCTGTGCAGACATCAATAACGCAGGAACAGGTCTAGTGCAATAAACATAGAATGCGACACGCGTACTCAAGGAGAGCCTTCCGGCGCTCAAGGACCTTTGGTTCGTCGACGTACTACACAGCATGGAGGTTCTTGCTAAATTCTCTCCTCGAGGGTGCTTCTGCCCTGCCGTTGGGCAACTGGGCGCCAGCAACGCCTCGCTTGGCGAGCCGCGAGCGAACCTCTGCTCAGCTCGATGCAAGCGCGTTCCTGCGATGCGGCTGCGCGGCTCGACCATTCCTCTCCAAATCTCACTATCAGGTAACCGCCGCTATCCGCTCCCTATCGGTATCCTCATTCGACCATGATGTCCCGTTTTCTCTCCTCCTGCTTCGCAGCCACCCGAGGTCCGTCTAGTGTACGCCAACGCCCTGCCACATCACACACTGGACAAAAAAGGCATTGCGCCTCATACTGTCATACCTAGTCGAGAATATGGCCTACGATCGTAGCGCGGCTAGGCGGCATTTTTAGTCGCTTACGTTGCGTTAAGCTTCGACTTGCAAAGTGCGCTTTTCCTATTGACGGATACGGATCCGGGACCTTTTCATAGCATCGTAAGGATTCGCGGCCGCGGTTTGTGGAGTTCGTGTGTTTCGGACCGTCGGGGTGTGGGATCTGGCCTGAGTTGAGGCTCAAAATTTGCGTGGGCTCAAGTGCTTGCTAGCGGCGGGCCCCGACAGCTGTTCGACGACATCAAAGTTGATGTCAAAGATGTGTCCTTGAAACGAGGCTCACCCTGCCGTCTGAACGGTGGCTGCGCAACCTTCGGCAACCTTATTCCCAGTCGAGCAGCAGCGTGGGATTCAGTCGCCGCGGCGCTTTAGCGGCAATGGTAGGGAAACCTCGACCTTGCAAATCCACAATTATGTTTCTGAAGAACGAGGGGTTCGGAACAAGTGAATGTAGAGATACATCTGTACCCCAAGGTAGAGTACACGAACGCCGACAGACGCGGGATTTAACTGCAGTTCATGCAGGGTGCCTCTGAAAAGCGCACTACAAAAGCTGTTGAGGCAATGGCAGCTAACGCCTATAGTACCCGTTGAGTGAGCCTCATCAGCACGAACGGCATATTTGGCTCAGACAATTGTCTTATCATCGATCTTTATGTCGACGCCACGCCATTCTTGTAGGGACCAGCTTAGACATGTCTTGGGGCGCAGAAGTGGGAGGAAAGAAGGAAATCCTGCGATGAGCTGACGGTGCCTCGATACGAATGCTGTGCAACGCAAGACTTCCGCGCATGAGACAGAGACAGATCCACCGCAATACGAGGTACCTGGGAGAAGATTCGGACATTTATTTGGCGTCCGTCAATGGTCGACCCGTCCCGTGGCTACTCGTATTGCAGATTACGTGCTTTCGGAACAGCATCCATCATAACTATTTACATCTCCCAAGCGTCGAGTTGCTTGGACGTCTTGGATGCCTCCACAATCAATACAGGCGACGTTAAGTGTGGAAACGGGGACTGTCCAAGCTACTGTGATCTCGTAAGCAGAGACCAAGATGTACGTACCGATAAAAGAGCTCGTCTTGTCAGTTGCCATTTTTGTAGCATCTATGAGGCGTATTGCCATACTTGGACCTCATGCAAAGCACACGGACTCCCGATGACCTAGGCATCATGAGGCATACTCTCCGGGCGAAGAAATGACGTCATCGCAAACGGATTTTGATGGCGACACGTTCGATGATTGCGAAGACATACCGCAAGGAATATGCATAGAATCAAACTGTTTCCGGCTAGACTAGCTACGGGCAGACAAAGCATCACAGAAATGGTCGAAGACCCTGAGATGGCCACGCCTGATTGAATGTCTGATAGTAACCAAACATTGGGATCATCCAGCTATCACTGACACCCTGTCCGAGCTGTGGATATTGAGACTCGTGGGGATTGAAAGAATCCATCCATCAGTCCGCTTCAAAAGCCGTATCGAAGTTTTCGCCGGACACATTTGGATGTTCGAATGGTTCTCGAGCATACAGAAGCGACACGGCGGGTAAAGATATTGATTATGATAATGCAAATGAGGAACCAAATTGCACTAGGAAAGACTCCGCCCGTGCAACGTCCAAGAATTTGTATTGGAATTTGCAGGCCCAAGGAAGTCCAAAAGTCTAAGTACTAACCATAACTCATTGAAACCCTGCAGAACGCGTCATGAGTCGCATATAATATTTTGCACCATCTTCGAGAGCTGCAGGCTAGACAGAGATCACCTCATAGCTCGTTGGTCTCCTCATATAACGTCCGAGTCTTTGGAGTCAATGTTGGTAGCTGAGTGTGGGTAGCAGATGATTCGATGGTCGTGCGTGCCTTGCCAGCCATGAGATCTGTGGTGTGCATTGGTTTTTTTGCCCAGAAATCGCCCTCGTCGTTGTGCAAGACACCTTTATGTACGTGTGGTATGGTGCTTGCCATGCTAGCGCTGGCAAGTAGTGTGAATGCAACGATTGTTCTTATGTTGAGCATGTTGTCGGCGAAGTAGAGGCAGCAACAACTCGATGTGCCTGGGGTTCGGTTCTACAGATCCGTCGAGTTTTCCTTCTGAAGTTTCAACCCGGAAATCAAAAATGAGATACCGTGGGACGCTTGACGTTTGGTTCGTGTGCTGCCAGTCAGGGTCTTCGACAGAATTGGGGGACTGCACGTGTAATGAGAACTCCAATGTTGCAGTAACGGAGGACAATGGGTTTGTAGGAAGAGAAAGACAGTGAGACAACAAGTAAAATTACATGCTATCTACCTTACCTGATACCAACTACGTTGCTGAACATGGATCAATCGGAGAGCTGCCGTACGAAATGAGGGAGGTGAAGCACGTTGGGTACCGCCCGTCGTCATTGGTTCACTAGCTTGAATGATCGACACGACACCAGTGCCGAGGTGCCTGCGCTCGAACGCGTCTTACCGCAATTGCACGCGACACTTTTTAAACAGAAACTCAAGTAAGGCTCTGATCACCTGCAAAATGCTGTCGCTACCACTGATTGCTCCGCGGGCGGTACGTATACCCCATTTCAATGTTCTCAACACCAAAACAAACATCCTCGAACTCTTGTGCAACACCTGTGCAAGCCCCGCATGCTCACAAACGCGCTTTCCTTACTGACAACGATACTAGGACGCTGGTTTATGGCCATCAAATCGACCAGAATACCTCTTCCCTGCAGATGAGCCCTCTACCTCTCCTCCCAACGCCCCAGCACATCAACAAGCCCAACAGCGAGCCCCCAAACACCGACCATCCGTTCTCCTCGCAACCCTCAACCAAGATGAGAACACTTTCGAGCAGCGCAAAGTCAACGTGCAGCGTTTTGGCGCAGGTTGGATACGGCCGCCTGGTGTCGCCAAAACATTGCAAGCTATCACAGACGAGGAGATCGAGAAGGCAGAACAGGAAGTCATGGCGCGCCGTGAGCAGGTCATGATGGATCTTGCTGCGGCGCAACAGGAGGCTGCAAATGCAGAGGCGAGGCGGGACAGGGAAGACATGGATGACAACGGCGAAATGGAGGAAGAGAGGGACCTTGACGACGATGTGCCTGAGGCAGAAGCGAGCGCCAGCGAATTGTCTGCGAGCGATGTCTCCAGCGACGAGGAGGGCAGCGTCTCTGATACTGAGGATGGAGCGCGAGAGCACGAAAGCATACCCTTCAATGAAGACTCATTCATCGAAGGGAGCATGGTCGAGGCAGAAGTCAGCGCTATGCTGGAACAAGAAGAGGCAGAGATGGCAGGCGTGCTGCAGGATGAGCGAGATCTGGACGATGATATACCCGAGGCGGGGAGCTATGAGCACACCGACTCTGAGCTGGAGGACTCGAGCGATGACGACGCGGTGAGTCGACCGCCAGGCATGAGCTCGGTACGCACAACGCGCTCTATGAGACGAAGCTCCGGCTTCCAGAGCGCGCAGCGCAGCACCGGTCGACGCAGTTCAGGGCGCCGCAGTTCAGGGCTGCCAAGTGCAGCAGTACCAAGCGTTGCCCGAAACCCGAGGAGTATCAACTTCAGCCAGAGCATTAGCCGTGGCATCGACCTCGGTGCGAGTCTCGGCAATGGACGCAGTAGTTTTGGTATCGACGGCAGCAGCTCTATCGTCGAAGGTAGCTCGTTCCTCAGAAGCTCACCAGCTGTACAGAGGACAAATCTCAGAGACCAATTTCTGAGGGCTGCGAGAGGTGGCCGAAGAGGGTGAGACCGCAGCAGAAGCAGGTGGAGATCAAGTAACGACGTCATGACTATGCATTTGTAGACTACTAGAACATTCGATACCCAGGAGATACTCAGTATATGCACCTCCTATTCCGTCGATAGGATGAACAAGGAAATCATGAACTCTTGTAGCCCCCTGCCTTGATATTGACGGTTGAACTACTACCCAAATCACTCTGACTGCCTCTGTGGTCATACAGGGCTTACTTCATAAGCGTCGGCATGCGACAGTAGCCACTGACGTTCTGCGTCTGGATCCTCAATCCATTCGCTCTCATGAGACCCACAACGCGCTCAGAGGATACACTATCAGGTCTCACAACCGGCGCTTCATCGACAAACTCAGCCCTCATCCGATACTCTCCAGAAGGACTCGAGGGTGCGGCTGTGTTCTCTTGCATCGCTGAATCCGCCCTTGCCGACGTTGTTGTTGGTGAAAAAGAAGGTGCATGCTGACTCCCGTCCGAAGAAATAGGCCCATCAGGCCTAGGTGTATGAGGCCTGATCCTATTGCCGAAGCGAAGCCTCCTGCCAAATACTCTTCGTGCATCCTCCATTTCCCATGGCGGAACAACCTCAACCATCGGTCCCAGATCTAAAGACCTAGGAGGGCGACCCCAGGTCTCCATGTCAGGGGATGGCGAGGCAGAGTCGGAGACATGAGCCGAATCATCTTCGGCAGTCGAGGCGTACCAAGAGGGTGTTGACCGAGCGTAGGAAGATGTTGTGGAGCTGGGGCTGCAGTACAGCCTTCCTATATCGGCGCTGGCAATTGTAGACGGGCTTTGAGTGGGGTTCGAGAGATAATCGAGATGGAATTCGGGAACGGTATCAGAGGGGGTCGCGGTAGTATCGACAGGACTGTATACTGGAGGGCTATCGCATGGGATGGTGAAGATGGCACCGGGAAAGGCGTAGGCGAAACTGTACATACTGTGCCTGGAATTGTAGATGGACTGGTAAGTGTTTTGTGTTGCGAAAGGGGCTGTGGGTTTAGAGATGAAGGGGAATCGATGCGTGGGAATCGTCTTTCAAATACCTGCCGAGCAGAAATGTCACAAATTATTGTTATGCAGACCACTGTTCGTCGTGTAGCTGCGCCGGTATAACTGCTTTCCTTTGGTTCGCAGTGAATGGTTCACTGCCCTGGACAATGGATGGTAGGATGTGTGAACCACAATTGATGACCAATTCACACGTAGCCTGTTGGCTCAGTGTAGCCGAGTCCGCTCCATCAAACCAACGACTACCACCAGGGTCAAGTAAGAACTTCTGTGTAAAGTCGAGCTAGCACAGCACCTTGGGCGTATACACAACACTGCAGCTATTGCAATTCTTTGACTTTGAACTTTCCTGATTGTCGTTTACCGGATAATATGTACAAAACTAGTGGGTAGCAAAAATGTTCCTTGTCCTGAGGTGAACCGGTGTGTCGCCTTTCGGCGCATCTGGGATGGTCTTCTCGAGCGACTGTCGCCGTCAGCACAAGAGGTCCGGCGATTCTGATAAATTCGTACTCACCAACTTGTCAAAGACACACTTGTTCAATCTGCGCTCTTCTGATCTGCAGTTCCACAGCTGCTGGTTGTGGTTCTCAAGGCACTGCCAGTGGGTGCGGAACTGGTCGAGGCACTCTTTGTTGATGTCGCTGATGCTGCAAACTTGTCAGCACTTCTTTCAGACCCCTAAAATCTTGTCTTCCTTACACGCTCGCCGCGCACCTGGTGACCTTACGGCCCTCCTTCATGCACTCAAGCTCGCCTCGGCCGTTGGCCTCGGTCTTGCACATCATGTAGTCATCATTGTAGGCCTTGCATCGCGCACCTATGAAGAAAGATGCGCTGAGAAGGGGCGCAGAACTGGCGCCGAGCTCCTTGACTTTGGGGATGTCGTCGGGCAGAGGGGTGGTGTCGATGAGGGCTTGCTGGTTGAAGCTGCGCAGTGTTAGTACCAAAATCCGGCCGCAAGCTGGGAAAGAAAGGTATACCGGGGCTGACGCGACGACATTGTGGGTGTCAGATGCCAATGGCAGGCGAATAGCTCCCAAAGTGATCTGTAGTTGGACCCGGTCGTCACTCGCACTTTCCGGAGTCGCGGGCCTTGGCACGTAAGGCTGAACGCTTCACGCTCATTGGATGGTGTCCTGAAGCTTTCGATAATCAAAGCAGCCGCGACCCAAAACACAACATCCATTGCGGTTCGCATCACTGCAGCCCAATGCGCATGTCCTGACGCCGCTTTCACTTCCGGAAACCAAGCTGATTGAGCTTCGCCGTCCATCCAAAATACGTTCTCTGTTCCCTTGCGACTCTGCGCGTACCTACGGCGCGTAAACACCATCCAACTGCGCACTTTTGGATCCGCTCGCAAACATGTCTTTCAGCTTTGGAAACACTGGCGGAGAGAAGAAGACGGGCACGCTATTCGGAAGCACAACAGCACCTGCTGGAGGACTCTTTGGTGGCTCGCTGCAACAACCGCAGCAGTCAAATGCCGCAGCACCTAGCTTGTTCGGCACCAGTACAGCTGCCCCTGCCTCTGGCGGTCTTTTTGGATCAACTGTGCAGCAGCCTCAGCAACAGAATGCGGGTACTAGCTTGTTCGGCGGGGCACTTGGGCAGACTCAGCAACAGCAGCAACAGCCCCACGCACAGACTTCTAGTCTTTGGGGTCAGATGGGACAGACACAGCAACCGCAGCAACCGCAGCAGCAGCAGCAGCAGCAGCCCCAACAACAGCAACAGCAATTCGGCAACAGCCTATTTGGCTCTTCTCTGCAGCCTGCGCCAGGGTTGAACCCTATTCAGGCACAGAGCCTTCAGCAGACGCGCGAGGGCCTTCCTCAGCTACGACAGTCAACAGCTCAACCTTACGCCGGAGCCTCGATCAACGGCCATCGTATGTTAACCCAACGTGCCCCTGACCTCATGCTAATCCAGAACAGGCGAGAAGTCTGTCATACAACAGATCCAGATTTTGAACAGTAAATGGGATCCTGAGAACCCTGACTGTGTATTTACGCATTACTTCTACAACTCAGTAAAGCCGGAGGAAGCTCCTTTCTACGGTCCACAGCCCGGAGAGGATGGGAGGAAATGGGAAGAAGCCCTGTCGAAAAAGCCTGCTCCTGGTGCCATTCCTGTGTTAGCACGTGGGTTCGAGCAGGTAGCTGAGCGCATACGTCAACAGCAGCAGGCTGTCAAAGCACTTCAAATGCGTCTCCACGAAATCAACGACGCCCTATCGGTCCTCAAGGATACCCACGAATTGAACGTGGCATCGCGCATCACCGAAGCGAAGCGAAAGCATGTCGTATTCGCCCAACGGACATTAGCTCTTGCGACAAAGGTGCAAATCCTGAGAAACCGGGGATATGTAATGGACACGCAAGAAGAGGACCTGAGGAAGAAGCTCGTTGAGCTTGAGAAGAAGACTTTCGATCCCGTGCTCGGTGGGCGGCAGGAAGAGATCTGGGCGCGCATGTCTGGTGTGCGTGAAAGAGCGCGGATACTGCAGGAGGAGACAGAGAAGCTGGGCAAGAACATCGACAGCCAGCAGAACGGCGAGCTGCTCTCAGAGGAAGATCAGAAGGCGCTGGAGAAGGTACGTCCATATCACACCTTTGCAGAGGATGCAGACTAACATGGCATGTAGCTCCTGAAAGACTACGACAGACAGCTCGAGCACCTCAAGAAATGGGTTGACGATACCAAGCAAGAGTACGACGAGTACGAGAAGGTTCAAGAGCAGAAACCAGCGCGGCGATGAACATGGAAGATTTGCATGTACGATTGGCGAGCGGGATATTTATCAATCATCTCATGGGCAAAAAGTTCGGCATTGCGAGATACCACGTTATGGCTGATGGAGCCCATAGCATAAAGTCTAATGCCACTGCTTGCTCCGTCTCTTCCTTAACATTGTCGTGACTATTTCCAGGGTCGGAGACAGCGTGATGCTCTCGTTCATCATACACTGTCATAGCCACGAACTCGGTGCCCAGTGCCTCCCATCATGTTGTACATGCGCTCACTGTCAAGCGCAATATGTTGCAGATCACACCAACGCCGCCAAATGATTAAACGTGTATCGCAGGAAGGTGTATTTCGATAGTCGAAGCGGTCTAGATGAGCTTGTAGACGTAGTCGACGAGGAAAGGCGCTGTAGCTTCATCAGCACTCCTGCATCTTACAGGAACCAAGTCTCATAACATACACAGGTATAGAACGACAGCAGAAGCAGCTGTCCACTTGATGTCGGTCATCGTCTGCGCCTCGGCGCGCTCGAGCTCCTGCTTGGACGGCTGGGGTGGTGCTGCAGTTGTCAGTTGATGCACGCGACCATACAATGGGAGTCTCACCTCCGAACATCTTATATGTGTGTGTAGAACTGTAAGGGTTGGATGGGTTGGTGTTGTGTTGTACAGATATCGAAGATGACGTTCATTCGTAAAGTTTCGATGCAGCATGTCGGCATTCACCCACTGTTTTGCCGGCCAGAACACGTGCAGGCGCGTCGCTCACTGCTCAATGCGTCCTTGAATGCCGAGCATCTTACAGCTGAAGTCTTACAAAGCCCGCATGCAGCATGTCGCGTTCGTTTGATCGTTTTCTTACGCGCCTTCCGTAATTACCTAACTTCGTGGTTGACATGTAGCCCGATCCGAGGAAACCGAACTCATTTCCTGGGGCGACCCAAGCACCTTTTTCAACCCTGAGATGACATGCGCCCCTGAATTCAAGGACAACATTAGTGATTAATCACATCAACCAAGACCCCATTGAGAGCGAGCCAGATTCTGGATACACGACACGTCCTTGCCAAAAGGCTGGGGCACACACATGGATCGTAGAGCTCTCCAGTGCTGCCTTGCCTCGTTACCGTTGCACATGGTCACAGCAATACCATCGCCCTCAGCATCTGATCAAGCCAGCCACCAGCGAAGGTGTGCAGCCCCTGCACAGATGTGTTTCAGGTGCACAGCAGAAGCGAGAGGGACGCAAGCCACTAACCCAAATTGCGGCTGACAGAATCGCTATAATTGGAAGAACGCGTGTTCGTGATGTGATGCATCGCATCCCCGCCGGACTGTCCATGCTGATGATCCTCATTTACAGGGTTGTGTAGATCAGCTTAACGTTTACTTATTGAACATGTGCTCCGCGACTTCGGCCAGGTCTTTAACTTTTCAAGTTCGCCCCCAGTCACTCTTTTTATTGTTGCTTTCTGTTTGACAAGATGATGCTCAAGGCTGTCATCTTAGGCCTTTCGACTTACGCGTCAGCGCTCAACGCTCGCTCTCACAGAGCTAATGTTCCCCGAAACGGCGATACGTTCACTACCACTTATACACCTCAGCCCACAAGCAAGAACCCAACTATCGCACCGTATCCTACCAAAGCGAACGGCACCAGCAGTGCTTCTGCGCCACTATCGACAGGAACATCTGGATCATGTGCCCCCTATTGGCTTGAGGACATTAAGCACCAGGGCATTGCGTCCTTCAACCCCAACCCCAGCAACTACACAGTTTTTCGGAATGTGAAAGACTTCGGTGCTCGAGGTGATGGAGTCACAGACGATACCGCAGCTATTCAGAGAGCTGTCACCCTGGGAAATCGTTGTGGACCCAGTGCTTGCGAGTCGTCGACAAACACTCCAGCAGTCGTTTATTTCCCTGAGGGCACATACCTAATCTCTTCGAGCATCATTGATTATTACTATACTCAGGTATGAAGCTCTTGGATCTGCTTTTTGCAATGAATAACTAACTTTTGCAGATCATTGGCAATCCTAATTGCCTCCCAACTTTGCTTGCCACTTCCAACTTCACCGGTCTCGGTTTGATTGACGGCAGCCCCTACTTGGGTACTGGTACCCGTCCCGGACAAACTGGCTTTGGACCGACCAACACATTCTTCCGCCAGATCCGCAACCTTATCTTGGACATGACCAACATCCCAGCAAATGTGTCAGCAACTGGTGTGCATTGGCCTACGGCACAGACGACAAGCCTGCAAAATATAATCTTCAAGATGAACGCGGCAAACGGTACCCAGCACCAGGGATTGTTCGTAGAAGAGGGATCCGGAGGCTTCATGACTGATCTTGTTTTCGAGGGCGGCAACTATGGCTTCAATGTTGGCAACCAGCAGTTTACCACTCGAAACTTGACTTTTACCAATGTTGTGACCGCTATTAACCAGCTTTGGGATTGGGGCTGGACATATTCCGGCGTCAAGATCAACAACTGCCAAGTTGGTTTCAATATCTCTGCTGGAGGCCCATCGGCTGTCAATGTGGGATCTATCACCCTCTTCGACAGCGAAATCAGCAACACACCCATTGGCATTGTCACTGCCAGGACTGACAGTTCTGAGCCTGCCGCTGCCGGAAGTCTGTACCTTGAGAATGTGAAGCTGAACAACGTTGGTGTTGCTATTGCTGGGCCTAACTCTACCTACCTCCAAGGTTCTACTGGCTCAACGACCATCACTGCATGGGCTGACGGTCATCGTTACCTGCCTGAGGGTCCCATTGAGGCTCAAGGCTCTATTGAGCCCAGCAAGAGGCCGGCCGAGCTGCTAGATGCCGCCGGCAACTTCTACACCCGCTCAAAGCCCCAATATGGTGCTGTTTCACTGTCTTCGTTCCTCAGTGCCCGAGACCTTGGTGCTGCTGGTGACGGCGTAACTGATGACACTGCTGCCCTGAATGCTGCTTTGTTGCAGGCCAAGGCAGAGGGTAAGATCCTCTTCGTGGATGCTGGTTTCTACAAGGTTACGGGCACGATCTATGTCCCACCGGGCTCTAAGATCGTTGGCGAAGCTCTCGCATCTGTCATCCTTTCAGTCGGAGAGTACTTCAACGATATCGACAACCCCAAGCCTGTCGTCCAGGTTGCAAAGCCTGGCGAGCAAGGCTCCATTGAGTGGTCTGACTTCTTCGTAAGCACGCAAGGTCAGCAAAAAGGTGCCATTCTTATCGAGTACAATCTGGGCACTTACGACGCCACACCTGCCGGACTTTGGGATGTACACACCCGAATCGGTGGCTTCGCCGGCTCTGACCTTCAGACCGAGCAGTGCGAGAAGACCCCTGAAACCAAGATCACGTCCACAAACCTGGTCCAAAATTGTATTGCCGCATACATGTCTATTCACATCACCAAATTCGCCGCCGGGTTGTATATGGAGAACAACTGGCTCTGGGTCGCGGACCACGATCTCGACGATGCCAGCAACAACAATACCCAGATCACCATTTACGCCGGCCGGGGCTTGCACATCGAGAGTCAACGCGGTACAATCTGGCTGTAAGCTATCTCCTCTCTTCCACATGTGTCCATCATATGCTGATCCGAAATAGCTGGGGCACCGCCGTCGAGCACCATGCCCTCTACGAGTATCAATTCGTCGACACACGCAATGTGTTTATGGGTCAGATCCAGACCGAGACTGCGTATTACCAGCCCAACCCCGATGCCACTATCCCCTTCCCTCCGAACTCTGCGCTCAACGATCCTGTCTTCGCGCCATTTGTCAACGGCACGGGGAACAGCTCGGCGAGTACAGCGTCTGGGTGGGGTCTGAGGATTGTGCGCAGCAACAACATTCTCGGGTATGGTGTCGGATTGTACTCGTTCTTTGATAACTACAGCACAGCGTGCTCGGCCGTAGGAGCGGGCGTGTTGTGTCAGACAAGGATTCTGAGCATTGAGGGTGACAGACTGAGCTACGATATCGATATCTATAACTTGAACACGGTGGGTGCGACAAATATGATTACGAGGGATGGGGTAGATGTTGCAAGCAATGTGGATAACAACAGTTCGTTTGTGGATACTATCAATCTGTTTAGAATTGATGGGTATGGGAGTCCGACTGAGTGAGTCGGATGGTCAGTAGAGGGTCCAATGGTACAATATACAGGGCTTACTCATCGGACCAGAGACACCTCTCAGGCTGGAAATGACAAGATACTCTACTTTCGAGCCTGTTTCATCTTCGAAAATATTTTATCAACCGACTTCAGCAGTCTCTCCATTTCAAAGTGTCCTCATCGGGGTTTGGTATTATCGGTAGGTGATTCACTAAATGATGTGGCGGTCCCTTTTCTCCCCATCCAACTCTAACATTAGCTGTTGCAGACATCTCGTCCAACGCAGAGCATTTGACAATTTGAGAAGGTATCATGATCGGAAGCAAACGAAAAGCCAGCTTCACGATCCAGGTTTTGCCGTGCTGGCCGACGCTGACCATGTTCTGAGATTGAACAGGAACCGGATAAAAACCTCTGTGAAAGCACCCGGAAATGGACTTGAGCTCCAGAGAGGCTAGATTGCAGCTGTTGTATGCATGCATTTCAACTCTTTCGTGGGGTACATCGAATTCGACCCAAGGTCTATCCTCCAAACCGCAGGTCATGTCACTGGCCGTTGCAGTTGACCACAGTGTCTGTGCAACTATGGCTGCAACACACCAGCATAGCTTGCACAAGTGGCGCTGAAAGACCAAGTACGCTAGATTCTGTAACTCGATACTGTAATCGACGTCGACCTTTGATTGTTCCATTGCTGTTGGGATGCGCAGACGAACAGTAACTCCAGACATATGACAGACACACGAACCGTACTATCTATCGTGGAATGGAAGATGCGGCATTGCAGGGGATTTTCAGCCGAGAGATCGGGTAAGATACGCACCAGGCGTATGGATGACTGATGCAGATCAAGGGGATCGTAATTGAAATGATCAGTCGAATGCTGCGGTGCTGAGAGTTCCTTGTGGAACACCTCTTCTTGTGCGTCTTCGAGCAGACAAACTGATCGTCGCCTAAAACCACATGACGACAAAAGTGTGTGCTAGAGCTCCAAATGTCTTAATTCCTGACCAGAAATCACGAAATCAGAATCGATAGGATTGCACGCGTTAAAACCAGACTCTGAAAGGTTGGCTTCTCCGAATCGGGCCCAGTAGAGTAGAGATCGATTTCTACAAAGTCAGATTCGGAAGGACATGCTTCGAGTGGACGTCGCTGTGAAAATGTCAAAACAGTCCCCGAATATTGGCCGTGGCTCGCACCCACCGCCCAGGGCTCAGGATCTTGGGATTCTTCACATTGCCGAAGGCTTTCGCCCGAGTTATCAGTGAGCTGCTCATCCTGTCGCAATATCAGGACAACAACCGAGGCTACGACATCAGGGGAAGCATACCCATAGACTAGAAGGAGCTTGTGATTTTCATCTCATGGTATTTGATTATGTGTGGTGGTTATACCCCCGCAGTACTCGTTTTCTAACCATCTGGTCTCGTTGGCTTCCAAAAGAAGACCATCGAAAAAAAAAAAAACGTGGGTTGTATTGCCCAATACGGCGGACCTTACGGAGCTCCAGCAGCGATGTAGTAGAAAGAAATTGCCGGAAGAATGCCAAAAGCTTCACAGGGCGAAGGAGCCCCAAGGCTGAGGTGGGGATTGGGCTGTGCAGGAGTGCATTAGCTCGCAGGTCTATTGCCTGGACTTTGACTACAAGTAACCAGCATCTCGAGAAGCAGGATGAGTCATCGACAAGAGCAGATTTCGTGTAGTCCCACAAGGGTGTACCGAGTATGACTTCCTTGGAAGCAACGTTTGTGAGTCCCTAGACTTCCTTGAAAGCCAAAGTGTTGTTAGGTCAGATGACCTCGAGCAATCTACTATAGATTGCACTTCTGCTAGCTTGTTAGTCTACCACAGCATCGAAGCCATTTAACCAATGGTCAGAACAGCTTTTGCCTCGCAGATGAGTTTTCCAGCTACCTGGGAGACAGTCTCGGCTTGACTGATCTCCTGACCTACCTTGCCTCATTGCAACACTTCCTCACCAAAATAATCCTGTATTGCACAAACGACAATTCGAGTTGAAAGACGACACCCCATCCGGGACGGTCATGAGCAGTGAAATGTTTGCACGAAGCGCTACGCTTGTCCTTGGAGGCAGGTGCGCTCCAACCTCGTTACCCTTCTTGCACCTTACAGAACTCTACGGGGATCCAAACTCGCCAGATTCGCGCTCTTAATCTTCCCATCCCACACCAGCTCACTCAAACATTTTGCTGTTCCCGGCGCATTCTGAATGCCCCAGCATGTGTGTCCAGCGCCCATGAGTAGACCCTTCACACCCGTCTCTCCAATGAGCGGTCCTTGCCCTCTTGAGACGTTCGGCAGGTAACAAGCCTGCCTCGCTGTGACCTCGCCATCTCTCAGCTCCTCTGACACCGTAGAAACATGGTCGATGATATCCTGGCACCGCCTGTCGTCGACCTGTACCAAATCCGAAGATGTGGGAAGAGGAATAAGCTGGTCTCCTTCACCACAGGCATACACCTCCTGATTCGGCCTTGCATAAATCTCCGGCGTGACAGTCTCTCCGCGCTTCGAAGTAGGCGAGCGCGGGAGATCGATGGATGTGAACAGCGTGTACGCAGACACCGGTCTCGTCGGCTTGATCGTAACACTGTGCGCGCGCATAGCTGAAATCGGAGCTTTTGGCCAGACTGTCCTCGTCCACGGTCCCGCGGTAATGATGACAGTGCTCGCATCAAGCGTCTTTTCTTCGCCTCCGTCCTTGGGCTTGTAGCTCACGCCTTTCACAGCGTCACCTTCCTGCTTGATTTGCGTGGCGCTTCCATACACAATCCTTGCTCCACTCTCCTCTGCTAGCGTCGCCATACTCGTCGTGAACTGATACGGATGAACCTGCGCGGTCGTACTCGGGGTGCCCATAGCCTCGTAGCTCTGAATCCCTTCTGCAGCAATCCAGTCCAGGTCAGGCGGTACGCCCGCCGCTCTGAGCAGCCCGATGGCTTTCTTATCTCTCTTCTGCAAGCTCTCGGAGTTCTCGCTGCGCCCGCCAACACCGTTCTTGCCGTCTTTCTTCAACACACCATACATGTCGATTTGACCGCAGTGTACGGCGCGGTACCCCCATCTTTCCGCGCCGCTGTGCTTGTCTGCGAGTTCTTTGTGCAGACGATATGATAGAGGTACGATGCATGACGGATACGCCCAGAGACCGAGCAGACCTCCTGCTTTTCCTGATGCACCACCTGCGATCTTAGTTGCCTCCAGTAGTGTGATGCTATCTCTTTCTTTGTTGAAGCTTGGGTGCTGTGAAAGATAGTATGCCGTTGTTGATCCAATGATGCCGCCACCTGCCTGAATTAGCCCATGTCCCTCCGAACGTTAAGGTTGGCCGCAGTTAGCACGTACCAATGATCACAATGTCACGTTTCTGTTGTTCGGCTGTCATCATAAAAGGGACTCGTGAAACTGCGCGGAGCATCAAAGTTCTGTGTCGTGAGCATCGCGATGGCGAACGTGGCGCGACTTGGTGTTGAAGATAAGTTTCGGTGGAGCTCAACCCGCTTGTACGTCATAGGTGGCGGCCCTCCACCAAACATCAAAGAGTCTTTTGAGCTTGAACTTCATCTTGAACCTTAAGGATCCTGATAGGTTGGCTTGTTCTGCACCTCTGTGCTGCTGCAACACCTGGCGATCGCAGCGTCGCTAGCCTCCGCGTAATTCAGACGGTGCACCTACACTTCAGTTGTGCGAGACTTTCAAACACTGCCTCCTGCCATCATCATATAAACACCTAGATATCAAGGTGGATTATGTATGATAGCTGACAGCAACGCATTGGGTCATCAGCCAATCAGAGCCTATGCCATGCCTTGCCGTGGCAGCTGTGCTTCCAATGCCACCGCCTCGTGAGCAGCTGCCCATCTATCTCTCCTCCCCATCGCATCTCTGCTACTAGTTTGTTCCCTCCTAGAGCTCGTATGAACCACCTACAATCGCTCTGGAAACCACACAGGCACGTTGTGCGGGTTATAACTTCAGAAGGTAGCTAGATGTGCGTGATACACTGCGTGTGTGATTCGATGGTGGTATGGAGTCTGATATTGTTTTTTTTTGGCGGGTATAGGGTAGGCTAGGAATGGAGGGGTTTTGGGGATGGTACGGGGTACTGCGTCCTTTAATTGGCGCTGATGGGTTGATGTGGAGATGGGGAAGTAGGAGTTGATGCTGGGTGGGTGGTGATACAAAGCAGGCGGCTGATGGTGAACATGGATTCAGGCTCGATCTGCAATGGACGCATCCATTTCTCTGTCGATAACGTGGCGATGTGGTACTCCTCGTAATTGCGCGTCGCACACACTACCCCCTCACCTCGCACCCCTCTGCCCCCCCTCCGCCACCTGGCCATCCCCCTCCTCATCCCCACCCCCCTCCTTCCTCCCCCCCACCCTCCCAAACAACCCCAACAACAATACATCATACCCCGCCTTCAACCCGCCCGCGACCGCAAACGCAACCCAAAACCTCCCTCCCCCCGCAAGCACCCCCGTAATCCACGGCCCCGCACTCTGACTCAGAATCTTCATCGTATTCACCACGCCCATAACCGCCGTCCTTTCCTCAGGCAACACAACCATAGCGATAAACGCCGAGCGGGGCGCTTGGTCCATGCTGCTCATCAAGCTGCGGCCGATGAGGAGGGCGACGGTGAGGGGGAGGGCAGGGGCCGCAGGCAGCGCGGCGAGGAAGAGCGAGGAGGGGAGGTGGGTTGCGACCATGGCGGGGATGAGGCCGAGGCGGCGGGAGAGGGAGGCGGAGAAGATGGTGCCGAGGGTGGAGAGGAACCTTGGGTTGTTAGTAGGTTAGGGGGAGAAAGGGGGCGGGGGGGGACGCAAACCATGTAGCGCTCATGATGCCGCCTAGTTTCCCCTTGGGTAGGTGGAATTTAAGATCGAGATAGTAGTTTATTAGTGAGAAGGGGACCATGCCTGAGCCTAGCGAGTCGAGGAAGAATAAGCTGCAGAGCTTGATGAGGATTGCTCTGCTGCGGGGTGAGATGCTGGCGAATGGGTTCCAACTCTTTTTCTCGCGCTTGCTGGTGGGAGGGCCAGCAGCATCGTTGGGATTTGTATCGTCGTCTGCAGCGGACAAGAGGGGTTCTGTTTCCGCTTCGCTTTCGCGGCCCGGTTTGGACGGGGAGGGGGGAGTGTGTTGCTCGCACCTCTCGCTAAGAAACAGCGTAGCCACAGCATTCCCAAGCCCAACAGCAGTATAAATCCAGAACACAGCGCGATACGCATCGAGTTCCGTCCACCCGCGTCTTGCGCTCAGTTTATCAACGGCCTGCCCGCCCACAATAAGCCCCGTCGACGTCCCCAGCACCGCAAACGCAACATACCACGTACTACACCCACCATCATCAGCCTCACTCATCCTCTCTGAACACGAAAAAAAAGAAAGGAGAAACTCACAAAACATCCGCCCTCCCTTCCCCCTCCACAAGCCCCGCAAGACAACTCTCCTCCACCGCCCTAAACGGCCCAATCTCATTCCCACTCGGACTCAGCACGCCCACCACCGCCGCCCCAAGCAACACCCAGTAACTCTCACACACCGCAAACACCCCCCCACTAACCCCCATCCCCAGCGCGCCCAGCATCAATGTCCTCCGTCTGCCAATCCGATCCGCGACCAGCGTGAGCAGCAGACTGATAACCACGTCGCCGAGGAGCGTGAGCGTCATGAAGAGCCCGATTTGCGCGTCTGAGAGGCCCTGCGCGCGGAAGTAGAGCGCGAGGATGAGCGCGACGGAGCCGTAGGCGTACATGCGCAGGTAGCGGGTGAGGATTAGGATGTAGACGTCTGGGCTGGCGGTGGCGAGGGTGTGGAGGCCGAGTTCGCGGGCGGTCCATTGTGCTGCGTTGCGGAGGGTGGGAGGGGCCATTGTGTCGGTGGGGTTGGTGCCTGGAGGGCCAGATGGGTTTGGGGGGACTGCGGGTTTTCTGCGGTTAGGGGTGCATTTGCGTGTATGTGACGACGATTATTCAGATCCAGCTCTTTGATGGCAAGTGTATACGGGGTTGGCTGTGTGGGTTGCGTTAAGGAGGGATGCTGGGCGCGGCCATGCTGGTGGCGAGCTCGTGTTGGTGTTGGACGCCTGGAGATGGGACTGACGTATCACTAGCGCCGAGGTGCACGCAAGCCTCGATTCATCAAACTTCACGTCGAAACACGGGTCTAGGGAAAGTATTCATACCAAACTACCAACACCTAACGCAGCAATGAGATGGACGAGGTCGCGCTGGCCTAGCAGCCACGTGCACGAGGGCTCTTCGATGCAGAATTCAACGCGGGTCCATTCTAGAACGTGATGACGGAAAGAAAGTCGCGATCCAAAGGCGCCATGCATGACTGACACAGGGAGGGTGAGCGGCGTTGGGGCAGGTCGTGCAGGGCGTGCAGGGCGTGCAGTGTTCGTGGCAGATCGTCTGGAGTCGAAGGAAACCATGACCATGAGCATTAAGTAACCATATCAAAAGCCGCAACCGCACAAAACACCAGCGCCTGAAACTCGTGTATCGCTTGTCTCTTCTTCGACTGTGGCCTCAACGGGTGAGGCCCAGCACGCCAAGACTAGCACCTTCTCCCTCTTCTCTGACTCGTGTACCGACGTCTAGCAGCAGCCACCGCCGGAGCCGCTCTGGACGCCCTGGCCCTGCCCGATGGGAACTGTGGGCTTGGTGTTGGCGGTTGTGGTTCCCATGCGCTCCTTGATCTGGCGAGCCATGGTCAGGAAGGCCTGTTCGACGTTGGTGGCACTCTTTGCGGAGGTCTCGAGGAAGGGGATGCCGAGGCTGTCTGCGAACTCCTGTGGGGGGGGGGGTGGGTTAGTGTCGCCGTGGCGGTAGTTGTGATCAACGCACCTTGGCAACGGTGTACTCGACGACCTTCTTGTCGGCCATATCGGACTTGTTACCGACCAGCAGCTTGTTGACGCCCTCGGTGGCGTAGCGGTCGATCTCCTGCAGCCACTGCTTCACGTTGTTGAACGAGTCCATGTCGGTGACATCGTAGACGACGCAGATGCCGTGGGCGCCGCGGTAGTACGAGGATGTGATGGTGCGGAAGCGCTCCTGGCCCGCTGTGTCCCACTGGTGCTGTCAGTGCTGCTGTAATCCGGTTATTGTTGGAGACGTACAATCTGCAGCTTGACGGTCTTGCCGTCGAGCTCGATGGTCCTGATTTTCTGCGGAGTGTTAGCCTGGCGCAGGCTGGGCGCAACACGCGGCGGGTGGACGCACAAAGTCAACGCCGATGGTCGAGATGTAGCTCTCTGTGTATGTGTCGTCGGCGAATCGAAGCAGCAGGCAGGACTTTCCAACGCCAGAGTCTCCGATGAGGAGCAGCTTGAAGAGGTAGTCGTATCTGGGCGGCTCGTCAGCGGGAGAGGCGACAGGGCACACGGCGAGCGCACAGCGCTGGCGCTGCGGGTTTATACACGAGGTACTCTGCGATCGTCGTTAGCACTGCGCCTGGCGTAGATTGTACGCAACGGTCCTCGGCTTGTGGCGGTGGGCGATCACATACTACTCGGGGTTCATTTTGGCGGTGTTGTTGGCGGTGCGGAGGGAAGGGATCGGGGTATCAGTGCAGGGTGCCGGCGGAGAGGTGAGGTCGTGGGTATCGCAGGCGCTGGCAGGGCGGTGTCAGTACAAGGGTTGGCTACGTGCGGTTGGGGGTTGTCCACGGGTCCTTGGCACGGGTTCTCTCTCCCGCGGTTGGCGGACGCTACTGGAACATGAGATTCGCTGCACGCTGCGTTGGAGGAGGACAAAGACGGTCATACGTCAGAAGTTAAGGGGCCAGTTCAAACGGGTCAGACAGTGCTTCAGGGTCAGATGGCTGTTCGTTGTCGAGCATAGTCGTGTATCACGTGATGGTTGTAGCTTTCACTCGGGGCTGTCGTGTTATCTTGTAGAGTTAGGTTAGTACAGTGGTTAGGCTTTAGAGGCTCACCGTCAGTTCACCTAGGAGACTTTTACTACTAGCCTTTAGAGTCAGGTCAGCGTAGCAGGTCACGCTTCAAAGTCTTACAGCTGCCACCCAGCAGAATCAGTTCAGCACAGTCAGCTCAGCACAGTCCGTTCAGCACAGCCAACACATCAGGTTGTAGGCGAGTGTTGGAGGAGAGTGACATTATTATACCAAACCATCGATTCGTGTGGTGAGGCGTTTGGGACTTTTGCGACCTTTTATATCCCAGTATAGTTGTATAGTATATATAGTACAAGCAGCAACCTACATAACCTTGCCAAAAGCCGGGATCAGCGTCTGGGCCAACCAGAAGGAAAACACGAGCTTGGGCCCCGTCATGAGCAGCTTGGGGGTCAGGCCCTTGAAGAAGGAGCCGAGGCCCTCGTTCCTGAACATGTTGGAGACGATGCGCATGCCGCTCTCCGGGTTGTCAAAGTTGCGGTTCTGGATGCGCGTCTTGATGACGTCGAGGGGCGCGGAGACGACGAGCGAGGCGGTGGCGCCGGCGATGGAGGCGACAAAATTCTGGCCCCACGAGGCTTTGTTGTAGTCGGAGAGCTTGTAGAGGTACTCCTTGGCGGCGGCGGACCCACCGAAGAGCTGGAGCGTGTTAGGGTGTGCGGGGACGGGGTGGGGAGTGTGAGGGACGTACTGCAAAGGACCCCGGGGCGTTGCGCGCCGCTGTCCAGCCCCAGCCGCGGTACAGACCGAAGCCTTCGTCGGCGATGATGCGGAACAGGCCGCGGCCCCGGAAGGCGTCGGGGTTGGTCTGGCGCTTGATCTTGAGGACGTCGAGCGGCAGCAGGACAATCTCGCCAATGCCAATCAGCGAGCCGGCGGTCGCGTGCATGATGGCCTTGCCGTTGCCCTTGCCGAAGGTGTGGTCGAAGGCGTCGCCGTGGTGGCGGGCGAGGTAGTCGCGGGCAAAGGGCTGGCCGCCGTACTTGTAGACGCGCTGGAGGATCTGTCGCAGCGTTAGCCGGAGCTCTGGGGGCGCCGGGTGCTGGGCGAGTCGCCGCGGGTCCTGCTCGTCCTACCTTGTACGCGGCGGCGTATCCGAGGCCGGGGAAGAGCGACAGGAAGCGGCCGCCGACCGAGGCATTGGCGGCGTCTCTGAAGACGACCTTGTTGAGGTGCGAGGCCGACTCGATCTTGCCGACGTTGCTCATGAGGCGCTTGGCGGTTGTGTCGACGGGATGGAAGACCATGAGCTCCGCGAGCCCGGCGCATCCTGTCGCATGTTAGACGCAGGCTCGCAGACTGCAGCAGCAGCAGCAGCAGCAGCAGCAGCAATTGACGCACCAGCCCCCAAGAAGCGCGCCGTGTTGGACTCCCGCTTGTACTCCTTGGCCGACGAGCTGGTTCCTGCGGCGACCTGGGCGACCTTTGCCACGGCTTCCGACGGTGTGGGCGACATGGCGACGTGTGCAGGGGGAAGACGAGACGATGCAATGCAAAGGACCGGGGCGCCCAACAGAACGAGACACAGCAAACAGGAATCGAAGCGGACGGGAGCGACGCGGCGACAGCAGCAGATTGTCGTGAGCACAAAAATCGCGGCGGCGGCCCTGCGCCAATCGCACGCCTGTCCGAGCTCCCGCTATCGGCGTGCATCACGACTGAACAACACCACCACCACACATCACGAACAGGGCCTTTACACCACATCACGAACATGGCCTTCACTACATCACGAACATGGCCTTCACTACATCTTTGATAGTACATGACAGTACATGATACATCTGCCTATTCACATGTCTAGCCACTACGTTATCATGACGGGCTGTAGTACTGCCTCCAATCATGCTCCTCCCTAAACCCCAGCACCTCCCGGATCTTCCTGTTGCTCAGCGGCGCCTCCCACTCCCCCAGCTCCCCCTTCACCGGCGTCTTCGGCGCATACCTCTCCAGAACCTGCCTCGTCGGCACCGCCGTCGTCACAGAATCATTCGCCGCATTGAACACCTGGAACCCCAGCCCATCCTTCTGCACGCCCAAATGGCATATCTGCCCCAAGTCGCGCGCATCAATATAGCTCCACGCATTGCGCTTCCGCGTCTCCGGCTTGCCCACGTACCGCGGGAAATCGCGCGCGTACTCGTGCGGCTCGATCACGTTGCCGATGCGCAGCGCGTAGATGTCCGCGGAGAATCTGCGCGCCAGGCCGCGCGCGACGCGCTCGCCGCAGAGCTTGGAGATGGCGTACGTGTCCATGGGGTTGAGGTCCATGTCTTCGGTCAGCGGGAAGTGTTGGTAGTCCACGTCGCCCTGGCCGAAGCACACTTCGTACGTTGTCTCGCTGCTGGCGATGATGATCTTGCGCACGCCTAGCTTGCACGCTGCTTCGATGACGTTGTACGTCGACGTTACGTTGGCCGCGTAGCATTCGTCGTCGGGCACCAGCATGTTCCTGGCGTACGCGGCGAAGTGGATGACGGCGTCTGGCGGCGAGGGGATTGTCTCTTGTTCGTAGCCTTCCATGTTGAAGTGTGAGGTGAGCGCGTTGAAGACTTGGCCGCTCTTGGTCAGGTCCGTCTTCACCGTGAAGACACCCGCGCTAGGGTCGGGGAAGTCGATGAGGTCGAGATTGAGCACCTTGTGGCCTTTGGAGAGGAGGTAGGGAATGACATGGCGGCCGGCCTTGCCTGAGCCGCCCGTGAAGACGATGCGCTTTCCTGATGACATTTTTGTTCCTGTAGAGAACAACCGTGTAGAGAGGGTCGAAGCTTGACGAGTCAATTGGGAATGCATCAATTACTACCTCTCTGCCTCCTGCCTCCGCTTTCTTATACTGCTCGCTCTGCGGGGTCATCTCCGGTACACAGCAGCGTCTTCGCGCACGACGTCACGATCGGCTTCTCCTCCGACCCCGGCCATCGCATTCTCGCCTTTGCCATCCTGCGCACATTTCCCACTCCCCTCTCATGGTCGACGACTGCCATCCGGACAGATGAGCACCGGTCTGATGCGGAGATTCTCTAGCTCAGCCCTTGCCCAGCTCCCGCGATCCCCGCGCACCTCGTCCCTTTCCCCGTCCCTACCCCAGCTACCCTACCTCGCGCAGTCCCAGCGACACCTCACCGTCGCGCGCCCACGCCATGCAGCCATAACCAGCCACCACAGCCGGTTCACCGCATCGTCCCCCCGCGCCCTCGAACCCAGCGACCCCGACCAAAAACGCACACACGACCGCAACCTCAAACTCGGCACCACAATCCGCATCCTCCACGACTCCCTCCCCAACCTCCTCAACTCCCCGCTCCCCTCACACATCCTCTCCCCCCACATAACCCTGCACCTCTTCCCATCAACACACCCCCACCTCCCCACCGTCCGCGGCAGACTCGCCTACACGGCCGCCCTCTGGACCGCCCCCGTAGCATGGGGCCGCGTCCCCGTCATCGGCAACGTGAAGCTCGACATTCTCTCCGAGCGCATGGTCAAGCACACCTCCTCCCCTTCTTCGCCGCTCCACAACAACGAGAAACTCATCGTCAAATGGCAGACCTGCCCCAAAACCGACTCCAGCAGTAAACACGTCAGCGAGGCGTTCCAGAGCGTAACCAACATCGTGAGACAAGGCCGCGACGACGAGTTTACCGGCTTGTTTCTGTTCGAGTTTGATGAGGAGGGGCGCGTGGTGAGGCATACGATTGAGCATGTGGATGAGGGGTGTGAGGGGGAGAAGATGGGGCGGTTTGTTAGTGTGACGGAGTGGTTGTTGGGGGGGAAGTGGAGGGGGGAAGTTGGGGTGGCGTTTGAGGGGGGAAGAGAGGCGTAGTTCTGAGAATTAGGAGAGAAAGAGTCGTTGTGTCGGCTTTGTTGGTGTATATCGTTGGCTCACTCCTCCTTGTATAACACATGTAGTCACGAAGAAACGGTCTCTGTAGCATAGCAGTCGATTGTACTTGTAGTATAGCAACCAATTGTACTTGTAGTATAGCAACCAATTGTATTTGTAGTATAGCAACCAATTGTATTTGTAGTATAGCAACCAATTGTATTTGTAGTATAGCAACCAATTGTATTTGTAGTATAGCAACCAATTGTATTTGTAGTATAGCAACCAATTGTATTTGTAGTATAGCAACCAATTGTATTGTATTTGTAGTATAGCAACCAATTGTATTTGTAGTATAGCAACCAATTGTATTTGTAGTATAGCAACCAATTGTATTTGTAGTATAGCAACCAATTGTATTTGTAGTATAACGTGTTTCCCCACCGAGCCGCCCACCCCCACCGAGTCGCCCGCCCTCACCAAAATCGCGACTATTACACGATTATTACGCTCGACCACAACGCTGCATAAATACAGTATCAATCTCAAATTAATCCTTAGAAGCGTCGCTATCGACTGAATCTACTATTTCTGCAGTGCAGGTGCGCGCGTTGTGGCCAGTCTTGCCACAACGCCCGCAGTGCCTCTCTTTGCGCACCCTCTTCGCTGGCGGTTCTGCTGCCTCCTGGCCGCCACCGTCCTTCTCAGCTATCAAATCCTGTACGTCACCCACTGTAAGACTCTCCTCTGTCCGAATATACTTTCTCTTGCGACTGCGCTGCTCTGTTAAGGCGTCAATTGACTTCCGAAGCCCTGCCAGTTCCCTAGCTTGTAATAGTGAATTGTGGCCTATTACAGCCATGCCTTTTGTGAGCGAGTCAACTGCTTGCAGAAGAGGAGAGATAGGAGACTCTCTGTGCCTTTGTATGCGCTCACGAACTAGCGTAGACTGCGCCTCCATCTCTTTTATTGTGGCTGGCGTTTTGGACTCCCAAGGGGTGTCCTCTGGTAGTGGAGGTGTTGGTGTACGAAGCACCACATCAAGCTTTGATAACACCCGCTCTGGGTCGTGAGGTACTAAACCAGCGCCTCTAAAGCTTGCTAGGATATTTTCCTTTGTAATTGCCTTGTTAAAAGCAATGTGAAAGGCTGGTAGAAAGGTCTCTTTCTTAACTTGAGTGACAGAGTACCTTGCCCAGCTGTCGATCTCAGCGTAGTACGCCCGCTTCAAGGGGGCAAAACAGCCCACGTCAAGCGGCTGTAATAGGTGCGACGAGTGTGGGGGCATACACAGGGTGATAATCTTGTGTTCTGCGCAATATTGGTGAAATGCAGCAGAGCTGTGGCTCTCATGGCCGTCCACAATTAGTAGACGGTACACACCCACAGTACGCTCCTTTGTATGCGCGTCAAAGTGCTTCAGCCACTTTAGACCAAGCTCATTTGTTGTCCAGCCGTTAGAGCTAGTCTCAATTACCCAGTCGCGAGGCAGGCCTGGGTACCAGCTTGATATAAGGACCTTACCACCAAAGATAATGAAGGGTGGGATAGCCCAGCCAGCAGCGCAGATGCCCTGGATGATTGTGACCCAGTCACGGTTGCCTGGCTGTATCTTCTTTGGATTGGTTCGCTTCTCAGAGCCTGTAAAGACCATCTGAGCGTTAATTATGCCCATCATGAACCCAGACTCATCAAAGTTATGTGTGTCTTCAGCAAGGATGCCGTACTTCTCCTTTGTTGTCCTTACTAGCTCGAACCAGGGCGTTATAACGCGTGGGTCTTCGTTTAGGGCTCGCTGACGATCGTATGGACGGCTGCGTCGAAGCTTGACTTCCTTGGTACGCGTTCTGAACCTGTCTACCCAGTGCTTGCCAACAGGTCCTTCACCGCGCGCAGCAAGGAGATCATTCGCCATTTCTTCCACCATAGCCCTTGTAGCGCCTATTCCTCGTGCGTCTAGGTCAAGTATACGCGCGACTATTACATCCTCCTCTAGCTTTTTTAGCTTCTTCGAGTTAGGCTCAGTATCGCGTCGTGAAGGCTTTCCAGCGCGTCGGTCTCTTAGCGTTGTTCGGGGGACAGCAAAGGCCCTAGACGCGTGCCTAGTACTGTCGGGTTCAGCGGCTTTTGTAGCCTGGATAGCAAGGTATAGTGTACCTTCGTTATAGGTCGATTGCGCGTCGCGTTGTGGCGGCATAGTAATAGTTGTTGTAATAGTCGCGATTTTGGTGAGGGCGGGCGACTCGGTGGGGGTGGGCGGCTCGGTGGGGAAACACGTTAACGTACATGTACAACGAGCGGACCGGTCAACGAGCGGGCCACTTTTGCCAAGACCACACCAAAACTCCCCCTATTATGGCCCAAAACACTACAAACTGGCGCTGCATAAGGCAAAACAAGCTGTAATATTACTAAGAGACCTCTTCTACAGCATTCTTGCACGTTCGCGCGTTGTGCCCACTCTCTCCGCACCGTCCACAGCGTCGTTGGGATGGTTCACCTCCTTCAGCCCGAACCTGCTTCTTTGCCTTCTTACCATCACTACGCGCGCTAAACTCCTGCAGAGCAGCTATCCGCTGGCCCTCTTCAACCGCAAGGCTTCCCTTAGCTTGAATACGCTTTCTTTTGTGCGATTTACGTCGCGTGGCGGCCTTATTAGCCGCTCGAAGCTCAGTAATCTCCTGTTGTGCCAAAACCAGCTTGTGCGCAATAATTGCTGCCCCCTTTGAGACCTTCTCAAACGCTTCAACTATAGAGGTTGGTGAGCTATTAACATGCGTCTGAATCCTCTTCTTCACAAGCGTTGATTGCGACCCAAATTCCAGGGTATTGCTTGGGGTTTGCGACTGCCAGAGCGGGCTGTTTTGGGGGAGTGGTGGCGATGGGGTGCGCAGCTTCACATCCAGGGCCAATATGACGCGATCTGGGGCAAAGGGAGCCAATCCGGCCCCTCGGAACCCTCCTTGAATGTTGCTAGGGGTAATAGCTTTCTTGTGAGCCGCTACAAAGCATGGGAGGAACTCCTGCTTTGTAATGTGGTTGATCCGGTTGCGCATAAGCTCATTAACCTCAACCCCGTACGCCTTCTTCAGAGGGCCAAAACAACCCACATCAAGTGGCTGAAGGAGGTGCGATGAGTGCGGAGGCATGCATAGGATCACAATCTTCTGATCCTTGCAGTATTGCGTGAATTCTGGAGTGTTGTGGCTCCCATGACCGTCAATAATCAGCAACCGGTGGCTGCCAACAGTGCGCGCCTTTGTATACCTGTCAAAGTGCTTCAACCAGTCAAAACCAAGCTCATTGGTAGTCCAGCCGTTCTCAGAGATGGCAATACTCCAATCTTGGGGCAGGTTGTTGTCCTTGTACCAGCTGGACTGGTGTTGGCGGGCTTTGAAGATGATGTAGGGTGGAATAGCCCATCCTGTGGCATTAATGCCCTCAATGACTGTTACCCACTCCCGGTTGCCTGGCTGGACCTGCTTTGCTCGTCCTAGTTTCTCTGCATCTGTTACAACAACTCCGGTGGATATCTGGCCCATCATGAAGCCTGTCTCGTCAAAGTTGTACGTGTCGTTGTCCTGGATGCCATACTTGACTTTGGTAGTAGCTACAAGGTTGAACCAGCCCTGTATAACCTCAGGGTCCTCGCAGAGGGCTCGCTTGTAGTCATACTTGCGATTAAAAACTGTTTTGAGCTCCTCCTGACGCGAAACAAACCTGCTGGCCCACCTTGGGCCAACAGGGGCCAAACTGCGCTCTTTCAGCAGAGAATTGGCCATATCAGCCACAAATTCAAGCCGGGGGGACTCTCCTCGCGTAACCAGCTCAAGTATGCGCATAACAATCACCTGCTCCTCAGCGCTGGTTAGATTCCGTAAGTTGGCCATAATATTAACGCGTGAAGGTCGTCCAGCGCGTCGTTGGTGTAGTGTAGTTCGAGAGACGCTGTAGATAGCTGCAGCGCGTCGCTCTGAGAGATTCGCGTCTTGTTTGAGAGCTTGGAGCGCAAGCTGTATCTGACGCTCGTTTGACGCGTTAAACTGTACTTGTTGTGGAGGCATTAGTGTAGGGAGGGAGTTTTGGTGTGGTCTTGGCAAAAGTGGCCCGCTCGTTGACCGGTCCGCTCGTTGTACATGTACGTTATCAACCAATCGTACTTGTAGTAAACCAATGAATTGTACCTTGGCAGTGCATCATCGGATATAGAAAACAAAACAGACATGGAACATGGAAAACAAGGCAGCAGTAGTCGCATCCCCACACCCAGTACGCTCCAGCACAACAAATCCTCACTCACTACCCACAAGCCAACACCTCAGGGTCTCAGGCTTGCTTTTGCAAGACATGTCAACATGTCGCACAGCCAAAAGGCTGACGCTGAAAGTGACAGCTGCTGTGTCGCAATCCCCCAGCGGCCAGCGCCACGCTCCCGCGCTCGATGCGCTGGCTGCCCCCCGTGATTGGCCGCCCGACCAAGCTCCCCAGTGACGACGGGAGCTGCCCGAGTGAACTGTCCTCGCCACCATTAGTGAATCCAACATCCTCGCCCTTCTCGCGGCTGTTTTATCTGCCGTGTCCTATCTGCGGCTGTACCATCTGCGGCCGTGCCATCCGTGCAGTCAGCTCCCTCTCGCTGTGCCGCCAGCCACCCCCCCCCCCCGTACTGTACTGTCTGTCCGCGCCAGCCTCTCCTTCGGCTACTAGCTCCCCGCGCGCCGGGTAGCACGACAGGAGCCTCCTCCACGAGCTCCACCGTCTGACAGTTCGTCCTCGTCTTCGCATCCGCCTGCACCTCCGCACCGCCTTCGTCGTCGCCTCCGCACCGCGCAGCCATGGCGGACCTCGCAGGCAGCAGCGAGCTAAGTGCGTCCTCTCACCACCACCACCCTTCCTCGCAACTCCAGCTAACCGCCCCCAGACCAGCCCGTCCTCAACCTGACCCCCGAGGAGAAGCGCGTATTCCAGCACCTCTTCCAGCAAGCCGACACCGAGAAACTCGGCGTCATAACAGGCGAAATCGCAGTCAAATTCTTCGAGCGCACCAAGCTGGCCCCCGCCGTCCTGGGCGAAATATGGCAGATTGCAGACACGGAGAACCGCGGCCTGCTCACCATGGCGGGCTTCTGCCAGGTCCTGCGTCTCATTGGACACTACCAGGCTGGCCGCGATCCCTCGCCCGAGCTGGCCTTTAGGCGTAGGTGGTGAGGAAGCGGGTGTGGTTTGGACATGTGCTGACAAGAGTGTAGCTGCGCCGCTGCCCAAGTTCGAGGGCTTGGCTGTGCCTGCTGCGCCGCCGCCTGTGCCTCAGGGTTTCTCGCCGCAGACGACGGGGCCGTTGCAGCCGCAGGTTAGTGGGCAGGGGCCTATTCGTGTGCCGCCGCTTGTTCCGGCCAAAGCTGCAGAGTATGCGGGATTGTTTGAGAAGTCGGGCGCTGTTAATGGGGTGCTATCTGGTAGGTCGTCCGGTGAACCCCTGTTGAAGTGGACCAGGACTCTTGGATCATACACTTTATCACGACATCTGAACAACGCTGACTGCACAGGCGAGAATGCAAAGGAAATCTTCGAAAAGGCAAGGCTGCCAAACGAAGTCCTCGGCCGCATCTGGAACCTCTCCGACACAGAGCAGCGCGGCGCCCTCAACGTCACAGAGTTCATCATTGCCATGCATCTGCTTGCCTCCTACCGCACAGGGAACATGAAGGCGCTGCCCAACACGCTGCCTCCTGGCTTGTACGAAGCTGCGTCGCGGAGAGGCGGTGGTCTTCCTCCTCCTCCCGGGCGCCCGGATCAAGCCTCCATCCCACGTCAGTTCAGCGGCCAACCAAACGTCCCAAGGACAGCGAGCCCCCTCAGACAGCCGCCGTTCGGCCCGCCCGCGCCAGTACAGCAGATCAGCAACGACTGGCTGATTGGTCCGCAGGAGAAGGCGTCGTACGACAATCTCTTCAAAGGAGTGGACACACTGGGCCGCGGCTTCATCACAGGAGAGCAAGCAGTGCGCTTCTTCAGTGACTCGGGCCTTCCAGAAGACATTCTGGCAGGCATCTGGGATCTTGCTGACATCAACTCTGAAGGCCAGCTGTCAAAGGATGAGTTCGCAGTGGCCATGTTCCTGATTCGACAGCAGCGAAAGGGCGATCCGCTGCCCCAGGCCTTGCCCTCGAACCTCATCCCCCCAAGTCTGCGGAACCGCGCAAACCAACAAGCTCCCGCCATCGCGCCCCTTCCACCACAGCCCAAGTCCGCTGCCGACGATCTGTTCGGCTTGGATGCCTTCTCCGATCCTACACCCGCGTCGCCACAGCGAGCCGTTGGCACGGGAGCGTCTGCTGCGCTGGGCAAGCCTTTTGGCGACAGTGATCCGTTCTCGAGCAGCGCTGCATCGCCAACCTCCCCAGGCCCGTTCCAGCCGCAGCCGCGCAACCCTGCCTCGACCTTCAAGCCTTTCCTGCCTACTTCTTCATTTGGCCAGACTCTCACTTCGCAGTCCACCGGTCAGTCCAACTCTTCGCAACAACGGAATCTGCCCTCAGCTATGGACGATTTGCTGGGCGAGAGCGATCCAGAGATCAACAAGAAGCTGACACAGGATTCGACCGAGCTGGCAAACATGTCCAACCAGATGACTACCCTGAGGACCCAGATGCAGGAGGTCCAGAACAAGAAGGAGGCCACTCAGAGCGACCTTGCCAGCGTGACGAACCAGCGCCGAGAGCTGGAGACCCGCCTGGCGCAGTTCAAAACCACCTACGAGCAGGAGGTGAAGGCTCATAAGAACCTCGAGGACCGTCTCGCAGCTTCGCGCAGTGAGACACGCAAGCTGCAGACAGACATTGCTATGCTCGAGGCCACATACCAGGATCTTCAAACGCAGCACCGTCAGGTCGGATCAGCTCTCGAGGCTGATCAGCGTGAGAATGCCAGCTTGAAGGAGCGCATCCGCCAACTGAACGCCGAGATCGCCCAACTGCGTCCGCAGCTCGAGAAGATGAGGACCGACGCCCGCCAGCAGAAAGGCATGGTCTCCATCAACAAGAAGCAGCTGACTACCAACGAGGGCGAGCGTGAGAAGATCAAGGGCGAAATGAATGAGCTGACCAGGGCTGCACAGGAGGCTGCACGCAGCCCACCGCAGCAATCAACACCAGCAGCCGCCAGCCCTGCTGCATCCGTCACCAGCCAGTCTACCAACCCCTTCTTCCGAAAGTCGCCCGCACCAACCTCAGACAACGCCATGTCTCCGTCTGGCTTCGCTCAGGGACCGCACAAGGACTTTGACAGCGTCTTCGGCTCCTTCGCCCCTACCCACAATACCCCGCCACCTGTCTCTTTCCGTTCGGAGAACCAGAGCAACGTGCCCAACTTCTCTGCTCCCTCTGGACAATCCGTCCGCTCTTCGGAAGGCCCTGATGTTCCCACCCCCTCCACCTCGCCACCCCTCTCATCGTACCAGGAGTCGCCCCGTGGTGTAGAGCCACCAGCTGCTCCCGAGTCTCGCCAGTTCACCTCGTCGTTCCTGCCTCTCAGGCAAGATGTTCCCCGATCCGACTCGTTCAGCTCGTCTGTCAAGGTCTCTGCACCTGCTAGCAGGTACGGTGGCCCTGGCGCACCAGGACAGGAGACACCCACTGTCTCGAAGGCTTCGCCTGCTGGCACCCCTCAGCCAGAGAAGGCCACTCTGGATCGCAGTGAGACTGGCGGCTTCAATCCTTCACAGCCATTTCCCTTCGATCGCACCTTCTCTACAGCTTCGCCTGTAGCCAGCGTGACCAGCGATACTCAGCGATCCACAAGGGCCGAGCCTCAACGTCAGGATACCTTCTCCAGCTTTGGCGTTCCTTCGGCTGCCATCCAGGACATCCCTGGCGCTTTCCCTAGCGAGCGTGCCACACCTCTTCAACAGGAACCCACCGGAGGCAGCAGCTTCAGCAACCAGAGCAAGAACACCAACCGTGCTGATCCCTTTGGCAGCACCACAAGCGAGAGCTCTCGCCCTGGTGGCAAGGTTGACTTCGACTCTGCTTTCGCTGGATTTGGTTCCAGCCGTCAGAACACTGCTTCTGCGGCCAACGGCCCTGTCGACAACAGAATCAACAAGGAGTTCCCTCCCATCGAGGATCTGAACCACGACGACGAGAGCGACAGCGATGCTGAGCAGGGTTTCGATGACAACTTCACTGCAGCCTCTCCTCAGCAAAAGCGCAGCAGCGCTGGCCAACAGGCGCAGACACAGCAGCGTCCCGGCACAGCCTCGACGGATGAGCTCTATAGGTCACCACCGCCCCCTACAACTCGTCTCGACTCGAACCTCGGTGGTCTGCCCTCTGCGGATGCACAGAAGTCGCCACCAGCATACGAGTCCACTGTCAGCCAGCGTACTGGCTCAAACCAATTTCCTCCTGAGTTTGGTGGCCTCCTGCCCTCTCGTGAGGTGCCTGGGTCTCCAACGACCTCTCAGTCGCCCGAAAAGTCGTTCAGCCCTGCTGGCGGTCACGGAGCGGCCCTGTTTGGTGGTCCTTCGTCGAAGCCAACAACGACGTCGCCGCCACCAAATGACACCCCGTCCTCCACTGTTCCCTCTGACGCTTACCATTCCGCCGTCTCTCACGGAAACAGTGACCACAGTCAGGCTACAAACCAGCCCCAGCTGCAGAGGTCGGCTTTCAATGACGATTTCGACGCCGGGTTTGACGACTTGACCGAAGCCAAGGAGGATGACAAGGCTGACGACGACTTCATGTTCACTTCGCACCAGCGTGATGATGATGATGAATTTAACCCTGTCTTCGACTCACCTGCTGCATCGAAGTCGAACACGATGGCTTCACAGCAGACCCCTACCGGCAAGCCGCGTGGCGAGGACAGCTTTAGTGACTTTGAACACTTGTCGCAGAGCTTCGGACAGCCCCAGGCCCCGCAGCCCTCTTCGTCTACCCAGGACTGGGATGCCATCTTCTCCAACCTCGAGTCTTCGCAGCACAACCAGCCCGGGCACTCTCAGCAGGCGTCTACTGACTTTAGCAAGTCTGTCTTCGACACGCTCGATAGTGAAGATGCAGCGGCCTCGTCCTCGAAGCAAGGACACCTCTCTCCCTCGTCGCCCCAGATGCCCCAGCTGGGCCGCGCAATCAGCAGCGGCACCGAGCATGACGACCCAATCCTCAAGAAGCTGACCGCGATGGGCTATAACCGCGAAAAGGCCCTGGGCGCACTGGAGAAGTTCGACTATGACATCAACAAGGTAAGTTCGCAGCCCACGCCTGAATCACGACCTTGGCTAATCTTGGACAGGCCACCGACTACTTGGTCTCTGGGCAGTAGACAATCACTGCACGCTCGACACGAAACGTAATTAGCGCGGCAGACAGTATGTTTGGAATGTTTTGTTGTATGAGTACATCTTTTCAGCATGGCTTGCCATACCCTTGAGCGTTGTTCTCCGGTCTGTCGTTCTCGACTAGGCATGCATTTGTGGCGAGTTGACGGCCAGCGGACTCGGACTTTCCTTGCACATACTTTGCAGTAATCAATATTGATTTCCTTTGTCAGATCATGTCCACGTATGCATACTGCGCCTCAATCATCCCAGGTAGGAGATTGTGGCGCTCAGATGCCGAGTGTTCCAAGGCAGGCGTTCGCAGCGCCACGTGCAGTGTGCCCCGCACTGCGACTTCCTTGTGGGGCGTGGTGATGTCGGCACTATGACGCGTATGGTTCATAAGATTAAGCTTGAAGCTCGCCATTCTTGAACAGTTCCGTTTTTTTGGCTGCAGCACTTAGTATTCCCCACCCTCGACCCAACTTTCGAAGCCGTTTCAACACTCTCACACACTACCATGGCAGACTTCACGCCTCCCCCGGTACGTCTTGCATGCATGCATCCCGCGACCCAACCAAGCTTACTCACACAACACCCAGGGTCCACCTCCCCCCAAAGTCCCCGAAGGCTGGAAAGCTGTCTGGAACGACCAATACCACGAGTGGTTCTTCGTAAACCTCTACACCAAGCAATCCACCTGGGAGAAGCCCACATCGCCCGTCTACCCCCCCGGCGAAGCACCCCCGGCAGGCGCACCGCCCGGCTACACCGGGACACCGGACACCACCGGCTCAGGCGACAAGAGTTCGTTTGGTAGCAATAATCCCTACAGCGGTGCGCATACTATCAGCGACGACGAGAAACTCGCTCGCAAACTCCAGGACGAAGAACAGGCGCGTGCCCGTGGTGCGAGTAATGACTACTACGCCGGAGCTGGCGGATCGCACGCAGCCGGATACCCGGCCCCCGGCGGATACGCACAGGAATCACCCTACCAGGCCCAGCAGCAGCAGCAGATGTACGACGACCAAACCCGCGGCAAGTCCAAAGGCGGCTTGCTGGGGAAGATCATGGGGAAAGTAAGTGGCGGGAGCCACGGGTCGGGTCAAGCGCAGGGCTACGGACAACCCGGGTACGGAGGAGGCTACGGACAGCAGCAGGGCATGTATGACCGTCCTGGGTACGCGATGCCTGCGGGACGTAAGACTGGCGGGGGGATTGGGGCGGGTGGGTTGGCGTTGGGTGCGGGTGCGGGGCTGCTTGGGGGTGCGATGCTGGGGAGTGCGCTGGGGGATGCGGGGGATGGGGGGGATATGTATGTGGAGAATAATTATGGGGATGATGGGGGGGATATGGGCGGTGATATGGGCGGTGATTTTTAGGTCGAGGACTGGATGGTAGCTGGTGAATGTGCATTTCCGTCTAACGAACCCATATATATATCTACAAAAAACCGCTCCGGGTGTTGAACCCCCCATCCCCAAAACTCTATACTATCTTCTTAATCCTCACTCCCCCTCACCACTCAAATCCTCCTCATCCACAATCCCAACCCCCTGCTCAAGCGTCCTCTGCACCGTCTCCTGCAACAACCGCAAGACACTCTCCACATCCGCCGTCTGCGCCACATCCCCCCTCAGTGTCTCCTGCCACAGCGCCTCGTAATCCGGATGATCCGGGTTAATCAACTCGACGCTGGGCTTTTTCTTCCGCGGCGGCGGAGCGGGGAGGTGCGTGAACGCGGCGCTCGTAGACGTGCATTTCGCCAGCATCTCGGCGTACTCGCCGCTGGGTGTCGATTGGGAAGTCACGGCGCCGCCGGCGGGGATGCGCCATGTGTCTTCTGTTGTTGTTGGGGAGTCGATTTTGACAGCGGTGCGGATGACGACGCTGAAATCTCCCCCGCCGCCGACGTCGAGGTACCCCAGCACCCCTGAGTAGATACCGCGACGCACGCCGTTCTCGCGCTCGGCTAGGATCTCGCACGAGCGCTTCTTCGGCGCGCCCGTCATGCTGCCTGGGGGCAGGCTCTGGACAAAGGCTTGAAACCCGAGGTCTGGGACTGTGGAGTGCGTGAGGAGGGATCCGGAGCCGTCGACGGGGTCTTCCCAGAGCTCTGGGGTGCTGGGTTTGTATACGCCGTTTGGGACGGCGTCGACGACGGTGACGAGCTGCCAGACTGTTTCGTATTCTTCGATTTCCATGAGTTGGGATACGCGGACGTTTTGGGAGCCGTAGACGCCGTGGAGTTGGTGGCGGGTGAGGTCGACGATCATGAGGTTTTCGGCGCGTTCTTTGGAGGAGGAGAGGATGGTGTGGGCGTGGGCTGGGGTTACGCCGGGGGCCTTCTGCACGGTGCCTTTAATGGGGCGGCATTGCGCGGCTTGGCTGCGGGACCAGGAGATGTAGCGTTCGGGGGAAGAGGAGAGGATGTGCACGTTGTGCATGCGCATGTAGGCGCTGAAAGGAGCTGGGTTTTGGCCGGCGAGGCGCTTGTACATGTTCCAGGAGTGCTGGTTGTCTTCGGCCTTGGACAGACGGCAGGCTGTGGATCGGCGAGCGCGGATCTCGTTTTGGTGTGTGAGGCAGAGCTCGTAGCTCTGTCCATCGGCGATGGCTTCCTGGCAGGCTCGTACTTGGTTGTAGTACGTCTCTCGGTCGGCAAAGTTCTGCTTGCATGAGTCGATGTACTTGTACATAGGACCATACTTCTCGAATGGATCCGGCTTTGGTAGAGGCGTCGATGTTGGTGTGGATTGGCGGGATTTGGCGTCGACGGCGTTGTAAACTAGCTCTTGAGTCTCTTCTACCCAGTCGAAATCATTCGGTCCGCGTATACTCTGAATGTAGATCTTCTTCACTTGGTGATCGAAGACGATGCTCCTGGTGATGTATGCGAAGCAGATGTCTGGATGATCGGCGCTGTCTTTGACAGGGACATTGATCGTCTCCAATCCAGCCTCGTACGAGGCGTAGCCCATCAGGCCTCCCCAAAACGGAGCCCAGGTTGTGGTCCGAGGCGGCGTCGTTGGCTGGAGAGTGCTCATGACCTTTCTCATATATGGCCAAGGATCAGTGACTTTCCACTGGCTGTGAACCTCATCGTAGCCATCCCTCAGCTGCATGATGCGGGTTCCTGCATAGTAGTGCAACCTCAGCGTCTCTCCCGGAATTACAAGCCCGATGATGCTGTAGCGTCCAGTGCCGACTGCCATAGGAACCAGGTTTTCTTGGAGTCCGGATTGCAGCACGATCGCCTCATGTCGCGGGATCTCGAGAGTCTCGCAAAGTTCCTCAACCGTCAGCCGACCGCTCCCTGTAGTAGCGCAGTGCACCACGGTAGACGGCAGATGTGGCAGTGTCTTTTCGTCGCCGTACGCTATCAGCGATGCCAGCTCATCCGGCAGAAGGCCATCACGATCTTTCGAGAGAAACTCGGTCTCGGCTACGCCTTTCTGCATGGGCTGCTTCTTGGTGTCGTTCTCCGCGTAGAATCCAAGATCTCGCCGGAAATCGTGGAATGTCATTGGCCGTAGCTGCGCAGCCGATATGCTTGGTTTACGAGCATCACGACTGAACATGCGCTTTCGATTCCATGCTTGCGCATCTTCCCACCAGTTTCGGATGATGTGAGCCCCCTCCTCGTTCGTGCAGACCGACTCTGGGTGAAATTGCACGCCCCAGAACGGTTTTTGGATATGCCTTACCCCCATAAGCACCGCACCATTGCTTTCACTGTCAAAGTCCCAGGCTAGAGGCTCCAACTGTGGGCACGATTCTGTTGACTCCCACAGCTGCGCGGGATACCGTACAGCGCGGTTTGTTTGGATCGGGTGTCCAAGCTTGACCTGCAGGGAGTGATACTGTGTTGCCTGCAACTTCTCCACATCCCTGAATATGGACTGACCCTTGTGCAGAACGGCCGTGATGATGCCATGTTTCGGTTCCACCAGTCTTTCAATCTCGGCTCCAAAGGCCAGACAGAGTGACTGAAAGCCTAGGCAGATACCCAAAACTGGCAATACATCTTCATCCCGAAGCTTCCACAGCTCTTTCATGAGACCGACGTCCTTGTCGCAACCAGCCCATCCAGGGCCTGGTCCCGCAACAACCGCGTCGAAGTCCAGTGCATATTCGGCGAATGTCGGATGAACCAGGGATTTGCTGCTAGAAAAGCGAGATTCGTCTATGAATAACTTGGTGACTGTGGCATCTGTGTTTTGCTCAATGAGAGCAACAATGTTGTTCGAGAACGAATCGTATGCGTCCAAGAAGAGGATCCGACGCGGGGCATTGACAAAGGCAGGTGACATCTGGTGGGCTCACGTGGCGAATATCGGTGAGGTAGGTTATTGCTGCAGTCGGGCGTCGTGGGTGCGCAGCAGACAGCCGCCAGGTTTGTGAGCCCAGTGGAGAGTGACTGGTCGACAGATGTAGGCCTAGGTTGTTGTAGACGTGGTGGGATTATGCGGGTCCTTTAGACGGTCTGTAGGGCTGAATCCGGTGGCTGAGTGAAGACTGTATGAATCGACAAAACGGTCTGGGATCGAGTGAAGGTCCGGAATGAACGGCGACCAAGAGTGACTGGCAAGGTCTGTGAAGCTGGGGTAAGAGAAGGATTCAAGATTGGATTGGTGATGACTGATAGACAAAAAGTTACGAGCGATAGCGGGCGGCCGGGGTGACTATGCAGGGTCCCAATGTTAGTCCAGAAGCGGCCTTAGCGCATCCTCTTGCCGCGCCAGACCGAGCGCCGGAATCTTGCGGTGCTTCTGGAAGCCTGGAATGGAAGTGATGCACAGATGCGGCGTGTTTCAGCGAGCTTGAAACGGAAGCTCGCCACATTGTTTGTGTTCTCCAGATGCTGCGGTCACACAACGACGTTGTTAGTGTACGCAGGGCGCATGCACTGTCAAGTTGATGTGCAGAACGTGTCTGAAGGTCAAGAAGTAGGCGACAGCTGATCAAGGCACCTCTTATCATTCAATACGTATAATCATCAACTTCGTCAAACCCATCCACCATCTACTTGAGTTCTGGCACTGCTTCGCTCACGCCGCCTAGGTCCATCCCCAGCTCATCCCTACAGCTGCCATTTTCGCAAAGCATGACGCCCTCTCTACTTGCATCCATACTCCTGACCAGCTCGTTGCGCTGCTTCAGCCATTCTCCACCCTGAGCACGCACCCTACTGATCGTACCCAAGCCAGCTGGTCGCTCACGGTACCTCCTCAACCACTCCTCGACTCGCTGACCTTCGCCTGTGACAACAACGTGCTTGACGCCCAACTTGCTTGCAACGACTGCATCCATCAGACTGGGGAACAGGAACGGATGCTGCATGACCTCTGCCTCAAAGGCGCTCGCAGTATCCCGTGCCAGTTTGATGTACGAAGCGTCTTCGAGCAGGGCGCCCAACCGGTCCAGGTTCTGTGCGCTTACACCGTTGGTACCGGGCTCGGCATTGTCCATGCCGTCCTTCAACCGCATGAGCAGATCGGACTGGCCTTCTGATGTGGAGAAAAAGCCAAGGTGCTCTTTGTCCCAGAATAGCCTGATCTGAGTCTGTTGTAGGTCGTCGGCCCACTGTAAATACGACTCGTTGAAGGTCACTTCGTAGAGAGATATGAGGCCAGAGATGAGGTATGCGTAGTCGTCTGCGAACCCAGGAGCTTCACCGGGACCTTCGCGGTAGACACGGATCAAAGTCTTTGAAGAAGTGGTGTAGAGCTCGCGACTGATAAAGGCGGCTGCTTGCTCGGCCGCGGCAAGGTACTGCCGTGACCGTGCGGAGTCTTGTGACGATAGCGCAGCTGCTGTGCGTGCAAGTGCGCCAATGGCGAGACCATTCCATGACACGACGATCTTGTCATCGAGCGCTGGCCGTGGACGCTCCTTTTCGCGGTGGTCTCGCAGCTTCTGACGTCCCTCTGACAGTATCCGCCCCACTTCTTCCTCAGATAGCGCAAACTGCTTCGCCAGTTCTGCGGGGCTCATTGTAATTTCGAGTACGTTCTGGTTGATGAGCTCGTCATGCGCGTCGTGCTCAGGAGCAACGTTGCCCTCGTCCCTTACGTTGTAGTATCTCGCCAGGATCTCCGCGTCCCGCTCGCCTAGAATATCCTGAAACTCGTTGAGCGTCCACACGTAGAATGCGCCCTCCCGCTTCTCCTTGTCCGACGACCGGTAGAGTGAGTCGGCGTCTTCGGAGGAGAAAAAGCCGCTGGACTGAGATTGTAATGGTGGCGATGTGAGGTACGTCGCAATATCGTGGATAGCAGAGAGGTGCTCCGGGCTCTTTGTCATGAGGTAGGCGTCTAGGTAGACGGGCAGCAGTTGCGCCTGGTCATACAACATCTTCTCGAAATGGGGCAAGCTCCAATCTCGTGTGACTGAATATCGTGCAAAGCCGTTGCCAATCTGATCGTGGATGCCGCCCCTGTTCATGGCGTCTAGCGTAGCCAGAACCATATCCTTCGCTTGCGTGCATTCCTTCGCACCAACGACGTCGGCTACCGCACGTGGGTACTGCGAGAGCTTGAGGAGGAAGGCGAGGTTCGAGGGCGTGGGGAATTTTGGTGCGCTGCCGAAGCCGGCGTAGTCTGTATCGTACTTGTTCTGGAAGTACTGATAGGCTTCTTCGAGGAGATCGAGGTCGAGGGCTTCGTGATCTGCGCCGTCTTTTCTGCTGATGTTGCCGTCCTCGGCAAATTCCCTCAGCTGAGTCGTGATTTCCTTGGCCGAGTCCAGACAACGCTGGCGCTGATTCTGCCACACGTCCCGTATCTTCTCCAAGATGCCCACAAAGCCAATGTGGTCCCCACCCATGGTTGAGCCTGGACCCGGCCAGTATGTCCCGCCGAAGATGGGCTGCAGGTCTGGGGTTATGAAGGCATTCAGCGGCCAGCCTCCACTCCCGGTTGTGGCCTGGACGTAGTTCATGTATATGCGGTCGACGTCCGGGCGCTCCTCGCGGTCGATCTTGATGGGGATGAAGTGATCGTTGAGCAGCTGGGCGACGTCCTGGTTCTCGAACGACTCGCGCTCCATGACGTGACACCAGTGGCAGGCGGCGTAGCCAATGCTAATAAAGATGAGCCTGTTCGACTTCCTCGCCAGCTCCAGCGCTTCTGGGCCCCACTGCTGCCATGCGACCGGGTTGTTCATGTGGCCGCGCACGTATGGTGAGCGGCTCTCATTGAGGCGGTTCGTGAGCTTCAGGCCGTCGCCGGCGCCGGGCGAGCTCTTGGTAGGCATCCTGAGGACCGATGTGTGGAGTCTAAGCAGCTGCGCGCTCGCAGGCTGTCGTGGCGGGGCTCTGAGAGCGGGTCGTGGGGAAGAAAGAGTAGAAGTAGAGACTCCTCGCGATATCGGTGCCAGAGAAGTTCGCGCGCAGGATCCTCGTAGCTGAAATCGGATCTGAGGCATGCACCGGCGCGAACAGGTGGAGGGCCGCGCAGCAAGGGTTCACCTCTGCGCAAGGCGAGATGCGGCGAGATATGGGGAGCATGCGGGGCAGCAGCAACGTCATCTCACTCCGGCGCCTTGGGATTGGTGCTCACTGCGCCATCATCCTCACGAAATGCTCGCGCCTGACAGCACGAGTTTTCACAAAACTACTCGACGAAACATCTAGAGCGGCGATCCGGGTTGCGTCAAGACAACGAGTGGAGCTGACGATAGCAGGCTCAATTTCCGAGGTGCTCGAGTGGAGACGCATCCTGCGCTCCGCTTCGTTCAGCAGCGTTAACGCGAAAGCTCCTACGATAGCAATGGGCAGTTGAGAGCATCCAATGGAAGCTTTGCGAGCTGCTTCAGCACGCTAGAGATTGCAAGGCGTCTTCACCCTATACGCAACAAGTGCTCTCAGGTCAGCATTGATCACAGCCTGGGACACAAATAAGCAAGTGCTTGACAGAAGGTGAAGCCACCATTGGGTGCCTAGAGAGTTTCACCAAAATCAGAATATGAGTAGCACAACTCGACAAGATGAGCACCAAAGAACAAAATGGTCGCTTAGCTCAGTTGGTTAGAGCGTGGTGCTAATAGCTTTCATCCTTGATACGCCAAGGTCGCGAGTTCGACCCTCGTAGTGACCAATCTCTTTTTGCCCTTTTCGAGCGACCTGTCATCGCCGCCTGGTCTTTTTTGGCTGTCCTGGCTACGCGAGTGGAAGCGGCTGGTCTTCAATAACCACTCGCGACACCTTCGCACATGCTCATGATGAATCTGGCGTGCGTTTGTCAAGGGGTCAATCTGACCTGGATCCAAGAAAGTGAGGCTCCGTGACGGAATCTGCTCCTTGCTTCAAAGATTAGCATCCTTTCTTTTATTTGAATCCAAGGTCGACAGGTCTAAATGCCCCACCATCCCCACACACGTGCGTTCTGCCACGGATGATGGCTCGGGTCAATAGTCAGCGAGTTGCTCGCACCACACAATTCCATGATGTGTCCCTCCAGACACGTCAGTTTCGCTCTCCAGCAACATCCCTATCTCATCAACTATGGAACTCTTTGCAGCCGACAACGCTTGGCCGCTCTGGGACCACCAACGTGTGGAAAGAGCATTCGACGTAACGCTCGCTAATGGCATCGATCAAGCTGTCGTCCACAGTGTCGAGCGACCGTGGTTGTTCCATTACAAACCCAAATCGTCTTCGAATGGACGAGGTATCCTTATTCTGGGCGGAGGGGGGTATGTCGAGCTCATGGTCGGACGTGAAGGTGTCCAGGTGGCAAACTGGTTGATCAGCCTCGGTTTCGACGCCTTCGTTCTCGTCCATCGCTTCCCGAATGCGAGATCAGCGCCTCAAGCTCCAGTCGACGATGCGAGGCGAGCATTGAACATCATCGCTGCCCAAGGGCTGTCAAAGAACGGCTTGGGCATATGTGGTCTCTCGTCCGGCGGCCATCTCGGTGCTGCGCTGCTCGCGGAGTATCCGAAGTCCTGGACCTCACCAGATTCCTCTGCTGAGATACCCAAGATCGATTTCGCTATCATTGGATATGGACCCATCTCGACGAATGCAAAGGGCCGGACGATCGTACCCAATAAAGCTGCGCTTCCACCGACAGAGAAGCAAGAGCTGTATGACATTGTGCAGCCAGACGTCCAGATCACTGCGGCACCACCCACATTCATCGTATATTCGGGAAGCGATCCCGTTGTACCTGTTGTCAATGCGTACCGGCTTGCAGAAGGTCTCACGAAGGTCGGGGCCAGGGTCGAGCTCCATGTGTTTGCAGATGCGCCCCACGGCTTTGCGCTCGATACAGTTGGTCTACCGGTTAGCAAGTGGCCGGCATTGTGTGAGGCGTGGTTGCAGCAGAATGGGGTGCTGTAGGCGTAAACGCGCGAAGACGCGTCGCAGTTGTAGATTCCGAAAAGGGTTAGTTTGAAGACGACGTCATCGATCACTTCTAGCAACAATCTGAGCGAACAACATTCCTACAGCCGTTCGTCACGGCGATGCAATCTATCACTCGTCAACTGAGGAGACTTGACATCTCACAGAAGTCGTCACACCAATATCGATCAAGACCACCAATCGCTTCTTCACGCCAAACGCGGCAGTTGCATGTTTCTGCATTGATGGAGAGTCCATTGAAGCGCAAAGCTGACAGGAGCATAAATCCTACCCCATCAAAGAAACAGAAAGTCGTGTTACCAGAGTATCACACAGCAGCACAACGGCGTGACGATGCTGGAGAGATCGTGTGGCCGGCTCGGAAAGAGCAGATTGAGCGGGCCAGAGATATCATCAAAGAGTGGTATGAAATATGGCGAACGACATACGCTTTGCGATGCTGACCCCAGACAGTGCAAAAGTACAGAAAAAAGTAGTAATACTGCCCGACAAAGACGCAGATGGTCTTTCATCTGGCGCAATTCTGCACCACACTCTCACACAACTTGGTCTTTCGCCAGACCTGATTTCTGTGTACTTTCCACCAAAAGGGTCCAATGTACATGATGATGTCACGAAAGAAGCGCTGACCGAAATCGCACCATCCTATGTCTTTGTATTAGACCAAGGAAGTAGAAGAAGCCCTGCACTACTAGACTTACCACACACATGCCTCATAGTCGACCACCACTTTGCGGAAGACGGAGGCTTCCCAAAGAGTGCCGAATACGTCACTGCCCACGATTGTCCGCCCGTAGCAACCACGTCTCTCCTCATCTACCATATTTGCCTACCCCTCCATCCCTCTCTCAGCGACAAGATCTCCTGGCTTGCAGCCATGGGCACCCACGGCGATCTCGGAACAACCCTGAAATGGGAGCCGCCCTTCCCCGATATGACCGCAACCTTCAAGCGTTCCTCCAAGAAGGCCATCAACGACGCAGTCGGACTCGTCAACGCCCCGCGCCGCTCAGCCGCCTACAATGTGCGCGACGCCTGGGCCGCCGTACTCCACGCTTCGGACCCAAAAGCCATCAAAGCAACCGAAACACTGCACGAAGCCACGTTCGAAGTGCGCCGCGAGACAGAACGCTGCACGCACACCGCGCCCAAGTTCTCCTCCGACGCAACGATATGCGTCCTCACGATCTCGTCGAAAGCCCAGATCCACCCCGTCATCGCGACGCGCTGGGCGGGCCATCTCAAATCGAATAAACTCGAGATCGTGATGTGCGCTAATGAAGGCTATCTTCCGGACAAAGTGAACTTCTCATGCCGGATTGCAAAGGTCGCGCGAGGCCGCGAGGGTGATCAGAAGGTTGATATCATTAAGCGGCTTGAGGGGCTTGTGGCGGAGTATCCGGAGCTGAGGGAGAGGCTAGGCCAGAGCTTTGCGAGGGGGCATAAAGAGGCTAGTGGAGGTATTGTGGGGAAGAAGGAGTGGGATGAACTGAAAACGATCATGGGGCTGGATGACAGCAAGACGAAGAAAAAGAAGTTGGAGAAGGAGAATGGGGCTTCGCCAACGAAGAAGATGCCCGCACAGAAGAATACGCTGGTGAACTATTTTGCGAAAGCTTGAGCTAAGCTACCTTGTGTGTCCGGGTATCCAACAAGGAATATACATTTTGTCACCGTTCCTGCTATCTCATTGGTACAAATGGAGGTGCAGAGGGGTTCAATAGTGCCATGCCTGGTGTTGGCTGCTTGCAGGTCTCTTCAAAAACCGAACGATCGTTTGAAGGCAAAATTGGCCGCCCTGCAACATCGCCGTCGGCTCTGCGCCCTCGCTCAGTCTGAGAGACTCCTTTGCTCCGACCATCCACCTGTTCAAACCACTTTCTTCCAAACTGCGGCCTGTACAGATCGTTCAGCCCAGGGCTGCTGAGCCTTGCATACAGCGCCGGAAACCTCTCAGCCAGACCCTGGAGATCCTCCGCGACTCCCGGCTCACTCATCCGCTGGCCAAGTGCCTTGATGCAGGCATACACATACTTATCATTCTCGCCCAGACAGTTCCACATCGTCTCGATCTCGACCGCGAAAATTGGGCGTCTAGACGAAAACTGCTGCATGATGGTGACATCCAGACGATACGCATCCCGATGCAGCCTGAACATCTCCAGCGTTATAGCGAGCGAGCAGGCGACGAAGAGATTATTCGGTATGCGAAGCGGCTTCATGGTATGCATCGTGGCGAACGTACAAGCTCGTGCCATCCAGGATATCAGAATCTTGAGCGCAGCAGCGCTGGTGGCTTTTGATGGGAGCACGAGCTTCTGCTCCGTTGGAAGACCTCGCCATGCTTCGTTGTCTTCTCGCGCAAAGGTTCGTATGAACTTGTTGACTACCTCGCGGCCGAGAAACAGAACAAGCAGTTTCTTCGGAGCAGCGCAATAGAGAATCTGGGTGGTGGTGCCGTTGATGATATCGATCTTGAGACCACCGAGAGCGTTCAACTTGCGCTGAGGTGATATGTGGGGTAGCAAGGAGTGCAGAGCGTGCAAGTGGCGAATAGCATCTGGGTCAGGATACCAACGCTGGGCGCTGCCGTTGCCGTGTGACTCATAAGATAGGCCAAATTGGTAGTCTCGAATTGGATACCCCGCAGGCTCGCTGACGTAGTGTGGTATTGGAGCCTGGAGAGCTTCCATGCTAGCTCTTTGGGCATCTCTTCGTGCGAGGTATTGTCCTACAACGTCGTCTTGAACGTAGACCCCGCCGTACATCATGAGATCTTGATCTTGATTTCCAGGAGTTGTCATTTCAGAATGCGGGGAGGCATGACTTAATTCGGACTCATTGGGCATACCCGTGCCAGAGCCTGAGCGGCGACAAAGAAGAGAAGGCGACGGCGATGTAATATTTGTTTGAAAGGCAGTATTTACAGAAACGATTGACTCTGCAAAACTCAAGTCCTCTGCGTCCGTGTAGTCGTTGCTGAGCGAGGGGGTACGAGTTCTGGACATGATAGCAAAGAAAGTAGCGCTAGCGATAGTCAGATTGTAGATTGATGTAAGAGAGATGGAGTTTCAGATTGCGTTTGTATGTTATCAAACCATCTGCCCACGTGAGCCTGTCAAGGCTTGGTCGTTACTTCCATGGCGAGGTGAAGAGTGCAACGCACTAAGCTGGGGTCACGTGAATCTACTCTTGTGGCTGCGTTGCGGCCAGCACTTCAGGTGGCGCAGAATCTTGAGGCTGCATGCCTCACGCGGCTGGTCAGTGACTGATGCTGTATAGTTCAAGTGAGTAACGTAGGTCTTGGAGTGGTATCCACGTTGGTGGTCACCGAGACCATACTGTTGTCCCGATGCAGAGAACAGTACGGACGATACATCCGGTCGCCAGTCGGCCTTGCCACAGCGTCGAGGATTCTTGTAGTCCTCTATCTCAGGGGCCGGGTCGCGGTTGTGTATCTCAACTTGAGTTTGTATGTTAGGACCTACGACTGTTGACTTACTGGGCCTCGACTCTGGTTCAACGAAAGAGGAGTTCTGCCTCCGCAATATGCGGTACTTTTTTCTCTTTGACTTCGCCTCCAAAGATGTAGTATCAAAGCTCAAGTTCGCGTCGCAGATGGATGATGCGTGGGATTCGTGAGGACTGCTCATCTGGTCGAGTGCGAATTACAGGCTGCTAAGACGTTTTGTCGGTGCAAGAGACGGAAAGTTAAAGTCCGAGTTGGGGGTATGAAGACAGCATAGTAGCCTCTTGAATCACGTATGGCAGAGTGGTGGAAGACTCAAAGGGTGTTCGAACCCTTTTCACCCTACTAGACGTCCTCGAGGTGTTTCACAGCAATGGCTCTAAGCTTCAAGCGCTGCATGTGAGGCAGGTTCATCTCTCCGCTGGCTTGAGAGCCCCTTGTGGCCTTGTCTGAGTATGCTCCCTAGCCCCAAGTCCGCTCAGGGAACTCTTGCCTACCGCTCGGGTTCATTTATCAATCTGATGGGTCCCTGGAGGCTATGATAGGCCGCGGCCCGTCAAATAATGCGTGATTGCATAAACAACGCCAGAGTTCGGCAACAAGCCAGAAGGTTTCCAAGGTTTCGGCATGCGCAGGCAAGGCTGAGAGGCATCAACTCCGACGGAAGCTAACTTATATCAAGACTTAGCTCTCAGATCTCAAGCCAGAGTATTCTGCCGCTCGAACACTTTCACCAAAACAGTGGTTGTTGAGAGTAAGTTCCAACGCCAGGCTCTCGGAGAGAATCCCCGCAGCTCTGCTGCATGTCAGCGTTCACCGTCGTCGGGAGCAAAGATCACCGACAAGGGCGGCAGATTGACCAAAGTCCAGAATCTGCGATCATTGCCCCTACCAGTCTGGTAAATGAGGTATTGAGGTTGGAAATTGAGATAAACATGACAGGCGAGCATGCCACCAGGATGTCGCTGACGCTTCGGGCGCACGTGAGCCAAGGCGCTGGGCTGGCAGATCCCGAATTTAGCGTGCACAAGTCCCCATGTGCTAAAAACAGTACTCCGGACTATCCGCAGGGTGCGCGACACGGTATAGTCCGGGCGCTTTCAAGTGTGCGACGCGTCGCGCATCTGCGGTTAGCTGTGTCACTCAGCTCGTGTTGATGTGACGGCGCGCAGCTTCATTGATTTGGTAAGAGCTAACGAATCAAGTACACTTGGCCTGCAACTACGATGTTGCGCGTGGGCCCCGGCTGACTTCATTTCCGCAGCCGCTAGGGCCGTCGTCAGGGGCGGCAGGCTCGTCCACCTCACTCTTGACAGGCGAATCCTGTCTTCCTTCGGAGGCGTACCTCTGATGAAAATCATATCCCGGAAAGGCCGTCAGCATCGATGATTTGATGGGGACTGATTAGTTAGGATAGCGTCACACATTATATCACAGGAAAGAAAGAATGCAAATTGGAATCGTAATTCGTGAATGGTCAATTGCAGCGTAATGCTGCCCCTAAGGTGAACAAGAAACGTACAACCAACGTACGATACAAAAGAAGAAGTGAAGTTTGTCCAGCGCGTGCTATGCGAGCTTTTCCCCAAGCCAAGATGATGCCTCCAACTCCCCCGGAAATCTCATCTCCGTGATGCGTAAATCGTCTAAGCAAGATCGCAGCACCAGATACCAGCGTGCAGAGCGCAGCCGATCTTGGAGTAGTTGTCAGAAGTGAGAATCTCAGCATGGCCGGTCTGGCCGTTGTAGGCCCAACCGTCGGACTGGGTGGAGCAGACACCGTCGAGGCCAGGGAGGGTAGGAATCTCGCAGAGCCAGCCACCGACGAAAACGTGCTCGAAGTCGTCAGCGTTACCGGGCGCAAGAACCTGGCCGTAGGAGCCGGGGTTGAGCTTGTGGATCATCTGGCCGTTGGAGGAGACAACGGTGTCCATGGCGTTGGACTGGAGCTTAGCATCATTGGTAAGAGCCTTCAGGCCCAGCTTGGCGCGCCATGTGTCGACAACGGCCTGGTAGCCGGAGGCAGTGGAAGAAGGAGCGGGAGCAGGGGTGGTAGACGTGGCAGGAGCCTCGGTGCTGGTGGGGGCAGGAGCAGGAGCCTCAGAGTACTGCTCGTAGACGATAGTGCTAGAGGGAGCAGGGGGAGCAGGGGTGGCAGAGGGCTCTTCGTAGACAACAGTAGTCACAGCGGGAGCCTGGTAGACGGGGGTGGAATCCTTGGTGGGCTTAGCAGTGGGCGTAGGAGGGCCTCCGGTGTAGAAGACAGTGTGAACGACAGTCTCGTAAACGACGTGAACGTTCTCGACCTCCTTGTACTTGGGCCTGGAGACGTCGTAGTAAGGGGCTGCGATAGCAGAGCCGGCAAGGGCGAGGATGGCAGTGGAGTAACGCATTTTGATGTTGGTTGTTGAGGTGATAGCGAATTGACTGAGTGGACTGGTCGGTTGGACGAAGAGTTATTCTTGATTTTTGTTGAGAGAACGTGAGTGCCGAAGGGCGTAGTGAACGTGAAGTCAAAGAGTGACTGGAATGAGTGTATTCGTCGATAACCTGGAAGTCGCAGACCTGAGCTATAAGATACGGCGAGAGGAGATCACATACTTTATACGCACATCGCGCTAAGACCGTGCCGCGCTTGTGCGAGATGAATGCGAGCGCCACGGCCCCAGTCTCCGCACATGCTCATGTGCCTGGCCCTAACAACCTTAGCCGAAAACTGTAATCCCACCGAGGTCCGTGGTAACCAGATTGGGTCCTTTCATTTCGTTGTCTCCGGCTTGACGTTCGTTGTCTTGAGCTTGTTGTGCGCCTGACCACCTTCATTGTTTTGCATTTCAATTCTTTGTGAGGCTTGACTGGACTGCGACTCCAGACATAATGGAATGTCCGGTAAGTCGGGCGCAACAAGGACACTCCTTGCGTCTGCTGGCGCTTCGACTTGTTGCCTCGTTGACAGAGCCGGACCTGACGGGCATCAGGGGTAAGACGGGATCATCCTGAGCTCTGTGCAGGGGTAAGTGCACAAAGTGCGTTCATAAAACACGCGGTTCGGGAAGTCTAGACGAGGCGCTAACTCTGAGGAAGAAAGTCGTTGTGAATTTCACTTCAATGCGGGTCTCTCATTGGGCGCTGGAGCGGCCTTCGTAATCCGGACAGGGCCACGTTTCAGATTGACCACTTAGCGTGGGCCTTACTCCGTTGATGACCTCTTGTGCAAACGTGCACAACCGTCCGATCCAGCGACTCTTGGTTTCAGCTTGGATATTCAACACCTGTGGCTCTGCTGGCTCGGCAGGTGGCGGAGATGATTAGCAAGTCTGTGCGGAACCTTGGAAGCGTCGAGGAGTTCGAGACTCAGGAGCGAACTCTTCAACGGTGGATCCACGATGTAATTGCGCACGGGACGGATAGGGACGATGAAATGTCGAACCTTAAGATCTGAAGATCCAGCAGGCAACGTCAGCCGGGGAAACTGGGAGATGTTTCGCGGCGGTCCGTTGCGGCGGTCTGCAGTCATGGACTCTGACCAGTGACCACACGATAGTAAACACGAAACAACACCGCAGCGCTTCATGACACTACGAGGAGCGAACCGTTGTGTTACCACCCCACCCGAGCGGCAGTCCAACACGTGTTGCGGCCGCTGTCGTCCTGTGCTGTGCAACGGATGCCAGTGTCAACATTCTGGATATGTTGAGCCCGAGACAACCACGTAATACGTCATCTCCCGACCTACGAAGCCTGGGATGCGTTGAATTACCATCTGGAGATATTGAGGGGTGAAGCAAGGTCTGCATGGATTCCCACTGAGGTTTAATTTTGCTCCCCGCTGTCGCACGACTTGTTTATTCAAACCTCATCTCCTACAAAATGAGGCACCGGGTCCAGACCGCGCCTGAGGCAGCAACAGAATTTCATCCCAGCTTTTGAATTTGCTGGCGACCCTGACTTATGATCATTTTCGGATGTGACTCGCACAGCAGGAGTGCTGCATGTCAACTTCCCAACAGCGGTAGAGTTCGGCCGTGTTCGGAACACCTGCTTCTGAATTAAGTACGTACTGCACCTGCGATCTGACCAGATTTCTCGTTGACGAACCTATCGAAACATTTCCTTCCTTCAATTTTTCATGGTGCTTGCTTCTGATTTGATCGGTGATCTCGGAGGACGTACGCAATGCTGCGGTATTCCCCAGAATGTCATTCCGAGTGGCACTCCTCTAAGGGCTTGCAGGCTCTTCAAGTCTCGACTTCAGAAGTTTCGTGCAAATGCGATTATCAAACTGTCGATCAACGGCGAGTCGAGACAACATGACCGCACAATGTCAATCTTGGCAGTGTGGAGGATAAGACTCTTATCGATTAGATAGGACCTGCAGTAGTGCATCCTAAGACGCGGCGACGCCTGCCGATGATCGCCGTCCAGCCCATCGCCGTTGACGGTTTGTCAGAACGCCTCCGGCTGGGGCTGCTGGATCCACGAATGCCGTGGTCGTGACTCCAGACAACTCGGTTCCTGCACGCAAAAGTCCTCATACGGCGGTTTTACGCGCGTCCACTCTGCACAATGACGGATTTTCGCCGGACTTTCGACAACAGCCGTAGCGCCGGTAGGTGGATGACTGGGAGTCTTGGGTTCGCAGATTCTTCGCACCGGCAGCTCCAAAATTCCACGTCACTAACGGAGACCGTCCAACGACTTGGACGCGCTGGGCAGGTCGCAGCCCAACGTTCGGCGGTTGCAGCAACGTGCTTGTGTGTGTTGCAGTGGCTGGCCAAGAGTGATCTGGCCAGGGAATGACGAAGAAACCCGATCTGACAACCCAGTGTTGAGAGCTCGTCCTGAACGGCGGCCGGCAAGATTGACTGGCGTTTCTGGAGGCACTCAAAACTCCTCAAGGACTCGTATTGAATTGCTCCGAGTTGTGTGGGTACACACGCGGACAATAAGCGCGCGCATCCATTGGAAGCTGTTTGCACCACTGCGCGTCTCGTGTGCTGTCGGTTACGATGTTTCTCTTGTCGCCTGTTCGACAACTACTCGGAGATCTCGCAGTGTCAGAGGACATGTGGTTGCTTTTGACATGTGGCATGCTGAGGGCTTGACTTGCAGGAGGTGTGTGCTTCTGGCAAGGCGCCTTGGCAATCTTCCTTCGAGGCACTGCAGGCTCGCCACCCACACGACGTCGATACTGCTCCCAGCCCTCCTCGAACTCGATACGGCTTATGATTTTACAGGCTGCGATCTGACTGCCGTGGGCCCGCTCCCGCGATCACGTTATCTGACAGCGGAAGAATTTCCAGGTCTGCTTGTTAAATCCACAATAGCACCACGGCGCCAACGTTCCATGTCCACAAAGCAGCGACTACCTTCGAGGTAGTCATTGGTCAGTATGACCAATCTAGCATCGTCATGGTAGGCTTCGCGATAACACCGAGCCAAGCCGATGTTCTAGACATGCAGGTCTCACCGTCTGTGGCTTCCACGTTCCGTCCACGCAAGCACTACCGGACAGAACCATCAGCCATGACGCACGCGATTCTGGCGCAATTCCCAGCAATTAAAGGCGCAGCAGACGACATATAGCATCGAGGGAGTGCGTGTTGGTAGCAGGTGTGTTTTTCGCGGTTTCTTTTTGACTCCCGCATTCTTTATGTCAAACTCTTTCACCGGACATGTGATCTGGTCACAAAGCAGCAAGAATATGAAAGAATCCCGCTAATGGAAAAATCTAAGCCACCGTCTTTGAAAATTTGGACGGCGCTGCGATGGATCTTTTCGGCCTCCACCATCAACAGCCATTATACGCAGAAAATTTCGAGTTCGTGAAATGTTTGCGGTGGCGCGCATAACCTGCCACTCATGATTGCGAAAACGTCTCCACAATACCAAAACATGTGAAGCCAATGACTTTCTTGCTCATTTCGGAAGCATCCGTGTAGCATCCGCTGCTGTATCACTGGCCACTTAGGGCTCGAGAAAACCTGTGTGCAGAGACAGTCCTAAGACCGCGCGGAGTAGCCTATACACTGCTGCACCTCTGGCCGAACAAAGGTTGGCTAACATAGCTGCCAGGCAAATTGTAGATAGTGGTTGATGGAAAACGGCAGGTTACGGGGGCAGCTGGTCTCGTTCAAGGGATGAAGTGGGGCGGCGCGGATCAACGTCCGCGCCGCGTCCGCTGTCTGCTACAGCCTGTCACTCCGGGCATAGCTGCGCAGTACGCGGCTGAAACCGAGTAGGATGACTAAACTAAACTAAACAAAGGTTGGCTAACATAGTTCTCGACTTACCGCGTCTCCATGTGTGGCTGTCAACCGAAGAAGGATAAATGCCGTGGTGGTCGTTGAGACTAAGATAAAGGGCTTGGGCTGCCTCCTGCCATCTCTTTCCATCGCACAAAGTCTTTGACAGACATGCACTCCTTGTTTCTTTGAGGTTTCGACTTCGACACAGTCACTTCTTGACAGACTTTACACTCCCTTGTTGTTAGTTCCAAGTAAGGAACCGCGACCTCATTCATTACCACCAAGTCCTACCTCTCACCAAGCCATACCACAGTCTTTGAACAAACACACGCTCAATCGAAATATCAAACATGCTGGCCAAGACTCTCTTCCTCGCCACTGCCCTGCAAGCCGGTCTTGCGACTGCTTTGGGAAATGCGATCATGAGCAACCGCTGCAACTACGACATCTGGCTCTGGAGCGTCGATCAGGGCTATTCCTCTGACCCAATCCACATCCCCGCTCGCTCCAAGTACACTGAGCCTATCCGTAGCGCCTGCAATGGCTGCGGCTCCTCGCTGAAGATCAGTAAGACTGATCAGCTCACCGGCGGCCAGCAGACTCAGTTCGAGTACAGCATTGCCGACGGCAACATCTGGTACGACATCTCTTTCGTAGACTGCGCGAACGGCGAGGACGCCAGTTCCTGCCCTGGTCACAACGAGGGTCTTTCGATGGATGGCTCAACCTCCGCGTGCGGAAGCCTTAACTGCGCTGCGGGAACATATTGCCCTACGCAGATCTACTACGTCGATTACCCAATGCAGAAGCTTGGCCTTGAGGATCCAGTATTCACCTGCCCTGGCCAGGGTACTGATATGGACATTTACATGGACGTCTGCAGCGGCGAGGCTTCTCTGAAGCGCAGCATCGCTGGCAGAATTGCCATTGACGACCGTGCCTAGATGGCACTGAAAAGTTGCCTTTCTCTTAGGCTTCTCTGTTCATCCTTGCCGCTGGCGTCTTCTCCGTTCCGTACGCTGTGCGTGCACCAGGTCTGCTAGATAGACTTATGTCATAACGAATTCATGCCCTTCCTTCCAGACCGTATCCTGTCCAGGCCTAAATTGTGACTATGAATGTTGTGGTGCTCATGAAGAAATAGACCAGAGCTGCATCGAGCCTCCTGGCTGCAGAAGAATCCGACTTCTTGGTCGTAGGGACGGCACTTGTTGGTTCGGTGCTAGCAGCCGTTCCTCGGGCGCCAGCACTGATGGTACTGAGAGTAGCCCAATCGGTAAGAGTCTGCATATCGCCTGTAGCTGGTAAAGTGGTCCATCTGTCGCCTACGTACAGAACCGTCTGACCGCCGCTACTCGTGATAGAGATTGGGATGTCGCCGATGGTCACCGGCCGCCCAGGCGCAAGCGTCTGACCTCCAAGGACATACACGGTGGTTCCGCCGATTGCAGAAGTCGCGATTATGAGTCGGTCGGAGGTGTCATCAGGGACTGTCCGAACCTCGCCTGCAGTGGGCTGTGGAAGTGTTGTTGTTAGATCTCCGACGTGCAGGACAGTTGAACCAGCTGCGTTTGTCGTGATATCGAACACCATATCATCAATCGTGACGGGTTTGCCTATGCTCAGAGTAGAAGATCCAATCGCGACTTGAAATTCGACTTGCTCAGTCGCCGTTACCAAGCCGCCATGTAGGGTGACAGTCACTTGACGTGTAACAGCAATGGGACTGATCGTTAATCCGTCATGAGTGATGGCAGGAGGTGGTGGATAGTCTGTGATGGTCTTACTAGGCACGTTCGTGATGTGCGCTGGTGCTGCCGTCTGCGATGGCCGTATATTTTTGGTCCACGGGTCGTCAGTCACTTCGATGGTCCTGTATCTGCTAGTCTCGGGCGACAGATCATGGTCACCGGTTTGCTCCCAGCCGGTCGCAGAGCTTTCCCAGTGCGCAAGTTCTGAAGAAGGACTCCCAAAGCCTGTTGCAGAACTCTCATAATGCGCCGTAGATGTAGGCTCATCCCAACCAGAAGCAGAATCCTCGACATGCACAGTTGGAAGGGCCAATGCCGTTGAAGCCGTGGAAATCAAGGTTTGGATGATGATACCTATATCAACAGGAGTGGTGGAGACGGTGGGGTCATGATTTTGGACACTGGTTGGCGTTGTAAGATCGAAGTCACTGACCGTGGCGTCACCAGCAATTCTGCTATCGCTTCTGGTCATGCTCGTGTCCCATCCGTATGCACTACTCTCGCCGTGAACCTTTGGCCTCCAGGTGGTAGTTACGATTGTGGCTGCAGCCGTGTTCACGGTTAAGTTGGATTCCGCTGTGGCGTCGTGGTCAGCAAGCAGCTGCCTCGCAAACACGGGATGTGTACTTACCTTCATTGCGAATCGTGAAAGCCGATACAGTTCCAACGAGAGCGAGGACGTGGAGCATGCTGAAAACAGCTATTGTGCCACAGTAGAGATGCTGCAAGATAGGTGTGTACAACTGCACGCGAGAGCTAAATATTAAGAAGATGACAGCGCAAACCAGACACCTACGAATGCAATTCCAGATCGCAATCTTATTTATTGTGCTTCGTTCAGCCCGCTGGGGCAGAAGACCTGATCCAGGTAAAGGCTTACGTGCACGGTCCATTCTTGAATCCTTCACAATGCACAGCGCGACTCGTGGCAGGATCGAAAGGCGATTCAGTACCTACTTCGAACCTGAAAAGAACGACTGGCAAAAGCGTAGAAGAGCCGGTGGTAAAGTTTGCAATCCAAGTTTCAGCACTTTCGTGTCTAGGCAGGGCTGCGTTGTGCAAATAGGAAAAGGAAGAGCGCATCCTCGAAGTTTCTCGGTCAGGAAGGTTGCACACACGCACAGCGGGACTGTCGCAACCTTGCTTCCGTGCCGTGCTGCTCGCGTGGCCAGGCACCCATCGCATGCGACCACAGCGGCATGGTCATTTGATACGCACGCAAGGACCGACACGTGGGAAAGAGGAGGGAAGATGATGAGGCTGCCACTCCCGCCTCCGCACCCTACCATCGCATGCACAGACGCGACGAAAAGCAATAGAGCCATGCATCTATAGGAACGCCCGCATCCGCAATCCTGCGTGGATTCCTTTCGCGCGTCTTGGACGATCATTCGAACTCGGTTGTAGCTATATAGATTCGAATCGGATTATACCAGAGCATAATCTTAACGAAAGCACATGAAAAGCTCTTATCCCGTACCTTGATTCTAATCCCTTCTCAACAGCATCCTCGATGTCGAATTCCAGTACAATCTCTACTCTCTCCGAAGTCTCTGCGAGCTTCACCGCGAGGTCGGACACAGTTTCCAAGAACTACCGATGAGATGCTGTCACTGGCACGAACACATTGACAGGATTATGGGAAGTTAAAAACGTTGCTGAGTCGACCACGCAGGTTCATTGTGCACCTCTATGTTATGTACGATTCCATCCATGTCACCTGTTCCTATCCTTATAACCAACATCCTCCCAATCCTCTCTAATCATCTCAGCGCCTTTCTCAGCAATCATGTAGATCGAGGCCAGGATATTAACATCAGGCAATACAGGTACAATACTGCAATCGATGACCCTTAGTGCATCTACGCCATATACCTGCAGCCTGGGATTGACTACTCCACCATCTTTAAGTGGTAACATCTGGTTAGTACCAGTCGCATGCCAGTTTGGAATTGTGTTTGCTTTGATGTAGTCTAGGATGGCCTCATCATCGTCGTCTGCGACAGCAGGGCCTGGACTGACCTCTCCGTTGAAATCGCCGATGGTGTATTCTTGGAGGGCAGGATGACGGAGGATCTCGCGCAGGAATTTGAATGATGCAATACCAATAGCACCGTCAGTAGGGTCGGCGTAATAGTTTGAATCTACAAGCGGCTTATCTGACATACTCGCCGTGCGTAGCGTCACAGTGCCACGAGACAGCTGGACCATGCTCGAAGCTGTTACTGAGATATACGACTCGTTTGGAAGCGGAGCCCAGTAAGGTGTTGGAATCCAAGGATACCAGACTGACTCGAACAAGTATTCAATATGTGCTTGATTGGCGAGGCCTGCGTCGATGACGGCTGAGGCGTTGATGTCACGAAGCTGTTGCTCTGTGAGTCTCTGGAAACCGTTCGTTATACCAGAAGGTGCAGTGTACGGGCCGGTAAGATTAGTGTAGAACAGAGTCTGAGCTTCGCGCAGGCTTTCGGGTGAGCTTGACATCTGGGTCGTGGAAGCATTGGATTGGGACCGTGCCATGATGCTGAAGACCGAATGATCGTTAAGGTTCTGACCGACATTCTCATTGACTACTACAGGCTCGATGCCGACTTTCTCAAGCTCGGCAGCAGGTCCGATGCCCGATACCATCAGTAATTGAGGTGAGTGGAAGGCACCCATGCTGACAATGACTTCGTTCATGGCCCTAGCCTGACTGACAAAACCGGTGCGCTGGTCAATGTAGCTCACACCAAGAGCACGTGGATTGGCTGTCGAGTCTGAGGACGTGGCGTTATCAGTGGGGGGCGCGCTCATCACTACACCTGTGACAGGAGCGTCATGTAGAACCCTCATATTGGTGCGATTGAGGGCTTGCTGATAAAAGCTGTCGTAGCTGCCACTTCTTCGCAGCCTGCTGTTCAAGGTAGCCGTTCCGTGCTTGATGCCAACACCATCGCCAGTGTTGAGGTCTCGGACGATGGGAATACCCAATGCTTCAGAACAAGCAAGGATGAATCCATCCGTAGAAGGAGGTACATAGCCCTGAAAGCCAAGTTCGAGCGGACCACCTCCATAAGCGCTAGCATCGAAAGTCTTGTAATCCTGGCCAAAAGCAGCAAGCTCATCGGTAGAGGTTGGCGGATTCATCTTGGTGCTCTTGCGAAACATGTCGTATGTGTCATTCCAGCTCCAGCCTGTGTTACCAAGCTCGGCCCACCGATCGTACACGACTGAAGATCCGCGAGCATAGTACAAGCCATTGGTGGTACTGGATCCACCTAAAGTTCGTCCTCGAAGGTATTGTAGTGTGCGGATGTTGAGATGCCTTTGCGGCTGCGTGTCAATTCCCCAGTCGATAACACTATCTTTGATAAACTGATTGCCGCCTGGCGACTTATACGTGCGTACTTGTTCGGGAGGCGGGCCAGCTTCTAGTACAAGTACTGAAAACTTCCCAGATTCTGTCAACCGATTCGCAAGTACAAGCCCTGCTGTCCCTCCACCTGCAATGATGAAGTCATACTCTTCGTTAAATGATGGGTCATCGCCGGTGCCACCAGAAGGAGGATTATCCCCAGAGGATCGACGTTTCACCTGTCGAGAGTTGTGCAGGTTGTAATTCGGCCATGCAGAGACTGTGTTGAACACTGCAGACAAGATGAACAAACCCCAAAGAGACGCCCGAACCGCTGTGGAAATTGGCATTTGCAAGGGAGTAATTGTGCTTGGAGGCTAGGGTCAAACTGGAGGTATTTTTTTGACACGACAAAAACGAATCTTGACTGAGCGATTTATGCTTTTGGGCATAATGAAATGACTGGACCTAACCTTATATACCGGATCTTACTAAAAGAGGCGTCAGCACAGTCATCTGGTCGGGCTGCCAAGTTATGTAGTCCAAGAATTTGCGCTCCAAGGTAAACTGGAAGCCTGTAACCAGGAACAGGGAATGGGGGAGCGCAGTGCCTACGAGTCGTCACCTTGAAGGTCTGCGGATGTTCTTGTGTTCTACAGACCAAATCGAGGTACCCTACTTCTTATTACCGTTCAGGAGATCTTTCCCATTGTACAGTAATACCGAAGCCCATTCGCGGCCAGTATGATCAATGGCTTCTGTCCATGAGGGAGGACCGGCCCTGATACTGATCGCTCTCTGGATACAAGGATCGTAACCACTGACATTGCTACCCAGATCTCATTCCCTAAACCGATACGTGCTGATGGTTCTGAGTAGATCGAACCGAGCCGACGTCTGAAGGGGTTGGCCTCGAGCTAAGGCCATGGCAAAGTCGTCATCCAAGCCTGCCCAGCCCAAGAAGTCGCAAGATCACGGCTTCGCGACGATCTACAAATGCAAGTAAGCCTGCTCAGGAATCTTTGGATTTGCCTCACGTTGAACTGGGAGTAGTGCAAAGTCTTGCCAATGCGGCTGTAGAGATGAGGCGTTCACTGAGGTGCGGGGAAGCCATACATCGCAAGCATCGACACGCATGCATGAGCTCCCAACTCGATAATGGCTGCATATACGTTTCCGAAACATGCGAATGTTGCTCAAGCATGAATGCTCGAAGGATTTTCACGAATTTACGTGTACACAGTAGAGAAATGTGCGGGCACACGTTTCGATAAGTACGTCATTGCCCCGCAAGCACCTGTGACCCCAACCGCTGCGACCTTTACCAGACCATGCGTAAACCTTGAGCAGATGACTTCAACCTCTTCTATTATTCCGCAGTGAGCGCAGGCGATATCAAATCTCTTCGTGTTCATGCGTCATCACAGCCAATACCTCAACAGTCTAATCGCCATCTTCTGCTCCAATCAACTTCACCGCGATACAGGAAGCCGTCGCCTCGAACGTCCCAAGCCAAAGTGCAGTCCAGATCACAAGGTGCAGGCAGTGCGACTGACAGTATAGTGTCTGGGGCGAAGTATTGTGAAGCAGCACGAGCGAAAAGGAGAATTATGGAGGAGATGCGAGCAAGAGACTCTATATAAGGTACCAATCGCGAAAGTATATCTATAGAAAGCAAACTAGCAAGGGAAGACGTAGGATCAAAGCACAGGATGTCTAACTTAGACTATAAACTGAGAGACACCCCCAAAAACCTACTAGAGAACCCAGCAGCGAACAAAACAGACCAGACAAACCAGAAACAAATTGGAAACGAGGAATATAGAAAACAGAAGGACAACAAGAAAAACCACGAAAGAAGAACAACCGAATGCAAAAACCATGCGCAATAATCCAGCGCATCCGCAAGAAATACGTGGACCTCCATGAGGCCATGTGTCCAGAACCCTAGCTCTTGATCACCTCCGGAGGCCCTCGAAGTGGCTGCATTGGATCATGTCCTTGTTCCAAAGCCTATATAGGCTATAGTGCGTCCGCCATATTGCATCTGCCTCAAGTGTTGCCTTAGTTTCTGCTTTCTTCGCCTTTTCGAGCACCTTCTTCTCCATGTGCTCTGCCTCATGCGTCGCTTTCTTCTTCAGCCCTCTTTTGAGCTGGTTTTCCGACTTCTTCTTCGTTTGGTCGGTCTTGAAAGTGTTAGCGTGTTCTGCTGGCGTTGGAATTGAAACAATGGGGGTGACTGATTCGAGTGACACAACGCGTTTACGCTTAGCGTACACCTTGGCGTCGACTGACCGCGTATTAAAAGCCATATTGTTGGTAGGCGGTGCGGGAGATACATACCTTTTTGCTGGTGTGCTCGTCCTCTGCGTCTCCATCAATATCTTATTGAAACGACCTATGTGCGCAGACTTGGCTGCGGTAATGACTGCTCGGCCAGCTCTAGCTTCGGTGAACGAAGGCAAGGCAACTGGATGCCATTGAGTGTGGTTACCTGGATAGATCATATCTGCCTTGCAGTAGACGAGAAAATGCGATACGAGAACGTTACAGGCTGGGCAACATCTCTTCGAAACCTGCAGCACATCGAGAGCGTCCTTGAAAGTTGATGTGACTCGTCTTGGAGGAAGTCTCAGATGGAGTTTGCTTCCGTCGCGGACTACGGACGCCGGGTCTTCGAGGTCGAGGTTAGATTCCTGGTTGACGATCTCATCCCAATTCATCTCGAGAAGGTACAACGCCAGCATGATGGTCTCACAGTGGTATGTTCTACTGAACATCTTCATCTCACTGTCGGGGTTCATGTGTATGTCTGAAAAACCGCGGCCGTGGGTTTTGGTCCACTCAAGCATCTTGCTGGCTTCTGCTTGGGTGAGCTTCTCGCGATCATCCATAACGAATTCATCGAGGTACTTCTTTACGTATAGCTGCTCGTCTCTGTAGGGCATTGTAGCCTTCACAAGGCTGACTGTAGCATTCAGAATGATTTAACTTACGCGCCTGTCTTATTGACTGGGGGAGTCCTTGCCCATCAAGGTGGTGATACTTGACATGTGCAAGCAGATGGGATCGAGCCAGCCGAGGTTCGTGTCCTCCCATGAGCTGTTTCCTGCTTCCGGAGCATCGTCGGAATCGCGCTTCTCCTTCTCTTCGACCTTCATGTTGTCGATGGCATCGGCAAGATCGTCGCTGAATCCTGGCGCGGATGACTCGAACTCTACAGGTGCTAGAGAACTGTTCATCATTGCACCAAGTAGCGGCTTTGGTGAGTCATATTGATTTGCTTCCACCCTGCTTGGTGTCATTGGTCCGGGACCGGTTGGTAGTGACTCAGGAGCGGGCGACGACCGTGTCTGTAATTTATCCCCAGCGGGTGGTGTACGAGGGTTCTCTGGCTCTTCTTTTGGCCCCAGAGCAGGTTTCGACTGTGTCTGGGCGTTTTGCTTGTCCGGCATGAGATTCGTGAGATCATAGAACTCACGAAGACATCTCAAGTTCGTCTTCACAAATGGTCGCAGTGTCTGTGTCAGCGCATGTAGCATGCGCATCCATTCACCTGCTTGATCAGTCAACTCGTCGACGACAACTGCGACATGATCGGCTAGTAAAGTGACCCGGCCAATGTTCAGGCTATTTTCCACAAGCACCTTCTGATGGTGTAGCTGAGCCTGTTTCTTCCAAAACATGAGGTCTTCGAAATAGTGACGAACGTTCATGATAACCCCGGCGATAACCGATTGAAAAAGAATTATGAAGTCCGCATCGAATTCCAGCTCTTCATAATCTTCGAGAGATGCGATCTGGCTCTCAATCTTGGCGGCGTCAGTCAACACGTCCCGCTCGTGGTTGGCTTGGGCAGTTTCCAAGTGTCGTCTCGCCATATATCCACGTCCACGACTTTATCCTTTGCTCTGATCTTAAGGGCGTGTACTACATTTTTGAGAATAACGAGCTCTGTCTTGGTGAATGCTCGGCAGGCCTCATCGCGTTCGCGCTTAGGAATGTAATCAAGATACTCGACAAAGGATGGCGACTTTGCATGGCTAGCAACGCTGACTTTCGGACCGGTTAAAGTGGTGATTTTGAAGAGATCGCGGTCTTCTGTTCCGAGCTTGATTCGCCTGTGGTTTTTCGAACAGGAATTCAGAAGGACATAGTCCCGAAGCCTTCTTTGAGCCTCATGCCGATCTTCGCTTTTACACTCATGTGTGTTTCTGATGAGCGTCATCACATTTCCTATGTGCTCTTGAAATCCGATGTTCGTTTTTGGATGATCACTGTTGATGCGATCTGTGGTTCTGCTGAGCAGCCATCTTGTCATGGAGTCCTCCTTTGCGATTCTGGTGGTACTCGGGAGGATCTTGATCTCCAGCGGTGGATACGCAAGCTTCGGGATCTCCTGATCAAATCTGTCGGTTTCTCGCACGTTATTGGAAGCAATGAATGCGGCCTCCTTTTGGCCAACACTTGCTTGAGAGCTTTCGGTTCCTTCATCATTGTCTTGGGAGTCTTCGTCTTCTTCGACGTCGTCATCATCGCTGTCGTCGTCATCTTCAGCGTCGGACTCGGCGTAGTCATCGTACTCCTCGTAACACGCGCGAATGTCTTTGTTGACCTTGATAGTGAGGGCTACAAGCTCGTCTTTGCGGACAAAAATATGTAATAGGGCTGTCAATATGTCGCCCGGGACTTTGTCTTCATTGTCTAACTCGACTTGTTCGGTCACTCCGCCTTGAGAGTCTGTTGTGTTCGTCCAATGGAGGAAACTAGTCAAGAACCTGACCTCATAAAGCTCATCCTCCGATAGTAGCTTGCCGGGATGCGCATAGGTCGGAGTGTCTGGTTCTGTCTGTGGACCACATGGGCCAGGGTTGCCAGGTTTCGATTGAGCTGTATCCATATTGCAAGATTTTACTTCTTAGTAAGTTTACCTAATATTGTAGGAGATGATGCTGAAAAAGATATCATGAAAATCGAGAGCCATCAGCTTCAGCGTGATTTATACGATAGGCTTAGGTTTGCTCCACATCCGTACCATGGTTCCAGGGGCTTCACCCAACGAAGGGAGTTAGTACGTGACCCTGATTCCTTGTTAGAGACAAGCGCTTTCTGTTTTCACACGAAGAGTCATTCTATAAAACAAAACGTAAGTCTTTGTGGAGGTGATCATTGGTTTCCTTAGCTGGGACCATGTCGTGCACGAGAATGATTGGTACCGAACACGAGACCCATGGTGCACATCGTCTCTTCTGTGCCAAAATTCCTGGTGACTTTTCGCACCTTCATAGTAGCTCACTTTAGGTCTCCCCAAGTGTATCTGCTCTTCATTCATAGCCACAAGGGGTGTGAAGACTGCGCATGCCTCTGTGCCATATCCTGTGCTAGCTCCGTTCCTTCTTCCTATAGAAGCGCAGTGAGGCAGCTGTCATTCTTCAGAGATGTCCAAGGCTCCCGAAAAAGCTCGGTAGATTTCGTAGGGAAGTTGGGGAAGGTGATAAAATGTTGGTATTGAGTGTAAGTGACGCAAGCGCTGTTGGAGAATGTGAGCAGAAGCGACCGAGCTACTTTCTTTTGGCCTTTAATTCGCTACTTTTGCAGCTAATCATCTGTTCTTCGCCATTCCAAATTTGAGATTTTTTGGTTGTTCTGACGACTTTGGTGTCGATGGCACTCCTACGGAGTCAGGGACGAGTGCAAAACATGCTGGCAGCACCTCTTCGGCGTCTACAACACGTCCGGAGAGTCCTGGACTGTGACATACTTGGGAGGAAACCGCAGGTGAAGGGTCTATTTTAGCGTGGCTGGGCGTCGCACCAGCCTAATCCCGCCTCCTCTCAGCCTTGTATGGTGATCTGCTTCGAGAGTCGCGCTGGCGACGGCGGTCTCTCGAGCGAGACCGTGATCGCGAGCGCTTTTCGTCTGGTTTGCGCTCTCGTCTAGACTCGGCGCGATCGTCTCTTCGCCTGTGCTCGCGGTGTGGTGAACGGTGCCTCTTCTTGTATTGCTCTCGGTCGCCATCTCTCCGCCGGTCGCGTGACCTCGAGCGTTCTCGATGTCTGTGACGGTAGTCTCGATCTCTTGAGCGGCTCCTCGAGCGATGTCTTCTTCGCCTTTCACGATCGCCGTCATCTCTGTGTCGCCGCGAGCGGTCCTTCTTGTCTCTCCTCTTGGCTCTGTCGCTGTCGTCGCCGCCGTCCTTTGCCTTTTCCTCGATTGCCTCTTTGACGTCGGCCTCGTGTGCTCTTTCGCCCAGCGGTGTCAAGTTGGCGTTGTTCCGTACTGGCACCGGCAGGCCCATCGCTGCGAGCATGGCGTCTTCTTCTGCCTCCTTCAGCTTGCGCTTCTCCTCCTTGATGCGCGCAGCCTCGGCTTCTTTCGATTCAGCGTCGCCTTTTGCGTACCAAGTGAGATCTTTGTTCTGCTGCCAGCGCCCAACAGGCGCCATGAGCGAGTGGCCCAGGTAATTTTCGCGCTGCGCGTCGTTCTTGACATCTTCCCACTTGAAGTCGGCGCGGCCGCCGCTGCAGTTATGTTAGCGTCGCCGTATGGCTTCTGTGAGGTTATATATTACCGGCTACCTTCCTTGCGTACTGTCTGTAGCAGGTCCATGGTGGTGTGTTGCGTGATGTGTGATGTAAGTGAGTGGGTAGACCCTGAGGAAAGTTGCGGCGAAGATGACGGAGGTGCCCTGCCTCGGTGGAGCTTGGACGCCGAGCTTCTTTTCCACAGGTGAAAGAACGTACTCAGTCTTCAACACCACACAACCTTTCCATAGACACGCCAAAATGCCTGTCCAGATTCCGCCCCTCGATGAGCAGGAGTTCTGGGACCCGCATATGCCTCTGGCGCATATCGAGAGTGGGAACAATGCCATCTTCCATCTTATGAACTCGCCATGGTTCGAACCGGAGAGCAACAACATGGCCGTATTCCAAAACATGGCTGGGCACCCCGCTGGCCAGCGAGTCCTCGAAGAACGAGCAGCTTACGAAGCGGAGCTGCGCAAGTACAACGACGGACTGCAATTCATAGTGGCAGGCGAGCCGAAGGCCGAGGGACAGCCATGGCTCATCCAGCGGCAGCGCAAGGTCCGCAACGACGATACGGGCAGGGTAGACTCGTTCTGTGAGGGAAATTACTACACACAAGGGACCAGACTGCTCATGGCGCCAAGCCTGCTGGACGTCGTGCAAGCGCGTCTGCTTCAAGTGTCGACACGCGTGCAGCAGATGGCAGAGCTCTCCAAGAACATGTCGCACTGGTCGCCAGCAACAGGACACACCTACTTTCCGCCTTCATACGAGTTTTCAAAGGCAGAGACGAATGCCAGCCGCATCGGCAGCCCTACGCTCGCCCCCACAGACCCCGACGCGTCTGCCTCGCAATCAAAAGCAAAGGGTGTCACGACAGCAATCGATACTGCTGCGTCTACAACCACTTTTAACGATGCCTTCTTCCTACGTTCATTGAATCTGACACACCAGTACGGAGATGAGTTCATGGACGAGAACCCTCTATTGGGCGAGCCTGGCGCATTCGTCTTCACAAATTCCAAGAGTCACATCGACGCGCGAAACAAAGCACAGGAGCAAGCAAGTCAGGCGTCACAGGCTGCACAAGCTGCTACAAAGGCTGAAACTCGGCCTCCCAGCGTAGCTCCGTCAGTGGTAGCAACACCGAAGGGCGTTGCAACACCAATGGCTCTGGATGGCCCAAGCCGGAAGGGCAGCGTAGTCGGTCTTCCCATAGGGGAGAAGAAGAGGAGGCGGAAGAGTAAAGGCCTTGCAAGTCCTACGACGCCGGCCGGTCCGACGCTGTGAGCAGGCTCGGCGTTGCTCTGCTTTCTTGCGTCTGGTTTACCTGTTCATGATACCCAATGATACGCTTTCTTCCGAAGACCACCTCGCCAGCTCTGCGATTTCCAGATGCGTACACTATATGCGATCACCTCAGTTCTTCCTTATGTGAAGCAGCGAATAACTCCCTAGCCAATCTCTTAGACACCTCGCCATGCGATCACTCCTTCCCGTCCTCATCATACTATACCAACTAAACGCGTCGTACAGCATGTCCAAGCTTGACGTTCATACACATGACCTGCTGTATTGTACTCTGCAAGATATCAACTTCCATCTATTACGTATCGAAGGGTTATGCATTCGGTCGAGGCTGTGTGTGATGAGATAATGTGATGAAATGTGTACTCATGGTTGCGGAGTACTCATCGGCCTCGCTATACGGCATTTGACTTGTAATGTCTATGGGTCCCTCGATCCATCGTCGCGAAATTTCAATAGCTATCTGGGCCTTCCCTCAGATTGAGGTTTTCCAGCGTCCTGGTTGTTATTTATCACTTGCTCTTCTGTCCCCACCACAGTTCCGCCTCCTCCGCCTTCCACGCATCGTACTCACCCGCAGCTCTCTCGGCCACCGCCTGTTCCGCAGCTGCCTGCCATGTCTTTCCCAGGTGTCCATTCTTCAGGTCTGCCCTGAACTTTGCAACCTCGTCACCAAACACATTTGACGCTCTGAACCACTGCGGCCTCGTCTCGTTCCCTGTGGCACCCGCCTTGATCTGCTCCGATAATTGCTGGTTTTCTGGACTATCAGGCAGCATGGAGATGAGTGTGATCTGCTGCTCGGCTGACAGGCTTGTCCACGCTCCGTCTTCTAGCAGTAGATGGTAGATGTCGGCACGTCCTAGGCGGCTGTTCGAGTTTGTAGTGATGTAGTACGGATCGAAAATCTTGCTTTTACTCTTTCTGGGAGGATCGACTTGAGCAGGTGGCGTTTCTTGGGGGTCCTCTAAGCGCTCAGGTGCTTTGCGGATGCGTGTACTGGCGCGCTCTGGCGGGGCTCTGAGTGGCTTTGAAGCAGGCTGCTTCTTAGATCTAGGCTTTTTAGATGTTTTCTCTGCTTCTGGTACGTGACCGTTGTGTGCACCGTCGACTCTTGCTGAGGTCTCGGCCTTGTCGACTTCCCTCGGCTTGTGTGGCTTTCCTACTACATTTGCAGCGCTGTCGGGGGTGGAGTGCATCGTCGGGTCGGTCTCTACTAGAGGAGCCTCTTCCGCCTGGCGGTGTTTGCATTTCACCTGTGCATGGTTAAGTGAGGTGAAAGTAAGTACAGCTGTGACGCGTGACATACCTTGCGCCTTTTACACTCAGAGCACGCAGGGGGCCCACGTCGTGATACAGCTGCTTTCTTCGGCGTAGCCTTAGGTTTCGATTTCAGCTTTCTGACTGGCTTCTTTGAATCGGCGGGCTCGTCTGATGATGACGCGCCCTCGTCGACCATAGCAGGATCGCCATTAGCTGCAATACTGTGTTCTGGAACTTTTGTATCTACAGGGATGGACTCTGATGCTTTAACATTCGGATCTGTTGCGGGTTTTCTGCGCTTTGGTTGTCCATCGTCTTCAGCGGCATGCTGCTCAAGTCCTCTCTTGTTTGATGCTTTCGCTGTCTGATTTTCGCTTAAAGGTGCAGTTTCTGAGGTATGCTTAAGAGTGAAAACATCATCATCGCTTATTTCGAACTCAGTTTTATCGAGTGGGAGTAAAGACTTGTTGGTCTTTGCCGATGTGACGGGAGTGCAAGGGATGGAAAAGATAGGAGACGAAGTAGGAGTCGTGTCACCCATGGTCGTGTCTTTTGTCGTTGCAGTAGCTGGCGTGCTGGTTTGTGTTGATGGTAAAGATGTTTTAGAGTCGATATATGATGCCAGAGGGCGGTTTGGTTGACTGTTGGCAAAATCCGCGGTGCCGTTTGTTGTCCTGCCTTTATCAGTCGCGCTCAATTGGACCGTGAGCAGGATCCACAAAGAAAACCAGAAAGTTTTTCAGTCCAGGGTTTCATACAGGATACATATGTCTGAGGAGAGGTATATATCCACAGGTAGAAGACGGAGCCGAAGTGCAGCCAAGATGGGGCAGAGCTCAGAGCCAACTGCCGGGGTACTCCGGAAAGGTGAAGGGCACACACTTACTGTGCCAAATAAGACATGGCAGTGCTTGAAGTCACAATCCTATGAGCAAACGTCTCGCCCTTAACTTCTTACTGAAGTCGGTCGTCGTACAACTCCAGCGGTGAGTTGTTGGCAAGGCGCGAGCGTACCCTTAACGATTGGTAGTGGTTGGAGAAAGGATCAGAACTCTCAAAGACTTGAGATGAGACAAAGCTGAAGATGTCGAGGCACTAGCGCGCACTTGCACATGCTTTGCAAAGTCATTGATTGTAGGTGATAGGATGGTTGAATGAGTATGTCGGCCGCCCGCGTTGTTGACGCGCCAAGTCCGTCTCGAAGACGCGTTCGGCAGGCACTGCACCCCTTTCAAAGCTCCCTGTAGTCCCAAGCCCCTAAAATAATAGATGACTTCGCGTTGCAGTTGTAGCGTTCAAAGCAACAGGTCAGGTCGAGGTGTTGTGCTGTGGCCCAAGCGCACCTCCGCGCTCCGCATCGTCACTCGCTCGTGAATGTTGGCCAGCTCGATGCTCGACACGTATCCTCATCACCACCACCTTGCGGTCGTAAGGCAGACGAACGGACCATACTTCACGAACAAGCAATTCTGTCGTAAACTCAAGGGTTGCCAAATAAGCTGCTATCATGATCAAGCACACAATCATCTCGCGCCTCGACGGTACGCGGCTGAAGCGTCAGACGCCTTGTTTATGTACTGACGAACCTTAGGTCTGATTCTGACCGCCTCGGTCGACGAAGGTCAGGAAGATGCCGAGTTCAACGAGGTCAAGGGCAAGGTCAAGCTCGTCCAACGCCGCCTAAATCGCAACTCAGAGCCGCAAGCCAGCATTGAGAGCGGATCCTACACATATCAGTGCGGCTCCCAGATTGCAACATGACTTGCGTACCTGCTGATATGTGAACCCAGCTATCTTATTAGCGGCGACCTCTGCTTCCTTTGCATATGCGACCGTTCTTACCCGCGCAAGCTCGCCTTCACATACCTCTCAGATCTCTCGCAAGAGTTCACCACCATCTACCAGCCGCAGCAGTATCTCTCGCCAACATGCCGGCCGTATGCGTTCGTCGAGTTTGACACCTTTATCCAGCGCACGAAGAAGACATACCAGGACTCGCGAGCGACACAGAACCTGGACAAGCTCAACGATGAGCTCAAAGACGTGACTAAGGTCATGACGAAGAACATCGAGGACCTGCTGTATAGGGGAGACAGCCTGGAGCGCATGGGCGATATCTCAAGCAGGCTGAGAGAAGATAGCAGGAAGTACAAAAAGGCAGCAGTGCGCATCAATTGGGAATTGCTTTTGAAGCAGGTACGTTATTGGCCTAGCCTGAGCCATGATGTCGAGGAACTGACACGACACAGTACGGCCCCATTGGAGGACTAGCCTTTATCGTCATCGTCTTCATCTGGTGGAGATTCTTATAGATGCTGCCATGTGGGCAGAGCCCCGCTTGGAACTGCAACACTACCCATGCAGCCAGCGGCGCAAGATGTTTTGACGATAATTAGAGCTTCGTTTGGACGAACAATATACCCAGATCCGTTTTTCGCAGTATGCGCATCAAAGACGAGAACAATCGAATGGAACAGCATCCACTGTGTGTTGAGTATAGGAATCTCTCAACACGCTGCAGTTCTTGATTAGTCGCTTTTTGCAGTTTCAACACGAACTAATGTTGATCTGAATAAGCTACTGATAAACTAGGTTAATGGTGGAGAGCCAAGTAAGCGCGATTGCTGACCATGTGCACAAATATCTTGGCACACGACCAATAACGGCAATATACTCGAGATTTGGCAAGCATCATGCTCTAGCAAGCTGATGGTCAGCGTTGTCGTTTACGAATCGCGCCGGTAGCCACCTGGCTTATACAGTCCGTTACCACGTATAAATTCAGCCTTAAATCATTCGTTCTCAACCAACTTTGCGCCCAGATTCCAAGATGGCCACTTCGAAACCCCACATCGTCCTCCTAGCAGGTGCCTGGCATTCGCCACCCTTCTTTGCGAAGATCACCGCACTTCTCCAGGACCGTCTGTACGTGGTGCACTCTCGACAGCTTCCATCGGTTGGCGTACCGCCTTCATGGGCGCCAACTGAGGATCTCGTTCAAGACATCGTTACTGCACGTTCCCTTGTCGACTACGCCATCGGTGATGGCAACGATGTGATTGTCGTCTGCCATAGTTGGGGTGGAACAGTTGCTGGTAGCGCTCTTGTTGGTTACGGCAAGGAGGAACGCGCAAAGAAGGGCTTGAAAGGCGGAGTGCTGAAGGTCGGATACATGTGTGCATTTATGATCGATGAGGGAACTAGTTTACATGAGATGGCTGGTGGAAAGTACCCACCATGGTATGATATGCATGTAAGGCTCATCCCAAAGCTCGCTTGGGCGATGCTGACACTCGGAAGGAAACCTACCTTAAGGTCAAGGACCCGCAGGTGATGTACGCTGGTCTCCCGGAGGACGAGCAGGCATACTGGTTCTCACAGTTGCAGGCCCACAGCCTTGCTTCCTTGAAGGCGCCGATCTTGGGTGCAAGCTGGAAAATGATCCCAAGTAGCTACCTGATCTGCGAACAAGACCTTGTAATTCCGGTGCAACTCCAAGAGATGATGGTTAACGGAGCGAAAGAGATTGGCGCAAAAGTCGAAGTCAGCAGATTGGACACTGGACACTCGCCGTATCTGACTATGCCCAAAGAGACTGTCGATTGGATCCGGGGAGTTGCTGGTGAGGAATTGTGAGGTTCAGGAAGCTCACCGTGCAGCATCGGGAATAAGTAGCATGTTTGAGAATAAGTAGCACGTTTGAAACATACCAAGAGTAAATCTAAGAAAGCTTCAAAGATATTACCAAAAGTTGAAATCAAGGCGCCGGGCGGTTGCCAAAAGCTGTTTGTCCTCCTTCCCATCTCCGATGTCGCGGCACTTGTTATATTGTAGCAAGCTGGCAGGTTACCTTGACCTTGCAAAATATGCAAGAGGTAGTCGCGTCCTGTCGTCCCTTGCGACAAGCCATTCAGGGCTCAGTGACATCGCGCTCATTGTCCAATGAGCAAATGCAATGGCAGACCCCTCATCTCCGTCACGCGGATTTGTTCCGAGCAGCATCGGCTCTCCACACGGGGTTCCCACCACACCCCACGTACAGTGGTTGGTACTACGATAATCGGCACTGAGCCCAGGACATCTGATCAAAGTGAGTGAACACTTTTGTCGCCTTCTAGCTGACTACTCCGTTCGCGAACTGAACCATCTGTGGCAGTCGATTGTTTTGATCATTCCGTGGAGACCCCCGCCAAACTATGTCGAACTTAAAACCGCCAGTCAAGGTAGCAGACTGGAAACCACTGGCTCTTTCCAAACGCGTTTCAGTATTCAATAAGATACCAAAGGACTGGCTCCTTCCTATCGAACAAGCCTCACAATACACCGAAACGAGCGCTATCTCGGTCCTCGAAGTACCCAGAACAAGTGGAATTCTGACACAGAAAGAGCTAGATATTACCGAGAGCCACGATGCTACTGACCTTGTTTCCATGATGATGAGCGGTCAAGTAAGCAGCGTGGAGGTTGTTACGGCATTTTGCAAACGTGCAGCTATTGCACATCAAGCCACCAACTGTTTGACCGAAATCCTATTCGATGAGGCGCTCACCAGAGCACAAGAGTGCGATGCCTACCTGAAATCCCACGGCCGCCCGATGGGGCCTCTTCACGGCCTGCCTATCAGTTTGAAGGACAGCTTCAATATCAAAGGTGTGCAGAGTGCGATCGGCTACGTTGCTTTCCTCGCCAATCCGCCCGCGAGCACCAATTCTGCGGTAGTACAGATTTTGTTTGATGCTGGTGCAGTGTTCTACGTCAAGACGAGCATCCCGCAGACCATGATGACAGCTGACAGCCACAACAACATTGTTGGTCGCACGCTAAATCCACACAAGCTCACTCAAACTGCAGGAGGCAGCACCGGTGGTGAGGCGGCCTTGATCGCGATGAAGGGTAGCGTGCTGGGACTTGCAACGGACATCGCAGGGAGCAACAGAATCCCTGCACTTTGCTGCGGAATCACGAGTATCAAGCCCAGCGCAAGCCGCGTGCCATTCGCAGGCGGAGTGCCACCAGGTAGACTAGGAAGTCCGGGTCAAATACTGCCTGTTATCGGACCCTGCGGTCGATCAATCCGCGACTACGAGCTCTTCCTTCGAACAGTCATATCTTCGCAACCATGGCGCCTAGATCCCATGGCTCTCAACATTCCCTGGCGAACACCAGATCAAAGTCTCAGGGATAAAAAGTTACGCTTTGGCTTGATTCGCAGCACACCATCCCGACCTCTTCATCCGCCAATCGCCCGCGCACTACACTCGGCCGCAACTAGCTTGAAGGCCGCTGGCCATTCCATTGTTCTCCTTGACGACAAAGCTAGTGATATGTACGCCGACGTCGAACTAGCTTGGAAATACTTCATGCTCGACCCTTCTGGTACGGCCCTCAAGCACCTCCAAGCATCAGGAGAGCCACCCATTCCCTCTCTATCCATCTCTGGATGGCCCGAGCTCGAAGACTGGAATCCATCTCTCGATGCGCTGTGGGGCATGAATGTGCAGCGAGCAGGTGTGCTGAGGAAATATCAGTCCGTGATGGTCGGCGAAGATCTGGATGCACTCCTGATGCCCGGATACCAAGCCGTCGCGCCCAAACATGATAGCTATGGATTACCGATTTATACGGCGTTGGTCAATCTACTGGATTACCCTGCGGGAATACTTACGCATGGTCGGGCGGAAAGGGAGGCTGATAAGCAGTTCTTGAAGGAGGATGTGGTGTATGATCCCCCTTGTAAGTACCATAAAACTTTGTAGTACCATCTATCACTCTAAGATGGTAGTTTTTGACATGAGCTGACTCAATGCAGATGATCCTGAGGCGTCAGAGGGAATGCCAGCGCACGTACAGATCGTAGGAAAGCCACTCATGGATGAGGAGTTGTTGGAGATCATGAAGATCGTTGAGGGGATTTTGAAGGGTGTGTAAAGCATGAGTTATGAGAAACCTCATATTGCCTGGAGCGGAGAGCTATATATTGCGTTCCGAATCATGGTTAGGTACCCTTCGGCCCTGGTCGGCCGTACGTCATCGCGTCGCACTTTCCGTGCGCATAATTCTGTCCCGCTATCGCTGCACCTTGGACACAAGAAGAGCTTGGAGTCACTTCTTTGATAGCATAGCTTTTATGAGGCGACCAGATCAATCATTCAACATCGGAACTTTGCCTGATATGGCTCTTGGCCTACTTCACAGACAAAAGCTGATCCATACACACCATGTACTTTTGCACCCTCCGGAACATTGCTGAAATGATCTTTCAAAGGGAAGCTTCTGACTTTAGCATCTCATGACTTCCAATATTTCTTTCAAGGACCGTGAGCGCTCTCATCGGGACTTGCATACATCAGCTCAAGCCCATGCTAGGCCATAAAATTTGCGTGGTTGAGAATGTTTGCCCATGCATTGCAGGTGGCCACACATTGGGGATTACCGCATTTATGCTTGCTGCTGTCATCAGTTTGCAACCTTCTGGAATGCAAGAGAGTGCAAATGAGTAATCCGCGAAGCAGCTTGGTCCTGGCTTTCACGCTTGCAACGACTCGGATCTGGCGGATGGCATTGTGATCATACTGCAGAACAGCTGAGGCGCGGTGAGAGTGAAGACGTGCCACCTAGAGCGATTGACATGATAATATTCCCATGAGCAGAGACCTCGCAGGATGTGAGCTTGAAATACTGTATGGATGTATCCACTTGATTCCTTTATAGAAGTCCCCTGTCATCTTCTCTAAGCCCGAAACAGGTAATCCAGGGACTGCAAGTGGTGGTTTACCATAGGGGAATGATGGGATAAGTGCGGAAGCACTAATCACGTGTGCTGAGGAGTACGGGGATTTTTTGACCAAGACGGCAGCGCTTCACCTTTACCGAACAATCAACCCCAACTTCATTTCTCCACTACAATTGCACGCTCATTCTGCGACTCGATTTGCGCGGTCGCTAATACCGGCGTGGACAATTGTTTCTGCGAGGATTGCCAGCGCATCCTCCTTTCGTGTGGCCTGAACGTCGCACCCAGCACCACGACTTGCCGCGCCACCGGGCATTTCGCGTTCAGTCAACCATCACAAAGCCACAGCGACTACGTCAAGTCAACATCAACATTTGACAGCTCTCTCTGACCAGCGGAAGTCAAGCTCACATTACCTTTCCCTTACTTTACTTGCCACAGAAAAGTCTGCCACCGCTGCTGCTGGCTTTTCTCCGACCCCACATCAAGTGCGCAGACCAGACCACAGCCAAGCTTACCACAGCGTCGCATCACAATGTCGACCAACTTCCTAAATGGAAGTGCTACAGCTAGCAGCGATCCAAACGCCATGAAGCTTCCCGAGGATGTCGACGGTTTCATCGACCTGGAGATCCTTACCGACATCCACAAGTGTCTTAGCGAAAGCAAGTTCGAAGATGACCGCACTTTGAGCATGTGGGTAAAAGCAAACTACTTGCAAGAACCTATCAATCTTTCAGAGGAAAAGACCCGCCCAATCCGCAACTCCGAAGGATTTGTCAATCTCGACAAGGCCTATCGACGCGCGCGAACGCTGACAGGGAAGGCGCAAGATAAGTGGCCTTTCCTTAACAAGGACTGGAGAAAGCTGTCGTCTACTATCATTAAGAACGCTATTCTTGGAGACGCTGCCATGGGCGTCGCTCGAAGGGAATTCAGCGGTGCAGTCCGCGACACTCCGATGAGCAATGGTCTTGATGGTCACCACGGTAAGCTCGTCAACCTATCTGAGCGTAGGATAGTAGCTAAAATTATGCAGAATACAACTTGAAGACGCCACGGTCGCAGGCATCCTTGAACGCAACTAACCTCAGCCGATACCTGGCGCAAGAGACGAAGTCGCCACTGCCACCCGACCGATCCTTCCGCCAGCAAGGAGCCGAGCGAAATGGGCACCGTCAAGGTCTGTTATTTCAAGACTTCTCTCTGTCCCCCAGTAGGTCTGCAAGTATTGGGCTTATCGCATCGATGTCGTATTTCTTATCGACGACTTTTTTTTGGCATCGTGATTTTTTGCTCGCCGGCTGACCAAATAATGATAGATCACTCACCCGTCTCAAAGGCTAACAGCATGGTAGGTACTCCCAGCCTAGATGGTACCACCAATGGTACCCCGCAAGATGCAGGGTCTGGAAAAGTGCGAGGTCCAGATGGTCGCTATGTAAACAAGGACAATCCTACGCCACCTGCAGCGAAGAGGCCAAACATCAAATACGTCAAGAAGTGTAAGTTTGCTTCTTATATTAATACTATCATATCATAAATAGCAGTCCAATTCGCTGACACCATATAGCAAGGACCAGGGCTGCTATAGAAGGCGAGAGTGACGAAATTCCAGACTCAAGCGATGAGGAAGTCGAGGAAGCCAAGGAAGTCTCTCGTAAGTAGCATTTTCTTTTTTGACTTCAGACCTGCCATACTGACCAGGTAAGACTTGGATCGCATCGCACCGGAGAGCGGACGTGAAGCTTCCCAAGACATCAGCGAGCCAGTAGTGAATGCCCCGAGCGCAGCAGCAGCAACAACAGGTGGTATGTATTTGATATCTACACCATTATCGAGCTAGTTTTTAACGGTCTGTATACATCGCAACTTAGAACTTGCTGATACTGGCATATAGATTTTCAAGTATCAGCCATCCTGGCCGCTGAGGCGGAAGCTGTGCCTTCGAATCTCGATCGATTGCCTACAGGTTTCTATGCTCACAAGAAACGCAAGAGCGAGTCTGGTATTCAGCGCGGCGGAATAAAGCGCGGCCGTGGCTCACGCGGAGGAATCCTTGGCCGACCTCGCAAGTCTGGGGCCCTTTCAGACCGCGCAAAGCTAGAGTCAGAAGAGGTTGAGAATTTGGAAGTCGAGCAGTCGACATCACAGTCAACACCATTATCAGACTCTCCAGCAAGCGTTCCTGCTCGCCGAAGCTCACGGAAGTCTGCGGCTCTAGCTCGCGAAACGTCAACGCCGTGGGATCCCGCAGGCGATGTCCTCTTCGGTGGTGCTTTGCAGACACAGCCATCTCGTCACGAGCTTGATGCCCCGACAAATGGTATTGCCAGGACCTTCGACTCCCCCGAGACCGTCACTCCGTCCAGTGCCAACCAGAAGCCCAGGTCTACAGCCCAGACTGTAAATGGTGGTTCCTCTTCAACGCTAGCAAAGTCATTGTCTACTTTGGCGAGACCTGGCAACGCAACCTCATCCAACAAGCGCGTATCGTTCTCTCCGGAAACACGTGATCAGCCTGGAAACATCATGTTCTTCGCACGTGTGACTACCGCCGCTGGCGATCAGGAAGTGCGCTTGTTGGAAGAAGATCTTACACATGGAGTCGATCTGGTCAAAAAGTATGCCCAGTGGCTACATGACGGCAAAGCTTCTGTCGACTTCGATACGTTCAAGCAGATCTTTAAGCTCTCGAGAGACAGCTAAACTGAAGCACTTTCCGACCCTGTGTTATTGTACAGAGACTGCGATTGATTCGCTTGTGATTGCGGAGGTAGTAAGGGGTCCGGCGTTACTAGAGGAATTTCTCACGAAAGCTTCCATACGGGAGACGTGCCAGGCAGGTACCATGTGAGCGAAACATAGTCCATGTATCTAGTCAGTGGCATAATCACCTGGTCTTTGCAAACGTGCAAGACTATGAAAGCTGGTCGAGGAGAAAGCTGAGTAAATCGAGCGTTATTCAAATGAACCAGTGCAAAGGGCCCATATGGTATGAGATATCACTGCGTTAATTGGCAGTACGTTTTGATGCATCGTTGCGTATTGGAAGTCCCAAGAACCATCCGACGCTGTTGTTGATAGCTGACTCGAGGAATCACCGCATTTAAAACATGAAAGGAAGTCTATTAGAGTGATAGACGGCAGAAAGCTTGTCCTCATCACAGCGAGGAACTCCGGAAGCCTCGCATTCTTGGTGTCTTGAGTAATCTACTTGCTTTTTTTGGTGCTACTTGCTGTGCGAATGTGGCACAGTTAAGCACAACCATGCCAAATGCTCCGCTTGTAATGCAAGGAGAACCCGTTTCAAGAAAGGCTGGCTCAGGCTGGCTCAAGCGTGAATCCAGTGCTCAACTTTGATATATATCTGGGTTTTCGCTTTTGATGTCTGAGTCGCAACCGTCACGTCTGCTGCCTCAAACACACCTATGATAGGTTAGGAAGGCACCTACAAATAATGGCAACCTATCTTCCGCGGCAACCGGAATAGGAACTCACCTCATCCTCGCCCCCTCGTTACAGACCGTCACCAAATCCACGTCATTCTCTCTACCGCTCAACAAATTTCATTGTTCGATCTTTTTTCGGCTCCACGCTGTGGCTGCAGTTGGCGCAAGGCTCGCGAAGCGTCCGCTGCTAGGGCCAGCCCACGCATATCGAGGGTTTTGCCCAGCAACCCGGGATGAGGATTCCAGCTCGAGGTAGCTATGACTTTGGCTGCAAACATCATAGCGCCATACCTTTGAGTCCAGCCTCCCCGCGGTAGCTCGACCGTAACTGAATGCAGCGCAAAGCCTGTGCTTGAAAGCCAGCCCGGAGATGAACCACGACATGCTTTCACGGTTGGGTACGAGGCCATGATGTCCCTGGCATCTATACGAGAAGAGGCGCACCTAAGCGACGCAAGGCGTTAATGACACGTTCATGCTGCATGAATCTGTGCGACTTTCGAAGAACGAGAGCAATTTCTTGCTCGCACGTAGACATCACAGGAATGGCACGTCATGCGGCAGTAATAACGTCTTGACGCCAACGGGACAGCACAAAGAGGCGGAACAGCGTTCATTTCGATAGCGTCGAGCTGCTCAAAGGCGGCTGGAAGGGGACGGAAAAGGAGGGGACCGCGGTCGAACTTGCGAATCAGCGCTAGCGGGGCTGCGTGCCGCAGCGCACCGCAGCCCGTTGGGGTCAGGGCATGCTCAGTGGGCCGCATAGCAACGACACGCTCACCCGCTAGAGTCCCATTGACTGCATGATCACGAAGCTATATCGATGGTTTTGGCGGCGGCCATGCCTTGCGAAGGTCCAGACGGGCGCCATGTGAGTGGCGTGCCCTTGCCAGCATCAGACAATTAATCAAGTAGCTTTCGCCCCGGTAATCGACTTCACGTTTACTTCGCTAAGATGGTGATTGCATCGGCCCGTTGATCAGCCTGTTACTTTATAGGAGAGCGCGTCTAGATTAAGTTGTGCACCCACAGCCCCGGGTCACATCTCATCTGTACCTCACCACGGTATTCCTTGATTCCGTGTTTGCGTTTGCTGCGATCTGCGTCTGCTATTACACGCGCGTCAAGAGCTAGCTAGAGCGACAAAATGAGGTTGTCGGGGAGTGCGATTGCGTTGCTCGCAGCGTCCGTAGCTGCGGAGCCAGTACCACGCGCAGCAAAGGCACCCACTGTAGATCTCGGCTACGCAGTGTACGAGGGTAGTCTCGATGCCAACAACGGCATCAATGCTTTCAAAGGGTATGTTTTGGTGTATGTGGAAATAATTGAATGGATCTGACGGCATCAACAGCATTCGTTACGCTGCACCTCCCCTGGGCAAGCTGAGGTTCGGGGGTCCCCAAGCACCATCAACAAATAGGACTTCGACAATCGCAGCTACCAGTAACCCTCCATCTTGCCCACAGACTGGTGCTTCTTCAGAAACTCCTGCTGCATATGGCTTCACCTCGGCTCTTGGCAACGAGGATTGCTTGTTCCTGAACGTGTACGCGCCAGCCAATGCTAAAAACCTTCCCGTGTTCTTCTGGATTCGTATGTGATCCCATCACACGATGTTTGGTGTCGAGCTAACTTTTATTAGATGGAGGTGGTTATGGCTTGTTCAGCGCAACAGGACTCGATCCTACTGAGTTCATGAAGCAGAACGACAACGGCTTCATTAGCGTCATCATCCAATACCGTCTCGGCGCTTTTGGCTTCCTTTCGTCTGAGGACGTAAAGAAGGGCGGAGTGCTCAATACTGGCTTGCTCGACATGAATTTTGCTTTGCAATGGGTCCAAAAGTACGCAAGCAAGTTCGGCGGCGACCCAAGCCGGGTGACTATCGCTGGTGAGAGTGCCGGTGCTGCTGCTGTGCTGTATCAGAGTATGGCTTATGGCGGAAAGCAGAAAAATAATCTGTTCCAAAACGTGGGTGCTGGAAAGCCTACCTTTACTTCGTCTGCTGACAGCCTCACAGGTCATCACTGCCAGCCCATGGATTCCCTTCCAGTACAAGTACAATGATGACCAGCCAAAGAATGCTTACAACGACTTCGTTACTGCAGCGGGATGCTCAGGATCTAAGGATAAGCTTCAATGTCTCCGCAATGCCGACACTGTTGTTGTCCAAAACGCTAGCGCCAAGGTGTCCGAAGCTGGGCCTTTTGGCACCTTCGCTTTTCTGCCTGTGACCGACGGGTCGTTCGTCAAGCAACAACCGAGCCAGCAGCTCGCTGCCAAGTCTGTGAAGGGTCTCCGCATACTTTCCGGTAACATGGCAAACGAGGGTGTTCCTCTAAGCCCACCTACCACCCGCACGCTACAGGACTTCAGAGATTACATCGCCATAACCTTCCCTCACTTCACCCAGTCCGAGAAGACAGCCATTGAAAAGCAATATTCTTACGCCGGTGATAACCAAGATGTGGATTCAGCCGATCCTCTTTTCGCCACTACTGGTACCTCGGTGCCCACAGCCGTCAACCAATCCACCTTCGGCACTGGGCAGCAGCAGCGCGTCTTCAACGTCTTCGCCGAATACGCTTTCGTGTGCAATAGCTACTGGGCTGCCTCCGCATTTCCTGTGGCCTGGAAGTACCAGTTCAGCGTGCCACCCTCGTACCACGGCTATGATTTACAGGCGCTCTGGTCAGGCACACCCACGCCCGGAGCAAGCTTCAAGCGCGCATTCCGCAAGATCTGGGGCAACTTCATTACGCAGAACACGCCTGTCGTTTCCATTGACGATGCGAAGGGCGGCGTGGCAAATAGCTCAGTGCCTGCTGCGAGCGGGTATGGCAACAACATCAACTGGCCGACTTGGGACGAGAAGAACCCCGTGTTGCTGAACCTGAACGCTACTGGGGGACAAGCGACGTTCATTCAGGCTACCACGGATCTTTTCTACAATGTTTACAGTGATCCAGGTGTCAGCAACCAGATCAACCTTGCGAACGCGAGAGATTGGGAAGGTGGACGGGGGAAGAGGTGTGACTTCTGGAAAAGCGTTGCGAATGATGTGCCGTACTGAGCACACGAGGTTTTGCAGAACGAGCTCAATCGTTGACTGACTTGTCGTGTATCAAGCCCTATAGTATGCAATATATCCAAGAGACGCAAGTGTTCTTCGAGGCCATTGTAAATATCCTGTCCACTAAGGTTCGTCAAGCGTCAAGCGTGCAACAGCCTCCGCTTGTCGGCTCCGTTGCGCGCTTGGCACAAACTGGCCATTTGCGAGATTCGACCCGACTCCTTCTACACGTCAATCTATGATCGTCAAAGGCCGAGAGTCGAGATCATACCCATGTCCCCTTGCTGTAAGATAGGCGTCGTAGTTTCGGAGCTGGACAGCTACTTAGAGGTGCACGTTCTCACATATTCAGCTGCGCATTTTAATAACACGATTTGCTTCTTGAACAAAAGCGCACGGTCGAGAGTACACATGCTGGGCGCGTCTTGCAGCGCAAAAGCACCTACGGGAGGTGCGGAGAGCTTGGGCGAAGAGACCATGTTGACAGAACCAGGTTGCAAATAAGTCTCTTTGGGAATTCAGATGTCCAAGAATTTATGAGAGATAGAAAGGCCTGGAAGCCTTAGCTCTGGATATCGTAGCACTTGTGTACCGGTCACGCCTTTTCCTTTCCATTCCCTGTACTGTGTACCAGTGTTAATCCGCTAGAGCGCTTAAGTCACAGCGCCTTGTGCAGAGCCGAGTTTATCCCAATTCCCAAGAAGTTACAGTGTGCGCCGGTGTCATGTCGTCGTCAATGTGCGCAGCGCACTCCTACGCATCTCTACGTCGCACGTTCCATGTGGCTTTCTTCATGCCTGGCGGCAGCGGCTCTGAAGGGCCATCATCTTCTTCCACTTCGATAGTTGTCCAAATCTTCGGATCTGGCGGCGCAATATGCTCCATGCTCTCTAGTTCATCCCATTCTGCTCGCGACGCACCCATGTTGTTTGTGCTTGTCTGCAATCCGCTTCCATTCTGTGTCCGGTCATGGCTCGTTAGCCCGAGGGCGAGGGCGAGACGGTGGCGGCGAGAGCTTGACCCGATAGTAGGGGTGCCCCCGGGGGATGCGGTTTTCGAGCCCGAGTTGTAGTGAGGTAGACTTTCCGCTCTACGCTTCCTCACCATGTGCCAGATGATCGGCAGATTGGTACAAAGAATGCCACCAAGCGGCTCGAAGACGGAGTATGCGCCGAGCGGCACGTAGTACCATGTAAAGTTGGGACTACCGTGGCCGAGCACGACAGTGAGACGGATGAAAGAAACGACACAGGTCCTGCATAGTCATCTCATCAGTTTGCTCCAAGCCGTACGAGAGTATGAGACCTACGCAAGTCCAATGCAGAAGATTAAGCTCAGCAGCAGCTTCTTCTTCGTCTGTAGTTGCAAATGCCAGATCATGGGCACTGGCATGAGGAAGATCCAAATGTCGGTGATCAAGTTGGAGATGTTCGTGAAGTAGGTGAACGTCACGATAGTCAGACAGGTGCCCTCCACATCGCGATCCCAATACGCTTGCAGCGGCCGGCAGACAAGAAAGAGTGTAATGGTAATCCCGATTCCCCATGCGGTGATGAAGGCTGCGGTTGCCATGACGACTTTGCGAAAGATGGGGTGGACGAACACTCTCCAGTAGAAGGCCAGGATGCCCAGCTTCACGAATACCAGGGCAAGATCGTAGAAGTGACTAAAGACGAAATCGCCTTTGCGGACCATCATCTGGTCGTACTCGGAGACATAGATGACATGCCTACCCATTCCATGAGGAGGGCCTACGAGCGTCAGCTAACAAAGCAATTTGGTCTTGCACATCAGAGACATACCATAGCCCAGTCCGCTTGCGCATTGTCCAATTAGACATATCTATTGCGCGTTGTCAGATAAGTGATATGCGAGGCTTGGTATCGTGCAGCATACTGTAGCAATGGTAATAAGGTAATCGTCTAGGTGTATTCCGTTCTTGCCGAACCGTTTTGCGTACAATCGTAGTACAGTGCTGATGATTGATGCAACAATTGGGACGCTGTAAACCCAATGAATCTCGGCTACCCTAGAGTCGTTCTCATGCATAGTTGCTAACTCCACCGGGGTAAACGGAGAGGCCATGTCGCATGCTTCCTGGAGGCTTTGGTGTTCGGTGAAGGATGCTGTAGGTATGTGGCGTGGTTGCAGGGCTGGCTAGGCGGGAGTGCCTTCACATTGTCTTCCACAGGTCAGCGGCTGCTTGAGTGAGAACACGGCCCAAGCCGCGATTCGACAGCTACTGCGCTGGTGGGCTGAGCAGGAACGGGCAAGGTTAAACCATTGTTGCGCGCCGCGGTTGACAAATGAACTAAACAGCGAGGGGTGCCGCGGAAGGATATTCCGAGTCCTCTGAGTGGAAGGGCAACAGTGTCGTGCCAGACCTGAAGCAGGGCCGTTCTTTATTGCATATGCAATAAGAGTTTGGTCCCGGACTGTCACTGTAGTCCTAGCCGTAGGGTTGGGCGAGAATCTTTCGTACCACGGCCCCGGACGAGCTGACACGTCTGGTTCCGCATGTCGATCGCCGCTGTGTCCGAAAGAGACGAGCGGTGCAGCGGTGTCACCCAGCGCAAGTGCGGAGGCGGGTCGAGACTGAACACGGGCGGGAGATTTGAGCTAGGGGGAAGCGAAGGGCAGGAGCATTAGTCGGGCGCTAGCGCCAGCACCGTGTCACCCTGCGGGCGCGATAAGCTGGTGACTTGCAGTCCAACAAAGGGTAAACGACGGACACAGCATCGCCATATGTCGAGCGATGTAGAGATGGCCTTGCTGTTTAGTGCAAATCCGTGAAATGCGCGGCTGAGGCGTCAACACGACCTGCAAGTCATCCGTATGGTGCAGCGGCTCGGATCGCGACACAGCGTAGCGGCTGTGAAGACGAGTCGACAAGTGGTTGCATCCTGGATGTGATCAAGCGAACGTCGCGAGCGGTTTGGACGAGATTCAGCAGGAGAGGAAGGCACCGCTGGAAACACTGCCTTGATATGAAGAGCAGGAACGGCTATACCATGCAGAACTTCACATACTTCAAGGTTTCGTTCGCAGTTGTTCATCGCACGATCTTATAATTTGATGTCTATCTCGTCTTTAGAATGCTAGAAGAAACGATGCAATATCAAACACCGTCATTGAACTCATAGTCCTTATCCCATCGCTACAAGTGTCAGACTTCAGTCACTAGTGTTACAGTAGAAGATTCTCCTTACCTTGTCCCAAGGCTTGCTAGCATCCACAAATCGCAGATCTGTGCCGACTCTGATCACATTATTTGGATCATAGTTCATCGTCGAAGCGTGGATCTGTGCAACTGTCAGTTGCGTGTAAGACAACGTTGTAGAAATGTCTTACAGCGAAAGGGTTGTGCAGCACAACGTCTCCTGCTTCGTAAGATGTCACCAACCATCTCCTGTCGAAGGTCTCCGAATATTCTCGTGCGCCGTCCGCCAGCAGACCGGTCGAGAGCATGTTCTGGTTGAAGGCGAATTTTGCTTCTTCGTCGGTGAGGCCACTAGCCTTGGCCTTTGCTGTGAAACCTGCTTCGACGTCTCGCCCGAGTGTATGTCCTGCTTCCTGTCAGAGCAACAAATTGTCAGCAAGAGATAAGGCTTACCATTCTCCAGATAGATCAGACCACCTCCGGTAAGGCTGACATCGCCCATTGGCACCCAAGCAGTAACAGCGGTGGGCTCGCCGTATCGGAGAAAGATCTGATCGTAGTGCACACCAATAGCCTTATTGCCTGGGGTGTTGTTACGAAGCAGACTTCGGCGGACGGCCAATGTGTTTTCGTCGCCCCATCCTGTCATGCGAGCAACGAAGTCCTTGAGAACTGGATGTTTGCAAAACTGGTTCTTGTACCAATCGGCATAGTGTGCCTGCAAAGCGAGGCTGATGAACGGCTCAGCTGTCTCCTCACCAGGTCTGCCATTACCACCAGTTGCGCCAGCCCCAATGCCCGGGAAATCGGCTGGGTTGTTGTCTGCATCGAAGATGCCCTCAACAGGTCGGGTCCCGGGCTTGAGGACCCCACTTGGAGCCAACATGCTGAAGTACTCTTCGCGAGCCTTAAGCACATCTTTCTTCGGTAGCAAGCCCTTCACGAAGACATACCCATCCTCGTTGTACCTGCGGCGTAGCTCTTCCAGTGGTGTGTCTGGTGAGGACTGTCGAAGAGCACCGACTTGTTCTGGTTTGAGCAACCCATCGTTGACGTACAGCTTTTGACCCTCAAAGCTGGGCACATCTCGCTCCGGTGATAGCGCGTGAGGCATGACGTGTGTGATTGAGCGTGTGAGAGGGGAAACGGAAGAAGGGTATAGAGCGTTTCTTAATCACAGCAAAAGTCCATTTACGCCCTTCTTGTATAAGCGACGTTGCCGTGGGCTCCACAACGGTAACAATGCCGATGGAGATGTTTCCTACGTTCGCGAAGACGATTCCCATGTTTGACGGTCAGGGTGTGGAGAAGCGGGGTAAAGAGCTATGTTAAGGAGCTTTTGATCAGGTGGGTGGAGGTTACTTAACATCGATCTTGACTAAAGCGCGCTTTCCGATTGGGCAAGCACATGCACTTTCAGCGAAATTTAACCCAATGTGGAGACCAGGGTCCAGTTTTGCTGGGATTCTCCAAACCTCCGTAGGCGAACCACACAGTTGCAAAACCTGGCGCTCAACCTCGCTGACGGGTAATTTGCTCCGACATCATCCATTCGCCGCCAAATGACCCATCGGGACGGCAATACAAATGCCATGGTATGATCCAGCGTAACGGAAAGAGCAGGCTTTGTGTCTGACCTATCCAGCAATCGTTGTCGCACGCGTCACTACCGGTGTAAGAACCGAGTCGTAAAAACTTGGAGCATCAGCTGAGTATACTGCCACAGGTGATGGTGCACAACCGAAATGCGGGCGATGCGAGCATGCCAAAAAGCAATGCATCTACGAGACTGGGCGAAGATTCAGGCGATCATCCATCCAGGAGACCTTCAGCCATAGCCAACCCTGGGTCTCTATGCCTCCCAGAAGTGCGGAGACCGAGCTCCAGAAGACATTGCGACTTTCTGACATGTTGAATAGTTCAATTTCTGGATGAGTCGAACGAAATTCGATCGCAATATTCAGATGAAGCTTATCATCCATTTCAAAGCCCCCATGCCGTGCAAGGCTTCTCACCGCAAGCTCACTCTTCTATAAGCGGTGGAAACAATACAAGTACTCCACCCACGTCTGTCATCACACCTACAGAAGGGTTAACAGTCTTGTCGCTTCTCAACGCAGAATCCCCGGCCCATTCGCACACTCCCGGACTGTCTCCGCCCTTTGATCACCACGTGCAATCTGTTACATCGCAGCCACATGAACAACCGACTTTCGTCTATCAGCAAGCTCCAGGTGAGCCGATTCTCTGGCCACTCGAACACGAGCAAGAAGCTATGTTGTTAGAGCACTACATCGATAACGTAGCGCTGTTCGTGAGTTTGTACACAGCAGCGTGTGATTCCACTACTAACATCTGACAGTTCGACATGATTGATAACGAGTGCCACTTTGCTGTGGACGTTGTACAGAGGGCGAAGAAAGACAGTACTCTAATGAATGCTATCTTGGCGTTGTCTGCTCGTCAGCTTAGCCGAACCACGGATTTTGATCCGTACATCGCAGATGCGTACTACCAACGGTGCTTCGATACACTCATTCCAGCACTTAACAACAATAAGATTGCTAAGGAGGACGAGTCCTTACTAGCGGCAACTATCATTCTGCGGTTGATGGAAGAGATGAACATCTCCATCGTAGGCAATGACCCGCAAGGACATCTATTCGGGACACAGGCCATCATACGAGTAGCTGAGCAGTCATACGCTGATTCGACCGGGCCAAGCTTTCGTCAGGCTATCTATTGGGCCGCGTTTAGACAGGAGCTGTGGATATCCCTCATGACTCAGCGTGCTTTTCAAACGCATATCTTTCCGGCCGATCGTTCACTCGAACCTGCCAACGACTCAATTTGGGCGACACGAACCATTGCCCACCTTGGCGATGTGTGCAATTTTGCGTTCGGGGAGGACAGACACAGCATCTCGCGCTACAGCCAGCTTATGGATGAGAACAGAGCCTGGAGAACCAGACGACCTGATAGTTTTGATCCGTTCTTCTACCGCCAGGATGGAGATGGCAGCGGTCGAAACTTCCCAGACATTCGCTTCCACGAGAAGTCGCATACCCTAGGCACCCAGTACAATACACTAGCTCACATGCTGCTAGTCGTACATGATCCCACGATCCCGCAGCTTGGTCCAGCACACAAACAGTCCCGCGCAGTTGTCGACAGGATGGTGCAGGAGGACGTTCGCGCACTTTGCGGTGTCGCGCGATCCAATGGGAAGTTCTTTCCGTGTAAGTTCGTCGCCTGCTATGCCATTGCGCTAGTGGGAGATCGATTTCCTATGCGGGAGGATCAGGAGCGTTTGCGCGATTTGTGGTATGCGTGCGAACGCTCACATGGCTTCCCACCTACGGCCACACTTCAACAACTAGAAGAATCATGGGGTTGGCACAGTCACTGAACTTGAAGCGAACGCTAGGGCGTTTTCTGCCAACACAACACAACAGGGGGGTCCATTGCGCTGGGTAGTTCAGCAGTGTAAGGCATCACACAGCTTGAACGACTCCCTTGTGGCACATACGAATGAAAGCCCGAGCCTTGAAGCGGGCTTAGCGGGTTTCGCTATTTTGCGAATACAGCTGGCTAGAGATCTACTTGGAGGAACCTGAAAGCCGTAGTTTGCGGGTACTTTGGAAGCGGCGAAGCTGTACATTTTGTGCACATTTTCGACCATGCTGCCATCGCAGATCCTCGACTGCGTTCTCAACCGTCCATTCGGAATATCATCCAAGCGCTACTAGCAACATCCACCAGAGCCATGCGTCAGACACACGGACGGTAGAAGAAGGGCGGTGTGTTATCGAGGTACCGAATCTTGTGGTCATAAAATCTATCCTGTTTGTAACGAGAAATGAGAGCGCAGGATAGCGCTACGAGCTGCGCTGGTTCTGCGCTGGCTGACGGGCGTGTTCCTGCAGATATCTGCCAGCATAAACCTTCACAATTCCTCCGACAGCTTGTGAATCAAGCCCACGAGTCGTTCTGCCGATTGTTCTTAGCAAACACTTGAACATCACACTCATCTTGTTGTTCATTCTATGTCTGCCAACGTTTTCGCATGACCCACGACATCTACTAGTTACCTACCGAGACCAGGCTATTGTCTCTTTCTACAGTACGTCACCGCTATTATGTCCACCCAGAAGCACAACCCGACATCACGATTCTTGCGTTTCCTCAAGACCAAGGCCGAGCCTGGTAGCAAAGGCAACACCATCAAGAAGGCTGTACCTGGAGTTTTGACTGGTGAGAGTGTACATGACGCGTCGGGAATACTTCCAACCGAAAAAGACAGTACCTTTTCTCGCGAGTATTGCAATCCGCGTCCTGTCTCCGAGAGCTTTGTAGTGGGCGAGGTGCGGAAAATCTCCTATAATGGTAGTCGACCAGACTTCACCAAAGCTCGAGAACAGTTGACGAAGACTATTGCTGCTGCAAAATCGGAGAGCACAACCGATACGAAGAGCGCTGCCGATTCTTCTGGGAATTCTGAGAAGTCTCCAGCGATCGCAGCCAGGTCAGATACGCCAGCCGCGCTGATAACAGCAACCAGAACAGATGCCTACCCACATTCGGTACCAAGTGAAGTAAATGGCAAACAACTCCCACAGCCGGTCTTTGACTTACTTCTCGGGCAACAAGACTCTGCATCTCCATACTTCACGCGACGCTATTTTAGTACCCCATACTTAGCAGCTGCAGGAGATACGACTGAGCCTCCGGGAGACGTCCTGCACCATCTCTCTCAGCTCGACTCACAAGCGTTTGAATTGTACCAGATTTACACCAATACTGACAGAATTGGATTCAAGTGTTCTGCAGAGGTCAAGTCCAAGTACATGTGGGTGGCGTGTTGGCCGCTGATGAACGCACACATTCTGGGCTGTACCATCGAGGAACCAGCCTTCGCTGACAGAGTGATGGATACTCTTGCAGAAAAGCTTCCACCTGGCCTTGCCCCTGACTTCAAGACTGTAGAGCATCTCTTTGATGGCAGCAGAATAGGTGTACCTGACGTACTTCTGCGTTTCGTCGCCGACCGCTTCGTCACTGCCCAGCAGCAGTCCCATGTCGTCCTGGATACCTCGAAATACCCGGAACCATTCAGAGAGACTGCTCTACAGTCAGCATTATGGCATCTTACCCACAGCCAAGAAGCTGCTGCAGTATCAGCATGCATATACCACACACACCGCGACAAAGAAGCGTGCTATAAGACGAAATTGACTCCGGTCGATACGCTGAAAGAACAGCGGCTTGCTTCCGCACGCGATAAATCTGCCAGAGACGCCAAGTTTGTGATTGCAAATGCCCTGCAGAACGGCATTAAGAGCGTGGATTGGGAGCAGCACAGGGCAATTGCAAGACAGAAGCTGCGTATTGACACCGGTCAAGCGTGGACGGGCTTTCGACCACGAGAGATTGGTGGTCAGGCTGTTTGGGATGAATCGACATCTGAACACATCAATGGCTCTTGTGACAGCGCATATCATACAACTTCAAATGGCCAGATCCCGTCAGCGAACCCGACTAGACATACTTACGATCTGACAAGGACGCCTAACAGCTTACCCGTTTTACAGAACCGCTCTACGAAGGCCCATCTCATCACCAATCCGACTCCACGTGTATCAATAAACGGTCAAGCTCCGTCTTCTGAACTTGCCGACGCACCGACGGTTACGCCCATTCAGACGTCCCACGATTTTTTGTTGGCAGAGCTCGATGGTAATAGCGTTATTGCAACTCGTCCAACAGCACTGCCTGTGAAGTACAGACCCAGTGTTGATCGTATGCGAGCTTCAATGAGTCATGACATGACGAGTTTTGCCGCTACGAACGTTGCAGGTGAACATGAGAACGACATTGACAGCTTGGACGACGTTGTGACAGCGTCAGACCCCAGGATCGGAGAGCTGACAACGGAATACGAGAGGACTGTCGGCTGTCCCGGTGCATACCCCAGATCTGATATTGGCTTATGAGAGAGCATACAAGAAGCCGTCAAGGGTCAGTTGTAAGCTGCCTGATTGTTGCGAAGTGAGATGATCGTTATAGTCTGTACATATCTGTTTGTTTCAGAGCCCGAATGTAGATTAGAAAAATAGTGTTATTTAGAAGATCGCTGTGCCGTTGACGTGCGAGCTGACACCACCAGGGCAGTTGGCTGGCGCACTCGTGAAGAAGAAAAACCACCTGTTCTTCTCCCTGCACGTTTGCGCCAGCTTCTCAAGATCCAGCATCTCGCCTAGAGGCATTCCCCAGAGGGCCAAGACTTCCGCATTGGTTAGCGCTGTGCGGTCTGAGTATGTGTTACATGACTTACTGTACTCATGCAGATGGTAGTCCTCGTGCGTCGGCCACGCCTCAAAAGCCGGCGCGTCACCACCTACTGTAGCGAAGTAGCAATCATGCAACCAATCTAGTATCTTCTGCTCCTGGGAGACACCGGCATAACGCCCGCCGTCCTCGCCGTTCGGCCCGTGCCTTGTCGCAGCCTTCGTCCTATCCTCATCGGACTTGCTGTCGTATGCTTCCTTCCAGCCACTGCGAATGAACAGCATGTCGCCGATCCTGATATCTCCGCCCTGTGCTGCCGGCCGGATGTCAATCCCCTGATCCTTTCCACACTGGTATAGCTCCTCCCATGAGATCGGGTAGTAATCGTACGGATCGTAGTTGATGCCCTTTTTGTGCGCATACCCGCGGTAATCGAGTAGCACACCGCGCCCGGCAACACCATGCTCGGCCAAATGGTGGATGGAACACTTCTGATTTGCAGCCGGGCCGACGATATCAGAGGCCTTCGTGCCGTTGTAGAACGAGCCTGTGGAGATATGCGCGAAGTGGCGGAAGCCGTCCCATTGCGTGCTAGATTGGGTGTTCATGTGATAGAGGTCGTCGTAAGCGATGCCTTCTGCTAAGGTCTTGATCTCGTGTTTAAAGATTTCGCGGCCGAAGGCGGGCTGGTTGGGAACATTCAAGGGCAGGTTCACGGGTACAATCTCGCCGGAGCGGATTTCTTTGGCTGCGGCGGCTACGCGGGTTGGGGTGAGGAGGTTGAGGCGGCCGACCTATTGTTCGTTAGTGCTTGTAGGTTGGAGAGGGTGAAGGTTTCGCACGTAGTCATCTGTGCCCCATGTCCATGCAGCTTCTTTGGGAGCGCCTGGAATATCTGGAAGCTCTTTTCTGGTGGGAAACTTGGTCGAATCTGGATCCCATGGGATCGTAGTAGCTGTCTTGTTCATAGTCAGGAAGTCAGTAATTTGCGTCAAGCGTGTGCTGGCGGTATTCTTGGGTTCTGCCATTGTGAATCAATTTCAATTCAAAGATCGATCTACTGTATAAGCCCGTCGAAGAACTGAGCAAGTCAGTGGATATAAGTGAGTGACCTACCCCGCCGCTGTCTACGTAATTAAGCTCGCCCCGCATTTCTTCGCTGACAGAGGTCTTGTCAACTGCAAACCGCCGAGGCAGGAATGAAGTGTGGGGTCGGAAAGCGCCACGGACAACCTTCGCAGGACGACTCGTAAAGTCCGAGGCGTAGCCAATGAGCACAATGGTTCAATTTCTCTGCGACTTTGAGACTGCATTTTCATTGGTTGCTTTTGATGATCAGACCGCGGTGTCGATGACAGTCGCAGTACACAGTAGGCGCGACCGGCAATTCTACGACACATGACGTAATTCACACTAATTGAAGCTCGGTTCGTCCCTAAGACACTGCCCTTCCGCAGAGCTCCTATCTGTCACGTCTACACCTTAGCATATCCTCGAGTGCGGCGCGTCCTGAGCCACCAAATCACAAAGACGACGAAGTTGATAGACTCCAGGCCTGCGAGACCGACACCGACCTAAAAGGCGAAACGCTGTCGCAGTTGTCAGCTAGGAACCCTCGAGATGCTCGAGCTGCTCACCGTTTCTGTGCAGATCTCTCCAAACCTAACATGTTTGTACCCATAATTTCGACGTGTACATGTCCAAGATCTACGCAATTCAGCTACGCAGGGCTTGCTCGACGGTGGCACACCCACAGCAGATCCCAACTGGTCTCAAACGTGTCCCAGGTACCGTAGTATGCTGTCACGGCTACCCAGAGCGCAAGACATATCGCAGAAATTACCATCGTGCTGATGTTGCCGACTTTCGTCATCTGTCGCACCTGTATATCTGTCAACAGGAATGATTTCGATACTGCGGCTCGTGCGAGACTCACGGCTTTGGTGAATACTGCGAGGACTAATACGATGCTAAACAGCCCAGCGACTATGACAGCTTCCAGAAAGATGTAAGTAGGATACATCTTCAAGCCTTCTTGCTCTGGCCACACTGGAAAGCTTCCACTACCCTCTTGGAATGAGTTCCTGACATGTCTTGTACTACGGTAGCCACGAATAGCATCAATGAGGCTCATACAAATCAAAGCACACATCAATACGGAGACGGTTCGAAGTATTAGACGGATCCAAGACACGACTCGATAATCGCGGAGCTCTGGTGCAGATTGGCGTTTCTCGTTGCGGCGCTCGGCCAGTACGATCTCGGCTGCGTTGTTTTCCATATTGCAGTATGGCTTTAAAGTGCTTCGGGGTATCACTGGTCTCGTAGAACTTGCGAGCGCGCCAGATGACGGCTGTCAGCTCGTTTTATCGTTGCTGTCAGCCGCGCCGCAGTACCTACGCCGTAATCTCACATCCCTTACCATACTCGAAAGCCAAGCGAGGCTGACGGCGGTCAGAAACCATCTCGCGTTGCAATTTGGATTGCTTATGTGAGAGGGTCAGGACTAGGTATGCGCTGAACGGCGGTCCAAATGATCCTTGATGGAGATGGGTTGGGAAATATGCGCATTTTGGTCAGATTGTGAGATGTTCGCGCGCATTCGCGTCCGCCCTTTGCCTGCAAGATTTTCCTGAGTAAACCGATACATTATTTCGCATGTCTTATGTAAATAGGTGTCCTCAAATATAAAGACCATGGCATTGCAACATCTAGGAACACTCGATGTAATGGTCTTGCGTCCGCGCTGCTGTGGGCCGCTAGTCCGTGCGTTCATCGTCGTCACCCTTTCTACGAAGAGCAAAGCTCGTTCTCCCAAGCACAGCTCAATGTATCCTTGAGTCTCCCCGCGGTCTGCCTCGGACGCAAAACAAATTCTTCGGCCACAGTGCATTATCTTGGCTCCTTCAAGTGCCACGCGACCTGTTTCCATCACGACCCCTCGTTGGCGCAGAAACCTCGCGCTGCATGCTTCCACGTCTGCAACGGTCACCGAAAGTCCTCATACAATTTGCGACCCTCATTTCGGTCTCCGTCGTAGTGCTTAAGTTCTGGACATTGCGGGAGGACCCAATGCCACCACCAGATTCATCCTATGAAGTCGCCTCTGCTCTGCTCGCAGAAGAGGGCCTGAGGTTGGTCTCGGTGTCGTTGCCGCAATCTCTGTGGGCCGGATATGGGCAAATATGTCGCCTTACTGCAACCGATAGCTCCTCCAAGACGCGTTCGTTGATCCTCAAGCTGATTACGCCGCCGCCCACAAGATCGGGAGATGAAGGTCACACCAGAAAGATCTTGAGTTACCAGGTTGAGCAGTACTTTTATAGCCAGCTGGCACCTCAACTACCAGCAACTGTACCTGTCGCAAGGTGTCTGGCGAGTATCAATCGGCACCACTTGGATGGAACCTCTACCACTGCTATGATTCTGAACGACCTCAAGGAAGAGTACCCCGTGGCTGGCGAGAAACAAGGTGCACTATCGCTAACTCAAGTCAACGCTGCACTAGATTGGCTCTCTGGCTTCCACGGCTTCTGGTGGCCGCGAGTGAAAAGCTTCGATCGCGCTCAATTAGTGCTGCCGCCTTTGGAGGAGGCCGGCCACGATGGAGACGACGCGACAGAGAAATCTGTCTGGCTGAATGGAGGCTACACCTATCTAGCTACCCGACGCAGCGAATATGAAGGGCTGGCAAACGACACAGATTCAGAATGGATGAAACCTTTGACAACGCCAGTGATAGACAACCGGTATTCGGTTGCAGAGCTGGTCGCGTCATTCCTAGCACCATCGACAACCCCTGGACAGGGTGCCATAGAGGAATTCCAGACATTGATACATGGCGACGTCAAGTCGGAGAATCTCTTTACCAGCAAGTCTGGTGGAAAAGTAGCATTTTACGACTTCCAGTACACTGGTCTGGGTCTTGGTGTCTGTGATCTAGCGAAGCTGTTCACTTGCTCCGTGCCCGTCCGCATGCTCACTGCAGACAGCCATGTTCCAGACTCGCTCGAAATGCAAGAGGGCGAGAAGCTGCTGCTGCAGAGATATTGGTCGGGGTTGCAACGCACAAGTGGCAAAGAGTACGACTGGGAGACATTTGTTAAGCATTGGGAGATTGCGCTCGTTGACTGGTTGAGATTTCAGGCCAGCTGGGGCTTCTGGGGTAATACAGAATGGTTGGAGGCGCGTGTCAGAAGTATCTTGAAAGACAAACAGTGGCAGGGTATGCTTTTGAAGTCTGTAAATACGAAATAGCGGAGAAGCTTTCTCACCTCATAATACAGACCGTGTCCAAGCTTCAATGCCTCACGAGAATCTTTGCGGGAAGCATTGAGTGAGAATGAAGGGTCTGTGGCTTTTGCGGATGACCAGATCGTGTTCAGTCAACTGTAGGCTGTAGCTGCCTCGACGAGGCGCGCCGTGGTCGCGTCATTCGGACCCACTTGAAGCTTTCGTAGCGGAACGCGCGTGGCAGTCGCGAGCCGAGGGCGTTGCTCTTCACACAATCGCAACTCGCACTACCCACCACTCAAATGTCACTGCAAACGAGCCAATTTATGTTGCAAGTATCCCTAGCGTCATTGATTGGAAAGCCCGCACAATGAGTCCGCATGCAATTGCTCATCTTCCAACCGTTCTAAACGATCTTGCTTCGCTAAACGGCAGTACAGCTTCATCAACGCGACTCGGATCATTGAACTTGGCAGTTCTTGTCAACAAGCTTTGCAATCGAGATCGTCATCTGTGAGGTGAATCACGAAGATTACAATTTTGGGGTATGACAAGAAATTTCCAAGCAATCTCTAACACCGATCTGGAAGGTAGGAAGGGTACCTGACATTCATTTCACCCGTACCACGTGAAAAACACGGTTTAACAGACAAGCAACCAGAGACAGCTGCAGATTTGAGTGCATGCAAGCCAATATCGCACGCAATCATGGTGCCATCGTCATAATTCCGCTCGCTTACAGGCGGTCGTGGTAATATATAAAGGGAACAATATCTTGGTAATGCACTCATTGCTCTCTCATCTGTCTCCTTTCTCAACATGAGGGCTTTCATTGTACACTCGCTGCTGGCCTCGCTTGCCGCTGGTCTTGCTGCAGCATCAAGCGGCCCAGTATCCTACACTGGATACCAAGTCCTTCGTGTCAAGACACTCGGTCATCTGGCGGAGGTGCAGAAGAAGCTTGCAACCATCGCTTATCAGCAGTGGGAAGACACCGACACTCATATCGATATCGTCGTTTCCCCTGATCAGTTCGAAAAGCTCGAGTCGCTCGGCCTGAGCTACCGCACATTGCATAAGGACCTTGGAGAGTCAATTGCAAGAGAGGGTCAGCAGAAGGCATACCGAAAGCGCGACATCGATGACCTATCATGGTATGACACGTACTCGCCGTACTCTGAGCATCTCCAGTACATCTCAGATCTGCACGCCGCATTTCCCAACAACAGCAAGCTTGTCTCGTCTGGTAGATCGTACGAGAATCGCACCATCCAGGGCATCCATCTGTACGGTGATGCAGGACCAGGAAAGCCAGCAGTGTTGTACCACGGCAATGTCCATGCTCGAGAGTGGATCACCTCCAAGACTGTCGAGTACTTGACCCTGCAGCTCATCAACGCCCATAAGAACGCTACAAACACCACCGAATCGGTTCTTAATACATACGACTTCCACATATTTCCCATCGTTAACCCTGATGGCTTCGTCTACTCGCAAGAGAAGGACCGCCTCTGGCGCAAGACCCGAACTCCACCTCCACCGGGTCAGAACCAGACATGTTTCGGCACCGACATCAACCGCAACTGGGAGTACGGTTGGGATGCGAACCCGCTCGGGGCTTCAACGAATGCTTGCGCCCAGGCCTACAGAGGCGAGAAGCCGTCTGACACGATCGAGAACCAAGGCCTTGATGCCTACGTCCGCAAGCTGCGCGATACCGTTGGTATCAAGCTGTTTATCGACTGGCACAGCTACGGACAATACATCCTCTCACCGTTTGGCTCCAAGGAAGAGTGGTATGCTCCCGAGCTAGGCAAGTGGACTAAGACTGCGTCGGTCTTGAGCGAGACGATCCGTGATAGCTCGGACAGGCGCACGACGTTCACGTTTGGACCTAGTGGCGCAACGCTGTACACGACAACTGGTGCTGCACCCGACCACTTGTATGCGATTGGTGGCGCAGACTTCTCGTATACTATCGAACTTCCTGATACTGGCGACTTCGGTTTCGTGTTGCCTCCGGAGAGGATCAGGGGTGCTGCTGAGGAGCAGTGGGCTGGGCAACAGGTCTTGTTTCCTCTCCTCGACGAGGTCTTCTTCGACGGACTTGGTCCCGCCTAGATTGAACCTAGGTGAAGCTTGAGTATGCCTACATAGTCCGCTCTGTCGTTCCGCAGATAGTGTAGTAATGTAATATTGCAGAAATGGTTATGCTTGATTTCATGTTGAAGCCCCAAGGATCTTCCGAGAAGAAAGAAGGTCACAAGCAGCGGCTCCGAGCTTGCCACTCATTAGGAACCAGTCTTTTCACCGAAATGCATACAAAAAAAAAGTGCCACTCTGCTGTTCCAACGCGCGATCACATCGTGTACTGATCGCAAAGCCTCACCGCTACTTCCGCGACCTCCATATAGCAACACATGCTGGCACGACCACTCTGAATAAGCAAAAAGAGTCGCTACCTAAAAGAACATATGCCCATTCTCGGAATCGAACCGAGGATCTTCTCATGTCGGATTCTTGGATACGAGTGAGACGCTGTACCACTAAGCCAAACGGGCTTCTCGGGAATTGATAATCAACCGAACTTATGCCGAAAGTTCGTATTGCTCTTTATATACTCAGTTATGACTAGAAACTTGTCGCACCGAATCAATAACTTTACATATTAACATGATTTGTCTATATTGGTAGTGGGAAAGAGAAACACGTCGGTGCATGTTAAAGTGAGGGGTAAGTGGGGCGCTTGAGCCGGCGGTTTTTGCTCCGCTCCCCCATTTTCTTCTTTCTTTTTGTGAAGGAAGCAGCTACCTAGGTAGACATCAAATCCACATCGCAATCAGAAAGACGGTCAGTGTTGATACAGAGCAAATACGAGTAGTTTTTCGGAGGTGGTACATAGTCTACAGGTTGCCCTCGGCAGGGTTGCTTATATGGTACACAGATGAATACGCAGGAGGAGGTACCACGGCATATCCACGATCTTGATGAGGAAGGGGATCAGGAAGCTAAGCTCTCGGACTCAGGACCTCTTTCTTCTCGCCAATCCTCTTCGCCAGCATGTCTCGAATTTTCTCAATTCCTGCGTAGACTCCTGCAGTAATAGTTTTACCACACCCTTTGGTCCTTGCAACAAGTGCTTCGAAGAAGTAACGGATGTAGTAGTAGATGGAGACACGGAAACGGAATACAAGATAAACTACCACAAGAATTCCGGCTAAAAAGGCAAGGATGTCTCTAATCTCAAGCTCAGGGTACGTGGTCAGTACTTGCTGCTCGACGAACGCAACGACGGCATCGTTCACCGCAACGCCGCTATCCAGATGACCAATCTTGGTTCTCGTTATGAGACCTTGTCTGAGTACGGAAACATCATCGACATATTCGCAGCCGGCTTCATACCCTCTGGGATCGATATATTCTGGGGTTTTCGACGAGGCTCAAGCGGAGGTCAGTTCCAGGGACGATGATGCTTCTGCAGTGGCCCTCAGCGCAGGTAGGGTGCGGGTTTGGGTCGTTGATGATAGCTCTGCGAACATTGCCTGGATAGGTAAGGGTCCACTCTTTTAAGACGAAGTAACACGATCTCCTTTCGAAGGGAGCGCAAGAGAGTCGTCAAGCTTCATGAGGGTGAAGTACATCCAATCACCATCGTTTATATGGCAACCAAAGATGTCCTTGAGGAATTCTCGTGTTGGGAGATCGCGATGGATGGCTCCTGAGGTGTACAGTACTGCTGGAGATCGTCTGACGACAGTGGCGAGGGTTGATGCCGGAGGCGATGCAGCTTTCGTGCTGACTTGAAGGAGAGACGTGGTAGGCGTTGGCTCCGTTACGAGAGGACTGTGGTCGGCCCTCCAATAGGAGGTTGCTGTTGGCGACGACAAAGTAGGGCCATGGTCAATAGTCCACTGAGGATCCAGCATGGAGGTGGCTGATGCCACGGCCTGGCCAAATTCCGTGTGGAAAGGGGGCCTGGTCGCAGAATCTGACAGAATAGTTTGCGCCAGTGAGGTGCCAACGACACCGGTTGCGTCCATAATCGCAGATTCCGAGAGGGTAGGAATGACTAGCTGTCTCGCGGATAACGTCGAGAAGGAGCTAGCAGACAAAGCTGTAGTAGTGAAACCGAAAAGCATCTTAATTCCTCTGCTGTCCGGATATTGTCACGAAGAGGGCGAGGAAATCGAAGGACGGGGAATTGAATGCTGGATGATGCGATTACTAGGGCTGTGTGAAACTGCACTTTCTTGATCTATAGTACCTAGGTGGGGAGGAGACTGGTACCAACCCCTGAACCAAAAATCGAGGCACAGTGCCACATCTGTACCATAACTGCGCACGAATTCAACCGAGAACACTGGAAACTAACGCGACTTTCCACGGGTTGGCGACAAGTCAAGCTGGTAGCATCTCAAATGACTGGCTAAGAACCTTGGAAGGTAGCTGGCCAGGAGGAAGGCGCTGTGCATGAATAGTCGAAGAGAAATGTAAATTGCTACTTGCAGTACCGTGATACAGCCAAGAAAAACAAATCACACTCCTTATCTTGCCCTGTCGAATGACGCACACCTAGAGAGTGCTGTGAGAGATTGGTGTTGCGGTTCCTGAGGACGAATTAACACAAAGGATGCGAGGACGGGATATCTAGCATGCCGAATTAGAAGCACTACAGGATCATACTGTCGCAGAGTACATGAGTAGACCTCAAGAAAGAACAGAAACTGCATATAGGCGTGGTACTAACTGCAACCTACGTATGCTGTAAAAGGAACTGAAAGAGCAGATTACTTCAGACGTAATGCGGGCGTACGCGTCACATAATCTGTAGTTTACAGAAAGTAGCAGTGAATTGTGTAGAATTTACGGCAAAACCTCTTTGCAAGAGCAGGATCCTTTTCATTGACAATGCTTTAGATATTGTTATTGGCACAAAGACCCTAGGTATCCCGACGTCTTAACATCGAAAGAAATAATCAAACGAGAACTTTTAGTGAAGCTATCCCTACAAGATACACGTTCGAATGTATAAATCCTCTCGTCATCAACCCTAAGAGCATGTCGGACTCGTCGATGGCTTGCTAGCGGCGTTACTCGGGTTCGTCTGTCCACATCCATTTGCAGCACCAAGCAGCGTATCGTCCACTGCCGCATTGAAGGCTGCTCCACAGTTTGCATCACTTGACCTCTATTAGCAGGGTCAAATAAAGGGACCTAGACGACATACCTGGCGCCACCAGCAGCATTATTGAACCAAGAACAGACATCGTGACTGAAGCAGTCTTGTGTATAGGCATTGCCGACCGCAGTTCCAGAACACCCTGCGCCGCAACGTCCGTTGCATGAGTAGCTGATTCGTCAAAAATTGGGCGCCAATATGCTCTGGGAGGGTGTGGTGACGTACTCTCCACCATTGACGCTGTTGGTGCCAAAGTTACTTCCTACGGTGCCAGTCCAGTGACATGTCTTTCCTGCCGAATTCGTCCATGTTGCGGTCGCAGTAGCGCCTATCTTCAGACAGGTGACGGAGCGCTTCTGGAGGGGTTCAACGGGTGAGCCTATGGCGAGGGCTGCAAACGCTAGCGAGGTGAGAAGTTCGAATCTCATGATGATTGGATGACAGAAGAGATGTGCCCTGGTAGCGTTGCTTGAAGAATGTAATGAAAGATATGCTGGGATTGTAGCTGTCTTTGAACACTGTGGGTTTCGCTATCATGCCCCAATTGCGTTCATGGCCTCCAAACCAAATATGACCGCGGAACGGGAGAGCATGCCTAATAGAGCTCAATTAAATGACATTGCGGTCCTTTGATTGTCCTTGTAGCCCCAATCGTCGCGAAGCGCAGGTTACGGCATTGCGTAGCCGGAGTGAATACAGATACAGATTACGATTTCTCCACCAAGCTTTCCGCCGTTGTCGGTAGACTGACTTGTTCAAGCAGATCTTTTGGATCGCATGGCGGACCTGGTAACCGGTCGTCCCAAACACGGGGCGCATGCTGAGCATCGTGTGGACGGTCCGACTGTTAGAGCAGGACAAATTGCCTGTTTAGGTAGTCACGATGCCTCGGCTTATCCCTGTCCGGCATTGACGCAAAAAAAAAAATCTGGGGTCGTCATACAAGGGTACGATGTTGCAATACCGTTGCACCGTAGAAGCTCCGCAAACTCACATATGTTGCTGCTTGCTATAATTCTGTCGATTTTGAAGATCTCATTTCAAACAGTTGCACCAAGGAGCATGGCTCTGCTCTCAGATATCTGCATGCACCCCTTGATAGACTACTCAGACCATACTGTTCACCGCTGCTTGGTTGGGCCCTGCGATAATCCCATTCGGCTGTGATGGTGTTCTGTCTGCCTTGACGGAGTCTGGAGCTGGCGTGTTCACAGCTGTGAAGTAGGGCGAGGTCTGCTCTACGGACTGCTCCGCAGACACATCGTCGAAGATCTCGTCGGCTTCCTTCTCCTCTCGCTCCTGTTTCTTTATTTGCTCCCACTCTGCCTTTGTCTTTATCGGGCTCATCAGGGTCGTGGAGAATTCGATCTCACCTCTCAGCTGAGGTGTGCTCGACCTTGATCCCTGAACAGCCAGTTGATCAGCTGCAACATTGCCTGGATCGTTGGCATGCCCTTTTATCCACTTGAATTTGGTCTTCGCCTTACAAGCTTCTCGCTCACATACTCGCGATACAATGGGCTCCACAAGGTCTTTGTTCTCAACATCTTTTCCAGCCGAGTTCTTCCATCCGTTCTTCAACCATTTTGGCGACCATTCTGTAATACATCTGATTGCGTAGTATGAGTCGGTGACGATCAGGACATCTCGATCGATGGGTACATGATCCAGTGCCCGGGCGACCGCTGTCAACTCGGCGCGCTGATTGGTCTGCTTCGATCCTCGTAGTGGTTCAGACACGTTTCTGCTTGCTGTGTCAGCCTGTGCTGGAGCCTACAAGTATTAGAGTTTCGTACCTGTTATCGTTTGCGCCGAAATAGACACCGACACCTGCAACAGCTCCACTTTGGCCATTACCAAGGGAGCTGCCGTCAGTGTAGACGACAATCTGGCCCGTAAAGTCACCCGTCGGCTGCTTCTTTAAAGCGTTTAACTCAGCTTCGGTCTTGTGTCTGATGGCACCGCTTTCAAGATCCATCTTGAGCGTGCGATCAAAGCCATCTTCAGCGCCTTCTGGTAGTGGGCCCATCCCAGGCTCGTACTCCGTGTCGCCATTAGCGACCACTGCAGCCGCGAGACTGCTATTCTTCTTTTGCTTCTTCGAGACAGTGTCGCTGACTTTGCAGCCTTGACCGACCGCAGAGGAAGCCTCAGACAAGTCGCCGCGCAAGCTAATAGGTACGCTGTGATCGCACCTATATTCGTTGACGAAGGCCTGAGCTTCTTCACGCGTAGCAAAGCTCTGTTGAAGTCCTCCACTGCAGCCCTTGATTTGTGCTTGTGTCGATGGCCAATCACTATAAACTCCAGGAACGTGTCCAATGGCCACTCCGTAGTACTTCGTCTTTCCGGGCTTCGCGGTAGGCTTTTGGGTGCTTTTGACGAACGCTTCTGCTTCTGTAAGGGTGTCGAACTTCCTGTCTTGCCCACTGTTAGTATATGTATCTGCGTTCGACATGGAAGAACTCACATTCTGCTTTCATACCCTTTGTTTGAGCCTCGCAATCGGACCAACTGTAATAGACGCCGGGAGTTCGACCCACCCTGACAGCGTAGAAGGCAGGCCCTGCGGTCCTCTTCCTCTTGCCACTAGATGTGTTCGAAGTCATTGACTTTGCGTCGCCCATGTCGTCGAGCTCTTTATCCTCGAAGTCTTGCTTGTCGTTGACCGGGTCGGCAGTAGAAACCTCGAAGATGAATTCCTCGTGGGTAGAGTATAGCCGGCGGCAACGTTGTTTGGCGATTCCAAAATCTGCGGGGGCGTCTTTGATGAGGGCTGCGGTCCCTGGAGGTGATTGCCTGTACTAGTCAGCTTTGCTGGCGAAGCTGCGGAAAGAGCTGCGTACAAACCGGGGGTCCGCAAAAGTGAAGCTGGGCGTTGGTAACCAAACAGCTGAACCAACCTTTTCATGTACAGCGAAGAGAACAGAAAAGACTATGGAGCCGGTGATGCGTTGTTGGAGGTTTGGTCAGGCCGCTTACTGACAGCGTTCAAGGTGGGTGAGGTAGTGGAGGGGTGCGAGGCAGGCGCGTCCGAGGCTCGAGAGCTTGGGCAGGGGCACCTTGCAGCTCTGCCTTCTGCGCACCCTTCATACTGTGTGAATCAATTGTCCTGCCTTCGGGGAGCCAAGATTCTGAATGCCCTCGGGATGCATCCAACGCAGACCCCTAAGAGAATAGTAGCTCGCAGATCAGTGCATGTTCGTGGGAAAGATGTCGCGATCAGCCTCGGCACTAGAACCACCGAAACCGCTCGAGGTTCACATGAACTCAACCTGCAAGTGACTGGGAAAACACTTAGACTGTGCCCGCTAAAGCTTCACTCCCTACCTCCCCGCCACATCGCCTGTGAATCGCTTGCTGCAGACTGAGGCACTTTCGTTCACTCTTCACAATCGTCGTTTGACCCTTCACATCAGTCGCCATGTTGGAAGGTCGCCATGTTACGGATACCTATCATCTGCGTCTGCATCGAGCCCGGTCTGTTATTCTAACGCCGGCCGAAATGGTGGAAATCCGAGCAGCGCAGAGGACATTCGAAGGAGCCTACATAAGAACTGCAATCGGACAATTCTCTTTCGCGCTCGTCGTACTCAAGATCTTTACGGCCGAATTCTACTCTATTGGCGCGTTATTCGCCGTGTACGGAGCCGGAATCCTCTTCATCAGTCTGTTCAGACGACAACAAGGTATGCGGGAGACGCAAATGCGACAGACATGGACTGACGGACAAATGCAGGCAACAAGCAGTTCTTCTCTGAGATGGGCGAGGACGGTCTCCATAGAAAGAAGTTCAGGACGAGCGGCAACGTGGTGAGCGTGCTGACTGCGCTCAGCATTTCAGCGTACATCTGCTTGCTGGTGCTCACGTTGCGGCTCGGAACCTGATCAGCAGCCATGCATCATTCATATGAGGTCTTGTGCTACAGGCTCATTCACCACGGCGAGATGACGATCCGACAAACGGCTGAGCTTCCCGCCCACACACTCCCACTGACTGCCTACTCGGGCCGCTTGACGCGCTGCAAGTCAGACCACGTCGGGGTAGCGGTCGTCACGACTTGACTTGCCAGAGGTTGCCAAAAGTGGACGTGCCGCCTACTCGTCTGAACGATGGCTAGATAGCACCATCGCAGCTAGCGGAGGAGGATTGGCTCGAGGCGAGCGCGTGTTGGAACGATTGGTTAGGTCCGACGACGTGGGGCGGCCGCTTCGAGCGCAACAGCTCCAAGCAAACTACTTGCCAGGGCAGCTGCTCACTTCTTTATCATGTGTGCAGATAAGATATAAGGCAACATGCAGGCAGCAGTCTCGCAATCGCAGGACCCGCCCGCCTTCACGCGCGTTCCTGGAGACTCTCGATTAGTCTAGTGCCGGACCGTTTTCAAGTCCTGGAGATCGACTTTTGGTGTTTAGTTCGCCGTGAACCCTGGATTGAAAAACGGGAACAGTCATATCGGCCTCGTTCCCATACAAAGCACGAGTCGCGAGCCCGAACAACTTTCCGCGCGCTCTCTGCCGGTAATTACTTCACAGCTTTCCTTCTATTCCCCGGCACGATCCCACCCGCAAACCTTCGTCGTCCGCGCCCGCCGTACCTGTGGTTCACGGCCGGGTTTGCTGAGTGACTAGGACGCACTGGTCACTAGCGGCATGGCTGCAATCACAGCGCCGAGAGACACCGACCTACGTAATACCCATCGTCGACGCTCCTCCTCCTCTAATCCAGTAACCTCCAATCGCCGCACCAGCCAGCACTCCATCTACGCCCGAAACGTTCTCATGAACAACCTCAACCAGGCCAAGGACAACGCGCAGCCCACGAAAACGACGACCAGCAACGGCGAACAAGCCCCGCGCGCTGCGCCCGCACCGCCCGCAATCCCTTCTGCAGGCCCACCGAGGAGCGTGCAGGCCATCAAGGACCTTGCTGTCCAGCGCGGAGAGCTCAAGCCCCCACCCGCACCGACCAGTGGCGGCCATCACCACAACCATGCAACCGTGAAGGATGGCGTGGGCGTCGCACTGAGCGACACCCCAGCGTCGTCGCAGCCAGGAAGCCCCAAGGGGTCCGTCCCAGATGCTCAATCTGCTGAGTCGCTGCGTACTAACAGACCCAGGGCTCTGACGAGGAACAGCAGCGCTGCCTCAACGCCTCGCATCCGCCCAACCACACTTGACATCCCCGGCCTCACCAAGTCGAAAGTCTCGCCTGATGGCAAGATTGCGTCGCGGGATGTCGGAGCGAAGCTTGTAATCGTCATGGTCGGTCTGCCCGCGCGTGGCAAGTCGTACATCACCAAGAAGATGACAAGGTACCTCAACTGGCTGCAGCACGACACCAAAATTTTCAACGTAGGAGAGAAGCGCCGTGTGGCCGCGAGTACAAGCGGTTTTCGCCTGTCGCAGGCGAGCCTGGAGCGGGTCCCTTCTGGTGTTCGAAATGCGCTAGAGCAACACAAAGACTCGCTCCCTCAGATCGCGGCCAAAATCCTGATCAACGGCGAGGCGGGTGCTGCGGAGAACGGAGCAGTTGCCCCACTGGACCTGAAGGACCCACTTAACGACAAGGAGGACTCCACAGCTGTCGAGGAGGTCGATGTGCCCCGCGTAGAAGTCACATCGCCAGAACCAAAGGCGCCTGCACCGGAATCTCGGCGCTCAAATGGGGTTCAAAAGGAGGGCGACGAGAAGATGGACCAGTCTGCCGACTTCTTTGACCCCAACAACCAGCAGGCCGCGCAGATCCGAGAGCAGTGCGCCATGGAGACGTTGGATGACCTCCTCGATTACATTCTGAACGGCAATGGATCGGTCGGTATCTTTGATGCAACCAACAGCACTCTTGGACGTAGAAAGCAGATCATGGAGAAAATTCGTGCGCGGGCTGGCCCCGAGCTCAACGTTCTCTTTGTAGAGAGCGTGTGTCAGGACAAAAGCCTGCTGGAATCGAACATGCGCCTGAAGCTATCAGGACCTGACTACCAGGACAAGGACCCTCATGCTGCGCTCGAGGATTTTAAGAAGCGTGTCGCTATCTACGAAAAGAACTACGTCCCAATCGGCGACTATGAGGAGGAGAACAATATGCCATACGTCAAGATGATTGATGTCGGGCGCAAGATGGTGTCACATCAGATCAAGGGTTTCCTCGCTGGTCAAGCAGTCTACTACCTCTTGAATTTTAACCTCGCACCCCGCATGATTTGGATCACACGGCACGGCGAATCTCTCGACAATGTGGCGGGTAAGATCGGCGGTGACTCGGATCTCTCTGAGGCTGGCCAGAAGTACGCCAAAGCCATGACACGCTTTATCGATAAACAACGCACAGAATGGGCCATTCGCCAAGCCGACAAGATGGCAAACACGCACTTCCCACCTGTCCCTGGCGATCATACACCGCCCAATCCATACTTCAGCACCGAGCTCGAAGCCCACAACTTCTGCGTTTGGACATCCATGCTCAAGCGCAGCGTTCAAACGGGCCAGTATTTTTGCGACGAGGAATTCGAAGTGAAGCAGATGCGCATGCTCGACGAGCTGAATGCAGGCATCATGGAAGGCCTAACATACGACGAGATCCGCACAAAGCACGCCGACGAGTACCTGCGCCGCCGGCGGGACAAGCTGGCATACCGCTATCCCGGCCCTGGCGGCGAAGGCTATCTCGACGTGATCAATCGCATTCGCCCCGTGATTGTGGAATTGGAGCGCATGACAGATCACTGTCTGCTGATCACACACCGCAGCGTGGCAAGAGTACTGTTGGCGTACTTCCAAGGCCTGAACAGAGAGGACGTGGCCGATCTGGACTGCCCGCTCGGCATGCTGTACCAGCTTGAGCCTAAGCCGTATGGCGTCGAGTTCAAGGCGTGGCGGTACAAGCCTGAGAAGGATGACTTTGACTACCTCCCGTTGTATAAGCTTAGGCGTGCGACGACGAATCCGCAGCTCAATTAGGCATGGTTCTTGCCGGAGTAGACGCATGCCTGGTCGGCGGGAATTTGGATGGTGTTTTTCGATGGGTGTATTACTACAACTGAGCTTCCTAGGACAGGCGAGCGCGAGTGATGGGGTTGCTGGCAGCATTTCTTCGTAATGTTCCTAATGCTCCTTTTCATGTCTAAATGTTTGATGACATTTCATGCATTTGTCGGCGTACCTGTGTACTGTGCGCACCAGAGGTTTTTATTATGATGGCAACAGCATATCGTGCCCATGGTACTTTTCCATTGTGACAAATGTATCAGCATCTCTCATTGCTCGTTGTCGTCCTGCTTTGATTGTTCCATTCAAGTATGAATGACTTACCTGCTTGCCTTACCTTCAGTCTTGTCGACTTGTTCGTGTGTCCTGATGTTGCGCAGGTTTCCGACCGCCACTCCATCATCGCGACAGGTCCTGGTAACCGCCCCGGAACATTCGAGATAACATCAGCCAGTAGTCCGGTTCTGATCCAGAGCCTTTGCAGAAGTAGTGAGACTTAGCTCCCACGCCATCTCTTCTTCCCCATTAGTTCCATATGGGCTGTGAATGTTGACTCCACCAAACACGATGCTGGCAGCCGAACGACATCTGCAAGATGATCTGTTTCAAACTGCTCACACTGCTATGCGCAACCTGGCGGCCCGGGCCACACTGTCAAGAACCGATCCTCCCCGTTGGATACCTTGTCCTCGATGACATTGGATGATTCATGAACTTCCAGGGTCTGCAGCTGCAGTTTCAGGGGGTATCCAACGATCTGGATGATTATTGAACTTTGCTGCTGCATTGGATTTGGCCTCGATGTACAAGAGGGGGCCATGAATGAATGTTAATACGAGGGGGAGGTTCCTGAATGGCCATTACCTACATTAAACGGCCTTGATTGGTTGTTCTGCGATCGACATTGGCCCTTGTTTTCTTGTCCATTCATGTACCCCTCTTGTACCTGACTAGCATACTAGGCTTTCCCATCTTCAGTCATTGCAGGAGCTTGCTAGTCCCCGGAAATACTGCACGCGGTAATCCAGCCACTCACATGCTTGTACCTCCACCTTCGCTCGTCCACGAGACTGGTGGTTATTTGATGTGAACGCTCCGCGCCTGAGACGAAGATCATCCGTGTGTGAGCGGGTTTGCGCAAGTCTAATCCGGGCGGCGAGATCGATGGGACCCTTGCTGGGCAACGGGGGTTAACAACCGCTACAAGGGGGTCTTGTCTTCCCCGTGAGAGTCTTGAAGCTGGTTCTCTGGTCGTCTTTGATTCGTACACTCCATCTCAATACTGTAGATTTGCCTACCTTCCTGAAGCGTAACAGCTTCGCAGCTTAACAGCGATCAGCAGTATGCTTTAAGTTTGCAGTGAAGGGTTGTAGTGAAGAGGGGGTATTGAAGTGTTGCATCAAGTCTTATCGCGAGACGGACTGTGGAAAGTAGCAGAATGTGTGGAAGCACGATGGTGTGAGCAAGCTATACCAAACATGTAAGAGAAGATCGAGCGGAGAGGGTGCCGTGGGCTTGAGGCAGGATCGAAGTGGCTTACCTATTCGGCCCGCCGGCTTATTCTCCACTTCCCGAACCAAGCGAGAAGACGTAAGCAGCCCTGCATCGGCGACTGGGTCAGGTTCGATGAATATCTGCTTACTGCATACGCACAAGCGCGAACCTAGATGTATTGGCGCCTCGCTTTCAACGTTTGCGTGACGCGCCAGCTTCCTGCTCAACCGTTGTCTATCAGTCGTAAGATCCATCGAAAGCGCAAATGTACACAATCGTCTTCCGCCAGCAACACCTGAACGTTTCAGAATGCAATGATACCACGCAGTAGACAGATAGCCGCAAGACGCTACGACGCTGTCAGGGTACAGCGCTGGTCGATCGCACTCATGTATCCGGACAGTCAGTGGGATAAGGTTCCAAGCCCACCACGAGAAGCAATAACGCACACCAACTCGTCACGAATATCGACTTCGCTTATCAGAGCAGTGAGCGTCCATTCAGGCCGTTTGCTTTGCCGAAGACCTCTTGGAAGCTCTCCACCTCAGCTTATTAATGAGACCGACCTCCCTTGTACCACTGGGTCAGCTGGGTCTGAACACTATTGCTCGTAATATCAAGCCCATGACTTGCAAGGGTCTTGGCTTGCTATGCCTTCCATTAGGCTGCTAGGCACCCACTCCTCCCGAATATTCGCAAGCGTGTCCCTGCAATCTTGGATCACTAAAGCGATCGATTGTTTGACAGGGGCTTTCCACCGTATTGCTCTTCCGGCGTCGGCCCCTGCCTGCACTCGGCCCTAAAACATAGTCCTGCAGAGCGAAGCAATACCTACCGAAATATCTTCCACTGCGCTTGTACAGTCCTATGACTTGCAGTTGTCCTCAAATTCGGTAGACGGAATTTGCTTCTCGCATTTTCACTAGCCATGGCACAGTATACGCCAGAGGAACTGGCTGCGCTTAGAGCAGAAGATCGAGGGCCACTATGCAAGCGTATCGTCATAATCTTTACAACTCTGGCATTCGTCTCGGTATGCCTGCGCCTGTACACAAGAATCAAGATCAACAAAACCGGCTGGGAAGACTGGACAATAATAGTGTCTATGGTAAGTCTGTCACCAACCGAATCAGTCACCTTGTTAACCAGCAGTTACAGATAGCATCCATAGGGACTGCGATCTGTCAAATACTTCGTATGTTGCAAGTACAACGAAACCTCGATCTTACCCGTTGACCAAACTGCATTAGAGGTGCACGCCGGCAACGGAAAGCACGCAATATTCATCTCTTACCCTGAAGGTGTCTCGGAGGTCCTAAAGGTATGCGGCAATTCATAGACCGCGCATAACCATACTAATAGCGACAAGTACCTCTACTTCAGTATCATCACCTATAACATCAGTCTCACTATCACCAAAACGTCGATCCTGTTACAGTACTACCGCATCTTTACGCTGCGAGGGATGCGCGTCCCAGTATACATAGCTCTTGTGATCGTGGGCGCTTGGGGCATCGTCCTCTTGTTCACTTCAATATTCTCCTGCGTCCCCGTTGACGCGTATTGGAAGGTGACAGAACAAGCCAGTGCTACCTGCGTCGATAGGGTTGCGTAAGTCCCTTCCTCGTCTGTTCCGAAACCTAGAGAGCGAGCTTGTCACCACCGCCGCATACTCCCGCTGTTGTAAATGGGACTGACCAAATCGTAGACTGTGGTACACCAACGCGTCCGTCAACATCTTCACAGACCTTATGGTAGCTGTTATCCCAGTCCCAGGTATTTGGAGCCTGCAAAGACCAAAACGTCAAAAGAGTGCGCTCCTTGGCATTCTGACTATAGGATGGTTCGTCTGCATCGTTTCGGTGCTGCGGGTGCATGCACTCAATGTGTTCAACGAGCACCCCGACGACACGACATACTATAGCGCTCCTACAGCTTACTGGAGCAGCATCGAAGCTAACCTAGGGATCGTATGTGCATCACTGCCAGCACTTAAACCGCTGGTCGTCATGATCGTACCTGTCTTTGGTTCTCGCCATAACAGCAGAGGGCGAAACACCACCGCACCGAGCGGCAACAGCCACAGGTTACACAATATCGGCAGCAGGAGTATGCAGAGATCTTGCGACGACAAGGAGAAGCTGACGAGCAGCTCCGGTGCCAGTCATGCGCAGTCAGTTGCATCAAGGCTTTCAGAAAACGAGACGCATGGGAGGAGTATCTATGTGACTAAACACATTGAACAGCATGTTGAGAACAACAGCATTGGACCTAGAGGTAGTGACGAAGAGGTTACAGCAGCAGAATTCCTAGCGCATGGCGGCGTACGATAGCAGTGCAGGGTACGGGCGAGCGGGAATCGACGTGCGTTACGATACCCATGCATACATACTATGCCGACCTCTTCGACCCAGCCCCCATTCTCGATTACGGTAGAGGAAGACCAATTGTAATTGCCGTTAAGGGTTTCCATCACTTCGCGCCAAAAGCGCTAAACCAGTTGATGTACTAATGATAGTGACGTAGGTAGCCTTTCTCCGCAATTACGGGTGATCTCAACATTAGAGGGTCCGCGCAGATCCGAGCACCTGAAGAACATTGAGAAGACGGGCGAAACAAGGATATGTCCCAGTCAACGGCCTACTTATTTATTTCATTAATGTGGGGTACCTAGCGAAAATCCAGCCTCAATTCACTGACCGGACTCACTTCGGTGGTTCCTGTCAGCAAATGAGCAGCACTCGGCTCGCGGTTAACATCCATTTCTGATAAAGCCAGCGACACATCGCGATTGCACATGATATGCGGGTCATATTTGAGAGGACAGGGCATGTTGGAGACGGGCGAAAGGATCACGCATATGCAAGTCGAAAAACATCGGCACTTCGGTCTTTGCTCCAGTTACACGCTTATGCAGCAGCACACACAGCTGTTGCATACGCGAGGTCAGACTAGGGAACCGGAGCTATAATATGCGGTAATACACGTGGGCCGTAACCTCAAATCGCAACGATCGGTTGCAGCTTCGCGCATGTGCCTCGACAAGTCGACGATGACGACAGAGGTGATTCGGAGCTAGAATAACACGAACAAACACATAAGCAGCTGCGTAGCCTCAGCCATTACTCCGCCTCGACCCAACAAGTCTTTCTACATGTAATGACTCCAATGCATTATGTCATTGCTGCGGCGGCGATCTACTTGCTTGGTCGGCAACCTGCGTCGGCGGCACCGGTCCTCAACGCTGAGGACCTGGCCATTGATCTGGGCTATGGTATTTATCAGGGAAGCTATAATTCCACCTCCCAGCTTAGTGTCTGGAAAGGGTACGTCCGTAGCATCTCACCCTGACAAAATTCTCCGCAGACATCCACGAAGCGCTGATTACTCCTTCACGGTGTCCGCTATGCTGCCCCACCAACTGGCGACCTACGTTTCCGAGCGCCAGCAGCGCCAGCAGCAGACCGTGCTGCCGTCATGAACGCTACAACGTTTGGACCACAGTGTCCTCAGGCACTACCAGCACCCTTCCAACGTGCACCAGCCCCATCTGGCGATGAATACTGCCTCGTCCTCAATGTTTATGCACCCAAATCCGAGGTTGTAAGTCAGCTTCCAGTGCTCGTATGGATTCACGGCGGCGGTTACGGAGCTGGCAACGGTCGACAAGATATGAGTGAGATCATCAACGCCAACGGCAATGGCTTTGTTGCCGTTGCAATCCAGTACCGAGTAAGTTGGACTATTCGCAGGAATTAAGTGAGTATTGGCACGTAAAAGCTTGGTGCATTTGGCTTCCTTGCTTCTGCAGATGTGCAGGAAGACGGTGCTCTTAATGCTGGTATCCTTGACATGGCTTTCGCCTTGCGGTGGGTTCAAGATCACATCGGTCACTTCGGTGGCGATGTCTCACGGGTCACCATATCGAGTGAGAGCGCTGGCGGCGGCGGCGTGATGCTGCTCAGTATTGGAAAGAACGGCACTCTGGGTGATTCACTGTTCAGTGGCGTGAATTCTCCACGGCCTCTCCTTTCCTACGTTACTGACAATGTGCCAGACCGTAGCTGCCTCTCCATACCTCCCTCCCCAGTATGATTTTGATGCTTCAGTCCCAACACAGAAGTACGAAAGTTTTGCGTCCCTCGCTGGATGTACCAATTCTAGCAGCCTCCTCTCCTATCTACGCCGCAAGGACTCCGTGACACGACAAACCGCAAACTCAGATGAGAACGTCGCCAGTTTCTACGGCAATTGGGCGTTCCTTCCCGTTACCGAGCCGGATACAGGCTTCGTCACTACCCTTCCCAGCGACTCCTTGACAGCCAAGCGCGAGAACGGCAAACACACTCTCGTTGGTAACAACGCAAACGAAGGCGTACTTTTCGTCCCATCAGATATCACCAGCGAAGCTGCTCTTAGCACCTGGCTGCAAGGGACTTACTCAAACTTGAACTCTGCAGATTTTGATGCTATCCTTGCGGCCTACCCAGCATCGAATGACACGGATTCCAGTAAGTTCGCAACGACTGGTCTCAGTCCCGTGACAGCTCTCGATGTCAGCCAATTCGCGACTGGACCTCAACAGCGCGCGTACAACATCTACGCCGAAGAGACCTTTGTCTGTCCATCATACACGCTTACCTCAGCTTTCACAGGCGGTAATCGCACGGCTTACCAATACTAATACTCTGTTACTGGAGCTTTGCACGGTGCAGATGTGTCCGCGTACTTCGGTCCTGCAACACCAGACCAGCCAACTCAGTTTACTACCTCGTTCAGGCAGATATGGGGAGGCTTTATCGAGGCCGCGAAACCAACCACTGCTGAAAGCTTGCGTGATCTGATCTGGCCTGCGTGGGTTGATGATGGCGAGAGCAGAATGCTGAATTTGAACACTACGGGCGGTGTGCCTTTCGAGGCTTCGCAGTCAGGCGTTAGTGTCAACTTCACCGAGTATATGGAGCCGGGCGTTCAGAACGATTTTAGTGTCGTCAATTCTCTGACTTGGGAGGGTGGAAGGGGAGCAAGGTGCGAGTTCTGGAGGAGCATTGCGAGCAGGGTGCCGATTTAGAAGCTTTGTACGTACCAATTCTTAGTAAGGTTGTGTGTCCATTCGTCTGCCGCTCACTTCATGTACATTCACCATATTTTTCATGAATTCACACAGGTTACCACCCTCCTGCGTCTCCATGCTCCACCTCATCTTTATTCTTCAACTGCCCAGCGCAGGAACACACATCCCCACAGCTTCTTTTTGAGAGGCCATTTGGACAGTGTCTGATGTCTTGCCGTTGCTGCAGCCCGGAGTCGTGTGTGACAGCGACCAGCATCTCGTATGGGAATCTTGCTGAGCAGCTTCCGCTCTGAGCCTCTCTCAATGGTCGGAAGGACAGACCAAGCCCTCGCAGATCATGCACGCAATACCAAGCCATCTCTACTCCTACAGCTCACTGGAACATAGCCACACTGCCTTACTGACCTACCTCGGGAATCATGTTCGCCTCGGTTTCGAGGAGTGCAGGCGCGCAAACCACTGTCCAAGCCTCGTATCCTATGCATAAGATGTTTGAGATCGCCAAAGATCTTTTGTATCCGGGGTGGTAAGCCCTTGCAGGTGTTTCCTGAAACACTAGGGCGACAAGGCTGCAACACCACACTCGCTGCAGAGGAGAGAAACCAACCCCGGTATTCTGGAACGCTAAGATTAGAAACTTGAACATCGCAAAAATCATTCGCGGAGTCGAGCTTGACAGGGGAAGGAGGTGTTCCTGGCCGTTTTGCTTCTCTCAACTTGGCTGTGATGGATCTGACAGCTTAATGCGTGCGCTGTAGAGTTTGATCAATGGATGTGTGGCGCTGTTGTTGTCGCTATTACTTCAGTGTGATATCACAAGTATAGTTTGAGGCTGTTCCATCAACATCGTACTATCGCTTCGCTCAGGGCAGAGTCTCGCATGCGAAATAGTATTGCTGTGGGGTAGTTTGTACGAAAAGCTGTTTGTTCACTGCTCTATTACTCTCGCAATCCAAATCGGCCTGTGCCGAGGAAGCAAACCGCGTTCCGGCATCGAGCATTGATTGTGTCTGCCTTGGCGCCTTCAGAGTTGTTCACCAGGCACATATTGAAACCTTGTGTCGGATTTCGGCACCTGTCAGAGGTCGCCAAAGTCATCATCCACCCTAGCCAAGCGAGTAAAGAAACGCTTTGCAGCAGCCAAGCACGTTTGGTCTCCTAGAAAGAAAATGGACATGGCATTTCTGAAGCATGTTCTGCGTTGTGGCCATGATGATCTTGAGGTGTCGTTGTGAGGAACAGGGTAGGTAAGTCTTATCGAGTGCTTGTCGGGTGGAGGTGTGGAGTATCTGGTCGGCGAATGCAGGCACAGCGGGATCTTCGTTGGATTCGATATGGCTATGAGGCATCTATAAGAGTATGTGTCGTCGGCGGCTAATTTATGATCATCAGCAAGCAACTCCTTCTCTTCTTACCTTTCCCTTCAGCCCGGTGCTTTGTCATAATCTTGTTCTCATAATTCCATCTTCTCAATATACTCGAGTTGATCTCGATTCTATAATCAACAATTATGTACATCTCGCAGTTCGCACTTATCGCCGCTTTGACAGCCTCAGTCTCAGCACATGGCGTTGTCACTGAGATCCAGGGAGCCAATGGTGTCAGCATGCCTGGTCTAACTGTTGCCGATGGCACACCTCGCGACTGCTCTTCGAAGTAAGTTGCTACCGCTGAATGTCCATAGGATAACACTAACTTCCTGCAGCGGCTGTGGTTCTCAGGCAGACACAGCTATCATTCGTGACCGTGAGATCGCCAGTGGAAAAGCGACCCCTCTCGGCCGCACTCAAGGCAACGGTCCCGTCGATGCGTCTGTCATGGTTGCAGCGTTTATGGGGGCTGGTAACACCGCCGCACCGCCCACGAACCAAGGCGCTTCAGGTGCAGTTGGCGTCGAAGATAACATCCCCCAGAACGCTCAGACACAGGGTGGTCGTGCCGGAGCTGGCGCTCGCAGGCGCCAGCTTCTTGGTGGCCTTGGTGGACTTCTTGGTGGCGGAGGCGCTGGCGGCGCTGGCGGCACTGTTGGCGCGACCGGTATCGCAGGTCTTCTTGGTGGAGGTGGTACCAAGGCTGAGGGTCCACCAGAGGCTCGTGTCGCGGCTGCTGCAGGTGCAGGTGCGACAAGCGGACTGCCTACTTGTGCCGATGATGGCACAGTCACCATGACTCTTCGTCAGATCAACCAGGACGGTGCTGGTCCTTTTACGGCTGACGTAGATGGCATCAGTGGAGGAGTAAGTGACTCTATATCAACTTTCTACATGCAGTACTGACAAGCATCAGACCGATGAAGCTGCCATGCAGTCTGCGACTGTTACTCAGGATGTTCCCGGACTTGGTGTGCAAGGCATCTCTCTCGCGACCAGCACTGAGTTCGAGATGAAAGTCCAAATGCCTGCTGGCATGACTTGTGATGCTACCGTTGCCGGAACCCCAAATGTCTGCGTCATGCGCGTCCGCAACGGTGCTGCAGCTGGACCCTTCGGAGGCAGTGTTGCTTTTACCCAGAGTACCGCTGCCAGGAAGCGAGCCGTCGCCTTCAGACTCAAAAAGCGTATGGAGATTGCCCGTAAGAACTAGGGGATATACAGAGGGGCTGTTGATCAGCTCTTACAGGTCCCGACGGGCTCAGCTCGGTCTTGATAGCTGAAAACTATCGGGCCTTTGTATAACTATCCTATAGGATTTATTGTTAGATGGATAAATTTGCTCTCCCTTCCAAGGTGTTTTACTGCCAGTAGCAGAAGCGACATCAGAGTCCAGTAGCAACCCTTGAACAGACTCAGGCTGCAGAATAGAAATCCTCCATGGGATGTATTGCGATTTGTCTGATGCGGCGATACGATGTACAGCCGTGTTCGCTCGTAGCAGCACGCGTCGAGGAATAGAAGGGCGCTGCTGGGCCGACGTCGCTGCCAAATCAGGAAACAACTAGCCTGGATGCGGTGATGTTTCCTATCTCCACACGGAGCATCAGCTCGCCCATCACTCACCTTGGCGATGTCGTGCTCATCTACGGTTTTTTTTCCATATTCGAGACTCCATGCCCAGTAATATAGGTAACGCGTGCGCACGCTGTGTACGGGTTTGTCGCTTCATAGCATCGCGACTTCAGGCGGCTGAATGACGTGCTCGGTGAACCACGATGTGCCTTCGGTCAACCTTTACGTCTACAAATTTATCTCAGGGCTAAAATTGCCGAGCACGTAGACCTACAGCTGCCAAGGTGATAACAGATGAAAACATATAATCGCACTGGACCCTTCGCGAACGTGCAGCAATCTCTCTCTGCGCGTCTCAGACCTCAATATGGCGCTTCTCGACTCGCCAAAACATCCCGGAGGACATGCGTCACCAACCGTTAGCTACGGGCGTGATGAGGACTTCGAGCGCATCGACCCTGAGATGGGTGTTAAGCGCGGCTTGAAGACTCGACATCTTTCGATGATGGCTCTGGCTGGAATTATCGGTCCAGGTATACTGGTCGGCACCGGAGGCGCGCTCTCGAATGGAGGTCCTGCTGCCTTGATCATCGGCTTCGGCATCATTGGCATCATTGCGTGGAGCATCACGCAGTCCTTGGGCGAGATGACGACACTCTATCCGACTGGTGGTGCCTTCATCACGCTTTCCAAGCGCTTTGTCGACGAAGCCTTCGGTGTCGCAATGGGCTGGAACTACTGGCTCGTCTGGGGATGCGTACTTGCGAACGAGTACAACGTTATCTCCTCACTTCTAATATTCTGGAGCGACAAGGTGCCGTTGTGGGGATACTTCCTCATTTTCTGGTTTGCATTTTTGGGTTTCCAGATGCTTGGAGTCGAATCCTTTGGCGAGGCCGAGTTCTGGCTGGCTTTGGTCAAGCTGTTCGGCCTTTGCGCCTACTTCGTCTTCTCCATCATCTACGCTTCCGGAGGACTCATTGGACAAGATGAAGCTCTTGGCTTTCGGTACTGGCGAGACCCTGGAGCGTTTACTAATGGGTTCAGAGGAGTTGCGCAGGTCTTTGTCTTCGCTTCGACGTTCTACGTTGGTGTTGAGGCTGTTGCAGTTGCAGCTACCGAGACCAAGAACCCGAGTGTCGCTGTCCCGTTGGCTATCAGGCAAGTCATCTGGCGCATTCTTTTCGTCTATATGGGCGTTGCCTTCTTCTTTGGTCTCACCTGCCCAGCCAATGCTGATGGCTTGATCAATGGCGAGAGTCGCGCTCTGAAAAGCCCCATGACGATCGCTATACAGAACGCTGGTTGGGAAGGAGGTGTGCATCTCATTAACGCCTTCATCTTTATCACGGTGGTGTCGGCCGCCAACAGCTCGATTTATATTGGGTCGCGAACGATTCTGTTCATGGCCAAAGATGGTGGTGCGCCAAAGTTTTTGGGGTGGACTAACAGTCGCGGAGTGCCCGTCTTTGCCATCCTCCTCACCAACTTGTTCGGTGTCCTGAGCATGATGAACGTCTCTACAGGCGGCGGTAAAGCGTATTCGTACATCATTAACTTGAGTGGTGTATCAACTTTCTTGGTCTGGGCAGGCATTTCGCTCACGCATATCCGTTTCCGTCAAGCATGGAAGGCTCAGGGACGACACCCCGGTGAGCTGCCTTTCAAATCCGCCCTGCATCCTTGGAATGCCTACTTTGGACTTTTCGCAAATGTGTTCCTTGCGTTTGTTCAGGGCTGGACTACGCTGTCGCCGTTCGATGCTGGCACGTTTGTGGATGCGTACATCTTGCTGCCGTTGTTTGGGATCATCTTTTTTGTTTACAAAGTTTGGAAGAAGACTAGGTGGTGGAGAAGTCTTGAGGTGGATCTCAATTCCGGTATGAGAAAAGACTTGGATGCAAAGGACGAGATCATTGAGCCTGCTCAGCAGAAGAGCTTCTTAAAACGTATCTGGGCTAGCTTCTAGACCTTCGTCCAGCTACATAGCAATTGACGCGAGTAAGACAATGCAAACAGCCGACTTCACAGCATTCGGTCAACACCACGGGCAGTGACTGACATTTGATTGCGCACATTCACAGTGCAGAGACTCAAAGACAACTCCTTCTGCGTTTCTCGGTACCCCTTAGACGCACTGATAGTGACAATTATTGAAACAAACATGTGGAGCTTTGAGGATTACTGCTCGAGACAGGGTCGACCATCGGACAGCAAGCCGTCTCTGCCGCGAGAGTACTCGCATAGTCCGCCGCGAACACCGGAAGAGCCTACGCACACACCCCTTGGCTTTCTAGTACATGGCACTCCAGGAGTGCACGACAGCGAGAGTTACTTCGCTCTTCCTGTCACCTCGATGCCCAGCGAAAGCGCGCCTATAATGACTACTGCGTATGGTGTTGTAACTACTTCTCCGGATATCGATAGAGAATTGCCCAATGTTCCTACTGTCGATGCTGCTGTGCTTGATCTGTGGACTGCTTTCGAGAAGTCTTTGAAAGACGACGGTGAGAGCAGCTGCTTGGTCGCAGAGCCCGCCTCACCCACACAAAGCTCAGTGACAAGCGACGGTGTTCGTGGCGTCCCAGAAATCTCGAAACCAAGTTCTGACAAGCTTTCCGTACCTAACAAACTTTCTGCCAGCTCAGACCCGCTTCACAGCAGCCGTTCCTCACCGACGAGGATCAGGTCGAGTTCTGCCTCAAAGCACACACGAAGCCAGAACGTTTTAGACCCCGCCAAATCGATGTTCGGCAATGCGAAAGCATCCAGCGTACAAATTTACCAAAGCCTCATCAAGAGTCTCGACATTGACATCCTGAATGAAGAGACTGGTGAGGTGTACATCAGAGGCGTATCCCTGGATATGCTCAAGTACTTCTGCGGCAGCACGACCATCAGCGCCCTCCTTTCCAGCAACACCATCCGCGTGCCACCTACATATGCCTCGCGCGATGGCATCGTCCGTGTAATCCGATACATGCGCCGCTGCAGTCAAGGCCCCTCTCGCCGTCCTGCAGGTGAACTGCACACCCCTCCGAGCATCAAAGAAGGCATCGCGACTTCACTCGCCTGTCGCTTCTTCCACCTTGATACGGATGCGGAGCATCTTGAAAGGCTTGTTGTGCAGGATTTCATGGGTAGCCCGCGCTTCTTCATCACGGACGAGGACGTAGAGCTCATCTGGTGTGGATATGGGCAGGCATTGAGGGACACGTCATTCAGCGATGCGCTGGTATGGTTTGTGCTTGAGTATGTTATGTCGGGTACACATGCACTTGCTGACGAGGTGAGGTGGCTGTTGGAGCAGGAAGAGTATGAGGGGCTCAAGGCGAGGGTTAGATATGAGCTGAAGAAGGCTGAATGGAGGGGCATGGAAAGAAAGGCATTCCTCGTGCGATGTCGAAAAGACAGAGAGCATGAGGTGGCTGTTGAAGAGCCTGATGCGGCATGAGAAGGTAGAGAGAAGGCTGTTGAGACCGTTCCGAGGGCATGAAAGGGCCGGTCAAAGCTCACGTGAAGTAGACTCGGTCTCTTGAGTTGTAGCAGGAAATCGTCGTGTACATAGGCCATTCGTGTTTGGCGCATGGTACTTGTTTGGGTACATCATGCCTTTGAACGATGATGACACTTTTCACTCCGAGATGTGAACGAAATATTCCACCACTTTCAAGCTTCGGTAGTCGTCAGAGGCGGCGATAGCTCTGGCGAAGATGTTAGCGTACGCTGTTCGTCATGCACCAAGGGGTACTGTCTTGTTTGTCGCCAATGCAGACAGCAAGCTTTTCCCGTGCGAAACACTTATATAGAACAAGGGAGCAACGTTCATCGTTCAATTCAGTACACGCTTATTCACATCACGATGGATATCGATGACGACGAAGCATCGGTGACAGTTTACCGACCGTATAATCAGCCTGTGGAGATGATGAATCTGCCTGTACCGATACCTACCGTAGACTCTGGTGAGCGTGCTGGAAATATGTCCAAAGGATTTGAATTTCTGCCTCCGGAGCAGCAGCTTGTGCTGCTGCGACAAGCATTTCGACGCCCGTATGTCGCACCTGAGATCCGAGAGTGGATTTATGCGAACAATGTCTCGCCACAGGAGATAACATCTTTGGTCCGAGGTCGGGGCGTCTTCATCGACGACGATAGGGATCGATGTCCTCTCATTGATTTCGATCACTGGGCAGACGTAAACGCAAAACTTCGGATGCGGGGTATCATACTGCCTTGTGACATGGAGACGGGATATAATGTTACAGAATTTGTAAATACACCAGATAGACCCCAGATTGACGACCGTGAGGACGAGAATGAATTGGTGCGTGAAGACAGAGGTTTCCTGAGAACCTGCGTGGAGATTGTTGTGACTGGCTTAGCCGTCTCTGGCAACTATTTCTTCTCTGAACAGCCAAGACGCACATGATAGTATACGATGGATAGGAATAGCTGCTTGGAGTCGAATCAACATGAGTTTAATAGATGCGTGTCCATGTGCAGAGATGTGGTGAGAAGAAAGGTTACTGACTAGTGACGCTTAGAGCGGGCCTCCTGCGGCAGGCGCGCTCTAACACAGGAACATGACGGCTGGCACTAAGACCCCTCTGAATCAGCCGTCCGCAACGGCGCAAGTGTTCCACTGATTCTGCAAAGAAGAACACGTGAGCCCACTGTCCGTGATGATACTGGCCGCAAGATTGACGATCCCCGAGAGCAAACAAAGCCCCACTTCAGCGTGCATACTTCCGCCAGCATAAGCGAGTCAGCCACCGAACGTAAGCGCGCCCTGGCGAATGATGCTAGGACCCAGGGTCGCCCCACGATGTCCTCCTGCACACCTCATGCACGCAGCAAACATGCATCACTCTCACAAAGGGGACGGCGACCGCGTCTCAATCATAGCTATCATTGACTACATCTGTGCCATTTATGGGACCGGCGGTCTCTAGTAGCCGATAACATGGCTTCGGAAAGTTCCAGTGCTGCGGCTGAAGGTACACAATAGGCCCGATCAATGACATTCCAAGGATTGTCTAACCACACGCAGTATCTGCAGCGTCCACAGATGCAACCAACCAGTCGAAGGGGAAGCTGAAGAGAAGGAGAGTGAAGCGTGATGGACCACCACAACTACAATTCCTAGTCGCGACTGATCCATCGCAATTCAAAGATGAAGACGCGAAGAGAAGCGTGCGCTCGCAGGCGATGATACACTGGAGACATGAGGAAGACAAGAAGAAAAGGAAAGGCAGTCGCAAAGATGGTGCAGACCCCGCACCTGCCCTACCTGAGCGAGTGCCTACGCGTGTTAGACAAGACTCTACACACTCATCGTCAGAGTACCCAGGCCGTGACGGTACCCAGTCGCAATTAGGAGCTGAGTCAACCTCCCGGGTGTCGGACTCGAATGCAAGTTCCTTCACCGAAACTGGTAGCTCTACCTGGCAGCTCACTGCGAGTGGTACCGCAAGCTACTTTCCACATTGGCAGCAGAAGACGCGAGCTGTCACAGAGAGGGACGTCATCGATTACGAAGCGAGCGAAAGGCACGAGGAGCGACAACTACGCAGTCTTATTGTTGGTTTGGCCAGCTTCTATAATGTAGGCGGCGCTCAAGATCCCTTCGATGTGTTACCACAGTTCCGGAACCCGCGCCTGGACGCATTGTACCTGTCACGGAACTGTAAGTGCTCATGTATCATTTCGAGAGATAAGCCTGACCCATGCAGGTATGCGAGCGTTTGCCTCTGACGCGACCATGAAGAAGTGGCTGCCACTGATGCTCTCGCATCCTCATATCATCCTAAGCGCCACCGTGCTAGCATCAACCTGGCTTGATATGCGGCACAGAATTTCCGGCGACAGCACTACAACGGCCATGGTCAAGACCGAAACCATCGGAATGATCAAAGAGCGCTTTGCTGACTCGAACACTCAGCTGGATGATGCAACGCTCATTGTCATCCTACATCTGTTTGCAGGTGAGATGTGGGTATGTAACGAGCAGGCACTGCGAGTACATGAAAGAGGCATTGCTGCGCTCATCTTACGACGCGGTGGTGTGAGTACGTTTATTCATAACAGAGCTCTGGCTGAGGTAGCACTTGCGTAGGTGAGCCATTTTCTGGAAAGATATCGTGACTGACTGCAAGCAGTTGTTGCTATCATTGCGATATCTTCTGCGAAGCAGAAATGTTGCATACCCTTCGAGAACGATTACCAGCAGACCCTGCTCCGGTCAGTGCTGAAGCAGCGTTACCGGAGTCGCCATTGTATTATCCCAGAGGCAGATTCTTCACGATCGCGGAGGATACACGATGTTCAGCGTACACACTGGATCTTCTCTCCGACATGAAAGACCTGACTGATATCTTTATGACGCACAGTATCAAAATTAATCGAGTACACGATGTCGATGTCGTAGACGTCGACAGATTAAGTCCCCCAGACAAAACAGACGAAGCCTACGAAGCTACAGTCTGTGCTATACGGATGCGCTTGGCACATCTGCCTTCGGCTCATACACCAGGGATCTCCGTTTCTGGAGACTGGATTTATGAGGCATGCCGAATAGCAGCTATGATATATACAACTGCTATCTCGATGGGCTTACCTTTCTCTGTTGCCGCGGACCCGGTTTACGTCAATCTTCTCGAGCCGTCAATACCGTTCAATAACTGGGACAATGACGATCATCGCATCAAGCCTCATCTCGCCGAAACTTTGTACGAGACTCTCCAGCGAGCAGACACCAGCAGTCTGTGGAAAAACATGTCTGGTGTGCTCTACTGGGTGAGTGCTGTAGGTGCTGCAGCAGCTCGCATCCCATGTACGATCGATATGTCGCAACAAGACAGGTTTGCACCTGAAGCCTATTCCGTATGGGTCCGGCGCTGCCTCATCATGACTGCAACTCGCACGATGATCGTCCTCGTCTTCGAGCATCCAATGGCGATCATTACCGCGCAAAGAACCTTGCTCAAAATACAGGAACTGATCGGATCCCATGCTTCAAGACGTCTCGAGACGTGAGCAGGACCGTGTGTGCTCATCGCGAGCCTTGGATTCGTTCGGCTTGCAGAGCTCCGCGGATGCTGGCCAACATGCTCCATGCTTCCAACTCTCGTTCCACAGGACAACATCACTCTGCTCAGAAGCGACATGATGACGAAATCGGATGAAGTAGGAAAGAGCCGCATCGTCGCTTTAGACTTCGGAGCGCCCGCGATCCGTCGTTCTAGGTGTCGATCGCTTACTGGACCTTACGGGGCCGTCGGATCGATTTGTCGACATGTTGGAAAGAGGTGTCAGACTGTCCTACACAAGACATGAAAGGTCTCCAGCGTTTTCATACCCTGATTCGTCAGAGCACTCGAGCTTGGTCGAAATAAGCTGTCTCAGGGCGTCCGCTTATGTCCGTCAGCATTTGTCACAGCTATTCGCCGTTGAAGCTGCAGGGCAAAATTTTGGACATCGTGGAGCAAATTTTGGAATGACAGGTGGGTACTGCGGGAAGATCTTGATAATCGGTGCATCAAAACATTAAAACATTGCGTGGCTGACTAAGCCCTCTAACGTCCTATGCAAGATGCACAGAGGAGAAGCTTAAGCAAGACAACACAACACGTAGAGCGCTGCGCTACGCGCTCTCGTCCGATGTGAATAGGCTGCATTTCGAGTGGTCTCACCCTGACTAGCTGGCATCAACACTTATGTTTCACAACACAGAGCTACACTGCCCAACGACGGTCGCACGTGAGCGAACATGATTCGCGCCGATCGATGACTCTATTTGCCATGAGTGGATACGTGAGATTTCCGTGAGAAGCGGTAACCCAGCGTGTCCGAAGGCGCGAGTGCAGGTGACAAGCAGGGACGACGCTGCCTTCCGATTGGCTAGCGTCTGACCATGACCCACAAACAAAGCAAAGCACTCATATAAGGCACGAAGCCTCGTCCGACAAGATGCAACCACGAACAATCATTGCAGTGAGCCTTGGACTTGGATTACCCGTTCTCGTTGTTATGGCTCTCGTTTCTCGACTCTTCGTGCACCGGCACTCCAAGACCGCCAAACAGGATATCTACACCGTGGACGGCGATAACGGCGACTCGTACCAGCTACCGCGCAAGTCAAGCACTTGGAAACTGTTGTTTACACCAAAACAGAAGGGTGCGACTTCAAAGTGGGTACCGACGTTGTCAGGCGTCATCAAAGCCGGGGATGAGGGTCTGTGGTCATCATCCCTGTTCACCAACCCGCATGGGCACCCTGGGGAGGTTTCGTTCGAAGCAATCTGCGAACTGTTCGCCAACGAGCTTCGACCACGATTGATGATGGAGCGATCTGCATATTCTGGGGAGATTGGCAAGTTTATCAACTCGGCGAAGCGGGGCACGCCAGGCCCAAGGAGGGTGCAGTCGGTGTCCTATATGAAGGCGACTACTGGACGAGGAGATGCAGCGCTGACACTACCAAGAAAGAGCTTGGATATATCCAGCATTGAGCGAGGACTTGGAAGGAGCCTTTCCATGAAAAGGCCGGCCCCAGCGCTCGTACCTATGGGCAACGGGCTGGTCGAGCAGGACAAGTCCGTATCTGTCCAACATTCATGGATGAAGGATGGAAGGCCAGCAGAATATCACGATGGCCGGATGAGTGTACGACTCACATCAGCAGAGCTTGTGACGCTGTCCTTGATACTGGGTAGCTCCATCACAAGCATCGCGGGTGACGCCACTGAATGCAATACTGAGAAAGGCGCCTTTGGTCTCTCGATCAGGATCACCAGAACAGACGGTGGCAAGCATTTGGTATCGCTCAGACAGCATAAGCGAAGTGTCTCGCAAATGCCTTCAAGTGGCTCAGGTCACTCGCCGCTATTTGCGAAGCACATTGCTTGTGGCTCCTTGCCCTTCTCTCAGGATGGCAAGTCAATCAACAGCTTCCTCATCACCGACGATGCGCTCAGTTCTGTACAATCAGGCGCGCCTCTCACAATGCGCAAGCGCTCACAGCAGTCATCGCAAGCACGTTTCCTTACAACGCTGCCCAGCTCCTGCGACCTAGCCTTCTACAGCCTCGAGGTATCCACAAAGTCCAGCCCTCCGATACCTCTCATCGACGCAATTGCCCAGCTTCCATTTTCTGGCGGTCTCACACCGCTCGCCTCTACCCCCCTTATCTCAACAGTCCGGTTCGTTGCCTCCGGTGGCCTGCACCCTGGCCGTCTTCTCCAACGCCTCGAAGGTCTCATCGACAAAGTGCAGCGCCACAGCCTAGAAATCAACATTTTCGGTCCGCTCCACGAGCCCAAGAACGCCGGCCTGCTCTTCCGCGAGCGAGAGCGCCTCGCAAAAGTAAGCTCCGGCACTCTCACAGAGTCTCTTCTTGACAAGGTCGCCCGCGTACAGCGCTACGTCACGCTGCTCCAGCGCCTCATGGCTCTCGTACCGGTCATCAAGCCGCAAGACGTCCTTGCTACAGTACAGGAGGCGACCAAGAAACAGCTCCAGCGCGCATACGTAGACGCTGTGACTGCTCACAAGTCACAGCAGGAGCCGAGCGTAGCGCTGAACGATACTCTCTGTCCCGTTTCCGACGCCCGCAGCCGTCGCCACGTGTCCGGCTCCTCACAACTCCCTGCACGACGCAGTCCGAGATCGAGTCTCGGAAGCGGATCGAACGGCACAGTCCGTTCAAACGAAGGAAGACGCTCGAACACCTTCCCAGAGCACAACCTGGGCAAGCAGGTCGAAGTCTTGCTCAAGTCTGAGCTACCGTTTACCGTCGAGATGGTCGCGAGTGTTGCGAGACTGGTGATTGTTGCGTGGACGCTCAGTGTTGGGGTTGTGGCTTGGGAGGAGGGCGAGGAGGGCTGGCGGGTGCCTAGTGTAGATGCGCTGCCGGCGGGGATGCTGTTGGTATGAAGGATCTCTTTGGTAGGTCTGAACCATGGATTGTAAAGACGACGAGCGACGAGTGTGCATTTTTGGGATGGCGTTCAGGTCATGATACCATTTCTAATGTTTACTATGGATTACAATAGGAAAGGCTACAAACGAATCGCAATGTAATCGTATTTTTGACTTCTGTAGCTGCTCTGAATCATGTTGCTCGATGGGTGAGGTCTATGTGAAGCTTTGACAAGGTGAATCCTGCAATCTGCTTCCTGCATTATTGCACAAAGGGCTGCATGCCCATGGTGGAGGTTGCATCCGCCACATCCGCTTCAATCGTATTACTGACCGAGTGGAGGCTCGCATCTGGTCGCCCATGCCGGGGCGTGTGCGCCGTTGACGTTTGTAGGGCTGAACAAGGCTGACGGGTACGGAAGCATAGCGGATCCGGTGAGGCTGAAGACAAGCTTGGACAGGGCTGCCGAGGACCCGAGATGAGGTCACCACCGGAATCGCAAGTCGAGGTCAGGACTTTCATGTTGTTCTAGCGTCAACCTGCCATAATTATGATGTGCTATGTATCATGTCATTATCCCTTCGTGCCATCGTGAATCGTTCCGTCTGCTGAAGATCCTAGTCGCTCCCCATGATCTCCAGCCCCCTGCAGACACCCACCCACCCGTCGCGCATCGCTTCCCACACAACGACCATTTTGTCCTCCTCTAACCCATCTCGCTTCCTCTCCTTGCGCTCCTGCGCATCGCCAAGCCCATTCGCGATACTGACCCCGTTACCTGTCTTCCCGCCCTTAGAACCCTGCAGCGCACTGCTAGTCTTGAGCCCCTTGCCGTCCAACTCGCCCTTGACTTCCCAGCCACGCCTCAGCGGCCCAGAGACACTCGCGGGCGTGATCAAAGTGCTGTCGAGCAGAGCGTTCCAGCGGGAGAGGTACATGCCCGGCCCATGTGTTGAGCCTTGCGGCGAGCTGTTTTTCATTATGGACTCGAGACGAGTGTGTGATGTGGCTTTCAGTTCCGACAGGTGCGAGGCGTGCTCGTCTAGGAGCGGCCTGAGCTCGTCTTGTTTTTCCTTGGATAAGGTCTCGAAGAGAGAGTGCAAAGGGGCGGTCATGTTTCCTGCGCCGCTTTCGCAGGTTGAGGCGTCGGCTTTGAATTCGCCGAACATGGCTTTAGCGTAGACGAGGTAGTCGTGCGCGAGATCTGGAGCGTTTTTGGTGACTTGGTGCAGGAACCTGTGTAGGCTCGGCGCGTGTTTACGCAGCAGGAGGACAAAGTCTTCGACTGTGGGGGCGACGCCGACATCTGTATCAGTGACGCTTGCTGGTGTGGTTTCGACGTTGGCAGCGTTGGTCTCGCGCTCTTTCGAGGTCTCGCGGCTCTTACGCCCAGATTTCTTCTTGGGCTTCGAGGCCTTGATCAGGTCCGTTATGAAGTTTTCGGCGTCGGTGACAGTACTCGAGAGGTCGACGGCGTTGTGAATCGCGCGGATGACGGGGTCCATTGCTGAGACGCAGTCGCGGACGGCAGAAGTAAGGACGTCGGGGTTGGATTTGCAGGTAACCTTTGTGATCTCTTCGCGGTCGCGGATAGACAGGTATGTGCTATAGTACTCCATCGCAATGTCGTGCTGCTGGTCTTTGAGGGATTCAGACTTGCTGGGTGTGTCAGCTATCTCAAGGATGACGGCGATGATTGACTTCTTCTCCTCTATCGACTTGTAGCGTGCGGCCTCGTGCCTATCTCTCGAGGCATATACATGTGCTTTGATGGCCTTCATGATCTTCTTGTCCGGCGCGTCTCGGGCTGATTCGAGCTTGGATGCGCGTTTCTGGAATTCGGCCGTGTCCCAGGCCAGGGTTGTGCTGATGATCTGCTGCATCAGGTTCATGCCATCGTTCGAATTATTTGTGAGGCCGATCCAATTGGTCATGGCTGTGACAGAGAGCTTTGCCAGTACCAAACGTACCATGGCATTGATCATAGACGCTGCATTGCCGACACGGAGGGTCTGCTTGATCATATAGTACGGTATAAGTTTGTGAATGTTCTCGAGAAGACGGACGAGGTACTGTCCGTCTGGCGACATAACAAAGACGTGGTGGAGGAACGAGGCAACGTTTAGCAAGATGTACTCGTGCCCCGCCTGCACTAAACTGGTATGATCTTCGAGCTTGTCGGTCGTTGTGACTTTCTCTAGCAGGTGGTCCAGCAGGTCGCCATATATGAAGCTACGCGCGCATTCTTCCCATGCCGCCAAAACGTCCTCAGGCTTGCTGGTGTCGTATTCCCGTGTGCCGTCATCTTTCTTCTGGGCTGTGGGGTAGCCGCCCAGCATGCCCCGCCCAATGTACTCGGCGATGCTACTCGCAGCAGTCGCGAGCGCTTTCCTCGAGCCGATCGCGCCCTTGTCATAACTCTCACTCAGCTCAGCCTCGGCCATACGCGCGACCAACGTCTGTATCTTGTCCTGCCAGAAGGCGCGGCCAAGGTTTCTCAGCGCAGGGTTCGTCAGCGCGAACTTGTTGAGCATGTTCTGCAGCAGCGGGCTTGTTGTCTGCACGCCGTCTGCCTTGCGGAAGGGATGGCCATAGTAGTCGATGGTGGTTGGGTACTTGAACGCCTCAATCTCAGCGTATATCTGGTGGTGGATCAGGATATCGAACAGAGCATGCGTCTGCGCGGGCGCGAGCGGGGCGGCGGAGGACGACATGTTGGGTTTCGGGCGTGTCTCGAGAATGTTGCTGGGAACATGGCGGAAGCGTGCTCGTCGGTTGTCACGGCCATAGGATGCTGCACTAATTGTGTTGACGCGCCATGCGGCAAGTGGGGATACGTCATGACGCCAAGCCAAGCTTCCAGCCAGACTTCATCATCCTGTGACACCTTCACCGTTCACACATCATCATGATCAGCGCGAGCTCGGTCATGTTCGATCGATCTGTCCCCACTGTGCAGCTGACGTCCATTCAGATTCGAATGTTGATCCAGATTTGATCGTTCGTGGCTGGCCTAACACCCAGATTCATCTTATACAATCTTCCAACCAATAACCTCTCCGAGCCTTCATCCTGACTTCTCCCCACGACCATCCGTATCACTCGCTCTCGCCAAGACAATCTTCTTAATTCCAGCCAAGTGTGGCTGCTCGACCGTGCGACTCCTGACCGTCCTTATCTCGATCCACTCGGCGCTTGGTACAGCCTCTGTTGGCGTGATAGTGCTGGCTGTCCAGACCAGTTGCTTCAAAGCCATGTTCGCAGAAGCGCCCAAGAGTCGTTCCAAGGTTGTCATCTCGTACATCATTCGACGGTTGCGTCTGCAAGATGATCAGTCAAAGCCTGTCGATTGGTGACCATCGAGTTACCCCTCTTTCTCCGGATAGGTGTCTTTCATACGCTTCATCCTCTCCTTGACAACCTCTTCGAATGTTTCTTCTGGATCGATGTCGTACTCTATCGCGAAGAGGTGCAATTTCGGTATGCACATAAAGGTGACAATGTTGTCAGCCATGGCTTCGACGTACCGCGATGGGTGGGTATGGTTGTCGCGGTTCCAAATGGCATGGATATCCTCGACTTGCAGTGGCGACTGTCGAAAGCGGCGCAGAATCGAATCCTGGAGGTTTTGGCTGACATTGGACATACCGATGTAAGCAAAGAGTTCTGCTAAGTAAATGTGCGTGGTAATGTCGGCTTCCACCTTCCATGGTGCAGTGCGAAATTTCGTGCTGAGCAAGTACTGTTCCATGTACAGCACAGCAAGCTTGACTGCCAGGACATTGCTGAAGCCATGCGGGAGTTGAATTACGAACCGGCCATCCAGTGGCTCAATATGACGACCAATATCTGGACAGATCGCAAAGAGCAGGGTCCGTGTGGTGCGCTTGTAGACGCGCGTGTTTCCGAGGTAGAAGTCAATCGTGGGGCCCTGCTCCATGATGTTTCGCCGCTCATGCAGAGGTAGAACGATAAGCTGATGGAGATTGATCTCACCAGTCTGGACTCCAAATCGCAGTGGATCCAAACCCGGAGCAAAACGTGCCCGATTGCTGGCTTCCCGTGTGACCTCGGAATAGTTGTCCAGCAGTGACAAACACTCCTGTAGCACACCGGCCACCATCACTGCAACAGAGGGTTAGCAGCCTGCCATTCTCCTTCAGTGGATGGGAAAGCGAGTATGTAGGGTTGCAAAGGCTGCATGTTCTTCCGCTCCGGTCGACGCGTTTTTTAAAAAGTGTCTCTGTCCTTCACCTGCAGCCATCAATCCAGTTTTCGCGGGCTCCGAGACTTCTTCACCTCTCACCCTGATTCACCAAGGATGGATACGTCTGTTCAAGGTCGAGCCATCAATGAAGATGCGAGATGGCTGAGTCTGTCCAAATAGCGACTTCATTCACATCTCCGAGCTGACTTGTTGTAGCAGCAATCATCGATCATTAACTGATTCACGCGTACATCTGGTCGTGGATTTGGGAGCCCACTACTCTGATCGACGAAACCCCTTGTACCACTTGCGCCTCGCGCCATTGTGCTCTGAACTATCCGGTATGCTGAGCTTCTCGAACTCTGATGAAGTACCAGTTGCGAACGATTCGACAGAGCAAAGGTCCTCTTCACCTCTCAAGTCTCCTGCACTACCATCGCACGCCTCGCTCTCCAATCTGGCACGTTTACGCTTCTCTTTGGCCACCTCAATCCTTTCTAGATCCAGAGACTTTGGCACTGCACTCCGATGTTCGAATTGTGGCTCAGACTGCACTGGGAACGCAGACAGCTGTTCAGCGATTGCAGCCATAAGACTGCCCATGCCCTCCTGCTCAGATCTATCCTTCTGCAACACAATGTCAGTGTCCTTTTCCATTGCTGGTGCTTGTTGCAGCTCAGCGCGCAGCAGACGGGCTTGCTCAAGTGTCGAACGTCGCTCAGCACGAGCTGTCTCAGCATGTCTTCTGCGGATTTTCAGAGGTGCGGGTTCTTCATCCAAAGGACCCATTCGCCCAGCTCCTCGATATCCGTCTAATCCGTCCGCCATGAACTTTTTTGAATGCGGTCGAGATTTCTTACCGCGGCCATCAGTATATGTTAGAGAAGGGGACACTTGGCTTTGCCGGTCACTCAGCTTCTGTTTCACGATCTTTGGAGCCAAAATTAGCGAATTTGGGCGGTCGTTTACATCATCAGCGTCAGCATTCGTGTCTTCTTCCTTTGCTCTTGTCGGATCGACGAAGGGCTTGAATTCCCGCTTGCTTCCGCGACTGTAGCGGACTGTGCCTTCAGATTGAGGCAAAGGTCGAGGACGGCGTGGGCCTTGTCCACGAACAGGGTGCGGATTGAAGCCGCTTGGCTCGTCTTTGTCGTTGTCGCTGGGTGACTCAAACGGCCAGGTCTGTGGTCTGCTTCGGGGGGACAAGGGTGGGTCACTCGCTGTACCGCCTATCAGATGATGTAGGTCCGGAAGAATCGACATCTGCTGCCAGCCATATGCGACATGGTTGTGATCATCATAGAAAGGCACTTGAGGTTCGTCGCGCTGTCCATCACATGCAGTGTGCTCGGGAGCCTGCTCAGAGACTCGAGATTCTCTCCTTGGCGCAGAGCTGTGCTGCAGCTTACAATCGTCGGCGGCGCGCTTCTTACGTGAGTTGTGTGGCATGGTGGCTATAACGAGGCGAGCAGAGGCTGTACGATCTCTTGTTGCTGGATGCTCTACACCTGAGCTGGGCCAAGTCTTAGCTGCCTACATGGTGAAAGGTCGTGGTAAGTACACTCATTACGTGAAACTGTTGACAAGTGATCAGTGAATGGCCTACGATACCCAAGATCACGTTTGCCACCTCTTTGCCAGCACGACTCTCTGACACGCCGACAAAGAGCTTCTGACGTGTCCCTGACGAAGGCTTGAGACACTCGCACTTTCACACAGGGATAGATGTCAGTCATATCACCGCCGATGACTGGTGTATCATGTACCACAGTAGACCAATATGTCAATATGCGCACGGGCGAACGATCGTTCGGTATATACGCTCGGCTCGTTACCGACTTCACGTTCTGTAAAAGGAAGTTCTGTAGAGCACCCCCTTTGTGGGTTATTGGCCGCGTTTCGATTCATGCACGAGTCATGAAATTGTTTCTATTCACAGAAACGCTCGTGCGGCGGGAGTGGACCTGCCGAGATGTCTTTCGAGGAGCCCAGGCTTTTCCACTCTCGCTTTCGCTTTCTCTTTGACAGAGATCGCGAAGGCGCACATTGGCATTGCCCGCTGAACAGTAGCACTCCAATGCATCCCAAAAAGAATAGAACGGGTCTGCTGATCTCGCCGAAAATTTCGAAGCCTCACGGTTTCTCCATCGATGAATGGTACGCTCCACTGGTACCAGGCGCTAATCGTTCCGCTGTCAATGCCAAAGCGGGAAGCGACCGTTTGAAACACATCGCCAAGACCAAGGGCAGCACACTAGCTTCGAACAGCAATACCTATCTAGATCATCAATGCCTTTTCGGGTACGCAGCTCCGATTAGGAATACATGCTCAGCCCTGCAATTTGCTGCCGTGGTCCCGCCGTGGATGTAAAACATCACTAACTCTTCGCGATGCTACAAGTCTTCAACCCACTCTCTCTTTCCATTACCACACTCATTTCCGGTGGCTTTTGAAGTCCCTTCATTTTCTATCGTTTCTAACCTTGAGCGGATTCTTCGGCTGGTCTGAGTGAACGTTATTTACTTTCCAGCAACTCTTGGTATCTTTCAAGCACTTTTAATAGTCTTCAAAATGCGTTTCGAATTCGCCGCCCTCCTTGCTGCCGCCGCTAGCGTTTCCGCGCAGACTGTTGTCGGCAAGCCCTACGGTTTTGCGGCCGATGTGACAGGTGGTGGATCAGCCACTGCTGTTACCCCCACTACTGTGGACGAGCTTGCGAAGTACCTCTCCGACGATGTCGCCCGTGTTGTCTTGATCACTAAAAAGTTTGACTTCACTGGCAAGACCGCAACCGGCGCAGGCTGTGACAGGAAGACTTGCAGCGCTAAGGTAATTCCGCCTTATGTTGACGGATGAAGTCCATACTAAGCAGTACAGAACGGGGGCCAGTTCTATCTTGGCGATCTGTCTTGCGGCGGCGATGACAACGTTGCCGTCAGTTCCATCACCTACGATGCCGCTGGACCTGATGCTCTTAAGGTTGGCAGCAACAAGTCCATCTTGGGTGTCGGCGGTAAGGGTGTCCTGAAAGGCAAGGGTCTGTCTCTGGCCAAGAACGCAAAGAATGTCATCATCCAAGGCATCGAATTCACCGACATCAACCCTGGTGTTGTATGGGGCGGAGACGCTCTCGACTTCCAGGGAGGCAACGACGGCGTATGGGTCGACCACAACAAGTTCTCTCTCGTCGGTCGCATGTTCATCGTCTCGCACTACTCCGCCTCGCGCCTGACTATCTCGAACAACGAGTTTGACGGCACTACCACCACCTCTGCCACCTGCAACGGCGACCACTACTGGACCATGATGTTCTATGGCGATGGTAAGCTTTCACGGTCCCCAACCTGAGTTGTGATTCTAATGTAGTATAGGCGACAAGGTGACCCTCGACCGCAACTACCTCCACAACGTCTCCGGCCGCGCCCCCAAGCTCGGCCAGGACGGCACATCAGGCACATTCCACGCAGTCAACAATTACTTCGAGAACATGAAGGGCCATGCCTTCGACGTGTACAGCGGCGCCCAGGCTCTCATCGAGGGCAACGTGTTCTCGGGCGTCCAGCAGCCTGTGACCGACAAGGGTGCGAAGATCAGTACCTTCGTAGTAAACGCCGGTTCCGCGTGCTCGTCTGCGCTCGGCCGTTCGTGCCTCGAGAATAGCGTTGATTCCGCGTCTGGAAAGCTTACCGGTGGCTCGTCTACATCCTTCATCAAGGATATTACTAACGACGTCACACCCCTTGAGGTCAGCAAGGTCGCAGCACATGTCAAGGCCAACGCTGGTCCTGCGAACCTCGGCTCTACGACCACGGAGCAGGATGTCGAGGCTCCGGCTTCCCCTAAGCCTGCTGCTTCTTACAAGGCCCCGACCTCTGTCGCACCTGCTAAGACTACTCTCGCGACTGTCCAGAAGCCTACTGCTACACCAGGCGCTTCGTCAGGTGGTGCGACTGTTGCCGGTTGGGCACAGTGTGGTGGCACGGGATACAGTGGCTCGACTACATGTGCGAGTGGGTACAAGTGCACGAAGCAGAACGACTGGTACAGTCAGTGTTTGTAGGCATCTCGTAAGGCTGGTCGTCAGAGTTTTTGGAACCCGTAATGTGCGACAATCGAGAGGGAAGCAATTTCTGTTGTATATATATTCAGTGGGAAGGGGATGCACATGAATTTTAACTAATTGAGAGGCTGTGAATAATTGTTGAGTACCATATCAATCTACAGCAGCTCATATCCAAATGTGAGACATGTCTTTTGGTTGGCAAACATTCCGGTCGTTTCCAACGCGTGTTGATGAACATTCTGATGATAACGTCTTCTATGGCCTTCAGCCTCTACCATTGACCTCGTGGACTCCCCGAGTGTCCTCAATCAGAAGCATGTTTCTCATTATACCGTCTCCTTTGCGCGTTTTTTTCGCCGTACAAGTTAATAGACCATGTATTGTCTTCCCACCAAAAGAAGTTCCTCAGTAGAGGCACCAAGTCCGCTCTCTTACAGTCCATTTGATCGTTGTGTTGCCCGCAATAAGATTCCATTCATGCCATCCCTCGATCAGATTGCCTATGGTTGAACGGTGCGCGCTATGTGCCAGACTGCCAGCAGAAAATAAACCGTGTAAAGGTCCAACTTCATGGCGAAAGACGCGATTAGAATGATGATCAGGAGCGCAATGCAAGTTACGAGAAGGAACATGACTGCTTTCCGTCCGAGTATAAGCTTATGAACGGCACGTTTGAAGCGGTTGGCTGCTTTCTTCCCAAGCTTGCGGCGCTGATGTGGCGTTGCGTCTATGGAAGAGGAGCTTTCCTTGCCACATTGGTTCATGATCCTCGCCATGGTGACAGGTGGGCGTTGAAGAATGTACCGCCATCCTGGAGGGCGCGTATACCGGTGTTTCCTTCCTTCGTGTTCGTAGTACCAAGATAGTCGTATGCCTCCTTCCTGAAGCGAGACCAGCTTTGTAATCGATCCGGCGGTGAATTCCCAACGCTTCTTGTTGTGTAGCGAGCCGCAGCGCTTCACCTCTTTACAGTAGCGGAAAACTTCTTCAACAAAATTGTATTCGAACAGACCGATTATCCATCGGTTGTGATCTCCGTCCTGACTTGATGGTACGTGAACATCATCGTCTGCAGCGTTGATGCCGATCGATGGCATACTAGACGCTTCAAGGCTCTTCTCGAGCGTTATTGTCGCTCTATCAGTTTTAGCGGGATTCTCGGCATCTATTGTTTTCGAGCTCTGTAGTCCAATCGTATCCCAGCTGATCTCCGCGCCTATCGTCGAGACCATTGTAGAGGCGGCACTTCTATTCTGTTTGACGTTATAAGTCTCGACAGGCTATACCAGCTCCAGGAAGGCGAAGAGCGCTGCGATGTCTTCGCTGTCGATCCCCATATTGACACCCATTTTCTAGGTGACGTCGAGCCACTGGACGAAACCTTGGCCATAATCAAACCTGACGATAGTATGGAAAGCCATGACCATATCCACAAAGACGTCGAAAACTGACTTATTGTAGTCAACTTTCAATTCATCCTCCATCTAAAAGAGGCTCATCAGACCATAGACCTTGTCTCGGGGTTCGTAGCAGACGTTGGCGCTGAAGCTCAAAATGTCAAGAAGCTCCCTACTTTCTTTCCTTTGCCCAGTATTCCCAGTCATACGGATGAGCTTTTGCGTATTTGGTGAGGTGCGCTTCCATGCACTTGTCTCATTCTCTGGGAGCTTACGCCTTCCTAGGTTGACATCTTTGGTAACAGACCATATCGTCTCCCAAGGTATCCAAGTACTACCTGCAGCAAAGGTACGTGAGGACCTTTGAATACACCCTGAGTACTGCCCTCTGGTCTGAGCCACCATCCGAGGAAAAGCAATTCGATATCGCTGACCTGATCTACCATCTCATTAAGCACCACGAATATACGCTCAAGTACCTCACCATTTTAAGCCCGCAAGCTAGGATGCGCGATTGATGTCATTATGTAGACTAGCTGTCACGACTCTCGGTATTGAAGACGCTCGCGCTCAATCATGAGCATCTACACTCTCACTACTACAACACCCACTTTGACCAGCAATGTGAGGCTCTGAGAAATCGACAGCCAGGGTTCGTGTTCCCTTCGAAACCCAGGCAGCCGAGTGATATCATACTGTCACTTCCCTCAAGTCTGCAGAGCCTAGAGCTGCATGATTGTCGCAAGGTCCCGATCACTGTCACACTGCTCAACGTCCTACATCACATGATGACCGGGAGACCGCCTCACCCAGGTTGGCCCTTGGGTCTTTTGAACTTGCGCCTCATCAAGGTCACATTCGAGCAAACCCGTTCCACGGAAAACGAGAGAAGCCAGCTCGCAGTGCTGACTACTTATCTTGGTAGTCTCAGTTGCGAGCAAGCTTTGCAGTTGAGAGCTTCGCAGCTGCATGATCTCAGTCTGGGGCTCGAGAGGCTGCCCTCTTCTTCTTCATCATCTTCTACCTCTTAATTGACTCTAGTGACCGCTTGATCTAGTGCTGCTAAGCAGCAAAAGTAGTCTCGATCACCAGCAGGCTCCGCTGCCTGATTTGAGATCACCAAGTTTCTCCTCTGAAGATGAGTAGATCGTCATACTAGCAATGATCGGTCATGTATATCCTTAAGTTCCATCCAAGAGCCTTCAGTGAATGTAACCGACTTGACGAATGTACGTATGCCAGACACTGGATAACCTCGTGGGGACCGACCATAATGAGCGAAGGTAGTAGATAGGATGCAACAAAGACTCTCAAACGAATGACGCATTCAACTTTCAAGCTTCCGTAATGACGTGTCATTGGGCGCAATGCTGCTGGATCACTTCTGTGGCTCTGAGGTCTGGCGGATGCAACTTCGCTCTCTAGGTTTCGTGAAGCCACCTGGCATTATCAGAATCATACAGGTACACATTTAGTGCAAGTTTTTCGCTGATGTGTGTCCAATTTCTTAGAAGCTGCATTGCCCAGTGCACAAAAACGCATCGCCTGGAGCGCACCTGCCACCTGCCTCTTCTCCGCATTCACAAGCAGCAACCCCGCCACGGCCCTTGGAAACAACTAGCCTGCCACGAGTTCTGCAACAGGTAGATGGCCTGTGCCATGTTTCTGTCACTACAGCAAATACCGCATCATTCCAGGGCTCCCTTCGACCAGATTCCATCACTTAGTCATGAGACCTATGTATGCAGGACGTAAGTGACAATCTACCTTAGATATCTCCAGACCCTAAATCATGCTGAGAAGATTATTTAACTCTCTGAATTGATCAAATCAGACTTGCGTGTGGACATGTATCGAGCGCTTTCTCACGAACTCAAATTGCTGCCTTCTGCATAGAATTGATATCCAGCTTTTGCCTACCCATACCGTATGTCCTTCTGGTCCCTTGGAGGATCTATGGGCATAGTGAGGCAGCCCCGGGTGGGTCCCATGGTCCCGTTGGCCGAAGCGGCTTGACTAAGGTGCCCAGGCCTACGCCGCCTGCGTTGCGCCTGCCCTTCCCTACCCGCACCCCCACCACAACACACCACAGCTTCTACTCAAAGCAAAATAAAGTATGTCGCAACTATATTGCACAGAGCGTATCAGAAGCACCTTTCCCTGAGTCACGCTGACACATTGACTACAGGTGAATATGGGTCTCGCAGAGCTTCCACCGGAGCTCCAACTTCTGACTTTCTCCTTTCTGGTCCACAACTCCTCGGCTCTGTACGCCTTAACACGCGTCTCAAAGAACATCAGGTTACACGCTCTCGAGGTACTGCGGACCACTTTCGACCTCGTTCAAGGAACTACGGACGACATCGAAGTCAAACTGAGCGTTCTGCTCCAGCGCGCGGAGAATGGTGACAGGATACCTCGACTGCCCATCACGACCACTGGAAACATCTTTGGCGACAACATAATCAAACTTGCCTCTAAGTTCACAACGCTCAGGATTCGCTTTGACACACGGCATGGGCGCTCTACTCCAGGCACCCAGGCGGTGCCGCGCGCTACGATCGATCTTTTCAGACGCGCAATGCAAGCGCTGACCGGCAAAACACCCAATCACACTCTCTCATGGGGCAAAAACTTTGGTCTTCGCAAGGCGGATGCTTCTGTTCACTTCATCTTTCAAGCATGGCGCCATGTCTCCACGCTCCACTTGGGAGGGGACATGAGTTGTTTGCCACATAACATCACCGGCCTAATGGAGATGCTTGCAAACCTCAAGCTCACGGGTATCACGAACCCAAAGCTCTCATACAATTGTGTCCTTCTCATTCATCGACCAGGCCTGAAGAAGCTCGAATTCTCGAACATGTCCCTCTGGCCCCAAGGTTGTGGGTACTTTTCTAAGCGCATTTCGGAAGGCTTGGGCGTTATCTCAGCCACCGAACTTTATTTAATCAACTACTATGTACCCTAAATATCTGTAGCGCGAATCGTGAAAGCTTTCAAATCCCTTAAAAGGTTCGAGTACTCGTTGCGTTCAAAATCCTCTCGGACCCGCCATTGGCACATCGGAGAATTCATTACCTCGCTCAACCAACACCGTCACACGCTCACACACCTCAAGATCGTCCACACAGATCCTTTGGACGATCCAAAGGATTGGGGCTGCAACCATATCGGATCCTTGGCCGATTTTGTCGCCTTGAGGAGCCTTTCCATAAACGCGCTTTTCATCGCACCACACCACAAGATGTCCTGCAAGCCTTCCTTCGACAGGCTCGAAAACCTTAGCAACAGAGCTGCGGCTAACCCTATGACTGTTCTGAACGCCTTGCCACAGTCCCTGACTAAGCTAGAGCTGTCTGGCTGCTCACCCTCGGTCGTCACTACGCTACTGCCCAGCATCGAGCGTGGTAAGCCTGTCGGCAGTCTGCGTGAGTTCCAGATCACGTACGCTCAGCCATCACCTTCCGAGACTGCTGCTAGGATTTCCAGCCAGCAGGAGTCAGACTTGGTTGCGGCCTTTGAACCAAAGAACATCAAGCTGGAATTTCGCTCTTGAGCGCTGTAAGCACGACTTCCACCCTAGTGAGAAGAAATGTACTGACTTCGTGGCAGATATCGTCGTGTCAGCAAACTTCGCTGATCGGCGGAGCATCACATGAGAGTGGCCATGTCTGTGGTCCACCATCCTCTTTCCCAGACTGCACTCATGCACGAGAAATTCCACCGATCCGGCCCTGCCACCCCTACGACTCCCGTCCACTCCCCCAACGAAGTAGCTCTACATCCTGTCCTTGAAGCTCTGAGTCCACGGCAATCTCTAGCCAACTTCATGAGCCTTTTGTTTGCTTCGGAAGCGAAACGCAAACACCCGTGTATGTGTCAGTCGACGCGTCCGGGACCGCGAAGTCTAATGTCTTCTGACACCAAAACTCGGCTTGGATACATGGAAAGCTTGGGCACATAGAAGGCTTGGACACATAGAAAGCAATGGAATTTTAACTTGGAGCACCCTGTGACCAATCTAGTGCATGAATTGCATCAGACCGATTTCCGACTCCTTTCGTAGTCCTGTACCTTCTAGAGCGCCCAACGCAGAGCATCACGCTGGTACCCATTGACTTGACATTTGAGAAAACGGTTGAGATGCTCTCGCTCATTACATGAAATGCTGTATACAAGCAAGATTGGAACCTTCTTATGAAAGTACTCGAAGTCATATGTATACAGCATTCTATTTGACAAGCGCAAGCATCTCAAAGCTTCGTGTAATGCACTTCCTTCATTTAGAGTTCAACCTTACACATCTAGCCATCATCCATCCACCTCCAAACAGTGCAACACCCCTCGATCACCTCCCCCGCTACGACTCCTTAAACGGACACCCCTTATCCGCACTCTGACTCTTCGTCTTCTCCTTGACCACCCTCCACGTCAACTCCATCAGCCTCTCGCCCAGCTCCACATCATTCGCCTTATCACTCCCCTTCTCCACAATCGCGGGCGGGCAAATATACTGCCCACTCTCCTCCGTCACAGTCGCAGCATACATCGTACTAACCGCGCCCTCGAACTGCGTCTTCTTGAACGGCGCAAGCCCGACTGACATTGCGTACCCGCCCAGCGGAAACGCTTCGTGGATGTGCTCTGTGCTCTGCCGGGTCTCGACGATGCCGGGGTGGATTGCGTTGGCGAGGATGTTGGGGTGTTGGGGTGTGAGGTGGCGAGAGAGGTATTTGGCGTACAGAAGGGCGGCGAGCTTGGAGCGTCCGTATTGTGGCTGAGCGCCGAGATCGGTGTTGAGCTCGTCGATGGAGGCGAATTGCGTGTCGGAGGGAGTTTGCTCGTGCAGGTTGGAGGATGTGCACACGATGCGGACTTTGTCTTTCTTGGCGGTTTCCTTTAGTATGGGGAGGAGGTGGGATGTCAGGACTACGTGGCCGAAGTGGTTGGTGGCCATGTGTAGGTCTACGCCGTTCTTGGCGAGCTGGTAGGTCATGATTCCACGCGCGGCGTTGTTGATCAAAATGTCGATGCGGTCTGTTTGGCGAGCGATTTCGAAGGCGGTGCGGCCAGTCTCCTCCCAGTCGGAAAGATCACACTTCATCCAGACCACGCGGTTGCCTGCCTCGTCGCCCATCTCTTGCTTAATAGCGTTGATGGCATCTGCGGAAACATCATCAGACTTCGAGAGAATGAAGAGCTTCTTTACACCCTTCTTGAGCAGTGTGTGTGTGCAGCCGTAGCCAATGCCTTCTGAGCCTCCAGTCACGACGGCAACCTTGCCTGACAGATCTGGAACGGCCTCGAGCGAAAATTGATTCCCCGCTGACGCAAGCTCGTTGCCAGGGATGATCTTGCCGAAGTTTTCGGCGATGGTGTTCTTGATGGCCTCCATACCGAGGATCTGTGACTTAGTTGATACTGGGCCTTTCAGTCGGTCGCTGTTTTTGGTAGAATAAAGTCTTGTAAAGAATCTTGTAGCGCAAGTACGTAGGTGAGATGTTTGTTTTGCTTGTGTTCGGAGAGCAAGAGCAGGTCTGAGTAGTTTTGAAGATTGCATACCTAAAGAAGGAGGTACAGGTCAGCTTAAATCTCAAAGGGCAAATATGATGGCTGTATCTCAGTGGGCCCTTGCGAATCTACTTGCGGGATCCTGCATCAAGGAGTAGTCCACGCTCTGGCCATCATGACGCGCACATCCAATGAAAAATGACCTGATGTCAACATTGCAGTTCTTTGGGATCCATCTCGCCCAGTGCGGAGTGAGACGCAGCCGCATGATATAGAGATGACGCCGTGATGTCAATCCGATCGTAGCGCGTGTCGCTTATCGATAGCACGCGGTGGGTCCTGCCCCACGTGACGACGCGTCTCACAACAGCACTCCGCGGGGTGTTCAGATTGAACTCGGTAGCTCGACGGCTTCGACAGAATGGGAGACGCTGTTCCACCGGACGTTCAAGCCGCGTACAAATCTCGCGCTAACAGCGACATCGTTAGACTGTGCTCGAGCCGCCGTTCGATGTGGGCGCATCCCAGCGCGCAAGGCATTGGACTGTTTACGCACGTCGCTGGAGTAAAAACCGTAGCCAAGAACCCACATGCCTTACTTTGCGACCAAGTCGACAAAGAGGTGGTCCTGTTGCCCATCGGCGGACCAAGGAAGATCGTACCTAGCAAGACACGCGAACCGCCAAACAAGGAGCTAGCGGCTCTGTACAAAGAGCTGCAAGATGCCGTCCGAGCTGAGGAGAAGATCTTCGAAGAGCAGAGAGCTGCGGCGGAAGATAGGGGTGAAGCGCCAAAGGACGCATACAGGATGCCGCTCGATGTGCTGAGGAAGAAGTACGGCACTGTCATCGAGCCACCGCTGGAAATATCCAGACTTGGTCAACCTCAAGATGAGCGAACGCAGTCGGAACATGCTGGCAGTACGACTGATGAGCCTGCAAAGAAGAAGGGGAAGGTAAACTTCGCCCCAGAACCAGAGTCTCGGCAACACAGCGTTAGCTCGATGTCTTCGACAGGCACGGAGAGGCGTGATAGTGGCACCACCGGTAATGACTACGACGTCTACCGCGACCCACGACGACAAAGGCGTTGAAGCGATACGACGATATTTGAAAGAAGCAGGCACACTTCCCCAACATTCACGGCGTTCACAAGCAAGCGATATACCCCAATTAGCAAGCACATATCTATCATTCAATCATAGCAAACCCCTAAACTCAACCATCCCCACCAGCCCATCCTTCTAGAACCCTCACATCCCAACACGAACGTCCAAGCCCCCAATCTCACACCATCAAATCCGGCCCATCAAACCACCTCACTCATCAGCCCACCCCACCACCTCTACTAATCCAGCCCAAAAAGCTCGCGATGAGACGTAAACGCGTGTCCGTTCTTGACTGCTTTGTAGGCGCGCAGGTAGGTGGAGTCTTGCTCGGGCCGCAGGAGGGGGCTATGAAGAAGGTGGTGTTTGTGTTTGAGGGGGTGGTGGGGAGGGTGTAGGTGGTGTAGAGGGTGGGGGATAAGGAGGGGCAGAGGGAGAGGACGGGGATGTTTGTTGTTGTGGGGGAGGAGGAGGGTTGAATTGGGGTTATGTAGTGGATGAGATGGATATAGACATATATAGGAGATTTATCCTGGGTGTGTTGTGCTCACTCTGCGCAGCCACTCGCGTTACTCGGCTTCTGTTGGTTTCCACCCTCCCCTTCCGTCGTCACACTCGTGCGCTTGCCGTGCGACGAGTCAGCCCCCCACTCCCTCCTCTTATCCGCAAACAACCTCGCCAACTCCGCCATCTCTTCCCCAGCTTCCGAGCCTCGAACCGACTTGTCATGCAGCGTCGTCACCGCAACGCCTATGCTCGTATTTACTCTCGCTTCATCCGCCGCCCTTCCCACGCCGATTGACCGCGTCCGCATCTCCATCTCGTTCATGCTGACGACGCGCGACCGGCTCGGCGAACTGGGGCCTGAGATGGCCGGTATGGTGGAGTATGTGAACCCCGAGAACTGGCTCCAGTCGGACACGTTGCGGGTGTGAGTACCGCGCGATCGCATGGTGTTTGTGCGTGTGCGATTTGGTGTTTCGATGTCGAAGTCGAGGTTTGATTCGTCGTCGTGGTAGCGGAGAGAGTGGGGGTATGAAACTGAAGGTCTCCGAATCACGGTCTCGGTTGAGGCGTAGGTGTTTGAGGGATACCGAGGTGGCGACGCGTCGGTTGAGGTGGAGAGTGTTTTGCTGGGGCGTTGGATGGGGACTCGGCGGTTGAGCGAGGATAGGAAGGTGGGGAGTGTGAGGAGTGAGGCGGCTGTTGCCCCCAGTGCGAGCTCGATGGATGAGCAGATTAGCGTCAGTGGTGCAGTCCCATTTGATTCATTGTTCTGCCAGGGATCACTTAGAAAGTATGTTCGCGCACTGGCGGCCGCCACAACTGTGATGATGGACGTGTACACCACAGCGAGAGTAATCTTGCGCGAGAGCCCAAAATTCAGGACCCAAAGTAGAGGTAGCGGGAGCAGAGCGACTGCGATGGTTGTGAGTAAATCCAGTATGCTGTTCACGAAGTGTAGGAGTCTCCACAGATTTTCAGGTTCTTCAGTCGAACTCCAGTCGACAGTAATAGGACCAGCGAACAGGAGTGCTGAGCCAAACCAGAATACTGTCAAGACGGTCGTGAAGCCTACCAAGGTCAGTAAGGACCATATCTCATGTCATACATTAAACGTACAGATATACACCAAAAGGGTATGTCGGTGCCAGCTTCGGATGTTACGTCTCAACACACTGAGTGCCACGGAGAGCTTGACAAACCCGATACCTAGTGTGTGGAAGAGAGTAACCACCCACAGGAGTAGCAACGTCATCTGACCACCACCTGCTGTAGGCCAAGCCCGCTCTCTCGAACTCAAAACCACAACCAGCACCAAGACCCCCACAACGCAAAGCTAGCCGTGATATCAGTACAAAACCGATGAGACCAGTAATGCCCAACTTACCGTCGCCACCGCGAGCAACCAGTCATCAGTACCGAGGCAGTGCAGGATTCTTCCACGAGTGTATACTCTTTGCGAGAAGCTCAACAGCGCGACCAAGGCCAGCGTAGCGACAATGGCACGTATCGAGGACGCGGGAACAGCGCTGGCATCGACAAGCATATCTTGTGCGTCGGAGGGGGTTTCGAGTGGGAATGTCAGGAGGCATTCGTGCCGCTGGGGGATGAAGTGTGTATTTTGCTTTGCGAGATCGCAGCCTGGGGTCGGGGGAAACGAATTAAAGTCGCTGGGCTTATTGTTTGGGGGTCGTGATTCGGTGGAACGTCGAAATGGAGAAGTTGCAGGTTTGGGGTGTCACTGCAGGGCTTCAATCTCCACCGAGACTTGACGTCTCCATGGTGATTTGTGCAGAAGTTATTGAAGGCTGGTATCGGAGGGGCTCAAGGGTATGAGCTGATCGATCGTTTAAGTTAGTGGCAGTTGCTGTCATGTACCGTCGAGCTTGCATTAGGTAGGTACATTGACATCGTGGTTCGTTCGGCATTGGGGCGATGTTGTTGAGACGTGTCGCTGCATGCAGCCACGCTGCAACCCCAGATTAAGTGGCCAGGAGCACGGATTGTAGATGTTTGTTTTTCCGCGCGTGGTGGTTGCCACGATACGAGGGTGCTTTTGATTGTGGTGAGTCTGTGGAACGGTTATCTGTCTCCTATCAGTCATGTTAGGTTGTAACAAAGCTCGCTGGAATCGTGACATGAGATGAACATCAGGCTGAGAGACGGATACAGATTTTGAAAGTATAAATGCCAGACTGGTGAAGAAGTCAACGTGTGTCTTTTGCAGAAGGATGTCAAGGTACAGTATCCGACAAGAAGCAATTCCTGAAGTAAGATCACCCATTGAGATTCTCGATGAACTGCTCCGAGTCGACGCCAAACGACGCCTGTGGTGGTACAAGCCCCATGGATGTGGGCCCGCTGGCCCGGGACCTGGCCCTCGTCGTGCGAGACGTAACATACTGCATGCGGCAAGTAACAACACCCATCGTTCGCTGCGCTCTTGTCGTCTTGCGTTGCACAGAAGAGTCTCGGGCACGGTGGAGGTGCCGAGGCGAATTTTTGACTTGTCGACCTGGCGTGTGAAGACACCCGTGATCCGGAGCAGCCAATCAGCCACAGCTGGCTCCCGCTGCAAGGCGCGCATCGCCCCGCGTAGTCTCCCCGATCGACATGTGAACCGTCATTGTTCGGTTTGCATGTGAGCTTGCTGGTTTCATACGTCTGTCTGTCTGCCGGCCACAGCAGAGCCTGGATGGCAGGTCAAGACGCAGAGTGTGCGCAGTAATGGACTTGGAGGGATTGGGTGTCTCCACGAAAGAGGAGGATCCGGAGTCCCCAGCTGTTGGGCGGCGCAGAGTTGCCCGAAAGGCATCGCCATGGCCGAGTCCAGGGCTCAAGGAGGTTGGCCCCGGTTTTCGGTTAGGGTTAGGCAAGTTTAACGTGCCTCGGTATGTTTGAGGAGGAATGTGGGTTTGGCCTTTGCGGTCGGTGCATCCTCAGCTCCTGTGCTTTTGCGATTCCCAGCGCATCCGTCTTCGATCTCTGTCATCTCAGTTTCTCGTTCAAGTGCATTTGCCTATTTGGAGCAGCTGTTTCTCCCCGCATATTGTGGCGCTGAGCTCTAACTTCAGGTAAGTCTGTGCGGCTCGGAGACTCCGACTTGAGCATCCTCCGTGTACGCTGGCTCGGCGTAAGCTAACCATCGACCATGGAGCAGATATCTCAGGCTGTCTTTATTCCAGTGAGAGCATCCATCTACACCAAACCGCCGTAGCTGCATTTCACCGTCATCGCCATGTTTGGAACCACAGACGCCCAGCTCCAGCGCGCGCAAGAGCTCCACGACCCTCCGCCAAAGGGCCACCCTTACAGTCTGCCGCTTGCGGGCACCGAAACTCAGGGCAAGAGCGCTGTCTACAGACACTGGAGGTTCACAGACAAGCCGCTGCTCGCGAGCCTGGTCCCCGAGATCAACACCCCCCACGAGGCTTTCGAAGCCTCTGTTGCCAGATATGCCAAGAACAAGTGCCTCGGCCATCGCCCGTATGACACCGTCACTAAGAAGTTTGGCACATACGTCTGGCAGACCTACGAGCAGGTTGCAGAGCGCCGCAAGAACTTTGGCGCTGGTCTGGTTCATCTCCACAGGCAGGCAGGCGTCACCAAGCCAAAGCAATTCGGCGTTGGCTTGTGGTGCCAGAACAGGCCTGAGTGGCAGATCACCGACCTGGCTTGCATGTCGCAGGCTCTCTACACTGTGTCGATCTACGACACTCTCGGCCCGGATACAACGGAGTACATTATCAACCACGCCGAGCTGACCTGCGTTGTTACGGGCATGAACCACGTCACGCAGCTGTTGAAGCTGAAGCCGCGACTGCCCACCCTCAAGATTATTGTGGTCCTCGACCCCCTGTCCGCCGGTGAGCTCCCTGGTGAGTCCAAGGGTGACCTTTTAAACTCTCTGGCCAGCGAGCTGGGCGTGGCGATCCACTACATCCGCGACGTTGAGGCGCTGGGTGAGAAGCAGCCACTTCCCGCGAATCCACCTGCTCTGGATGACACCGTCACCATCAACTACACTTCTGGAACCACCGGTAACCCCAAGGGTGTTGTGCTGAGCCACCGCAATGCGCACGCGGCGACATGTACATCGATGGTGCTCCTCGGCAGCGGCAGCGACCAGGTCATCTGCTCGTTCTTGCCGCTGGCCCACATCTACCAGCGATTGGGCGAGCATAGTGCTTTGGCAGCGGGCTCAGCCATTGGCTACTTCCACGGCAACATCGTCGAGCTTGTGGAGGACTTGCAGCTGCTGCGTCCGACCCTCTTCTCCGGCGTGCCTCGTCTCTACAACCGCTTCGGGTCCAAGATCAAGGAGGCTACCATCGAGCAGGGTGGCATCAAGGGCGCTCTATCCCGCCATGTCGTGTCCACGAAGCTGGCCGCCGTCAACGACAAGCACAACCCCACCAACACGCACATAGTCTACGACCGCATCTGGGGTAAGAAGGTGGCGGCCGGTCTCGGCCTCGATCGCTGCAAGGTGCTTGTCAGCGGCTCTGCGCCCATCGACCCCAGTCTACAACAGTTCCTCCGCGTCGTGTTCGGCAGCAACTTTACACAAGGGTACGGTCTGACGGAGACGTACGCTGTGTCTCTGGTTCAGCACGAGGGCGACTTCACATCAGGCAACTGCGGCGGTGTGACACCCAACACTGAGGTCTGCCTTGCCGACGTGCCGGACATGGAGTACCTGTCCTCGGACAAGCCTTACCCTCGCGGTGAACTGCTCGTTCGCTCGACAACGACATTCAAGGAGTACTTCCGCAACCCGGAAGAGACAGCCAAGGCCATCGACGCCGATGGCTGGTTCCACACGGGCGACATCTGTCTCGTCGACGAGATGGGCCGGTTCAAGATCGTCGACCGCAAGAAGAACGTGCTCAAGCTCGCGCAGGGAGAGTACATCTCGCCTGAACGCATCGAGAACGTGTACCTCGCCAACTGCGGATGGATCGCGTCGGCGTACGTGCACGGCGACAGCCACCAGTCGTTCCTGGTCGCCATCTTCGGCGTCGCCCCGGACATGTTCCCGCAGTGGGCGTCCAAGGTGCTCGGGGAGAAGATCCCCGAGGGCGATGTGGCCCGGCTGAAGGAGGTGCTGGGCGATAAGCGGATAGAGAAGGCTGCGCTGAAGGAGCTGAGTAAGGTGGGGACGAAGAACAAGTTCAACAGCTACGAGAAGGTCAAGGCTGTGAGGTTGTTCCTTGACCCGTTTACGATTGACAATGAGCTCTTGACGCCGACGTAAGTAATTTTTTTTCGTGTTTCAGAGGATGTGGCTAATTGTGTGTAGATTGAAGCTCAAGCGCCCGCAGACTGCGAAGGCGTTCAGGAAGCACCTGGACGACTGCTACGAGGAGGCGCTGGCCGAGGAGGGCAAGCCCAAGGCCAAGTTGTAGTTATTGTACATGATGCATGGAGTGAGATGGCACGGATAGACGGTTTTGTCGATATCCAATCCCAAAGTGTGTTTGAGTGCAAAGTGCGTTTGGGTGCAAAGTGCGTTTGGTGTACATGTAGGAGTAGATCAAGCATGTCCAATCCAAAGCTGTTCTTTAGCCGTAAGGATGCACCCCCGCACTAGCGCGTGAAGGCGTCCCAGCAACAACCGAGTGCAGGTCGCGCACCTCTTGCAAAACAAACACAACGGCATTCCGCATCCCAGCCCTTGCGCAGCCCGCCGCCACTGCCACACGCTGCCCAGCGTCATTGGTACATTCTCCCGCGCAGCACGCAGACATTCCTAGCGAACGGCGCCGGGTGCCCGCACGAGGCGCGTCGAGGGCGCCATGAGCGACGAGCCGCCCACCGAGCGCGTCAGCCGGTTCCGCGAACACACCAACACCAACAGCAGCATCCGCGCGCCGCCGGCCGAGCTGTGGAAGGACGTCGGCCTCGAGGCGCTGCTGGACAAGTTCAGCGACGACAGCGACAAGACGCCCGCCGTGCGCCGCGCGAGCCACCCGCGCAAGATCATGGAGCCCACCGGCCACCGCAAGAGCCCCAGCAGTGCCGCCGCCCGGTCAGGACTCGCGGCCCGCAAGCAGAGCGACGCCGCGGCGACGCTGGCCACGGCCGAGGGCACCTTTGGCCGCTTCAGCCGCGTCTTCGCGAACGTCTTCGGCGGCGTGCTGGGGAAGCGCAAGCACGAGCACGAGCACGAAGCAGACGCCTCGGCTGCCGACGCCGCGCAGGCCGCCCTCGACGACCGCAAGCGCGCCGCCGAGGAAGCGTACCACCTCGCCAAAGCGCAGGGCCTGCTGCCCGCGCCCAAGGTGTTTGTGCGCCCGGGCATGGCGCCGCGCGCCTCGTCTGCTGGTACGTCGTCGATGCACTCGCGGTCCAGCATCCGCCTCGTCGGCGACACTGACGCGCCCAGATGGTCCAGCGAGCAGACCGACCGCAGCGCCAGCATCACCACCACCAGCGGACTCTCGTCGCGCTCACGCACCTGGCACCCCGAGACCGCCGCCCGCCCTCGCCCCGCGGACCCCCGGAAGCGTCGCAAGATCGCCGTCGAAGCGCGATCTCAGTAAGCAGCGCAAGCTGTCGCGGCGCGTCTCGTCGCTCGAGGGCAAGCTCGCCGAGGCGAAGAGGGAGCTGCAGAGCGTGCTGGGGGGCGAGTGTTTCCCCGCCGTGCCGCCGCTGCCTGGGCACGTCGTCACCGCCACAGACCTCAGCGGGGGCAACGTGACGAACCCCCTCAGCGACGCCGCCCCGCTGAGCCCCCCCCTCGCCGCAAGCCTCCCCGCCAACATCACAAAGAAGCGCAAATCCGCCCCCGCACACAACCCCTCCTCCGACCACGACGACGCACACCTCACCGCCCCAGAACCCACCCCCCTCAAGCGCGCAAAACGCGACGCTGCCACCCGCCTCAAACGCACAAGCTCCCGTCTCCACCGCCGCGTCTCCCGCTCCAGCATCCGCTCCAGCACCGACGACCCAGAAGACGAAAAACCCGTCATTGTCAAGCCGGGGGGTGCCGTGCCGCCGGTGCCTGCGGTGCCGAGGGATGTTGAGGGGGAGCGGGTGCGGGTTGTGGGGGATGATGGGTATGGGGGGTTGGGGCATGAGATTTTTTGATGTTCTGATTTTTTACTTTTTTAGACAAGGGAGGGAGGGAGAGAGGGAGGCGGGAGTTGGGTTTGGCATTTGTAGCGTCGGTCTGGAAAGCCCAAAGGGCTACGATTTTTACGAGGCAACGAACGGCTTTGTTTTCTTATGTTTTGTTTAGAGTAATTACTTGGGTGGAGAGGCGAATGTATTCTTCACCAACTCCTAATAAAGCTAGACAGCGACATGGGCACGCCCTTCTCATGCATTCTTTAAAAGTGACTGTGTATGTACGATTACATTTACATAGGTACGACCGGTATGCCCACCCCGCCCCATAGGCAGCACGCCCAAACGCCGCCCATGCAATCTACACATTCGGACAAGTAGACATAGGAAACTCGTTACGCGCGTCGGCTGCTCAAAACCCATTGAACCCCATCAACACAGCAGCCCCAGCGCCCGCCAACCACGGCGCAGCAGTCGCCAACGGCATCGCGCCCCCAGTCGATGCCGTCCGCCCTGCTCCCGTCACGGTAGGGTTGTTGACCCGGGGTCCGCCCGTGCCAACAGCGGCGGTAGACACGGCGTTGGCCACGACGCTAGCGCCGGGCACGCCTGACGCGCCAGACTGGATCTCCTGGACATTGGAGCTGGTGGCGTTGAATTTCGTCTGAGCGAGCGAGATCTCGTTGTTCTCGAGGTCGTAGACGACGTACGCGGAGCGCAGGAACGTGTCTCCGAGGACGGAGGTGCTGTCGCCGGCAGGGCTGATGCCGAAGATGCACACTGGCTGGCCGCGGTTCACGGCTGCCGTGATGACGAGCTCGTTGTAAGGAACTGAGATGGTGACGCCGCTGAATCCAAACTCGAGGGAACCCTGCTGGTTGGCGAGGTCGCAGTCAACAAAGGCGGCCTCCTGCCTGGAGTCGTACTGTGCGTTGAACTGCGTGTACAAGGCCGAGACGACGGCATTGGGCAGGTACATGAGCGAGGAACCAGAGTCGAGGAGAACAGCGACATTCGAGTTGGAGAAGAGCGACGTCTTGTTGCTGCCGACGCCCATGTCGGTGAGGGCGATGATGAACTCGGCGTAGGCACCCTGCTCCTGAATGATGGGTAGCGTGCTAAGCTGGCCACTGTACTTGTCCGTGTCAACACCGCCGAAGAGGATGCTGCCGGTCGAGGCATCCAGGTCGTTCAGCCACAAAGAGTATGCGTTTGCGTTGATAGTCTTGTCGTTCTTCAGCTTCTGCGGCAGGTTGGGATACTCGTCCAGTCCAAAGCGGTTCACCTGCACCTCATTGATCATGTACCCAATGCCCAGAATCCCCTCGGACGAAGTCGATGTGTATCCAATACCGAACTGCATGTCTTTTATTGTCTGGCCACCGAAGTGGAACGTGTCGGTCGCATAGTCGCCGGAAGCGCCAGAGCCGTCAACATACGAGATGTTGAACGCATTGTTGACGAACTGGTAGGTCGACGACTTGTTCGCGTTGTACGCCCCTGAGTCGCCACACTGATTACCGCTCTCTGTGCATAGCTGCGAGTTGTACGAATTGACCCACAGATCGCTGCTCCCTGTGTCGATGTGCAGGCGAAAGGTCTGCTCTGGTGTGCCGAGTGTTGCGTTCGCATAGTAGAGTGTCTCTAGGTTGTCGAGTGTCTCCTGGACGGTGCCCTGCCTCCTGCGCAGCTGGTCGTGTGCCACGGGGTCGGGAACATTCCTGCGCTGGATGTCGAGGCCGACTACTCTGGGGTTCTGCTGCTTGTCAGCACAGGGCCAAGCAAGGGCAGGAATGCTGCGAGTCGCGGGTAAGGCGCCCCCGACGGGAGGATTCGCTTCGCAATTCCTGGAGAAGCCAAGACAAGCTTACCTCCCGTGGCGCGAGCTTGAGCGCAGCCGCCGACGACACCAGCTGTGCAGCAACGAATGTCGAGTACTTCATGACGAGTCTTGGTATCGAGGATACTGGCCGGGCTGTCTATATGTAACGAGCGCCGGGTAAGACGGCGGCCCGTGGAAATCTGACGCGCAACGGGTCGCAGTCGGACTCTGCGTGAGCCAGAGTATGCGTAGCAGGTTGCCAAATGCGTAACAATGAGTAGGGGTCTGAAATCGCGAGAGATAAATAAAGCGACGATGAAGCAGACAGTCAGGCAAGACAATGGTGAAGAATAGGCGCGGACGTGAGAGTAAAGTCTTGTTTGTGCAGGGGGGCGATCACCCAGTCACTCCAGTGATGACGACGCTCATCGAGGCTGGGCTGGCTTGGTAGATGCACTGCGCACGCTGCTCGGATGGTGCGGCTGCCTACGTAACCCAAATACTTAGCTGGCGCCAAACTGGCCAGTTTGGAAAGTGCAGCAGCCAGCAAAGCCAACTGGACACGGTGCAGCGCTGGTTCCTGGCCGGACGCATTGCATCGCCGTGGCGGTGCTCTCCCTTGAGACGTGATTTGCGAACGGACGGCCGTCGGCGTCTCAGCGCCTCGCTCGACCACGGGCGTGGTCTTTTGCGCTTTCTGCTCTTACAGATGGCGCCAATTCCGCCGGCGTGGCGCAGGCATGAAAGAGCCTGAGATAGGCACAATTGCAAATTCCGTGTCGCCTGACAGACGGCATTCGCAAGCGCACAAAGACAGCCGTTTGCCTTGTGACTGCTGCGTTGCGTGTGGGGTTGCGTATGCACTGCACACAACGCGCCCGGTGATGGCAAGCCCCTTGTCATCATGGCCTCTTAAAACCGGCGCTTCCTGAGGTCCTCTACTGGCTAGTGCATGCTGGCGTCAAGAGTGAAGGCTGTGCATCGAGATGGAGGCCTCGATCAACCCGTGCGAAGCTTTCTGGAGCATGTGGCCGTGTGAGAGAAGCTTCCCAGGTGTGGCTTGCTCTGACATCTGACATTCAAGGAATGGGCAGTCGCTGTGGAGATGATTCATTCCGAGTTTGGACGCAGGTGTGAAACCAAAAGGGTGCTGATCTGGGGACCATGGACAAGCGCCAGAACCCTTGCGGGGCTTCTTCCCTTTCGGCGATGACGTTTTGTCAAGCTGCCGTTTCGGTCCATGGCTGAGCGCAAGGCTGCAGTAAAGTGGCTGCGCGTTAGTAAGCAGCTCTGCACGTGTCAGTCGCGTCGCGTCAACGCGTAGCTGCGGCCCCTCCAACAAAGTCGACCTTCAACATACCATGTCCAAAGGCGAGTCATCCAAAGTAGCAGCCAGCAATGGCGTGCGGGCAAACCCCAATGCAGCCGGAGGTGCCAACTATGAGCTGCCATGGTACTTCGTCTCCCTCTCAACCTCACTATACTTTCCTGACTTTCGAACAGGGTCGAGAAATACCGGCCCGTGTACCTCGACGATGTCGTTGGCAACACAGAGACGATCGAACGCCTCAAGATCATAGCAAAAGACGGAAACATGCCACACATGATCATCTCAGGCATGCCAGGTATCGGCAAAACCACATCGATTCTCTGCTTGGCACGACAATTACTGGGCGACGCCTACAAGGAAGCTGTGCTCGAGCTCAATGCCTCCGACGAACGCGGTATCGACGTAGTACGGAATAGGATAAAAGGCTTTGCACAGAAGAAAGTCACGCTGCCCCCTGGCCGCCAGAAGCTCGTCATCCTCGACGAAGCAGACAGCATGACCAGCGGCGCCCAGCAAGCCCTCCGCCGAACCATGGAAATCTACAGCGCCACGACCCGCTTCGCATTCGCCTGCAACCAGGCCAACAAAATTATCGAACCCCTCCAGTCCCGCTGCGCCATCCTGCGCTACGCCCGCCTCACAGATGCACAGGTCGTGCGCCGCATCATGCAAGTCTGCGAGGCCGAGAACGTGCAGTACTCCGACGACGGCATCGCAGCGCTCGTCTTCTCCGCTGAGGGCGACATGCGCCAGGCCATCAACAACCTGCAGTCCACATCCGCCGGCTTCGGTTTCGTGAACGGCGACAACGTATTCAGAGTCGTCGACAGCCCGCACCCCATCAAAGTGCAAGCGATGATCAAAGCGTGCCACGAGCAGCGGATCGACGACGCGATGACCACGCTGAAAGAGCTGTGGGATCTGGGGTATTCGTGTCACGATATCATCAGCACCATGTTTAGAGTCACGAAGACGATTGATACGCTGAGTGAACATGCGAAGCTGGAGTTTATCAAGGAGATTGGGTTTACGCATATGCGCATCTTGGAGGGTGTGCAGACGCTGCTTCAGCTTAGTGGGTGTATTGCGAAGCTTTGCAAGATCAATATGCAGCCGCAGCTGTTCGCCATGCCCTCGAAATAGGGGGAAGAGATGGATTTATATGCATTTAGCCTGGCGTTTGGGATGTTATGTACAAGGCTGGGACAAAAGAGATAGCCATGGAGATGCCAGCATGTACAATACGAGTCTGTCACAGTGTGCGTTTGTCTTCTCATGTCCCTCTCCGCGTCTCTCCACCGCCGAACTCAACGCCTGCGCACAGGCAATCTTCCTCCGTGCGATTCTTATTCCTCCTCGTCTCCTCTCTTGGCCTCAGTGTCCTGTTGACCGCAGCAAACATGCACCAACCCCCCCTTTGAGCTGATTGACACATGATTTCGCGAGATTGTTCGCAGTGCGAAATCCGGTTTTAGAGAGCGCGTTTGGAATTTGTCTGGGGTGAGTGCCTTCTGTTCTGAAGACTTTTGTTTCATTTTAGCATTACCACGCCGACACACCGTCGTGAATCATGTCTCCAGGAGCAAAAAGCTACAAATTCTGAAGCACAGGATGGCCGAGGAGTCCACCACTTCGCAGTTTTGGGGGCGTATGGGCGGACATCGTCCTTGAGCTGGTTACACCTGGCTTGTCATGAAGGAATCTGTTAGCCAGCATCACGTGCTCTGTTACATAATCATCTGTAGGGTGTATATTCCCTCTTCCCCTCATTAGATAGGAAACAACCTAGTCCCTCTTTTCTACGCCTGGCCTCTGCCCGCACACAGAATCATTACGGAAAGATTCGCTTCAGTTCAGTATGACGAATTTGCAAACGCCTGGTTGTCCTACATCCTCCTCTGGACGCAACGATGGTGCGTGCTTATACCGCTGTGCTCACCTGAGACGAGCTCAGCCACAACGATCCTTGTGCAGCCCGATCCCGCACTCTTCCAGCCTGACCTCACATCTACTCCTAAGATCACTAACATCCAAGGTATATCGCGGCTGCAATAGGTACTGCGGTACCCTGATTTACCGCTTGTACTCTCTCAGTATTTTTCAACAAAGAGTACTAGTCGAGAATATGGGTTGTTCAAGAGGTAGTGTTGGCGCGGAGGTTCGCTTTGCAAAGCGGGTCTTTCGTGCTTGCAGGTGATGTGCTTCAAGATTTCGAACTCGCATCCCGGTTTCAACAACCAAGAGACAGCATTGACTCTTCAGTACTCACATATGAGTTTCTGATGAATCTCACGACAAGCAAGGGAATGCAGATCTTGAAGGAACGAGCTGCATGGCAGTCTCAGACCGGGAACAGTGGCATTGCAGATCTTATCTACCACTCCAGATATTCTTAATGCGCAGACACCCGCGGCCATGTCTATGCGCTGCTGTCTCTCAATGAATCGGCGTCGAGGAACGTTGTTCCTGACTACGAAGCAATTGCTTTCCAGCTATTCTCGAGGGTCAGCATGCATATCAAAGCGGAACACCAAAAAGGCGCGGAAACTCTGGAGAGCGAAAGACTCATATTGAATATAGCACGCGTTCTGCGTTTGGATATAAATTTTATGGGAGTGCAGGTCGCAAGGCGCGATATCGGGGTCGTAGTATCGCCGCAGAGCTCGATCTGGGCGATCAGAGAGATCCGAAACACATGGTATGGTGCATCCTGATGAAGGGAATTCATCGAACGCCGCAAAGCGAGTAGAGAGGAGGAAGTCGAGAAGGTCTATGGATACTGGAGAAGGACTTTGAATACCGGAGAATGAGCGCTGCTTCCCGTAAAGGCAAAGAGTGAGGTGAGATAACCTTCTCGACTAATCAAATTGAAACACAATCCAACGACGACCCGTTCGGTACAGCTAGCACGCTACGAAGGACTTCGGGGCCAACTAGGCAGTGAACGGCGTTAAAAAAACCTTAGATTGTCCTCCAATAAGAGACCATGGACCTGGCGAGAGCTCGTGACAATGATAACAAACAAGACTAAATATTCTTCAAGTATGAGCTGCTGATGTCAAAAGTGATCCATAAGTCAGAATTTATATTCTCTCGAATGATGATCAAAAGTACAGATCCCTCAAATATGCAGCCATGATAGATCTGCTACGAGCAGCGATAAAAACTGTCTCGCTGAGTATTGAGCATGTGCGCTGGGTTGAGTATATCGAATAGGCATCATTGGCAAAGGTTCGAGCTTTCATCGTAAGGTATTATCAGCGTGTATTTGACGATCTTTTGAAGCGAAACAGCTACATCAATCACTCACTCCCGTCTGCCCGCTTGCAGTTTTGCAGCTCGTCCTTCCTTTCATGATGGTATGACATCTCGATCCCGTTGTTGATATTCAATCAGTCTGTGCAAGCTCAAGCTGCAGCCCAGCGTTCCTCAAAGTCTCACCAAACGTTTCCTCGGCGGGGGTTACCGTGTCACCATAGGGGATGGGGGGATGCCATGGTGATTCCGAGTACTGACGAAAGTTGAGGCGAACCTTTTTGAGGTTCGGAAACTCGCCTTGGTTCTTGAGGTCTGCTAAAAGTTCCATTGCTACTGGAACACCGTTTGTTGGTGCTATGAAGCACAAGTCGAGTAAAGAAACCACACTGCCAAGGCATCCTCAGTTCCTTGAGGTTGCTAAACTGTGCAGTACGAGGCAAGAGGCTTGGTCGCATCGGGAAGAGTGCGAGATCTCGAAGGGATTGCAGTGAGTCCCTCAGCAAGTCGATATTGCGATCTTCTGAGTACTTTTCTTCTCGATCTTCTGTCATGTCTCCCAGTGCAGGTCTGTATCGGAATGAGCCAAGTCGTTGTCCAGAGAGTATGGCTTGTAGCAGCGTAGGACTAATTTCAGACTCAAAAGCGAAGAAATGCTGGAGCCTCTTCTCTGACAAGACATTCTTGACATGGCGAGATATCTTAGGGTAGACGTTCGACATGAACAGATATTCGAGGCATGGTACTAATTCCAGGAAGGCCGCATTCATGGTATGGAGAGACCGCCCGTCTTTGTGCGGATGTCCGTGGATGCGAAGTTCGCAGAGTCGACGTAGAGCAGATGCGGACGGCTCGAGAAAGTGGTACCAGTCGAGAATCGGGTATGGAGGCATACCGTCGACGCAGAGTGTGCACAGACCCGGGAGGAGAGCTAGCATCAGAACTACCTGTGCATCTTCGACGTTGTGTCTCAAAAGGCGCACAAAATCTTCGGCATTAGCGAGAGTAGAGCCCATCGTTGCGCTCTTCTGAAGCGTAGGCATGAAAGAGGACACTGGCGGCGAGATGAGGCCTATTTTGACAGCAGTCTCTTCGAAGAGCCTGAGTGGCTCCGTCACTTTCTTCCCCGACCCGGTCTTTGAAATGAACTCAGGCCCAGTGCGACTCGCGTCACGTCTGTCACTATCCCGAGCCATGACCACGCCTGCCCAAGGGATACCCGTGGCTGACTCCCACTCAGATCGCCAACCACGGATGTCAAGTACCTTCACCATGGCAGCAAGCTCTGGAGACTCGCACAGGGTGCGTAAGAACAAGTGGTGTGGTTTCTTGGAGGGCGCTTCCCGGTTGACATAGCTGGCGTACAAAGCTTGGGAAGCACTGTTCTTCGTTGCCTTGCAGGTCGATACCATCGCGCTAAGAGTCTTTTGATCCAGATATGTCATGATCGCGTCTAATAAATCGACAGGGAGGTAGCACAGACCCAGCGGCTCAATTTGCAGTGCAGCTACAGCTAGGTTGCTCAGGTCATCAGCAAGGCTTTCGCCCAGCTGCGGCTCGGCCATGTCGTCGCTGTATCTTTGTTATCAGCGACGCTCTAGCTCTTGGTTTAGCAGCTCACATTATCTCGAGCGGAGTTGAGACAAGTTTGTGCGTGTGTGGTCGCAGGCAGATTAGCGAACAACAAACAAACAAACAACGCGGGTAGGCGCGCTGCGTGACCCTGTGATGAGCTAGAACTTTCTAGACAAAGTCGACAGCGTTATGGCTGAGGTGAAGGCAGCTGCGGCCCGCGGACCACAAACGCAGCGCCCGCTAATACTAGATCTCTGCCGCTAATTTTGAACCTTCAAATCGTCATACTATGAGCGAAGGAAATGTGATAGGCTTTTGCAGAGGATATGCTCGACTGGGAGACGGCCGTATCTCGTAAATACTCAATCGAGTATTCTGAAAATCTTATACTTACGTAAGTGATGCTGATATGACTGCATCTCTATTAAGAACTTTGACCCAGAACTTTATGTTCTTGGGCCTCTGTCAAACATGATTTGATAAAGTGTGGTCAGCATGAAGATGATTCACTCTAATCCAATCGCTCCAAACTCCGACAATCCTTCACGACACTGCACCATATACATCCAGTGCTGAGAAACGCTTCTCTACTGGAACATACATACAAGATATAGCCATCTATTCTGTCAAAGGGGGTGTAATTTCTAACTGTAGCGTTACATCACACCAAATGAAGTGATTCGGCGTGCATCGCGATCTATCCGTGAGACCTCGGGAAGATCTACAAGTGCTTACCTATGTGGCGTCAGAGAGACCTGCTACCAAATTTACGGGTATAAGACCCTTGATCTCACTATAATCCTCTGCGAAATGTGAACCACTCTGAAACCCCAGCAAGATGTCTCAGAGGTACGATGCAACCTGGTCTGATGCCGCCAAGCAGTACGGAGGTACCATAGGAGCTATCAGCTCTCAAGCTGCTATCGAACTCACAGACATGGCAACGATCCTCAACAGTTTCGCTCAAGAAAGTCGTGTCCTCGACGTTGGCTGTGGTCCCGGAGCGGTCACCCTTGCACTGCTTGCCCGGAACCCTGCCACAACAATCGAGGCCATCGACACAGCGCCTAAGATGCTGGAAGATTTGAAATCCAACGTCAGAAACACCGGCATACCAACACCAAAAGTCACCACACAAGAGGTCGACATCCTCAATCTATCCACCACGTACGAACCCAGCACATTCTCCCACATCTTCGCCGGTTTCGTCCTGCATGTCGCAGCAAAAAGTTTCACCACAAGCGTCCGCGACATGATCCATGTTCTTGCACCTAATGGCGTACTCGCAATTGCAACATTCACACCTCACTCTGACCCATACACGATCTGGGACCGAGTATGCCGCATCCACGACCCATCCTTCTCACCGCCAAACTTCGCTCCTGACCCCAAAGCCTGGACGACTCCCGGCCAGGTCGCAGCAGGCATGCAGACTGCAGGACTCGTTGAGATTAAGAGCGTGATTCGGCGCGCGCCGTTCCCGTTGCAAGGTGTAGATCCGTGGGCGGATTTCTTCTTTGATGGGAGGAACCCAGCGAGTGAAGCTATCATACGGCCATTCTTCGAGACGCACGACGTAAGCAAGAAGGAAGTGAAGGAGACGTTCAAGCAAGTGATTCACGATGAGTGGGACGGAGGGAGGAATATACTGATGGAATTTGTGCTTGCTGTGGGCAGGAAGCCGTAAATCACGTCGTTTTGCGATATTGTATGGACGCTTGTTCCTATTTCGTGATGTTTCCGGTCAAAGAAGTTGTATTTAGGCTGCTTAGGTACGGATACTTCTCGGCGATGTTCTAAGGAGGTGAACGTTGGACAGCTCCCGCATTCCTCACGCATGTCTCGGCTTTTGTAGTACACGAGCTTTCGGTGCGTTGACTTCGTGGACTTGGAGGCTTGGTGTTTTAATTCAGAATTTGAAAAATATCTTGGCTGCAGGTGAAGGAGGGCCACGGAATCTTCCAGTCGTATCCATGATACAACTGGTGAAGCAAAAAATCAAGAACTGTCCTAACTCGAAACCAAGGTCTCATCGAAGCCAAAAATATCTAACACTGCTGATCGTCTCATGGGGTGACTTAACCAGCCACCATCAGTCGTCCGTCACAGCAGTTGTTTCGTTAGATGAAAATCTATCTAATCTTCGTATTCATATACACTTATGATACAACAAGTGAAGTAAGAGTCTGCTAGGTTACAATCGTGATCAATCTGACATTGGATCAATCGTATCAACCCCATGATTATGGAAGGCCGGACTGCAAGCGTAGACGATATGGTATCTGATTTGGACAAACGATGCAATACGTAGGTATCTTGCGCCGAGAATGCCGCGCCAAACTCCTCTAAGATGCAAAGCAATGCTGGGCTTTCTTCCTTAACGTGTCAACATAATATTATGGCCAGGTAGCCCACTACGCCACCTGCGCCTGTTCGACTACCTTCTTCTTTTCCTCTTCTTCTTTTTTTCTTCTCTCTTCTTCCTCTTGCCTCATCGTCTCCTCTGTCTTCTCCCATACTTTCGCACTGGGGTTCCACTCGTGTCCATTAAACTGAGTGTTGACCAACGCGCTATCTTGATACTCGTCTGTGAGGATCTTGTCGTAGCTGTACGGGACCTTCGCCATAACACCTTCGAACACGGTCTCGCGCAGAGGATAAATCTCGTCCGTACGGTAGCGGTGGTAATTTTTGCAACTCCAGATACCCGGTTGTTTGTCAGGATGTGTTTCTGAAAGGCCGGTGATGTCAATGAACAGGCCGTTGCGGATGTCGATCCAGCGTGCATCGATGATGTTTAGGCCGTCGCCTCGTTCGCGTTGCCAGATCCAAGGATTGACATCCAGTAGGAAAGTGCGCTTCACTTGTCCATCTTCGGAGGTGTATGAGTACTTGGTCTGGTTGTAGGCTTCGCCGAGGTGGTGGAGCGTCGCGCCGCTGACCTGGGTATCGAGATCGAAGTCCCATGGCAAACGCTGTCAAGGTTAGCACGAGGCGAAAAGCGCAGCGGATGCAGCATACCTGTCCGTTCCACCACCAGCCTAACAAAGTCCCGTGTGCTATCCATGTGTCGAGATCATTTGAACGGAAGAAGTCCAGGTACGCGCGTACCATGTGCTGTTGTGTGTCCCTTCGCTCTTCATCGGAGACCACACCATGGAAATAGCGCTGATCATAGTGGCCGAGCGTATTATCGCCTCTGCGAAAGTATGAGTGATCTGACTGTGACCTCGCAAAGTCTTGGTGTGACTTACCCGGGCTCATGAAAATACTTGCCATCCCCAGCTCTTCGCATAATCTCGTTGTTCGACTCTCCTAGTGTCTCCGCTAAGCTCTCTGAGTTGGATGTTGGTGCTGCTAGTGTTGTCGCGGAGAGTGCAACCACGACAGTACATATTGACAGTCTCATGGCGAGGCTGCTCCAGTATTAAATGTCGTGTTAAGAAGATAGCGCTCCAGGGTATAAGGCGGCCGTCAGTCGTGAGCTAGGCTTCAAATGATTCGGACAGACGTATGATATTTGTTAGGTTCGGTTGGAAGGCGATATCGGTTCCGGGCAGGAGGTCGCGTGCTTGTCTTACGTGTGTGAAAGAGCGTATGGCTTCAGGAATTGACTCGGCAGTCGCAACCAACAAATGGGTATAAGACAAGCGCAGCAATGCAGATCACGCAAGCACAATGAGAACAGAAGAAGAAGACGAAGTAGGGAGTATGAAACAATCTTCGCTCACGACGCGCACGCTTACTCTCATCTCACCTACCCACACAGCCCACCTATCCTCGCCGCATCGTCTGCGTATGCCCCTGCTACCCCGGAGTAGTCGGCATTCGTAACTTCGACATAAGAGGCAGAGCTAGCGCCGTTAGACCCGAGTGCCGAGTACGAAATGCTTGTTTAAATGTGGGACAGCCAAATCCGCGCGGCCGTTGGAGATCAAGCATTGCAGCGGATCGATGGAACAAGACCAAGACCGCCTTTCCGCTCATGAGATGGCGCTGCAGGAACGCCTGGATCTTGTGGCTCGTGGACTGGCCTTGTTATGGTCTTGCAGTTGCTCTTTCATCGCTGTGTGAGATGAAGGGTCGGCATTTTGAGCCTAACTCATTGGGGATTCGCGTCCCCTGTCGCACTTGCCATGTCGCGTGCGCCATGTCCGCGAAGGGTTGGTTGCCTCGTCAGCGCTCCACATCCGTTCAGGCTGCGAAGGTCGTGACGTATGCTTTTCTACGCGTGCTTCATTTCCACATCGGCGTTTCGATCTGCCAAGAACCCAGGGTTTGCTTCCTTTCACTTGGCCACACAATTCTCTCAGCTGTATCACGATACATCCTAAATACCACAACGAGGTTCTTTGCAGCTGCTGCACGACACGTAACAGTTCATGTTTCAGGGAATATGTGAGCCTCAAATTCCGGCAATAATGAATCCTAGGGACGTCCACGTAAGCCTGTCACAAGGCGGCAAGGTCATGCAAGTCTCCATCGCAGAAACTGCTGCTTCACACAACGTCTTACTGCTTTGAGTTGGGTTAGACCGAATTCAGCGCTTCGTGGAGTCGAGAACAACACCCATCTGTTATTACAAGTCTTAACTTTTGCGTGTCACCGGGCAGGTATGTTCCATGTCCCAGCGCTCGGCCATTCCAGCCGATCATACGGCTAGAAGAGTAAACGCTGCATACGCTCATGAGACATCCATGGCCTCGGTACCGTTGGTGACGGTGAACGACACATCACCTGCGTCGCCAATCAGACGCTTCTCAGATTCGCTGACAAACTGCATCGAATTAGCACCAGCAAGACATCAGTTGCACTGCACAGCGGGACTTACCTTCACACTCCTTGTGGGATCATAGAATAACGAGAAGCTGCGCTGAACGTCCTCGATTGTAACTTCCGGCCCTTGCCTCTTCTTGCGGACTAGATCTGAAGTAGTGATGAGGTTGCTGGCGTACCTCAGACCAGTCTCGAGACCAATCTTGGTGAGCAGCGCCAAGGCGTCTGGCGAGATGTCCACTTCTTCTTCCTGTGCGCGTATCGAGATGATCTGCTGCATCTCCTCCGAGTTGTACGCATGCGTGCTGACTATGACTACACGGTCCAACAAGTCGAGTGGCAGTCCGTGTGGTGACCTATAGTCGGTTCCCCTGATTTGCGTATTGCCCCTGTTGCTTGCCATGATGACGATAGGCGCAAGCTCGTCTTCCAGGGCTCTGTTGATAAAGGAGAAGCATTCGATGTCAAGCATGTGGACTTCGTCGATGAACAGTACACCTGGCACAATCACGGCCTTTCCCTCCTCTTTCCATTCAGCTACCTTAGTGTTGATCTGGTTGCGCACTTCGCTTCGGATCTCGCCTGTGTCGCCAGAGAAGAGCGCCAAGAAGCCTTGTGATCTCGAGTTGATGACATCGATCTCGTGGAGACTGACAGTATGTACCACTTCACGCCGTTGCTGAAGCTCGCCCTCTGGGCATTGTACGAATTTCGTGTCGATGCCCATTGCGTCGTAGTCTCTCGATCGTGTGTACGAACGGCCGAGCTTCGAGATCTTGCCTGAGGCCTTGTCAATCGAGATGATATCGCCGGCCATGATCTTCTCCTTGGTCATGGCATCGATCATCTTAGTGCCCATGTCGTAGATCGTCTCCATGTCGGTCGTCTTGATTGTGAGCTTGCCCTGCTTGTTACTCTGTTCATGCTTAGCGCCCGCTTTCACGCGACTTTGCACCATACGCACCCCTGTGACACTGCGGTCGATCTGAATCTCGACGACCTCGCCCTCTATGACCTCGCTTTCTTCTGTTATCCGTACACCAATGGACTTGCGAAACGCCTGTGTGAGCGCTTCCGTCTTGGACATCTCCAACGAGAAGATCTCGGACGATGCAAGCGTGGTAAATGGCACATCTGATCCCAGCGACTGTGCCATACCCATCGCGATGGCCGTCTTTCCTGTACTTGGAGGTCCGGCAATGAGAACTGCGCGTCCAGCAATCTTGCCTTCCTGTGCCATTCGGAGGATTACTGCGGCAGCTTTGCGCGCCTTCTCCTGTCCTACAAGTCCCTGCGATGACGCTTTCGGCTCGAGCGTGTCTGGCTCGACTCCCAGGCCGCGAATGTGCGAATGCGCCGCGATGAGGTTGAGGCCGCGGAGCTCTTTGCTCTCGGCGATAGTCGTGATAGGCTGCACAGCATCAGTAAGACTCCTTAAATGTCCAGGGAATCACCTACGACTGCCATCGTGACGTGTGATCTGTATCTGGTGAGAGATTGGGGATGCGCTCCAGTCGCGATCTTCAAAGTGAGACCTCATCGCGACTTCTTAGCTCCAACGCTTTGGCCACTATGCATGGATGGACGCGGCGCGACTACCTTCACTGCATGCAAATACTATACTATGTGATCTGCCTGCTCGCACCACCATTCTCTTCCGTACTCCTCCAACCTTGTGAATCAACTTGCCCACCGATTTCAGTGACAGAACTGTATATCCAAAGTCTGTCGCTGCTGTGCACGACATGCACGCTCGAGCAGATCAACAGCCCAAAGCATATCAGCACCGGTCAGCACGAAAGCTCACTAGGTCTGTTGGCCCAAGACCACATACGAAACGTTCCATTAGCAGCACCAGCAACAACACTGTCACCAGCTTGTGTCCATACGCGTGCGGTCTTTTGAAGCGAAGGCGCATCTTCAGTTTCGTTCGCCAGTGACCGTCATTCTAGCGCGATATGCCATCCGTGCTCGCGCCTCGGCGAATTTACTAACAGTGTCCTTGCGCAGAACGTAACTGAGCGCCAGTCAGGCTTCTGAAAATCCATTCCAATTGGCCTATGGATGGGGCGCGGAAGAGGAGTACCGCAACGCGGCTCCGGGGCGACAGTCCCTCTTTCAAAAGACGCCAAGCAGAGCAACATTCCGCAACAGACAGGGTCAGAATCTCCCGATTGAGTCAAGTGTCACAGCTGATCAGATGCCGTAGTACGCACATCCAGTTTATTCGAGGGTTTCTCCCAGTCCTGCACAACCAAAGAAGAATTCAGCTGCCAGCTTATCAGCCGCCCACACGCGGAAGGAGCTCTCGGCTAACCCGACAAATGAACGTCATGTTGACCAGAACAGACGCAACAGCTACCGCGACGCAGTCAACGGCCCTGAAAGCTTTCAGAATGGCGGAAGACAAGCAGCCTCCCGCAATCTCACTGCGAGTAACAGTCCGTTGGACGTCATGTCACCGATGAGCAATCACAGTGGGTCTAGTATACCCGTGCAAGCCGCGCCCGTTGTGCCTTCCATGGTACCTGCGGCACAGAAAGCTGCAGCTAGTCAAAGCGCATCCATGGACGTTTTGGATGCGTTGCGGTCACGAAAGGCGTCGCTGGCAGTGAGTATAGCTGAGGCCAGCGGTGGTGTGACCATTCAAGAAATGAATCTGCTAAAAGCAAAGCTGAAAGCTGCTGAATTGCGAGAAAATCAGTATCGCTCCGAATGCAAGATTCTGGACAGCAGGCTGAAGCAGCTGGAGTCCCTTCCAGCTCAGCTAGCGGCATTGAAGGATCAGATTGAGCAACAGCAGCAAACAGCGGCCAAGGGATCCTCACTAGAAGCTGTGGAGACCCGACTCAGTGCTCTCGAGAATGCAAAACCTCCGGTCGCAGCAACTCAGTTCGAGGAGATGCAATCACACGTACACGGTGTGAAGCTCGAAACTAAGAAGCTCAACGAAATCCCAGAGCGCTTAGTATCGCTGCAGGCTACGGTTTCGCAGCAAGGGCAGGATATCGCGAAGGCTCTGTCACGAAATGGAGATATGGATAGGACCGTGCAGTTGGTTCCAGCGACAGCTAATGGCTCAAGCGCGCTGGACCTTCGAGCAAGAGTTGCAAATCTGGAGGAGAGGATTGGTCGAATTGATGAAAATAATGACTTGCTTGAAAATGAACACGACAGACTCGCGAACCGCACGCAGCATGTTAGTCCCCAGGACTCGGATGAACTGCGAGAAATCGTCATTGGCATCGAGGAGGACAACGAGAAGCTCGCCAAGGACTTGCAAAACATTCGAGTCGCAAGTGGTCAGCCTCAGCCACAAGACAAAGTCGACGTCGATGCGGGCGTTCAGCCAAGCCTCTCAGCAAAAGAAGTCGCGAATCTCTCAGAACGCATCGCGAGAATTGAGCAAGAGGTCTCGGCCAATCACTTCAAAATTAATATGAACAGGGAACTCCTCGACAGACTTCGACAGGACATGCAAGTTCAGCAAGACGCAACAACCGATCAGATCAAAAATTTTGAAGTCAAGCAGATGAAATTAGTCAACGAATGCACCACGGTTGTAGAACGGCTGAATGTGTTTGAAGATGCCCAGGCGAAACTCTCCACAGGGCATGACACAGTCACCACTAGTTTCGAAACGCTCAAGGCGACCTTGCTACAAGAGTACAACAAGATCATTGGACTAGTTAAAAAATATTACGAGGAACAACTCAGCCTGAGTGGCCAACAAAAGGCATTCCAGGCTCAGCATGACAGCCTATTGGAGGAACAGACCAATCTAAAGGCGACATCCCCAAGTCTCGAGTCTAGTGTCAAAGCTTCTGACAAGGAGGTCCAACATTTGTCGAAGACACAGGTGGAGCTCATGAAAACGTCTCAAAGCCTCGAGTCCCGCTTTACGGCATTTAAAAAGACTGTCAGCCAAGTAAGAAATCTTGTGGCTACACAGACAGATCTCTCAAACGCACAGCGGCATCTTGGCCGTCGAGTCACGGCGCTGGAGATGGATCCATTGCCTGCAGCAGATCAAGGTCAACTCGTCGGGAGAGATGCACTTGCCAGCCCGTCTAGACTTGATAACCTCGAAACCGGACTTCGTTCTGTAGAGAGCCGTATTAGTGGAATCAGCGGATTGAGCGCGCGCTTTGATCAGCTCGAGACCAACGTGGAAGAGATTGTCAAGGACATCGATCATTGTGAAGACAAGATGGACAAGCTGAAGGAGGGCATCATTAGTGTGTTCCAGGACATCTTCGACCCCTTCAAAACTTGGGTGGAGGAGCGCAGTGATGAGCAGGTCTCGAGCCTCACAAGGGTAAATGAGACGCTGGCCATTTTGCAAGGCAAAGTCGAAGCATCACAGAAGGAGTGCCCTGCCACTGACTTCTCAGCTTCACAGCTAATATGGCTTGAGAACACGGCTCAGCGCGTGGTTGAGGCCAAGCAAGACGTGGACCGTTTGCGAGACTCCGTGCGCAGTGAAACGGACCAGCGAGTTGCAGCCATCGAGGACCTGCACCAGCAATTAGCGACCAAGCAGGACGCTGCGGCCGCAAAAAGCCTCATTGATACCATTAGGCACTCCCTACGGGCTCTGAAGAGCCAGTATGAGAATATAGTGTCAGATGATCTCCATCAGAAGATGACCCACTGGCTCATGCAGTCTTATGGCCATCCCACCGCAAACATGCTTAAGCATATTCCTGACATAAATCTCCGGCTTCAAGAGATGCAGAGTCTCACGGATATGTTCACCAGAATACCGAACAGTGCACAAGCACTGGGCACACTTGCACAGCTCGAGCCAGAGCTGAAAAGTCTTGCAAAAATCGTTCCACAACTTACAGTGCTTGCTCAGTCACCCTCGACTCCCGGAGGGTCACATGAGTTATCGGAAAGAACTGCTGAGTCGTTGAAGATAATGGAAGATCAGTTGGCCAAAGTGGTGCGGGAGCAAAGCAATTTGACGCAGATCCCTTTTGCAAAAGCGGATTCGCTAAACGCGGTCGAGAAATCTGTCGTGTCTCTGCAAGCTGAGCTCAAAGCTAGTATTGAAGATGGAATGCAGGCTCGTAGAGAGTTCGAGACTAAGGCTGGTAACGACCACAAGCAGGGGGTTGATTCCGAGAAATCGATCAAGTCCTCGATCGAATCCGTCAGCAACTCAGTCGGAGAGTTGTCTAAGAGAATGGATAAAGAAGTCAAGGAGCGTGAGACAGCAGATGGCGAGTTACTCTCCGTCAGCAAAAACATGATCGACGGCTGCGTGAACGCGCAGCAGAAGATATCTGATAGACTCGAGATAGTGCAGATCGCCCTCGGACAGCTTCGCTCCGATCTCGACGAGGCACTCGGCGATTTCAACGACCCAAAGAACAAGGAGGCTCTTGCTTGTCTCCCAATCCTATTCCTGCACGTCGGCCAGCTGCAGTGGGTCCTCGAAGAATTGAACAAGAATATGCCAAGAGGAGGTTTGGAGATCGAGTGGCACAACGATTTCAAAGAGAAATGGCCCATTCCTTCGCCTTTTATAGATGTCAATGCCGCTCCAGCCACTCCCAATGACAAAGGCAAAGGCAAGAGGCAGGTGTGATTGTGGACTCTCTCTATACAGTGCCTGGTATCCCCCGGAGTTATCAGCTGCATATATTCGATAAAGGTGTACCCCTTGTCTCGTGGCGGGAAAGTTCATTGTAAAGTCTGAGCGTTCGGTAGGAGCATAGCGTGGCGAGGTGAATTTCGGTACTTGACCATGTACATTTTCGAGCATATCTTTCGGTAATTGCTTCCTTCTCTCTTCACCTTTTGGCGGCCAGGCAGGTCTTAGCGTTCGGCAGGTTGGCCAGGCCCATCACTGGCTGTCGGCCGGGTGCCATCGTAGCATATTGTGTTTTATACATACTACCACTAAGTTTTAGAGACATCCTCAGTCTTTAATAGCATCGATCGTTGAGTTGTAGTAAGTGAGACTGCTTGTAAGCGCGCGTTCTACCGGTGGAGTGAAAGTGAAGGCGAAGTATTAAGCGAGCAGATATACCTTGTCTTCCCTTTATGTGCAGGACTTTTTGCAGTTTCTCAAACAGCTACTACAAATACGGACCTTAATTCTATTTCTGAAAGCTTAACTGTTAGGACTATGCATCACCTGAGAGCCCGTCAGTAAGTTGCGTAACTTACTGACGCCTTCCCCTGCTTATCCTTTCTTGCTTCCTTGAGGTGTCTCAGAACTTACTGACGCCACCTCTTGGTTCACTGGTTGATTGTCACTTTCACTGCAGGCAGCGGCCTAGTACATATAGGCCGCCGCCTCCGCACCTTAGCTAGCTCTTTGTCTGCTATTTTGTCTTTCTACCAAATCAATCTATCAACCAGGATGCTATCTTTTTTGCATGTGAAGTCGGCCTTTCATCAAACGCACTTCATGAACGGAGCGATGACGAACGAACGCGACTATTCGACTAGACTTCCACATGAAGTGCACCGTGTGCTGCTCTCATTCGTAGGTGGACCGCTCCTCGCGACACAGTTACACTGACGCAGAGTAGCTGCCAAGAGCCGACCTCAACAGCGCCCGTCTCATCAACAAGCAATGGAGTGCCGTCGCAGCCACCTTGCTTTTATCTAGAGTTGAAGTCAATTTGACCGAGACTGGTGACACCAATCTCGAAACTCTGCTGCACTCGTATTCAGGCGGTATCCTGGACAATATCCGGAAACTGGCTATCTTATCGAAATCGATCCACCCTCCATCTTCCGATGCTGAGGGCCGTATGGTCTCCAATCTCCTGAAACTTCTCATCGCTCTCGCTCTTGATAGCTTGGTGGAGTTTAGGAGTGCCGACATTTGTCTCAGCAGAGATATGCTTGGGCTGTTGTTACGTACTCAGTCACGGCTTCAAACCCTGACAATCAAACTGCACGAGAAACAGCAGAGCGGACTTCCAGATCTTGCACATATCCGAGGCAATCTCGAAAATCTACACAGGCTTAACATAAGCGTCTCCGGAGCTCTTCAACATACATATAAAGGCCTGGATGTCTGGTTCCCGCACATGCCACATTTGCGCAGCCTCGTCATTGAAGGGAGATACGCTTCTCCTAACTGCTTCAACGGCTGAGCACTGAAACCCGGGACATCAAAGCTCAAGCTGCGCTCTCTCACATCCCTCAACTTGGAACTCTCAAAACTTGCACTGGGCACGTTTGAGAAACTACTCGATCTAAGTTCTTTATAAACTTTGGAGATCGTGCACTGCGTCACAGCCGGACCTGTGATCAAGTCATTCGCGAAAGCATTCAGACAAGCGAGGTACCATAGGTAAACCACTTTGATGGGTTTCGTCTGCATTTCTCGAAATGAGCCCGGTACTCTCAGAGCCTGCGAGGATCTGCTGCGATCCGTAGATTGTGTCGAAAACCTCAAAATTGCTTCTGCTGCAGAGTCTCTGCGAGACATAGGAAGCTTAGCTTTGACTGGCAATTCTTTAAAGCGTCTTGACCCCTACGCTGTCGACAACAATAAATCTTACTCTGCCCGGGATCTCCAACCTTTGATCGACAACTGCAAGAATCTGCAAAGACTCAGAGTGAGTCTTCCAGACCTCAGCGAGACTGTCGACAATCTGCAGCCATACGAGCTGTTCAGTTTCTCTACCCCCAATGACTTGGAGGACGCGCTGGTAGGCCCCGCGTTTCTCAGCATCTATTCCGAGATATGACTGACAAATAGATCAGGGTGTTATCGCTAAGCACCCCACCCTCCAGAAGCTTGTTCACTATGGATGCCCATTACTGCAAGGTAATAGAAGCTCACTCGAACGACGATGGCAATATGCACAAGTAACGGAGGAGGTCATGGCATGCTTGGCGAAGCATGGCTCCAAAATCGTTGGTCTGGATTTCGCTTCCATAATCGATGATGAGTTCCTGGGGGCAAAAGACGAAGACGGAAACAGATGGCCTCTTTACTACTATGGGAGAGCCACGATCTCGGTCAAGCATCAGACAGGAGAAGAGCTGATCAGGACAACAGTAGTACCGCAAGTCATGCGATGGGGGCCGTGATGCTACAGCAAAGGCCCATGAATGAATATAGGCAAGTCTGCCACAAAACCTTTCGGAGAGGGTCAGATGGAATATGAGCTCAACATCACAAACTTCAGTTTTTTGGACAACTTCCGCACCATTCGTTCAGTAGTCCCTTGTTCCTGTTTGTTCGTCTAGTCACAGGACGAATAGACGCCGAACAATGATCATGACCCTCCACTACTTGTCCAGATGCGTTTCCCTGTTTGGTTCGATTTAGCCAGTGGATCAACACGAGCAAGAGTCTCGCCATCTTCGAGCAAACGTCTTCCTGCAATGGTTGGATTGGGTCTTTATAGAAACGACGACACAGTATCGCCTGTAGCCACGATATACTTCGACCGACCCGTGACGAGTGTCGTCAACAGGAGAACAAGCTTAAGGTAGTCCACAGCGATGACATCGATGACGCAGTGCAAGCTGATTTGTGACGATATTGCTCATGTGCGGGTACGTTGGAAGCATGCGCGATCTCTATACTAGCGTACGGCCAGTCTTTCGGCGGCCCAGTCGGGAAGCAGACCTTCAAGCCAGTCACTCGCATCGAGCCACTATGCCGGAGATGTGTCAGGAAAACGGCTCAGAGAATTCCGGGAATTGCAGAGGGATTAAATCATTTCCACCGTTCGATGGTACTATCGTCTGTTGATCTGCCAGCATTTTCTTTATATTCGTGAGATAAATGTATGAAGAGGCAGTCCGGAGACGATCGTGCTCAAACGAGTAGATGTGCAGGCCTCGTAGGGGGCATGAACTTTCAATGATCCCTTGGTAGACAGCCGCATTGTAGCTGGACGTCAAGGGGGAACTACTTGTGGACGCAGCTCTTCGCGTGCTTCAGGCCTGCCATAGGCCTACAAAATTCGATTCGATACTGATTGCGCCATCGCTTTGGTATACCCATGCATGCAGAACACCTCATCTTCAACATAGAACGCCATCACATGCACCTCCTTCCGTGATATCATACAAGGCCCCTATCCTATAAGGTCGATGTCTCCATCGTCGTCTTCACCTTCAGCATCGATGTCTTCGCCTCGAAGCGCTGCTGGCAGCTTCACTCGCACCTTCTCGTAGACTTCCTCGTACTTCTGCTTCTCGGCAATGCTGTTGTGATGCTCGAAGACCTTAATCATCAAGCCACATGCCACTGCCATCCAGAGCGGACTGTTGCTGTGCTTCGCATGCTGCCGCACAGCGTTGACAGCTGACAACGACTTATCGGTCACGGGCTCGACGAAGAAGCGCGCGGTGAAGTAGCAGAGTGCCATAACAACAAACTCGCGGTTACTGGTACGCTTAAATAGGTCATGCGATTTCTGCGTAGCACCGTTCATCAAAGTCTTGAGGCGGTTGATGGAGGGATCGAGCGTGCAAAGCGAGTTGACGAGCGTAAGTGCCATGCGAACGTATTGGCTGGGATGTTCCTCGCAGACCATTCGTAGTTGCGACAACAGGGAGCCGACGTTCTGGTGGTCTGGATGAGCTGGATCTCTAGCGATCAGTAGACGATTCAATGATGCAAGAATACTAAGCTCGCCTGACAACGTTGGGACATGTCCTTTGTCAGATAGTGTGTAGTCTTTTGAGGCATACGTGGCGAGAGCAGCGTCAAATCGGCCATTTGTCTGATCGATCATGGCCTCTAGATACGACAAGGACTGAGTGAACTTCTGTTGGTTGGCGAACGGCGCAGTCGTGACTCTCCTTGTTAGCGACTTTAACGCATCGTCGGCCGTGGCTTGATCTTTTCGATGGGTTGCTATGAGACCAAGCGTGAATGTAGTATTCCAATCGAGTATCCTCCGCCATTGCATCTCAGCGCATGCGATGGAGACAGGCACCCCGTACGGAGATTGCTTTCGCATAGAATCTCTCGTTCTTGACCGCGCTTCCTGAACAAGCTGCACCGCCTTTTCATGCACGCTTTGGTCCAGAGCGCATATGTGGAAACACAGTGCTTTGATGTCTTCTCTGGGCAACCAGCTAAACACCAGCTCGTCGCGGCCTTCCGAGTTTTTCCTGAAGATACCGCCAGTGTCCGTCGTAAGGCTACCGCCTGTGGTTCGACCAAGTGTAACCGTGAACACTCCACTTTCGGTTCCGAGCCCGTCATCGTTCTCGTCTGCGGTGGCTTCAATCAAAGCGGTTGACTTCGCACTGTCAGGAGCGTTCTGGTGTACGCTACACGCCAGATCGACGACGCTGAAAAGTGTACCAAAAGATCCTTGCTGCTTCGCAGACATTGTAAGTTGTAAGCTTCGAGCTTGTGCAATGGCTCGCTGGGCCTCGATCAGACGATCTTGAGCGCTTGACCGTAGATGCACCATGGCCTCCAGGACACTGCAGGCGAATGCAACTGCGGTATCGCCACGCTTCTGTGCGTATGCATTGATAGCATGCAGCTGTTGGAGGGCAGGTATGGCCTCAATTCGCTCAGTGCTTTGGAGCAACAAGGATACTTTCAAGAATCGGAATGCATACACCCAAGCGATTTGCTGAAAAGTCTCGGTCTCTGATATGTTCTTATCGAGAGCCTTTAACGCTGCTCGATGGTTTGTTTGATATTGATATCGAGCTTGAAGGTGTAGCATGCCGTAGCGCAGATCCTGGAGGCGACAACGTGCACAAAGCGAAATACCTTTAGACAGGATCTCATCGATCTCGTTTGTGTTATCGGTTTCTTCGATCAGCAAGCTGGCGTACCTCAGTCTGAGCCTTGCCTCGTCCCGCGGCTGCATGTTGTACTTCCTAAGCACTGCGTCCATGCATCCCATTGCAGTTGACATCAGCTTGCAATATTGCCGAGTCTCGCCAGGCTTCTTCTGCCGCGCTATTGACGAGCCCATGCCACGTGCTGCGACGATGTATTCATCTGCTGCAGACAGTAGCATAACCGACATGTCTGCTGGTAATGTTTTCTGCGGCAATTGAGTTGGCGCGGCTTTCGTCGGCGAGGTGAGCTGATGTGATGGAGGCCGAGGGATGACGACTTTGGGATGGGACCGTGGCTGTGACGCCGTTTGCGAAAATGGTTGTGAAGGCGTCTGCGTAGATGGCTGCTGTACAGGCGTGTGACGTATTGGCGTCGTCTGAGCTGGTCTCCACTGTGGATCTGACTGTGGCGGAGCCCTCTGAGGTGTGATCTGGACTTGTGGTATTGGCCGCTGCCGCTGCTGCTGTGGTTGCGGCAGAGGCTTTTGAGGCGTAACCTGTACCTGTGGGGTAGGACGTGCTTGTTGAGGCTGCGACGGGGTTTGTTGGGGCGGCATTTGTACCTGCGGAGTACGGCGTTGTTCGATCTTGACCTGAACTTGGCTACTAGAAGACCTATGTTGTGGGTGTACATGCTGTGGCTGTGGCTGTTGTTGTTTCTGCTGGTGCTCCTCAACCTTGACCTGAAACTGAGGTTGACTACTCGATATGCTCTGCTGTTGCTGCTGTTGCTGCTGTTGCTGAGGTTGCTGAGGTTGAGCGTGGGCCGGCATGCTTGGCTGCATCTGCTGCTGCCAATGCCGTTGCTGCTGCGGCTGAAGTTGTGATGGTGTACTCAGCGGCACCTGCTGGGATCGTTGCTCATGTTGGGCTTGAACTTGTACTGGTGTACTTGGAGAAATTTGTTGCGGTCGTTGCTGCTGATGAGCTTGCACAGGTGTACTCGGTGTCATATGCGTTGGTCGCTGCATGCCCTGCTGACCTGAAACGGTCCGCTGGACTGGCTTCGAAATTGACGGAGTAGGAACTTGCTGCGCACTTTGCCTCCAATACATATCCTGGGCACCGTCCATCTGCATCATTCCAGAATTGCTTTCACGTTCGATCGGCGCCTGTGTCTGTCTTATATTCGGACTTGACGTCTGGATGCCCTCCATCTGCATGTACCCACTGCCACTTGCACGCTGACCTAGCACTTGCCCTTGTCTGAACTGCGGGCTCGACATTTGAACCACTTCCATATGCGACATTCCAGCGTTGTTTGATCGCTGTACCTGCGCCTGAATCTGTCTTATATTGGGACTGGAAACATGACGGTTCGGTAGCTGAGGGCTTGACATCTGCGGATACGAGATCGATGGGGCTCGCTGGGGTATCGTGGCCTGTGACTGCGCTCGGGACTGCGGTGAGGGTTGAGGTTGTGGTTGCATCTGAGGTTGCTGCTGAGGAGATTGTTGATACTGCTGCGGTTGCCGGTACTGCTGCTGCTGAGCTTGTTGGTATTGTTGCTGTTGCGGAGCCGGCTGATATTGCTGCTGCTGAGACCGCTGTTGGTATTGCTGCGGCTGAGACATTTGGTGGTATTGTGGCTGTTGGTACTGCGGTTGCTGAAGCTGCGGTTGCTGGTACGCTGGCTGAGGGGAGTACATCTGCTGGTGTTGAGGCATCTGCATGTACTGCTGCCTCTGTGGTTGCGGCATGCTTGCCTGTGGCTGCCTTTGCTGTGGCTGATGCTGGTACACATGTTGCGCTTGCATTGGGGCCTGGGAATGCTGCTGTTGATATTGCTGCTGGTATTGCTGGGAGTACTGTGGAGTTTGGCCATATTGCTGGTAACCGCTCTGCGCCTGCTGCGGAGGATACTGGTTGTTCGACCCATTCGGATAGCCGTACTGCTGGTTGTACCGCGGATCCATGATGCTTATGTGGGACTCGGTGAGGTGCGATCACCAGGCATCGTGCTGTGTCATGATATCGTGAATGTTTGTGGGGTTCCCAGAGACAAAGTCGCGATACTCAACGGCAGGCGCGACTGACCGCGACCCGCGCAGTCAAATGCTGATTGGTCTGACAGACGCGCGTCTATTTGATCAGCTGCGTCAGTCAACATTCCTGCCGGGCCGAGGCCTGTCTCATGTAGGATCAATTGGCAGCATTTTCCTTCTCCCTTTTTCCAGAAAGATAACAGGTACTTCTAAGCAACACGATAAGAAGACCTGGAAAGTTCCCGAAGTCGACATGGGAAGTGCTTAGACTTGCACTTACTCCATATCCGGCAATCCCTACTTGAGCAGAACTTGAGAAGAAATAGAGTGTGAGAATCCGAAGACACTATTAATCCTAAGGAAGAGTTGTGAACTCACTGAAGATGTCCTGGTTGCTCGGTCATGGCAAGACCGTCTATACCCACCACTCGTCACTCATCCCGCTCGCGACCAAGTCTGGATCGAAGACAACACTGCTGGAGATTGCCCAGTCTTCGATAGCACCATGTCGTCTCAACCCATTCCTCTTCAATGGACATCTCCAGACTATGTTTACCGCCTGGAAAGACCCAGGGCCACCAATTTACTACAAGAGACATATCTACACCTCGAACCACTCGGTGTACCCCGGCACCTTTGCTGTGGACTTCCTAGTATCCAAGGAGGAGGGTTCAGCGGCGACCGCCGACCCTGAGCTGCCCGAACGTACGACTGTCTACTCTGAGAAAGAATGGGATAACGTCGGCAGCAACGACACCAAGCCCATGCTCATCGCCCTCCACGGTCTTACAGGTGGGAGTCACGAAGTCTACCTGCGGGAAACCCTCGCGCCTCTCACCGCCGCTGGCTGGGAAGCCTGCGTCGTCAATGGCCGCGGCTGCGCGCTCTCCAAGATCACCACGCCGGAACTATTCAATGCCCGAGCAACATGGGATCTCCGCACGACGATCGAGGAACTGCAGACCCTCTTCCCCAATCGCCCGCTCTACGCCGTCGGCTACTCCCTCGGTGCCAATATCCTGACCAACTACTGCGGCGAAGAAGGCTCGAAATGCGTTCTGCGCGCTGCAGTCGCAAACTCAAACCCCTGGAATCTCGAAGTCGCCAATGTCATACTCAATTCGACATGGCTGGGCGTCAATGTGTACTCGCGCACCATGGGGCGGAACTTGATGGGGCTGTATGAGAGGCATAAGGAGAAGATGCTGCAGAACACGGCTATCAAGAAGGAGGTCGTCGAACAGTGCAAGTATCTGTATGAGTTCGACCGGCATGTGCAGTGTCCGACGTGGGGTTATCCGACCGAGGGCGCGTACTATAGGGATGCGCAGAGTGTGGATGCGCTCGTTGCAGTGAGAGTGCCGTTTTTGGGTATCAATGCAGAGGATGATCCGGTGAGTAGTAGCAAGATCTCCCCTCTCAACATTGGTCGTGCTTTGATGTTGACTGGATTGTGTTGTTATTTACTTTGCTGACACTACAACAGATCTCCTCCAAAGCCGCCATCCCATACGAGGAATTCAAGCAGAACCCATATACATTGCTCTGCACCACCGACTGGGGCGGCCACCTGGGGTCCTTCCAACTGGGTGGCGGCCGTTGGTTCGCAACAGCCACAGCCTCGTTCCTGACCAAGATCCACGACACTGTCGACCACACCGCGTCCAAAGCGGCGCGGCAGGAGCACAAGGTCGACTCGCCGAACAAAGTGTACCCCATCTTCGATCCCAACCACAGACGACTGATCCTGCCGGACGCGTAGACGGCGATAAAGACTTGCATTGCGCGGACTCGGGTATCATAGACATGTAGACATGGTAGACTCTTAGACCATCCATTCCCGTTCAACCGAAACTGACGCGCTTCTTGGGCTTGAATTTGCCGTCCTTCTTTGTGTTCTTCTTGGGCTGCTCGGTGTCGGCGTCGTCGGTGCGTGCGGGCTCAGAACTGCGCTTGCGCTTCTTTTTGAGGTTCTTTTTCCTCTCCTCCTGCTTTTGTTAGTTGCGAACGTCCTCCCAGTTCCTATAACGATTCAAGAACGTACAAAGTCGGCGGCCTTCTCGTCTGCTCGACCCTCAGCCTCCTTCCTCTTCGCCTCCCTGATCTCCTCCAGCTGCCTAGCGCGCATAATCTTGCTCTCGATATGCCCCTCCTTCTGCGCATTGACAACGCTCATGATGGCCATCATGCTCGCTGGGTCGTCGACAAAGATCTTGCCCTTCTTCTGGCCCTTTGGCTTCGCGATGCCCGCCGGCACAATAGAGTTCAGCTTGGGGATGTCGAGCTCGGCCTCGGTGTAAGTACGCCTCTTCTTTTTATTTGCATCTTTCTTGTTGGATTTTGTCTTTTGCTCGCCGCCGGGCTTTGCGAGAGAGAGCTTCTTTTGTCGGTTCTTGGAGATGCCTTCGGGTTTCTTTCCTGCGCTTTTCGGTTTCGCGCCTGCGCTCTTTCCCTTGGGACCGCTCTTGCCTTTACTGCTCGGTTTTGTCGGCGCCATTATGTTGTGTTGGTGGTTGTAATTATTGCTGGAGAAGACTGCAGCATTAATTCTTCGATCGGCGTTAGCTTAGACCCACTTGCCGAGCGCAACGTCAAGCGTCTCCGCCAAGCTCTCCAGCCTCGCAAGCAACCGCCGCTCCAGCAGGCTTCACGACGCTCCACAATACCTTGACACCCCACGCACGCGCATCGAACGACGAGACATGATGGAGGAAAACCGCCTCTTCCGCTTTCCCAAGCCTGCGTGGCTCAACAGCGCGAACACGCGCACCTTTGGCGTCTACACAGCTGGAGCTTTGGTAGGCAGCACCTTCCTTTCCGCAACAGCTGCGCTCGTACTAATGCGCCATGCGTAGTTTGCGCTCGGTTTCTACTCCCTCATCGACATCGCGGTCTGGTCCAAGTCGGTCATGAACCCCTCCGAGCCGCCGGTTCACGTCACCTTCATCGATTGGATACCCGGCATCTGCTCTGCGCTCGGCATGCTGGTCATCAACTCGATCGACAAGTCGCGGTTGTCGGCCGACAGCTTCAGTTACAGCGGTAACGGTGTTGCGTGGAAGGCGCGGCTGGTGCTCTTCCTGGGCTTTGCGCTGCTGGCTGGCGGGCTAGCGGGGAGCGTGGTTGTCCTGGTTATGAAGTACATTGTCCCAGATTACACCTGGCCAACGATTTGGATGGGTATTGGCAATGTGGTTGCGAATGCGCTGATCATGCTGAGGTATGTGTCGAGGATTGGGGATATGTGATCAAAGCTAACCGGTAACAGTTCGGCCGTGCTCTGGATCGCGCAGAACATGGAGGACGAGTACACATACAATCTGGCGCTTTGAGAGAATTCGGAAAGTGCTGCGCAGTTATGGACGTGGTATGTCACGCGAGGCTTGGGAGGAGGCTCTTTCTATGTTTATGATACCGAGAGTGCAAGGTTGATGTTGTTCTATGGCTGTATGCATATATTTGGAGCATTTTCATGACACTGGTCAGGTCGTTGTTGCGATCTGCCATACTGGCGATCAAATTAAGGATGTTTTCGGCGTGAGCCGTCCACCAATGTGCTCCTGGCAACCGCAGCATACAACAACATGAAAGTACAAGAACGCTCAAAGTGTACGACAAGGCCCAGCTGCAGTCCATCTCGCTCCTATCACGTACAAACACATGCCTCATAATCACATGCCAAGGCCCTCTGCACCTGGCGCTCCCAATCTTGTGCCTCTGCTCGTCCAGCGGCACCACCTTACTGCTCGTTTCCGCCGGCTAGTCAGAAATCTTGATCCTCATGGAAGAACAGCGTAAAGCTGATAATAGTCGAGTAAATCGTCAGACCGCCGATGACGGACATGGCCGCCGCGCCGCCCGCAATCTGCGCCGAGTGCCAGAGCAGCGTGGGAAGCGCGATGCCCATGACGACAAAGAAGCCGGTCAGAAAGCGACCGAAGTCAATCACGCCGTTCCCAGAGCTCTCCATGAAGTCGTCTTGGGTCGATGCGCGGCTGCATATCCAGTTGGGCAGCGGTGCGATTACGTAGGTTGCGACGACGAGCAGCGTGAGGTAGTTGTGGAAGAGCGCCGCGGAGAGGATCACAAGCAGGAAGCCTATTGCGAGGACCTGGGTTCCTTGGTTAGATCCTGGACCGCCTCCCTATGTATCGTGTGGCTATGCGCCTGGGGAGAGCTTACAAAGGATAGCCCGATGATCGTCTTGATGCCGGCCATGTTCGCGGTCGCGCGGTGACTGCAGTATTGATCCTTCTGTATCTGTAGTGTCGACTTCCTGTGTTCGGTGCAGGATGCTTGTAAGATTCGTTATTCCGAGTCGTTTGTGGTGGTGCCTGCTTCGCAGCTGGCGCGAGGTTGGACCTGGAGCTTGGCAGGACATCACTTAGCGCGGTATCGTGGGCAAGAGCTCCCGAGCTATCGTCACCTAGTTGCCTGCACACATTACCAACACCCTCCACCATAGAGCGTCTCCTTCCCCGCAATCAAGATCTTGGCCTGTCCCAAAACCGGTAGCATTCAAATAACGAGACTGCTACTCTCTCGCCGCACGCGTAAACCAAACACCCCGCCTCCACCATGTTCAGAAACAACTACGACAACGACTCGGTGACCTTCTCACCACAAGGCCGCATCTTCCAGGTCGAGTATGCACAAGAGGCTGTCAAGCAAGGTTCCGTCGTCGTAGGCATTGTCAGCAAGACACATGCGGTCCTCGCTGCCGTCAAGGTGCGTAAATGTTTACTTAGCCTGCACTGCTTGCGGGACGCGGTTTTCTAACAAGCCCCAGCGTAATGCAGAAGAGCTCTCGTCCTACCAGAAGAAGGTCATTCCTATCGACTCTCACTTCGGCGTTGCCCTTGCCGGTCTCGCCTCCGATGCCCGCGTTCTCTCCAACTTCATGAAGCAGCAATCGCTCGCCTCCCGCCTTACCTACGACCGCGCCATTCCTCTGTCCGAGATCGTGTCGCGCATCGCAGACCGCGCACAGACAAACACACAGCAGTACGGAAAGAGGCCGTACGGTGTCGGCCTGCTCATCGCGGGTGTCGACGCGAAGGGCCCTCATCTGTTCGAGTTCCAACCCAGCGGCGTCACACAAGAGATGGTTGCGTGCGGCATCGGTGCGAGGAGCCAGATGGCCAGGACATACCTTGAGAGGCACTTGGACGAGTTTGAGGGTGCGAGCAGGGAAGAGCTCATCAAACACGCACTCAGGGCACTGAAGGAGTCGCTTTCGCAGGACAAGGAGCTGACGGTCGACAACACCAGCGTCGGCATCGGTGGCATCGGCGAGAACTTTGCGCTGCACGAGGGACAGGACATTGCTGAGTGGCTCTCGACAACGTTCGAGAACAACGAGGGCGGTGAGGAGGGCGCGGAGGCGATGGAGACAGACTCATAGGCTATCGATTGCTTGAAGGCCTCGAGGATGCAATCATGAGGGGTGGGTTAGAAAGCTAGAAACTGTCATATGGGAGACAGTTTGGCTATGAAAATACGACGAACATGAATTCACTGAATAGCTCCGATATTCCGTATATCATGAGAGCGTGCATAGTGGTGCTGTATCGCTGTTCTGCTGCATGAGTAGTTGAAGGCCTCCAGGGTAGTCTGTCACGAAACTATGCTAGCAGAGCTATGAAACCATTCGATGAGGTGCGCTCATACTCTCAACTATAATATAAATACCTCCAAGATACGTTGTTTCGTATAGTGGGAATTCGAGATGGCTGCCGCTGTATCAAAGTCACGTGTCGGGATGACCGCCCGGAGCTGCAACTCGGCGGCTTGCTGGGCAACTTTCACGATTCAACACCTCCCAAACTCCACCCGCAAACCCACCACCACCTTGTCAATCTGCATCCAACCATCACAATGGCAGCCGCTTGGAAAGTCGCCGGTCTCACGTACGCTCCGCTCCGCACCAATTGGGCCCGAGGACACAGCAGTGGTTAACGAATTGCACAGCTACAACCGTTACATCTCGGTCGCATCGCGCGTCGTTCGCCGATCCCTCAAGGAGGACAAGCGCATCGCTGCTGAGCGCAGGGGCGAGAGCGAGCTCAGGTTCGCCAAGTGGGAGGTGAGTCTACAACGGGTGGGCGCATGGGATCGTGGGCAATGAAGGCTAACGATGGGCAGAACGGCAAGCAGGGCGAGGTCAAGGAGCTGAATGACGCCGTCTTCTCGCAGCAGGCCGCCGACAAGGTCGCTGCCGCCGCTTGAATGCGTTGCGCATGATGTGAGAAGGGAGGGCTGAGGTGTGAATGTATAGATGTACTATCAATGCCGAAGGAAGCTTTCTGGCGGACAGGCAAAAGCCAATGCATAACCTGATTTGAGCTCACTGCACCCGTCTTTACGATGACAGCTGCTTCTGTGTGTGACTCTATTGTGAAGTTGTCAGGCAAAGTTGGGACCGATGTTCAGGTACCAGAGGTGATGGAGCCATGCAGCATCAAACTTTCCCGCCAGCCGTTTCGGCGCGGGACTACTCCTCCACGACCATGGCAGACAGCTCTCACCGCCACAGCACCGCCTCGCCCCAAGATGCTGATGCTGTCTCGAGTCATGATGGAGCCGGTAAATATACTGCAACATGTTGAATGTGACTGATGTTAATTCGAACAGGCCCCTCCCACGTGAACCTCATCAATGCCACCCCGCAGGCAGTCCTGCCGTTGCGGCAGGCTTTCAGACAACCAATCTGTGCACCAGAACCCAAGATCCATGACATCACAGAGAAATTCCTAAAAGCTAGTGAGGGTACGAACTATTTCCTGATTGAAGCAATGTTCATGTGTGCTGCAAGAGAAGGATGGTGGGGCTGTTCGTCTCATACGGTTACTGTGCACCTCCTCGGTGTTGAACACACATCATCGTACTACCCAAGATCAAACACGAGACTAATTCGTCACAGCTCTTGAAGTCGGACAACTCGTAAAAGATGACTACTTTACACTGTTCGAGTCCATCGGGGCTATCGAGGTTTGCCTCAACCGCTGCAAGGTGATTGTGCAGCACGCTGACAACCCTAGATCATGGATCCCAAAATGGACAGCGGCTTTCTAGGACCTGGCGAGACGCTTGAGGATGATTATGACACAGCGATCTCACTGCTCCCAGAAGAGATCATCGGCATCATGGACCAGCTGCTATGCTACGAGATGGCATGGCACACTGGTTATCCCCTCTCTCAAACACTCTTTACCTCCGTCTACATTGACAAACTGCTCTGGCCTGAGCCCGAGACCCTCGAGCAGTCACAGTTCTTCCCGAATGGCGAGAGTGCACATGGACCCTCCGCACAGGCGTTACTGCAGGTGTTGAGAGCGTACTGTCTTGCACTTATCAAAGGCTGTGACTATGTGATAGCGAAGATCACAAGTCGAGATTATTTCGAGGAAGAAGACTTCTGCACACAGACATACAATAGGGTACTCTTTGTCAGTACGCCGATAGATGTGTTCTTGAGGGAGCTGGACGCGGCAATAGAGACCATGGAAGAGTAAGTATTGCCGTGCCGTGCAACGCATACATACTGATGGAACGTAGTACCGACCTTGAATTGAACGATGCTCTTCGGTCAGCTATTATAGCCAGACTGAAATTTCGAGAAGACTTCCTCAGGGCTCTAGACTTGGATCACCCGCTTGACCAAATGTCGGCTTCTTGGTCTCCGGTGCTGTCAGGTATGACCTCGATCAAGGCCACACATCAGCTCGGGAAGTCCGTGCCTGGCGCGTTCAGTACGAAGATGCAGCGTAGACTCGCGTCGACCGTTCCGCCTCGACCGATCGTTGAGTTTGAGTTCAAAGATGCTCTGGATCTGCTCGAGCACATCTGCGTGGACTGCGAAGAAGCTACTCGGTTCGTTGATCTTCCACAAGATCCATTGGAATACCAGTCGTTCCTCTGGGCTTTCGCATCGAGATCGCCCGCACCGCTAGTATACTCGCGATCGTACCTTTCGACACTACTTTTCCATCCAGAGATCCTCAACACCGCAGTGTCGCTACCCGTAGCGGATGTCAAGACGCTTGTCTTTCCCGCTTCGCCAGTTCTCGATCCCATCAACTGGACACTATCTCCACCCCGAAACTCGCTACTCCCCAAACCGCCTCGACTTCAACTTGCAATGCTTATTGACGAGTTTGTAGACCGCTCCGGCCAACCATACCTTGACCTCTGGGTTGCGTTGGGCCAGAACCGTTGCCGCCTCCGCCGAATGCTCACACACGTCATAACCGCGTGGGATCTATTACAAGCAGACGCAAGTCTCGTGGACACAGATCTGGCAGCCGCCGCTTCAGAACTCTCGCTCACCGACCAAATGCTCGAGTTCTCCCTCTCAACATGGGTCTACCACAAGAAGCTCTGGATGATCGAGAAAGTCATTCTCCTCGGCTTCGAGCAGGACATCTACCTCCCCGACGAATTCAGCGGCATGTACCTCTTCCTCAGCCTCATCGTCACCCGCCGCCGCGAACTCCTCACACGCATACAATCGCACCACACCTTGCGCCACACCCAACTCCTCCGCGAGCGCAAACTACGTCTCGCTACCGAAGCCGCCTCCACAGCACCCTACCTCGACAGCCTCGCAGCCGAAGCATCCGGCACCGCGGCCCTCAGCCTGGCCCTGGCCCGCTTCTACATGCTCTGCACATATTGCAATCTGCTGCCCGTCCCCAAGCGCCCCTTCAGCACAGAGAAACTCAGATACGAACTCCGCATGAAACCCTTCCTCGCAGTGCAACCCCCCGAAGTCCCGCCCTTCGAGGACTTCCATGCGCACACGCAGCCCTACGGACCCTACACCACGCCTGATCCCGGGTTCGCTGCGGATCTGCGGAACGAGAAGAGCGAGCTGTGGCAGGAAGTCGATGGGAATGTGAGAGCGGCGAGGGATGCGTTCGCGGAGGTTAAAAAGCTGGGGGCGCAGGCGGCGCGGTATCAGGGCGTGGAGAAGGCGTGGGGGAGGGAGGTGCAGAGTGCGGTTGCGAGTTGTGTTGCGCTTGGGGTTGCAGCGGCGGGGGTTAGGGATGCGGTGCGGAGAGTGGGAAAGGGTGGGGATATTAGTAGAACTCTGGATGTCAGGGCTGAGATCCCGGAGAGTGGGGGGAAGAAGAGGTATAGCGAGGGCTGGGTTGTGGTGAAGATCGTGAAGGAGGAGTAAGGACGTAGTGCACCAAGCCAAGATCTGAAGTCTGTACAGGTAACCACTCAACGCCGGTGGGGCGAAAGCAAAGCTGCGTACGAATGCCCCGGGTATCATAATCACGACCAAATAACGCCTGCAATCTGCAACCCTACAATCTGCAACCCCGCAACCATAGCTTTCCACTCTCTTCCCTCCCACCACCACAATCTATCCCTTCGCCCTCCGCAAGCATCCCTCCCTCACCCTCCGAATACTCTTCGCGCTAACCCCGCGCTCGCCAGATTGTTTCGCCTTGATACCCGCTTCTTGCATGAGCTCCTGCATGAAGAGAATGTAGTTGAGGTAGATCTGGCCGAGCATTAGCAAGATCTGACACACAACGAGGCCCGACTCAGGAGGGGCCACGGTGCAGGGAAGACCGCGGTAGTTCTAAGTGCAGGCAAGTCGACAGTGGGACTGCTGAACCCAGGGCTGTGGGGAGTGCAGGCGTACCAGGATATCAACGTTCTTGCTTAGCGGGCGGTTTGCGTGCGCTTTTACGATCTTTTTGAGCGTGCCGCGGGGGTAGAGTGTCGGCGCCATGGTAGTATGTGGTCGCGCCGGCGCGGTGCTGTGGTGATGGTTGATGTTTGGTGTTGACGTCGGTGTGGGACGTGCGCGACAGCTGCGGCGCGTTGGCACGTGAGAACGAGCGTTCGTGTGATGGATGCAGGTGCATTTCCTGGTACCAAACATCATAGGTGATCACAGGCTAGTTTCGACTATTGCATAGAGGCAGTCTTCCGGTGTGCTTATGCGTCGCGTACAGGAGCTCGGCGTGAATTCGATAGTCAGACAGCACACGTTGATCTGGAAAGAGCTGCGGTGAACAAATGAGAATCCATATAATACTCTATCTGGAAATTGGGACTATCACAAGATAATGTTACACAAGCCCCGAGCCAAACGAGATTTTGCATCTAACGCGCCGCTCAACATGATTGTATTTACACCTTAAGACCCAGCTCCTCAGCGTACGGCAGAACGAAGAGGTCACCAACCGCGGAGAAGGAAGCCTTGTTCTCAAGTAATGTCTTGGCGGCCTAGAGGGAAGTATTAGCATATTGTAGATGTAAAAAAAAAATTGGATAGTACGTACCGACTTGACAGCCTCCTCTGATACACCGTCGATGGCCTTGGCAACCTCGTCAATCTGGTAGGCCTTGGAGTTGTTCACAAGACCGTTGCCAGAGAGCTGGAGACCAGCGCGGATGTCCTGGCCATTCTCAAGCTCCTTGAACTTGGCAGCAGCCTTCGCCTTGGAGATCTGCTCGCTGGAGATCTCGCCAGCAGCAATCTTCTTGATAGCGTCAACGGCGGCCTTGGCGGTCGCAGCGACGGCCTGAGCGGAGCCGGTGATGGAGGTGTAGAGAAGACCAGCGTCGGAGTAGATGGCGCTGGTGGTCTTGACCTGGGTGCTGGCGGTAGCCTTGGCCTGGCCAAGGATGGTGAAACCGGGCGACCACTTGACGGCGGACTGGCCACCGAGCAGAGAGCCGAGGACAGCAATCTCGGGCTTGTAGAACTGGCCGGTGAACGAGCTGGAGCCGGGGAAAGCGATGACAACGGCGTTGCCACCGTCGTGGGCAAGGCGCTCCTCACCACCGTGGTACTTGGTCTGCTCCTGGCCCTGGCTGAGCGGCCCGACGGGAGTGGCAGGGACGTCGTCGAAGAACTGGCCGACCCACTTGGAGAACTCGCCGTGGTCAGCGCCGTTGGCGACAACAGCGAAGTTGGACTTGGCGTATGCGCTCTTGGAGAAGAGCTTGATGGTCTGGGCGTCGAGGTACTTGGTGTAGGGCGTCTGCGAGGCGGAGGCAGTCGAATTGCCGAGGCCGCGGTGGAAGGCGAGGCTGTGGGCGGAGTTGATGGCCATGTCGATGGGGCTGCTGACGAACTTCTTGTGGGCGAAGTGGATCAAGGGCAGGACCTCCTCGTTGTAAACGTGGGCTGCGACCGTCAGTATGTCCTCGTGCTGCCAGGCTCAATCGTGTGCGTACGCTGGTACTTGGTCTGGCTGGCAACCTCGCCGAAGAGCTCGACAAAGTAGGGCAGGTCGTCGCGGAGGAACTTGGCCTCGAGGACGAGGTTCTCGCGCGAGTGGTGGGCGGTCAGAGTCGCTCCCAGGAGCTCGGATTCGCGGACAATGCGCAGAGTCGACCTCCGCTCGGTGGCCTGTGATGCAATTGAGCGTCAGCACAGCTCGTTGATAGCAATGTCTCCATCACCGCCTCGTCCAATGCGGGTCGAGCGTACCCGGAAAGCGAAGTTGGCGAGACCCTCGGTCAGGCCGGGCAGGGGCTGGTATCGCGTTCCCGCCTTTGCGACGAGAGCCAGTGTCGTGGTCGGGCCGGCGAAGTCGCGGCTGGCGAACTTGACGCCCTTGGCCTCGCCCGACTGGTACTGGAAGGATCCAGAGGCCGGAGCTGCGAGGCCGCGCTTCTGTGTGCTCGACAGCTGGCGGGCAGCTCGTTGCGCGCCCCGGCAGGCGGTTGTGCGGGACAGCATCGTGGAGAGGACACCGATCGGGGGGCGGTGGAGCGGTGGGGGGGAGGGCAATTGATGGTGAGCTGATGGACGGTCCGTCCTGCAAAGATGTTGCGCGAGCGCCAAGGCCCGTCATCAGCGAGCGCCGTGAGCGGATTGGCTGCGCCGAGCTGTCTGTCCCCGCTGACTTAGAATTTCTGGCCCTCACCAGCAGCACTCCGAGCCCTGCTCCTTCACAGCAACCCTCGCCCAATGTCTCTCCGGTAGCCCCGACGTCACCTAGATATCTGGCAAATATCTAGGCAATAACATGTCTTACAACCAGCGCGAGACTCCGGTAAGCCGTGTGCATGCCACAGCGCATCGTGTACCTCGCCGCGAATCATAGCTAACATGACCCTAGATCCTCGCGGAGCTCTGCACCTTTCTCGTCGAAGATGTGTATGGCGAACTTGCAGCGGTAAGTGCAGCGATATTGTACCACATGCGCCCTAAGTAAAAATAGGGTTGCGCATAGAGAAACAACCATGATATTTGGCTAGCTAGAGCGCATGTCTGACACTACCCAGCGCGTATACTCAATTCTCGCACGCCATGGACGGCAGACACTCGCAGCAGTCGCCAAGGCCTCGTACCTGAACAGTCGGCAGATCAAGTATGGTCTCGTCATTTTACTGCAGCAGCACCTCGTCTTCCACTCCGGCAACGACTCGCAGCCCACGTACTATGAGATCGACTGGCAGAACTCGTACGCCCTGGTCCGCCTGGGAAAGGTCACCAAGCTGGTCGAGGATCGATTCGGCAAAAAGGCCGCCAATGTCATGACCAACCTGTTACGCCTCGGGCACACGCGCATCGCAGACCTCAAGGAAGCCTACTTCCCCACCGAGACCGGCAGCGACGATGACTCAGACGATGACATCAAGAACGGCATTGGCAAGAAGAGGAAAAGAGGGAACGGCGACACGAATGGAGCTGCAGCAACGAATGGAGTGACCAATGGTAACGATGTGAAGCCGGTGCTGAATGGCGACCATGCACATACAAACGGTGGGCCCGTCGAAGAACCGAACGAGGGCGATGCACAAGACGGCGATGGTGAGATTGGCTCAGTCGAGGAACTTTATGAAGTCATAGAACGACTCATTCAGAAGGGCTGGGTGCGGACAATGACGGAGTCGCAGTATCTGTCACCAGGAGACATGCATGATATCCTTCAGCAGGAGGCGATCGATCAGGAACTTGCAGGCCAACAGCCGACTGGTATCAAAGACAAGGCGATCGTCCACAGGGGCACCCTCGAGCGAAAACGTAACATGCGCGACAAATGGCTGGAAGTACCAAGATTCTCACGTAAACGTCCGGCCGACCAAGATTACAGCAACCCCACAAAGCGTCTTAAGGTGAATGGTACAAATGGGTACTCAAGCGCTAGCGGCGCAGCCCCAGAAGACAAGCTGGTCATACGGGTGAACCCAGAAAAAATTGCTGTTGCCATGCGCACAGAACAGCTTGTATCGCTGGTGGAGCAACGTCTGGGGCACGTCACAGCCTATATATACCGGATCATGCTCCAAGAGCTCGAGGCAAACACTCCACGTTGCTATGAGGAATACCCCGAGCCACCAACTGCAGGAGACGAAGGTGGAGACAACCAGGTCGATCCCAAGAACCTTGTTACAGCACGCGACGTTGCTAAGAAAATCAGTAAGAACTTCGATATTTTTGAAGGCCTAGATCCCAATGCGATCGTCGCGATCACGCGAAAAGGTCACGTTCGAAGCTCCAATGTCCTCAGTCAGCCCATCGAACCCTCTACTCTCAACACAGACGAGAAAACGCGCATTATCGACAAGCACATCCAGCTCCTCTCCGAAGACCCCACGCACTTTGTGACGTGGCACTCTCGCGCCGGCTACTCGCAGTGGCACATCGAATTTCCGGAGATCGCGAAGCAGCTGATCCAAACCGAAATCGAGAACACCGTCTCCGCGCGAAAAGGTGTATTGGGTGTCAAGCTTATCCGAACACTCCGTAAGAAAGGCAAGCTCGACGAGCGCGCAACGTGCAACGCCATGATGATGTCTGCAGGCGACATCCGCGGCATTGTCAATGACCTGACCGTCCAGGGCATTGTGCAGACACAGGAGATTCCGAAGGTGGAGAGACGAGAAGCAAAACACTCGCTTCATCTTGTCTGGTACGACCGCCAGCGCGCACGAGAGAAGCTGCTGCACGATACGTACAAAGGCATGGTGCGCATACTTCAGCGGATACAATTCGAGCGCGAGAAAGTACAACCCCTGCTCAGCAAAGCAGAGCGCTCAGACGTGGTCGGCAACGAGGAGAAGTGGCTCAGCAAAGGCGAGCTCGACGCGCTGCGAAAGTGGAAGGAGGTGCAAGAAAAGCTGTCCCTACAGCTCTTCAGAGAGGACGATCTAGTCGCCACATTACGCGACTTTCACGGTCCGCTGGTCTCGGTGTGAGGACTTGTAACGATAGTACGATGGGCTTCGGCCGTCTTTGGCGTTCAAAAGGAGGGCGGCATGAGCTCTGCGTTCCCGGCAGACCACCAAAAAGCATCTGTCGAACGGCATCTTGGTATGACTGATACCCCGAGCATATGGGACGGAGTTCGATTCACAATAGCATTCTTATATAGGAGCCATATATGTGTACCATCTGAGATCTTCATGTTTACAAAGGACTCAATGCACGAGCAATTTCAGGATAAGCTTTGCTGAGGAGACAGTCAGCACGACGTTGATCTGGCAGAGAATCAAGTACTAATGTCGAAGGCCAGATTGCTACCGACTATTCAGCAGATCCCCTCATCTTTATAGCTGCGCAGACGAGCCCTTGAGCAATACCTCCGTCTCTTCCACAGTCCCAAAAGCAGCGTACTTTTTGTCGCTCCCACTGTCAGTCACCAACCCGTACCTCACTTGCAACTGCGCCAAATCCCTAGGTATCCTCTCAGTGCCGTAAAGACTCGCTTCCTTGACCAGACGATTCAAAAGGCCCTCGCCATACGTAGTCGTGCTTAGAATCTGCAGGAACCCCCCCGAGTAAGCCGGCGTGCCATTCTGGAACAAGGCAAAGAGGCCGAGAAGGACGAAAACAAGACAGACGCCGAGAGTCACGGCGTAGACAACGACGAGTCGCGGTTTATCTTGGAACTCGTACGCTGCCTTGTATACTGTCGTCGTGACTTGGGTAGTAGTGTTTGTCGTGGCCTCGTTGAGCATGGAGATGGTGACGTTGCGCATTAGCTGCTCGATGATCGAGGGGGACAGCTTGAAGAAGATGTCGCTGTATGTATACTGAGATGCGTTGTATACCGGGTCTGCTAAGGGGGTTTCTTGGATCGTGGTGTTGTACTGGTAGATGTCTACCATGAAGTCGCCTTTTCGCAGTCAGAGATCAGGTGTGCATGTGAGGTAAGTGATATCTTACCGTAGCCTATAACGTAGCCGGCCATGGGCTTGACTAGGGCATCTTTCAAGGCCAGAATCTGGTAGTAATGCCTGATCTTGTAGGTGTCGTCCAGGGATGTGCTCATGGATGAAGCATTGATACTTCCGTTCTGCAGCGCTGTTGACTGCAGAACCTGATAGAATGGGTATTTAAGATCAAGTTTGTCGACATGACTCTTGACTGGATCCTCCTTTGTGACGTCCAGAGTAACGTCCTGGATGAAATTTGCATAACGAACGTGTGCGCTGTAGACGGTGTCTTGAGTTTGACAGCTGATGTTCCTCAGGCCGCCGTACCAGTATCCGCTGAGGTTGTCGTTCGATAGCCATTGGGGACCTCCTCCTTCTCGCGCTCGATAGCTTACGTTGAAGGCGCCATGCACACCATCGGTCGTCGCGTTGAATTGTACACGGCGATCTGACATAAGCGGCGCTGGGATATCTCCACAGCGAAGGCCTGGTCCGGAAAAGCTTATGGTATAGCTACAATTAGCTCCACATGGTGACGGTCGGGTTTGGACCGTGTTAGTCGCAAAAGTCCGTCTTCCTATGCTCAGAGATCGGACATTAGGCTCGCTAGAACAATGTCAGCAGCGGAAAATTTGCCGTTCAATCTGATGCATACGTACATGTAATTGCCATCGATATCACTCTGGAAGGCAGCATACTCAAAGAATCCTGCAGCAGAGCCGTTTCCCAAATAGTCAATGTCAAGCGTCGGCACCTGGATCATCGACTGCTGTATATCTGGGAGCTGTTGCACGATGAGACTACCTGGCGGAAAGATCGTTGCAATGGAAATTAACGGAAGGATCAGCCCGAAGAACCACAGCAGAGGCGTGGCTGTGAGAAGACCAAGCTCGTACAGCTTCGTAGGGCTGCCACTGAGGGAGAAAAGTGCATCTATCTTCGACAAGCTCAGTGCTTTGCGACGGAGATGCCACCAAAGTAGCTGAGTGAACGCCGTAGATGCAGATGCCGCCAGAGTAACAGAGAAGGCGCGCGCAATAGCAACAGATAGTGCCGCGTTCCAGCTCTGAGGAATGGTGTCGTCAACGAACTTTTGGTCTAGGAAATGGCAGTAGAGGAAGTGAGCAACGGCGACTGCTGTGGCCAGTATGAAGAACCCGATGATGACCAACGGCGTCATGAGCCCTACACACCATTGCGTACTCCCAGTACCTGTTCTGTTATGCTTGGAGTCGCCAAAGCCGGAAACCGGGTGGAGTGGGTCCTCTTGAAGGATGCGTTGCGGAATAGATCGTGAAGCATCATCGTGATCGTAGAGCTCTCCGTCTGTCTGAACGACCGTGTGGTAGGGAGTCTTGGGTGCCATTATGACACACGCCTACGTAGAACACAAGCAGCAGGAACAGCTCAAATAACATTTTCGTTTTGTCCAAGGCGGTATGCAGATACGGCTGGCAGGATCCCGGTATTAAGTTTGGCCCCCATTGCTGCTGAAATGATGTGGGTCCTCTTCCACCATGGACGAATCAACAATCTTGGTGAAATGGGCTGTAAGGGCGGCCTGATGCACAAATAGCCCCAAGGCCATTTTTCTGGAAGTCTGGCGGCTACGTTCACAAAAAGAGTGCCTAGTGTGGGTACGGTACATACCTCAGCGGCAACCTGTATGCAACTTGTCGTGTCACTTATTAGATTGTGACCTTGATTGATATGCAGTAGCGTTGAACAGTCGTCTTCCACGGTCGATTGTTGGCCCTTAGTTCCAGCTATTCAGATCGAAAGGAAGATGCAAAAGATCTGTGGAAAGAGGAAGTCACATCGCGATAGGGGATCCTTCCTCATCCATCAAAAGGAGCACTCCATTGCACCGTCCATTGAACGTGTGAGCGTACTCGCATTCGATACCGACGAGCACCTTGATCGGATGGCCGAGAACATTGTCCCTGACGATGATGCCTCAAAGTACACATTCGAGGTCGGAGTTTGGGATGACAAATCTCCGTGGCGTTGATGACATGGAAGCCTCGCGAACGTCACGACAGACCAAGCGCCACGACTAATCATCAGCAACCAGCTGCGAAGCTTTGTATCTTGATCACCTATTGACAACTGCACTCACATTTAGCATACCAGCCTATATACCGGCATCCTAGCCTTAGAGGAGTCTACAGCATGGCTTCAGATATGGCCCACGATAACGCAACTACCGAAGAGACTCAAGTTACCTTAACACATCACGGCAAGCCAGTCGTGCTGTCTTTTGCACACGATGCGACAATATCAGATCTCTCAGACAAGATCGCAGAGGAACTTTCGATACCGCCTTCAAATCAAAAGCTGCTTATCGGTGGTAAGCTTGGCCTGCAGAAGCCGCCTTTCAAGAACCCAACAATTCCTCTAAGCGACTTCAACACCAAAAAGATCACTCTCATGGGCAGCACGACCGCCGAAGTGTCGTCCCTCAACGCTAGCATATCCGCTGCCGCCGCGCCTCGAAAGCCAGGTCCCATCAAAGCCGCGACGCCCGCGCGCAACCGCGACTACAAGCGCATACAAGAGGAGGCGCAATACACCTTCCACACATTACGACCACTACCGTATCTTCCGCGCCCGGAACGTTCACTGGCGTTCCTTGAGCGTCTTCGTGACGATGCTGGTATTAAGGCCGCCATGCGCACCCACAAATTCAGCGTACCTTTGCTCACCGAGATGGATCCCGCGATGCACACAACACAAGAGTCTCGCACACTAGGCCTGAATCGCAACCAGGGCGAGGTCATCGAACTGCGTTTGAGAACAGATGCATACGATGGGTACAGAGACTATAAGACGATCCGCAACACGCTCTGTCACGAGCTTGCGCATAATGTATGGGGACCGCATGACCGCAACTTCTGGAACCTGTGTAAGCAGATCGAACGCGAAGTCGCAAGAGATGATTGGAAGAGTGGCGGAAAGAGTGTGGGCGATCAAGAATACTACGAACCAAGCGAGGAAGAGATGAACACGTGCGACCATGGTGGATGGACTGGTGGAGAGTTCAAATTGGGTAGTGGAAGTGATGGTACGACCTTGGTCAGCAGCGCTGGTGGAAGCGTGGCCATCGGCAGTTTGGATCGAAGAGAGATACTTGCAAAGGCTGCAGAAGAGAGGGCGAAGAGAGCAAAGCAAGCTGAGGAAGAGTCTCGAGGTGCTGGCTCTGCTCCGTAGCGCTCTGCTGCCCGCTTTCTCAACTTCTCCACGACCGTGTGTCTGTTTGCTTGCATAGTTGTGCGTATACCCTCATCGATAATGTAGAATCAACCGAGAAATTTACTTGGAAATGTGTCCAGTCTGTTTCAGTGCCTCGTGTCACTTCTCTCCATTAGACAATTAGAGAGGAGGCTCTTCTGACCTCCGCCGCATGGTAAGAAAGCCAATCGTACAACATGGAGCTGGACTCCTGCACGTCACCCATTTGAGCTACCCCACAAACCTCGGAACGTCCCCAGAACCACGCTAGTCGATCTTCTCCGCTCCTCCGCCAAACATCACGTCCTCGCCTTCCCTCTCGTTCTCTTCTTCGTTCTCCCGAAATCAGGTTCACAGGAAGCTCAGTCGGCCGATAAGCTCTCTGTATCCGCCATTCTCATCGTCACAAAAAGCTGCTTCCCAACACGCCCAAATTCAACCAGCAGATCCATCAAAAGAATGGGCCTCTTTCTACCTTTTGTTCTTGCATTTGCAGTCTTCTGGCTCGTCGTTGGCATTTACCTTGCCAAATTCCTCGCTCAGAAATACAAGGGCAAGCCGTGGAACTCCAGGACTATCGACTCCCAGTACATCTACGGAAACGCATTGCAGAACGATCAGAGCACGAGGGTGCATAGCGGAGGCTACGGAACAGGTGGACAGCCTGGAGGCTTCAACAGGGGTCATGGTAGAGAGGCCATCAGCATGGGACAATTTGGTCAGGGGAGGATGAAAGGCATGTGAGGAGCTATGGGCGTGTATGACGAGAACGACCAGCCAGTGCGAGGCAGGTTATCGTTGGCCTGGATTAAGTAGTGAGTTATATGCCTATTGTAGTTGCATATCTGACCATGGTAGCTGTTATTGCTCTTTCATAAGACGGTCATGTCTCGTACGTCAACATATACCTCCAATTAATTACCATGAGGGACCCATGCCACATATCAATATGTCGTCATATAAGTTCTCAGCAATGCTCAGGATTCGTCTGGGTACTGCTGCTCTCATATCGTAACGCTCCGTTGTTGGCTGAGCGTCCGCTCCACACCGGAACAGTGAGCAAACGCTTTTCGGAGCATGACATTCGCGTCGGGCGACAACAACTGTGGTGGAATATTAACCTCTTGGTCACATTGACCTTCATGCCATGGAGATGTCATCGATAGGACTTCTCAGTGCGGTTTCGGTCGTTCCTCTTGCAGTGTTGCCGGGCCACATGTAGGAGAAGCCGCCTTCACTTCCCCGACCGCAAGCACAGCGCTGCTCCACCAACGTTTAAAGCTTTATCGCAGGCACTGTGTGACAGCGGCTTCGCTCACTTTTCGTTTCGCTTGTTTACCCACAACATGTAAATTCTGTGCGCCTTTTCTTCATCGTCTTGGTAACACCCCACAACCGCCCGTACACAGCTCACCAGCATCCCCGCTTAACAACAACGACTTTTGCCAGCGAGCGATCACAATCTCACGACTAATCTTCTACGCCTGAAAAACAATAAGTTCTACTCGCAAGCCTTCCCTGATCGCAGTCCTTGGTGCTATTTACAATCCACCACTGTTGCCGCCGGCTTTCACCAGAATCACCACAACATTTTTCTTCATCCACGCACACAACTACGACGCGCAATCCCCATCCTGCGTGCAGTTCATTCAACACCAAGTTCGCAAGCTCTCAAGTCGAAGGTACTGCATCTCCCACCAGTATGTTGAAATTCATCACTGACATGTCCTGCACAGCTACCGAAATGTCATCCGCTCCAACACCCTCCGTCATGAGCTCTGCTCAAGCAGTCATGAAGTTCATCTATGAGGGCACCCAGCTACCTCCCGTTCTTGCTCAATATGTTGGATTCTTCACTGGTCTCGTCACCGGCGCATTGGGCGGCTTTGCCCTCCATGGCTACTTCCAACGCAACAAGGACGACAAAGCCAAGGTCAAGCTTGCGATCCTTCATATCCTTCGTGTCATTCAGGATGACTACTCTTACTTTGCCATGCTGCAAGATCCTTTGAAGCTACTGTTGCATATCGAGACTGAGGTGATGCGTCTCGTCGACAAGCACCTGACCCAGAAGGAGGCTACTCAAGTCACCAAGGGTGTGAAGCGTAGTTTCTCCAAGATCCCCAACGTATCATTCGACGAGGTCGCTCACAAGCGCGTTCGCGAGGACTACCGCGACGATGTAAAAGAGCGACAGGAACCGGCCTTTGCATTTGTCCACCAGAAGCAGCTCCGTGGCTTCTTGGATCCACCCGAGAGCGAGCTGCCACGCCAAGAGTACGTACCTGGCCCATGGACTACTTCCAAGGCCATCTACCAGTCGCCCTTCGAGACTGCGGGTCACTCCGACTCACTCCCGGAGGAACCGGACGAGGATCTTGGGCTGGAGGAAGACCTGATGGACATCGACGAAGTGACAGCTTCGTCTCCTGGGATCCCTAGTGTACCGGGTCATCTCTTCGGCAGCTCTTCCCGCCCTGCTGCCCGCCTCCCCATCTCGTCTTCCGCTCAGGTCACTGGAGGCCTCCAGGAGCTGATTGGGATTAAGCCAACTCGTCACGCACCGGAGCTTGGCAGCTTCGGTCTTGACTACGAGGATCTTGACCTCTACTCAGACGAGGAAGAGGACCTCCAGCCCTCAGGTCCCCCGCCCACGGTGCGTCGATGCCGCGGTGTGAAGTGCTCCAGCACTCAACTTTCTCCCATTTCGGCCTCGCCCTGGCCCGCCGAAGATCACCCAGCCGTTATCGCAATCAAAGGTTGGTCGACAGAGGCAGAGCTGGAGTTCTCCAGCTCAGAGTCTGAGCGGGACGACTCGCCGCTGACGTCTTTTGGCGTCAACATATCCACCGTGCCAGAGCCGGAGTTCTCCAGCTCGCCAGTGGCACCTATCGAGCCGGCTGTCGCCAATGCCGTCCAAGAGGGTATCTTCGCGTCCGTGGAGTCGGCTGGAAGTCCTCAGACCTCCTCACCAGAGACTCCCTCGCCCTCGCGCAAGCGCAAGTCGGCCTCTCCCTCTCCCACTTCGCCCTCAAAGCGCGTTCGCTTTTCTCCCTCCCCTTTGGTGGACATCACGGATGTTTCGCCGACACCCTCCTGTCGCGCCTCTGCCTCGACGAGCAGAAGGCGCAGCCCACTTCGAAAAGGCCGCCGCTACGGGCTCTCACGCCCCTTCCATATCGAGGAGGCAGAACGGGCTGAGGCAGAACAAGCTGAAGCAGAACAAGCTGAAGCAGAACAAGCTGAACTCAAGACGCCTCCGAAGAAGGCCATGAAGGCGACTGCGAAGACCCCTGCAACAGCGACACGCAAATCTTCGCGCATCGAGCAGCAGAAGAAAAAGCAGGACGAGTAGATAGACAAAGTAATCTCAACCCGAGAGCGTACATTCAGACCCAAAGGAGGACGTCTGTCACAAGCGGAGAAGACGGCTGAGCCGAAGAGCGTGGCGGTGCCCGGCCTTGAGACACGTGTAAACTTCCCGGTAGTATTCGGAACTGGGGACGGAGGACTGAGGACGGAGGACTCAGGACGATGAGATTCCCCGGTGGTATTTGGGAGATGATGCCATCAGCACGCGTAAGGTCGTCCAGGCTTTACTCCACCCCTGCATGTTGCAAGATCAAGTAGCATCCCCGTCTGCCTCGCGGCTTAAGCGAGCCCGCTCGTCGTAGCTGTCTCCGACGCTCCGAGCAGGTAAGCCAATATAGCCAGTTGAAGATGGGTCGAAGCGAAAGACAAAGTGCGTGTAGGCGGCATAGTAAGGCGGCGATGACGAGACGGCTGTGATGTATGCGCTGGAACATGTTTTGTCAGGGTACAGGGTTTTTATGGTGGCCTGAGTCGATGGTGAGGATGACTTGTTTGCGGAATGTTTTGCGAATTCCTAGTAGCTTTTGCCACAGGACGGTTGCCTCCACGTTATCATGTGTAATCATATAGACGCAAAGTCTAAGACATGAAATTCCGACTCGTGACTCTATCATGCTCTGCTCACTCCTTCAGTCCAGTTTTGCTGCGATGAGCAACCCCGAACCTTCTCACCGGTATATGCCCAGCTGATGCTATAGCCACAACAGCCTAAATCAGCCACGAATGCCGACATCAGCATCAACGCTACGTTATCGAGCATCTCGATACAAATCCCGATTTCCTCCAGCTCTCGTCCCCTGTCTTCACATCAAGGTTCATGCACTCTAACGCTATCCGCTTACTCAGTTTATCTGCGCTAACACGCAGCAATTTCGAAATCACCGCTTCTCCACAAACTTCCCGCTCAGGTCACTCGATCCAAGCCAACATCCCAAATGAGAGAATCTCAGATCTGGTATCTCGCACCTCACACTTGGCTGTGTGGTCTCGACCGTGCACGGCATATGCATTCAAAGCTGGGCGTCGAATACGACGAGTCAGATGCAGTTTTGTACATGGCTATGTGGAGGGAACAAGTATCTTGGAGGATGACAAGGGATTTGAAGTGTAGGGCGAGTAGGTTAGGTGGCATTTTCCCGACATAAGGAAATAAGTCAAAGGCAAGCGGTAAGGGAGAGGGGGGTTATGAACCGAATGGTGTTATGCAAATAGCAAGCTTAGGATAAAGCATGAGCTGTTTAATAGTGGAGCCTTGTTCGATAGAAGGGATCAAGAGAGGAAGGACAGCCCGCAGTGCAGAAGTGCAGTCGAGGAAAGAGTGTAGAATTTGAGCTAACTTTTATGGTGTGATAGAAGAGAAAAAGGAGAATCATCCGAGCCGCCGTGCTGAACTTGCACGGAGACACTTTCAGTAGAGGAACCATAGTACCAAACCAAGAACCCCATAAAACCGAAATCACCGGATTTCAATCAACCAAAAAACCCTGTTCAAGCTTGCACACGTACCACTCGGGGGTGCTCCAGTATGCAATCAGGTCAGAGTTGGAGCCAGAACAGTACTGCAGCTCAGCCCTTAGTTCGCTTGAACAAAGCCTTCAAGTAGTTTCCGAGGCCCTGCGCATTGTCGTAGCCGACAGCGGGGCTTGGGTAATCGTTTTGTAGTAAGCGATGCATGGACAAGTCGACGAAGCCCAGGGTGTTGATGGCGTGCTCAAGCAGTCTGCCAAATGTGCATGCATAGTGGAGCTTGCCTGGGCCTCCCTTGTTGATGATATCGCTGTACAGAACCTTCAATTTGGTCACATGCTCCCTCTGTGTGCAGAGCTTGAAGCCGTAGTCGCGCCTCAGACAAGGCGGTGGTTCGTCTTTGTCTTCGTCGCGAATGAACTGGATGAGCCGATGCACGGAGAAACGTTTCTCGGACTGCGTGGTGAGAAACTGCGTAAGCACTGGAAAGGTCTTATCGAGATTGTGACCACTCCTGTTGCGCAGAAGCCCTGGCAATGTGCCATGCTCGAGAGCCTTAATGATACTTTGAAAGACGACAGTCGGACTGAGACTCGTATCCAATAGCTGGCGATAGCAGTCAGCCAATTCTTGTACGTGCTTCTCATTGCGACATGTAGGGAAACCAAAGACGTAGTAAGTATCAGACCCCGGGGGGACCTGTATACCATGTAGGACACAACCAATCAGAAGAGCTGTCGCTTGCTTCGTCCGTGACTGAAGCTTCAGCAAGTGGAGTCTCCGGTCCTCTTCAGGCAGATAGCTGCGAATCGTGTCCATCATGGTGCCTTTCAGGGGGGTGTGATGACCTTGCGGTGGGGCCGGATCTCGAGGTGGAGACGCTGACTCACGTAGTTGGACGTATTGTGCTGGTTGCAGTATTGTCGAGGCCTTCAATGGAGTATCGATGGCCTTGCGAGTGGATGGAGGCGGAGAACCTAGATGTATGCTTACCGTACGGAACACCGGATAATCCGATGCGGTTCTGACAAATGTGTTGTGCGCATTTAGCGGTCGACTCAATTTGCAGATGTGCTCGTACAGCTTGTTCGCGAACACGCTGCCGAGAAGAGACTGTAGAAGGGACTGTAGATGGAAGTGGGACTCGGAGCAGTCCTGCAGTAAGGTACGTGCCGACTCAAGCAACTCAAAATATTGTTGTGTGAATGTATCATCCTGTTTATCATGTAGCTTGATGGTACCATTGTAGCTCTTGGAATGGTGTTGTAGCTTGACAATGAGATCGCCCACTTTGTTAATAAGCGAGTCGTTATCCTTATGGACGTCGTCGAGACCCATCAGTTGAGTAACCAGGGCTCCGTATTTGTCGTTATGTGTTTTGAAAGTCTCTTGAAGGCTTATGATAGTGTCGTGAGTCAGTGTGAAGGTATGCTTAATAATCACATCGCGTTGATCTTGTGCAAGCTTCTTCTTCTGCGGATCTGGACGTGTCAGCTCTGTGTTGCGCTTTGATGATCACAGTCGCTTACCTTCATTGGAGCACCGTGCTATCTTCTGTAACAGATCCTGGAGATTCAAGATGAATTCGCGCGTCTCGTCGTCGCATAATGAACGGGAGTTTGTCTTCAAACCGACATAAATGTGCAAAGACTGATCGTCTTCTTGCGTCACAATTACTATCCTTCCTAGTACATAGCTAAGGCGGTACTTGAATCGATCCTTCAAGCTCAGCAAGCGTGTAAGACCTACGACAGGGTTGTCGTTGCGAGCATCGTTGATTAATTCCTCGCGCATGATAACCGCTGCCATGGTAACAATGTGTTCTTGGAAAAAAATTTGGAACTTCTGAATGGGTGTATTGACGTGGTTTTGTCAAGACTTGCCTATCGTAAGCCCGGTTTGTAGGGTACAACGGAAGTGTCTCTCCCCTGGGGTTGTTCTGGAGCGATCGCTGCATGTCACCGCTTGGATGCTTTCTGGAATCAAAGTGCGTGCGGATCAGAGCAGCAAACAATTGTTTGCGAAAGATTTAGAGCCGTAGTCACCGTTCCAGATAAGTGACCGACAGAAAAAGTAATTTGATGTGACGATGGCGAACGGTTGCGTCCTCCGCCAATAAATGGGAATAGCAGGTTGGATCAGAGCCGTAAATCATCGAAGGTGTTGCCACGACCGACGGTATTGCCAGATTGTTGTTGGTGGTTGGGAATTGGATTCTCGGAGCGAGGAGTGGTATATAAGTAGCTGCTTCAAACGGCAGGCGCGATGGGGCTACCTTTACCTGCACCTGCACGAACCGCTGACGTAACAGCAACCCCAATTGTGCGAGAGCGGAGCTATCTACTCTGATTTGGAAGTAAGAGACAGGAAATGCGAGGAACGCGCTTAATGACACAGAAATCTAGATATGCTTGCGAGAGGGCCATCTCGATGCTATACAAAATAAAAACCCGGCGGAGCCGTCATATGCAATGCAACACCATGTTCATACAACTCTTTCTCTTCCATTACCAACCTATGCAAATCCAAATACCTCGGCGACACTAATGATGCTCATCCTCGCACCCCACAACCCCACAAAGATGGCCACAACATCCACGACCAGCAGCACACTCGCTCCCAGCATCCACCTCGGGCTAAAGATACGGTACAGCATAAGATGTCTCCTCAGATGCCCGGCCCACATAGTCGTCGCCAAGTTGACAACCGCGTAGAACAAGATATGCGTAGCAACCGCCTTCGCGACCGTGCTCAGCAGCCTCTTCTGCTTAGGATTAACCTTCCACAGCACAAGCGCCGGGACCGCGACAGCACACAGGATCTGGGCGCCAAAAGTGTTCAGGATAACGACTATGGGCGTCCACGGGTAGCGGATCGACTTTAGCGGGATGAAGGCGGACTCCCACTGTATACTGGACAGTGTGGCTTGATGGCCAGTCTTGAAGTAGTGGAAGGAGCCGAGCAGGCCGAGAACAACGGGGCCGATGGATGATTGGCGCAGGTTGTTTGTGTCGATGATTTCAAAGAGGGAGAAGAGTTGCCAGACGAGGATGCCGATTGCGCCGGCGCCCATGGGTTTCTGAAGGAGCGCGACGGCGAGGTACCAGATGGTAACGAGGAGGGCGTAGCGGCTGCCGTGAACGTTTGCGTAGCCGTGGACGATGATTTGCTCGTTGGGCTTGCCTTCATTGTTCATCTCGATGTTCAGGAGGGGCTTGGACCAGCTGTACAGGCCATAACCGATGCCGAAGGCGAGGAGCAGGACACCCTGAGCGAGCGCTTGCTTGGAGATCTTAATGATGCTGGAGAATGATGGGTACCAATCGCCGTCGTCGGCAGCGTCAAGGGCCCAGTATGCGGCGCTGAGCATTAGGCCGAAGCGGAGGACGATGCCGATCCACATAACAGCCATGTTTTGATAACTCTTGGTACCTTCGTAGTAGCTCTTGATGAACGTAGGAACGAGAAGCGCAGCAACGGCCGGAATGAGAAGCTGCCATGGTGCAGAAGTGGTAGATAGAGCAGACGCGTAGTAGGTCGACTTGCAGTAAGGCATCTGCTCTTCACGGCATAGCCTAGAGAAGCTTGCAACGCGGAGAAGGACCGTAAAGAGGATCGAATGGTAGACACCAAGAGTGCGATCAGACATGTTCTTTTGTCTGAAGGAAGAGATGATGGCAATGACACCAAAAGAAGTGAGAAAATGGAGGAGAATCTCGTCTTCCCAGATAGTGAAGGAGTTAGCAGCGAAGCCTCCTGAAAGGGAGACTGTAAAGAACAGACTAGCCCAGCCCCAGATATTGTTGGGCAACAGAGAGCTAAGACGGTTGCGCAACGAGTAGAAAGCCGACAGCACGCCGACGATGCCAGTCATGGCTGCGGCGAATGGTACAGTATGCATCTTCGGTGTGTCTGGAAGCACAATTGATGCAACGAAACCGATGACTGCACCAAGGACGCTACCTAGAAGCCCCCTAGTAAAGAAGACAGGTGTGACCTCAGCGCGGTCGCCGACCAGGCCTCGAGCATAGAGCGCAATAAGAAGAACACTGAGCGCCAAGATCAACACGCCATTGATCATACGGGGCACATCGAATCGCGCCCAAAGGGAGCGGCAGATGCGAAGGTTCTCCTGCTGGTAAGCAGCGAAGGCCTTGTATGCAGCCTTCATCTGCTCACTTTTGGCCGTGCTTCCTCCAAAGGACATGCGCTGGAACACAGAAGTCCACGCCTCATTCGCAGCGGGCCAGAGGGACAGGGAGCTGGAGAAGACACTTTCGTCAAGCCCACGGACCTTGGCATACTCGCTTTGGTAGCGATGAATCTGGGCGCTGGTGAGACGGTTGACAGTAGCCAGATTCTCGAAATCGCTGCCCCTGGCGCTGGCAAAGGCTTCCTCGATCGGCTTGCCGAGGTTGTTGAAGGGAATGGGCAGGCCCAGAAGCAACGATAGAGTAGGCACGAGATCGATCTGCGCAACAGACCTGTCTTTCGCGTGTGCTGGTGGAAGCGCAATGGAAGGATCGGTACGACCGAAATCGCCCTTCTTGGAATACATCCACAGCGCAGCCTGGATCTCGTCGTCTGATTCACCACCGTGATCTCCCTTAGCGTCCATGCCGTGGTCGCCCATAACAACAAGCAGAGTATCGTCATCGAGCTCCTCAATCATGCGCCGGAAGACAGCGTCCATCTCATTCAGCTTCGCAGCCATAGCAGGATGGTCTGGTCCATAACGATGGCCAGCGTGGTCCACACCAAGGTAGTGACCAAAGATGACGTCCCACTTTGTCGAGTTCTCACCCATCAGAAGGGGGAAAATATGCTCGGTGACGCCATTGTCGACCGTGTGCAAGTCCCAGACGTTGAACGAATCGTATGCGTGGGTGAGGTTCGGCTCGAAGTATCCAGGGAACAGCGCTTGCCATGTATCGTCGCCCAGGTGCACAACTCTCTTTCCAGCATCCTTCAATTGCCCGACCAAGTTGTCCTCGTCAATAGCGGTTCCCGCGAAGTTACTGCCGGCGTCGACAAAGGTGGGAAGAGTGCCAGTTGTCAGTCCTTTCAGTCGCTGCAGCGTCGTTGTCGGCGGGTCTGCAATGAAAGGCAGGAGGAAGGCATTCTTCGGCGACTGCTTGGCGGTCTCGTACAGCACGGGGATACTATTGTGGAAATAGCGCGGCGCAATGTTCTTCTCCGAGGAAGCAGCTTCGACACGGTCTGCCTGCTTTGCGAGGTCGGCAGGCTCGAATTGGGCGTCGAATGGAACGGTGAAATCGTATCGCAGCGCGTCTACAATTATCACGACAGCCTTGTTGTACGTCTTGGGGTGCCAGCACCCTTTCTTCGAGGCGCCCGCTACGTAGCCCTTGGTGAGTTCAATTGGAGGGACTGCGCATTCAGACTTGTGCGGGAGGACGAGACGCGTAAGCAAGAAGCCAGTCGTGAAAAGATATGTGCCGAGGACGTGAAGGACACTGTTGCGCATTAGCTACAAGACTTTCTCCGCGTGCAGTGGACGTACAGGATAAAGCTGAAGAACGCAACCACAATACCGTGTTGCGCCTTGAAATGCACCTCGCCGGCCTTCTTAGCCAATGTTACATCCGTAACTGTAGGTTTTGGCCCGCCCAATCGCGCTTCTTCCGTGCGCTGCTTCTCCTGCTTGGCCTTTGCCTCTGCTTGTATGTCCTCGATGGACGTGAACATCTCCCCGCTCTCCATTGTGGCTTCGAGGAGCTTAGGAGCCCAGGATTGGAATTGGCGCTACAGGAGAATTGTTAAGGAGTGGAAGAATCCATGGGTGGAGAATGCCGTTCCGAGCGCTGCAGGACGTGAATGATGCGCTCTGAGATGTTTTGGTGTGGAGCTTCATTTCGCCGAGCCATGCGGCTCCACCATCGAGGTGCTCGAACGCGGGAATGGCCGAACGCGGCTGAACATGGCTGGCTGCACGAGGCGCAACGCGAGTCTAAACCTGGGTTTGGCCTACAAATGAAGTCCAGGAAGTTTCGAAGGGCGCAACATCAAATCATGAAGCGGCGCATATTAATTGTTCTTGTCAAGAATTGCATTTGCTCTCTTGCTGCACAACTACAGACGCTCGAGAGATGGGCGTATCATACATTAGAAATAACAGTTATGTAGGAGGACATAACCTCAGCGAAGCGCTGGCCAGACATGATGGGTATACAGGGCCAGTCAACTCCAAGAAATTTACAAGTGGCTCAATGCCATGCCTCGCCTTCCAGACAGGTGTGGCACAGGCTAGAAACAGACAATCAGCGTACTTCTTGCCGTCATCAAAGTAGGTCGTAGCCAAGTGGCTCAAAGTCCCATGGTGCCGGACTCGTTGCTGCAGTCGGTCGGGTGTTGATGAAAACAGCGCAGAGCTTAGGCGTACTCCTTGTTGTCCTTCTCCTTCAATCCGCCAATACGGTCGAGGTCAAGCGAATCGAAGCGGTCTGAGGAGTCACGTTGGTAAGGGGGCAGGTCATCGTTGACAGGCTCTAACCCGACGCTGTGCTCGCCGACGCGGACAACGACGACACGGCCAGACTGGCATTTGCCAGACTCGTCGACCTCGTCAGGGAACGTGATGCGGATCTCGGGTACCGGGCTGGTGGGCGAGCTTGCGGCGCTATTCATGAGGTCTTGCTTCTCAGAATAGACGATGACGGACTCGCGACCCTTGCCGGGCATGGTGATAGTAAGTCGGCGACCTGATTGTCTCTTTTCGTAGAGAGGCAGCTGCTGCTCGGCCTGTTTCCTTGCACGGCGCACGTTGCGAAGCCAGATAAGTGCGCCCATGAGGACCAGGGCAAGGACGACAAGGATAGCAAGTGTGCTGAGGAGTGCAACAGTTAAGTTATTCGAACCGTCTCCCTCCTCGGAGCGCGTAGCGAGGTTCTTAATGTTCATCATGGTGGGTGGTTGGCGGTGATAGTATAGTCGTTATGGCGTTTAGATGGCGTTCAAGATGATGCGATTGTGCAGTAGCGACTAGAGTTTATGGTCGTATTCGCTGTTTCCATGTTAGCAATGCTCGTATACTCCGCAAACACTGCCAAAGCTAATCGCTCGTGTGTTGTTCTAGTGTGCGGCTTGGCGGATTGTCTCCAGCTGAAACTGGGGAGAGCGGGAACCCACCTAAAGAAGCGCTGTCGTCACCGGAGATATAAGGTAGGGAACGAGAGACACAAGGTCGAATGAATGTACGCAAATACTGCAGAAAGAGTGATGCAGTACCGCAAGGGAAGGTTGTTGTCAGTGGGCAGGACCGTGAGAGGAGCAAGGAGGTCGACAAGTTGAGAGGGCAAGGCGGTCTTTAGTTTTGTTTGGCGAAGGGCAAACAGCCTTGTTCACCGTCAACGCAGACAATAGTGGGGCACAGCGCGTTACACTAACTCAAAAGACCCTGGAAGCGCCGCGCTAAGAGCAGGACGTAATTAATGACGGCAGAGTCTGGCCAGTCGTGCCGTCCAAGGATGTCGACGCGCTGAGGCTGTCCAACTGTTGCGCAAGGAGGATATCCAATGAAATTTTCGATATCGTGTGCATGATCTCCTTTTTGTGTAGGATCGAGTACGGGGTTGTGAACGGCCAGCGAACGTCGGCCTTCTAGACGACCAAGCGAGGATAAGTGCAAGGGGTACGACGAGATAGTACCTGACTAGTGGACCAAATTAGAATGTCTGGATCAACAGTCGTCACGCAGCAGCAAAACATCCAGGTGCGTCCGCCGCTTTTTAAGTTTTCAAAAGCACTGCGCTCGGCGCCTCTCGCTGCCTCTCTGCCTGACGAGACACTCCACGTCTGGTCTCAGCTGCGATGGGTGAGATCGCGGGGAAATGACAGCCGCGACGGCTGAGACGAACGGCGCGCGTGGACACGGGAACTGTCAGGATGATGCTGAACAATGGCCAGCAGTGCGCGTTGAGACAGCAACATGGAATGCACTGGACGTGGAATCCTCGCTTGCTATTGTGAAAACTGACGAGGGCACGCAACGCCACGTGCCAGCCCATTGTGAGGCCCGAGGTATGTCGTCAAACAAACAACGCTCCTCAATGTCTGACCTGGCAGATCCTTGCAAATGTCTTTTGGCTGTCAGGATCGGAGGCCTTCGAGGTGCGATGGCTCCGCGGATACAGGCACGCGTGCCACTTGGACCTCTGAACGTCCTTGGACCTCTGAACGTCCCACTGTTCACTTCAAGGCCTTGATCCCCGGAGACTGTCAAACGTCTACCACGCTTGGCAGTACCCTGAGACGCTGCAGCGTTTGATGCCTTAATGCTCCAGGGCTCACGATAGCCAAGCCGGTGGTCAAAATACGTTATGTGACAACTGAGCTCCTGAGGCTGTTACACTTTCTTGAAGGCTCCACACGCCGACTGAAAGGCCAAAAAAGCTCACGTGCCTTCGAATGCGCTCTGCATGCACTTGTTGGCTGTACCACCACGACGTCCCGATCAAGGTGTCAGAGAAAGCGGTGAAGCTGCAGTCATTGCGTCTGTTAGGACTGAAAAGCTGAAAGGAACGCAGATCGCTGGGAGGTGAGGCAGATTGATCCTGAATCTCCCGGTGAAGAAGCAGGTGAATTGGAGGCAGCGACCTGGTTTGCATGCAATGGCGCCAGCGCAGCACATGTGTGAGCACAAAGGTGGAGTCAAGATCCGCGAGAGCCGGGCCGCAGCCTCGTAGGGACTGGAGAGTCTCTCGACGCTGCAAGCAGATTCGTAATTGCAGGATTTAGATCCAAGGCGCAGTGGAGTCGTGAAGGGCACCCATGTGACGCGCAACGATGGCATTTCTCGACCAGGCGCAGTCGCCATTGTGTGACGTACTCTTTGAGGTGAGGACAGCAGCTCGGGTGTGATGGACAATGGGGAGGACAACGCTGATGGTGTTCGGAGGCTGCATTAGGCAAGCCAGTGGCAGCCACACTCGAGTGAGGGCCGTTGCAGCGCCGGTCGGCGCCCGTTGGCTGGCTCTCCCACGCAAGCATCCGCGCAGCTTGTCCAAGAGGCAGAGCTGGCAGAGCTAGCAGAGCTTGGGCGCAGAGGAGGGGCCAGGCAGGTGTGAAGAGGTTCGGCACGGCAGCAGGGCGGTCGTGAAACACACCTCAGGCTGTAGATACATAATCCGGCACTGTTCCCTTCCATGTCAGGGCCGACGTCTTGTCTCATCTCATCTTGTCTCTGTCTGCCACATCAGATTGATCGCCGCCGCAGTCGATCCCTGACTCGCCCTTTGCACACGCGAGCGCCGCACAGCGCCTCCCGAGGACGACACGGATCGTGTGCGCCCCGCGACGCCCTGCCATCTCCATTGCTATTGCAGCGCGCTCGGTCTGCAGGCAAGGTTGCAGCACGGAGCTGCGACGTTGGCAGCGAAGTCTGCCTGGTTGACAGGCGGAAGCACTGGAAAGGCAACCTGAAACTTAGCGCCTCTTTCCCCAGCGGACGCTTGTCGTAGTTGCCGATCCTCTTCGCCTCAGGCTGGGCCTTTGCGACATTGTTCACAAGGCGCTGCAGTCCCCTTCTCTGCGCAGGCAAACGTCGAGTCCTCGCTCTCCACCCTCTGCGCACACGTGCAGCCCGTCACCAATCCTCGCCAGGTCTCGCCAGTCCTCGCCAGTCCTCGCCGCCCAGCTTGCCCCCGGCCTGCCCTACCTATTCTTCCTCCCTCGCCCGCGCGCTGCCCAGCTCTGCGCCCGCCATACAAACGACCCCACGGCTCGCATTCCGCGAATCTTGAGCCCGTCGCCCTTGCGTTGCGTCCCCGCTGGCGTGGCTTCCGTGTCGACAGAACCCTGATGCGTTCCCCGCCTGGCGCGCAGCACCATCCATTCGAGTCTAGCATGCTCTGCCGTTGAGGCTGCTTCCCACCTTACACAGACCCAAGGGCGTGAGCGGACCTGCACATATCTACCCGCGCTCCCTCGCCCACCGGACACCCAGGCGGCACCACCTCCCTTCGCTTCCCGCCGTCTCCCGTCCGCTGTACACACCTTCTTCGTATATTGTCTTCTTACCCTCGCTGCATCCATTGCCCTGGGACTGTGAGTCGCGTGCACAACACCGCAAATCCGCCGCACCCAGTGCTGATGCCTGCCTCTAGTCCAGCTTACCACCACCACCGCCGCCATACATCAGCCGCCTCCGCGCTGCTGAGCCCTGAAATACTCTGCCGCGCCGAATCATCGCAGCCCTCCAACCACGTCGCCCGCCGCACTTTTACAATCGCCAGCGGCAACATGGCCACTATGGCAGGTAGGGTGTGTATGGGCTGGCCCACACTACTAAACACGTGCGCTGACCCGTTGCTCGCAGACGAGAAATCGCGAATTCGCAGGTGGCATATCACTCAACAACGCAGATAACGAACACGGAACCTACACTTGGGGCAACAGCATCTGGAACTCCAAGCCTACTCGGTCTGGCTTCGGCTCGACACCTCGAGATGGATCACGAACCAGAGGTATGCTCGAGCTGCACTATTGTAGACCTGGTATGTGAGCTGAGTGGAGTGCTGACCTGATAGCAGACAGCAATGCCCTTCCAGGTGCCACCGCCGACATCGCTGAGGGCAAGACGGGCTTGAACTCTCTCGTCTCGTCTTCCGAGTCCAATTGGAGGAGCCGTCCTCTCCCATCGACTCAGTCGCCCTGGGCAAATAATGCCCACGATAGAAACCCTGGCGTGTCACCCGCGAGAACACGCTCACTTGCACAGGACCAGAACACAACGCAATTTGGCGAGAAATCATCCTCACTCTTCTCGGTCTCACGAACTGGATCAGTCAACCATGGACAGGGAACGAGGGCTTTGAAGCCGTTGCTCGATCCCACCTCCAACAATTTCACCTCGCGCAACATCGATACGCTGAGCAATGGTTTCTCCAACTTTGGCCTTGGTTCAGCTGACCTCAGCCCGCAGCGAGCTGATAATGTCTACACCACCTGGCCAGATGCTGCCGTCCACTCACCTATCGATGATCGCCGAAGTGTTACGGGCTCAGACCAATACGGCACGGCCAGCGATGCACCTTCACGAAGCGGCAGTCTGCCATCTTCAAGACATGGAGCAGAGGGTCTTAACCCCTACGCCGACTCATTCGCTCGGTTCAACCAGCCAGCGGCACGTCAGGGTCAATCCTTGTCCTACATCAACTCGCGTCCCTTCCAGGAGCGTAATGGCTCCATTCACAGCGAGTCGCTGCAGCTGCAGGAACAAGAGCCCCGTCTCGGCGCACAACACAGGTCTTCGTTCAGCATCAACGCGTTTACGTCTGCTTTGAGCGACCCTCGCGAGTATGTCGACGCACAGGTGCCCTTCCAAGCCGACGCCCCGGGCTCCCGCGGCAACGGCGCCATGACACCTGAGAGCTTCACCAACGGCCAGGTCAACGACTTCAACGTGCAATTTCGATCGGTCACATACGATACTCGCAGCGCACCAAACGGTAACACTACAATCAAGCAGAGCCCGTTCTATTCGCAAACTCACACTCCCCCTGTACATGACTACCTCAACCCTACTTATCGCGGGGATCAGGGACTGAACCACCCGAACAACATCGCTCTTGTGCAGAACAAGCTGGCCGGCTATCAGATCCAGCAGGAGCGACGTAATGTTGCACCTCAGCAGTACTATCAGCAGTATCAACACATGCTGCCGATGAGTCAGTTGCGCAATCCTCAGGCGTATCAATACGCCATGCCTAACGGTATGCCAATGACTGCGCTGCCACCACACATGACCATGGTCCAGATGGCACCCATGATGCCGGTGCTGGAAGCACCCCGAGGTCCTCGCATGCAACAGACTGCGGATAACATCGGCGCTATGAGTCTTGTGCTAGATTCATTCAAAAAAGAGAGCAAGCAGAACAAGCGCTGGGAGCTGACTGATATCTACGAGAATGTGGTTGAGTTTGCCGGAGATCAACACGGATCCCGGTTCATCCAGCAAAAGCTTGAAACTGCCAACAGCGAGGTCAAGGACCGTATCTTCCGCGAACTCGAAAAGAATGCATTACAGCTTATGCAAGACGTCTTTGGAAACTACGTCATCCAGAAATTCTTCGAACACGGCGATCAGGTTCAGAAGCGCGTCCTTGCTGCGAAGATGAAGGGCCATGTCTTCGCGCTGTCCAACCAAATGTACGCCTGCCGAGTCGTGCAAAAGGCGCTCGAGCATGTTCTTGTAGACCAGCAAGCTGAAATGGTCAAAGAGCTGGAGAAAGATGTGCTCAAGACTGTGAAGGATCAGAATGGCAATCACGTCATTCAGAGGGTCGTTGAGCGTGTTCCAATTGAGTACATCCAACCCATCGTGGATTCTTTCCGGGGACAGATCGATAACTTGTCGACCAACTCTTACGGCTGCCGTGTCATCCAACGGTTGGTCGAGAAGATCCCAGAGCCCCAGCGCAGATTCATCCTTGTCGAGTTACATGCAGCCGGTCCGAAGCTCATTACGGATTCCTACGGCAACTACGTCGTCCAGCATGTCATTGAGCACGGCCTACCTGAAGATCGCGCAAAGATGATTGCGTTAATCAGAAACCAGTTCCTCATGTTCAGCAAACACAAGTTCGCTAGCAATGTTGTTGAGCGCTGTCTGGTCTGCGGGTCTGAGGCCGAACGTCGCGATCTCGTCTCGACTGTGATCACGAAGAACGAACGCGGCGAGAACAGTCTGCTGAGTCTTCTCAAAGATGGCTACGGCAACTATGTGGTTCAAAAAATGCTCGAGACTCTCACACGCCCTGACTACGAGATTTTCGTTGATGCGCTCAAGCCTGAATTGGAGAAGGCGAAGAAGATCATCTCTGGCAAGCAGATCCAATCGGTAAGCTCTCGTTTAGTTCAAATTGCACATCATGCTGACTTTTACGAAGGTTGAAAGGAAAATGAACCGATTTGATCGCGCCGACTCTCCCACAGAAACTCGCGACGACTTGCCACCAACACCCGGTCTTTCGAGCTCAGCACAGTCTCCGCAGAGCAGCACGGTTCCCTCCACTTCTGCGTCGACCATCGACGAACCTGTACATATCGCGCCGTCAACTTCGAAACCCCTACCTTCTATCACCGAGGGTGTTAAGATCGAGGACTAGACCTCCTAGACGACCTCACGCCATTTTCATGTTCACACGCACGCTACTCTTCACTTCCATTGCTCCATGCATCAGTATGGGGCAGGTCGGCATGTTTTACTGTTTATATATCATACTTCTTGCACTTCTGTCAGATACACGTCGCATTAGTCAACGAGCAACGGCGATCCGGGATATTGCGTGGTTGCGCGGCTTTCATATGAGCATCGGGTATTGCACCAAAAGATAAAAGATGGGTTCACGGCCGATATATCGTAATGGAGTGCCTTGACATCATATATGCACGATGGAGTTATTGGGCGCGTGTAATCGGATGCGCCTATGTGGTCTATAGATGTAAGTGGAGGAAGACAGTAGCAAGTAGATGATTGTGAAAATGGGAGGGAATGTAATGAAATCGTGTTATTGAGTCAGGTCGCAGCCAGGCTGTTGCATACATCACGTTCTGTGCGCTCGTTCTCATTTCCCTCCTTTTTCGAGTCCCGGGTCTGGGGGTACTCACAACACATATAGTGGACGAAGCGTCGAAGGTCCCGGCCTTGAATATTGCAGGAACAATTGCTGATACGACTTCACGCAGGCGTGCTTGTCGTGACTGCGAACCCCACCTTCCTCCGGGTCCCAATGCAAGTAGCAGCAGGTCCACCTGGGCTCGCACGTCTGGGGTCGATGACATGTTTAGGGCATGCTATTGAAAGTATGTCACTTAAGCGCAGCGTGTCCACATGGTATGCCCGCAATATAGTATTAGAATGACAAAGTGTTAGGCTTGACATGCTGTCAGAATCCTCCTCTCTCACGACTTACGACTCACGGAAGGAGCAGGTAACTGCCTGCCTTTACGACACCCGACTCCTATGTAACTCCTATAGTATGCAGGCAGGCAGAGGGTGCTCCTATAGTAATGTAAGCGTGCTGCACCTTTCTATCTATGTTGCAGCCTTCTTGCGTACACTGTTATCCTGCTACAGCCTTAGTAAGTAATGCTAAGAGGTAGGATACGCTATCTTAGTTACACTAGAGCACTTATAATAGAAGGATAGATTATGATACAACATTACCTATAACAGGGCTACGTTAGTCTATTACAGTCTAATAGCATAATAGCAGCAAATCAGCTATGTGACACTATATCCTAGGCCAATTAATGACCTTGAGGTGCGCGCTACGGCATGCATTGCCTTCGACCGGTCAGCCCACTTGAGACTTAGCGCACGTGGTGGGCGATGCAGACAGACAAGGCTGCATATTGGGTCGTGGCAGTGCTGAAGCACGCAGCCTTCAAAGCTTTTACCCTGAGTTTTCAACTGCCTCTTTGCAACTATTCACAAGCAGATATGATCGGTCGAGCTCCTGCTGATGACGAGGAACGACAGCTCGGCAGCAAGGACGCCAGACGTAACGGCATAGACGCTGACCGGCTGACACTACTATCAACCTCAATTCCTCAGTCATCCGCCGCAAAATCCGTGCCCAATTGTAATGTACCGACGCATTCTTTGTTTCTGTGCGTTCGCGGCAAACGACAGACACGGTTTGCGATTCGCATTCAATGTTACCGACCTAAATTTAAGAAGCGGACGATTAAAATAAAGAGCAAGAAAACTGAAGAGCGGCCTGAATCAATTCCTGAGTGGAAGAGCGGCCACTTCGAATCCGATTCCGAGATTACGGAGAAACTGGTTGCAGCTTGCTACCAATTCCACGGGCACGGGAAGAAGTACATTCCCTTCTACGGAATCAAAAATGTGCAAGAGATTGAGGTGATTAGCTCCAATTCCAAGGCTTTCTAACAGCACTAACCAATTCACAGTTCGCAATCACCTTTCCAACCGACGACTCCAATCGATTTCAAGTCCATGTACGATCACTCAACTATGAGAGTATCAAAAAGAATGTGAGAAAACTATCGACCGATACCGTGCTCAACAAATATGCTCAGACCGTTGTCACACGAGGTCATGTCCCCAACGCTATGATTGCAACACGTTCGGGGATCCGGAGCGCTGCATAACATACGAGCTTAAAGAAGCTCACCGCATCAAAAACAGGCTCCTAGTATTGCACGTATTGCGCTATTGTGCCCTGAATCCCGCTCAGGCGGAGTGTGTCCATGCGGTCAATTCAACCCTCGACGACATGGCTCTGGCAAAAGGCCCGATCATGCATAATAGGTAAGTCGTGGAAGCCATTGGCCAGACCACACCACTGATCCACTAACTCATGTCCAGATACCTCAATCGTCTGATCGGAAAGGTGCAATCAGAAGACGCAGGAGACATGAGACTTCTTCCAGCACGCGAGATAGTGTTAGGCTGGCAGACCGACCGGATGATCGAAGAGGTGCCAACTAACATAGTCATGACGTGGTTCGTTCTGGCTTCGATCTGGATGGTGGTGGTTGTGGGCGGTTTGGCAGGGAATTGGAACCTCTGGGTTGCTGTGGGACAATTGCTCATAGCGACACTGGCTATGTTTCTGATTTGGCTGTAGTGATGCTGGCTCGGTTAAATAGAAAGGTGCTTCAGGAACTTCTCTGAAGGGTAGCAAGGCAACGAACGCTCGTTCTACCCGGCTTTTCTTCAAATTCATACCGCTTTATCGTTCATTGCAAAAGGAAATTCTCGATATATAGATCTGACTTTCAGATGCACTTGACCCATTGTAGCTGCCATCTCTTTTACCCAATACATAGGAGACTGTATATTACCCAAAGACTACCTTGGAAACATTTAAGAAGACTGTAAGAGACTCGTAAGGGGAATTAGGACCCATCATCTGGGGAGCATTCCGTGCACGCTGACCATCGTCATTCTGTCTGATGTCCTGGTCATCCGGGGAAACTCTGCATCCAACGGTAGAAATGAAAGCGGAAGATGTCGAGCGCTTGTCTTGATGAATAGCATGCTTAAGTAACGTAGGCATGGAACGGCTCGAGCATCTCGACTTCATCTCGAGTAACAGGGACAGCAGTAACCTGGCTCGGCATGTCCGGCACGTCCGCGCCGAATATGACATTCCCTTTTCGGTAATATTAGACTGGCCAAGTGTGACCATTGGAGTCGGCGAGTGTCTCCGGATCACGCTCATACCAGTGCGTTGGGTTGAAGACTAAAAGTTGGATGGACGATCCTTGTCCGACCATGCATGAGACCATGACTTGCGCTATTTGTTGTTGAAGGAATTGACGGTCAGCTGTCCCAGAATCTTCAGACGTGGCCATGATAGGGTAGCTGGTAATTCGCAGGGTGCGGAGCTTGGTAAACCGCGCTATGGCTTCCTACTTATCTCTTAGTCACTATACGTGTTTTTCTGCAGGCAACATACCAATGTTTTCCTTAGCTCAATCTGTTCAGGCGATGCTCCTTCCTCAGCCGTGATAACGAATTTTTGTGAGACTTCAGCGTCGTCAACGTCATCTCGGATGTCGATTAGATCGATGCTCAACACCTCAAGATCTGGGTAGACAGCGGCCAGCGTGTGGAGTTCATAGACGCTGTAACAGCGTCTTTTGGTGGCGATGCTGATGTGAGCGATTCGGAGAGTGCGACAAACTTCAACCTCGCTAAAGTCTGGAAGAAGCTTGCCCACACAATTAGATTCTGGCAGGCCATGCTTGTCTCGTTCGTGAAGCGAAATATCTAGCTTACACAGTTGCGACAGTGTTCGAATCAGTAGACCGATTGCGTGCTGATCAAGACGCACCGGACATTCAAAGGACATCAGACTGTCTCTGGGAAGGACAGCAAGTAAGCGGAGTAGATTGTTCTTCGCCTCATCTTGCTCGGTACTTGAAAGCTTGGACGGAAATTTCGAGATGAGTAGCTTCTTGACGCAGTGTAGAAAGCCACCAGGAACACCGTTGATAAGAGCGTCCGGATTTCGCCTCTTTGATTGCGCAAGATTGATCTTGACCTCCTGGAAGAGAATCATCGCCGCCGTGTTGCGCCAGTGACTATTAACAAGGCAAGCGTTTTTCAAGGCCGTAGAAGGAAGCTGTCTGTAGATTAGCTAGGAAGGTCGATGCGAGCAGGTCAGAGCTACAAAGTACTTACATGAGTGAATACCGCGCAACTGAGTTCGATCGGAAGATCTGCGATCCAGTTGCGATTGAGCGTAAAGCCATGTGGTAATGGGACGAGTTGCAAAGCCATGCTGGGCTGTTGGGGGACTGGAGGAAACGGGATGTTGAAGCAGAACAGTAGAACGGGGTCAGAAATATACCATCAAGACGTCACTTTCACCAACATTCGATAACCAACTTTCACCCGAACCCACGTGATGGAGGAACTCAATTAGGCACATGTTTTGCCATTCCAGATTCACGGTCCAAGACAAGATAAACCACCTACTACATTGCTTCTGCAGACTTGCCCTGTTTACAATCTGGACGACACAAGCGGAGTCTCCTGGATAAGCTTCTTGCAGTCCTTGTCCATCAACTTAGCGTTGACACGAATTCTTGTCTCGTAAGGCGTTGGATTGCCGTTGGCATCGACCTGGGAGGGGTGGCTTCATCGGCAGCAAGTTGCGTGACGGAATGCGCGCCGTTAATGAGTGAGGAAGTACGCAAGTACGAGACCAAGACTAGTGGTATATGAGGCGACTGATTCTACAACAAGATACATGTATACAGTGTCGGGACTCATGAGTGAAGTTCAAGTGATGATGCAGTCGCACAGTGGTTCGGAACTGAGGTTGCCGTACGCTGCCAACCACGCCCCAATACCGAACGAAATATCCAATACATCACCGCACACGCCCTTGTGTACTATAAGGCTAGCCGGTGTAACCCTACGATAGATTTTATTATATCAACAATATGACGCTCAGGTTCATGAATCACCATTCAAGATGGCACACATAAGCTCCGGTATAAGGATATTGGATCGTTATTCACTGATGTGTGTTACATGTCATAAGGACTGTGTATCGCCAGTATATACAGTCAAAAGTGTGCGCGAAAGAATGTGACGCGTGTCAGGTTGCTTCCAAATGAAGTGCGGAAGAAATACAAATCCCACATACCCGCAACGAAGATGAGATCGATGAGAAAGGCAGTAACCTTGCTGCTTCGCATTGTGACGCCCGCACTACGACGCCTGCAGATAGGTAAACAACAGTTGAGCCTGCGCAAAGAACTATATTGTTGCAAGCCATTGTTGCCGCATAACGTCTAATCTGTCCAGCTACCGAGGTTGGTGGTGCTGATGGGACGGCCGACATTGATAGCGTACTGAGTACGAATATTGCCTGCGGGATAGTAGTTGCAGACGGTGTACTTGTTCAAGGGAGAACCTGTCACGCCGCCAACGACCATGCTGCTGCCGCAATCGAGCGAAACGCAGCCAACGCTGGTAGTGCCCTTCCAAAGAAGCTGCGTAAGGTGGCCGACATTTGGGAAGACTTCATCGGAAAGGCTGGGCTGGCCAAATACAGGCAGCATCGCCTCGAACTCGCCCTTATACCAGCTTTCAGTGATACCAGCCGTAACGTTGAAGTATTGACCAGAGACGGTGAATAGATTCTGGCCCTGGCCGGCGCCGGCCGGAATGTAGTGCGCAAAGTTGCAAGTTCGGGCAGCTTGAGCAGCAGTGTTGGCAACAGTCTGGTTCCACACCAATGGCGCAGCATTGTGGTTGGCACGAGCAGCATTGTGGTGGTAAAGAATTGCGTTCTGATACTCCGTTCCAGCAGACAGAGTTGCCTGTCCGACGCCAGCAACGTGTCCGGGTTCGAAGGGAGCATTGCTGGGAGCAGGTGTAGGTGCTGCACTGGGAGGCACTTCGACATCGCTTATGGGGTTGCCAACGACAGAGCTAGGGGAAGGAGCCGTACCATCAGGCGCAGAGGATCCACCGCCAGGAACAGCTGGAGCTGAAGACTGGCCACCAACAATGGGTGTCGACACCGGCAGACCAACTACGGGTGTTGACGAAGTAGTTGTAAGCGAGGAAGTTTGTACTGTGCTACTGGGTTGGCTATCTGCAGCATTGACCGTGGTCTTTCCGGCATCAGGACGAGGCGCAGTCCATACGGGTAGGAATGGAGGACGGTTGGGGTTGGGAGGGTTAGGCACTTTGGGAGGACCAGCCCAGGCTGGCGTAGCATATGGGTTCGCGATGACAGTAACTGTAACTGTGACCGTGTCGACCACAGTGACTTGCTGACGTTTCTCGAGCGGACCCTGGGGCAAAGCAAGGCCGCCGGCTGCAAGAGCAGATACTAGAAAAGTGGATTGGCGCATAGTAGTACTAAGAAAGAGCTGGGAAGTAGTGTTTCTGATGTGGCGATGCTTCTGTTGCTTCTGTTGCTGTCAACAGAAGTGCGGTCGATATAAATACTACAGATGTCAGCTTAGTTCCGTTGAGATCTGCCGGAATCGTAAAGTCCGGATGGAGTTTAAGATCTCATTGCAGCCTTGCCACTATCGACGACGTGGTAGAGAGACGCCAACTTACTGACTGCTTGGACGAAAACAGCGATTACAGGACTGGGTCAAGCGTGACTTCGGCGACTGACGACACCTGAGCAAAGAAACATAGGCAGTCGGGACAGTAGATGGAAGAGAAAGTGGATCTTGACAGATGAAATGATCAAATGAACGGCTTTGTCGTCGTCGAGACGGTTGTCAAAGAGAGGGTGCGCGATCAAAAGATGGAGAATACAGAGACGCCGATGGTTGCCCAGCTGTTTACTGAAGAACGAAGCTAAGCTTAAGCGAGATTTGAGTACAGCTGCACTTGCCTACTATTCGACGCACGCAAACGTAATACAATCTGATGTTCAAGCGCGACTGCCACTATTCCTCGAAGGAAAGCACCACCCACGTCCTCGACATCTCGAATCGAGTTCAGGCACACGCGCTCTTCGTAGAGCGGCAGAGAGCGCAAGGCCTTCGGTAGTTGGCTTCCAGTGGCGGTCGTACAAAGCATCTCTTCAGGAATGACGACACAACATTGTTGTAGTGGATGTCCGTTTGCGGTTTTGACAGCAGCGCGTGCTGTGCCTGGTTTCCTTTACCACGGACCTGCGATGAAGATCTCTGCATGGGCATCATCATACAGACGGAGTCACCGTTGCAGCATCATTGCTACCAGATTAGGAGATCAGTGGGCTTGACCCTGACGTCTGTCAAGCTGAAGGGAGAGGTCGTTTGGCAATAGCGAACATCGGAGGACGCCGTGGCCAATCAAAGCACGATCGTGCACTCGAAGCGGGGCAACTTAGCAGGCTGTGGCGAGCGCGAGCGCGAGCTTGAGCTTCGAGCCTCGTGCATTTTCATTTACTACGACATCCCAGTCTCATCAAAATCCCAGTCTCTGTCAGCATTAAAGCTCACTGCACTGGTCTAGCGGTACAGAGCTTTGTGATTATTCGTTTTGGAGCTACACTGGCAGGTTACGCTTGCTTTGAAGCACCTGAGCCCTCACGTTCCTGTTTCGAATAACTCTTCGGTACAACGCAGCGAAACGCCTAGCTAACTAGCAGAGACTTCAGGCAGCGCGTTGTCCTTGATTCTTCTAGGCCTCCATTGATTCCCTTGCCGCAGGCAGATCCCAAGATACTTGCTTGAGCTTGCAAGGCTTACGTTTTATTATAACACTGGTACTGACAGCGTGTCATATGTCCAGCCCGCGCGTGAGTGAGTTCCTGGAAAACATGCGTAGCTGCTTTTTCGAAGTCAACGTAATTTAGAGTCGTTCAGCACAGAGTGTTCTCGCAGGTTCACGCATCTAGCCACGGTGAGCTCAGGAACAATGCAACCCAACACATTATTTCTGCACATGGCTCTTAGTCAAAGAAATAGCATGGGCCAAAATCCTATCGAGACACTCACTGCGCGTGGCTAACGAGAACCATGCGGGATCCTTTGCGGCAACGTGGCATTCCCGTAGCATCGCATTCCGCAAACAGAAACCTCCATTTTTGTGGCTCTCCGGCGATATGGCTATCGGAGGGATGCGCCGGTAAAGCATGTCCCACTCTTGGCCTGGATACAAAGCAGCCCCGGCAAGTGTCCGTTTGCTGCCACGGTAGGTAGTCGACTCATTTCCATCTGCATGCAACGCGCTACCATCAGCTGCACGAATGAACCTCTGCAAAGTCTGCAAAGACGGCTTTGTCATTGGTATTGAGATCTTGAAGGATACTTGATAGCAGAAAAATGCATGTTATGGTCCCAGGGGTCACCGGTCGCAATTGTAAGACAAGTCATGCCAAACAAATCGTGGGACTACTGGAGTAGCCTCATCACATGGCGAAAATCGAAGAGGTGATGAGGATTGAGTTATACAATGTCGTAGCTGTCGAACTCACTTCGAAATACCTACAACGGAGTTAGTGGCTCGCGATTTGACCTTGAGATGGCACTACGGCAGCCCCACTTTTGATCCGTCATCCATTAAATCAGGCAGACACCGACCCCAGAATTTAGAAGCGTACCACCTCATAGCTCTACTGCCGTCCGGTCCGTCTCTGCACGAGGTTGTAATCGTTATCCTTCACATAATGGCTGCTTTTGTCCAGCTGCCAACCGAGCTAGTCGAATTTATCGCGTCGTATCTTGCGCAACATGACCTGTACGCGGTTTCGAGGGTGAACAAGAGCTTGAACACACTGGTGGGACCCTACCTGTATCAACATATCGACCTGGTTATACGACCGGGCGAAAGGATGCCGCGCATCGATAGATTCTGTCAAAACATCCTTGACGACCCTCGCCGTGCAGCACGTATCGAATCCCTTCGTCTCGGCCCATCATCCGAGGAGGGAGTGAAAGAGGGCCAGCGCTGGTTGCCGCGAGACAAAAGCTTCAATGATGAGGCAATGTACTCGAAAGCACTCACGGTATTGGACAACGAGCCTCTAATAATTAATGAAGACTATCTTCGAGACGCCATTCTTCAACGAGAGTACTCCGCGTATGCCGTATTAATTGTACTGACAGCCTCCACGCTACAAGAATTGGACGTGTCGGACTTCAAATACTCGACTATGGATCGCCTGTATACTATTCTGCGTAATCTCGACGCCAAACGCCCATGGAACGAGCGTCATGCATCACCTGCGCTCTTGGAGCGGCTCAGCCGCATCAAAAAAGTGTCTTGCAACGTAGACAAAAGAGCGGGGCTTGTCTACCCAAAAGAGAAAGGTCATGTGTATCTGGACCAGGTCTTAAATCTCCCTGGACTACAGAAATTAGAATTTTCAGTCACCGACATTCAGGCACTGATGACCAGAGCTTTCAACCCTGCAGGAATGACACAGTGGCCTAGTCGGTTTTTGAGCACTCGGATACAGCCCACTGCTCTTACGAGTATAATTGTCAGACATTCTACTTCGGGCGCACAGGCTGTGCGTTCTCTTTTGGGTTGTACGCCACAGCTTTTGTCTTTCACTTGGGACATTGCCTACGACTGCCATGACCGCACCGAAGCACCAGAACGTTGGATTGACCTCGATGCTTGGAACGCTTCATTGGAAGAAGTCAGGAAGACTCTTGAAGTCTTGGTGTTCGCGGCCGAGTACTTTGATTCTGGGAAGTTCTCTTTCGAGCAGCCGAAAATTGGAGATCGTCAGTTTGGATATCTCGATCTGACCGGCTTCGAGCGGCTGCATACTCTGGAGGTGCCGGTTCCATTCCTGACGGGAGATGTGGATTTCTCGATCACTGCAGACATCTACCCGCTTCTGCCCCCTTATCTCCAGCATTTGTCGCTCCGTGTGGACCTCTCGCTTGCACAACTGTCCTATCAGCTAGATACATCAATTCTGGCTACTGGATTGACATTGCAACAATCTCAAGCTCAAGCCCGATGCACAATGAGTGCACGTATGGATCTTTCATATCTATACCACGCGACTATCACAATCCTCGATCACGCCCCCGCATTGGAAAGCATCTCTGTGTGGCAGCCCGCGAATCCTTCACTGGCTTGGTTCGATGGGCAGGTCGCTGATTTTGCAACGATTTGCAGCAACAAATCGGTCACAGGTATAATGCTGTACCCAATGCTGCTTCGATGGAAGAAGCCAGAGCATCGAGACCTTGTCAAGGAGGTCAGATTCGAACCTGCCAGAGCCGATCGCATCGAGCGCCTTTGCAGAGCCGAGCGCGTGGGAATACCTCTAGGCCTGGCGTCGCAATTTCATCTTTGCGCATTGCGATCGCATCTGGTGCACCTTCGTTGAAGCCGAGTATCGAGGCCAGAAGAGGAGATCGTCATCGCTAAACGCATCACATTAGTCTCGGTGACACAGCTCCTCGTTCGTGGGTGGAAAGGGTGTATCCCCACTGCCGCGGTACCCCACACAGCTGATCCACCAAATACGAGACTTCCCAACCCCACCCATCGGAAAGACGGACGCTCAAAACTTATTTCGACGACATGTCTATTGCTGACGTAAATTTGGACGCGAAGAGAGCCGACGATAAACCTTGCTGAAAGCCCAGCTGCTGGCTCGAGGGATATAGCGGCGGCTAATGCATGTGTTGGGCGCTTAGTGATAGCCTCCAACTTTGCTAACCTCAGCCCATGGCCTCAGTGTCATTTCTCGGAGCCTGATGCTTCGATTTCTTCGACAAGAACAGGTCTGTACCATGGGCCCAATATCGTTCCGAACATCAGTGTGAGCTGGACAAATTAGAGATCACTTGACTTACCTCTCGTTCGCTCCTCCCAAAATCGATAGCACGCTTCATCGACTTACCTCCGTGTCTTCTTAATCACATTCTTGACCTGCTCTCGAGGAAGGAGCAGCATGCCTTGTCGCAACATGTCGGATCATCGGTCAAGAAGCGACGTCCCGACTCTACCGAGACCTCAAGTTTGCAGCTACTGGGTCAGGACTGTGTGCACGAAGACTCGCACTGCTGCTACGCAGCCTTCTGGAAAGACCGAGTTTGTCTTCTCATGTTGTTTCGTTGAGGTTACTGGGCCAACAGCTCTGTTGGGACGCGTGCAATCCATGGTCTGGGGAAGGCAGCCGTCTCGTCAAGCTATGGGGACTCGATGACTGCCACATACTGTCAAAGACTCAGCTTTTGCCTCAAACATGATCTACCGGTTTGTGGATGATGGAATGCAGTAGTCCCGGGGACGATGTGCCGATGCCCTCATCGCGCTCGTGTTAAGCCGCCTTACCGACTTGCAGTATCTGGAACTAGGGGAGGGCCTCTTACGCTACTCGCTATTCTTGCCACAGGTACCGAAGCGGACGGACTATCTGTTCCCGAAACTACATCACGTCGTGCTTGGAGACAAAACCATCGATGTGAGGACCAGCGTTGCATACATGGATCTACATCTCATACGGTCTGTCTTCTACTCATCATCGATCTCTGATTTCGAGTGCTCGATGACACAGCCATGGCGCTTCCAATGGATCGATTCCAAGACACCAAAAAGCAACACCCTGACATCCCTCACCTTTTTTCGAACCAAAATCAGCAGAGCTACGCTTGGGGAGCTGCTCTCCGCGATTCCAAAGCTACGCTACCTGTACTTTGTACACGAGTTCGTGTTCAGTGCTGCTACGCTCAATGGTCCCTCGCTATCGCCATATCTCGATCTCGATGAACTCAATACTGCACTCTTTCCGATACGAGACACATTCCAAGAGTGTCACTTCATACTCTGTCTCGGCCCAGGCTCGATCTCGACGACAGAGTACCCTCTTGCTAGCGTACGATTTCCAGCCGTGCAAGGCACCTTGACCATGCTCAAGTTCATGCCCCGCTCGACTAAAGTAGAGATACCTATGACAATGCTGCTCGGCTGGTATCCAAACTTTGCCGCCAAGTTAGAGGAGGTTCTTCCACATGGCCTTGTGGATCTCATCTTGCGAGATGATCTGATGCGCTACTGTCCATGGGTCGCACCCTCCAATGCCGAGAAGCAGGTATTGCGAATCGCGGAGTACATCTAAGGTCGTTCGTTCCACGCATCCCACCTCCAGTCGCTGAAGGTCCGCCTGACCTCAGCAAAGCGCTCGTGGGTCCATTCTGTCAGAGCTCTCAATATTGCTACAGCTGAGAGAGGAAGCAAAACCAGTCTCACTCGCAGCAGGAAGTCAGAAATGTATGGCTGGCAGTTTGAAAAGGTACAGCCTGCATTTGCAAGCCCCACCGCAGCCTGCCATGCTGCAAGGAAGGACAGTGTGTTCCACCCGATGTCGCCGCTATTCGAGTCTCGTTGGCCGTCTGATGCGAACTTCTTTTGAGCATTGTAAGACAATGGCTTTGTTCGCAACTTTCCAGGTGAGGATAGTAGCACGCCATCTGAACGAGTCCTGGAACTGACGCAGATGGCAGGGCGTACGTGACCCTCACAGATACCAACTCGTGGCTACACCTCTCCTCGCAGCACACTTCGGTGTTTAGATACACGACCTTCTTCAATGCTACGAAAGCCGACCTCGAGAAGGTCATCCTACCGAGCCACGAGCCCGTCACCTCGTTCATCATGATCTCCTCACCTTGAACCCTCGCTCTCGACCATGCGCTCCAGCTGTTACCCTCTGCTCGCCGCTTGTCACACGCACTTCCTCAGCCACCGTCTCCGCGTGCTGCACTTCCAAGACGCAGTGACAAGAAATTGCTGTCTATCAAGAATACACACTAGAGATCTAATCTACCACGCTCAGTGCCTAGGAAGCCTTGTATCGAGCCCTGCATCCGTCAACATCCAGGCGCCTTCAACCATGTACTGAAAGCATCCCCAACCCTCGGCGCCACCGCGAAAGCATCCGATCACGCTCGGAAAGGGTCTGCAGCTGCACGCAATACAGCGTTTGAATCAGGTCTCGCCGCTCAAGACTACCCACCTCCTCCCTTTGGAACGTCTCGGAGACGAAGCGAGATTAGTACTGCGCTACCCGTAACGACCAAATATGTGACATTATCCGATCGGCTGCAGACAGAGTACAAGGATGGGCAGGTCGAGTTTAGCGACTTGAGGCTGTGGCAAGGGATGGCGGATGGAGGACGGGAGGAGATCAGGTGGGCTGTGCCTGGAGAGGCTCATTTGAAGGCTTTTGGTAGACTATTGTGATCTAGGAGAGGATGTTGGCACTTTTGCCACTACAGTGCCCTTTGTGTTGGAGACTTTGGGACCTTTGGTACGGGGATGAAATTAACAGCGACGGTCAGATGCCGAACACATATCAAAGGCATCCGTGGTTTGAAATACAAGAATGGATGCGAATGTTCAATGCCTCTGCCTCACCCAACGTGACTGACAATCTTTCCAAATCTCGCATCACGTCGCTCATGCGAAACAATAGCCTGGCCTGAAAGCGAACAAAATGGTATTGGTATCAACGCCTGCCTATGCTTTTCCACCATTACACACCTCCTACACCTCCTTCTCAGCACTCTTCTTCTTCCTACTCCTCCTCTTCTTCTTCTCGCCCTCTACGATCCCACCTTCCGTCTCCTCAACCTTTCTTTTCTTGTGATGTTGGCGTTCCGGCTCGGCATTCTGGTCCCCCAGTATTGTCTCGAAGCCGCCCTTTGGCCCCTCGGCATCACCAAACGTTTCTTGTCTCCACTGTCTGAGTCGTGCCTTCTTGGACAAGTGCTTTTTGTCTTTTTTCTTCTTCTCGGGCTCGCGGAAGGTCGCTAGTTTCTTCAGCCCTGCGAACTCGTTTAGCGCCTTGTCGTCTGCGAGGAGGATGTCGCGGGCTGTGAGGCCGAATGTTGTGGGTGAGGTTTCGCGGTAGCGGAAGCGGGCGGGTGTTTTTGAGGGTTTAGACGCGAGCGCTTCCTCGTATTTGAGGTTTTCGGAGACGAGATTTTCGATCAGGCGGCGGTCGCGGCGCGCGGCGGATTTGGCGTCGGCTTTTTCTTGCTTGAGTTTCTTGTTGGATTTGGGTTTTGTGGACAGGTCGACGTCCATTGTGTCTCCGTTGTCCTCGTCGTCAGAGTCGGACAACGTGGGGCGTTCTTCTTCTTCGTCGTCTTTGAAGTCGGGAATCAGGTCTTTGATGTCGATGTCGTCGTCGAACTTGGGCTTCTTGGGCTTCTTGCTCTTCTTGCTCTTCTTGCCACCATCGTCACTATCCAGGGCGGCGTCTGCCTCGTTGTAGTACGACTCGCCGAAGCGCTTCTCCATCTCCTTGTCCCACTGGTCGTCCGACCAGTCTGCCTCGAGCACGTCTTTCCACTCGTCGATATTGAAGTCGCGCCCGCTCAGACCGCCGATCTGGCGGATCTGCTGGACCTTGGCTTCCATTTCCTCAACCTTGAGCTTGCGCAGGCGGGCCAGATCTTCCTCGCGCTCCTTGCGCTCAGCTTCGCGCTTCGCTCGGGCAATCTCGCGGGCCTTCTTTCTGCTGTTGCCATCGTCGCGGCGGACAGTTGTGGCGGCGACGGCGTCACGGGCGTAGGTTGTGAGCTTCTCGTTGGTGCCGGTTGTGTCTTCGAAGTAGGTGTTGTAGGCATGCTCGTACTCGTCGATGGCGGCGTCTTCTTCGTCATCGTCGGACTCGAGGGGCTGAAACTGTTTCTTGTCGGCGGGTTTCCAGGCACGGGACTCCATGTAATTAGACAAGAACAGTTCAGGGTCATGGTCGGCCTTCATGACATCTTCCTGGGTCAGCTTCTTGCGATCCTTCTTCGATGTCGCAGGCTTCGGCTTTGCTACTAGAAACTCGTCGTCTTCTTCGTCGGCGGCAGCGTTGACGAGGCTCTTCCTGATCTCCTCCTGCTCCTGCGCGTATGTCCTGGGCGGTGCATCGTCTTCGTCCTCTCCAGGCACTCTCCCCTCGAGCAGATTCTTGGTGTGGAATTGCCTCAGTGTCATCGAAGCTTCCTTCTTGGGACCATCTTCGGTCTCGCTGTCCTCCTCGATGTCCTTGTAGAACTTTACGTCCTTGTCGTAGATCCTGGGGTCTTTCGATCGGAGGGCGTTCAGCGTGGCCATAAGATCGTCGTCGAGCGCTTCGGTGAGCAGTTCGGCGTCATCGTCTTCCTCGACACCCTCTTCAGAGTCCTCCGAACCCTCATCCTGGTTCTGGAAGGCCTTGCCTTTGCCATACTTCTCCTCGACTATGCAATGTTATTGACACTGCCTCGAACTTTGTTACAGAAACACCTACGTCTGTGCTGCTCGGCGCGCTTCTTGTTGTGCTCGAAGCGGCGTGCATATTCTTCGTTGACCTTGAAGCCTGCGCCGGTCTCTGCCTCCGAGTCCTCGTCGTCGGTGTGGTCAAGAAGCTTGGCCTTCTTCTCCGGGCGCTCAGCGACGGCTGCCTCGCCGTTCAGCTCGCGCTTGCTTGCAGAGGATTTGCGGGGCATCTTTGGTGCGGTGAGATGTGCATCGCGACTTCCTCAAAATTTCGCAGAGGAAAGCGGCGCCAAGAGTTCGTTCTTAAGTGGGCCGCGACTTCCAGGGTCTTCACGCGGCGCGGAGGGCGCGGCTGAGCCGACCAACGCTAAGAGGTAAGTTATAGCTTAGTAGACCTACCTAACTAACGTACACAACGGGCGAGCGGAACACACGGGCGAGCGAAACACTTTTGCCAAGACCCCACCAAATCTTACCCTATTATGGCCCAAAACACCACAAACTAGCGCTGCACAAGGCAAAGCAAGATATAATATTACTTAGAAACCTCTTTTACTTCATTCTTGCAAGTTCGCGCATTGTGCCCGCCCTCTCCGCACTGTCCACAGCGTCGTTGGGATGGTTCACCTCCTTCAGCGCGCACCCGCTTCTTCCCCCTCTTTCTATCACTACGCGCCCTAAACTCCTTTAGAGCAGTTAACCTCTGGCCCTCTTCAACTATAAGGCTTCCCTTAGCTTGAATATGCTTTCTTCTATGCGATTTACGTTGTGTACTGGCCTCAGCAGCTGCTTCAAGCTCACGGATTCGTTTTTGTGCAAGCGCAAGCTTATGCGACAGGATACCGAGTCCGTGCGCGTGACGCCCACCATCGCGTAACGCCCCGCTGAGATCCTATCGACTTGTTGAAAAATAAGGTTACTGAGCCACCAACAACAGCAAATATTGTATAATATTGTAGTAGAGTAGTAAATAGACCTATGTGAACTACTTGTGCTACTTGTATTTACTTGGAAGCCTAACGTTGCGTCCGCGGCGAGTAGTGACTGGTGGAGGAGCTGAGGGTGCCTCAGGGGCTTCTTTCGCACCACCAGCATCACCAGCTTGTTTCTGACGCTTATTGCTACCTGAGGTAGCTTTTAAGGCTTTACGCTTACCCTTTTGGGATAATTGGATAGCAGTAGTAGCTTGACGAGCGTCCCTTTGACGCTGCGCTTCAGCTGCCTTCTTAGCCTTCTCCTGCACCCTCACCTCCTTAGCTCTCTCACGCTCTGTACGCTTCTCCTGAGCCTCTCTTGCTCTCTGAAGCTTAATTGCTACTTGCTCTTGCTTCTGACGTAGCTTTTGAAGATGCTGCTCCTCCTGTTCTTGCTCATTGATCTTCCGACGATAGTGTGCCTCTCTGACCTTCCGAGGAGACCAAAATACAGGTTGACTTTGGTACTCCTTCCGCTGTTGGAGACTCAGGGGCTTACTCTTCTTATTGTGCTTCTTCCTGTGTGCAAGAGACTCCTGCAGGCCTTTGTTCTGCTCAGTAAGCAGCTCAACCTGGGCAGTAAGAGAGTGAATTGCCCCTGTCAGCTCCCGCACTGCCTCACTGTCAGGTTCCTTCACATGATCCTTAAGTACCTGCCTTATACGCCTCCAGTCTGTTGGTCTAAGAGCTCCTGATTGTTCTTCTTTGTCTGTATAAGTGTTGTTGACTTGTTTGAGTACAGCAGAGGCGTCAGGGGGCCATATCCCTGTGGCTGCAAAGGAGTTGACGATTGTTGACTCCTGAAATGAGCTCTGCCACGCCGCCCAGAACAGGTGTAAGAAGTTTGATTTAGTGACTGGAGAGGTCCCCTGACTGCTTTGGAGGAACTGCGTAAGCTCATTTGAGTATGCTCGTGCCAGAGGTGAGAACAGGCAAACGTCCAGTGGCTGGAGCCTGTGTGTTGAGTGAGGGGGAAGGATCATCACGAGTATCTTGCGTTGGTTGGCGTACTCAATAAAGTCAGGGGTAACGTGGCTCCCGTGGCCGTCAAGTATCAAAAGACGATACTTTCTCCGTGCTGTGGCCTTAGTAGCGCGATCGAACACCTGTTCAAGCCAGGCAAGAGCTATCTCGTTGTTGCTCCAGCCTGTACTAGATGAGCTGACAAAGACTGAGTGTTCCCCTGGCTTGATATCCTCCACCCAGCCTGAGTATATAGCTTGATTGGCTGCTGGGTATATGAGGCTTGCTGGCAGGGCTTCCCCTGAGGCACTTATGCAAGCAATAAGCGTGATCCACTCCCGTGAGCCGTCTTGGAGAGTACCTCTGACTTGCTTGCTGTCCCACAGTGGCCGGGAGAACACTCGTTTTGCACGTTCAAGTACCCCGATCATGAAGCCCTTCTCATCCATATTGTACATGTGCTGAGGCTCAATGCTGTACTCAGCTATCTTGCTGTGTAGAAGTGTGAAGTAGGCCTCAAAAGAAGCCCCTGAGTCAGCTTGGTGGCGATTGCGATCCTTCCCTGTTGCCCATTTGGTGACCAGTTCAGCTGTGTGACGGTGGAGGAAGCGAGTAACCCAGCTATCAGAGACGCTGCTACCAGCTACTTTAGACGCGTAATTTCGGATTTGAAGCCTGTTAGGAGGGAATCCGTCCTCAGTAAGCTTATTAATAAGCTTAATAAGCTCTTGTTCTTCAGTGTTGTTGAGTTTCCGTTGGTTAACTGCTTTGACCTCCCTAGAAGTTGAAACCCCTTTGTGCCTCCGCGCTAACGTAGACCGATCAACTCCCTTTGCTTTAGCAAACTTTGTGTATGAAAGTTGTTCTTTATGATTGCGCAAATCGAATTCTGTAGCCGCTTCTTGAATTGAGTCCATATTGACTGAGCTATGGGGTGTTGAAGATGGGGTGCGATTTGCTTAGCGGGGCGTTACGCGATGGTGGGCGTCACGCGCACGGACTCGGTATAATGCAATCTCCATTTGACACTAATACTCCAGTTAACTCACCTCCGTCGTCCCTGCCCGTTGAAATACCGCCTTCGAGTCCGCTCTCTGACCCCCCAACCGTGGTCTTGTCTTCGTCTTCAGATACTCAAGATACTCCTGTTCCATCACCAACTGCTCAAAAAAATATTCTTCAAGATAATGCGCATCATGGCGACTCTGATCAACTGTAATATGATGATGGCGTTGGCACCGACAGCGCTCGAACGAGACGCGAGCGTCTCACTACACAAGAGAAGCTGGCAATGATGGTGGACACACTCAGGAAGGTTGGGTGGACATTTAACAAGTTTTTTGGAAGCTTGGGTCGGCGTGGAGGAGCATCAGCGCGATGTGAGGGTAGCCCATCTAAGGTACGGTCAACGCACCCAGCGAAGGGAGATCCTGTCTCGTGCTGTGTCTCAGCTCACGGACATTGGAATACTAGCGGACACGTCCTTTGGTAGTATAGTTGTATATAAAATACAAGGCTGGGCAGATGCCTTAGAATGGCGTGTGGCCTCCTCTCGCTCGTAGGACGCTCTGGCAACGTTCTCTCATGTTCAAGCAATACTTCTGAACCTCTTGAGGCTCGATGTTCTCCCGCTCTTCATTGATACAACTGATTAGCTGTTCTATGGTCTTCGGGAACCTTGCCTGTACACGTGATCTAACTAGTCTCCAAACATTCTTAATAGGGTTCAAGTCTGGTGAGTTAGCTGGCCACCAGAGCAGCCGGATACCTCTCTCATGGAGGGCATTCTTTGTGGCATGGGATGTATGGGATGAAGCCCTATCTTGCATAAGAAGCCCGCTTCCAATATCTACACGGAAGATCTCATGCTCCTGCTTAAAGGCCGGGATTAGAGGGAGAATATAAGAGATATGACTTGGAGTTGATGTTCCCAATCGTATCTCTATCCTAAATAAAGAGCGGGCCCTTTGAACTATCTCTGCCCAAACGTGTACGATATAATCCTTGAATTTGGGGATGCAACAGGTTGGAAGAAATCTCTCCTCAGACCTCCTTGTGATGTACAATCTCCCTCTCCCTATCCTGAATGCAGCCTTATCAGACCAGATCATTCTTCTCTACACTTCTTGAGTCCACTGTACAGCAAGCTCAGCCTAGAATACACGATTATTTATATGCTTAGGAGTAAGAAGAGGCTTCTCTATAGCTAAACGTTAATAATAGCCTTCCCTGTAAAAGGCCTTTAAAAGCAATACTATAGGGTAGGCTATTCTACTATATATTATTTTTAAAGCCTACCGCTACTAGTCTAACTAACGTACCTCACGAGCGAGCGGCGCACACGAGCGAGCGGCGCACCTAGTTTTACTAGTTAACTCTCTATTTTTACTTCTAAATAAGTCCTCTTATCCTAGGTATTAAATTCTAAATTTTTTATAGTAGAGCTGCAAGTATATAAAGAAGCTTTTTCTATAATCTAGAAGCTATAGCTAGAGTAGAAGACTAGCTATTAAGGAAAACATAAAATGCAGGGATTAACGTACATGTACAACGAGCGGACCGGTCAACGAGCGGGCCACTTTTGCCAAGACCACACCAAAACTCCCTCCCTACACTAATGCCTCCACAACAAGTACAGTTTAACGCGTCAAACGAGCGTCAGATACAGCTTGCGCTCCAAGCTCTCAAACAAGACGCGAATCTCTCAGAGCGACGCGCTGCAGCTATCTACAGCGTCTCTCGAACTACACTACACCAACGACGCGCTGGACGACCTTCACGCGTTAATATTATGGCCAACTTACGGAATCTAACCAGCGCTGAGGAGCAGGTGATTGTTATGCGCATACTTGAGCTGGTTACGCGAGGAGAGTCCCCCCGGCTTGAATTTGTGGCTGATATGGCCAATTCTCTGCTGAAAGAGCGCAGTTTGGCCCCTGTTGGCCCAAGGTGGGCCAGCAGGTTTGTTTCGCGTCAGGAGGAGCTCAAAACAGTTTTTAATCGCAAGTATGACTACAAGCGAGCCCTCTGCGAGGACCCTGAGGTTATACAGGGCTGGTTCAACCTTGTAGCTACTACCAAAGTCAAGTATGGCATCCAGGACAACGACACGTACAACTTTGACGAGACAGGCTTCATGATGGGCCAGATATCCACCGGAGTTGTTGTAACAGATGCAGAGAAACTAGGACGAGCAAAGCAGGTCCAGCCAGGCAACCGGGAGTGGGTAACAGTCATTGAGGGCATTAATGCCACAGGATGGGCTATTCCACCCTACATCATCTTCAAAGCCCGCCAACACCAGTCCAGCTGGTACAAGGACAACAACCTGCCCCAAGATTGGAGTATTGCCATCTCTGAGAACGGCTGGACTACCAATGAGCTTGGTTTTGACTGGTTGAAGCACTTTGACAGGTATACAAAGGCGCGCACTGTTGGCAGCCACCGGTTGCTGATTATTGACGGTCATGGGAGCCACAACACTCCAGAATTCACGCAATACTGCAAGGATCAGAAGATTGTGATCCTATGCATGCCTCCGCACTCATCGCACCTCCTTCAGCCACTTGATGTGGGTTGTTTTGGCCCTCTGAAGAAGGCGTACGGGGTTGAGGTTAATGAGCTTATGCGCAACCGGATCAACCACATTACAAAGCAGGAGTTCCTCCCATGCTTTGTAGCGGCTCACAAGAAAGCTATTACCCCTAGCAACATTCAAGGAGGGTTCCGAGGGGCCGGATTGGCTCCCTTTGCCCCAGATCGCGTCATATTGGCCCTGGATGTGAAGCTGCGCACCCCATCGCCACCACTCCCCCAAAACAGCCCGCTCTGGCAGTCGCAAACCCCAAGCAATACCCTGGAATTTGGGTCGCAATCAACGCTTGTGAAGAAGAGGATTCAGACGCATGTTAATAGCTCACCAACCTCTATAGTTGAAGCGTTTGAGAAGGTCTCAAAGGGGGCAGCAATTATTGCGCACAAGCTGGTTTTGGCACAACAGGAGATTACTGAGCTTCGAGCGGCTAATAAGGCCGCCACGCGACGTAAATCGCACAAAAGAAAGCGTATTCAAGCTAAGGGAAGCCTTGCAGTTGAAGAGGGCCAGCGGATAGCTGCTCTGCAGGAGTTTAGCGCGCGTAGTGATGGTAAGAAGGCAAAGAAGCAGGTTCGGGCTGAAGGAGGTGAACCATCCCAACGACGCTGTGGACGGTGCGGAGAGAGTGGGCACAACGCGCGAACGTGCAAGAATGCTGTAGAAGAGGTCTCTTAGTAATATTACAGCTTGTTTTGCCTTATGCAGCGCCAGTTTGTAGTGTTTTGGGCCATAATAGGGGGAGTTTTGGTGTGGTCTTGGCAAAAGTGGCCCGCTCGTTGACCGGTCCGCTCGTTGTACATGTACGTTATCTAGACCTACTTTTCTATATCTCTAGATCTAGAAGAGCTAGAGCTTAGTTACTTACGAGGCTTAAAGCATACCTAGATAAAATATACATATTTAATTTTTAAAAGATTCTATAGAATAGTTCTAGAGTTATTAGCATCTAGATGTTTGGTTTTCCCTAGTAAAACTAGGTGCGCCGCTCGCCCATGTGCGCCGCTCGCCCGTGAGGTACGTTAGTATAAAGATAATAACGTACATGTACAACGAACGGACCATGTCAACGAGCGGGCCACTTTTGCCAAGACCACACCAAAGCTCACCCTATTATGGCCCAAAACACCACAAACTGGCGCTGCATAGGGTGAAACAAGCTGTAATGTTACTTAGAGACCTCTTCTACAGCATTCTTGCACGTTCGCGCGTTGTGCCCACCCTCTCCGCACCGTCCACAGCGTCGTTGGGATGGTTCACCTCCTTTAGCGCGCACCTGTTTCTTTGCCTTCTTACCATCACCACGCGCGCCAAACTCCTGTAGAGCAGTCAACCGCTGGCCTTCTTTAACTGCAAGGCTTCCCTCAGCTTAAATACGCTTTCTTTTGTGCAATTTACGTCGCGTAGCGGCTTCATTGGCTGCCCGAAGCTCAGCTATCTCCCTTTGCGCTAACACTAGCTTGTGCGCAATAATTGCTGCCTCCTTTGACACCTTCTCGAACGCTTCAACCATAGAAGTAGGTGAGCTGTCTACATGCCTCTGAATCCTCTTCTTTACAAGCGTTGATTGCGACCCAAATTCTAGGGTATTGCTTGGGGTTTGCGACTGCCAGGGCTCGTTATTTGAGGGGAGTGGTGGCGATGGAGTGCGCAGCTTCACATCCAGGGTCGATATGACCCGTTCTGGGTTAAACGGGACCAATCTGGCCCCTCAGAACCCTCCCTGGATGTTGCTAGGGGTTATAGCTTTCTTCTAAGCTGCTTTAAAGCATAGCAGGAACTCCTGCTTTGTAATGTGGTTAATCTAGTTATGTATAAGCTGATTAACCTTATCCCTGTACGCCTTCTTTAGAGGGCCAAAACAACCTACGTTAAGTAGCTGCAGGAGGTGCAACGAGTGCGCAGGCATGCATAGGGTTACAATCTTGTTGTCCTTGCAGTATTGCTTAAATTCTGCAGAGTTGTGGCTCCTATAACTATTAATAATTAGTAAACAGTAGGTGCTAACAGTATGCGTCTTTATATGCCTGTTAAAGTGCTTTAACTAGTTAAAACTAAGCTTGTTGGTAGTCTAGCCGTTCTTAGAGATAGCAATAGTCTAATCTTAGGGCAGGTTGTCGTCCTTATACCAGCTAGACTAGTGTTGGCAGGCTTTAAAGATAATGTAGGGCGGAATGGCCCATCCTGTGGCATTAATGCCCTTAATGACTGTTACCCACTCCCGGTTGCCTGGCTAGACCTGCTTTGCTCGTCCTGGCTTCTCTGCATCTGTGACAACGACTCTAGTAGATATCTAGCCCATCATGAAGCCTGTCTTGTCGAAGTTGTACGTGTCGTCGTCCTAGTGTTACGATCTCCGAGTTGCGAGGTACTGATAGGAAGCGGGGCATCGCTAAGGATGACAGCGTGTCACCAATCACGGGACTCCGGGATGGCATCCCGCCAAGACGTGACCTCCGGGATGGCATGACCTCCGGGGATGGCACGACCTCCGGGATGGCAAGACCTCCGGGGATGGCACAACCCTTGGGATGACCTCCATTACCTTCACTATATAATCTAGTAGGAACACAACTCTTACAGTTCGTGTTCAATCCTAAGTTAAAGTTTGTCTTTGGATCTCAAACCCAACCTTCGAGCTAGACAGTCTACTCTGTACTACTCATCGTTACCCTGCTCTCAAGACTGACAGATCGTATCTGTACACCTTATTGCAACCAACCCCTTCGGCTTCCTGTCACCGTACTCATCCCTGAGAACCAATAGAATTAGTGCTTACGAGCTTTGCTTAAAGTACGACTTCAACATTTTGAACACCCCCAAGATGAGTACTACCTCAGGATCCCGTGCTACCCCAAGCAACTCCAACGCATCACGCCGTACGGCTGATGACGATCTCGACATGGACGAGGAGGCAGCGGCGCCTGCCCCTACCAGTGTTTACCCAGTGGCTAAACCCGAGGCCTTTGATGGCACTCGCGACAAGCTGGAAGACTGGCTCATGAAGTTCGATCTGTTTTTCATGTTCCAAGGAGAACGCATCCCAGAGGAGAAACGTGTCACTTTTGTGAGTACGTTTATGAAGGATCGCGCGTTCACTTGGATTAAACCCTTTATTCGCCGTTACCACGACGGAGCAAGCAACTCAGCAGACATCGACCCATGGATCGAGGACTTCGATCTGTTCAAGGAACAGATTCGCCAAGTATTTGGAGTACACAACGAACCAACCATCGCCCGACGCGAGATTCAGCGCATCCGACAAACTGCGTCCGCTGCCGACTACGCTGCTAAGTTTCAGCAAGTAGCTACGTTCACCGGCTGGGACGACGTTGCACTGATGACCATGTTCAAACAAGGCCTTAAGCCTAAGGTCAAGGAAGAGCTCATGCGGACTGCCGCAGCTACCGATACCTTCGACGCACTAGTAAACGAAGCGATCAGTATCGACGTCAAGCTCTACGACCTTCAACAAGAATTAAGAGAGGACCCTCGTGCGCGAGCCGTGACTCAAGTCGCTCGCCCACCCCAGGCTCCACGCAACCAATGGCGCAACAACAACTACCGCCGTGGCCAACGTGGCGGCCCTTACCAAGCCAACATGGGACGCCGTGTCCACAACGATACGAACAGTGGATACTACGGTCCTGCAGCAATGGACCTCTCCAACATCAACAAAGGACCTGAACGATGGAATGAGAAAAAGAAGGGTAGTAACAACCGCGGTGATAAGTCTTCAGTGACTTGTTACGGCTGTGGCAAGACAGGCCACTACGCCCGCGACTGTCGCATGAAGAACAAAGTGACCAGACAGCTGAACATGCTGGCTCATGACGACAGCGGCGACCAAGAGTGGGAGGTCGTTACTAATGAGATGGGACGTCTCATGGAAGACCCCACTTCCGGACTTGACAACGACTACATCGAGGAGTCCGATGAGGATGCTCCAAGCAAGCAAATCCGGTCACCAACACCCTACCCTAAGGAAGAGTGGATTGACAATGATCCCCGTCAACACCATGTGGTAGAGTGCGACATTAAGGACGGCAGCGCTATTGTTGGCAAACGATACTACGATTCCTTTTTCCGGCTCAACGACAAGTACTATTCAAAGGAAGGGAAACGTTTAATTGTATGCGACAAAACGCAACATAGTCAGGACATGATGGTCTCGCGCGACCAATCCACCCAGACTCCTGTCTTCCAAGAACCTCAAGTACCAACGATAAACTTGACCATTGTCAACAACATCCCAGAGCACAAGGGAGAAGCGTCCTCCGTTTCTATCCAGACACCAAGCCTACAGGATGTCGAGTCTGTCCGCGATTGGATGACGGAAGAAAATATTCAACGGTCAAGACGGTACTTGCTCGGTGACCCCGAAGCACTTAAGAGATTCGACCAACAGGTAGCCAATGCACAGAAAACCAACAAAGAATGGCACACGGAAGACTTTATCCGCTGGAAAGAAAGCAACTCTGCAACTCAGCAACAGCTGGACGACTACAACTTATACGCTCGAAGTCGAGACGAACCCGACTTCGACCGACAGCCCGCTTTGCCAACGTCGAGCTATACGTCGAAGCTGTTCCAGGATATTCGAAACCCGTACCATCTTCGACTACCACCTACGCAGTGCTACCACGAAGCCTGCGAAGACCACAGACAGTACAAACTGGACAGTGGATGGTTTCCGAGTAAGCCCGAGGGCTGCGAGGAATACTGGTGGGAATGTACGGATACCTATTGCGCAGAGCACTTGTGGGATAAACGCACGAATCTCCACTTTCCAGGAATTGAATGTGTGGAAGACATATTCAACATGCACATGGTCCAAAACGAGAGGTGCTACGGCCAAGAATGGGCTGAGTGCTTCCATCCGAAGTGCAGGAACCACGAGACGCTAAAACGCCTGAGCGGTTTCATGCCCCAGGACGAGTCTTTTTTAGACATATGGCAAACGGACGCCAAGGACGACCCGGACGAGAGCTTTTTCTCAACGCAGTCCAGGGCTCCCGGAATCGACGTCAGGATTCCAATGAGGCCCAGTCCCTCATCAAATTCCCTGTCGTGCTAGAAGGCACCAGGATGACGGCATTGTTGGACTCAGGAGCACAAAGCAACTATGTGTCTCAATCCGCTATCGCGCAAGCAGGCTTGCAGAAGCGAAGAAAGGAGGAACCATACCCTTTACGAGTAGCCAACGGAGAACCAATGCCAGGAGAGTCGACTGTGACCCACGAAGTGGTACAGCGACGTCTGAAAGTATTCAACCACGAGGAATTGATAAACCTAGATGTTCTGGGAACGGCCGCCCACGATATCATATTAGGACTCCCTTGGTTAAGAGAGCACAATCCATGGATCGACTGGAAGAACCAGCGAATAACGCTCACGTGTCACGGATCAGGTACACCCGGACAGCGACCCGCGCAGCTCACGACGCAGCTGGTGGATGAGAAGGAGATCAACAACATCTCTTCGAACAAGACGCGCCAAGATAGAGCGGTCGACCGTGCAGATACCGACCAGCCCCCGGATCACAAAGCGACGGTTAAGGAGAACAGTACAACTCCTGACATCCCGGATGAATACAGAGAGTTTATAGACCTCTTCCGCGATGAGAAGACTGCGAAGGCATTACCGCAGCACCAGGAATGGGACCACGAGATTAAGCTCGAGGAAGGCAAGAAGCCCCCATTCGGGCCAATATACCAGATGTCAGAAAAGGAACTTGAGGAGCTGCGCAACTACCTTAAGGAGAACCTCGACAAAGGATTCATTCGAGAATCAGAATCCCCAGCGGGATTTCCCGTTCTATTCGTACCAAAGAAAGATGGCAAGCTACGACCTTGCATCGATTACCGAAAGCTCAACGATATCACGATCAAGAATCGTTACCCGCTACCGAACATCAGCGAACTTCAGGATCGGTTAGCAGGAGCACAGTACTTCACTGCGTTAGACTTAAGAGGAGCGTACAACCTCATCCGCATGAAGGAGGGCGAAGAATGGAAGACGGCGTTTAGAACCCGTTATGGTCATTACGAGTATTTGGTTATGCCGTTCGGGCTCACCAACGCACCAGCGACATGTCAAGCCCTAATCAACAACGTGCTAAGGGCACACTTGGACATTACCGTGGTGGCGTACCTCGATGACATCCTAGTGTACAGCAAAACACTAGAAGAGCATGTCGAACACGTACGACAAGTGCTTGCCTGCCTAGGAGCAGCGCACCTACGCTTAAAACCCGAGAAGTGCGAGTGGCACAAGGAGGAAGTCGAATTCCTAGGGTTTGTAGTGGGACGATATGGAGTCAAGATGAGCCAAGCAAAGATTCAGGTTGTGAAGGATTGGCCAACACCCAAAACCGTCAAGAACATCCAAGAGTTCCTTGGGTTTGTCAACTTCAACCGACGCTTCATCAAGGATTACTCCACGAAGGCCTTGCCGCTTACGAAACTTACGCGGAAGGACACACCCTTCAAGTGGGGCGAGGATCAGGACAAAGCTTTTGAAACGTTGAAACAGGCTTGTATAGATCCACCCACGTTGGTTACATTCAGGAGCGGAGAACCGCTACGAATGGAAACAGATGCCTCAGATCTGGCATTAGGAGCATGCATCACACAGGAACGAGATGGTCAATGGCACCCGATTGCCTACTACTCACGCAAGTTCTCAGGACCCGAAGAACGATACGACGTACACGACAAAGAACTGCTCGCGATCGTATCTGCCCTAGAACATTGGCGAGTCTACGCTGAAAGTTGTTCGGAACTTACGATCTACACGGATCACAAAAACCTGGTACACTTCACGACGACAAAGGTATTGAACAGACGACAAGTACGATGGTCCGAGACCCTCGGACAATACAAGTTCAAGATCCTCTATACACCAGGAAAGGACAACGGCAGAGCCGACGCACTCAGTCGACGACACGACCTCGCAGGATCCAAGACGATCAACGAATCGGCGATCCTTGGTATCAATAGCGACGGATCGTTAGGACCATCCCAGCAGCTCAACAATATGATGATAGTACGCCAAGAACATCATGTACCATCACAGGTACCAGAGGAACTGGAAGAAGAAGTCATAAGCAGTCACCACGATGACCCGCTTCATGGACACCCCGGTATCACCAGAACAATGGAACTCATCAAGAGACATTACGAGTTCCCGAACATGCGCGACAAGGTCGCCAAGTTCATCAAGAATTGCGTAAGCTGTCAACAGAACAAACACAGCACGCACGCCAAGTATGGAGAAGCACAGGCAATGGAGCCGCCAACGGCACCATGGACGAACATCACGATGGATTTCGTTACACAGCTACCTGTTTCCAAGGATCCTGTAACAGGATACACCTACGACTCAATCTTCGTTGTAGTTGATCGATTCACGAAAGCCGCTGAGTTTGTGCCTTTCCGCCACAGCTACACTGCAGAGCAGCTCGCACGAGTATATCTGGATAGGATTGTTCGACACCACGGCATTTCCGAATCAATCATCAGCGATAGAGACAAGTTGTTTACATCAAACTACTGGACCACGCTGTTAGCAGCTATTGGTACCAAGAAAAAACTGTCAACCGCGTATCATCCGCAGACGGATGGCCAAACGGAACGAGTGAACCAAACAATGGAGACGTACCTCCGCATTTACTGCAACCAGCAGCAAGACAACTGGGTCTCACTACTACCTATGGCACAAATCGCGTACAACAACAAATTGTCGGAAGCAACAGGCGTAACGCCGTTCTTTGCAAACCACGGGAGACACCCAAATCTCTTTACCAGATCATTGGACAGTAACATTCAAACGGAATCAGCGATTAACTCAGTCAAAGCACTGAAGGAAGTACACAGAAAATCGCTCGATAACATCGCCAAAGCTCAGTCACAGAGCATCTCTTATGTTAACAAGAAACGAAAAACGGCGCCTCTGCTAAAGGAGGGGGATAAAGTGTATCTCCTTACGAAAAACCTACGCACACGGCGACCAACGAAAAAACTGGACAAAGTCAAGGTCGGACCATTTTTCATTTCCAAGCAAATCAGCCCAGTCAACTATCGACTTGCGCTGCCCAAGGATGCAAAGATCCATCCAGTGTTCCACATCTCGCTGTTGGAACCAGCCGACCCTAGAACGCCGATCCAGCAAGACTTTCACTACCAGGCAGACGGCCAGGACGAGTGGGAAGTCGAGAAAGTAATTAAACATCGAAAAACCAAAAAAAACAACGAATACCTAGTCAAGTGGTTAGGATACCCAGACTCGGAAAACACGTGGGAACCAGAATCAAACCTCACGAACTGCCGCCAGTTGCTGACGCAGTATCGAAATTCTGTGGCCAGTACGGCACAGGATCCACAGGGTTTCCAGCAAGAAAGTCAACAAAGAGTTGGTCAGACGAGAGACCAAAAGAAGAATCGTTAGCCTGTAACCAGCCAGGATCAGCCCAAGGATCGGAGACAAGGGGGCCGGTAGCGGTACTCGAACTTTCCGCCTCTTGCGCCTGATCTTGCGCTTTCAGCAGCGCCAAATCACGACGCGCAAATTGACGCTCACGATTCTCAACCTCCGCCAGCTCTAGACGAAGACGAGAAGTCTCAGCCTCTGCACGAAGGAGTGCGAGTCGCTTCTCTTCTTTCTCCTGCTCAACCTTTTCCCATTCCCCTTCAGGAACAAACAAGCTACACTCCGCCTTCACGGAGATGCAGCCAGCACATCGACCAGTAGCGGTATCGACAAAACACCGAAAGTTCTTTTCTTCACACCTTTTACAACGGAACGCCATTTCTAGCGAACGCTCTTGAACGCGACGAGCACGAGCACGACGCTCCTCAGTGGACGACTGCGAGCGCGGGCCTCGCGGCTTTCGTGTTCCGGAATCCTTCGGCATGGTTAGGGAGGCTATGGAACTTCATAAGGAGACGACCTACGAACAGTACTTATAGGACGGGACCTACCCTGCGACCCACGGCACGGATAAACGATATATCGAGGACGATATGCTGAGAGGGGAGAGGTAGTGTTACGATCTCCGAGTTGCGAGGTACTGATAGGAAGCGGGGCATCGCTAAGGATGACAGCGTGTCACCAATCACGGGACTCCGGGATGGCATCCCGCCAAGACGTGACCTCCGGGATGGCATGACCTCCGGGGATGGCACGACCTCCGGGATGGCAAGACCTCCGGGGATGGCACAACCCTTGGGATGACCTCCATTACCTTCACTATATAATCTAGTAGGAACACAACTCTTACAGTTCGTGTTCAATCCTAAGTTAAAGTTTGTCTTTGGATCTCAAACCCAACCTTCGAGCTAGACAGTCTACTCTGTACTACTCATCGTTACCCTGCTCTCAAGACTGACAGATCGTATCTGTACACCTTATTGCAACCAACCCCTTCGGCTTCCTGTCACCGTACTCATCCCTGAGAACCAATAGAATTAGTGCTTACGAGCTTTGCTTAAAGTACGACTTCAACACCTAGATGCTATACTTGGCTTTAGTATTAGCTACAAGGTTGAACCAGCCCTGTATGATCTTAGGATCCTTACAGAGGGCTCGCTTGTAGTCGTACTTGCGATTGAACACCACTTTAAGCTCCTCCTGACGCGAAACGAACGTGCTGGCCCAGTTTGAGCCAACAGGGGCCAAACCGCGCTCTTTCCGCAGAGAATTGGCGATATCAGTCACATCTGCGAGCCGGGGGGGTCGTCCTTGCTTAGCTAGCTCAATTATATGCGTAACAATCACCTGCTCCTCAGCGCTGGTTAGATTCTGTAGGTTGGCCATAGTATCTACCCTTGAAGGTCGTCCAACGCGTCGATGGTGTAGTGTAGTTCGAGAGACTCTGTAGATAGCTGCAGCGCGTCGCTCTGAGAGATTCGCGTCTTGTTTGAGAGCTAGAAGTGCAAGCTGTACCTGACGCTCGTTTGACGCGTTAAAGTGTGCTTGTTGGGGTGGCATTAGTGTAAGGGGTGGTTTTGGTGTGGTCTTGGCAAAAGTGGCCCGCTCGTTGACATGGTCCGCTCGTTGACATGGTCCGCTCGTTGTACATGTACGTTAGTATATATCTACGTTATAACGTACATCACGGGCGAGCGGCGCACATGGGCGAGCGGCGCACTTTTGCCAAGACCCCACCAAATACACCTACATTATGGCCCAGAACACCACAAATTAGCCCTGCATAAGGCAAAACAAGCTGTAATATTACTTAGGGACATCTTCTGCTCTATTATTGCACGTTCGTGCGTTGTGCCCACCCTCTCCGCACCGTCCACAGCGTCGTTGGGATGGTTCACCTCCTTCAGCACGCACCTGCGTCTTCCTCTTCTTTCCATCACTACGCGCGCTAAACTCTAATAGAGTAGTCCGCCGCTGGCCCTCTTTAACCGTGAGGCTTCCCTCTGTCTGGATATGCCTTCTTTTGCGCGATCTACGTTCTGTAGCAGCTGCTAGAGCTGCGTGAAGCGCAGCGTTCTCCCGTTGTGCCAAAGCCAGCTTGTGCGCAACAATTGCTGCCCCCTTTGAGACCTTCTCAAACGCTTCAACCATAGAGGTTGGTGAGCTGTCTATATGCCTCTGAATCCTCTTCTTCACAAGCGTTGATTGGGACCCGAATTCTAAGGTATTGCTTGGGGTTTGCGACTGCCAGAGCGGGCTGTTTTGGGGGAGTGGTGGCGATGGGGTGCGCAGCCTCACATTCAGGGTTGATATAACGCGATCTGGGTCAAATGGAGCCAATCCGGCCCCTCGGAACCCTCCCTGGATGTTGCTGGAGGTTATAGCTTTGTTATAAGCTGCTATAAAGCATAGGAGGAACTCCTGCTTTGTGATGTGGTTAATCCGGTTGTGTATAAGCTGATTGACCTCATCCCCGTACGCCTTCTTTAGAGGGCCAAAACAAGCCACATCAAGTGGCTGAAGGAGGTGCGATGAGTGCGGAGGCATGCATAGGATCATAATCTTCTGATCCTTGCAGTATTGCGCGAATTCTGCAGTGTTATGGCTCCCATGACCATCAATAATCAGCAACCGGTGGCTGCCAACAGTACGCGCCTTTGTATGCCTGTTAAAGTGCTTCAACCAGTCAAAACCAAGCTCGTTAGTAGTCCAGCCGTTCTCAGAGACAGCAACAGTCCAATCCTGGGGCAGGTCATCGTCTTTGTACCAGTTGGACTGGTGGCGGCGGGCTTTGAAGATGATGTAGGGCGGGATTGCCCACCCTGTGGCATTGATGCCCTGGATGACCGTTACCCACTCGCGATTGCCTGGCTGGACTGCCTTTGCCCGTCCATGGTTCTCTGAAGCTGTGACGACTGCTCCTGGGCTTATCTGGCCCATCATGAAGCCTGTCTCATCGAAGTTGTACGTGTCGTCGTCCTGGATGCCATACTTGGCTTTGGTATTGGCTACAAGGTCAAACCAGCCCTGTATAACCTCAGGATCCTCACAGAGGGCTCTCTTGTAGTCGTACTTGCGATTAAAGACCACTTTGAGCTCCTCCTGACGCGAAACGAACGTGCTGGCCCAGTTTGAGCCAGCAGGGGCCAAACCGCGCTCTTTCCGCAGAGAATTGGCGATATCAGTCACATCTGCAAGCCGGGGGGGTTGTCCTTGCTTAGCTAGCTCAATTATATGCGTAACAATCACCTGCTCCTCAGTATTGGTCAGATTCCGTGAGTTGGCCATGGTATCGACGCGTGAAGGTCGTCCGGCGCGTCGATGATGTAGCGTGGTCAAGGGCACGTTGTAGATAGCTGCAGCGCGTCGCAGGGAGAGTTTTAGGTCTTGTTTAAGAGCTTGGATTGCAAGCTGTATCTGAGCTTCTTTTAACGCGTCTTTCTGTTGTTTTCGTGGAGGCATTAGTAGAGGTTGGTGTTTTGGTAGGGTCTTGGCAAAAGTGTTCCGCTCGCCCATGTGTTCCGCTCGCATGTGATGTACGTTATATTTATCTAACTCTTAAATAGCTAAATTTATATGCTAAAGTAGGAATAAAGATTTAGGTTAGTTAGCTGAACTTTAGCATTAGCCGGCTTAACTGTATCCTCCGCGGCGCGCCCGGGCGCCATCGGTCGACGGTGGGCCAGTCGGGCATTACGGGCGAATACGAGCACCCCCGAGTAGCAGCAGCAACAGCAACAGCGCCGGGCTCTTCATGCTCATCTGTGCTTGTTCTCATGTGCTATAGCCTCACTGTCTGGATGTCTTGAGCGTCTTTGTTGGATACCCCCTTTTCCGCACATTCACTCCACGATAAGCCTGCGCGATGGCTGAGGCGGAGGCCCAGCAGCCCACTCTCCAGCCCGTCTCGCGGCCGTTGGCGTTGATGTATGCAGAAGCGCTTTGCATGGCAAGACAGCAGACTGATCTGGTGTAGCCCCGTCGTGATCAAAGAAGCAGCCCTCGACTCGCCGACCTTTCGTGCAACCGCCGTCCACTTTGGCGACCAGATCGAGCTGATAGAACGATGGCTCGACTCGTACGTCCGCGCAACCTCGCGGCTCGCGTCTGAGCTCAGCACCCTCCAGGGCATCGTCGACACATATGTGCAGGCTTCACATCCGCCGTTGCAGCTGTCCGAGGCAATCCTCGACCACGACTACACGGTGCTGGCTCTCAAGCGCTTCGGCGAGGGCGCACGCGAGTACTGGAACAGCACGTGTCGAAGCTTGAAGAGGGCCGAGTTGAGTGTCTGCGAGCCACTCCGGGCGTTTCTGAACAATGACCTGCGCGTGCTGAAGGAGGCGCGCAAGAACCTCGACCTCACCCAGCGCACCTTCGACGGTGCCATTGCCCGCTATGCCAGCCAGGTCAAGTCGAAGGAGGCCTCGTCGCTGCGAGAAGACGCCTTCCAGCTGCACGAAGCGCGGCGAGCATACCTGCAAGCGAGCATGAACTTCTGCGTGCTGGCCCCGCAAGTGCGACTGACGCTAGATAAGGTCCTCGTCAAGGTCATTCACGAGCAGTGGCGCGACATGAAGGCGGCCAAGGATGCTCCCACCAAGGCATTCGCTCTTGGCAACTCAGACATCGAGCGGGTCCGAGGCTGGAGCAAGGAGATGGAGAACGGCGAGCGCGTCTTCAAGAGGGAGCTGCATCTGGCGAGACAGCAGGTCGAGCAGGCCGCCGAGCTGAGCGTACGGCCGTCGCGAGATCTCGACTCCTACGCAGCCTCTACAGTTGCCTACCTGGGTCAGCCCGGCCCGTCCTCCGCCAACCTACCGTCGCCCGCGAAACCTGATCCAGCGAATGAGAAGGCTGAGAAGCAGGGCTGGCTCTTCCAGCGCACAATCACCGGCAAACCCGCGAGGACATATTGGGTGAGGAGATGGTTCTTTGTCAAGAACGGCATCTTCGGCTGGCTTACACAAGGTACACGCTCGGGTGCCGTCGAGGAGTCTGAGAAGATTGGTGTTCTGCTTTGCGGTATTCGCCCTGCTTTCCAAGAAGAGCGACGCTTCTGCTTCGAAGTCAAGACGAAAGACACCACAATTCTTCTGCAGGCTGACACTCAAACCGACATCACTGAGTGGATAGCTGCATTCGAAGTCGCCAAGCGGAAGGCGCTGGAGGACACCTCGAACAGTATACCAGCTCAAGGTGCTGTCGACGCTGCATTCTCTATCAGTCCGCCAGTCGCACCCGAGTTTGCAGCGAAGACATCAGAAGGACACGCTGCTCATCCAAGTGACGATCCCGTTGGTATAGATCGCGCCGAGACATCACTCGGTATTCCTGGGGGCGAGGTTTCACGGGGGGTCAGCATGGATGTCTCCCGCCGAAGTACTGGCTTCGACAGAGATGGCGACATTGGGCGACGTGACCATGCTGCCAGAATCATGGAGAAGCTCGACTTATCACGCAAATCAACAGCTGGGCCGCAGCTCAGCGGAAGCAACCCGTCGTCCGCAACAGGCGGCATTGCTAGCCTTATATCCGCCAGTCTTGCTTCGGCCAGCCACAGCATAGGGCAGGTTGGGCAAATCACCGCTCCCGCACCTGGTCTTCCTGATACGCGACTCGTCATGGGTCAGACCCTCCCTTACACTAGTCTCTCACCAAACACCCTGGCAAACCCGCCCGCACCCACAAACCTCAGCAAGGCTGCCGTTGCTGTTAGCGGAGAGCGAGGGCTTGGTATAGGTAAGTCTGGCAATATGCCTGGAGGTCTGATGGCCAACTTGTGGGGTTCCGTGAATTGGGGATATGTTCACAAAATCGGCAAACCTGAGGAGCCTGGGACCCGCGACCGCAGCATATCTGGGCCACCCAGCCCGATCAAGTCACATGGTGAGCCTTTTGAAGTCAAGTCAGATGCCGCCACGAACGCGGAAGCAACAGCAGATCCTGCACCTCGCGCTCATCGTAAGACTATTAGTCTTGGTGGCACTCTCGGCCGCCCCTCAACCTCAGATGGGGAATTCCCTAACCACTATCCTGCCGCACTAAGGATGCAAGATGCGCAGTTCAGGATCCTGTTCCCTTCAGTACCTCGTCCCGAGAAGCTAGTGCTTGTCTTCCGTGCTGTCTGGAATCCGACCGAGCAGCAAGAGTTTCCAGGTCGTGTATATGTGACGACGAAAGATATCTACTTTTACAGCAATCACCTCGGTCTCGTGCTCGTGACAGGGATCTTCATGGGTCAGATTGACGAAGTCACTGCAGCGCCCGGAAAGGATTGCGACTTCCTCTTCTTGCACTTTAAGACTGATGCAAGCGAGGATGGCGCAACCAGAGTCACCGTCAAGACTTTCCTCGAGCCTCTGAAGCTCCTACAGAGACGTCTTAACTTCTTGGTGCGCAACGCCACGACAGGAGATCACGACCTGGAAGAAGTCATCAAAGCTCTTATTAAGATGGAGACAGATGATAACCACCAGTCAGCAGGTGAGGAAGGCTGGGAAGAAATCTCGGCTGATACTCCCCACGACCCGGGCTACGGCGGAAAGAACATCAAGACTAGTCTTCGCATTGATGGTAATCTGTTTGGGCCATCTGGCATCGGTGCCGGTAAGAGCACGGCCAAATTCAAATTGCCCTCGCAGCCAGTCGTTTTTGCCCCTGCCGGCATGACCCGAGTGGCAGTCGAGAAAGAGTACGAGATCAGTGCAAAGGGTCTCTTCCACATATTATTTGGCGACAAGAGCGCGGTGTTCCAGCTGCTGTACAGGGAACGACTTGCAAAGCGCGTGGTGCAAGGTCCTTGGACAGCAACAGACAAGACTCACCAGCGTCGTGACTTTGAGTACGAGATTGCGCAGTCTGGTAAGAACGGCGCCAACGTCGTGATCAACGACTACCAGGTCATCGAGGTCATGAACGATCATCTTTGCTATGTGGTTTCAGACAGGAAGACGCCTTGGTACTTACCAGGACACGAGCGGTTTGTGCTGCTCAGTAAAGTCGTCATCACCCACGTGTCGAAGGCGAGATGTAAGCTTGCAGTGCACACCAAGATCGACTGGAAGCGCAACCCGCGTGTTGCGAAGAAGCTCATCGAGCGTCAGGGTCTTCAAGACCTGGAGCTAGAGGCGCAAGATCTCGTCGACGTTGTCAACGATCAAGTTGCTCGCCTTGGACATAACAAAAGCACTGGCAAAGTCACCAACATCTTCGGTCAGATCGGCGTGAGCACACAAGCCGTGCAGATGAATGCAGAGGACATCCCGCCACCGAACCGTCCACGCAAGTTTAAGCTGCGGCCAACCACGACTGGCTCTTTTATCGCGCAGTATGTTGGCAACGTGATCATCAGTGTCCTGTCAACAGTCATGAGCTGGATCCTCGCAATCTTTGCAGGCATTGGCAACGTCGTCTCCGCACACAAATTGTTGGTCGTGCTGCTACTCGTGAGTGGAGGCGCGAATTTTTTCTACACCTCCAAAGATAGTTGGGCATGGTGGACTGAGCGCAACGCCGCAAACTACATGTCGCGTCTGGGCGTTGGGCCATCGACCACCATGACACGCGCTGTCTACCTGCGCGACATCGTCGAGGCCTTCGCCAACCCAAACGAGACTGGCATCGAGCTCGCGTTGCCCACTGGTAGCATCGCAGATAACAGATGGTAAGTCGTCCATCCGTGATCATGCCAGTGACATGCTAATTCTGAGCAGCCACCAAACGTTCACCCACCTCCTCGAACAACCTTCCTCCACCTTGCCACCAAACTCCTTCTACGATCCGACCACATACAGCACGCGACGTCTCGAGCGCACAAGACGCAACCTCGGCTCGCAACGCCACGATCTGCTCGTTGCACTGCGCGTAGTCAACAGGATAGAGCAAGAAGTTGTGGAGGCAGAGTACGAACACTGGTTGCTCGACGAGACGCAGAAGTGCGCCAAGGTCGGCACGATGCTAGATGGTAGCAAGAAGAGGGATAAGACAGTCCAGGCATGGGTGAAGGGGTATTGCGGTGACTGTGAGACGAGCTTGAATCTGGTGAGACAGGGCAGGAAAGGTCTGATTTGATCGTGGAGCAATACGGCTTTGCATAGCGCGGCGTAGTTCAGAAGCATAATTTGGGAGTTTGAGAGCTCAGTGACTTCGAATAATGGTACTATCTGTCTTGTCAGCCCTTGAGGCCCGCTGTGTGAGCTCTGCGATTCCACTGGGATTTTTAGAGAGCTGGACTGTGTCCATGAGCGAACTCCCACTGTCTGTAGAGGTTTGTCAAAGGTACTTCGCACAGCTGTGTGAGCACGATCACCATCGCCGACACTTCATCTCAACCCAAGCTAGAAGAGAGAAGTAGACCACTTAAGCAGAAGTAACAATCTGAAACAGCAAGACTTGTGTTGAATTCTTCGATTGAATCCTCGGACTGTTCATGGAAATATGTCCTGATCGAAAGGCATTTCTATACAAGGCATGTGGTGTCCACCTGACAACGCAGGTTGCTGTATTCGCCTTTAGAATCTTCCCAAATGGCCTACCAACTCATAATGACCAAGAAGACAAGGCGGACTTCTCATGTCCATGGCGCTGGTACTGGACCAAACGAAGTGGGCGTAGAGTACCCAGATGTCGCCTGTCCATCAGGGTACTATCCCACACCTCGACTCCACCACATAGACGAAAACCTCAAAGCCACATCCCACGACAATTCCGCATCATCAAACAACCCGTACGTTCATCATTCATCTGCCTACAATCCTACTCCCAACTAACAACTCGCTCATAGACCCTCACCATGTCCCACGAATCCCTCTGGTACTCCCGCCGGCGCACGTACGGCAAGGGCTCGCGCAGCTGGTACGTCCGCAACGGTCTTGATCTCCCGACGATTCGTATTGACAGAAGCAGTGTCGTGACGGGCGAGCGCAAGCACGCAGGTCTGATCCGCAAGTACGGGCTCAACATGAGCCGTCAGGCGTTCCGGGAGAAGGCTGCTGAGATTGGGTTTGTCAAGGTATGGCGCTTTCTTTGAGAGTATGTGTGGGGATGAGGGCTGATGGAATGCAGTACCGTTGAGGAGAGTGTGTGGAACTGCAAAACAGGATGGATGGGGGACGGGAGTGAGAAGATGCAATGAAAGGTTGTTCGAGATTCGTATTGAATGACAGAAAGGTGAAATTGCAATGCTACTGCAGGGTCGTATTTCCCAATAGAGATCGGAAACAGCTGAGAGGCATGGCTTTCGGTTTTCGGGTGCACATCCATTGATTCTTCGTCGCATTTGGAGCAAAGGACAGGCAGATCCATACAGTTGCATCCCTGAAGTTTGGTATTTCGACCCAGAGAGAAGAAGACATTTGAGGATTGAAGACTTGATGCACAGTTTCACGGTTGCATGCAACTTTGGGAGCTTGCAGACTCCTGGGGAGCCAGAAGCATGAGATGAAATGTCTCTGAATAGTTTCTGGTCTTTGAACAGTAGATACGCATGGTGAGTCAGTGCAACACTTTCAGGGCTTTATGTGGAAACTGCAATAGCGATCGGACAGGTGCAGTATACCACGGTGCCCCAAGTCCTTTCCGTCAGGTTTGATTCTTAAATGGCGTTTAAGGTAATAATTCGTCAGTATTGATCTTTGTGGTGGATCTCACAGCCTAGAATAGTCATAGACTTTGGTGTGCAGACATGTGTCACAATCATTCCATTTTGAGCAGAAGCAGAACAGCAACATGGATGTACGGGATACCTATTTTTAGATCCACAAATCCCAATATTCGTTCTTGTACGAGCTTTTGTGAACCAGGTATTGCAGCATTCTGGAGGAATTTGCTGTCGTAAAGGCCTCTGACGAAATACAATAGGACGGACAGCACATTAAGTCCATGCTTGTAGATGGCCAGGTGTTTTCAATGCAAATTTGCTTTCCCGGCCCTCATCGGTGAAGATTGAACCCATTCTAAGAATTTGTAAAGATGAAAAGGGAAACTGGATCTGAATTTGATACTCTCTTGGTAGCGAACATCTGCCAGGGACACGTACAATTTGAGTAGAAGGCAAAGATCGTCATGAAAGCTAGCGAGGTACTCGTTGAGAAACATTTTGCTTTGTATGTAAGTGAAAGATCAAGACGAGAAGGCTAAGATCCAAATTTTATAGAAGCCTTGCAGAAACGGAATGTGCTACGCAAGCACTGATAGGACGTCCGTAGATCTCGCACACATGTACTCGATATCGAAATACCTGTACTCGGATCTGGTACAAGACATAATTAGTTCGTTGCAGTGTTTTAATGAGTTGCAGATAATACGATATGGACCAGAAAATCGAAAGACTGCGCAGAACTGTACAATCTAGGTCACGTCCTTTCGAACAGCATATACAATTGGTGGTGTTGTTTTTCGCAGAGAAATTCTTAGAGGGCATAGCATGAGCGACTACGCACTGTGGGTACTTCTCGCGGTCCATTGCTGTGAAAGCGAGAACGCAGAGACTCGGCGATTAGAACGTAAGATCCGTCTCCGGGATGTGAAGATACTAGCAAACGACATGCGGACCATAAGGTTTTGGTATTATTGTTTTGATCGCGCAAAAACGCACGCTGAGCTGTTCCGGGGCAGAGGACGGAACAACATACCGTGGCGTAGTCAATTGTTTTCATTACGCTGGTTGCCTCAAGAAGAAACCTTGTTCGGCGACCATGGGCTCTCATCGTTGTTTTTTTGGAGAACATTTCTTTCATTTACTCCCAGGCTTCGTTGGCGCCTTTCTGATAGGGCACCAACATCACATTGCTAGCAAACATCTTTGAACTCTTGGCCGAAGGAAGTGGCATGATGACGGAGAGAGATAGCTCGACTCTAAGAATAGAGAAGGCCAGAGGCAGACATCCCCTGGCCACTAGGATGTTTTTGAATAGAAAATATCCACGACATTGATACAGATAGGCGGAATAGAATTCTGAATTGAGTTTTGTATGCCGACAAGCAGGACAATCTGAGCCGCAGTGGGTATTCAGCGGTGAAACCAGGACATTTAGGAGCCGTGTCTACTTTTAGGCGCAGGCGGAAAGCGCAGGCGTGCGGGAGCCGTGTCTTTTTTTTTTTTTTTTGAAGCAGGCAAAACGCGCAGACATGCATATCTACTCCTCTTCTTTCGATCCTCGATCCTATCGGAGAGCAAAGATAGAGACGAGGACTGAAAATATGGCAGCTGGTGACTTTATAGTACGGTCAAGAGAGTGCAAACACGGGCTGCGGTTTCCGGGAAACATTGGACAAGAACCGGTTGAGCAAGACTCTGGGTTTGAAACCTTCGTGATCAGTCTCGAATTGATCGCGCAAAGGAAGCGCATCCAGACATGGTGAAGGAGAGAGAATGGTCTTAGGCGGATTTCGGACACATGAAAGAGAACATCAATTTGGAAGATTCGTTCTGGAAGGTCAGCGCACATCCTGAGGTTCTCCACGTATATTGTGTGCCAAAAACAAGGCACAAGCATGGCAACTCTGGAGTCCTGATTTGACGGTGCAGACAGCGAAAGATTGCAAGAAAACGAAGATTAGACATCCCACAAGCTGACACGTATGGTAACATACAATCACGTGGTCGGTCTCGTTGACTCGCGCGTCGTCGACGTTATGTTGAGGAGAAGTGTGGCACGCGTCATGTTGCAAGGCTGAGATGCGCGAGCTGACTCATGTTCTCTTGTACCAAAACAGCTCGAAGCTTTGCTGCATGCCATCGCTATGCCACCCATCACACGATCACCGACTGTCGAGTTCCGGTCGTTGCTCTTAGCACCCGTTCGCATACGAGCACGGACCCTTCACTCATTCATTCGCCCACAATGCGCTCCTTTCGCATTGCACCGCGCCTCTCCAGCGACAGCATGTCTCGCTCAGCGCCGCTCGCTGCACCTCTACAAGACGGCTAGGGCAAAGACAGCTCTTGGTGCCCACAAAGTCCTCGATTTCGATCGATACAATGTTAAACCACCCGGCGAGTCAACGCACAGAGTCAACATCGTAGAATGGGAGGAGGGCCAGGAATACACGGACCAGTTCAAAGTGGTCAAGGGGAACCTCACCCTGGAAGAGCTCTACGAGCACGTTTCGCCCGGCAACTTCATCTACCAAGCGGATCAGGTCACGAAGAAACTCGAAGGCAAGCTTGAGCAGTTACGCGACCAGGACATTGCTGGTCAAAACAATAATTACGCTATTGGTGTAGCAAAGGAGAAGAAATGGACTGGATCGAATCAAGTGTCTGAAAAAACCAAAAGAACTGCCCAAATGGACGGCGAAATGATGGGGCCCCTCAAAAATGTCGTCGTGCTGCTCTCGAATCCGGTCGCTTACAAGCATTTATCGATGGACAGAGCCTACCAATTCATCGAACTCGGCTCGCCCGTAGAGTTCCGCATCCGCTTGTGCAACTCGGCGACCGCGGTGAAGAAGAAGACCGTAAACCCAGATCCCGAACTGGTGCCGTGGATGATGGATCACTTTCCCCACATCAGGCCGGACTTTATACTCAAGGCTATGCCTGAGGGCACCATTTATATTGTCAGACCGGTCACTGATGGGCGAATGGTCCAATTCGTGCTGGGCAAGCGGGTCAAGCAAGCGCCTAAGCTAGATCTCACAACGAGACTGTTCAGGGTGAAGACAGCAGTGGAGAAATCTTTGCCCAGCAACCCTATGGCACAGCGCTACATGTTCAGGAAGGTGAAACACCGCGATGGTAAGATCTATGATGGAGAGGTATTGAGGAGCATGACAGAGGAGGAGAAGGCACAGCAGAAGCAGTTGATAGAAGACGCGGCAAAGGGAAGTAGACACTTGACAACTAGAGAGCTGCGCGAAGACGCGGAAGAGTACGAGGACACATCCAAGAAGCCACCTGGGCTGAAGCTCAACAAGATGGCCGAAATTGCGGAGAAGCAAGGGTCTTATCCCAAACCCAAACATAAGCGGCCCAAACATGTGTTTGGGCGAGGAAAGAAGAAGCAGCAGAAGGAATGAGAGCGGACTCATAACATGTACAACATTGACATTGTAGTCTATCGCGGACCGCAGTGCAGCACCAATGCAGCATGTGAAAGTGGCCATGTGGGTCTACCAGATTGTGGGAACGGCGCACCAAACAAACGTTTAGCCTCAAGTCGCGATGAAACGGTTTCAAGATCTGCACAACACAAGCAACACTCTTAGCTATACTGCTCGCTGGTCAATTGCATCTTCGACGCCCGTTGCAGCGCTGCATATAACCTATTTCTCTTGTCTTGCGTGTGGCCTTGTTTTCGTCATCGCTCGGGCACCAACGTTCGCCTTGCTAACCACTTTCCGGCAGGAGTTGGTCCGCCGCGTCTGACATAGATCCCGTCCTCGTTTCTCGTATACGTAGTACTCTGTACCTCCCACCTCGATTCCTGCGCACACGGCTGCCTGCAGGTCTCGTAATACTCTGCATTAATACCGCTTGCGATACCCACCGCATTGCTACAACCGCCGTCCTCTCGCCCGTCCTCCGCGCACCCACCGCTCGTTCGCGCTCAACCCCCGCTGCCCCCGAGTCCCCAAAACGCACGCCTGCAATCGTCACCTTGACCTCGCACACGCACAGCCCCAATGAACGCAGCGCGCCAAGCCTGCCGGCCAAAGCACCAAATCCTCGTCCTGAAATGCTATCCCAAGTACAATAAGACGCAAACCGACGTGCGCGCCAACAGCTCCGAGCTATCCTACCTGCTCTACTACGCCTCGACGCGGCGGTCTAAGCTCACCAAAGTCACCGACTTCCTCGACAAGCGCGCAACTAGCGATGTCTGGAAGGGGCGCACGGGAAATGTGCAGGTTACGCTGCAGATTGTGACGGCGCTGATTGAGAAGACGCCAAGAGATTTGAGTCTGTACAGCAGAGCGGTGCTGAGGATTCTCAAGACGGTGCTAGAGAAGCGCGATGTTGGCATGTGCGAGGAGACGATTGCGGTCTGGGAGGCGCTGTGCAGACATCAGGAGCCTGCGAGTCTGGCTGCGGACCGCGAGTACTCGGCGTTGTACGAGGAGATTGTTAATCTGTATGCTGGCTTTGCGAGAAAAGAGGATGTTGGTGCTGCCAGGCAGGCGCAGAGTTGGCCCGTTCGGCTGAGGTTTCGCAAGTTGGGCTTGCAGGCGCTCAAGGCGGTGGCGATGAGTGAGAGCCTAGGGAGTGAGACGGGGCGGCAGTTGAATGTTATTATTCCGATCATCTTAGGGAATGTGTATGCGGAGAGCGGCGTGTATCTTTCGCACCTCGAGATGAGGGAGAAGGACAGTGGAGCGCATGACAAGGAGCTGGCGCTGAGTCGGAGGAAGAGCGTGTCGACGGCTGCGCGGACGAGCACGAATGAGGAAGAGGAGGGTGGCGATCCGGTTGCAGCGAGCGGGACGACAGAGGACGCGGACAAGCTGGCTGAGGAGAAGGTTGGTGTGCTTGCGCTACAAGCGTTACGCAACATCTTTGAGGGTGTTAATCGCGGACAACTGCGGCTTGCGACGTCTGCCGTCCTGAAATTCATCAGCGCACATATCAAGGGGCCGCACGCTTCGGGAGAAAGCTGGGCAACGAAGCTCATGGCTATCATCTGCGCGTGGGCACCGGTACAGGACCGATATGCGATTCTCGTGGCAGTAGTTGAGGCGCTCGTCCGCAGCCCAATCGTGGAGGAAGACGTCAATCGCCAGCTGGTGCTTGCAGCCATCATCGACTACCTTCTCAGCTCGACGATTAACTTTATCGGGCTCAGCGTTATGGATGTGCTGGTTGGACTCATATCCCACACGTTGTTGCTACTCCAACTCGGCGGACCTGGATCGAGCATACTGCCGCACCACCAGCAGGAGACTTCTGTTCTGTCAGAAAAGAATCTGGACGGACAGGCGTCGACGAATAATGTAGGGGTAGTCATGGAAGTGGTCAAGCAGCCTTCGCAGTCCAGAGTGCAACTGCTTGACACTGTGCGCAAGTGCATGGCTGATCTGGCCACACATGTTTACTACACCGACCAGATCTCGGACATGGTCGAGGCTATCCTAAGTCGACTGAAGCCCTCGCCAGCATCGACCACAACAGCTGAAGCAATAGAAAACCCCGAGGAGGCTATCGACGCAGTCGCAACATCAGGCAGTTTGCGAGAGAAGGCGCACGTCGACCGATTCTTCTCATTCGAAACCGCGCGCATAACAGCGCTCGAGGCCGTCAAAGCCATCATCAAGACCGCAAACACCCGTCGACCCGATGGATCCGCGGCGTCTGTAGCGCGCAGTAGAACTGGCGTGAATGTATGGGAAGGCACACAGTGGCTACTACGTGATCCTAGCGGGGTCGTCAGGAAAGCGTACGTGGATGCCTTGGTCACTTGGCTCAATCTGGAGAAGACGAAGCAGGATCTCAGGATCATCGACAATTACCGCAGGAAAGAAAGCGATCACGATAAGGGCGGGCTGGCCAAGCGAGCGGTGTCGAGCGCGTCGCAGCGGGAAAGGTCGCCTCGGCCGGGGAGACACAGCTTTCTTCCTCTTCTGCATTTGGCTGTGTATGAAAATGCGCTGCAGTTCGTGGATTCAGAGGCCGACTATCTGCTTCTGCATCTACTCCTGGTCACACTACTTGAGCGCCTTGGAGTCAATGCTGCACGAAGCGGACTACCAATGATCTTCAGGCTGCAGGAAGACATTGCCACAGTTGAGCAGCCAGCCGCGAAGATACGGATAGGCAGTCTCGTGCACGGTTACCTGTGGGCCCTGAGCATCACATTCGATTTCGAGACAACGGCCATCGGCCGCACAGTACACAACGAGATCTCTCGGCGCAACAATCACGGTCTCTGGCTTAAGAGTATTCGCGTACCGGCCACGCCAGTCGATCGCATCGACACTCCGCACCCTAGTCTCTCGCAGCTACCGGCGTCCGTTGTGCAGTCTGAGTCGCTGATACCTCTCGATAACCGAGACGCTCTTGTCGAGAAGATCTCAGAAGGGTACTCAGCCTCGCTGTACTCGCCCCCGTCTTCACCGCCCGGCTCACCTGGCCGCTCCATGTCCGCATCTTCCTACTCTGGCCTTCCTGTAATCCATCAGCCTCCTGCCATCGAGACAAATAACATTTTGTCCGCACCGACTATTCCCTTCAAAGTTCGAGAGGACCTCCTCGCCGAGTGGTCGCGCGACCAATGCCTCGCAGCCAACACCAAAGGCTCGTCCAGCGGGTCCATCTCCGGCAGCAGGAGCGGCACACAGTACACAAGCAATCGCGGCAACTACCTTGGCGTCCGCATTCCCAACGGGGAGATAGATAGCAACGGCAATTCTCCCTCTCAGAGCCCACGGCGCGCGCACTCGCGCCCCCCCAGCCTGGCATACGGACTCGTAGGCCGGCTGTCCTCACCCCAGCGCCGCAGGAGTCCAAGCGAAGCCCGAACAGAAAACAGAACAACATCCAACGGCCACGACTCGCCACGCAGCCGCTCCAGTCTCCGAAGCACAGTCAGAGTGGACGACCTCAAGCGCGCGCTCAGCGGCTCCGGCGCGCCGCGAACAAGCTACTCCATGCGCCCGCCCGCCCGCCGTGACGATGACGAAGAAACAGACTCCCTCGTCAGCGCACACTCGCTCAGCGACGCGAGCTTCACCACCACACACGAAGCGCTTGCGCGCGAGCGGCTGGCAGCTAGCAAGAGCGGAGAGGAGGACCCCGGCACACCTGCCGCGACGCTCACGCCTCGCCCGCTGACAGCGACAACAGACGGCAGCGCAGCGAGCGGCCAGTACTTCACAACGCTCGAGGGCGACATCATCCCTCCCGTACCTGCCATCCCCGCAGACTTCCACGGGCAGGCGCCCTCACCGAGCGGTCACGCTGGTATCCCGTCTCGAGATTTCTCACACGTCGACTTCGCTTCTTCTGGAAACGCGCCCGTGAACGGGACAAGTGCGTACGCGCCTTCCAACGGGGGCACCGTACAGAAGAGTAGGAGCGTGAAGAGCGGGGTTAGTCGGGGACGCAGCGGGAACAGACAACATAGGGGCAGCGAGGCGAAGCAGCCGAGTGTGGTTGATGTTGGGAGTTTGCTAGGAAGCGTGGGGTTGGGCGATGACGACGATGATGGTGATGATTTGAGTGTGGGTGGTGAGGGGCTGGGGAGGGCGCCGTATTAGGGGTTGTAGATGCGGGGCGGGAATGGAATGAGGAACGTATCGTATCGTTACTTTCATGAGTATCCTTTTGGTGATGCAGAAAAGGTTGGATACATGCTCCGGATCTCTGAAGTAGGAAGTAGGCCCTCAGTTGGCTACAATAATCTCGAAGCTGTGACTGCCTTTTTCGAAAACAGAAGAGTCGCCCCGCGCCCATTTCTCTGCCAGCCAACATCTGAGCCTGGAAGGCATCAGCCTTCCGTCCTTGTCCAATACTTGCTTTCCATTCAAAATTGAGATGCACACACTACAATGTATATCTGCCGCTTGTGTCTGCCCTCCCAAAAGGTATAACAAGAGTGACGTGTCTGCAGTCTTACTTTTTTTTCGTACCGTGTCGGCCGTTTGTTCAAAGAGAGGTTCTTCTGCGGTTTCTCATAACACCGAGGGCTGCTGGTGTGTCTAGGTCTGTAGTCTGCGATGGGATCTACGTGCAGCGCTTGGAGGGCGGGTAGGACTGCGGGTTTGTGTCAGGGACTGGGTTGCTACGCAGGAGAAAACATTGGTCGTATGAATTAAAAATACGGATTTTGGAATCTTGCAGGAGGCAGTCGGTGTGATTTTGCAATGTCTTGATGCCACCATGCCGGCACATCCACAGCCACCGATACTACGACTTCCCTAGACTCTCCCTCCCAGCCGCCTCTCCGCTCCTGAAACTCGCCCGCCTTCGAGCACTACTCGCACCGCTCGCCGCCCTCACCCCCTCGCTCTCCCCCCGCTCCACCTCGTCCAACGTCTCATCGCTGCTATCCCCACGCACCTCCCCGTGATTCCCGCCCACGCTCTCCATGGTAAACGGACTCGCAGTCGGCGCATCCAGCACGCCCAGCTCCTCGCCCGTCAGGAACCTCGGCATCAGAAACGTTCTGAGAGGAATGTACAAGAAAATAAACACGGGGAACCCAATCGCAGCCACCGTCTGCGTGATGGCGAATGTCGCGCCGAACCCCACCAGCTCGAGCGCGACAAACGCCCATACAACCCATTTGCGCTGGATTTGGCGCAGGGTCTCTGAGGGGGAGACGAGGTGGTGGTCGGTGAGGAGGAAGATGAGTTTGGTGGTTATGCCGTTCGCTTCGAGGGCTTGGATGCCCATTACGAAGAACAGGCCGGCGAGGACGGCTTGCGGGATAAGGTGTAGGACGATGAGGAGCGGGCCGGACATTGTGCCTAGTGTGAGGAGGCCCTGAGCGAGGTTGGAGACGCGCTGCTCGACGACGTGGTCGGTTTTGCGGGTTGGTTCGCCTTTTTCGTTGGTCGAGGTTGTTGATACGCAGAGCGAGGTTGTGTGAAAGGGGGCTTGGGGGATGAGGCCGTTGGGGAATGGGATGCCGAGGAGGCCTGCGACGCCGGTTGTGAGGCCGAGCAGGAAGATGTCCCAGTGGAAGCCTGCGGGTTTGCGCAGGGGAAATTCGGTGCCCTGCGCGATGAGCGAGGAGACGTTATGGTCGAACCAGAAGAGGATGGTGAGGAGGATGGCGAAGGGGATCGCAAGGAACACGTCGCCGACGCTGATGTCCCAGAAGTGGATCAACCAGCCGCGGTCTGCGGTTGGGAAGAAGCTCTTCGAGGTGGGTAATTTCAGCAGTTCGATGCCTTCCATTCTCCCGATGTGCACGAAGCCGGTGAAGAAGATGACGGTGAGCGGTGTTCCGTAGTCTTCGATGAATTTTCTGACGTGCCTTGGGAAGAGCGCTGAAGCCCCGATGACGCCGCAAAGATATGCGACAGCCGTGACGAGCAGCGCAATCATGATGCTCAGGTACGCTGATGCATCAGAGACCTCCCATTGGCGAGTGAGGACTTGAATGCCTTTCTGCAGATAGATAAACGCGACGTAAAAGCCGAAGACATCGCACGAGAAGCGCGTGACATATCGCAGCCCATTGCACGAATTCGTAACCGCGAGAATCCAGTGGAAGATGAGCGCCCAAATGCCGATCCAGCACATGAACGCAAAGTAGTTGGTACCCCGCGGCGTGATGATGTCGTACACGGTGTAGTTGAACACGGTGATGGGCCCTGTCACGCCGACGATGACCAGCGGCTGCGCGGCAAGCACGCTGAACACGACGCTGCCGAGCACACTGGCGAGCAGCACTTCGTTGACGCCGTAGCTCATGCCCGTCTTCTCGAACATGTCGAGCGAGAAGGCCAGGGCGGGCAGGATGTTGGCAAAGTACATGTAGACCGTCGCCGGCACGACACGGTAGTCCCAGGCGTCGACCCAGTCACTCCAGTAAAAGGGTGCCCGTCTCTTGACGTCGTTGATCATGCCGGAGAACAGGCTTGTCTTCCACCATGCGCCCTTGCTCTTTCTGCTTTCGTATGCTGTCGCATGGTCGCGGGCAGGGTTGGAGGCTGATGTCGATTCCCCCCTGAGCGAGCGCGACCTCCAGGACTCAAGACGGCTGTGCGAAGTTGCGCTAGTGCGGCCATGGCGCTCGGTAGGGACCGTGATGTTGTCGTCGAGATGTGCCATAGCGGGCGATCTTTTCGTGTCGCTTTCGCAGGAGACGTTCGCAGGGCCGTAAGAGCGTTCAGACAGCTCGAGGGAGTATCACAAAATCACTAGAGCACAACGGCTCGCCATCGAGCTCTCACGAGCTTCATATATGGCCAACACATGGTTGCGCGCCGCGGCGGAGACTAGCCGGCTTTAATGCGGCGGTGAGTGTGAGAGCGAGAAAGTGACGTCCTGCAGGGACCTTTGGTGGGGAAGGATTTTGTGGACGAACAGCTTGGCATCAACTACAACCTACACATATCGCCACAGCGCGCGAGCAGCAAACCCATGGTCTTGTGATGTTCATAACTTCATTCTGAATATGTTCAAAGAACCTTTGAGATCCTGCACTCACTGTGAGTGATTAGCAAGCAATCCACGAGATGGTCGATCTACCCTCCATCGAGATCGAAAGTGGATCCGTCGGGGCGCCGTGTCCTTGTTCGAACATCGCAAATGTATGCCCGAGCAGAAACCTCCGCATGCCTCTAGGATGTACCAGCGCACTCGACATGTTCTCCGACCTACCAATAGCAGCGCATCTGCCGAACCGGTGTAGCAGATACCATGCGGCCACTTACCGCCCATGATGTTGTAATACCGGGGTGAGCTCAATCCGGCGCACCTACGAGCCTCGTGTTGAATTGTCAGACGCTGGGTTCAACGACTTGCGTCCGCGGGCCCGTCCACGTCCTTGCTGGGTATTAGCGACGTGGCCACCTCGCGTGTATCCATGGAGGTAACCATGGAGACCTCCAACCTGACCGCCGGCTGTCTGACCTCGTCCTGTACCGTAACCATTACTGTCTGTAGAGTAGTAGGGGTTGTACAGAGCTCGGGGTCCACCGCGTCCACGACCCCTGCCTCGGGAGCTTTTACGACTGGCGTCAGACAGGAGCTCGGGAGCCGTTGACACGGGTGTGGCTTTGACAGGCGCATCAAGCGGCACTGGTGGTCCGCCATCACTGTCCTCGTGGTCACTCCAACCTTCTGCTTCGTTCCTTGCCTTCTCTTGTGCTTCCTCCACGGCAGCAGCAAGCCTGGTGGCGGTCTCGCTGTTCTTGATGCTCTCGAGTTCTGGAGTGGTGCGCAGGCTGCCCTCGCGGACGCATATCGCCAGCATTACCTGCATCGTGTACGCAGCGTCATTGCCGGCGTTGTGGAGCCCGTGGCCAGCGATGTCAAAGTCATATAGTATCCTGCCTAGACCTGTGGCTTGCAGCTCGCGACGCCATACACGATACATGACGGCAGTATCCAAGGCTTCAAGCAGGTTGTTCAGCTTCATCGGATCGAAGCCAAGGTCCTGAAGGTATCTGACGTCTCCAAGCGTATCGTGACCGAGGAAGATGAGGTTGCGTTTTTCACCAAGATTGAGGTCTTTCATCAGATTGTGAAAGTGCTCGACGTCGTTGGAGCGATGGGCGCCGAAAGGAGGCTGGAAGCAGCTGGCCACATAGGTGGGCGCTTCAGCAAGTGTGACGAACTCGGACTCGCCAAAGTAGAAGCGATCGGGGCAGCCTTGCACGAAGTCGGAGTTGACCAGGTGGGCGAAGTCCTTGATGCGGAAATGGCGAGTGCAGATGAGGGACCTCCACTTCTCACCATCAGTGCCAGGAGCAATGCCTGCCAGGTCTCTCGTGTCCAGCGTGGCAATTCCGACCTCGGTGATCTTATTGTGGGCACGCTCGTAAGACTCGACGTCTACGCAGACGAAGACTACTTCCTGGTCGAAGTCATAGGGTGCAGGTGATGCCTGCGCACGTCAGTGTACTGTTTCAAGAAGGCTTGGGCATTCCCAAGATCAACTCACCGTGTCGACTGCGGGTGTCTGGCCATCAGGAGCTCGAAGGAGGGTGGGACGCAGGCCGAGGTATCGTTGAGCACGCTTGAACTGATCCATCAAGGTCTTTTGCTTCACCAGTCGCTCTTGCTGCTTCTTCGCTTTAGTGGCCTTGCTCTTCGCCTTCTGTGCCTCGAACGACTCCTCCATCAGCTGCTTGAAGGCCTCCAGGCTGAGATTGTCAAGAGACGAGCACTCGGTCTCTGGACCGGGGACGTTTTCACGCATTGTGTCGTAATCTTCACGTGATCGTGAGCGTCCAAGGTATCGAGGTGTGCAGCGAGGATGGTCAGGGAAACGACTGACTAGTGCGTCCTCGCGCTGATGTGAAGTGACTTTGAGGTCGAGCTTTAGATGATTGTTGATCTCGCCGAGTAGATCTAGCACCTGACTCTCCTGGACGAGGATGAGTGGCTTGGAGAGATTGTCGATGTCCCAGACGTAGTAACTGTGGTGAAGATAAGAGAGAGTTTTGTTGAGTGAATACTTGCAGGTACCTACAGGTCCCACTCACGTGCCCAGAACTTGCCCAGGTCGAAGAAGGCAGAGGCGATGTCCTGCGAGTGAGTCTTGTCGCACCACTTGTAGGGATATTTTGATAAGGCTATTATTGGTGAGTAGTGTTGCGTGGCTGAGCCGAGGTCACCGCGATTGAGGTTGCTCGTGGGCAGTGGAGCAGTTGGCTTGGGTGTTGCTGTGGTGTTGGACATCGATTTTGGGTTACATGAGCTGTCAGCGTCCTTTAGCAAGACAAGTCGGCGGTCAGTGTTCGGCTCTGTAGTGATTGGTGCAGATGCAGACTGAGGCTGCACGGCAGCTTCTGGTTGTTTGCAGGGTACGTCGACGGCCTCGAGGGCTACACCACCAGAAGTGTCGCTGTCGCTGTCGCTGACGATTGGCTCTGGTATTGTACGGTCAGGCAGTGCATCAAGGTCTCGTTGGACAAGCTTGCGCAAACGCTCGAGTCGTGCTGCGGACGCCATGGTGGGGTTTGGTCTGCAGACGATGGGGGCGAGGGACTGGGCTGGGCTGGGCCGCGAGGTGTGGGCTGGGGGAGAGTAGCTGTCTGGGGTGCATGTGGAGAGAGCTCCATACAGCAGATGCAAACGAACGATGCCATGGTGAAGGTGGGAGCTATTGAGGAACAGCCAGCGTGGCGATGAAGGAGCAAGCATTGATCAGGTCTCTCCACCATGTATACAGCACGTGTGAGAAGCTGCAGCTCAGAGCTCACGCCATATCCTGCAGAACGAGCGTGAGGACTTACTCGAGGCCAGAGGGAGGATAGCGTGTCACTGAAGGCAATTGCAAGTGTTGCCTGGACCGCAAAGCGGGAGCAGAGATGGTGCTTGGCACAATCCAGGAGCGGCAGCTGCTATCTCACATGCAATTAGCTATTTTGAACATGACCTGATGTCAGGCCTGTGTTGGTCAAGGGCGCACTCGAGCACTCTGCCCTGCCCGGCCCTGCCCTGCCCTGCCCTGCCCCACTAGCAACCGCTCGCTTACTCGTGCCCTGAGGCTCCCGGCGCTAGGCCCCATCGGCACTAGAGCTAAACCCGCGAGCGCGACCCTCACGTCGAGCGCGCAGCACCGCACCGCTCACCACCACCAGCACGCTGTCGTCCGCCGCCCCCTCCCGCGCCGCCCCGATTCCCGCCTCTCGCAGCATCGACGCGTGGCTGGAGTGTCTGACGCGCGCATCGGCCGCCTCTCAGCAAAGACACTCTGAGTCCCCGCGATGCCCCATCGAGCCCGCCATGGCCGACGTGACTGAAGCGCCCCCCGTGCCGCCGCCTGCGCCCAACCCGGACGCGCAGACGACGGTCAACGACTTCCTCGACTACACCGAGTTCTACCCGTCGGACCTGGTGCGCAGCCTGACGCTGATCGGCGACCTCGACGCGCACTGCGCCGAGGCGGTGCAGCAGATCCACGACCTGACGGCGCTGTACTGCACCCTGCCCCGGCTGCCCGCCCGCGACCGCGACCGCGGCGACCCGGCGGCCCTCCGGCGCCAGATTGCGCAGCTGCTGCAGACGGCCATCCGCCAGCGCGAGCACGCCTACAAGGAGGCCGAGCGCCTGTACGAGGTGACTAAGCGCCACGGCCAGCGCGCCGCCGTCATCAAGCGCAAGCTGCAGGCCCAGCCCGAGCCGCCCTCGCGCGATCCCACTCCGCCGCCCGTCTCGCCCGCCGCCCTGAGGCGCACGTACGAGCGCCCGCGCCTGCACATCAGCTTCGACCCGGCCCGCGACCGCCGCCGCAAGTCGGCCGTGCCCCTGCCCCGCGCCCGCGCCCGCGCCTACAGCCTCTCCTCGTCCGACGACTCCGACACCGCCGCCCGCAGGCCCAGCCTCGCCGACCGCCCGCGCAAGGAGCGCCCCTACAAGGACCGCTCGCAGAAGCCCCGCACGCGCGCCCCCGGCGTCGCGGGCACCAACGTCCACAGCTCGATTGCGGGCATCTCGACCAGCAATGCCCTCGCCAAGCTGACCCCGCCGCCCGCCGACGCCCGCCCCGGCAGCAAGTGGGCGCCGTGGATGAAGCTGACCGAGTACGAGATGGCCGTCCTGCGCAAGCAGATGAAGAAGAACGCCGTCTGGACCCCCAGTCTGACCATGGTCAACCGCGAGCTCGAGCGCAAGCACCGCACAAAGGGCGACTACGAGCGCGAAAAGGCCCGCTGCGACGCTGCCGGCGAGCCGCTGCTGGACGAAGAGCCCGAGACGCTCCTGCAGATAGCCACCGCTCAGGGCGTCGACGACCCTGCGCTGACGGCGACGGCGAATGCTGCAGAAGGCCTGACCGCGCCCGGCGGCCCTGAAGCTCCCGCGCCGGTAAGAGAGGAGAGCCTCGAGCCCACTGACGGCCAGACTGAGCGCGACACGCGGCGCCAGAAGGCAAGAGGCGCACTGCGCAAGCTCGAGGATGCCACTAAGACTATTCACAACGCTGCTAACGGCCTCAAGGAGCTCAGCTTTTCCACTGTCTCGACATCACCTGCCTCTGTCCAGCGAAAGAAGTCGACCACGCGACCAGCCACAAGCAAGCGCAAGCGCGACACAACGCCTCCTCCAGACGCCGATATCTCTGCAGAAACAACCAACGATCCAGAGCCAGCAGAGAAGGACATGTCCACACAGCCTCCTGAGCCTAAACGCTCACGTCTGCAGCTGTTAGCCCCGGCTCCGGCGCCTCAACATGCTTCCTCTGCCGGTACAGCAGCGCCCAAGGATCTACCCACGCCGGCCGCACCCTCGCCCGGCTCGCAGACTCCTGTACCGCTTCCAGAGACTTTGTCGAGCACAGTGCAAGTGCCGCTTGCACCTGCTGGCCCAGGCACACCCAAGATCAGCAAGCGAGAATCAACGCAGCCAAGTAGGCAAACCACTCCTGCTGAGTTGGAGCCAGCAGAGCCTCGCAGATCTTCACCAATCGTCGACGTTCCAGCGTCTGATCCTGCCCCAGAGCAACTATCCATCACATCATCCACACGTGCAGGGCGCAAGTCGATCACGCCCAAGAACTCAAGTCCACCTCCAATTGAGCCTTCAAAACCTGCCCTCGAGCGCGCCGTCTATCCAGAACCGTCAATTGCACTCCGGCCCCGCGCCTCTCGCAGCCACGTGCCAACCCCAAAAGCGCAGTCCGAAGAGCCCAAGCCTAACGAGGGTCGCCCTGTACGCGACACCCGCCGCCACAGCATCTTTAGCCAATCTGCGCTGACGGCTCCAGCCCCTACTCGTACGAGCACACGTAGAAAGCCGCCGCCAAAGGGCGAAATCACGTCTGCCGAGAACGGACAAAAGACCGTGACCAATGTCAAGCGCTCGCGAGGCAGCAAGAACCAGAGGAAGAAGCCTGGTGTCATTGGTGGGGATGGTAAGCCGGGCCACTTCGAGGAAGAAGTCGACTCAGATGAGGAGAGATATTGTATCTGCGACGACGTCTCGTTCGGCCAGATGATCAGCTGCGACAACAATGTAAGCCTCTCCTTGCAACCTTCATCATCTTCCCCATTCATCTACATGTTATTACTCACTCAGTTGGGGCATGTATACTAACAAAATCTCTCAGTGCGACAAAGAGTGGTTCCACTTCGAATGCGTCGGCATGACACAAATGCCCGCCCGCAGAGCAAAATGGTACTGTCCCGACTGCCGCGAGAAGCTCGGCACCGATGCCTTTGGCAACCCCAAAATACCGCCCTCTTTGCCAGGCAGGGGCCGTGGTAACAGGTAGGTTCTCCTCTTCACTTGCACCGACACACACTGAAACCTAGGAGGGGATGGAGTACTTAGGGCGCACAGGGATAGTTTGCAAGGCGGCATGCTGGGCTGGGCGAATGGCGTTTGATAGTTCGATACCCTATCCGGTCAATGGCAATGGACTTACATTTGGTACTTGGGCGACGTGCATTGGTGTTCGAGGTGCAACTCTGTAGTCTACGTGGCGTCGAGGAAGGTGAGAGTGAGCTTTGTTTTGTTTGCGTGGAAGGCGTCGCTGCCCTTTGCACTCACCGTTTGTCATGCCAAGAACCGTGTTTATAACCTCGACGCGCTCCCCTCTTCCTTTCTCTCCAGCCTCGCACACTTTTGACAGATACACGACTTTCTTCTCTTCTGTTCTGTATGCAGCACTGTGCCATAATGGTTACAACTCTTCCAGCTCCTCCTTGGAGTCCTTCTCTCTGTCCGTAACTGGACCTTCCTTGTCATCTTGCCCCTCGGTCTCACATTACTTCTTGACCCATGAGGTCACGATGGCGATCTTCACTGTGCCTGATGAATTGCCTGTTGTCTTCAGCGGCCCTCGTCGACCCAATGTTCCTCTCGGCATCTCTCTCTGCGTCCTCCTCGGTCTTCTCGAAGCCTATTGGCTCGCCGCAATTCTTTACTGTGTGTACACGACCTGGTTCACTGGCAGGAAATGGCGCGCAACCACGCAGGTCGACGGACTCCCGGTCCAGATGTCGCCCATGAACCCGGCGGAACGACGTTGGTGCGAGGACTGCGGCATCCACAAGGGAAACCGCACCTACCACTGCAAGCAGCTTGGGGTATGTCTGCCCTTCTATGACCACTATTGCGCCTTTTGGGTCGGGGCTGTGTGGGGTTACAACATGAAGGCGTATCTCGTCTTCTACGTGTTTCTCCTTGCCCATCAGTTGGCATGTCTGGCTGTTGGTGCATGGGTTCTCGACAAGCACAATCCACTCCATACGACAAACTGGCCTGCATCAGCGGTCAGTGTGGCTGGCATAAACCTCATCTACACTTTGGGTCCGATAAAGAATTACCGGACGAACCTCGCCTTCTACAACCGGCTCCAAGAGGAGACCAAGGCACCAGTCAGAATCTTCTGGCTAGATGACGGACTGTTCGAGTGGGAGACCGCAGATGCTTCGAGTTCTCCTTTCAATCTCGGCATCAAGAACAACCTGCGTTTTGTCACGGGCCCTTGGTGGTCCTTCCCGCTTTTCTGGACGAAATCGCCAGTCCAGGATGCCTGCCGCCTCGAGTATTACGAGATGAGGCCACTGAAGGCCACCGAAGGCCACCCTTCCTCTCTCCCTCAATTCGTCGGAGACTTCTCTGCCACTTTCGACTACCTCTGCTCCTGAGCTCTTCCACCCTGTCGCGACAGCCACGAGACGTGTCCGACCTTACACCGACCTCTTCTAGTCGGTCTATATTCCTCCCCGTCACTTCGGTGCGGTGCCAAAATCTCGAAAGAGTAGGGTGGGGGCCCTCATTGAGGACTGTGCCTTGTGTACATCCTTGAGGAGGGTTGTGTATCGTCTCGTACCACTGCACTACTAAAATATGACTACCTCGATGACTTAGCGAAAGTGGTAAGTGTGATGACTCCCATTCGATATCAAGATCTCTGCTGACCCTCGGACATTTCTTAGGGCTGTGCTCAATACACCTCCTTACAGGTACTTGTGGTCGATTTACGGGCGCTCCTGTGCTTGTAGCCAACTGTGTATCTAATATTGAGTCTCTAGAACACAGTTTTGACCTCGTCAGCCTCCAGAAGAAGCGTCACACGAACTCTGAGCGATGCCACAGCTCTCGAATTTAGCAAAGCGTCCCACTCTTTTCCTCTGCTGTTGTGCCATATGAGATCGGAGGTATTCGCTGGTCCAAAGATGATCGGCTAAACACGGTTTTGCAGAGGAGTTGAGTTGTTGTCGACTCTACATCGAGATATACGAGGAAGTACGCGCTTGTCGTTCCTGCAGGTGGATGTGCAAGCGCTACCCCAGCTCCGGAGATTTCAAGCGAGTTACGAATGAGGGGCGACCTTCAGCCGCCAGGCCTCCACCTCGAACATCGACTGTTGACAGCAGCCGCAATGCATTCATCACTTCCTTTGCCTACGCTGTTCGAACAGCTTCTCAATATCAGAGTGCCCTTTTAGCGCCACAACACAGAATCTCGCGACATGGCGATTTCGACAATCTTTGTCCTTGGCCAGAAACAGTCCTACTTCTTCAACAGCCCCACACATTGGGCATGGCACGAACTTCCGCCCGATGTAGAGACACTCTTCACTAAGACACCACCTATTCGCGATGTCATAGAGCTCGCGCTGGGCGCAAACGGAACCTACTTTGTAAGCTACCGCGATCACGACGCCACTGTTGCTTGCAAGCACTACAACCTCCCGAACCCGCTGGTCGAGTACTTATACGCTTCTCATCCGTCTGTCATGCGTGACTTGGCATCACTCAGCATCACTCTTGGGCCCTACGATAGCTATTACGCATGGGATCGGACGACCGCAAGCTGGAGCAACCTTCCGCCTGGACTTGAGAAGTCGCTGCTCAGTCGCCTGGAAAGCCAGGAAGCATGGCGAACGGTCTGGAAAGCCGATGGCTACGAAGCCCCGTCTTTTGTCAGCTTAGGTAACGATGGGGCCTACTTCATGCGCACGGTGTCTGGTGGTGGATGCTGGGATTTCAAGCTACCGAAAGTGGATGCAAGAAGTGGACTAGGCACGGTCGGTGGTGACGGATGGGAAGGGATCCGTGGGACCAACAAATTCCTCGAGGATTCGTCAAACTTTGCTGGAATTGCTGTAAGTGACTTGTGGAAGAGAGCGAGGTGTAGCTGATTTCACGACAGGCTGTGCATCTCATGCTCGCTCAGGCGAACGCCTATGTGCTCGTCCTGACCAACGGAAAAACGTTCTCTAACCTGCCAGCACATACATGGGCAGATTATACCAAGATGGCGGATAAGCTACCAAACTTCGTCCAACACATGACTCCATTGCCGCCTATGCCTGCACAGCCTCAGGCCCAGCAGCCGCCCCCTCAGCTGCAGCAACAACCTTTTATGTCGGCGCAGCTTGACCAATTTCAAAATCTACCGCCAGCTTACAAACAAAGTCAGCGAAGTGCATCAGGTTGCTGTGTCTCCGCCAGTCATGGAGCACCGCATACTTGCTGCCCACCTGCGCCTATGCAGGCGAGGCCATGGCCGATGCCTCCCATCAATGCCCCAAGATCATGAGCTTCGCATTATTCGACTGATATGATGCACGCATTCAGTGAGATGGTCTCTTCAACGGTATGTACTCTTTGTCCTCTGGATGACAAATTTTCCCTTCTGCTCGGCACATTGTTGTTGAATTCCATTTTCTTGCAAGCTGCATCGCGGGGTCTCTTTGTCTGATTGCGACAAAAAGACCATCACCCCCATGTATATTCATACTCTCTTGCCCTTTATTCCGATCATCACTAAGGTACCTTTCGCAGTAAAGAGCATCAAAAGCCAACCAGTCTATCACGAAGTCAACATGAAGGTCGCCACCTATCTCACCCTCGCCACTACGGCAACGGCAACAGCCTTGAGCCCCTTCTTCAGCTCCCTGAGCTATAAGCCCGGAAACCCAGGCGCAGTTTACTACTGCTCGAACGCCAACTTTGGTGGGGACTGTATCTACCGTCCTGCCAACGACGACTGCTTCGCTCCGCCCAGCGCGCCGATGAGCATTGGCCCAGACAATGGCGGCTACTGCGTTCTATTCGAGGATCGATAGTGCAAGGGCAGCATCATCAACTATGATGCTGCGAATCCGGGGGTGAACAGGGTGACATGCCCGGGGATCAGGGAGTGGTCGGAGGGCTTGGTTAAGGTGGGGAGTATGAGATGTCATGCAAGCGCATGAAAGGTTTGTTCAGGATTGAGTGTCTTTCTTTGTCATTCCGTTACGTCGTTTTATTCATTGTAGAAATAAGCCTTCAGGAGTACAAGCACATTACAATAGGCTCGATGGAATTCACTGACTGCCTCCTTTGACACCAGACTCTGAAGTTTGACATAACAAAGATTATAGTATCCAGCAGTTTCGCGCCTTCTGTGCCTATCGCTCAATCCATGGCGGCAGTAAGATTCACACCGACCACGGACCACTTGGGAGGATCGCCATACCCGCAGAAGCTCTGGAGCCAATCACGACTCTCTGCCAAACATTAGCATGCACATCCACAATAACCACTGACGCAACAACATACCTTGACCGATAGCTTCCCAGTCGTCTGGAGGGCACAGCATGGTCATACAAGGCTGCACCTTTGTATTCATCCAGATATTAGCGCGAAACGCATCCCAGAAGCAGAATCAACGCCGCGTCTTGCCCTCGAGATCGTACCATTTCCTGACGAGCCACAGACAGACTTTCTACGCGCTGTATTAGCTTGCTCGCTTGCTTCCATAGCTACAGAAATGTGGTTTGGGAAAAGCAGACTTACCACGCATGTGTAGTTACTCATCTGCTCGATGTTGACGTGTTGGCCGCCAGGGGCTTTGGGCACGGCGGTTCCGGCGCTGTTGAGGGCTAGGGCTAGGGTGAGGAAGGTGGTGGGGCCGCATGGTGGGGGGGTTTTGTGTCGGGGGGTTTGGGGTGGGTTGGAGATGAGGTGGGTGGGGGTTTAATCAGGAGAGTTGGAGATTTAGTATTCTTTATATTGTTGGCGAGCTGGATTTTGAAGAATATGGAGTGCTGGTTGTGGTACCGCGGGCTGATGGCGGACCCTTGGGGGTTGTTCCGTGGATGGGATGGTTTCGAATATTGTGGGGAGGTTTATGGGGTATGAGGCATGTTTTTTCGAGATGTAGTGAATAGTCGATATTATTCTTCTTGCCTCTTTTTTGGAGGCTACAACAATATATATCGCGGCTGTCTTGTTGAAAACTGTCGTAGACTCAACCCAAATCTCACTGTACTCAGATCATCTCATCGGTACCCGAACAAGACCCAAGACAAACCAAGACCAAACCCCAAAAACCAGCACTTCACACTTTGAATCGCCAGTCCCGTGGTGCCCGCCAACCCACCATCCCATGACTCCCCATCTCAATCCGCACCAGATGACTCACCACTCTACCCTCAACACCCCCCCCCCCTCTCCACTCACCTCGCAACCACACACCCCAACCCCAACATGTCCCGCACCGCCCTCTTCGCCATCGACATCCAGCACGCCCTCGCCCTCTCCCCCTCAACCCGCATCCCGCACGCCTCGCGCATCATCGCCGCCGGCACCGCCATCCTCGCCCACTCGCGCGCCCTGATACAACAATCACGCACCCGCGGCTCCGTCCCGGACATCGAAATCATCACCGTCCAGCACGAAGAAACACCCGAAAAGGGGACTGTGCAGCGCGGAAGCGAAGCGTGGGGTCTTGTTTTCCCCCCGCAGAACGATGAGTATCTCGTCGCCAAAGACGTGCGTGAGTATCCTCCCTTCCCTTATTTCAGGTGGCGCTGAAATCGCAGGGGATGCGTTTACATCCAACCCGCGCCTCGCCGCCGACCTCCAGGCCAGAAATGTCGGCACGATCGTCGCGTTCGGGATCCAAAGCGAGTGCTGCGTTCTGTCTACTTGTCGGGGCGCGCTGGCTGCGGGGTTTGAGGTTGTGCTGCTGAGGGGGGCGCATTCGACGTATGACACTGGGGGGATGACGGCGGTGGAGGTTGAGAGGGAGGTGGAGGGGGTGCTTGGGGGGGAGGGGGGGAGGGTTGTGGGGTGGGAGGAGTGGGTGGGTGGGATGGAGTGGAGTGCTGCTGGGGAGGGGGCGGTGGGGTGCTGAACGAGGGTGGTGGCGCTGTGGTGCTTGTTGTGAAGGGGGTGGAATCTGGGGGGTTTGAGAGGGAGGGGGGATCCTGGGCGGGTCTTGTATGCCAGGAAGCCTGCTGGAACTTACGGTATCGCTACTGCTGCAGCAGGGCTGTTTGCGGGGACTTGAGGCCAAACACATCTCTGCGTTTCGTAGGATATAGAAGACAATTCTCGGTGATGGCCTGGAAGCAGATTCGAGATTGCTGCGTCCTCGAGGAGCCGGGTGGCAGGCTGCGAGCCCCATGGTGCTGAAATCATGCGAGGTAGTCGACGAGATTTCCCAACTCTCTTGCAACATGGTGGACATCTTGAAGGCTGCAGTGAGACTCTCCGTAGCTAAGTCGGTTCTACTAGCCACGGAAAGATCGGCCCCGTCAAAGGGACCCGGACAGTCATGCAGGACGTACTTGAACGAAGAGTCAGGGCTGCGCAGCACCTCGCACGAGTACAAGACAGCCCCGGGCCAAGAAGAAGCACATTGTATCGTTACATATCCCCACGCGTCCATAACCGAATAAGATAAGTACCAAATGCGCCAACGCTATGCACTTGCACGAACCAAACACCTCCAAAGGCAGTCTGTCACCAGCGTGCTTTTCACGCCCTACGACTCCCCACTAGCATCGCGACTTAGTCCATGTGCCTGGGGAACTCGTCCTCGAGGCCAATCGTAACCTTGACGTTCATGCTGCCCAACTCCTGAATCAGCAGCTTCGCTGCGTACGGCATGGTGATGCGGCGGACGGCCTTTTCGCTCTCGCAGAGCTTGCACCAGCCCGAGTAGCCCATCTGGCCGCCTATCGTTTGTCAGTACGAGGTTTGCGCCTTCATGTAGAAAGAGGGATGACTTACACTTCTCGCACACATCGACATCATGCGCATCCGAACTAATCATCAGACGCTCCAGCAGCAGCTGGCTCGCGCCATACGCAATCAGACAATCGCGCTCCATCTCGCCGAGACGTAGACCGCCGCTCCTCGCACGACCCTCGGTAGGCTGCCGCGTAAGAATGGCCCTCGGTCCTCGCGCGCGACTGTGCATTTTGTCCTGGACCATGTGCTTGAGTTTCTGGTAGTAGATCGGGCCGAAGAAGGTGAAGAACTGGTGTGCCTCGCCCGTGATGCCGGACGTGAGGTAGTCTTTGCCGGTGTAGCTGAATCCGTTCCGGACCAGGATCTCGCTCATGTCTTCGACCTTGGAGCCGCCGAATGCGGTGCCATACTCGAGTGTGCCGTTCAGGACGCCGGCTTTGCCAGATAGGAGCTCCATCATCTTGCCGACTGTCATGCGCGATGGGAAACCGTGGGGGTTCATGATGATGTCGGGGCAGATGCCGGCGTCGTTGAAGGGCATGTCTTCCTGCTGGACGATGAGACCTGTGGTTCCTTTCTGTCCGTGACGGGATGAGAATTTGTCGCCTAGCTCGGGACGCCTGGTCTGGCGCAGCAGCAATTTGATGAGCGTGGTGCCTGCTTCGTTCTCGGTGATGCAAGCCTTGTCGACGTAACTGCAGTCGGGCAGCTTGTAGCGGTCGGGCTTGTCCTTGTATGCGTTTGAAGCGGGGCCGGCGGTGTCTGCAGGCAGCGATTTGAGGAGGTAGGCGTCGCCGGCTTCGAGACGAGCGCCAACTTGCGCGATACCGTCTGCGCCGATGGCCTGGTGGTCTTGCTTGTTGGGATCCAGGGCACCGGCGTTGATGCGGTCAGATGTGCCGTTGGCGTAGGTCTTGAGCGCTGTCACAGATTTCTTCATAACTTGACAACGGCCGAAACCGCGGTCGCACGAGGCCTTGTTCAGGATGAGCGCATCTTCAATATCATATCCGGAATAGGACATGACAGCAACAGTAGCGTTCTGACCGGCAGGGAGCTTGTCGTACTTTGTGAGTTCAATGGTCCGGGTTTTGACCATGGGTTGCTGAGGATAAACCATCAGGTAGAGCAGTGTGTCTATCCTGTTGAACTGATTGTAGGCAATGGCGCCGATAGCTTGTTTACCCATGGCACATTGATAGGTGTTACGGGGCGACTGGTTGTGATGAGGGTAAGGGATGAGGCCAGCAACAGCGCCGAGAATGGTGAACGGTTCGATCTCGAGATGTGTGGTGTGCTGGTTGATGTCCTTCTCGGACAAGGCAATGTTAGTGTCGTTCTCTTCATTGGTATCGAGATACTCGACAAGACCCCTTGTCAAGAAGTCCTCAAACTCCCAGGTACCTTTCCGCAAAGCCTTCAAGTATCGCGCTGTGACCTTTGACTTCTCGTTCTCAACGATGATCATCGGTCGACAGATACGACCTTCGTCGGTCGCGATGTGAACTTCGCAATGATCGTGATCGATGTGAATGCTCGTGAACTCGGAGATACGCCCCATCCGTCTCAGCTTCCGAAAGCTATTCAGGAACCGTTTCGGCGTATCCGTGACTGCGATAGGTGTACCATTCAAACACACAGAATAAACGCCTTCAGCGTGAATCTCCTCTCCAGTCTGTGAGCAGATGTCTTCCGCACCCAACAAGAACACAATCTTGCGCACCGGCCCCTCGTCATCCTCGGTCGTGATATGGGTCATCAGTGCCAGGTTCTTGACTAGACCGCAAGCCTCTCCTTCAGGCGTGTCAGATGTACACAACATGCCAAACTGACTGGGTTGCAGTGCACGAGGCCCAGACACCTTCCTTGTCTTCTCGAACTGCGAGCTGATGCGCGTCATCATACCAAGCGCAGCGATATAACTCAGTCGACTCAGCACATGCGTGACACCGGCTCTCTCCATCTTGAAACGCTTCAAGCTCCAGTTCCCAGTAGCGATGGCGCGCTCAATACCCATGGTGATGTGGTTTTTGTGCACGCTGAAGTGCGAGAAGGCGTCGAATTCCTGGGCGCGGTTCTGCTTTTTCAGGACCTTGTCGATGCTGAGCTTGAAGTCGTGGTTGAAGCGCTTGAAGTGGTCTTCAAAGAGCAGAGACAGCATCTGCCCTGACAATTCAAGACGCTTGTTTCCGACATAGTCGCGGTCGTCGACGAGCTTGGGGTCTTGCATAGCCATGAGCACTCTTCGGGCCATGAGGGCGACGTAAAGCGCTTTGGGTCGGTAGTTGGTGCCAACGACGGGGACGTGTGGGAGGATAACATTCGACAAGCATTCGATGGCCTCGAGATGGTAATTTCGCATGCGGGAAGCGCCGGCTGGCTTCTTTGTCAGTCGTACTCGATGACCAATGTACTCCAGAGCCTTCTCCTGAGTGTGGATCCCTTCTCTTGCACAGGCCTCAAAGTTGATGGCGAAGCTGTCCTGGTAGGCGCTGTCATCTCCGGCAACCATGAGCAAGATCTCCTTGTCCGAGTGGACTCCCAGAGCCTTGAGCGCAAAGACGATCGGAACCTCTTCGGAAAGAGTGTTGTGCCTCAAGAACATGAGCCCCTTCTTCTGGATGACGTAGGTCTTGGTGCGCCTTTCGTGGGTCGAACTCGTAACGCTGGCCTGCATGATTCCCTTTGCACTCTCGACAATGACACGGTTCTTGTTGAGCTGCTCCTGCACCAAAATGACCTTCTCTTGCCCACGCGTGATGAAGTAGCCTCCAGGGTCCAGCGGACACTCCTCCATGACAGCCATCTCACGGTCGTTCTTGCCAGCCAGGACGCACTTGTTGCTCTTCAGCATGATTGGCATTCTCCCAATCTTGATGTTTGTGCGCTTGACCTTTGCGCTGCCCCTCGTGTAGACGATATCCACGACGATGGGGGCCGCGTACGTCATGTCTCTCAGCCGGCACTCGTTGGGCGTAATGGTGCTGCGGTGATGGTCGAGGTCATCTTCCTCCTGCCTGTTGGGCGACAGGACGCGGATGTCGGCATACTCGAGGAGGAACTTTGGGTCGAAGTCGCTGCGCACGAAGCGGTTGGCCTTGATGATCTTCTTGAGCTCGACATCGACGAAGTGGTTGTACGAGTCGACGTGCTGCTTGACGAGGCCCTTGACTTTGAGGAAGGCGGGGAGCAGGTTCCACTTGTCACGGGCCGTGTTGATGGGCTCGTCGAGGCGCTTGCCGTAGTAGAAGGGCTCGAGGAGGGCGGCGAATTCGTCTTTGGCCTGCGTGTTGAGTGGCGCTTTGCGTTTGCGCGTTGCTTCGGCGGACAGGGACGCGTCGGGGTTGAGGTCTGCGGGCGGCTGCCCCTCTGCAGCTGCGCCCCCACGGCCAACAGGGCCGCCATTGCCTGCATCGACGTCCTGCACGCTGCCGTCTGCCTCTGCTGCGGGAGCTTTTGCCCGTGCTGCCCCGCGCGGGGGGGCTTTGGGCTTGGCTTTTGGCGCTTCCTGTGCGCGAGTTAGGCGTGCTGGTGCTGTTCCTGCTGCGATCCGGCGCATACCTTCTTGCCCACCATATCTGCGACCGCTCACGAAAGACCTCGGTCGGGCACGTTGGAGGCGTTGGACGAGACGAGAGCCTGGGAAAAAAGTTAGCGTGCCGGCAGCTGCGAGTCACAGCAGGGATCGCGGTGGGGGCGTCAGCGGGCCAATTACCATTGGAGGAAATCCGCCAGCAGCCCCATTTGCCCGTGGGTGACCATTCAGATGCTCTCACAGCACTGTACGAAGAAGCTCCTTTTTTGTCAAAACCAGCAGCCAGGATATATTTTCGATATGATCTCGATACGGCTTCGATATGCTACCAGCCACAACGCCCGCTAGATGCTACCAAACGAACAAAAGTATGCAAAAAGGCGCTTGCAGTCCATGACACACAGACTGCAACAACAAGCACAACAAATCATGGAGCGCTAAAATGCAGCGCCTCCCACCTCCGTCTCGCCATTCAGGTTCCTCAGCGACTGTTCTGCGAGATCCACACGGAGCTGCGCAGTCTCGGCGTCGCGCTCCAAAGAATCCCACTCCCTCAGCTTTGCCCGCTTGGCATCCTCCTTCTTCTCAATCATCTCGCGCAGCTTCCGCGCCTCGTCTTCCAGCCTGAGGATCTTGCTCTTGTCGTACATCTCAGGCAATTTCTGGCCGCCAGGCATCTCCTTTGGCAGGTCTGCGAGGTGGTCGCGGAAGCGCATCGTTCGTGGGTACGTGGTCGCGGTCGAGTTGCTGGATCCGCGGAATGTAGCCGAGTAGGATGTTGCGCCGCTGACGGATCCTCGAGGGCCAGCGGCTGGGCCATCGTGGAAGCCACCACGGAAGCCGCCGCCACCGCGGGGACCACCGCCCCAGGGTCCTCGTCGTGGAGGGCCGGAAAAGTCACGCGGAGCATCGTATGCGAAGCCACCGCGTCCTCCACCGCGGGGTCTGGTGGGGGCACTCAGCGCAGGGTTGCCACCTCGAGGGCCTGTTGGGGGAGCGGTCGGTGCTAGGCTTGCAGGTCCAGCAGGCGGCGATATGGCTGGTGAGGGGTAGCTACGGCTCGAGGGGCCTGTTGGGGGTGCCCTGGAGAGCTCGCCATCGCCATTGCGACGAGCAGACGAAGGGCCAGTCGGCGGTGCAAAGTCCTTGTCCCTGTCGCCTCGGGGTCCTCTGGGAGGGCTGGCATCGCGTCTTCGAGGAGGACTCCGCTCTCTGGCTGGGCTGGGCTCCCGGCGGCGAGGGGGCGACCGCTCCCGTTCGCGCTCCCGGAAGCTTTCGCGAGGTGCTCTGCTGGGCTCGCGCTCGCGGAACGGCGACCGTGGTGCCGAGGTCGGCTCTCTGGTAGGTCTGTCGTCTACCAGCGCAGCTCTGCTGGGGTGGACGGTAGGTCGAGGCGAGGACCGCCGCGAGGTCGCTGCAGACTGGGCGCCCGAGGCCTCGTTGGACGTGTGCGCAGGCCTGGCCGAGGGCGACCGACGGCTCCGCCAGGTGTCTGCCGTGAATGGGTCGGCGCGGTCGCGTCGGGGCGAAGGGGAGCGGCGGCGGAAGTCGCGGTTGTCGCGCAGCGGAGGCGAGATTCGTCGCGGGCTGGAAGCAGTTAGCACCAACTGGGCGCCGGTCGAGAGCAAGTCTGCATACCTGTGGATGCGCGAGCGCGGCTCGTCGTAGCGGCTGGGGCGGACAGGCGAGCGCACGCCGCGGCTTCGGGCGGGCGACGCTTCGCGGGTCCGCGGCGGTGGTGACCTGTCGCGCGGGCGCGGCGAGCGGGTGTAGGAATCGTAGCCGTCTCTCCTGGGCGAGCGAGCGCGATCGCTCCTGTAGTCGTCTCGGCGCGGAGAAAAGTTGCGGCGCGGCGGCGAGCGCGGTCGGGCTCTCCAGTTGTCGTCGCGGCGCGGGCTGCGCGATCGCCTCCTGAACGCCGGCGAGCGGCTCCTGGGTCGCGAAGCGCGGCTGCCCCCCCCGGGAGTGTATGTGTCGGCGGAAGCAAGGCCGCGACGCGGCGGGGAGCCTCGCCTGGGCGGCGGAGAGCTGCGACGCGCTGGGGACCGCGCGCGGTAGCTGTCCACCCGAGGAGAGCGGCTGCGAGGCCGGGGCGAGCGTGGCCTGTACGTATTCGAGTATCGGTCGTCTCTGCCCGGCGTGTCAGCGTGTGTCTTGCCTGTGCATGGTGCGTGCACTGCGTAGCTGAGCTGGACGGCTGCATTGGCGCGCATACGGTGGTGTCGGCTTGACAAACCTTCGCTCTCGGTCTCTCTCACGCTCTCGGTCCATGGCGGTGTCGTGTCGTAGAGGATGGCTTCGTATAGGTTGCGAGCTGTAACAATATACTCGGTGTGTTCTTGCTGCTACGTCTAGCTTTGCACAAGTCGGCGTGGGGGTTGCTCGCGTTTGCACTTGCACGTCGTCGAGGGCGCCAAAAGTTGAGATTCCAGGCCAAGCATTGACACGCGAATAATGGCGATCACGTGTATGCAAAGCCACCACGGCTTCGTGAGCGTACTCTTATCGACCATGTCATGACGAATGATTTCCCCATGCTGTGCTCTCAGAAGCTCTTCGTCGGTGCACTGATGCTTGATACGCTCGTCAGTTACATTTCGTGACTTCGTGGTACAGGCAGGGCGGCGCGCAGCATTTCTTTATTCGCCCTGTGTTGCTCGTACTCCTGTACGGCGTGCGCGAATCACATCAATCCTGGTCATGAACCTCTTTGTCAGCCTCTTGCCTGCCTCTGTTTTGCTGGCCCGCAGGCCATGCCTTCTCCAAACGAAGCGCATAATCATCCATCGCCGTGGCTCTTGTGCTTGCCCTCCTGCTGTTGTTGAGACGTTTTCCATCACGGTAAGCCTCATCTTGCTCTGGCCCGCACGAATGACTGCCTAGTCTGGGCTTCGATTCTGTTCATTCTGGGCGATCCTGATGGCCCTCGCATGTAACGCCATATCCCAATGCTGGCTATGATTTCTTAATCCCCTTGTGCATCCATAACGCCGCCTCGCTCGAGCCGTCCAGTCAACGTGCCACACTCCTGTTGTACCAAAATTCCACCTCTTGCATTACCGCTTGTTGCCACGCTCAGACTCCCTCTTGACCCTCTTCCTACTCTCCGACGCTATCATGTCTGCCAGGTCGTCTTGATCGATACTCTGCCATTGCCCCGCGGCCTCGGCTCTTTGCCTTGACTCGTATTCCTTCTTCAAAGCGTCCTTGTCCAGTTTGTCGCTGTCGCCGAGCTGATCAATGTCCACAGAGACCTCGACATCACCGGCTTTGCGTTTTCTCTGAGCAGCTCCGAGCTGATCTTTCCTTGCAGCATCGAGATCGTAAGCATGCTCGCCACCGAAGAAACCGGTTGCTGAGATGTTCTTCTCGGGAAGAACTTGGTACGCGGATCGCGGTGCGCCCGGTTCCTCCGTCTCGATACCCTTGCGCTGCTTCCGGAGTGTGAACTCTCCACCGATGCTCTCTGTACCACCACTCTCAGAAGGCATGGCAGATGCGGCGCCCGTCATCGATGTCTGGATTCCGCTTGCATCCTCTTCCTCATCCTCGTCATCCTCGTCTTCTTCTTCTTCTTCCTCGTCACTTTCCTCATCCTCGCTCTCGCCCTCTGCGCGTAGTACTCCCCAGATTGTACGCTCGACAGGTTCACCCTCATGCGAAGGCTGCTGCTGCTCTTCGAGTATGCTTGTGCCGTAGAGGTCGCCACCGAATAGAGGTCGTCCGGCATCGTCTGTCGGCGGCTTTCCCCACTGGCCGGGCTGAAAGCCCCATGAAGCGCCCGGAGGGATGGGCGCATTGACACCAGGAATACGCATGTTGGGGTACGAGGGCGAGGGACCGAAGCGTTGCATGTTGATAAGCCATGGCGGTGGGTGGCCAGGTGCCATACCGAGCGCTTCCCTCAGCTCTTCACTCAGCTCACCAGGCTTCAAGTTGACAAGATTTGTCTCAAACTCCTTGCCTTCGTAGTAGACCTCACCGTAGCGGGTAAGCTCGGGCTTCGTCTGTCGTCTGAAAAACGCATCGTAGAGTTTGGAGTAATCGATGTCGAGCTTGCCAAGCTTTCCTTGGACTCGCTCGCGTTGCTTCTGTCGCATCGTCATCTCGGCCTGCTTCTCAAGAACCGCGTCCCGCATCTCTGCGATACCGGTCTCCTGGATGAACTTGGGCAGCGCGAACGGTGGCTTCTCAATACCTCGCTTAGATGAGAGATACTCCCTCTTTAATGACCAGTGTGTCGGCACAGGAATGACGTTCTTCGCACCCTTGATAGCGACTAACAGCTGCGGATCTGAGGATGAAACGTCTGTCCATTCCACCAGCTCGGGCTTGCTGACCAACGACTTCAATTGGGCAACCGAAAGCTTGTTCATGGCTTTGCGCTGCTTCTTTGAAATCTTGGGCTGGCCGTCTTCTTCCTCGCTGACGTCGTCATTGTCGCTGTAGTAGATCTCTGGCTTCTCTTCATCCTTGGTAGCTACCTCCTCTTCTGTTCGCTCCCTGAACTTCTCGAAGATGTCTTTGTACTGCTCGAAGAGTGGGTTGTCTAGGTCGTACTGACTCGAAATGTCATCGATGTTGACCAAGTCCGCGGACTTCACCGCCTGTGCATCGTTATTGGTGTCGCTTTCTGGTTCAGCAGAATCGCTCTCACGCGCAGAGTCGTAGGCTTCGGAAGGTGTCTCCTGTCGTAGTGTCAATGGTGTGCTCGAGCACACATACTAATCTGTGGGTCTCACGCTGCGCTGCGCCTTCTTCTTTGCGCGCCTATAGGCGTTCTTATTCGCTTGCTTCTTCCCTTTTGCAACAGTTGCGCCGGACATTGTGGCGGTCGAGGTGTGTGCGAGTGGTGACGACCGTGAGCCTTGAGGCAGGCGCTACACGGCTGCAACAAATATGGAGATTCGCGTGTTTTATATGAGACTGTAATTCCTAGCGCAGCATTCGTGCGTAGCAAGATGTACGGTCGAGGGTTTGCGCGTGCGATGAAGTTGGGTTGTGAAGGTCCACAGGTGAAGGTGACCGCGGAATCTCAAAGTTTTGGCCAAGCTCTGCGGAAGTCGCGACCCAAGCTTACGTGATGCGCTTGACCGCGCACATGAGATGCACCACCATAAGTGCAACGAGGAAGATCTCGCACCGAATACGTGTCAGTCAGTGGCCCACTGATGAATTAATTGCGCATGAACGGGTTCAAGCACGTGACGCTGATGATTGTACCCATATCGTTAGAACTCGAAGAACATGAGATCACCCAGCCTCGCAAATGCAGACGAAACGACTCGATCACGTGCTCATTGATCATTGTGTCTGTCTCGAATTTCTATAGATTCGATCCTGGCCGTACGTCATCTAGGTCCTGTCGCTGTCCTCGAACCTCTTCTGCCAGAAACCGCGGAAATGCTTCTGCTGGCCGATCTTGTTGATCTCCTCAATCTCCTTGGGGGTGAGCTTGAAGGTAGCGACCCGGAGGTAGTCGCTGAGACGCTGCTCTTTCGAAGATGTGCTGATAGGAACGATGTCCTGGTCGATACACCACCTCAAGGAGATCTCGCCGGCGCCGACAGCGTACTTCTTCTCAAGAGCCGCAAAGTAGTCGTCCAGAGGTCCTGGCGCTGCCTTGGTGGCAGCAGTAAGCGGGCCGTAAGCTGTGGTGGCGATGCCATGCTTCTTGTGCAGAGCAAGAAGCTCGTGGCGCTGCAGGTAAGGATGAAACTCGATCTGGTTGCATGAAGGAACCACCCTGGCGGTCTTCAGCAGAGCGTTCAGGTGAGCCGGAGTATAGTTGGAAACGCCGATTGACTTCGCAAGCCCCTTGGCCTGGATCGCCTCCATCTGTGCCCAGGCTTTCTGAATATCTTCGTCGGTCTGTGCGAACCACGGCTGGTGGATGAGGTAGCTACGCTCAGTCAGCAACATTCGAGTAGCTCTGTCCTTGTTCACCTACAGGTCTACATAGTCCAGCTGCAATTTCTTTAAGCTAATTTGCAGGGCGTTTTCGATGTCATGGATGTTGGCATTGTTAACCTTGGTAGTCACAAACAGCTTCTCGCGCTCAACACCAGACTCCTTGATTCCGGTTCCAAGCTCTTGTTCTGTCTTATACACTAAAAGAGTCGTCAGTCTTTTCGATCATCCGTTTCATGGCATGGCGATGTGAACTGTGGCTAACATACTCTCTGCCCCGTCGAGGTGTGTGTAGCCCAGCTTGATTGCCATCTTGACGGCGTCAATTATACTCTGGTCAATCTTGGACTCTTCGCCGGTCTTGGACCAGGCCGTGCCTGTACCATAGCCCAGCATTGGAATAGTTGTTCCATCATTGAGCTTGAGGTTGGGAATGGTGACATCGAGTTTCGACATTTTTGATCTTCCGAGAAATCGTCGGTGAATTTAGATAGAGGGGTCGAGGTCGCGGCTGTGAAGTCGTTATGTTTACAGATTGGTGAACCGATACCGGCGAGTATCAATTGAATTGGACGTTGAAAGATTGGCCACCACGCAAGACCAATTATGCGAGTCGTGTCTACATGGCGACATCTTTGAGCGCCGAAAGTGGGGTGAGGCGGTTTTACGTCATCCCTGTACCATACACGGCAAGCATGGCTGTTCACCCTGAAGCTTCACTAACTGCCAAAATCTACAGACACCTTAGATGGAGCCTTGCACTTCTCAAAGGCAAGACTGATGATGGCAGATCTATTATATGGCATTGAATTGGAAGATCTACATACTTATCTGAGCAAGTCTAGTCCCTGACAACAGTCATTTTGATATAACCACCCTACATATGAATTGGACATGATCATGAAGCTCATCATTTCAACGTTTAAAGCAGAACACAAAATCTTTGTTTTTCTGCGAGCCGCTGATGTTGAAGCCTATCTACACTGGGCCATGGCAGGTTTGAGTCGAGCTCATCCACGCTTACGTCGAGCCCATGCATGCAACCTTTTCTTTGTCTCTTCACTTGGTTCTTCTTGGAAGTGGAAGAACTGACCGGCAAGAGCAAACAAGAGGCTGATGTTATCTCTCAGGTTCCCGTACCCGGCGATCTGCAGCCATAGTTCCATTGGCAGTCGTCCAACTACCATTGCGTTGCCTCCATCTGTAGCAGCATGTTGCGTTCTGTTGCGTGTCATGCGCATGCAAGTCCGCAAATCCAGGTCTGGCACCAGGCTATGGCGGTGCAAGATTGGAAACAGTGCAAGCGCGAACTGCATGTGTGAGTTCACGCTGAGGCATTCCCAAATCATAAGCAGAAGCTCTGCGGGCAGCTGATCGAAAGACGGTCCATCTTTCGGCGGCGGCGGTGGTGGTGGTGGTGGAGGAGGAGGAGGGGGCGGCGCACCCGCTGCCGAGGCCATACTCTCAAAGCGTGAGGGATTCGTCGGACAATTGCGACTCAATCGCTATGCACTTTTGCGGAAGAATCCTTAGCCACTGAAAGTAGCCAGCGGTATATGCAACCAGAGATGAACCACGCCACAACAGCGACACCCGTAATGTATAGGCCGACCGGTGCGAGAGAACGCGGTAGGACGTTCAAGATAAAGGGATCAAGAACTACACGGATTAATCGATGCACCACTTTGAGACACCCTAGCAGCTTACTGATATCGACATCGACTGGGGGAGGATAGTCCATCAACGTTCGGTTAGTCGAGTAGTACGACGCTGCTGCCTGGATTCGCAGGAAGAGCAGTGACTGCTCGCCTCCGTTTGTTTTTCTCACGCTCGCAACAGGCCCGAACTGTGATAGGTTTTCGCTATAAGCTGCGAGCGAGGATATGAGTACTGGGGTATCGAATATTTGAGTAACGGTGTATGTGTCGAGCCAGAAGTCAGTTGGCGACTTGAGTCAACATCAGTATGCTCTCTTGTAAGGAGATCAAGTGCCTAACTCACGGTTGCCGGCCAGCATATGCGGACCTCGTACCTCCTGCCTACCTCCAAACCGCTCAGAAGGTACCAGGTCGCGAGGCCGTGGGGCTCCGCTTTCGATGGGAACTGCACAGCAAGCTGCGTAGGCAAGACAGAGTCTATGCTCGACAACGCTTGGAGGTTCAGGTCGTCTAAGTTTGGGCGAAAATCAGGCAGAGTCACAGCGCTGGGCCCGAGGAATATGGTCTTCTCGACGTTGGCATTCACTCTCCAGGCCTGTGACACGATGCAGAGCAGGGCGGCTGTGACGCGCATGGTTGGCGGGCAGCGTGATACTCGAGGATGAAGCTGATCTAAGGCGACAGCTTGCTCTCACGTGGGCCAGAGCACCTTCATTGGGCCATGTAGAGCTTCACTCGAGCGTGTGTCGTTGTGTTGACGGGGTTGTTGTGGTTTGTCAGATCTTCGAGTAGGCCCGTGCCTGCCTCCGCTACCAGCTAGCTCCTTCTGTGTCGATAAACACACTAAATCTTCGACGGCCAACACAACACTCGACACACCGTCTCCGCTGCTCCCCACCCGCAGTTTCTCGTCAAGCACCTTCAGCTCCTGCGCAGAAGGCATCCACCAGCTCCAATTCATAAACGCTCCATATAAACACCATGAGAGAAGTCATCTCCCTCAACGGTATGAAACCCCCACAACGCGCACGCGCCCTGACCGCCCCGTCTCAGGCGGGACATCCTGGTGATATTTGTTGATGCTGACACTCCACGCGTATAGTCGGCCAAGCCGGTTGCCAGATTGCAAACTCATGCTGGGAGGTACGTTTACATGCCTGCAGTACGCCATCTGCACCTCTCCGTCGCCTGCAATGCGAAAAGGAGGGGGCAATAGCGGGTGCCTTGACCGCCTCGGACGAATCATACTAACGCACTGCGACAGCTCTACTGCCTCGAGCACGGCATCCAGCCCGATGGCTACCTCACTGAGGAGCGCAAGGCCAAGAACGATGACCATGGCTTCAGCACTTTCTTCTCCGAGACTGGTACGGCTGCCCGCATGCTGCAAATCGCGCACCACTTCTAACACACTGCAGGCCAGGGCAAGTACGTCCCGCGCACCATCTACGCCGACCTGGAGCCCAACGTTGTCGATGAGGTCCGCACTGGTACCTACCGTTCCCTCTTCCACCCCGAGCACATGATCACCGGCAAGGAGGATGCATCCAACAACTACGCCCGTGGTCACTACACAGTCGGCAAGGAGCTCATCGATCAGGTCCTGGATAAGGTCCGCCGTGTCGCCGACAACTGCTCAGGTCTGCAAGGTTTCCTCGTCTTCCACTCCTTCGGTGGTGGAACAGGTTCCGGCTTCGGTGCGCTCCTGATGGAGCGTCTGTCCGTCGACTACGGCAAGAAGTGCAAGCTCGAGTTCTGTGTTTACCCGGCGCCGCAGGTTGCCACCTCCGTTGTCGAGCCCTACAACTCGATCCTCACAACTCACACCACCCTGGAGCACTCCGACTGCTCTTTCATGGTTGACAACGAGGCTATCTACGACATCTGCCGCAGGAACCTCGGCATTGAGCGCCCCAACTACGAGAACTTGAACCGCCTCATCGCTCAGGGTATGTGTATCCTCCACATCTGCTGTTACCAGAGCTAATTTGTTGAACAGTCGTATCTTCCATCACCGCCTCGCTCCGTTTCGATGGTTCTCTGAACGTCGACCTCAACGAGTTCCAGACCAACTTAGTCCCATACCCTCGCATCCACTTCCCTCTCGTTGCCTACGCACCCGTTGTCTCCGCCGCCAAGGCTGCCCACGAGGCCAACTCGGTCATGGAGATCACCAACGCCTGCTTCGAGCCCAACAACCAGATGGTCAAGTGTGATCCTCGCAACGGCAAGTACATGGCGACCTGCCTGCTCTACCGCGGAGACGTTGTGCCCAAGGACACCCACGCTGCCATTGCCCACCTCAAGACCAAGCGCACCATCCAGTTCGTAGACTGGTGCCCCACTGGTTTCAAGATTGGTATCTGCTACCAGCCTCCCCAGAACGTCCCCAACGGCGATCTCGCTGGCGTCAACCGTGCCGTCTGCATGTTGTCCAACACCACAGCTATCAGCGAGGCCTGGTCCGCTCTGTCACACAAGTTCGACCTTATGTACTCCAAGCGCGCTTTCGTCCACTGGTACGTTGGTGAGGGTATGGAGGAGGGTGAGTTCTCCGAGGCTCGTGAGGACTTGGCTGCTCTTGAACGGTAAGTATTCTGCATCCTTTCTTAAGCATGTTAGCTAACAATGTGTGCAGCGATTACGAGGAGGTTGCTGCCGATTCGCTTGAGGGCGAGGAGGGTGTCGAGGCCGAGTACTAAGCGTTTCTGCACTGAGCACGGCGGCGTTGTGGAAAGCAGTCCAGTTGCACATCACCACCTTTGGTATGTCTTGTCGGAGCTACGCTTTTGAAGCAACACCGCATTTGGGCGAGCAAAGGAGTTGTTGGACTACTAGCTTACATATCAAAGCGTTTTGGGATGGATTGTCCTCTTTCACTGTTATTACTCTTTTACTAATGCACGATGAAATGCTTCAACTTTGAACCTGTATGGGAATCGTGTCGTAAGATTATACGCATGATACTCCAATCCAGACTATGCTGCGCGAAATGAAAAGCAAAGTCATATCTCCGTTCGAGGACATCAAGCGTACTCATCTTCTTCATCATCTCCCCCAGCAGCCCTCTTCTCGGCAAGCTCTCTAATCTTCTCTCCTAACACGTCCCTCCCATAACGATTAGCCACCTTTCCAGCAAGGTCGAGCATCTTGCCATTTGCATCGCGCATTAGGCTTACAATCTCCAAAGCCTTCATGCCATGATCTTCGCCCGCTAAACACTCCAACCCAAGAAGCTGCAATAGTGCGCGATCAATGACAACCTCAAGATTGGTGAGGTCTCGTTTCTGATCCGCCGACGGCCGTGTATGCGACAGCGTCGAGTTGAGCTGAGCATGCAACGTGGACGAAAGAATGAAGGCCTGCTCATGCTCCTGCTGCTTGCTCTCGCCCCCCTTCCGACCTCCCTCCTCCTCATCGCTGCCCAACTCTGCATCCGCACCGAGCAAAGCTTTCTTGTCGATTGCACTGCTGAGCGGGATCTCGAAGCCAAACTCGCTCAGGTGCGGCACGGGCGAGGATGGGTACCGCTCTCGCCCTTTGATGATCATGCAGTGGAACTTCAGTTCTCCTGCACTGGAGGGTGCGACGCCAACGGGCCAGTAGGTTTCTTCTTTCCCGCCGGTCGCGAGGCGAGAGAGTTGCCGCGTGTCGAGCATGGGCACCCAGCGTGCTTGACCGTTTGTGCGCCAGTTCAGCAGCGTAAGGAGTACGCCAGAGGAGTCGTAAATGTAGGGATCGCCGGAGGTGGAGAAGAAGACAGATTCCAGTGTTGTATTGGGGGGCAGGGCGAGGATATCTGAGTCTTGGTAGATGGTGTCATGCTTGATGTTTTCGATCGTGTAGAGCAGTTGTGTCGATAAGTCAGATTGTATTGGTCCATTGCCGATGGTCAGGATGTAGTCTCGCCATGCAGCGCAGGTCACGGCTGGTGAAGATTTCTGGCGGTAGACGCGGATTGGGAGGCCGAAGAGAGAGTATATGCGCACATAGTTCGTGCTAGTTGTCACACAGACATAGGAATCGGAGAGGGCGATTGCAGTCACAGATTCGCCAGTGGGGAGGTTGGTGCGCCAGTCTGTGCGAGTTGTCCAAGTCTCATGTGGACGATAATAGATCATTGCTGGATTCCCATCGCCGGCGCTGTTAGGCTGGCATGCGAACAACGTGCCGTTCTCATTGAGGCAAGCTTTGTCGTAGAGAAAGATGTCTGTAAAGTGGAAGTTGCGGAAAGTGTGCTGGTCGTAGAAATTGACAGTAACTGTGTGGTGGCGACCTTCTTGAGACACAGTCTCTACGTTGCCAGTCAAGGAACAGCAGAGAAGTCGTCGATTACCCCTCCATGGCGTACTGCCTGGCTGGAAAGGCTCGTGGATCTGTGGACGGAATAGGGAGCTGGCGGTGGCTCGCTTCTTGGCTGACGGCTCAAGACCGCTGATATGGCCACTGGTGCGCTTTCCATGACCATTAACTCCTAGGGTGTAGCCTGCGCCGTCATCATCGACGACAAAGTCCTCCATATCCTCATCGCCATCATCTCCGGCCTCGTCATCTCTGAAGTCAGGACCAAGGAGGTCATCCAAGGAATCAGGTGTGCCATCTCTTTGTCGCGGTCGTCCGGGCAGCTCTCGTGTTGTTCCATTGACTTGAGGTGCAGGTGCAAGTCCTGCTTGGCCTTTCGAGGGTTCGTGGAAGAAAGGTGCTGAGACAATCGGCTTGTTGAGTAATGGAAGATGCTCCTCTGACACGAAATTGGTGTGAATGAAGAGCTCGCCCTCATTATTCGTGTACGATAAGATGTTCTCACTAGGATGCCAGACCATATCCAGAATCGTCGCTTTGATGTCTTCGAATGTCTTCAGCAGCTTCTGCGTAGTTGTATCCCACAGCTTCATGTCCAAGTCGTGCGATGTCGTCACCAAAAGTGCGCCATTGGGTGACCATGCTGCCGCTGTGATATCTGCAGTATGGTTGGTCTTGAATACACGCTGCCTTGCCCAGTCATTAGTGGACATGACCTGAACGTCGCGCAGGGCAGTCGGTGTGGCGAAAGCTCTGCCATCAGGGTGCCATAGCACTCTCGAACTCGATTCAGATTCGGTCTCCAAGCTTTTTATCATGCCATCCACTTTCTTTATCATCTCAGGCTCGTCGCCATCGAGACTGTACATATAGACGTTGCCGTCGGTGCAGGAGACTGCGAGCTGGGCGCCTTTCTTGTCGAATGAGACGTGCTTGACTGCACGTGGTTGGTCGCGCAGTGTGCGTACTTTGGTCATGTCTTTCGTGCTGACAACGTTGACCGAGAGTTCACTGGGAGCGTTAGCGCTAAGGCCGCATATGAGGAAACTCTAGCATACTCGCTCGCAACTGCGATCCAGTTGCCATCAGGGCTCAGGGCAACATCTCGGACAGGCAGTGTTGTTCTGACAAGGATCTCTTCAAACTTGTTGCCGTCTAGCGAGTACTTGCTCACTGTGCCGTCCTCAGAACCAGTGATGAAGAAGCCATTCTGCGTTCTTGCTCAGCGAGGATGCCTGGGCGTGTATGCATTCTGCGTATACGTACGCCAGCTACGACTGCTGCATTATTTTCCTGACAATCATCGATAGTAATTGGCTCATCGTCAGAGCCAGTTGTGAAGACGCGACAGAAGTTATCGACTCCCGCCGTTATGAGCTTTTTTCCGTTTGGTGTGTAGGCAAGGAAGGTTGCGCCGGGGGCATCTGAAAGGTGTCAGTGGTCTTGGACAAGTAGAAGCAATACGGCCATACATACGCGCCTGCCGGCTGCGTAATTGGTGTTCTGAAGCCATGATGTCGTGAATTGTTGACTGCCGCGCCAGAACGTGGGACGAACGCGTTCGAAGGACGCGAACGCGTTGATTGATTGATGTGGGGCCGGCAGATCACGCTATAGCACCCACCCATCGTTCAGCCTTGCGCTCCGTCTCATCACTTCAGCCTGTATGCTTCGAGTTCGAGAAATGTGATGGTGCACATTCGCTCCTGTCGATGATGTGACTGACCACCATCTACATTAGAAGACATTCTGAATCTCATTTGAATCGACTCGCGAAGGGAAGCATAGAGCTGCAACGCGAACATCACCCGTCCTTCGTGAAGTGGGTAGTACCCTTTGACGCTTCCTTGTACAGCAGAAACGGTATCGAGAGCCCAACAGTTGACTGTGTATCTGAGCCGAATGCTCCGATTCCCTTTATTCGAATCATGTTCGAACCACCTCGAAAGCCCACGCCGTCTGACAAGCCTGAGGCTTTTACTATAGTTACCAACCTATAGCTGTATCTCGTATAGACTGCTCCATGTGAACAAATTTGAAACAGTGCATGAGAAGCATTACCCAGTTACGTGGTTGACTCTCTTTCGGCAGACTTCGCAGCCAACCACAGCGGCCAAAGTGGGTGGCGCCCGTGCAGACCATCACAGAGCGGCCGGGATGACGGTGGGCTATAATTAGCATACATTTCAGCTGCAGGTTGCCCCCAAATGTGCCCGAACGAGTAAATCAGACAGCTTGCAGCCGCCGTAACATCACAAATTACCTCCCATCCACACTCCAGAAGCACTTCACACCACCGCGTCGTCGCGACAACTCTAACATAACCTCTGGAGGTTTTTGCAGCGCTGGGCGCATCGCGTCCTATCGTTCTCCGTCCTCGCGCTGGTTTCGCGATCCTAGGCTCTGTTGCGCGTTTCTCCATACTGGGCGCCAGAGTGTTGCACGCTACGATTTGTAGAATTCACAGGGTGCGAATGGAGCGCTGACAGGCCCCAGCAGCCTCTGTAATTACCAAACAATGCAAGTCGATTATGGCGACGAGCCAGAGTCGGATCATAGCCTCCATCTTACAGCCAACTACGAGCACGCGGGGAACAACGGCAACCCGGCATACTCGCCATTTCGGCACCCTTCTACTGGTGTACCAGCAATTGATCCGGGCCTCGAGCAGACCACAAGTGCGAACCGTAATGGACATGCGCCTATGTCTGTGATTTCCCATTCTGCGAACAACCACCTACTCCAGCCCGATAATGCTTCAATCAGCAGTGCGCACCTCGGCTTCTATGGGGACATGGCACGCAGGACACCAACGCCCACAAATGCCTCTCCGCGCTACTCTGCAGCGACGCCGAGCAGTCAGACGAAGCACGTAGCACCCAGCAGCTACACACCCGACGACCGCGCGCTCCCATCTCAAGACGTGACAGACGAGACCTTCGACAATGCTTTCGCAAGCTTCATCATATACTGCAATCCGAGCTTTGCTCTCTCGACAGACACTTCTGAACTAGAGAAGCTGTTTCGAATGCCACCAAAGAGCGACGGGAATGCGTTTAGCACGTGGTCACTGTTTGAGCTTATAGGGAAGTTCAGCGCAGGAGAAATCAAGACCTGGACACAGTTAGCGCTCGACCTTGGTGTATCACTACCAGACACCGACAAAGGGCAGAGTACGCAAAAGGTCCAGCAGTACTCTGTCAGGCTAAAGGTATGGCACTTCTACTTTCGTTGCGTCCATTTCATATCGTTATAATGCTATCTGAATACCTCCACGGCTGCACCACTGCCGCACTGGCACTGCAAGCTAGGTAGTAATCGCTCATTCCTTTGCTTCCGAGTCAGTCCGCAAGTGGATCTATACCACTCAGCCCTGCGACACAGTCGGATTGCATATCTGAGTCCCTCTACTCAACTGCGACTGTTGCCGCTTCTCGACTTGGTCAAAGCCACGTGCAAGCAGGAACGCGGCGCAGACGCATCAATCCATCGCCGGAAGCAGCCACGTAATTCCAATGATGCTGAAGGAGCTGATCTATTTACTGCGTTCCTTCTCGCACACATTACTGTATTGGCGTCGAGCACTACTGTCATGACTGTTACCACGTTCCACATATCTATTCTCGGTACCTTTTATGATCATATGCTAACAACCTTTAGCGATGGATGCGAGCTATGCACGTTGATGCTTTCTTCGAGTATATGCTCGGCAAGCAGCATCCCTACTATTTGCAAATACCTCCTCCACATGACCCATTCCCAGAGGAGGGCCGTGATGGCGTGCCTTTGGAAGAGGACCTGGCTATTCGAGCGCTCGATCCTAAATTCAAACCGAAGCGCGGGCGGCGCAAAGCTGATGAGGCAGACGAAGAAATGGACACTGAAGTCGACACTCCTGCACGCAAGCGCCCTCAACTCGACACTTCAATTCCATTTGGCAATGCACTACAACCGCAGTCGGCATACCCCACCAGTGCTCACCCAGAGCATCACATGGGTGGCTTCTTAACACCACACGACCCCTGGACCGCAGCTTCTGCGATCACGCCAGCTTCCGTACTCAATGCTTCTCATCGTCTAAAGCATCAGGAGAACTTAACACCATACTCCGCTTCACCCTTGTCAGGCGGCCAGCAAATACGGTGGCGACTGAACTCTCAAGAACCAGCCACACCCCATCCATTATCAGCTGTCACTCCTTCATCTGCGCATCACTTCTTCGACGAACCCCAGTCAGCAGTGACGCCGTCGAGTGCAAGGCCACGCGCCCGGCGTCGCCATGGACCAGCCGTTTCATCGGCTTGGTCAGCCAGTGGCACGACGCCGGGTGGGAAGCCTCGAGGACGGCCACCCAGCAATCGCTCTACTAGAGATGGGCCCTTCGTGACCTTCCCGGTCAACCCAAGCAGGGAATGTGCACAGGGAGACCAGCAGCGGCATTTGACTGCGCTGACGCCCATTGCTGAGCAGTCACACTCGAAGTCACCGCCGCCCGAACAGGTTTTCCGTTTCCCGCCTACTCCAGCATCAGCGCTACCACCCTCTACCGGAGAGTCGCCAATTGTTAGTGCTGGTGGAACACAGAGACAACGTCTGAGCTTACAGGTCCCGCAAAACATTGGTAACCCTGTGCGTCTGATCACACCTACGGTGCTTGTCAACGGAGAAGAAGACCCCACGCCAAGTACAGCTGCAGCCTCCTCGACGATGAGCTTCCATTCTGACCGTAGCTTCTCTGCACATTCCTTCGGTGCCAGTAGCCACAACAATTTCAATGGGCACTTTACGCCGATCGAGACGCCCGCCCGGCCCCAGCCTCCGCCACGATCGCAAAGTGAGGCCACCATATCGACACCGCCATCCCCGCTTCCTTCAATATCACTGGGGATCATCAACCGTGCATTAGCTGCTGAACTCATCCGTGCCCCTCTAACCGGTCGACGAAAGCGTCTTCGAGGCAATGAGGCAAAAAACCTTGCTTCCGCGATCCTCCTGCCTCTGTATACAAAGCCGGTGGGTGGGCAATCACCAGCAAAGGTCATGAGCGATCAAGTCTTAGGCATCGCTATTAGTAGTTGTCTTGGGCTGTCGAATGCATCTGGCATCGGTCTGGGAGGCCCCAATGGTGGTGTTAAGAGAGTTGAGTGCGCGCGTTTCCGCGTAGGTGGCGACGGTTATGAGAGCCCGATCGATGACATCGAAGACGACACTGAAGATATGAATGGCTCAGGGGTGGTCAAGGAGACATTTGATGTCTTTTTTGCCGTGTCTTTCGGTGGTCTGTCCGGGGAGTGGACTGCAAAGGGTTTGTCTGCCACCGCTGAGAGCCTCGACACCAAGGACACGCGAACAGGCGCACAAGAGGATCGCGTAGAGCCCGGCCAACATGCTACAACGGCCTGGAAGTCGAAGTTTGAAGCAGCGCAGAGAAAGTTGTGGGAGAGTCAGGAGGAGGTCAAGAATCTGAAGGAGAAGATTCTCGAGGCTGTGTTGTAGGCTGGAGTTCGTGTTCATCATTTCGTTCTGCTATATACCCCAATGTTTCGACATCTTTGGTATGGTCTGAGTAATTGTTTCGGGACGTGTATAGTTTGGTTGCCTGTGTGCAGCCTCTGGGCTTGGTCTGGACAAGCACACAGGAAGTGTACGGGGTATCATCATGGTATGCATTACAATCGTCTTCTCTAGGTTGATGGTGCTCCTTCTGCTGCCACTGCAGGCTCTTCCTTTTCCCAAGGCTTCCTCCTCTTCGGCTTCTCAGCCTGCGTGCCCTGTCCCTCCAACACCGTATTCGGGATCTCCTTAATCCCAGGAATCGCCTGCCCGGTCGTGATGAGCTCGACAATGTGCGCGAAGGAGGTAGGGTATGGCGCAGGAGGCTCGCTTGGATTCGCAGGCGCTGGCATTACGCCACTTGGCGCATCGAATGTAGACTCGCTGAAGTCGAGCGGCTGCACTCCATTCGTCTGCGGCGGAGGTCGACCGCGTGCGTTCCGGTACGCCCTGTATGCCTCGAAGTCAACAGTAGTGTTGTACTTTCTGTGCAACATCAGCGTAAGGTTTGCTGAGATCTCCAGGAACACATACCTGGCATAGTAAAAGCAACGCGCTCGCAAGGCAAGCTCGGCGGCTTGCTCAGGCGAGCTGTTGCTGCCGAGGATGGCGCTGAGACCGGCCTGGAACTCGACATCGTCGTCCCAGTTGTATCTCTCAAGCGCCTCAAAAATATCAGAAGCGCCATCAGAAGCGCCAGCTTCAGCTCCTGCAGCACTCATTGCGAACAGCTCGGGCAGTGCATGAGGCGTGGGGTAAAGGTTACATTCGGTACCGAAGCTTCACAGCTCGCTAATGAAACCGCGCCAAGGCTTCTCTTACCAGCCCCACGATCGCTCCTTCTCTTCCCACACAAGCTCTTCCCTCACAACACAGCCACTCCCAACACACATCTTCACGACTATCGTACGACTTCCCTTACTTCTCCTTGTTCTATTGAGCTTCCGTTCATCTCTTATACGTTTTTGATACCCCAGTCCGCCGCCATGTCCGAGTTCATCGGGTCAGTCGCAGCTGGTTCCATCACGCTGGAGCTCCCGCTGACGTGCCACGCGTAGTTCTCGCATATCGCTCATCTCCAAGAGCGATATCCGGTCAGTAAGCGTCCATCGAGGAGCCATTGGGCGCACCTGCTGACGCGTCGCAGCTATGTTGGTACACTCGTTGAGATCAACTCGGAAGCCTCCACAGTCTCGTTAGACAATGTGCAGTCATTCGGTACTGAGGGCCGCAAGGGCGGCAAGGACGAGTACCCGCCCTCAGACGTCACCTACGAGCAAATTGTCTTCAGAGGAAGCGATGTGAAGGATTTGCGCATTGAGGACCAGATCAAAGAGAAAGCCCCGCCTGCCATGCCTCAGGACCCAGCCATCATCGGAGTAAGTCTACACCACCCTCGTTCCTACCTTCTGGTCCAATGATGTAAAATTTTCGGATGTAAATCATTTAAATCACCGAGAGCGCAAAACCGTGTGGATATTTTCCGTTGCCTTCCTTCTGAGTACCTCCAATACAAGCCGCCTATTGTTCAGCTTCTGCAAGACACTTCGCTAATTATAAGCGCGCACAGGTACAGCAAGGTCAGTCGCGTCAGGACGCGCCACGAGACCAGCGCCAGCATCAAGGGCCACCGAACTTCCCACAGCAAGGACAGTTTCCGCCTGGAGGCTACCCTCCCTTCGGCCCTGGCGGCCCTGGTCCATACGGAAGAGGCTTTCCCCCTCAAGGAGGTTTCCCCGGCGGCCCAGGACCATTTCCTGGAGGCCCCGGCGGCTTTGGCATGCCACCTTACGGACCACCGCCGCCAGGCTGGTTCCCTCCCGGTCAGGGCTTCAACGGTCCTCCCGGTCCCTTCCCACCCAATGTGCCTATGGGTCCTCCTGGATTCCAAAACCAAAATCAGCCTCCAACAGGTCCTCATAGCGGGGCACCGGGTGGTTCGCCCTCAAAAGAGGAGCAGTCGCCTGCACAGCCTAGTGTCGCCGAAGCTGATGGGTCAGATCAACCTGCAGAGCGCAAGGCAGATGCGAAGCAGGCTGGAAAAGCTCCTGCGCCCGCAATTGCCGCTAAGCAGGCTCCCCCGCCGCCCGTCGAGTCCAAGCCTGATGTCGCAGCCGCGTTAGCACCGCCGCACACCCAGCCCGCTCAGCAGGGTGGTGCGCAAAAGACGCCAGGTGGACATAAGGGTGGACGCATCATTCCGGCTGTACCTATTGCTAGCCCGAACGTGAACAAGTCAGCACCTCGAGCACAGCAGCAGGCGGTTGCCCCCGCAAAGCAGGCTCAGCAGGCTGCTAGCCAGCAGAACAATGCCACTCAGCTGGCCACTGCTGCCGTTGCCGAGGCTATGGCCAAGCTCAACTTGCAGAATCGTGGTCAGGCCCAGGCGCCGGCCTCTGACCCCATGAACAACCTCGCCCAAAAGGTGGAGGGTATGCGTGAGCGCGAACAGCACGCTCGCCAACCGCGAAACCCTGGACAGGGTGCTGGGTTCGGTGGTCGGGGCGGTCGTGGCGGTCGCGGTGGACGTGGTGGTGGGCACCAGCAGCAGGCCCAACAGCAGCAGCTGAAGATGGAGGTGCCCGCCACAGACTACGACTTCGATGCTGCCAACGCCAAGTTCAATAAGCAGGACATGGTAAAGGAAGCTATCGCATCCGGGTCTCCGCTTGGTGAGAACGCACCAGCGACCATTGACGCAACTGCGAATGGCGAGAACGGTGCTGCTGAGACAGAAGAAGTCGTCATTCCAGTCGCTTCGTACAACAAAAGTTCCAGCTTCTTCGACAACATCTCTTCAGAATTGAAGGATCGTGAGGATGCTGCCGGCCGCCGGGGTCAGGAGTTCCGTGCAGCTGAGCGCAACAAGAACATGGAAACTTTCGGTCAGGGTAGCGTTGACGGTTACCGTGGCGGCTACCGTGGACGTGGCAGGGGCCGTGGGCGCGGACGTGGAGGCTTTGGCTTCCGCGGTGGTCGAGGCGGAGCTCGTGGCGGTGCTCAATTTGACCAGTCTGCTGCTCAGTAGATCCATCCTATGGAACGATCCATCGTACATGTGGATGAGAAGTTTTGCTGGGTTGGTTTTGACAAACTACTTTCTTAGTCATTTTGCTGTCTTGCGTCTACTTGAGCGGCTTGTACCAGTACTTTCAGACAGTCACTGCTCTATGGGCTTGGTCTCTGGGGTTCCTTGGATCAGAGCATGAGCTCAATGCCGTACTAGGAGGGTACGGTCATATGCAGACGATGTCATGACGATGTCATGAGGAAGATAAACAATATTAAATAATCATGTCATCGCAAGATATACGCCTCGTCTTCCGTACACAGTTTTGTCTGTCTTGATCCCTGAATTCGCGTCTGAGTCGACCCAGCTGAGCCTCGCACATGACCATGGCTTGCGGCTACCGAGGGGTAGCCGCAGCACCAGCGCCTTTGTTCTCAAACACGCAGTATCAATAATTCGACGACCTCCCAGCCGAAAGATCTCTCGACGCTCTTAGCCTGAGTGTAGGTCTCCAAGTTGTTTCGCGCAAAGGCTGATCGTCAGCCTGGAGTCCCCTGGACGACTCCAGGCCGCTAACAGCGTTGCTGTGCTGAGCATCTCACGGGCAACAGGCGGCTGCCTGTCAACTGCTCCGTCAGAAGTACCTTCTTTCGTGATCAGTCACGCCTCAGTGCGAACATCCAAGAGGGAGTCTTTTATGCGATATCTCTCAATTTCACAACATATGGGTTAGCTGACATGGACGCTAAGGACTCCGTCGAGAAGTCCTCACACTCACACCAACCATTGGACAGGGAGAAGCAGCAGATCCGTCTGCTCAAAATTGAGTACGCCACTTCCGGACCAATACGATGTGTCACCGATGTTTTCGACCTAGACACCGCGCCGCAATACTCGGCGCTCTCATACAGATGGGGGGCGCGTCCCTTCGATCATAAAGTCATATTGAACGATCAACCCCTGGAAGTCAGTCAAAACCTCTTCCAATTCCTTGAGGCTTATCGTCAAGAGAAGGAAGACCTCCACCTTTGGATCGATCAGATCTGTATCGCTCAAAGGGATGTCCTTGAGCGGAACCACCAGGTTGCGCTTATGTCTCGCATCTACAATCAAAGTCAATCAACCATTGTCTGGTTATGTGACGATCAAGACCAATACCCTTTGCTCGCGCAAGAGTTCAACCGTACTGGTTCGCGGAAATCTCTATCTGGTCTTCTTGCAGACCCTTATTTTACCCGGCTGTGGATCGTACAGGAGATTCTTTTGGCTTCACATGTTCGAGTATTCGTCAAGGGCAACATCTGGATCAGATGGACTGACTTTCGAGCTTGTTTGATGGCCAAGGCCTGGGAGCCGGCGACGCGTCATGTGAAGGCACTGGTATCGTTGGCTCGAGTGCAATTGGATCTTGCCAAGTGCATACTTCACTTCAGCTCGAACGACTGTGAAGATCCGAGGGACAAAGTGTACGGACTGCTTGGGCTTGTTTCGATGGACTAAAGAATCACCGTTGACTACCAGAGGTCCGCGCAGGAGGTCTATCTAGATGCAATCAGAGCCGTGGGCAAAACGCACCGGAGAACCGAAGTCGCCACACGTCTGGCCGAGAATATGGCCATTGCACCTGACGAAAGAGATAGTCTTATCAGGTTTCTTGATCTGACTCAACCAACAATATCACTCTTCCAGCAAGATGCACCTCTAGCTGCTGAGCCAATTACCACTATGCGCATAGGGTTCAGCGAAGGATCTTACCGCTGGGCGATCGCTTCATCAGAGAGCATAGTCAAATCGATGTTCCCAGGGAGTTATCAATCAAAACGAAAACGGAAACAACCCCGTAACTGTTCGGCGGAACCTGAAGCCCCGTTGTGGGTCGATTACGACGGGGACTGGAATCGATATCTTACAATGGCAGGAGACTTTTTTCTCGAGGGACAAGTTGAGGATGCAATCCAGAGAGCTCAGGAGTACAATCAAAGTTTGGAGAATACTGTAGTCAGCAAGGATCTGGTACCACCGCCATCAACGACCGGTATAAAGGCGACGCATACAAGGAGCGCCTACAATCCGATCTGGACATACATAATAGCATTGGAGCACAGCTTGTATCCTGCTTACCTGGGGCAGCATTTCAGGGACGGTTGGAAGTACAACTGCTGTGGATACAATTTTCAGCAACCGCCGGAGTGGGATACCATCATCAAGCTTCGACCCGGTACTTCGATGGTCCAGTGGCTGATAGACCATCGTCTCACGTGTGCGATCGAATACGTGCTCTTTGAAACGCCAACTCTTACAATAGGTCATGTTATAGAGCGCGAAAAGCCGGAGTCTTCTCCTGGTTTTAGAGAATCCTACTTTTCTACCAACGGGTACAATATCAGTACTGGGAGAAATAGAAGGAACCACCGTTCCCGTAGGAAAAGTTTAGTTAGCCAGGTATGTATGCTCTCTAATAAGCTGCACGCGCCTAGTACAAATAGCAGACTTTAACTTTTCCTCGCAGACCTTAACTTAGTCTATCTGACTACTCACGGAAAGTATAGGGCATGCAGGCGTCAGACGAGCTAGTATAACGACTCGTGTTGCAAAGTCATAGGGCTCACGTTTTGGCAATATTTGTACTGAAGTACAGACCGTATAAAACATGGTTTGGGGACTCTAAAGTAGCTCGATTTATTTATTTCCTAGCCCCAACTTTCACCTAGCCTGCACCTATCACATAGTTTCAATGCTAACGTGTGCCGTTTAGAGCATTGACCCCAGCGCGTCAGTTCAGTCTTTAAGGCCTTATACTGGACACGGCTTTGGGTTTTACAGGAGATACTACTCGCGAAAGAACGGTATGCCTTTCTTGCTGGGGGCATACTTGTTTCCTGGGTTAAAACGCGGAAGATGAATGGCGAGAGATGATACTACAAGTAAGAACCAAAGCAGCGTGTCACAAGTAGGTGCTTCGCTAAGCGCTGCTGAGGCGCAGGCCATGCAGCATGCGCGACCGAACAAGGATGTACGCCACGACCCACACACTAGATGGTGCGAAGCCTCATACTCAGCTGCAATTTATAAGCTGAGCACTCTCCATTCTTACCAGCGCACAAACACTCCTGTCACTCCTCTGTCGTCATTGCGTACCTGAATAACCACCAACAACCTGAGATACCGGTTCCGCCTGCAGAGCAGCTTCGAAAGCGTAGGGCATTAGCAAACCCCGCTTCTCAGCATGTCACACGAACATCACAGATACGAGTTCCCTGATTTGGACACTACGCAGAAGCAGATTCGTCTTCTTCGATTACGACACAGAGCCCACCACAATCACCTCCCCCAGTATGAGCTCCACACCTTCGATCTCGACAAAGCGCCAAGCTATATCGCTCTCTCATATACATGGGGTCCTGAGTCTCCCACGTATTCCATCAGAGTCAACCGCCGAAAGCTACAGATTCGCGCAAATCTATATGCCTTTCTCCAGGGCTTTGCTGCTCGCGGCTACATATGGATAGATCAGATATGTATCGATCAAACGAATCCAGAGGAGAAGAACCACCAAGTCAGGATGATGGCACAGATCTATAAAGACTGCGATTCCATGATCATCTGGTTGGGTAGCAAGGACCGCAATTTCAGAGAGGCAGCAGATGAGTTCATCTATAAGCCACGACCACACTCACTCAGCATACTTCTTCACGATGATTACTTTACTCGTCTATGGGTAGTTCAAGAAGTTCTTCTTGCCAGAGAAGTTCGGGTCATCTGTCGAGGAACATCAGGTCTTGTTGAACTACCGTGGAACGATGTCCATGCAGTAGCCACAGGCGGTTCTGCGTGGCTTCAGCAGCATGGAAACAAAAAAGCTGTGCTTGCACTGATAGCAAACCAAGGCATGAATCGATACGAGGGTCTTCGAGTCACCGTTGCACGATACAGTGGCTATAAGTGTGAGAACCCTCGTGATAAAGTCTACGGATTATTGGGCATTGTGCGCTCAGACGAGCGTTTGGAAGTAGATTACAGCAAGCTGGTACAAGAGGTTTTCTTGGACGCGGCCAGAGCAGTTCAAGTATCGAGACTGGACAAGCCGGACAGAGTCAAATGTCAAGGGCGGCTAGAAATCCTCGCACGAGAAATGGGTCTCGCGACTGGCGATAAAGGCATGATAGGGCTGTGAGGGATGCTCAGGGATGTCTTTGGCTCGTCCAAAACCGCACGATCTACCCTAGCCAATCTCGCGAAGCTGGCGAGGCCAAAGACAATGGGCTTCGACCCGGAGCGCTCAGGAGCAGGCAATGAGACGGACGTCTCTAAGCGACTACTGGCTCGCTGGTGGTGCGAGTATGAGGGTAAGAGGTACTATCACGCATGCTGCAGCTGCGATGCGAGTAAACTCTGCCGATGTAACCCAGGGAAAGCTATCATCAGATCAACCCTTGCCTTCCCGTGGGTTGCTGCTGGCGTGCAGCTCACCGCAAAGCAAAAGGAGGCTCTCAATGGAGGGCCATCTAAGTCCGACACTGTCAAAGCAGACAATTCCGAAGCAGTCGTGTCTGATGAGACGACGGAAGACGATGGAGCCAGTAATACGGACGAAGAAGACGCTATCGACTAGAATGCAATCAGATCCTCGGAGCAGATGGAGAAACGTTTTGTACTGATCCATGCCCTCTATTAGTGGCATAGGATCATTTTCAATCAGACCACTTTGGGTGACGCACAGCTATCTGAGATTACGGACTCGAGATCAAGAGGGGAATCTCTCGTCATGGTCAATGGTAGTTTGACGTAGAGGGATCAGGCGCTATTTGAAATTCACGGATCCGCTCTACCACTGCGACTGAATCCAGCGCATTACGAATCGAGTCGACAGAGACACCGCATGCTGAAAGATCAGCGTGCCGTTGGACAACTTGGACAACGAGACGATGATAGGCCCCCGGAGGTCAAGAGAATGCGCAATGGGAGGAAAAATAAGGGCAGAGACCAACAGGCGCATCGCACCTCAAGACCAGCTCACTTGGCAATCTAAAGACACAAATTAACATCTGGAAGTACCAAGCAAGATTGGCGACCGGACATGGGATGACTTTGGAAGGAAGGCTATGCCAGCAGTTGAAGAGGCGGAGCGGTGTGCCCTCGGCTCAACATGGCTAGTGCCAAATATCACCACTCACATCTGTAAGGCACGCTCAATAAGCTCATCTGCATTAAAGAGGTTTGTTTTTCAAGTATCGAGATGAAACACGAAGGGAAAAGATTGACTTTCGCAAATAAAATACGCAATGATTGGAAAGCTTGAATGCCACTCGCTTGTACTGGCCCAGGCGACAGCGAGGCGCCATAGCCATGCTCCACTTATACGTGTACATGCATCGTAAGCGACGATAAAGCGTAGTTTGTTTACATCCTCCATGAACTATTCTATCATGATGTAGACTCTCAGTCTCGGTACAACGCACGGCAGTAGCGGCCCCAGATGGCGAGGACAGGGCTTCCCACTTACTACAAGCATAAGCCCGTGGATACGTCTGGACGACAAATCCGCTTGTTGGAATTGGCCTTTCTGAGGGAAGACGGAGTACCACCCACTGCTCAGCTGAAGACCTACGACATCGACGTCGCACCTCCGTACATTGCGCTTTCCTATACCCGGGGAGAGCCCACCGCCGCAAAGACTAGCGTGGCCATGCGCATCAACGGAAGCCTTTTTTGGATCAGTCAAAACCTGCGCATGGCCCTCTCCCAGTTTCAGCGAACTGCGGAACAACAGCCTGATTCCGGCATACTCCAGTTGCCAATATGGGTCGACGAGATCTGCATAGACCAGAGAGACGTCGAAGAAAGCAATCAACGACCCAGGGCTTTGGCTTCTATCTATCGAAACGCTCAAAGCGTGATTGTGTGGCTCTCGCACATTGCTTCGACACCCGGGAGAATCGAAGATCAGACTTTCGCGACCGAGATACTACAACATGAGTATTTCACTGGGCTTTGGATCGTCCAGGAGGTACTGCTCGCGAGAGATCTGTATCTGTTGTGTGGCAAATCCGTATTCCTGTCGTGGAGCGAAGTTGAGAAAAACACGCTTTCTTCTCTGCGGGAACTCCACCGCAAAGACGCCCTTCGACATCGAGGGTTGCTGCAACTCCTCATGAGAAAGACTGCGATTCGAAGCATGTCTTTGCAAGATTGCATCTCACGATTCTGTTACCAGCAATGCAGTAACCCTCTCGACAAGGTTTTTGGTCTCATGAGTCTTGTGGCAGAGAACGAGCAAGTCGTCGTAGACTACGACCGCTCCATTCCAGAGGTTTTCCTAGACGTAGTCCGGTTGCTACACTCTGGAGATCTGGCGCTGGGTAAAACTGGCAGGAATGCGTCAGGAGGCAGTTCAGCGGGCCTGAATCGAAGCATACTTGAGGACCTTGCTCGGCAAATGGGTCTAGCCAAGCGAGATGTTGGGCTTGACGCAACCCGGAGGTTTTTGGACCTGATCTTCAAGTCTACTAGCATGGACGAGGATGGCAGCAGAGAGATTACGCACAGACTACAAACGATACAAGTAGGCTATGCGAGCACATTCTCGAACGTGGTGAGGATCCCCAACCGATGGTGGGTACAGGTTGATGGAGAGCGGAGATACATCCAATGGGTCGTCGAATCCAGTTCTTGTCTGCATACTGCCTTGTCAAGTATGGCCAAGAATTCAGATGGCTGGATACCTCGGACTTTGGAGACATCTCATACCTGTAATCACAGGACGTGTAAGATGTCACTGCCTACGAAGGCCTTGCCTGCACCTCCTATCACTTCGGGACGGCTTCATGACCAGGACGTTGTTAATGATGGACCAGTGATCAAAAAAACGTCGGATCCGCACAACGAGCAAAGTATCACGGCACATAATACACTCTGGATGGCGGGTGGTGTCACTCACGTCAAGAAGGCGGACGCCCGAGGAGCAGTCATCTCTGATGCTGAGAAAGAGAAGAAGTCACTTGAGAAAGGGAAACCCCTTGAGAAAGGGAAACTACTTGAGATAGGGCAGCCACTTGAGACAGGGAAGCCACTCGAGAAAGGAAAACCGTCAATGAAAGAGAAGCCGGTTAAGAAAAGAGAACCATTAGAGAAAGAAGAGCCATTTGACAAAGGGGAAACATCTAGAGAAAGAACACTGGTTGAGAATGGGAGCTCACCTGAAAAAGGGAACTTACCCCAACCGGAGATAAGACGTGACCTCGGCATCAGGGGCAGATTGTTTGCGTTTCTCTTGGGTAACAGCTTCTAGAGACATTATTATATTATGAGAATATTTTCAGGTGATGTATCAATATACCGCTGACATATTGTGCTTCTTGACAGGGTCAATCATTGCGACAATGATATCAGCATACTGCAAGAGCAAACAGTGAAGATATTGCATATTGACTACGTAGTATTTACAAATGCAGGTTCGGCGTGGAATGCTAGCCATCAGCCTATGTAGACCCAGAGATGGACGCAGAGACCTCGGTGTCACCAGATTTGCCAGCATTGTCGGGCTCGCCCTTCTGGTCAGGCTTGGTAGCAGACTTCTCGAATGATTGCTCGAAATCTGCGATGATATCATCAATATGCTCGATACCGACTGAGATACGGATGAGATCCTGAACGACATGTCAGTTGGAGCTCACGAATCATGGATAGAGGTCTTACCTCAGTGACACCGGAAGCCTGCTTCTCTTCATCGCTCAGTTGCTCGTGGGTTGTCGTCCAAGGGTGGATAGCAAGCGTCTTAGCATCACCGACATTTGCCAGGTTCGAGATGAGCTTGAAGTTGTCGACGACCTGGCTGCCTGCAGCGCCACCACCCTTGACACCGAATGAGAGAACGCCTCCGAAGCCACGCGGCAGGTACTTCTTCGCAAGTTGGTGCGACTGGTGGCTCTCAAGGCCAGGGTACGATACCCAGCTTACATTCTTGTTGCTCTCTAGCCACTTTGCAAGCTTCAGTGCGTTTTCAGCGTGACGCTCGGCGCGCAGGCTGAGTGTCTCGATACCGAGCAGAAGCTGCTGCGCAGCAAAGGGATTGAGAGCGGCGCCCAGGTCACGCTGAACCTCGACACGAGCGCGAATGATGAAAGCGATTGTGCCAAATGTGTCTACGAACTTCAAGCCGTGGTAGCCCTCTGACGGGTCGTTGAACTGAGGAAAGCGCTTCGCATTCTTGGCCCAGTCGAACTTGCCGCTGTCGACAATGACACCACCGATTGTTGTGCCGTGACCCCCGATCCACTTTGTTGCGGAGTGGACAACAATGTCTGCGCCATGATCGATGGGGCGGACAAAGTATCCACCCGCACCAAAGGTGTTGTCTACAACCACTGGAACACCGGCCTCGTGCGCGATGGCGACAATTTTCTCGAAGTCGGGCACGTTGTATTTAGGATTGCCAATGGACTCGATGTATATAGCCTTGGTCTTCTCGTCGATCGCAGACTTGAAGTCCTCGGGCTTATCACCGTTGACGAACTTGGTCTGAATGCCCAGCCGAGGAAAAAAGACCTTGAACTGATTGTATGTGCCGCCGTAGAGATTCGTAGTCGAAACGATGTTATCTCCGGCGTGTGCGAGGGAGGTGATGGCGATGAACTGAGCAGCCTGCCCTGAGGCGGTTGCCAGTGCTGCAACACCACCTTCGAGCGCTGCAATACGGGCCTCAAAGACGCCTAAAAATACCATTGGTCGAGGTCCCAGCGCTCTGAGCATGCTACATGCTTACCAACGGTGGGGTTGCCGATGCGGCTGTAAATGTTACCGAACTCCTTCAGGCCAAAAAGCCTCGCACCATGGGCAGAGTCATTAAAGGTATATGACTGTTGATATCAGCTTTGGACTTTCAAAGTCATTGTATAAACAAAAAGTCATACTGTGGTCGCGTAGATGGGTACGGCGCGGGAATTGGTCGCTGAGTCTGGTGTGTGACCTAGAAGCCATTATCAGCTAGGCGCATTCGAAGTGTGAAGGGACCTGACCGGCGTGCAATTGCAACGTCTCAAAGTTTTTTGATAGTTCCTCGGCCATGATGTGTTATTTAGAGCTTGAGGGTCTGGGAGATGAGGTTCGGCCAGGAAGCTGCAATGGACGTCAATTTTGGAAAGAAAGAGGGGTCATGAATGCAATCAATCGCATAAAAGCAGCCGTCAGTCACGTCATATAAATAGTCCCACGGGTTCTGGAGCTCGCTTGCCTTGAGCTTGCTCCTGTCAGCCTTCGTGGGGTCTACATACTAAGAGCTCCACTTTCTCCCGCCCCTACAGCTTGCACGTCGGCCACAGAGTGCCCATCACGGTGCCTCAGTCCGTAAGCGTATTGCTAATTCCAGTTGCTACCACCGACGTAGAAGAGCTCTGACAAGCTTGCCATTTGAGGGCATGATTGGAGTGTGGAAGCTCGTTGTACCGAATTGCGTGATTCTGAGGGGTAGCTGAAAGGAAGCTACCCCGCGCCAAAGTAAACAGACGGCTAGGCTTACCAGGGTCCCGCCGACGGCCATGCCGCGGTGTTCATCTAGCAAGGAGACACCACAGTACATCTCGCTGAGGTCTGTCCGTCATCGTGATGGCGCGGTGGTCATTTGGCGCTTGCTGTCCTGTACTCTATGCCGCTGCACGGGGTGGAAACGTTGAACAGACACAATAATGTGGATGATGTGAGAGTTGAAAAGTAGGTCCATTCCTTCAAAGATGACTATGTGTATACTGGATCCGAGGCGCATGGTCGGCCAGACGGCGCAACACTGGTGCCACTCAGACATGACCATCTACAGTATCAATTTGTTCCAGCAAGTGTTGCAGACAGCCGCTCCAGGTCTAGCAAAAGCCCACCTATACGTATGAGAAACATGGTAAAAGTGCTGACATGATAAGATAATGCAGCGCCGTATGGCCCGGGCTCAAAGGATGAGCTAAATTTTTCATAACCAACAACACACAAGGAGATACAATGCTTTAGGGAAGTATGGTGAAGTACCTTCGCAAAGAACGTGTACGTGAGACAGTGTGATGTAGACATGAGCCGCCCACCATGACATGACCTCAGTAACCGTCATCCAAACAGTAACACAAACAAAATACAGATAAGGAGATGTCGCGAGATTGCACTGTTATGGTTCTCGGGTATATCAATGTTGTAAAAGAGAAACATCAGCTGGCGCCCGACACCGGTACTCCTAGGTGCAGACGTAGAGCAATAGATCGAAGAAGGCACGTTGGCCAGGTGCAATAGTCTCTCAGGTCTACACGTTCACTTCGGGAACGTGGCGCTGACGTTGTGTGCCATCTGCTCGCCTGTAACTCATGGCAGCTCGGTCCATTGGCTCTTCCATATCTGGTTGCTCATCGTACGTGTAACCTGGACCAGACTGCACAGGTCTTGCGCCCCCTGTCAAGCGACCAGTCATATGACCCTGATCGAACGTGGACGAGAAAGATCTCTTGTTACCAGTAGGAGCCATCGGTGGAAGGCTCGATGCAGGGTAGTTGTGCAGTGCGTAGTTCGAGTGAGAGGCATCGGAGTTGGCGGACATAGTGCCGGAAGACATTGTGTTCATTGGCGAGTGGTACGAGGGCGAGACGGGTTCGAGCTTTTCGGCACCAATTGGTGGTTGCAACGGCTTTAGCGTTGGTAGAGGGTGACCATTTTGTGGGTGCATTATGCTTGGACCAGAGATCGAGGAGGCGCGAAGTGGTTGCTGCATTGGCGGCTGAGGCTGGCTCATAGACTGGGAGCGTTGCTGATATGGGTCTACGGGGCTGTATGGTGACATGAGCTGTGGCTGACTTGGGGGAGGGTATTGATGTGTCGATTGAGGAATAGAAGGCCTGCGGTAGTCGATCGGTTGATGTTGGGCAGCCGGCTGCTCCGGGCGGGGTTCGTAGTGAGACTGCTGTGGCTGTTGGTGGCTTGAGTACCCGTAAGATTGGTTCATCGGCATTTGTGGGCTGTGGTTCGGGTATGAGCTGTACGCAGACTGAGGCTGGTGCTGGGGTTGTTGCTGAGGTGGAGGTTGCGAGTACGACGGTTGGGGAGGCTGCATCATGTGGCTCGCTGGTGGAGGAGCATACTGCTGTTGCTGCTGGTACTGTGGCTGATACTGGGGCTGACTTGACATGTGAGGGTAGGCGGCACTCTGTGGAGGTGGCATCTGCTGGTAGTTGGTGGTTGGCTGCTGGTAGTTTTGTGCCATCTCCTCCATGCTCGGACGGCGAGGAGTAACAAGGGATGAGTTGCTGGCGTTTGAGACCGACCGAGGACGCTCATCCATAGGAGCGCCAGGCACTGGCATGCTCGGCGGTGCGCCGTAGGCCTCGGGGGTAGCAGTGCGTCTAGCCTGCTGTCCATACTCATCGTTGTCATCGTAGCCATCCCACTCCTTCGAGCTCTTGTTTTCGCGGCGCCTCATCCTAACATCACGCCTGATGCGGACACGGCAACCCTGCTCGGCGACCATGCGGCTAAGTGCAGTGCTCTCTGACAAGCCAGGGAACTTCTTTGCGGAAAAGACAGTGAAGGGTGCCGACTTGACCTCGCAGCGGTTGGTGACGAAACGATTGCCGTCGTGGATGACATTCGGATCATTGGTATCAAGGTCCTTGACTTCGCTGAGGTTCTCGAGTAGGGCGAAGCTGAGACGGTACTTGCCCTCGTGGCGAACAGACAGGTCAGGGAAGATGAAATACCCAGCAGGCGTCGGGCGGTCGAGGTAAGCCATACCAGCAACAGGAGTACCGGTCAGGACTGGGGTGCCCGACATTGGCTGCGCGCCACGGCTGGCAGCGATGGGACGAGCATTCTCAAGACTGGCATGCAGGAAGAAATTGGCGTTGTAGGCGAAGGTGACGTCCTGGTCGTTCTCATAGATGCGCAGCTCGACAATCGGCGGTGGGTCCACGGGGCGACGGTCAGCGCTCGACTTAGCACCGCTACCACAGGCACGGGCGCGCTCGGGCTGCTGGATCACCTGCATCTCATAGCGAATGCGACGGCCATCCTTGGTGGTCCGTTGAGACTGGTTCTTCGTCTCGATCGAACAGGGGATGGTCGAGAGAGACATTGTGGGTGGATATGCGGGCTGGGATCGAGTCAGTACGAATGTGGAGGTGGAGGTATTCCAAGGTTATGAGACGTCAGGGACTGGCACGCACTTTCCCCAAGGGAAGGTTCGACGGGGTGCGCACTTACGTCGTTGACCACACAATTGGAAATGGCCAGAAAAAAGAGGAACACGAACTGTCAGAACCTCGGCCACGGAACGATCGTGTCTGGAACTGTTAGAACAGTCGTTTGCAGCGCAGAAGCCTCGTGAGCATGACAGGAACAGCGTCTGCAGGACTGGCTCCGCAGCCCGGCGGTTTGGGCATTCAAACGTCACGGGAAGGGCACAATGGAAGAACACTCACGCTTCAAGGGATCAACAAAGTGGAGTGTCGGATTTCGCACTCTCCAATCTCGAATTGATGGTAGCGATGCAGATTCTCCAAGGTGGTGGTGGGCTGAGGCTGAGGGCTGAGGTACGCGTGTGGTCGATCTGGTGTCGATGGCTCCAGCTGGCAGTGGGGAAGGTGCGATGCAGCGAGCGTAGAGGACTGCGACGTGAGGCTTGGCTACGACAGACGCGCTGGATCGTCTACAAGTGTCGCTGCGGTCGCTATCCCGTAGTCCAGCGGTGTCGTGGATGAGGAGTGGCAGCAGGAGCGAGACGAGAAGCCGGAGGCACAGCCAGATGAGTGAGCGCTGGGCAGGCGACACGACGGGCAGGCGACACGACGGGCAGGCGACACGACGGGCTGGAGCGCCCAAGCACAGCTAGCACCTAGCACGACTAGCACGACTCAAGATGCGGGTCGGCTAAAGATGGGCCTTTGTTCAGCAGGACTCAAACAGTTCGCGCCAATGACGACCCATGCTCCGCCGCTCTGCAAGGCCTGGGACATGCAAGCGCGATCCGAGAAGGATGCCTCGCTTCCAGCTGCTGACCTCGCGTACAGCCCAGCGAGCACTCGCTGAAGCACAGTGCAGCGCCGCCGAGTTTCCTGGCGCAGCATCTGGCAGCATCTGGCAGCATCTGGGGGTAATCTGAGATCCAGGCTGCCCCCAGCCCCATGCCCTCTGTCGCACCACACTGCGGGCGGCACACTGCGGGACGCGATACGAACCTGAATGAAAGCTCCGGGCCTCTCCAGGGCCCATTCCTGGAAGGTTCAGCTAGAGGACACTAGGCTAGGCCCTTGCTCCTTTCCACAGCCCGACTGAAAGAAACTCTTGTCACTAGTAACTACCTACTGCACGCTCTATCGTCAACGCTCAAGCCAAGCCATGTGCGTGGCCGTCGCTCCACGGGCCTGCAAGATGCTGCCCGCATTCGCGAGTACAATGGGGGCGTCTGCACACCTCACGCGGTCTCTGCGACTGTGGAAAATTGCAACCCAGTGCACAAAGCTGCCGCACTAGCTCTCTGTGCAACCCAGTGCGAGCAGGCAGGCCACACACCACAGCAGACATGGCCTGATTTTTCGCGCGGAACGCAGAACTCGAAATCCACTTTTCAGCACCATGGCCGCCCTCTTCACAGCTGCAATCGGGCGGGCAGTCTCCCGGGCGGGAAACCGGTGCATTTCCTGCAACCGCTGGGGTCGCGGCCGTATTGGGAGCCAATAGCCGTAAAATTGCCCATGTCGTTTCCCAGCGGCAGGACTCCGAGAGCTTTGGCTCTCGAAGGAAGCAAGGATCACCGCGGCCCCGAGGGCCCTGTTGCCCTTTAGCTGGACGCGCCAAGTTGGGTCAAGTGGATCTACAACGCAGCTGTGATTGGATGAGCGCTATACCGGATGCAAGCACCCAAACCGCACCGAGCAGGCGGCGCGCGCAATTTCCCGCCGAGCGATTCGTGTGCTGATCAGGCAGCACTCAGCCTGACTCTCAGCACAACTCTACCTATCGCGATCGTGAGGACTGAAATTGTTCCTGAAAAGCAGCCTTAGATGTCTACATCTGCCAGCGATGAATCTTGAAGTATGTTTGGCGAATGACTTCGCACTTGAAATCGATGTGGCTAGTGTGAAAGTGGACGCATCCATCAGCCCCCACCCGCTGCCCGCTGTCAGCCCATACCCGTTCGATAACCTACTCCGAGGAGCCTCAACACCCGTGCCCGAGGAATACCCAATACTCTTCGCAAAAGCATGGCGGATCTGAGACTACGGCAAGTCTGATGAGGATGCGCGGCCGATGGTGCAGTTCGTTCCCCATCAAGGCGTGCTGACTGGCGGCCCTGAGAGCTGGTTCTGCCCATGCCGTGAACAAAGAAGCCAGCCGGGAAGACTCCTCAATCTGCAGAGCCCGGTGGTCAGGCCTCTGGAAGAAGAGGCGCCGACAACACCTTCCGAGTGGTTGACGAGCAACCTGGGCTCCCGAGACATGCAATCGCTCTTCAGGAAGAACAAATCCCAAGTACGTCTTACAGGCAGTTGCGCAGATCATACGATTTCAAACCACGGGGGCACTGTACTATTCAATCAATTACACACAGGCTTGCTACTTTGAGCTCGAACCTTCGTTGGTGGGGTACCAATCGATCACAGCGTAGCATCACCTCCTCCGAGACAATTGCAACCCTATCCGCGAGCCACACCCTACCTATTGGATGCAACAACCACCGTAGCTACTTTCGACTCACTTGCACCAGCAACACAGCCGTTCCGGCACACGCATTGCACGTGGGAAGAAGCCTGCAAGCCACTACATGCTTTTAATGTAATCGTGTATCAATGTGGCCTGATGCCTGTACATACTCGTGTCTCACATTGAGTCGGTCTGCGGCACAGTGACTTGGGCTTGTAGGCGTTGGTGCGCTGGCATGCACCTGCCTCCACCAGACCCCACCAGCATTGCGAAGAGTAGGTCGTCGTGAGGAAGATCAGGAATGAAACAGATTCAGCAAATTCACTCCATCGCTTGCAGTGATTGCGGGGTTGAGGTCATGGCTTGGGTTGGGAGTGTCATCCTGGCAACCCCTTGCTTAAAGCTAGGTCCTGACGCGCGTTGGTGCGTCAAGATCGAGCAATGACTGTCAGTTCAGGCAGCCAAGACTCAATCACCGTATCTTGCGGGGCTGTTGTATCGATCCTACGAGATCCTGCCGTTAAGCATCCGCTTCTAGGGCAGGTGGTTCCGTCGGCAGATAGCCCTTTTGGGCCTACAGTGGACTAGGTCTCTTCTCACTTCGATTGTCTTGCCCAACGTTGTTACAGACCAGTGTGAATTGGCTTTACTACTGCACAGGGTCGTGAAGCTTCGAACACGCAACAAAGACCGCACCGCAACAACAAGCAATCGTCGTCCGAGACTGCACAATGTCTTCAACGACGCCAGTGTCTTCGAGCACACGAGAAAGCACTCCCAGGCCCTTCTTAGCAGTAGTCCCCATCAAACTATCCACCAGCACCCAGGCCTACAATTGCCTCGCCTCTTGTATTTCTGCAACGCGTTGATCATAGCACGTCGGCTCATACTCACCACTCGCATCACCAAAGATCGCAGCCATGTTACGTTCTTGCATCACCTCTTTGTCTGATCTTACCTCTCTCTTCTATGGCAAGACTAGTCCTCCGCCCCTCTCGGCTTCGAAGCCACAAGCCTGCGACCTAACAGCGATCCCTTACGCATCTTGGCAACCGCCTATCTGCCCTCAGAAGTGTGAAGGCCTGTGTTCTCATTTACCGGTATGTGTTGAGACACGAGTGAATGGGCAGCTGGTATCTGCCCCGATGTCCACAAAGGTACTAACGCCCGTCACTGAGGAGGTTGACGAATGCAAGAACGTAGGCAAAGTCGCCGAGCCGATGGCAAAAACGCGCAAGGTAAGTGAGGCTGACGCCAGCGGGTCTGGTGCGGTCACATTGACCATTGCTGCACCTGCAGTATTTGGAGACAACACTGTGGACGACGAGCGCACGCCTGATCTGAGCAGTCTGCTCTCCGATGATGGGTATGAGCCTGTAGATCAGCAGGCTGAACGCTTGGTCAAGAAGCGCTCTGCTGTCGATCGACAGCTCGCGATTGACTGGCTTGCTACACTATCCTCGCTGCCTGATGTGGATCTAGACCCTGATGACAATGCATCCATGCTGGCTTTGTATGATGATGAAATCGAAGACGACGAACAGGTGGGCACTCAGATTGAACCGAGTCACTCTCCCACCTCTGCCCCTGCACATGTGCTAACAGCCGATCCGACGATCTCTGCGCTCTCTCTACCATCTATTGCGATAGATGAGGCAGGGTACGCGAACATCGACCTCAACGATGAAGTCGACAAACCAGATCTGCGGCCTGCAAATCGGCGTTACCTCCGCCCTATCTCAGCGCCGGCAGCAGAGGATATAGACGTTTGGTGCGAGATTGCCTCATCGCCCACCGTCATCGAGGAGGTACCACAGACGCCAGAGCCGAGCGTAGGAAAGGAGGGTACGGAAGGTGAGAAGGCGCGCCCGCTGAGCCATGTATTCTTCTTCTAGAACTAGCAAAATGCAACTCTGGAGTTACTCAAAATCTTCCTTCTGGAGTTACTCAAAATCTTCCTCATCTCTTAGCTTCCGATTTTGCATGTCACGTCTACTGAAGCTTCACACCCCCATCACTTCCCTCTTCCCACCTCCCCTGATCCGATTCCGGCGACTGAATCTCTGTACCGCCACTGCTCTGGCGCACAGTAACCTCCCTCCCTCCCCGCCTGCCATGATAAGTCTCCCTTAGTTCCGGCCTGAATAACTCACCGCTAAGCTTCGCCTCCCCTTCTTGCGTTTTTCTAACCATCTCCTTGTCATCCTCCTTGATGTGTGTCCTGAAGTTCGCCCAGCTGGGTGGGGCTCTGGAGGGACTCGACGTGTTCGGAGGGCGCAGAGAGTCCATGTTGCCAGAGCGTGGATGGGCTTGAGTTGCCTGCTTTGGTTGATCTGTCTCGACACTTGGCATTGTAGAGGTAGTCGGAGCTTTTGGGGGGACAGGTGGGGAAACCGCGTAAGAGCCGGGCTCGCCTCCGGGGGTGAAAGCAACGGATTGCGAGCTCAAGCTGTGTCTCTGCTGCTGCTGCTGCTGTGACTGCTGCTGTGACTGCTGCTGTGGTGGTGAAGATTCAGCCATTCTGGAAGGGTTGGCTTGGAGCAAACTTTCAAGGGCGGCGTGTAAGTGCGTGCATAAGGCGTCGTGTCTGTGTGGAGCCATCCTGTTTGCAAACTATGTGTTGACGCGCAGAATAGATGTTTGCGATCGTGCTCGGGTGAAGAGAGGTCAAATGTCCTAAGCAAACAATGTGCGATGACGCGGATGATCAAGAGCAAGTGAAGGTGAGTCCTGTGAGCGACGCTTCGGAGCAGAAGGGGCAAGAGCGGACGAACGATCACAAAAAAGTCGCATTTGCTACGAACATGGCATGGACCACATGAGGATAGTGAGAAGCCCCAAGCAGTTGCCGTGACAAACCCAGATGATACTGACTGTATTGCGTCCCTTGCATTTGGTTCGCCTCCCACCCTCCCACCAGAGAGTAGGCGACTATCCAGGCGGCACCACGAGGAGGCGCAAGGGTCCGACTTCTACCGCCCATCCACCTCTTGCGGTCACCAGCACCTGCCTAGCAGGTGCCGACCCAGTTTCTCCAGACAAGTTGAGCACCTGCCACGCTACAGCCAACACCACTAAGAAGCAAAATACGATACTTTTCGCCTTGAACGTAGACGCAAGCGAACAAGACAGACTAAGGGTAGTCAGAAGGGACGAGACGAGCTCGGACAGGGAGCCGCAGGAACGAATCGAGGTAATCTCGAGAGAAGGTTCTCAAGCCAGAAGCGGCGCTTAGGACAGCTTCGGGCTCTCGAAAAGGGGCCGGAGGGTGCTCGCAAGTCATTTGCCAGGGACCTTGCGGTCTATCAGAGGACCAACCTTGCTGTCAAGCGTGGCTCTGAGCAAGGGTCAGTCACTCAATATCTGTTGGCATCGTCCACACGCTTCCGCCTGAGAAGGCGGATACTAGTGGCAGGGACCCCGAAAGGTGAGATCCGCACGGACAACAGCCACGGGTCAAACCTTTCGGGCAAACCCTACTTGCAAGCTCCTCTAATAATCGACAACGGATGAAGGGACGGACGCGAGCGGATGCTCTAGCGGGACTCGATCTGGACACAGTATCACCCACGCTGGGAAAGCGGGCAGACCCAAAGAACAAGTGGAACGAGCAGGAAGGTACCTGTAGACAGCGTGCCATGGACCGTAAGGTCTGTCGGAGCCTACAAGCAGGCTCCATATCGCAGGCATCTACCACACCCTTCCCTCTGAGAAGAGAGACACTGGTGGAGGGGACTGAACCCTATCATGCGGGTTCTTCGTGGAGGATTATCAAGGGCGAGCGCTGAGGAGGATCCTCGTCTCGAACCGAAAAATTGGAGCGATATGAAGGTCGAAAGAAGCCATCAGAAGACCAAAGTGGAGCGAGAGCTCTCCAAGCGCCTGCACGATGCTCAGACCATGGGTCTGAGACTCACACCCGGAGCGAGGCGTAACTGCTTTCTGATGTGCCATGGACCTTTCGGTCTGTCAGAGTCTTGCGATAAGTCTCAATACCGCAGGCGTCTACCGCTCGATCCTCCCTGAAAAGGGAAGCACTGGTGGTGGGGATAGCCCCTGAAAGACAGATACCTCGCTCCCCGAAGGCATATGCAATGCAAGGTGTGGACGAGCGGCCGAAATAGCTGTGGCGCAGCATGTCGGCCGATCGTAGTAATTCGAGTCGAGGACGCCGCCAACCGACCGAAAGCACACACGAAGGTTAGGGGGTTAGTTTCGTGATGTGCTTGGGACCAGCGACAGCATGACCTGCGACTCACGGGCGTGCCATCCCACCCTACCAGCTCTTTGTGTGGGATCCTTTTAGGTGGGTGACACATACCATGAACCCGTTAGCCGAAGTGGCTGTAGCCAGAATGGCATCCTGCTACTGTTCAGTTGCTTCGTAAACTGCTGCGCCTTTGCGCAACATGCAAGCTTGATTGACCAGAAACCCCCAGATTGCATCAGTCCCTGTAGACCAGTTTGCAGGTCTCTCCTGTATGCATCCGGTAATTTGCGAAACAGTGCATGTCAAGTCTCTGCAATTCGGGCTGGTTTTACGAAGTCCTTTGCAGGCGAGGTCTTCTTATCCATAACATAGCTGTGTGAGGTGGATCGTAGCTCCTCTTCAGACTCTGCCCCCAGTCAGGTACGAACGAGCCCTTGAGTTCCCTACATGTTTGTGGCCGCAACCGTCGTAGAAGAGTGCTTCCATGCAACTTGCCAAGGGCATTACTGCCTGTCTGAGTCTAGCTCAATATCTGTTGGCTTCTCTCACACTCACTGATCTGAGAAGATCGCACTGGTGACGGGGTTCACAACCCTGCAATGGAAGGTCTTCTTCGAGGCGGGTGTCTTCGGGTTACTCCTCTACGGTTAAGTTCCATTCCAGCATTGGCCATTGGCATAATGGATGTCGCCTAGTAGCCGGAGATGGCGTGCTCGACATTGTAGGAGGTGGATGGACGGTGGACAGGGGAGGGCCTGAATGAAAGGATAAGATGCGCGTAAGTCGGCAAAGAAAGCGTCGCGTTACGCACAGGAAAACCCAAGTGCAGTGGAGGTCATCGTGAAGGTTTCAGCGGAGGTCATCGTGAAGGTTTCAGCGTTTGACTCAGAAGGATGAGAAGATATCTCCATGAGCCGAAGGTAAGTGGAGACCGCAGCTGTCAGTGCTAATCGACTGGTGCGGAATCAGTGAAAGGGGACGTCAAAGATGGGCGGATGGTGACTGTAGTTCAAGGTCGAAGGGTCCAGTGAGCAACACACAGCTAGTTACCACTGTAAACAGTACCAGAGGTCGCGGAAGCATAGGGTGAGGGGTGATACCGAATGTCTCCATGTAGGAGCTGGGGGCCAACCCTACCACTTCCGGCGACAAGCATACGTCAGTAGAGCCTTGCACTGTCGTGCTCGTCCCATCGTTTCGTTTCGTGTTGTTACTTATGGCGACCGGAGAAGACGTCGATCGGAGGTGCCAGCGAGTCGCTGGCAAGGTACGATCCGAAGGCTAGTCCGCTCGCCGAAGCTGTCTAGTCGCTAATCGCTATCTCCCATGAGTTCGGCCAGTTCTGCTTCTTCCTCGGCGGTCATCACGCCTTCTTTGCTCTCTAGCTCCTTCTCCTTTGTCTTACCAAGTTGTTCGTCCTCGGCCTCTTTGATTGCCTTGGCCAGCTCAGGTGCCCTCAGGCTCCACTGTCGAATGGTCGCATCAATACTCACACTGACAAGCCTCTGGCCAGGCAACAGGATCAGTCCAGTGACTTCTTCGAAATGTCCGGAGAAAATGTGATGCAGTTTGCCACTGCCCTTCTCCCATACGCGGACCTCTTCGTCTCTACAGGCCGTAGCAACCCAGCCTCCATCTTCGTCAACGGCCACATCGCGCACAAAGTCAGGATGCTCGAATGCTGAGTCCTCTTCCCAGTTCCTGCTCCTCGAAAGACACTTCGCAGTTTTATCCGCAGAAGCAGTCCAAAGATCTCCGTCCGAATCAAAATGTACGGCATCGATGCTCGTCTCATGGGCAATAACGGGCGAGGGCTCGATTTCCGAGGCCGAATCAAAGCCAACATTCCAGCGTCGAATCTCTCGATCACTGCCAGCACTGAACACTGTCGCTGAACGCTTGTTAGACTCGTAGTCTGTAATGTCAAGCGCAAGCGCAAGAATCCCCCGCGTGTGTCCCTTGAGTGTGTGTAGCTTCTTGCCAGTTGTAGCCTCCCAGACGATGATGCTTGCGTCTGCCGAAGCAGACACAAGTATCTCCTTGTCTTGCAGAGTGAGCGGGAGCACAGCCTTCACGAAGTCGTTATGTCCCTGAAATCGCTGGGCCAGCTTGCCTGTGGACAGTGTCCATGACCAGACCGACTTGTCCCAGCATCCAGCGTATACGGTGTCGGTCCTGGATGAAACAGCAAGTGATGTGAGGGGCGCTACCGGCCCAGCAAAGGTCTTGGTAACTTTCTTAGTCTGTGAAACGGCAACGTCAGTCTTGGCTCTGCGGAGCATGTAGGCATGTGGAGGGGCAGGGGAAGCTGAATGGAGGTCTGACCGACTTCAAGATTGATGCGCTTCACGTTGCCAGCGGCCTCGGCGACGTATATTTGGTTGCCATCTTGCGGATCTGGGACGACAGCGAGGATCTTGGAGGGGAGCTTGAACGGGTTGCCCTTGTCATTCTTGGATTTGGCTGCCTTGCGCGCTGTCTCCTCGAGCGCGGAGCTGCTGCTCGTTAGCGTTGGGCCTCGAGAAGGTGCCTGAGCGCATGGTGTACGTGGTCTGGAAGTAATGTCCTGGATCGTTGGACCGAGACATGGTGTTATATAGGGTGACGAGCGGGGCTAAGGGTGACGTGTGACTGTTAGGTTGATCCCACATGACCTGCATTCGGGCGTCGAGGACGCGCTTGCGGACCACGCCCCACCACCCTCGATTCAGCCGATTCCAGTTTCGAGGCAGAGCTCAGGAGCTGGCTTCACCGTCACAGGGACAAGGCATGCATTGTATGCAGAAGTAATAATTTGTATATATTCGAAAACCCCTATGTATTAGTGGCAGTACGCTGCAGAAGGCTAAACAGAACGCCAATGACGCCATGGAAATGTCAAAGCCCCAAAAGCTACAATCCTCTATCTGGAGCTAGATAGCCTAGGTCTTCCATGCAAGAACAAAAGTCGTAAGTCATAAATAGGTCGTGAAGAGTGAGGCGCGTATCCGAGCACCCGTCGTAACACTCTGAGGATATCTCTAGCAGGACACAGTCCAGACGCCTTTTTGCCTGTGGGTATATGCCCAATATCCAAACGTGCAATGCAGTCATAAGTCGTAAGTATGGTGAAATGCAGGTAAAAGAGCGATCAGTGGTTTTCGAGAGCACCGGCGGATGCGCTGGCGGCGAAGTCGCGAATCGCCCACCTCCAGCCACCGCGCTGCTCGCCTGAGTCGCGGATGCCGCCAACCCAGCCCTCGACTCTGCGTCGCCACACAGCTTCTTCTTCGCGTTGCCTGCGAATGAAGCTGGGACCAACATCAAATTCTTCGCCAACAAATGTTGGGTCATCGCCATTAGCAGCACCGCCTGCCACACCGTTGTTGCCGCCAACAACACTCTCATTGTCCTTCAAGTCGTCGAGACCAGCGAATGGGTCTTCCTCTTCGTCTGGGTCGCCGACTGACATTGGAGATACAGGACCGGTCGAGTGTCGTGGAGCCTTGAGCCAGGTCATCTTAACAGGGTCGAAGACCATGCGACCTTCGTATTGAACGCCTCGCGGCGCTGAGATCTGCGAGATGAGTGCTGGGCGTGGTGGTGAAGGCGCCGGTGCTGGGTTAGATGGCATCTTGATTAGACGTGGCGTAGAGAGGTTCCTCGAATGGATCGATGACAATAAGTTATGTGACATAGATTGCGAGCGGTCGTGTGCACGACTGTGCGTCATTCCGGGTGGCGCAAATGTCGGTGTACTTGCTGTGGTCAATGCGAGGGTGGTGGTGGAGTTGTTGGGCTGGGAGAAGGAAACGAGAACATCTTCGTTGCCTTCCCAGCGCTGCATAGAAGGGTTGTAGACCATTCCTTTTTCGGCTGTGCGATTGTTAGTGATAGTGACGAGACATGCAGCTTGAGTGTCTTACTTTGTGTGAATGGTTGTGTCATCTGTCTGATCAGTTGAGGCTTCTGACCTGTACCCTTCTTACGCAGAGTCGGACTAGTGTGAGGGCTACGAGCAGCGACTTGTGCTTGCCAGCTGACGGGCCGGGTTGCAGGTGCGATGGGCCCTGCACCTCGCGACGTCGTACCTCCCAGACGCTGTTCACGTGCATTCCTACTAGCAGCAGTGTCTCGAGCAAATCGTGGCGTGTTGTCTGTCTTTGGCGGGCTCTTGGGCGTTTGTGGCAGCGGCGTTGTCATACGGTCAGGCATTGGCAGACGAGACGTACTGGTCTGCGATCGAAGCGTCTTCGTGCTGGCGGTATTGCGTGGGGTCTTCTCATACTGCCTCTCTTTAGTGACAGACGTTGGCAGGTCATCGAAGAGGTCGAGCTCGTGACCATCGCCAAAGTTGCGCTTTCGTTGAGGCTTTGTCAACTTCTTTGGTGGGGGTGGGTGACGGCCCTGGGCAGACGGGGCCAAGTCCCTGCGTACTCCCGGGCCCCTGGGAGGAGTCTGGTCCATCTGACCACCAATGGACATGCGTGAGTGAGACCGCATTGATGGCGATAAGGGTCGGCGGGGGTCTGAGTCGCGTCGAAGTTGGCCATGCGAGCCTCTAGCAGTTACATGATGCGACTGGGCAGTCGTGCTGCCAGCAGGCAGAAAGGGCACACTCGAGCGTGGGCTGGGTTGGAAGTTTGAGTTCCTCAGCAACGGCGCGGAGCGCTTGGCCTTGAGGTATTGCGCACTGGTTGTAGTGGGCATCGGTCGAGTACTGCCATGCATCGGGGCGCCGGACTCGTAGACGGGAGTAAGTCTGGTGCGAGCGGCCGTCGTGGTCAGTGGTCGAGGTATTCTGGAGCCCGACGATGGCTTGTCGGTGAAGGTGATGGAAGCTGTAGGTCGAGCAGCAGGTGGCGTCGCTGGCTTCGAAGCTGTTTTCTTAACTACAATGTTACGGTTTAGCGTGAGCTTCCTTGTATCAAGGACCTCCCCTGCTCCGAAATCAAGGCCTTCCATGAAGTCTTCTTCCTCATCGGCCGGCTTGGGCTGGGGCTGGGGCGACGAGGCAGCTTCACTGTCCAGCGGCGGCGACGTGATGGGCGTCACTGCGGGTGACTGTTGAAAAGGTGAGGTCAGAGCCAGGGGAGGAAAGGTGGCTGGTAAATCGAAGTCTGCTTCAAAATCATCCTCGGCGGGTTCCTGGTGCAAGGACTCCTCGGCAGGCACAGGCACGGGCACGTCCTCAGCAGGGACCACGGCGGGTACTGATGTGGGGGGCAGCTCACGTTGCTGCTGATTAGAGAATGGCGAGGGGGCAAGAGGAGGCTGTTCGGCTGCCTTGAGTCTGTTCAGACGGGCGGTGAAGTCCATGGGCTCAGTGGGCAGCTCCAGCCCGTTGAGGTCATCGTCCTCACTCTCCAGCGTCATGCAGCTCCCTAGGCTTGGGCTCATAGCAGAGGCCGTCGAGCTGCGTCCGCCGCGAGGATCCCTCTTCGTGCCTGCAAACCGGATGCCCAGGCTGCCCTCGCCCCAGTTATCGTCGCCAAAATCGCCAAAGTCAACCATGTTGTCGGCGAGCGTGTGCGGCACAGGCGCCTTCAGCTTCAGCTCTCCTCCAGCAGTCGGATCCGGAAGCTCCAGATCGTTGCCCCAGTCATCGTCGAGCTCAATTTTCTTGCTGTTCTTTGGCTTCCCTAGGCGCTTGATGCTTCCGCCCATCAGCGCCGACGCTGGCACGCTCGTGGGGATGGGGATGCCGGCCTGCTTGGCGGAGAAGATGGCCTTGTTCGTCGAAAAGTCGTCCTCGGGCGTCAGCAGCACCTGCCAGTCCTCGTCGCCCGTGTTGCTCTCGGAGCGCACGCTTAGGCGCGAGGACAACGAGTGCACCGTCGAGTTCTTGAACAGCAGGCCGTCGCCCTCCTCGAAGTCGGCGTCGTCCCAGTTCTCGATTCCAGAGACCATCGAGTTGATGGAGGCTATCCGCCCCGCAAAGCTGCGGTTCGGAGCAGCCATTGCAGAGTGGGTCAGCTGATCGCGACAGGGTCGATTGTGGTGTTGTAGGACAGGTTTGGATAGAGTGGAGGAGGTTGGTGTGCTGGACGGTCGTTCTTGCTGCAGGGTGCGTAAGCGAGGCGCTCTGTCCCGCCTGGAGGCCCACGCTGCGGCCAACTTGGTGCAAGCTCGACGCGTGAACCCTGTCTCCTGTCACACCGAGTGGCTGTGAGTGTCCAGATAAACAACACCACGCAGAGCTGCAGCGAACGACTTCTGTGCAGATTCCCCCGCAGTGGGCGTGCGCGTGGTTATAGCCGTCAGGGCTGAGGGCTCCAGTGTTTTGGGGGCTCACACAGCGACGACGCGCCGTCAACAACGTCAGTTTCGTCAGGGTCTATATTCAGACCCGTGCTGGTGCGCAAAACACGGCCTGATTCGTGTGCTAAACTCTGCTTGCCCCGTGTGCCTAACAAGCCCGCAGCAGCCTCGAGGCAGCACCCGCACTGCGCCGGCCAGCTCTCACTTGCGCCCGCGCATTTAACTTTGCGTGGCTGCGCTTCTCAGACAGCAGCTGCTGTTTTGCTGTTTTGATAGCATCTACACCCAAGTGAAACATCCGCCTCGTGCGCCTGCATTCACCTCTCGCAGCCGTCAACCACTCCAGGGGTCGGCTTGCAGGGACCATCCTGTGCGCTTTGTTACACGCTGTTCCCAGGACCACGCCCATTTGCCACCCCGTCATCATCTTGCGCGTCACCTTCAGGAACTGAGGCTGCCCAAAGTGTGCGCAGTGCGTATCCCGGCAAATAAACAATAACGCCCTTAGCCTGCGCGCCTTGCCAATTACAGCCTTGCAAGCTAGCAAGTACGGCCTCATGGATCGTCGTATTGTGCCTGTCGAGCCGGCTAACGGGCGTGGCGAGCTCGTGGTCATTGAGGTGCAGCAGCAGCAGGGCGCTCGCCCCCTAGATGTTCGGCTTGTTGGATGTGAAGGCGAAAATCCATATACGGTGCAGAGTAAGGGTGACCTTACGCCCACCACGGTTGCTATGCTAACATGGATGCAGTCAAACAAAGCCAGCTCCCAAAACTGAAACAAAAATTCAAGGGCACAAATGCAGAGTGGGAAGCTGTCCTGGCTCATTTTCTGCTGCAGAAACAACTGGGTCCAGATCAAGCCAATTTATTGGAAGGTGTTCGCATAGTCTACACGCTAAAGAAGAACGGTCTCGAGGTCTCTATCCGGCAAGATGTCAAAGGCATCAAGGTGAGACAGCGTTCACTCGGCGAAACCTAATCCTAACACGACGCAGGTCACTTGGGGCGAGATCGTATTGCCCAGGGATGACGCACTGGAGCTCAATCCGTTTGAGTGGGCTCAAGCATCGGCACAAGCCCATACGAAGACGTTGAAAGAGTTGGCAGAAGTAAAGGCACGAGTCGACAGCGAGAAGCAAACCATCACCAAGCTCAATGCTCAGCTTGATGACTTCATCAAAACGAAGAATGAAGCAGAGACAGTAATGCTGCAGCAGCTCATGGAGCTACTCAACGAGAAGAAGAGAAAGATCCGAGACCAGAGTCGTCTACTAGCCACAGCCAAGGTAGACAAATCCACAGGTACCAGCGCCTCCACGAGTGGACATCCGTGAACTGACTGAATGATCTCTAGCACTCGCCATGCAATCTGACAGAACAGAAACGCCGCGCAAAGCAGCCCCGTCTCGAACTTCCAAACGCAAAGCGCCCACAAGGGCCGCAAAAGCGATACAGGAGGACTTGGACAGTGACCAAGTTGAGATGGTGGAGACAAAGACCGAGGAGCAGAATGACGACGAGGACGTTTCTAGTCCAGCCACACCGGATCGGTCTGATGCTGAAACGGAATCCGAGGCTGAGGCTTCTGATAGCGGGCTTAGGGACGGATCAGCTGAGACGCTGAAGTCGACTTCAACGGTCGCACAATCCACAAAAGAGGCTGCCCCAGCGCAGTCAAGTGACGGACCGCCCCCGCCCCGTCACCTACCGTTTGGGAGAGCAGACACACGAAGCAAAGTGTCAGCCAAGAAGCCATCACCAACTTCTGCAGCAAACGAGGATGATGACGAAGAAACCGACGAGGAGCTTTGATCGACCTTTCCTCAGTATTTGTAGTATATGTCGCGAGTCAAGCAGTGCACCTTGCTGTTGCATTAACCACTGCTTCGATTGCAAGCTGTTCGAATCAGGTGTGCGGAGATGCGGAAGTTTCGTTCTGAACCTAATCATGAGACTGAAGGAAGGTTTCGCGCATCCCAGGATCTAGCGATCCGCGAACCATCAGACACCATGAGTGTCCTGGCAACAGATCTGTGCATCTCAGGCAGTCTTTAGGGCCTTGCCTGAACAAGCAGTGGGGAGGATTTCCGCACGCTGCAGGCAGAAACGCTACCTGTCACCTGTAGCCTACCTCTAGACAAGCAGTTTTGTCGCGACGGTCAGGTAGATGACGATGCCACCTGTACGCAGATGAATACATCGAGACGTGAAGTGCGCATGCTGTTGTGTTTTCATGATGCCAACTCGGCCTATGCGTGGAGGTCGGAGCTCATCAGCAGGATTATGTCACGACCCGCGAAGATGTCTCCTTAGCGTAGATCTGGGCTCGGGACGTTCCTCAAACGACAACGGGGCGGCTGGGCAGACGCGGAGGCATTTGGCAGAGCCCCCCAGAAGTCATCGAATATTCCCAAGTAGACGTCGATAATCGACCCAGAACTGTGTACATGGTCGAGTGAGATGTGATTGTCCACGAGAACGAGGTGAGACAAGCAGGAACAATTCGCTGCATCTCGTCAGCCAAACCCTGCGCTCGAACCCACTAGCACGAGGACGCCATATCACAGCCGCCCACGCGAAGCACCGTCGCAGCAACCCACCGCGCACCCGGACGCGCCGCTGACACGGCCCCTTCCCCAAGTCTACGACTCCGTAATCGCGTCGCGGACTCGTGCTGGCCTGCATCTGGGCGATGGTTGGCTTCTGTCGCGGCGGCATCAGCTACACAGCGCATCGGAGGCTGAGGTAGCACTCACCTACTCTTTGGTACGGCCTGCAGCTACTCTTTACCCACGCGCTCTGCGGCTCTCTGCAGCGACACCACTGACGCCCTCCACAGCGACCAATTGTGCGCCCTGTAGTGTGCCCCGCGCCCGCTCGCGACCCTACGATCCTTCACCGCGTATAGCCCACGACGACGAACCCCCCCCCCCCCCCGGTCAAAGCCCCGCCTCCACCGCTCACTCATGACCAGCGCGCTACGGATACGTCACCCCGAATTTATTCGCCTCCTCTAAGCACATTGCGCTTCGCGACGACCAGCTGCGACTGCCTTCTCTCACCATGTCAGGCTCCGAACCGCCTGATGTGCCCACCACGCGCTCGTTGAAGCGCAAGAGCCTTTCGCGGGATGATCAAGACCATTTGGAGGAGCTGGACAGGATCTTCAAGCGCACAAAAACGGCAGTGCCGCGCACCCCATATGTCCTATCGACACCATCCATGGACCCGTACCGCTACCACTCCCAACAGGAAGCCAATGCATGGATGATAGGTCGACTCTGGGAGCACAATGAGGAGCACATGCAGTACAGAACCTATCTGTTCCGCGAGCCATGTCAAGATTGCTTTGAACTCGTGGCAGGGGAAGACGACGAGCCAGCGCCAGAGCGGCCCAAGTCGCAGGCATCACAAGCGTCCAACACCGCCAGCCAGGGCCCAAAGAAGAAGATCAGTCTGTCTGCGTATAAAAGCAAGCAAGCAAACGGCGTCATCACACCCGCTCCGGGCTCCAAGATGGCCTCACCGAGCTTACCACCTGCAAAACCTCCAACGGGGCATACAAATGGCTTGAAACAGCCTGAGAGACAACCAGCAGCCCCAGAGAAACAACCAGCAGCCCCAGAGAAACCATTGGAGAACAAGTCACAGAAGCAGTACGTTTCAGCAAGGGCGCGCAGGACCTGGGCTAACATCATACAGACCTGCGACGGAAGACCGCGACAAGCGCAAAGCAGATAACAAGAGCCAGGGTACTGTCCGCCACCCTTTACCACCGCGACCTCCTCCTGCTACGAACACAAAATGCGTCGAAGATGAAGACTTGCCATCGGTCGACAAGTCAAGTCCATCCAACTCGACACCACACGGTCTGCCCCCTATGCTTTCCCCCGTACACGAGCCCTTGAGCAATCCGTACGGCCTACCCAACATTCTGTCCCCGACACTGCCCTCGAGCGTACAAGCAGAATTGGACAGATTGGAGCAGCAGAGGTCACGAGCTGTCTCTAGCGCATCAGCCTCGTCGACGGAACCTAAGAGACAATCCTCCGCTCTAGTCAAAGGGAAGGAGCAGGAGCAGGACAAGGAGAGATTCAAAGAGAAGGAGAAAGAACGATTGCAGGTGGCAGGCAAGACGGTCAAAGCAGAACAACACATTCGATCGGCGTCCGTCGGTGGGAAATCACCTTACATTGCACCGCCAGTCAAGGCGGGGGAGAAAAAGCATTCCAAGGTAGTGATACTCAAGTTCTCGAAAGCCGGACGTGGAACTCTCAAGCAGATTCTCCGCTTACCGCCCAAACGGCGGGCACCGCAGACGGAGAAAAAAGAAAGCCAGGAAGCGCCCAAGGAATCTCCTCTCAAGATTCGAACAAAGGTTGTGGAAGAGCCTGTACAGAAGAAAGTCAAGCCCATTCCAAAGGTCGCCGCGCGTCGTTCAGACCCATCAGCAACACCAACCCCCGCATCTACTACCAAGCCCGGGGCCCTAACAACCAGGATCGCAGAGAAGCGACCGAGAGTGGATGACGATGTATCTTTGGCAGCACCTGCCAAACGACAAAGGGCACTGTCCTCGCAAGATCGACCGAACACGCCGACACCACAGGCCACCTTGTCATCTGCGCCATCATCCAAGTCCAGTGTGCAGAAAAACCAGTCCCAGTACGAAACACCAAAGAAGGAGCACAAAGCCGTCAATATGCTGCGGACTGGCTCTTCCGAGAGTCAAGAGGCTACCCCAGGTCGTTCAGGTGGCACCCCAGCCAGTGCCAGACCTGACGCAAGGTCCGCACCAACGTCTGCACCATTGAACGGAAAGAAGCAGGCGGAGATCTCCCTGATGGCGACTAGTTCGATGAAGCTCAATCAGATGGGTCGCGCTTTAAAACACGAAGCTACGAAAATACTCACGGAGAAGAGCACCAAGCTAACGAAGCAAGACGAGAAGCGTGCGGCGGTGACCAATTTGGAATGCATACTGTATGTTACGTCGTGTCCTATAAGAGCTCCACTGACAGAACCACAGATCGTATATGGCGGCTTACTATGCCCAAGACCTGTCCCTCAATTACCGAGGGAGAGCAGGCGAGGTAGAGCAAACCTGGAAAACGCTACTCCCTTTATGTCTCTCCTACGCCCGATTCACGAAAGAGTTTGCACATCTTGATGGCCTCCGCTCGTACCTCAGCTCTGTCATTGCCTCGACGATCTGCACCCTGGTCTCCCAGCGAGCCTCCAGCACGAAAGCTCACGACTCGCCTCAAGACGTCGCCCATGCCCAGTTGGCTAAAGAACACACCTCTCTCGCAGAGAACTTCGCACTCCTCGCGGACCACACAAAAAAAATGACTGCGCACTTCCAAGACGCAAGAGTTGCGCTGCCACTCGAGGACCTTCAGGCGCTCTACAAGCGGACATGGGCCGGTCGCGAGACAAACACAAAGCTGGTCAAAGAACCAGAAAAGCTCAGCGGCGCGCGCATGTCCGGGCCCTACTACCTCCCCATTTCAGTCGATACAACGCCCATCCAAGCTGTGCGCTTTGGTCTGAAATTCCTGCACGAATACTGCGAGAAGGAGGGCCTGAAGTACTCATTGCGCGTCAACCTCGATCAGCCTTCGTAACAGCACGGGCGACGACTGGAAACAGTGCAAGCGGTGTAGCAATCTAGATTTGCAGGCGTGACCTTGCACACGGCATTCTTTATCTATTCATCTCACATACGTTGACTGTTATTTTTGCTTCAGGATGCGATTCAAGGCGGAATGGTGTTTGCTATATAGCGCGCATTGGGTCGGCTTATGGGACCGGGACTCTGATCTTGCGACTGATACCCTCGAGGTGCAATGCCTCTGATGTGCTTCTCGATTTGGCGTTCTGCATGTATGAGTACGGAGATCGTGAAGGGATGACAGGATGGTCTAGTAGATAACCTAGGCGAAGGAAATGTCAGGAGATGAATACAACATGGCCCCTTACGCCCCTATTTCTAAGTTAATCATATCCTACATTGGTAGCAGTGACTGATTGTTGTCATCTGGACTGAGATAGCAGGAACCCGGGGCATTTGGGATCTTGCTAGCTGCCCAAAGTTGCTGCCACGGGAACGTTGTTTCTGAGAAAATTCAGTCAAGTGGTCATGTACTCAAGTTACTTCGTACCATATTTCAAGCGACAAATTCGCACTAGCATTACATGAGAAGAAAACACGCTAGTGCACTCCACTTCTCAAAGGCTCGCGTAAAGCTCCAAAGCTCCAAGCTGCACTGTACCATCAAAGCGACGATTTGAGAGCGCCAGGCAAACAATACGATGGGTCCCATATATCGCCCAAATACGAGGACATGGGCGATACAAGCGCCCTCCTCCCCGGCGAAGTCTAGTGACTTGGCACGTGCAGACACAGCCGCAGACAGAGCTGCAGATGCAGATGCAGACACGTCCATGGCCGATGCCACACCAGTAGCTTTGGAGGAAGTCCTCGATTCTACAAAACACGCGAAAAAGCGCAAGCGCAAAGACAAGGAAGTACACATCCTCCACCAGACCACCTTCCGCAAACCCACGTGGGCCTACTTCCACCTCGCCCTCATCACTCCCGGTACCGCGTCTCAGACGCCGTCCGCCTCTGCGGTAACTTCAGATTCCCGCGATATCGATGCTCTTACTGTCTCGACGCTTCTTACTCAGCCGCTGACCGCGTACCTTGGCATCACCGGCTCTGCTGTACCCGTTGATATCCTGCACACTCAAGGCCGCAATGCGTACGTCCGTATACCACGACAAGATGCGAGGGGTTTCCGCGCAGGATTGAGTAACTGGGTTGGAAGCTGTGATGCTGGGAATGTCCCGGGCTTGAAGGAAGGCGGCAGGGTGAATGTTGCATGGCGGGTGGTTACAGAAGGTGGGAGTCTAGGGCTGCTGAGGGGATCAGGGAAAGAGATTTTTGGCGAAGACGGAGTCGCTTACTGATCTCGAAGACTTTGAGAGCGCAACAACCCTCGCAAGGCACCATTAGGGTTGGATTGCCTGCCAAGCATGCACGCTGCCCTTGCACCACCCGCGGGAAACCGGAGGTTCAGATGCAAAGCATAGAGTTGGACGCAGACTCTCTGCTCAATCGGTCAATATGCCAACGATAAACACTTCGAATCAGTGTTCATGGCCACATTCCGAAGGGACACACAGGCAGACATCGAAACCGTATCGACCACTTCGCACGGGCGGACCGAGCCCAGACTCAGACTAGCATCTGTATGCCAGCCACCCCGCATTACCCTGCTTTGGATAGGGACAATCTTCACTGGCAAGGCTACAGGAAATGCAAGAAGCCCTGCGATCGACTACCATTCGGCCCACGACAAGATTGCCACTGCCAGATCCACTAGTTCTCGAACGGGAAGCGCAACGTGAACTACAAGCCACCAGGCCCGTGTTCAGCTGCACACACACTGACCCAGAAACACAGCACAAGTGCAGGTGTTGGCGCACACTGATCACGCGTCCAGCAATCAGGTGCTTTAGGAGGTCATGGTTCCACATGCAGATAGAAGGAGCATTCGTAATCGAGCCGCTGCATCTTGAATCTTCCGCTTCACTATGGCACACCTGCAGGACGAACGAGGCTCTCTCCTTTCGGAAGAGTTCCCAATCACTCCGAGAACCCCCCTCCCTAGGATTGCAACTGCATGCTTCCAGCGTCATTTTCCATTCCTTTGGGCGATGCTTTTCCAGTCAGCCTACAATATATAGCGTCATGCGATTGGACCTGGAGAGACCGCAAGCTCATATCTCAACATCGTTCTGGCAATATTCAGCCTACTCAACGTGGGAACCATGTCTTGAAATCACGATTGTCGAGGTCAGAATGGAACATTGGACATGCGCGTATGCAGACGAAAAATGTGTGCTCAATTGAAGAATGAGTCTCCCCAATCTCGGAACAGTTGCTCTTACTCTCTGGACTTCTTGGACTTCTTTTTAGCTGGCTCAGGGGCCAATATCTGGTCAGGATCAGGGTAAGGAATCCCTTCAGCCTCCAGCAGGGCCCTCTTCCTGGCTGCGATTTTTTGGTCCATATTGTTGGTGGATTCGTCCAACTCAGACCACATCCATTCATGTAGCGACTTCCACCTGAGAAAAGCTTCACTCCCTGATTCGTTACCCATCTCTATCGTAGGCTGTCTGCCTTTTCCTGAGGCAGGAGAATCCATATCAGCAACCGAAGCCTCCTTCTCGTTCACGTTCCCCTCAAACGACTCCGGTGTGCACACTGCCTCCAGCCAATCCGTCACTTGCGGCGGATTCTACCACCCGGGCTGCTGGGGACCGCCGTGTCCGCCATGACCGCCGTGGCCGCTTTGTGGGCCTCCGTAACCACTCTGGCCAGGAGGTGGAGGGTATTGTTGTGGTGCGCCGCCGTGCTGATTGTGCTGGTGGTTGTCATAGTTTTGTGGCCCGCCGTAGTAGCCTTGTCCGCCTGAGTGCGCGGGACCTCCATAGCCAGCTGTTTTCATCAGTTGGTGTATTTGTACCAAATCCTAACAATGCTTACCTTGCGCACCATAACCTCCTGGTCCCTGAGGCTGTCCATAGCCCCCGTGCTGTTGAGGCTGACCACCGTATCCGGCCTGAGAGCCGTACTGACCCTGACCGTGCTGCTGACCAGGCCCGCCAAATTGGCCCTGAGGAGCTCCATGTTGCTGCTGACCACCGTAGCCGCCGTGCTGTTGAGCAGGCGAGGGCGATCCGTAACCGTGCTGACCCTGAGGGGTGCTGCTGTGTTGACCACCAGGTTGGTACGATGTGGGCGGTGCGCTGCCTGTGTATGTTCCGCCCGAAGAGGCAGCAGAGCCGTGGCTGTAACCGAAATCGTTGTTGGAAGGCTTGTTATGCTGGAAAAGATTAGAAAAGGCGTACGCAAACGTACGACTAGACACTCACCGATCCACCCATCAAACCACCAATCATGCCTCCAAGGCCACCACTACTCGATGACTGGTTGCCATGGTTCTGGTTGCTGCCTCCATGGTTACTGTTGTTACCGCTGCTGCCACCGAGGAGTCCACTAAGCGCACCAAGTCCACCGCCGGACTGACCGCCGTGTCCAGAGCCGCTCTGTTTTCCACCGCCGAGAAGAGATCCGGCCAATTGACCAACAAGGTTTCCAGATCCGCCACTTCCGTGTCCAGAGGAACCGCCATGATTCTGCTTACCGCCACCAAGGAAGGAGCCTGCAAGCTGGCCGACAAGGTTGTTGGATCCGCCGCTGCCATGGCTCTGCTTGTTGTTGCCCATGAGCGCATTCATGGCGAAGCCTCCAAGCGAGCGGTCGCCTGTCTGGCCATCGCCACCGATACCTCTTGATCCATCAGCGACGTCGCCAGGGCCCTCCGAGCCGGCGGGCTTGCTGTATGGGTTTGTGTTCTGCGCAGGTGTGCCGTGGTGGCTTCCACCTATGGGAGCTTCACTCGTGGGAAGGTCCCATTGTGAGACCCCGGTGCTGATCTGGACGTAGTAGTACTTGCGACTCCTGCATGTGTGTTAGTAGACTGTGGTGGGGTAAGTATGCGCGCTATGCGAGGACGACATTGGAAAAGCACAGGTGTTCCAGACGTACGAGTTGTCCCATTGGGCAATCCAGCCAGACGGCAATTTTGGCAGATTGGGGTCTGTAGGGCCCGAATCGGGAGATGTTGGCGGGTGAGGAGGAGTGGGCGCAGCCATGTTGGGCTTCGAGGGGCGTGAGGCGGGGTAGGATGAAGCAGCAACGAAAAGTACACTCTTGTACGAGATGCGCGTGGATAGAGTTTAGGGAGGAAGTTGCGACTCAAGCTGTGAACAAGGCGCTTAATATGAGGCAGGTGCGGTGACTTGTCTGCTAGCGGTCATTGAACGTGATGCTCTCAAACGGCTATGCGAGCATCCCTGTAAGGCGTGCGTAAGTGGTCTCTGCATAGCCCCCAGGCTCAGCTTCGTTGGAACATCGAAAGACTGCAAAGCCACACTTCTGGAAGAACACCGATCATAAGCAGATAAGTAACCTGTAGGAGTGTCCGATGGAACTGGAATATAGGCAGCTTCCAATGCCCTCTGCATCAAGTGACAACGCCGGCCAAGGTGGAGCCCAACGGCCGTGCAGCCCGACCCAAACCCAATGCCAAACAATGCCCAGCTTCTTTACACAACCTCGAAAAGCCCCCAACGCCAGCCCGACAATCCCTTGACCATAATGTTCTAATACTACGATCCGCAAAACAAGTCCTCGCCCGTTGCCAACCGCCATTACCAAGCATATCCGCCTTCATCAGCAGCTTCGTCGTTGCCATTCCATTCGTCGTCGCCACTGGGCTCAGCATCAAGGAAATCAGCTTCGGCGTAGATTTCCTCTCGCGGCCTGAAATTATCGATGCGGAAGATGACTGTGTGGCACTGGCCTTGAACGAAAGAAACCTGCTCCTCGTCCTCAGCCTCCTCATCTGAACCAGACGCTTCCGATTGCTCGTCGTAGCTTGCATTTGCCTTGGCCCGAGAGCGAAGACGTGTTGAGCCCCACTGTTCCTCTTTCTTCTTACGCTTAGACAGAAGCGGCGCATCGCTGTCGCTTTCCTCAGCCGTTTGAGGCTCTGCGGCTTCCTCAGAGACGCCCTCGATCAAAGAGTCTACCTTGTCCTTACTGACGATCTGCTCTGTCGGCTCAGGTGTGGAGGCTGCCTGCTTCTCTTTCCACAATCTGAAGGCCTTCAATGATGCAAGATGAGGGTTGGGGGGCTCCCACTTCCGCGCAAACACAGCTTGAAAAGTAGCGCTCCATTTTCTCCTAAACTCAGCTCGCTGTCGCCAGTCCGTGTCAACCATGGCAATGACAGTGAGATCTTGTAAGCTCGGCAAGCCTTCCGCTGAGTCTATAAGGGACTGAAAGAAATTGCTGGCCGACATAGAGTTCCATTTGCGCAGGTACTGCATATCAAGCGTACGTAAACTCGAAGGCCAGGTGGGAACCTCATCTTCGCCGAGCAAAGTCTCATACAAAGGCTCGTTGTCAGACGACATGACAAGGGAGCTGTAGTATGCTGTGTCCATGCGAAGGACCTCAAGTCTAGGGCACGATTGCTTCAAGTCGACAAGGAAAGACAGGTTCAGCGCCTGGTTGTGATGCAAGACAAGCTCTTCAAGATATGTGCCGTGACTGGTCAAGAAACTGGATAGTGCATCCGAGAGAAGCTCTCCGCAGTTGATGATGCTCAAGCTGACGAGGTTCGTTGGCAGAAGCGGTAGGAGGCGACCTCGAACGATACCACAAGTCTCGAATGTGAGTGACCTCAGATTCGGTAAGACAGCCAGTGCAGATCCAACCAGCTCTTCCATAGTGGGTGCTGTGTTATCGTCATCCTCTTCCTCATCTTCACGAGATGGCTCTGGATGATACTTCACCAACGTGACTTCGCGTAGACTTTGGAATGCTTGGTCACAGTGTATGCTCCTCATCCAGAGTGGGCCTCGCGGGCAATATGTGCTGTTCCATCGCCAACCGTAAAGGCGCAACTGCGTCTCGCGCAGCGCGGCAAAGAGCTCGTCTGGGTACACCCATCGGCGAACTCGTCGCAGTCGCCCACGATAGGGTGGTCGATCGATCGGATCGAAGATGTCGATCTCTCGAAGTGTAGTCAAGGCTTTCACAAGCGCTGCTAAGTCTGCTACACTATGCGTGGGGTCCGTCAATGTTGACATCTGAGTGGCATCCAATGTTAAGCGTTTTGGCATCACTTGGTAGTCTACATGTGCGCCAACGGGCGGTTGTATGAGATGGTGAACGAGATCCCTGCGGTTCTGTCTCATGGCAAAAATAGGCGGGTTACGATAAAGAGCTGTCAACGCTGGTTTCGTAAACGTTGTACACATGTGTGCTAGCTGGGTCAGCCATGAGATGGATGTTGTAGGCTTTAAGTTCTCATCGTGCAAAGGGTGTGAGGCATATACAAAGATCTGGAGCAGAACATGATATGGCAGAGACTGCCATACGGGTTTGTGGCCGTCAGACGGGATCGACGTGGTTTCTGGTGTTGTATCTGAGGCCCAGTTGGGCTTTCGTATGCGGCCGACGACTAGGTTTTGTTTTGAGCGGGCCTTGTCGCGTGTCCTCTCACTCTTCCGAGGCTGCGGCGAGGGCGCTGCGGTCGCCTTGACTTTGGACGGCCTTGGCCTGACGTGCTCCTCAGGAATCTCAAAGTCCGCATCTGGATCCTCTTCATCATCCGAACTAAAGTCCTTGTATGATACCTTGCGATGCCGCCTTGTCCTTGTTTTTTTATCGTTCTTTCTCGAGGGCTCAGGCGTAGGAGCCGGCTGGGATGATGTGCGTCGAGCGTCACGGTCATCGTTGGCTCGGTGCCTCGTAGATTGTCGAGAGGGTGCAGGACGCTTCCATTTGGAGCTCTGCTCGTTTTCGGAGCTCTCAGACAAGCCTTCGTCACTGCTTGGCTCCTTGTATGACACAGTGCCGCGCTTGCGCTTTGTGCTTGCAGTCATGGTAGCGCTTGACCTGGAGTGGCGGGTCCAGCGGCGAATGTAGCAAGTGACTGGTGATATGGGGGCTATGAAACCACACGATCACAGTCGCATGTACTCATAGAGTGGTGTGCCGCTAAGGGTCCGTATGCGCTGGAGGATGGTGGTGCGTGAACACCATGAAGCTGAGGATGAATCTGGTCGTCCGCGACAAAGAGGCGACATCATCAAGGCACTAAGATCGCCCGCTAAATCTGGAACGAAGACTAGCACGCCAAGCCACATCTGTGGTTCCCTTGGGCTATAGCAAACGTCGCCTGCTATTCCTTCTTATCAGAATGGGCGGAAATTTTCAATCGTGTCTGATGAGTGTGACGCTGCATGTAATGCGCTGAGGGTTTCAGTGCTTTCTTCAAAGCAACTGCACTTCTTTGCGCCCCCACAACGTGGGGACGTGGGTTCCGATGCAAAATAGCATCAATATCAGGTTGTATTTCACTGAGACTTTGTACGGCTAGCTGAGCCACCGGAAAACGCGCTCATCAATACCGGAAGAATCGAAAGTGGTACCTTGGTCCTTTGTGACCCAGTATTTGGTCTAAACAGCCTCGTGTTCCTTCCACCGGTTGAAGCTTATCTTGAAGGAGGGAGGATAAAATCAAGACAATCATAGTATTGCACAATCACCAACATTACAGCCTGCGGCGCACATGAACCGTGTTATAGATCGCAGTCTCGCTCTGACAGCACACATCAAGGCAAGAAGCCAATGTTTGATTTCTCAAGCTCACGCGACGGTAAAGTGAGTCGGGAGGATTGTGCATCATCTGTCTCGGCCCGCGATAGCGCTCCAATACCCTGGTCGCTGGAATTGCCCTTTCGGCTACGGCGCTTGGACTAAGGCAGAGTTACACAGATCGCAAGGAGTTGTACGGTTGCATTAGTGAGATTGTAAGAGTACACCACGAACTCCAAAATGTCTAAGAAATGACGAGACTGTTTTCGTCAGGACATAGAAATTGATCAGGTAGTTTCACGTGCGATTCCCTCAAGTCAATTGTCCAGCCGCCAGTGACATCGTCGTCGGCCCGCGGTAAAGCATTCCGTTTTCTGCATCCGTCCAGTCGCTAACTTTGCGAAGTCTGGCGCTATGTACCTCCTTTCGAAGTGCAGTAGCGCATAGCCGCAGCAACGCCGACCGTATGCAAGAGTATGCAGGCTGATTCATTTCCCAGCCAATCCCTTCTTCCAGTTTGCCTCAACAACAGCTTCTGGAATTAGAAGCTCGTGATCGCGACCGCGCGCCTATGCAAGACTTTGTCGCGCGCTGAATGTGAAGCAAAGGTTACGCGTCGCCCCTGCATCTGTAAAGCGGTGGGAGGCAAAGGTAGCACTGAGAACTTCCCTCAAGCTTGTAGGGTGAAACACGATCTGTCGTTTGTGTCACCTGGGCTGATCTTGACGTCGTCTGAGCTGCTGGGCACAGGGATCCCAGCCACCTCCTCTCCGCTATACTTGTCAGGCTGCAGTAGATCGATGTCGTGAGAGGATGGCTTCTGATGTTTGACTGGACAACAACAGCCGTGCGTTGGCTTGCAGAACCGAAGTGCGACCTAGCACGGGTAGATGCTCGCTCAAAGTGTCAACAACACTGCGTTGCAAGATGTCGATAGGCTCTGATTGATTTGTAGTATTGATACTTCATTGTTAAAGTGTGTTTGTACAGAGGCCGTGAACGGAACGGATGCGCAATGTGGTGGGACAGAACCCATGTATCGTACATACTGCAGAAAGAATGGCTGGCAATCGTTTAACGAGCCAAAAAATCCAAATGATATGATCCTCAAAGTCGTGAATAGTAACAATAAGACATTAAGTGGCTCTTGACATCTCGCATGTGCAGGAAGCGTCGAAACGCGAGGCGGCTCCCATTCAGAGAGACAAACAGAGGGAGGCTCAATAGGGATAATTGCGCAAAAAAATTCAGGAGACTATCGCCTCATCGCAAAAAGAGGACGTGAACGATGCGCGTGACTGGGGTTCGTGATCGTGTACGGAAGCTTGCAGAGACTGTGCAGAAGATGGCCATAAGATATGTAATGGCATAAACTGGTCATCGTAATGGCGTGAATGTCGTCGAACGCTTTCAAATCAAAATTGCCGCCGTGGGTGCTTTTGTGACGAAGGAAACGCTTTCAAATGCCAACCGTGTCTTTAAACGAATGAGGTGTCGTGGTTCGTTGCTGAGCCTCTTCGACCCCTTCCATGCGCGTGTCTCTATCTCTAGAGCCCGCTGATGATGGTAAAGGAGCGGAGATAGGCGTGAATGAAGAGTATGTGTGACTGCGAGTAGGATCCGCAGATCCATAGGCGAGTGGGGATTGCATTTCGCTGGATTGTCGTTGGACTTTCTCGAGTTCTAGCGGCTGGGGGCGTGCGCGCCGTCTTTTGCCTGAAGAAGATTCGGAACTTTGTTCGTTGTGTATTTGATTTTGTGGAGTCATGGTATTCGTAGGCAATGCCTGTGTTGTCGCTTGCGATGGGGTTTGCGCCCGCGGCCGTTGTTCAGGGCTTGGACCCGAAGAAGACGCATCGGGGTGCGCGGTGATCGACTGTCGCCCTCGTCTAGGTGGTGGGTAGACCTCGCCTCGTGCTGCCGCCTCTTGCGCCCTCTGTTGCGCTTCTGCTTTGGTCGGTCGCCCTCTCTTTTTCTTGTTTGCGGGTTCGCCAGCATTCATTGACGTAGCATACGTAGGGCCACCAGCAGGAGGGTATTCGGGACCGAGCGGATATGGTGCTGGGCGGGGTTGTAGCAGGCGGCCGAGTGGAGCCGTTTCCTGCAGAGGACGTTTTCTACTCAGGTCGGAACCAGGGTACATGCTGGGGTTCGGTAGTGGAGGACGGCTGTAGCCTGCACCAGAGTTGGAGTGGGCGATGTCGTTGTATGCTCTTTGGCATGAGTTGAGTGACCGCCCTGGCATAACATTTAGCATTAAACGACCAGAAATATTGTAGGAAGAAGCGATAGGCACATACCAGGAGGAAGCGCCATGTCGTTCCATCGTACCTGGACTTGGTACTCGCGAATGAAGCTGTAAAGGACATGAGAAGATACTGGAGCGGCCTTTATTATCTCGGCAAGTAAATATATCTGAAGACAGTCAACTATGTTCGGACGGAAACGGACGGTTGCCTGGCCTTGACGACGAACATACCTTCTCATGCTCTGACCACTGTCTTTCTGTTGCGGGCTGCTCCATGGTGTGCCTCTCGACTGGTGCCGAGGGCAGGCGCCGATAAGAAGTAGTCACGATGGATCCTAGTTACCTGCACCCAGACGAATCGAGCATCAGACGATCACAAGGCCGTGTAGTAAGTGCAGAATGCAGGCGCGAACCACCCTCGCGCGCGGTTGAACGACAGGGTCGACAAGGAATAGAACAAACGAGAGTCTTGAAACGAAACATAAACGAGTGAGTAGAAAAGAGCATCAGAAGGACCCACGGTGGGCTCTGTCCGTCATGCCAACGTTGGCAAAAGTTTGTTGTCAAAGAGACGAGAGCATGAGGCTGGTTTAGGAGAGAGGGCAGTCCTCATGAAATTATGGGACGCATGTCGTGCATACTTAGCGCGAAGGTAACGGGCCACGCCTTCCTCACCACATTCCAAAGCCTTCAAGATCTTCTGCTGCACATTTCCTCAATTGGAAACCACGGGAAGGGACATGCAGATCAGATCAGCCCCGCCAGCATCCACAACTTAATCACAATGTCCTGCCGAAGAAGCAATTGGGTCAAGCTGCGATACCTCGATGTCGATAACGCCTCGATGCCGCATCAGCCAATCGCTAGTGACCCCTGCATGTCTCACCAGGGAACAATCCTGACACAAAACGGTTGGATCCTCCTACTGGCTCGGGCCTTCAGCGTGTTCCGTGCTATTGCCCATTGACGTGCTTGATCCTAAGAGACGGGCTATTAGGAGGGTACAAGTATGCTCATGCCTCGAATCCGGTCGACGATACCGCTGAAGACGAAATATACGATTTTGAGGTAGCTCATTGGTTGGTGAGACGTGGCCTTTGGCGCTTTCGTGCCGGCTAGTGCCCGGCCTGGAGACTGCTCAAGGGCACGGTCCACGAGTAGAACCATCCCAACCCAGCAACGGCACTTTGGAATAATCGTACTGTAGGGCGACGGTATGCTCTGTTACCTAGTATGAAGAGGTTGCAGCTGTGTAGCTCAATGACTGGCACTGTGCGCATTTTTATATCCTACCAGTGACAGAAATTCGCACCTGCATTTGCTCGCCACGTTGCACCAACCAGAGCATTGAGTTTAAGAAACTCTCACCGTATTTCCCATGCAGATACCGAAATGTTGACCGACAGCGAGGCTTGTGACAGCGGGGCAGGTCGTTGTACTGCACCTCGTGGAACACTCTGTAGCGCAATTTCTATCGGCTGAGGTTGCTGTTGCCAGTAGCAAGTACTGAAATACTGTTGACAAGCTGATCGTTTTCTCATGCTATTGTTTGAGAGAAGTGGGGATTGCAAAGCTTACATAGTAGAAACGCTGAGCGGTGCGATTTCCAAGCGTCGTGAATGGTGTTGCCCGATGGGCTTCCCTGTCTAGCGTGAAATCTGACATATCTGCCGAACTGAAGGCCTTTTGGTCACTAGCGGAAAACAAAGATATCGTTCCTACGATCTCATCCGATCTCATCAGCTGTCACAACGGTTCGTAAATGGAAGCGTTTGAGAAAAGTGCTTGGAACCCATCACGGTTCATCTTTCACATCGCCAGCAGCTCCTGCCTTCAACGGATGTGAGGAGCCGGCAGCATGGGGGTTCAGAAGTAATGCCTCTGCTCCTCCATCAGAATCCTTCCGTGGACGATCAATCTACACTACGTCTGGGTTTGGATACGGTCTGTATATAGTCAGGACTCAGGAGACTTTCACGTAAATGCGCGCTAGCGATGACTTAACAGTCGGCACGTATTGTAAAGTACTTTGCATGACGCAATATCTCATAGCTCTTGTAAGACTCACACGAAGAGTCGCTGAACAGTTTCGGATTTTGGAAGTCGGCGTGGATCCTACAAACTCTTGGAGGGCATGGCTGGTACATGGCGACTGACCAAGACTGCGTCAGTGAATAGTATATGGCGTTCGCCCAACGAAATTGCAGATAATTAGTCTATGCAAGGTCGGAATTGTCCATCTTATCGTTAAGCCCTGCCACTGTTCAAAACAGATGGCCTTTGAAAGATGGCTTGAAGACCAAGGCACACGATCAAGATCAAGAGTAGCTCTATGCAGGATACCATTGGCAGACTTGGTTTCGAATGTCTTCAAAACAAGAACATTCCCCAATCGTCATTCTACGGGCCATCAGGTGCAAAGTGTCCGACATCATCGATGATTGTGTAAATTCAGAGCACCGTACTTTAACAATCCCGCAGCAAGATATGTCTATGGTATACTTCACCTCTTATGCAGGTATTCAAAGGCGTGATTGGCTCTTCGTGCAGCCGTCAGCAATACCGATCGAGTGATGTAACGATCACCAGAGAGGACTTCTTCCCCCTAAGAGGAAAGCGTTCAAGGGTTTTAGCGTTCTTCTTCAGCTGCAGCACCCAGCCATCCAAGTTAGATCCAGGACAACGGCCACGGTACAGGGGATGCTTTACAAGAGCAAAGTCCAGGAACCCAACATCCACTACGGGTAATCGCTGATAAAGTACACATACTCTCGGTCACGGCGCTCTAGATACGGCAGTGGTCTAGAAGGAATCTTCCGGATACACGTTCAGTCCGCTCATCGACCAGTGGATGATAAGCGACTGGACCATCAATTTGAATGATTCCAGTATTCACCGCAGCGACCCTTGACAGCGTTCATTTGCCGGACCTAATGCTGCCAATTGAATGGCTTACTTTTGCTCCAACGGCTCTCCCAAAGTCATTGTCTCTTGGACTCAACGTGCTGATCTTCAGGCCGCATCTCCGTCTATCACGTCAATGCCAAACAGTGCAGAGCACTGTATATTGCTTAAGCGCACAGCCAGACTCATAGGTTAAGCCGGGCTGAAGACTGTGAGTGCTTCGAGCTGTGAGCTGTGTTCATTGCAGAGCATAAGAGCTAGCGCTGGTTTAGATCGTGCATAATCATTATCCAGAAATAATGTCTTCTTTTGATCGTAGCCTATGGGGGTGAAGCAAATACTGAGTGGGAGCCGACCATCGCCTGTGTGTGAAGACTTCACTTGAGGTTCAATCAGCCCGGCGCCTCGGCTTGACCGGATCGGGACAGACTCTGGGGCTGCGAACAGCCTACCCTCAACCAGCACAGAAAGCACGCGAGTCGCGTGTCTACAGCCACAAAGCCTGCGCAGTAGACACTGTTACATTGTGAGAAGCCCAAACCCACCGCGACTGATTCGAGGCCAAGCTTCTCTGCGCCTCACCACAAAAAAGAGCCTGCCACGCCTCCAGCGTCTGTCGATCACCACGAAACGTGCAACTCCATGTCGACAGCCCCAGCCTCGATACCGGACCGTAAACGCCTTCACTTCAATACCAGTCTTGTCGCGTGCGACATGCGATCCCATTGCAGAGGAATATAGGAGGATTTGATCGCCAGGAAACGTATTCAGGGTGGAAAAGAGCGAAGGTTTGCCCCCAGTCGATCTCAAGCACACGGCGCGTCTGGACGCACCCGTCGAGCAATTCTCCTCTCACACGGGAAGACGCCGTTAGCGCACTCCTGTTTGTCTATTGCTGTGCAGGGTGCTATGCAGCGACGAGGCATATGACTGCTCCTGTATTGTAGAAGCACTAGCGTCTGATTTTCCAGGACCAGAACTCCTCACTTCTCCAGCTCCGACCTTGGTCACCACACGCCTCGCAGCCACGGTCGCCCGTCATGTCGGGCAGTGAAAGTGCAAAGAACTCGTCTTGGCTCGAGCCAGAGTTGCGCGACATGAAGCTAGAGGAAGCCACGTCCCTAGACACGGGTGAGAGCAATGGCATACAAGTAAAGGCGGAAGACGCAGACCCGTCCACACCCTCCGCAATCCCACCGCGACTCAAACTCTCTCGATCGAAATCCCATTCGCCCGCACCGAAGTACGACTCCGAAGCATCTTCGCCGGCTGATAGTACAAAAGAGGAGGTCGTAGGGGGAGACATTGTGCTGAAGATGGAGCCTGGGCCTGGGGGCAGAGCCCTCAAGCTGTCGCGCAGCGCCTCACAGAAAGTCGTCTCTCGCCCACCGCCGCTCTACCTCGACCTCCCAGATTCAACAGAAGCCGCCAAAGAGACGTTCGGTGTTCTCTCAGAGTGCACGTACTCAAACAAGTACATTGGCACGACAGACCCAGCACTTGAATGCGATTGCAGCGAAGAGTGGGGTAAGTCTTCTCATCCTGTTTTTTCTTCACTTCTTGGCGAGATGCTGACAAGAAACAACAGATATTGTCACAAAACGAAACAATGCCTGCGGCGAAGACTCCGACTGCATCAATCGCGCGACCAAGATGGAGTGCGTTGGTGACTGCAGTTGCGGCCGCAAGTGTCAAAACCAGCGGTTCTTGCGCAAACAATACGCCGATGTGACAGTCATCAAAACAGAGAAGAAAGGGTTTGGCTTGCGAGCTAACAAGAACCTGGTACAGGGAGACTTCATCTTCGAGTACATTGGCGAAGTCATCGATGAGAAGACGTTCCGGCGCCGCATGATCCAATATGACCAGGAAGGCATCAAACACTTTTACTTCATGTCTCTGAACAAGGGCGAGTTTGTGGACGCAACCAAGAAGGGTAACTTGGGAAGATTCTGCAACCATTCTTGCAACCCCAACTGTTTCGTGGACAAGTGGGTGGTCGGTGACAAACTGCGCATGGGCATATTCGCCGAGCGCAAGATCAAGGCCGGTGAAGAGTTGGTCTTCAACTACAATGTCGATCGATATGGAGCAGATCCCCAGCCCTGCTACTGTGGCGAGCCAAATTGTTCAGGGTTTATCGGCGGCAAGACACAGTCCGACAACGCTACAAAGCTCTCGCACGCCACTATTGAGGCGCTTGGAATCGATGATGGCGATGGCTGGGATACAGCCGTCCAAGCCAAGAAGCCTCGTAAGAAGAAGGTCAGCGAAGACGACGAAGAGTATGTCAATGACTTGCAGCCAAGGTCACTCGAAGACGATGGAGTACCGAAGGTTATGGCAGCTCTGCGGCAGTGCACGGAGAAGTGGATTGCAGTCAAACTACTCAGCCGTATACAACAGAGTGACAACGACAAGGTCGGTCACCGAATCATCCGCATGCACGGCTACGAGACCCTCAAAAAGACCATTACTACATGGGTAGACGACTTCAACGTCGTAATGCAGGTCCTTGACATCTTACACAAGCTGCCGCGCATTACCCGTAACAAGATTCAAGATTCCAAAATCGAGGAGGCGGTGGAAAAGCTCAAGAGCTGCGGAGATGAGCGGGTCGAAGAGTCTGCAGACAAGTTGCTCGCGGCGTGGAGCAAATTGGAGGTAGCTTACCGGATACCACGCATGAAGCGAGACCCCAACGCAAGCACCCCTATCCGCACCGAGAATCACTTCGAGCGCCGCGAGAGAGGTCGGGAGCGATCGAGGTCCAGATCGAAGTCCCCCTCACTCACAACGGCGCCGAAGGGCCCGGCTAATATAAATGCACCCTCGGGGCCTCGTGTAATCAACGCGCCTCGAGGGCCAGCGAGCGGATTCTTCCAAGGCCCTCGCCCTGCTGCTCGACCAAGGCCTTTCAATCCACTGCCACCTGGTTGGTTCCAAGCCAGTTCAGACAATGGGTCTACTTACTACTATAACTCCTCGGGCACAACGCAATGGCAGCGACCGACTATGCCAGCAAATCAACCACCGCCACCGCCACCAAAGACTAAGACAGATACACAGCTCCTGCAGGATATCATCTCTAGCATCACTGCAAATGTGACACCCACTGTACCATCAGCCTCAACAACCCCGCAGCCTGCCGCCGACGAGTTACAAGACAAGAAACACAAGAGCGAAAAGTGGCGTAGCCTGCCTCAGGAGAAGCAAGAGCGGTTATACGAGGCAACTGTAAGTTCACAAGCCGTTGCTACTAACATGGAGCGCTGATTGTTGTAGCTCTCTCCACACGTCATGGCTGTCGCTGCACATTACCGCAAGAAACTCGAAAAGGACGATCTTAAGCGGTTGTCTAAGGAGGTTGCTAAGAAGCTCGTCAGGGGCGACTATAAATCTGGGCGTGTCAAGGACCCGGCTGCGAAAATCAGCTCAAAACACGAGAAGACGGTGAAGAACTACGTGAAAGACTTCATGGACAAGGCTGTCAGGAAAAAAGAGGAACGAGAAAAGGCGAGAGCCATTCCTGGGGAAGGAGTACAGGATGACAAGGGTACAACACCTGACACGCCGCAGCTCGACGTTGATGATATACCTGGAATAGCGGCATCTCCTAACGATGATTCTTCTGAGTTGAAGCGCAAGCGAGAAGATGAAGCAGATGAATCGCCAAGAAACATACGTTCACGAACGGACGAGCCACTGGTACCGCCTCCGCCACCGCCGCCTCCCGCTGAGGATTTGCCTATGGACGTTGATGAGGCTGACCTGACGCCTATGAATGGAGGACCGATGGGCTTGTTCACAGACGGCACACCCTCCAATGGAAAGCTACCCCTGCGAGTAGGCGATCAGCCTAGTCCGATGCAGCTCGCGACCCCTCCGACTAATGGCTCTGGAGGGGGCAGAAGCAATGGCAGTAGCAACCTAGGGTAGAAAGTGCTGGGTTATTTGTAAAATCTGGCCATCTTCATTATATCTTTACAAATCTTTAATCATCGTTTTGATCACTATCTATAACCTCCATCCTCGAGCCTTCACTATTCCTGAGCCATCTCGCCAGGCTACCCGTTGAGGAACGCAAGCCAATATTTCATGATGTAAGGCCCTGCTCATGTTCCCACGCCATTCCCCGGATCAGTTCAGCTCAAAACTCAGGTCCTCCTCCGACTTCCATTCCAACATGAACTTCGCCAAAACCTCCGTCCTACGCTTCGCCATCCTCCTACCAGCCTGCGTCTTCATCATGCCCTCAAGCTTAACCAGCTTCTCCTCAAAATGATCAATCGCCCGCCCCATAGACTGGTCCGGGAACTTGGCCGCCCCAAATGAGAAGCACCGCCCAATCCCCACGGCGCCAATTGCATCTAGCCGATCCGCGTCTTGCACAATCGCCAGCTCAGGATACTGTACAAGGACATTGACTACAGACTGCGGGCTGCGCACTTCGTTGGAATAGCTGACGTGTGTGACAATGATTTGCACTTTGGCTGCGAGGTTGGCGGAGGCGCCATGAGATATCAAGACGTCGTGCACCTGCCGAGACACGTCCGAGCCGGGTGGGGCATACTTGTGGTCGCCGACGTCGTGGAGAAGCGCAGCGAGGAAGAGGCTGGTGGTATCGTAGGAGACAGATGGATTGTTCTTTGTTTCTTCCCGGAGGATGATATTGGCGTTTGAGACCACGCGGAGGATGTGTTGGTAGTCATGCGAGTTGTCGTATTGCGACATGTAAGTGTGGACATAGGTGTTGATGGCGGTGAATAAGTCCCTGAATTCTGAGCTGATGGGTACTTGTGGGACCAGGATCTTTGGTGTGGATGCAGCCATTTTGGGTTTGGTCATCGAATACGGTTTTCGAGTCGCGGGAGGTGAGGATGCAGAGACGCTTAGAAAGTCTTTGGGACACTGGCAGAAATATCTGCTAGGGTACTGGTCTTGCTACAGATAGCTTTATGAGGCTGCGACCAGAAACCTGTCCGTTGTATCGTCTTGCTTAGGAATCCGGTACCGGTGAGTAGAGAACTGTCACGGATGTGGCAGATAGCAGACTGAAAAGAGTATGGTTTCGCGTTTAGCAAAACGCGTGGTCACATGCCCATGCTGGACTTGCCTATTTCGTGCTGTGAGCCGCCCTCTTGATGTGGCACATCGGCAAGCCCGCTCTTTCTGGTCTCTATCTATGGTCTCGAGGGGCTACGGCTGCACTGACATTTTGCGCGCATAATGAAGGGCACTTTAGAGGGCGGACGCTTCAGGGCGGTTCAGGCAATTGCAGGAACTGAATTGGCTGCACAAGAGTCAACGCGATGAATGAGCCGCATTGTCTTTGTCTACGCTAATCGCAGTAGGAACCACTGCAGAACCCGTTGTCACATGGTTCATGACCCATTTTTGAGTGTTGGCCGTTGGATCTGGGGGAGCCGGGACCTCGGCAGCCACGCGAGATGACTTCACTCCATGCGTTCGATCCCGCGCCAGCCCCCAGCGCATCCCTCCACCACCAGCCCATGTTCTGGGACCGAATCTCCTACTGAACCACCCACTCACGGGTGCGACCGCGAAAATGATCAAAGAAGCAACACAAAATGCGACTGAGGTGCTATCGCAGCCCACCAAGTGGTTGGGCATGTACTCTGAGTTCATTACCAAGAACAGCAGCGCCGTGTCACAGATCGAGTCGGCACTGCGTTCGCTGACGTATATCATACCTGGTAGACCGTGGCACTTCCTTAGGACGACACCAGTACTGACGTGTTTAAGGACGGTTTCGAGAATCGGAGATAGCATCCGAGACGCGTATGCTTTGCGCCCGTCGATGATAAGCACACACACACTGACCAACCCACAGTACATTGTGGTGTCCAATGCCTCTCGCTATACCATGATTCTCTCCTCGCCAAAGCGATGGCGCAGATGCCTGGGACCCGTCGGCAGCCACTCACTCCGCATCATCGCTATACCAAGTTCTGGACAGAGAAATCCCTCACGTACAAACGCATCGCGACCGTCCTCCAGATGATACAGTATACCGAATTGTTGTGGGAGATGGCGGCGAAGAGAAAAGGCGAGAAGATGCGATGGCGTGTCGTGGTACTGCTTGAGATCATCAAGGCCGTCTGTCGATTGCTTCTGCTGCGGTTGACGAATTCGAGACCTCTCCTATCACCACCTCTGCCGCAAAGAGAGATTGATCCAAGCTCTCTCGAGGATTCATCAGCATCGACTGACGGCATGGATACGCCACCGAGTGAACGCGCTGTGGAAGCCGAGAATTGGACGATGCCCAGGACGGGGCTATCAATGCCGAGCCTGCCTGATAGCTCAGATATCTCAAGCTACCTCTTATCCAAGGTCTTGACGGCGGACGACATTAAGCCACCAAAGGCTCTGCTACACCGCGTAAGTGGTAAGGGTGAGCTGGCCGAGGCACTTTATATCCTACGACCTGTGGCGTATGCTCTGGCTTTGCAACACTTCAGTGGCGATAGAAAAAGCTGGCGGCCATGGCTGATCGGTGTAAGTATGGAGTATGGTGCTCGACAGCTTGCGAAGAAAGACTTCCAAGAGCGTCTGGCTGGCGGACTCCGCGGCCTGACCGGTCTTGAGAGGGAAGAGTTGAAGAAGCGTGCCTGGGCGCTCGGCTGGTGGACGATGCGTGGCGCCTTCTACGAGAACATCACAAAGTGAGCTTAACCCGTCGTGAAGTGGATCTCAACAGCTAACGATGCATAGATCTTGGATTCATGCTATCACACGGAAGCTCAAGAGCAAGCCTCTACTTGATATCGCTGGCGGTGTCATTGAGGACTACGAGTTTCTGTGGGACCAGTACTACTTCTCCACGACGACTCTGTAACATCAAACTCCGTACTCTTTCTGTTCTTTGACATGAATTACTTCTCTAGATACCAAATATTTGTATGCTTTATTACTAATGACATGAATCCATAGATGCACTCTCTGCTGATGTTGTGTCCGCATGAAAACCGTCTCCTTGATCGCAAGATGGTTGAAAGTGCTAGAACAAACCTTCTGAATGTGAATGCCGAGTATCAAAGCCTAACCGGTGAATTGCATCTGTGACGCAGCTGCCTGTAGCTAGAAGCTCGGGCCATGTGATCCATCGTACCTTTGGGCTTCCTGAACATCACTTTGGAGCCGCATCAACACCACCACAAACTCGCCCGCCACCAACGAATCTCGTCTTCCCCACTCTCATCAAGGCGTACCTGCACCTCCGAACCAGGAACTACTCCAACACATCAGCGATGCCCGCCACGACAGCAGAGACGCTGTCACTTGTGACCCGCACCGTTTCGGTTGCGCCACTCGTGCTTCTCTCCGCAGCAGATCACTACGGCCGTCAGGCGAAGGGGACACGGAAACGAGTTGTCGGTGTGCTCTTGGGACAGAATGATGGCAAGAACGTCAGAGTGTCCAACAGTTTCGCAGGTGCGTAGAGAGCAAACTGCCCATTCGCCGCCTGCGCACCGCAGCGGGGGTGGGGGCTGGGGACGCAGCACAACAGAAGCTGACAGCGTGTGCAGTGCCGTTCGAGGAAGACGAGAAGGACCCATCGGTATGGTTCCTGGACCACAACTACGTCGAGTCGATGAACGACATGTTCAAGAAGATCAACGCACGCGAGAAGCTCATCGGCTGGTACCACACAGGGCCCAAGCTGCGCGCATCGGATCTAGAGGTCAACGAGCTGTTCAAGCGCTACACACCAAACCCTCTGCTAGTCATCATCGACGTGCAGCCGAAGGAGGTCGGCGTTCCAACAGACGCCTATTTCGCCGTTGAGGAGATCAAGGATGTAGGTGTCGGGAAATACCCAGAAGACAGTACCTGAAGCTGACCCTGCCAGGACGGTACAACAACATCCAAGACATTCGTGCACACACCGTCGATAATTGAGGCCGAAGAAGCTGAGGAGATTGGTGTTGAGCACCTTCTCCGCGATATTCGCGACGTCGCGGTCGGCACACTCTCCACCCGGATAACCTCACAACTGCAGTCATTGCAAGGTCTGCATCTGCGACTGCGCGACATTGGGCAGTACCTGCAGAAGGTGCTCGACGAAGACCTCCCCGTGAACCACGCGATTCTCGGTAATCTGCAAGACGTCTTCAACCTCCTCCCGAATCTCTCAACACCGAAGGCGACACCAGTTGGCGGAGCAACAAACGGCGTCGGCGCAGCCGCTGGCGCAGCTGGCGCTATCGATAACGGCGAACTCGCACGAGCGATGAGCATCAAGACGAACGACCAGCTCATGGCCATCTACCTCTCGAGTCTCATCCGCGCCATCACCGCTTTCCACGATCTCATCGAGAATAAGATCCAGAACAAGCAGGCAGCGGAAGAGAAGGAGGGCAAGAAGGACAACAGCAAGGACGGCGACAAGGAAAACAAGGCTGACGGTGCGAACGGCGAGGCAAAGGAGGGTGATAAGAGCAAAGAGAAGGCTAAGGACGAGAAGAAGAAGCCTTGAAAACGATAAATGGTTAGGTGGAGCCACAATCCCTTGACTGTCTCCTGGCGCATTGATTCGCCTTGAACTGCCTCTAAAGAAGACGTCGGGCAGATTGCCTGGGTCAAGGATATATGGCCTCATGACACGATAGACTCAAGACGATAATGCATCACGTCAAAGATCAATTCTAGGCTTCAACGTGTTCTCAAAATCGTGTCTCTCAAAAAGCTGCACTGTCACGGCTGGGTGTCTCACATTCTGCAGCAAGCTCGTGGACCTGGCGACATCGCGTCATGAACTTCCAGAACGAAGTTATGAATCGCCCCATCCCGCAGCCCATCCTGCAGCAGTCTCAATACTAACTCTCTTCTGCTCCATATACTCTCCAAAAACACCCCTGCATTTCTCCGCAAGCACGCACGCCAACAGATGCTTGCAAACGGGAGGCATATCCTCTCCCAGACTCACGCCGCCGAACATCCACTCGACAGCCCTCATCTCTGCATCCACATCCTCGTGATGCAAATCCCGTTTACTAGATGATATAGGCCTGGGCGTGTAAACTGGTAAAAGCGGTTCAGGGTGGACGGCGGGGAACGCGGCGAAAGCGAAGGCGGGACACGTGCAATTCCAGGCGCGTAGGCGCACTTCGTAGGTCACAGTGCTGTCGTAAGATGTGCTGAAGCGAGACGAGCGCTGCTGAGCGCTGCGGACGTAGTACACTGTGTCGACCATAGGTTCAGGTGGCTGTGAGATGATGTTGTTGATCATCGCATTCGGCGGCTCACTGTCTGGCGATTGCAGATCGCGTGCTGATGTTGCTGCATTGTGAGCGATATTCAGGGAATTGCTGCTGGTGGTTGGGGGCTCTTCAACGTCGACAAGAAAGCGTGTGACGAGTTTGCGATCGAGAAGGTCCAGCGCCGGGAGGAATTCGTTAGGGAATAGTACTTGTAGCGAGAGGAGCTGCTTCTTCATGGCTTCAGGCGCGTTGCTGAGTGGGTTCGGCTCTGCAGTGACATTGTGCTGCTGTAGTGAGGGAATTGAATCTAGCAATTGCGTCACGAAGGCTCGATGCGAAGGTAGCGTCGACGTCGACATTGCTCGCTGTTGGACGCTGGCATAATTGCCGGACTCTTGTTCTGGCGTAAGTCGGTGAAGGAAGACGCGAAGAAGAGCCGAATTAGAGCTGCAACTACGCAGCTAGTGTGGCACTTGATGGCGCGCATCCACGTGATGCTATCATCATTGAAATACTCGCCACTTTGTTGGCCAAATGCAGCAATGCACGAGAACATTCACTATGCGCGATCGTTGCGAAAGACCGAGACACTTGGTCCCGGGGACCGCTTGATTACGTGCTGATTACATCGAAGCTTCATTAATTCATGAGCCAAGAGTGCTGCCCGGAGCCACTGGAGTCGACCTGCTCAGTGCTCAGGTGAGCAATTGCCGTGTCGTCATAGTCGGATGTTTGTTTCGTCCGAAGACGTTTGGCAGTCGCGAGAGGACTGGGGCTGGGGCCGTTCGTCGTTTACAAATCATATTTTGGGCGACTGCTCACCCATGCCTGACACGGATATGCTCGCAACACAGTCAGCGCTCATCTGCTCCGGCCCTGGCACCGAGTTGCGGGGTGAGTGTCAATCAATAGACGGGTGGGCGCTGCCACAGTGATACAAGGCGTCCTCTGGATTGACGGCATTGCCCATGTGGAGATGACAGGATCATAGCTGATAATACGAATATAGGAGTCTGGACAGGAGATCCTGCAGTCGAAGCAAATGGGCGGCAGGCTGAGAGCCCGCTGCAGGGTCTCCAAGGTGTTGCATCCTGCACAGTGCAGGAAACGAATGACAGGGTCATCTGCTGCAATTGACGAATCACCGGATGCAATTGCAACGTGCTCAGCGTGCAGATCGCGGATGCATAGGTGTCGCGCATACCCAGGTCCGTCTTCCACAAGAAGAACGGCAGCCACGGCTGAAGAGGGCCGGATTATCGTATCGAAATCCTGCAATACTGGAGCGACTGAGGCGATTGTGCTCGAAGTGGTGCATTGCGGGTAGATTGCCCATATCGATAAGCGCTCTGTATTGGGACGACACCGGTCCACAGCCCCTCAGCCGGCCTTGCAGTCGCAGGATTGCAATTGAGGGGTCATGGCGACAAGATGGGGCCCGGCTAGCACACGGTCATTGGCGGCTTTGCGCAGTCAATCTGGAACCAACAGCGTCGGCAACGGCGTCAAAGGAGCCCAAGTTTGCAATCATGGTGAAGAGCCTCGAGGAGGGGTCGCATGGCTGCATCTTCTTATCGTGTTGATAAGGACAATGTGGGGGAGGGGTAACATGTGGACATCTGCGGCCTGTGCCGGGTTGCCAAAGATGGTGTGCAAGGGTGAGATGAGAGCGACTCGTGACCTGCTTCTTCTGGGAATTGCGATTGATGCGCGAACCGCCCCAGTCGATGTTGCAGTAGACGGGTGTTTCGCCCTTGTTGACCAGCTGGGGCTGACGACTTTCACATGTTAAATGACGAGATGAATGCGTCCCGTGGACTACCACGCTGGCAATTGAGCAATCGCATTATTGTGGAGCAACAACAGATGGGCAACTGACACAGGCAATGTGTGGCACACAGTTTCGCTCCCATACATGTCGTCCTGACATTAACCCTGCTGAGCGCTGACTGCAGCCCCGTGGCTGGTAGCGATGACCACATCCAGGCCTGATACTGGGACTATGGTAGAAGCCGTATCACAAGACCTCCAGCCATCGGGCAAATTGAGATCAGACAGTCGTGCAGACTGGCGGCACATTTCGGCCAGCGCCGCTGCGGGTTTGCGGTGTGGGAGAACTCTGCAAAGGAAGTTCTCGCTAGATCGCCACTGGCCATGTTCGGCAGGTGGAGTGAAAGCAATTGGGCTCTCGCTCCCTAGCAACTCGAGCGGTAGGTTGCCGATGGCGCAAAAGGCTGCATGAACTCGAGAGATCAATTGCTCTGGAATGTGGAGCGAGTGTGGAACCCTCATCGCTACATGGATGGCGGTCAGCCTGCTCGCAAGAACGGTACCTGTAGCGTGCAGTGAGGCAGTTCAAGCGGACGCCAGGCAACTTGAACTAGAGATGACGGAAGCGGTGACCGGGAATCTAGAGCAGACATGGGACGCAAATAGGGAGCAATAGCAGGCAGCCTACCGGCGGGCAGCAGGCAGTGCTGTGACACGTAAACGCTCAATTTGGCGAGGACTGGGCACCCAATGGCAGCGGACCAAGCCTCACAGGACTCGCAACAGCTGGCAGAACTCAATTGCGCGCTCAACAGCGACGCCAAACGCGGTTTCAGAGCAAGTGAAGCGTAAAAGCTGACATTGAGTCGTGGACTGTCGTTCGGGCGCTGCACGCACCGACGAGGGAGCTAGCCGCGTTCGCGTAGGCAAGAGCCCGAGCGTCGCTCCAGGAAGGAGCGACCCAGCGCATCGCAAACAGCACCAAGCCCAACAGTGACTCAATCCTTTCTGACAGCGACCCATTGCGCACGCTTGCTAGCCCTGGTCACACACCAGCAATTGGGCACCCCTATTCGTCGCCCTTCCACGGCCGTAAATGCGAATGATGGTGCCTGAAGGGGACCATGGCACGCGCGCCAACCACACACCCTCTTTGTTCGCCGCAGTGGGCGGCAGTGTCTCAAAGGACGGATGACTCTCCTTGTCGCAGCCTAGCAGAGTAGGTGTTTTCTTATAAGTCAGCCCGCCCCGTGGATTTCTTGGAAAGGTTCCGCTGCTCCTGCACCCTCTTCGTCCTATCTCCGTTGCTTGTCAGATGGTGTAAGCAGCGATTCGCCGGTCAATTGGATTCCACCGCGTTCCACGATACAACGAACCATATCACTGCCTGCTTCGCCACCCATTGTAGCCACCCAATTCGCCAATTACAGCAATATTCAACCATAATTCAGACTATCGCTCGCACCCCTCGAAACCTGCTGCCTATATTCGAACATAAATTCTCAGTGCGCCCCAATTGCTCTCAGCAAACTTCGTGTCCCAAGACTTGCAAACAATGTCAAGCCAAATGAATAAATCACCTCCGACTAACCGTCTTACGGTTTCCTCGCTCCTCTCTCCCCCGGAAATGGAGCGATCCAACTCCTTCGGCTCTGCAATGCCCTCAGTAGCACTGCAGTATCCTAAAGCCGGCCCCAGTCTCAACACACAATACCAGCTCCCGCAGCTCCCAATGTTCAAGATGCCTGCGTACGCCTCGCCACCAATTTCTCCCTTCGACACCCAAATCGAGAAGGAGCACATGGACACTGCCAGCGAGCAGGGCACATTGGATCCCCCACTGTTCCGTCGAGAGTCCACCACAGATGCTCTTGCCTCGAATGTGCCATTGTTCTCGTCTCAATCGTCAGCCCCACAACCGTCGTCTCAGGAGACGATCAGTCAGCATATGCGATCTGCCGAGTATGCGCAACTACCTACCAAGCCCGCCGAGAAGGACTATATGCTCGCCGCCGAATTTCAGGCCACAGTGTTTGAGCAGGCTTTCAAGAGTCCCGCCGCGTACAAAGCGTGGTGGAAAAGGGAGCGCGACTATGAGAAACACTACTACAGCAAGTCAGTCGCGCAGTCCGGGGGCGTTCAAAAGCGCCCATCGCCGAAGAAGCTTGCTCCCGCGCCGGCTCCCAGGTCACGACAGCCCAAGGTTGCCTTGTCTAAGGTTTCACCTCGTCCTGTTCGTGAGCCGAAGCGCCATCCCAAGGCTCAAGTCCTGAGCTCCTTTGATGAACTCATTGGCAGTGCTTCGCCCAAAGCTGCACGCCCTGCAACAACTCGTGATGATCTCGACTACAATGCTATCCCGGACTACTCGCCACCCCTTACGACACTCAACGGCCATGAGAAGAAGTTGAAGGCTGAGTGGAAGGGCAACAAGCTTGACCTATCCAATGACCCGGAACGCCACCTCCTTCACGAGGCTGAGCTGGAGCTCGCCTCCACGCTTCGCCTCAGCTGCGCCACATACCTTTGCAGCAAGCGTCGCGTTTTCCAGGCTCGCATCAATGCCTTGAAGATCAACAAAGAGTTCCGCAGGACTGATGCCCAGCAAGCCTGCAAGATTGATGTCAACAAGGCTAGCAAGCTCTGGCAGGCGTACGACAAGGTCGGATGGTTCGATGCCCTCTACTTCCGCCAGTACCTTTAGACGCATCGTTGGTGTTTTTTGGTTTTGATTCCCTTTCGTGTCGGTGCCCTTAGGCTCATAGGCGAACCGTTCTTTGATTGTGATTGCTGCGTTGCATACGGTGTTCAGGGTCTCATTTCACGGAGTCACGCTCAACGCTGACCCTAGCATGACGGAGTCGATCGACAACCTTGATCCTCCCCTTTACGACGGCGTTTTTGATTTTCGATTACGGCATGGGCAGGCTGTCACGGATGGATTAGGTTCCCCGGCCTCGGCGTTTGTTGAAACACTCGTATCATTTTCCTTCTCTCTGCATCATGCGATACCCCCCTCTCCACAACACATTGTTGTAGTCCGCCTGTGGACCCTGACATGTCTCTAGATAGTCTTAGAATAGCAATGTTTTCACTCTGAGATCACTCATACGCAACACTTTAATGCTACAGACTTTTCGTAAAGATCAGCCGTGCAGAATGAAATATCAGCTTCTGGAGCATGCAGTGTTGCATTGGGCTCATGATCAGAGGCTCAGAGCGAGCGTTGGCGGAGGGTGGGTCTCGGTGACCGGGCTGCGGGGGCTTGTCAGATCCGTGCCTGTGGCTAATTTGGGAATGGGCTCGGCGACCTGCGCGTCCGCAAGCAACAGTCGTCAGCGCTTGACAACTGTGACTTTTGCACCCACGACTTTTGCTGCGGAACAGCGCGGATTTGCCCAGCATGTCGCAAACACAGCAGATGGAGGCCAGCGACTCGATATCAAGCCAGGACCCCAACCGCGAGGAAGGCAAGAAGACGAAGAGCAGACGACCCCCGAGTAAGCCTGGACGCCGCTGAGCGCGCACAGAGCGATACTGATAGACGTGCAGATACTGCATTTAGACAGCAGCGACTGAAGGCGTGGCAGTATGTGTACAACGGGTGTTGTAGCAACCAGAATAGCGATGCTGATTGCGCGGCGACAGACCCATTCTAACCCCGAAGACCGTCCTACCTTTATTCTTCGTCGTTGGTATCATATTCGCACCCATCGGCGGGCTGCTGCTATATGCAAGCTCACTAGTGAGGCGCAGCGCTGTGTGTGGACTCGCAAGCATCTGACAGTCGCGCCAGGTCCAGGAACTATCGATTGACTACACCAAGTGTACCACCGATGCCCCCAATACAGAGGCCGTGTTCGATTCAAGCCGCGCCAGCACACTCGAAGACATCCCCTCAGGCGACGTATCGGCCACCTTCAAGACGTCTATGAAGTCGGTACCGCAGTGGGGTAAGGCATTCGAGAACTACACTTGGCCGTCAGGCCAGGTTCAGAACACCAGCGTGTGCATTCTGAGTTTTGAGATCCCCAACGACATTCAACCGCCGATTCTTTTCTACTACCGCCTTACCAACTTCTACCAAAATCACCGCCGTTACGTAAAAAGTGTGGACACTGAGCAGTTGAAGGGAACAGCACGAACTGTAAGCGAGATTGACTCGGGCGACTGCGGACCTCTAGACTCTGTCAACGGCAAGCCGTACTACCCCTGTGGTCTCATTGCCAACTCCATGTTCAACGACACCTTTACGAACCTCAATGCGACGAACCCTTCCCAGAACGAGAACAGTCCCAGTGTGTACAACATGACATCAAACGGCATCTCATGGGCTCACGAGGGTGATCTGTACGGAAAGACAAAGTACAAGCCATCGGAGGTTGTTCCCCCGCCAAATTGGCAGCAGCAATACAAGGATGGAAGCTACGACTCTTTGACCGAGCTTCCGGATCTTCACACGTGGGAGGAGTTCCAGGTCTGGATGAGGACGGCTGGTCTGCCCACGTTCAGCAAGCTCGCCTTGCGTAATGACAACGATGTCTTACGAGCAGGCACGTACCGGCTGAAAATTTACGACCGTAAGTCAATACGCAACGCGCGTCATTCTGCTGTTCATTCGCTCATGTGTCTCTAGGCTTTCCGGTCATGGCATACAGTGGCACTAAGTCCATCCTGATCTCCACACGCACCGTTATGGGTGGCAAAAACCCGTTCTTGGGCATCGCGTACCTTGTAGTTGGCGGTCTTTGCATCTTACTCGGTGCTGTGTTTCTTGCCACCCATCTCATCAAACCGAGGTCAGTCATCCGGCGCATGAATGCAACCAATTCTAGATTGCTGACATTTGACCAGGAAACTCGGTGACCACACGTACCTTACCTGGAACAACGATCAGCCAAGCACAGCGACGACTACCGGGCGGGCCGGTGGAGCATAGTAACAAATATCGCCACGATTTCTTTGTCGTCAGAAAGCTAGCTTTACCTTTCGTTCTTTTGTGATTGTACCGATTCACTAGTAAAGCCCGGGCTCTGGGCATTGTATGGATATCATAGGCTGAGATCGCCTGGAGTTCTGGTGTTTGAGCGAGAGACTGGAACACAGTCTTTTCTGTTTGGTCAATGCATGTCATACTCGACTGATTCCTCTGTCATGCTTGTGCTCGACTAAGCCAATAGCCCAAAGAAAAAGGCTTCATGTCAATGCTGTCAGGCAGCGTGGTACCAAGACAAGTCTCATGATGAAGCCGCATTCAGACTCCTACCAGGGGCCAGGCAAGAATCTAGACGGCTTTCCAAATAAACCGAGATGGACATTCTGGAACACAGGAATCCAGAACACACACAATATCTTCGAGACGAAGAATAAAAGCCTCGTGGCTATCCTCCAAACACGAACACTACAGCAGTCCTGCGACTCACCATCAACACACTCATTCTCCTCCGCAAGCAACTGTCCCACAAGTTCCTTCAGCAACTTCCCACATTCCGTACGACCTTCGGCTTCCAGACGCTAAGATGCGCACTCCCTTCTTCCTTGCCTCGCTAGGCCTCCTAGCATCAGCTGCAGATCCTCAACCCTCTGGTACACCGGCTCAGTCTTTCGACTGCGGCACAGGCACCCAGTCTGCAGACCAGTCCTTCCTGGATACCGTCCAACAGCTTCATGATCGCAAGTCAAAGGGCAGCCTTGCTGCTCGAGCCGCCGAACTTGCAGCCCGCGATGACCCTGTTAAGGTACAGGCTGTATTTCACATTGTTATGACCGATGCTGCCAAAGACTCGATCACCAACGCCATGCCGCAAGCACAACTGGATTCTCTGAACGAATCCTACAACCCTTACAACATCCAGTTCGAGCTGCAAAACACAACATGGACCACCAATGACGCGTGGGCCAAAGCCAGCAAAGCCGGCGATGACGACAACAACATGAAAAAGGCTCTCCGTCAGGGCACCTACAACACTCTCAACATCTACTTCCAGACTGACCTTTCAGGCGTACTTGGGCGCTGCACTTTGCCCTCTGCCATTGCGAACGGCAAAAATGACCCAACCGTCTACTTCAACGATGGGTGCAACGTCAACGCCAACACGATGCCTGACGGTCTGATGGACGGATTCAACAAAGGCAAGACAGCAGTGCACGAAGCCGGGCATTGGATGGGCCTGCTGCATACCTTTGAGGGCTACTCATGCGATGGTCCCGGTGACTACATTGACGACACGCCCCAAGAGAGCACTGCGACAGATGGCTGCCCTACCGACCCAAAGAAGCAGAGCTGTCCGGCTCAGCAAAAGCCTGGCGAGAGCGACCCAATCCACAACTACATGGACTACTCTATCGATGACTGCTACACTGGCTTCACGGATTTGCAGGTTGCGCGGATGAAGAGCATGTGGAGCTTGTTCCGTGACGGTAACTAGCGAGCCGGAGATCTGGTTGCACACAAAGGTATGTCGTATGGTGAAGGGTTTGGGGCGCAGATGCGCAGGTGGTGGTGGTGTGGTGCCGGTTTGCTGAGTTTCTTCATGTACATGTTGCTGCTTTTGCGTGGTCAGACTGGGTTTGCACATATTGGCTTCTCGCGTTGCTTGCTGGCGTTATGTTAGTGATTTGCACTGCTAGTCATTCATGAATAAAATGTATTCGTTCTGACACTAAACGTACTTTCTTTTTCAGGATTGACAACTTCCAACTTTCTGCATCGACGTGGGATATCTGACATTCCTGTAGCACGACTATGTCGTCAAGACTTTTTTGTGTAATGTTTCTAGCTGCTTTCCTTCGGTTGGCATTCCGGACTCTTGCACCTTCTTCGTGCCTTCGTTGCTAGCACCAATCCTTCCCGCACCATGACCTGGTCGACGGCACCCGCTTTGAACGGCTCGCAGTAGCTACCCGGTAAGACGAAGGTACGCTAGTAGGTTCTAAGTCCAGACCAAAGAATCCAGCCTTTGTCTTAGCCCTACGACTTGAGACCTCTTGTAGAACGACAGCCTCGCCCTTCGCAGGGAAAGACAACGATCCGCCTTGCGAGACAACAGCGCAGGGAAGCCGAGATCCTGACATCAGCAGGGAATTGCAGTGTTTCCAGAGTCTTGAATGCTGTCACACATCTGTAGGTGCACCGAAGACCATGCAAAGCAGCCTGCACGCAGTCCTTTGTTCCGGATGCGGGAAGTGCTCTCATGCATGTGAATGCAACCAACACCCAACACTAGGGAGGAGCACTAGAAAATCAGGGCGTTCATCAATACAGTAAGAGCAGCAGGAGCTCTGCAAGAGCCCGCAAGTGCTGCACCTTGCGCTCTCCCATGCCAACGGTAATGCTCCCGCCTTAAATTTCACCTAGAGCTGCACCGCACCGAAAGCCTTTTCGAGAAACCGTAGTATTCCATCTCTGCACCTCTTCTCAGACTTTCTCCACACCAACCGCCCTGTCACAAGCCAACGCCGAGCTGCGCCTCACAGATAAACAAAGAACCACCTCGCATAGCTGCATAGCGAGAAGCGAACATTCAAATGCGATCCTCACGCATTTCAAAATACTCAACCACCATCAACCCGCCCTCCGCGCTACGCTACATCCTCATCCTACTGAAAGCGTGTCCAACACCACAGGACATAGCGTGTTTGTGCAGCTACACGTCTCGAAACAGCGTTGCGCCGCCTCCTTACACACCTTGATCGGTCCCTTCGGATTCTAAAGGCCTCCATATATCTCAAATGGCAAGTGCTTCTACTGCTGACTTGCACATGGAGGAAACGCATTGGGCTTTTACGACGCTATCTTTTCTCGACGCCTGGTGCGGAGCAACTTGCCACGCAGTGCTGCGCTACGTACTACGCTGTCTCCTCGTTCTCGCACTCGTTGGTACATTTGTGGCAATTCTCAAGCGCAGCGTCGATCATAAACGATGTGCTGACCTGAAGAGGAATGTCGGCTTGGATGGCACGAGCATTCTGCTGGAGAGAATTGAACTTGGATCGCTTACGGGAAGCTTCAGTGAAAATCAAATGGGCATGAAGGATGGAAAGAACGAGCAGGTGCTAAGCGGTGGTCCAGATGTGAAGGACTCGTGCGCTGTGATGTAGTGGGTTGATGTTTGAGCTATCCAATACCATACCATGCTCATCCTTTTTACCTCAGCTATGTTCGAGGGATTTCCTATGTCGCTACATCTTACGTGACCAGTACCTCTACATAATGCTCACTGGTAATCTACAAGCGAAGGCAGTAAAGACTAAGCCCAGTGGATTGGCTCAAACTACCGTCTTTTGCGTCGGCTATTGTTGATTGTCAGAGAAGGCCCCGCCCCCCCACCGGGCGCGGGAAGAATCGAACATCGAACCTCCAGTCTTCCGATGTGCCATCGAGCAGAAGAGTCGGCCGCGGTGACCATTGCGTCACAGGTAATATTGGCATCTTGCGATTCGATAAGAGTAAGCAATGAGGTGGAACTAGCAGGATTGGAGAAGAGCAGGTGGAATTCGGTCAGAAAACAGTAGGTGAGAAGAAGGACGTTGAAGTATATACAGAGAAGAAGTCTAAACTTTTATGCCATCATGGCCGAACTCACCACCACACTCTACAAGAAACACATCACCCTCTCAAGACACTGACATGAACATACCAAGCGGCGGCATTGTCATCTGGAAGGAGTCCATCACAAGGCCTCCAACTGACTCAGCTAGATATGCCACTCTCTGTCCAGCGGGACAGGGAAAGCTCACAAGGTTATACTGATTTGAAGGCGAGATGGAGGGAATCCATCCAACAACACCGGAACTGACGACCTTGCTTGCGCTAATATCTGCCGACGCAGCTTGCTGTCCGACACCGGAAACAATGATGCCGCCTGGCGATCGGACTCTGACAGGCGACATATCTGGCCATGGGGAGGCTGGAGGCATGTGGAAAGCAAGGTTACACATCTTGCCTTGATGCTCAGGGCGAACATCGAAGACGAAGACGGTGGCCAGTGTTGGTGAAAGTTGGGCAACGTAGCCGTTACCAATAACCTTGGATGGGTTGGACTTATCGACAGGCACAATTAAGTTGGGGGTTTCAAACGGGCCTCGAAGACCGACAGGAGGAGCACTGTTCTCAGGACGCGATTCGATAGCCGGGCGAGATTGAGATGATGCTGCGGTTGGTACCAATTCAGTCGGTGTTGGAGTATCTGATGTGATCACAGGCGGAGTAGCGACGGTGGGTTGGGCTTTTGCAGACGAGGCTTTTACTATCGTGTGGTTAGCATAGGTCCATCAGTCGTGAGCATTTACGAGGTTACGCGTTGGCCAGGTAAAACCTCCCAAGCTACTCCTGCTGCTAAGTACGCCCACACCACTGCCGAGTGCCGTCGGCAATGAAAATGTGTCCTTCACGAATCCATTAGCCCGTGCGATCCATCCTGAGGGCTTTGCAGCCCAGGTTGGATACTGTACGGGCAAATGTTGCGGAAGACATTTACAACGCGGCTGAGCAGCAGGCAAGAGGTAGGGGAGCAGGAAAGTGAGGAGCAGGAGATTTGCAATAAAATAAAAGTAAAGAGTAAGGGTGACAGGAGTGACAGGACGAGAGTACGAAAGTTACTTACGTTCTTGGCAGGGCAAGATAGGTCGAAGAGAGGAGAGACCTGAGCAAGATCACCTCCGGGCTTAATACCGAAAGAAGGGCTGGGGTTGCCCCACTGAACATCCTGGAGGATGTAGTAGTAGAGGTTGACGTTGTCGTTGACAAGCTTGCAGGTGACATCCTCCCAGTAGATGCGAGCGTTGTCAGCAGAAGGCACAGCCTGGTTGACGGTCTCGCCGCTAACGGGCCAACCAGTCTCAGTGACCCAGACAGGCTTGCCCTTGGTGGCGGCAACGGTCTGGTTGTAGGCGTCGAAGAAGAGATCGCCACCGTTACCGATGCTGTTGGCAAAACTACTCTGGAAGTAGGGGTAGGCATCTGCGGCACTGTTAGTGATAGTACATTGGAATTATACACGCAACACGTACCCATGCCAATCCAGTCAAGGTTGTCGATGACAGCACTGTTGCTAGCATTGACATAGACCTGCCATGTGTCGACGTGACCGAGCTTGGCGCCAGACAGAGAAGTGCCAGCGATGGCATCGCGGACCTGCTTGATGTAACTGACGAGAACATCAGGCCCAGCTCCGGGATTGCCTCCAGCACCGTCAGGAGAGACACGGTAAAGGTCCTCCGATCCGACAGAAATGCCGACAACCAAGTCAGTGAAGGCGGTGCCGTATTGGGAGATAGCGGCTTTCAGAGCGGCGATCTCGTTGTTGAACGAATCCTGGCCAGCGGAGGCCCAGAGACCCAGAAGAAGGGTGGTCTTGGTGTTGATAGCAGCCTGGATCGCCTCAATAACGGTGTTTTGGGTTCCGTGCTGGATCATAGTGTAGAGACGAGCGCTTGTCCATCCATCGGTACCGGGCAGGCTCTTTGCGTTGTTGAATTCGTACTCGAAGTCGGTCAGAGTCTTCGCGGCATCGTTGTTGAACTGGGCACCGTAGTTGAAGCCCTTGATAGCCGCGTTGGCAGTGGACAGAAGAGCCGCGGAGGCAACAACGGAAGATGTGAAGCGCATTATGATAGCAAGAATAAGGTCTAAGGGTTGATAATACAAGGCAGTAGGTATTTGAAAAGGGAAATCTAAAGGTTTAAGAAAGATCGGTTGATGCAAGCAAGGCGAGACCTACGAGGAATGGATTGAGTAAATACTCGATCGGTCCATGACGCTTGATCCATCAGTGACGGCAGGGATCCAGCACAAGCTACTGCTTATTAGGAAAGAAACACTTGCGGATCGGCATGGCAAGGGCTTCCGCGTTTCCCGTGCTTTCCTCATGCGGCCAGACCATGTGGTTGACAAGGAAGGGATTCCTGGGTCAACAATAATCGAGGCGCAACCATCCTACAGGATGCGTACTCTATCCAACACCTGAGACATCGACATATTGTATGTCTACCGTCTGCCACAAGGCCAAGCTCATGGGAACGATGAGCTTCTCTTCCTACCCTGGCTTAGCTAGTCATTGGCCGTTGTGGAGAACCCAATTCTCAACGGTTCTAGAAGGCAATGTCAGACCTCGTTTAAGCGTTGTACCTGGCGTGGCCAGTTAAAAATAGCCCCATGTATCCGACCACGAAATTGCCATCTGGAGAACAGATCCATAAACAATATATCGTGGTACTCCAATATACTGAAGGGTACCTTTGTGCATCCATCGCTACCTTACTTTTAGCAGGAGAAAGGAGAGCATCGTGCATCGTCCTTCGGACGCCTGCATAAGTGGGAGCAATGGTCTCCACAGTCCACATCATCCGCCAAAAAAATGGCCCCGGAAAAACCTGAACGTGGGCCGAATGAGATCACAGGAATTTAGGACTAACAGCGAGCCTCGCGCGAATCCGGGGTGCGACGCGCGTAATGAGCCAACCAACAATATGTCGCTGGTGTGAGTCTGCAGTAGTATCGGTCTCCTGCTTCTGAATCTCACGAGAATGAGGCTCGTTGCAGCATAAATTACTCGCCGCCGCTGGTGCCAGGAATGGGTGCCCGGAATGATGACGTGGATAGCGGACTGGTCCGGGAGCCTCAGGAGAAGCGGTTCATGCACCAGGCAGCGGGCCGGCGTGGCTGTGCATGGCACTGACGTGGACCGGAAGCGATGCGTCAAGAAACTGTACCTCTAGCAAGGAGGCAATAGATAACAATAGAATGAGCGATGAATGAGGTCTAGATGAACCTGAGGGACCTGTAGTTCGATTTGCGCTCAGCTGTCAGGACTGCGCGGCCGCAAACGCCATCAAGTCTAACCGTATCAGGACAACACGAACAGTGTACTTGACAGATATTGACAAGATCTCTGCTGAGTAGCAGGCTGCCTTCGAACAACTTGAACACTGACAATGACCTCTTTAAGAGCCCCTCACGGTCTGTCAATGCGATACAGAACTTCTGCAACATTGAACCACGCATCATACTGCACATCCTCCGGCGTGACATCATGGTGGTAATGGCCTCCCTCATCATGATCCGAGAAACAATGAGTATGCTCAATCCTCAGATCAAGCCCTGGGTCATGGGAATGCAACACGCTCAGACACACCAGCGGAGCCTCCATGTCGTAGAATTTTAGCCACTTCTGCTTCTGCTCATCCGTGACCAGCGGCGTGGTTGAGAAGTCGGGCATGACATGAAGCTTTGCCTTTCCTTTCGAAATAACAAAGACTCCCCCCAGAGAAATTGTTCGCGTGCTGTACTCGTCTTTCAACGCCTTACGGATGGCTTCGGTGAAGTTAAGAGACCCCTTCCGTGAAGATGCTGTGACGTGCAGCACCTCGCCCTGCTGCCCAGCACTGCCGAACAGATTCGCCATCAGAGCGCAATCTTGAGAAGGCAGCTTCTCGCATAGTGCGCTGCCATCATCCTTTACTTTCGCAAAGTGTGTCTCGTTGATGATTTTGCCCTGCTCCCAGGCTAGATTTGGCATCAACTCCGAATTCATGCCAACTATGTGGAAAGGCCCTGCTGCCGCGCCTATTAATGCGCCATGGTCTTCAGGCATCTCCATTAGCTTGGCGATGTCAATGAGGTCGTACTTCTTAGAGAAGTCTGGTGTAGGTGCTAGGTTGGGCTGCCCACCCACGTCAGCGATCCGGGGCGATCCACATAGACCGGAGGAAGCCAGATTGTATGGCGTTTGCCGGAGATCTGGGCATACTGCAATGGATACTGAAGCTGATCTGAAGTTTCGTGTGAGCTCATTCTCGATACAGTCGACGAGCTCGTGGATAGGCGGTGGTCTAAGATCCGCTCTCTCAACAGGTAGGCCTGGCATGATTGTGTTGCCGGTATGGACTATAACTAGACAGTCAATCTCTGATCTTTGGGGTGTGTAATCGCTGCGAACTTTGCGATATGCAGTGCGCGCGACCGTTTCGATGTGTAGGGCGGGGCGTCCGGTGTTCCTCCCGAGATTACAGTTCGTAGCTACTTCCCTGCTTCAACTTGGAACTCAATATATGCGTTAACACATTTCGTTCACGTCTCATTCTATTATATTCAAACTGCCTTGAAAACATTGCTCATCATTCATACCTTCGTTATAGGAAACTGGACGATGCTCACTGCGTCTTTGCTACACAGTCTTTTCCATCGCGATCACGCCGTCTACGATACTAGGGCTAGGCACCTTGATGAGCGGTACACCCCATCTACCATTTTCGCTAAAGTTCGTCGCAGGTAGCTCTGCAATGCCGATTACGATGTGCGACCTGTCTGCTTCAACCCTGACAGTCCCATCTGTAGCTTCGTGCATGTATCCTTCCCCAGTCAGCTCGTAAACCGGCTTCTCGTTTGGTGACAGCTCGAATTTGGCTTTCTCTTCTACTTCGTAGGAGGGTTCGACGAGATCCCCTACATTGGTGGTTGCCGAAGTATGGTTGCGGCGTCTGTGTCTTAGCCAGAGCAACAGGACACAGACGATTACACATGTACCAATGATGGTGACAGTAATGATGATTATCATGCGAACCCTGAAGCTGATTCCTGACGGCTTCTTTGCAGTCGCTCCGGAGATCTCTAGGGTACCCTCAAGATTCGAGTATACTCTAGAGGTGCGCATGATGTTTTCGAACTCTGCAGACGCCCAGCCAAGGGCAGGTACTCGCAGAGTAGCATTACCTTGTGCCGTGCCGCCCAACTTCTCGATCAGACCATTGCTAAGCTCGTAGGGCCGGTAGCCTGCAGTAAAGACGCTGCCCCATGTCATCGTCGGTAAGTCCATGACGGCAATAGACTCAGCCTCCCAATCGCACGTGTCTGTCATGTTTCCATGCTGGGTACTTCCGCCGATTGTGAGAAGCTGACGACCTGCTGTGAGATGGCATGTGTGGCCATAGCGAGGCGACTCACCTTCGAACATCTTGATCCAAGTGAACGAAGGCAAGGAGAGAACATACATATCATCGAAGTATTTGGTGTTGTTGCCTGTTGCCGTGGGGTCCCACCCTCCATATATGAATATGTTGTGCGATGAGTTATCAGGTGCGGAAGCTAGCACGGTGCACGAATCGATGCGTGCTGGAGGAATGTCGCCAGAAGTAGATTGCGTGTACCAGGTCCCAGTGCTTTTCGTGTCAGAGTAAGATGCCAGATCAAAGACATCCACAGTGTCGAAGTCTATTAGTCGTCCCATACTTTGCGAGGTTACGGGTTGAACACCGTCGAACACCTTTCCACCCAAGGCTACGAGCAGCCCGTTGTTCCCGATATTGGGGATATATTGCAACCCACCTCCTAGACGTGGCTGTGGATCCTTCATACCGGCTGTTGAAAGGTTTTTCGATGTGTGGTGCACCAAGTCTATGACGATCATCCCATCAAGCAGTATCTGAACATCGCCAGAGTCTTTCGCTCCTATGTTCGTGCCGTTGTCCGTCCGGCCGTGAAGATAAAACGCAAGTCCTTGGTCCGGGGCCTCTGTAGACGAACCATAGCTTGGCGTGTTGAGCGTACCGATGTCGAATTGATTCCATGTATCGGTCTCGTTGCTGAAAGACCAGAGGGGATATATGTTACTCTGGTCATGGAAAGCAGCTGGATTGACAGTATCGAGAAATGTCTCGTTGCCTCTGAAGATGGTTCCGCCATACGTCCAGATTTCAGGAGTACTGTATAGACCATGAAATAGCGAACCAGCTACCATCGCCTGTCTTACACTCGTACCTGTTCTTGGGTTGGGCGTAACCTCAAAAGCATGCCAGGAGATATTCTCTTGCCAATCCCATGAATGTTTCAGGTCAAGTTGTAACATGAAAGGATCTGTTAAGATTCAATATTTGTACGAAACGGTTCTGAAGAGCTGGAAACATACTGTAACCAAGCGTATTGTTTCTCGACGATGTGTCGAGTCCCGGTATATTGAACTATAGGGATCAGCGAATGGCGAGTAGCTGCTGGATAGACATCGCGTACAGTTTCAATACCTCCGTACAAATATAGCGAATCGTCTTTGACCACAGCTGCTGAACTAGCATCGAACAATCTATGCGACAGAGATACACGTACACTGATGGTACCACCGCGAGCAGAAGTACGTAATAACATCTTCAGGTTTCCACTCCGTTGGCAGCTGGGCAGCAGCAAGTCTAGCTGTCAGGTGCAGTATGAGATACTGTACGTATGCCCTCTTCAGTTTCATCGTGTGTTTCAAGCGTAGTGGTTAGTGTGAGTGAAAAGCTCACAGCTGTGTGCGATGGTGCGCGATAATACATCCCGCTGCTCGGAGGAAGTCGTTGCGTTATCGGTGCATCACGGCGATCTCGCCAGCGATCCAGCCCCAAGCTGCAGATTTGGTCTCATGGGCTGATTGTCATCGTCTCGAGCACTTGAAGAGATAATCCCAGTCATGCATTCCCAGATGGCGAAAGAGGCCGCCTGCCAATACCGCTTCGTGACGCGCCTTATGTAGGCTTGCCCTCAGGATTGGCTATGAGAGATCGAGGCGAATCCTGCCAGGTTTGGGCAACGTACTCCTCCAATAGCCTCTCAAAGAACATACACTAATCGGGAGTCAATTACTCTGCCTGCCAGGGTGATGCGGCCTTGGGACGTTGAGGCGGGTTTTTGCATGCTTACTCACCGCGCTAAGTTCAGATCAACACGAGTCATGCTATGCGAAAGATCGAACCTCGTCCATTAGTATTTCAAAGAGACCAAAAGACTATTTTGGTTGACTGTTGGAACCGTAAGAAGTGCGTGAGAACGACAGTGGTAAGATGGAAGTCGAAGTAGACCATATCGTCTCCATCTCTATCGTGATGCAAGCAGGCATTAGCTTGGGCGAGCCAGAGGGCTCAACTGCAGTTATCGGAACGCTGTGTCCGGCTGTGCCTCCGCTGCCGTGGAATCAGAAGGCGGCTCTCCTTACGCCTCTGGGGATGAGGGCCACCTCGCGTCTCCTGCTCTTCTTGGGTCTGGGATGACTTATGGCTGCCATGTGCCGGAATATTGTCTTTGAATGACTCAAGGTTACATTTGAGTCTAGGAAGTAAAGCTGAGAGAAGCTGAGGGGAGAGAAGCTCAGTAGAACGCCTCAAAGTGAGTTTGGCATTGCAAGGAAGTAACTATAGTGATCCCCAGGTTTATTGACAGCTGCAACATTTAGCAGGCAAAAGACTTTATATGCATTCTTGTAAATCAAGATCGGCTACGCGCAAGTACCCAGATTAGCAGTCGATGGGTAGAAGCTGAGATGTTGAGGCTCAGTAAGCTCCACGTCTATTGTGGGGTTGCTTCTTCCAGTATATGATAGATGCAGCATACGAGTACTCAGGCAGACGATCGGAGAACGTAAATTGTAGCACAGAGAAGGCTGTATTGTCGATCAATACATGTCGTCACTGTGTCGAGGTGAAGGCAGGAGAGAAGAGAGCTTGACAGTTGCGGAGCTAGTGGTGGCCTTGGCGCAAGCTCTCGTAGGCACGCATGCACCGCGTCAACTCCAACAAACAACCTCGCCGCCGCCCATTCCAACTACCGCACACCTCTTCGTAACTACGAGCACACTTCCCAGTGCTGATTAAATACGCTTCTATCACGTCACCTTTATATAGTCTAGGAACACCGCCAACATGGTGAGCCTCCCCCAAGCCCCGCCGAAGCTCGACCTTTTGCTAACGCACCCAGTTCATAGCACGCAGCGAGTACGATCGTGGCATCAACACCTTCTCGCCAGAAGGCCGTCTTTTCCAAGTCGAATACTCCCTTGAGGCCATCAAGCTCGGCTCAACAGCGATAGGTGTTGCAACCGGCGAGGGCGTAATCCTCGGTGTCGAGAAGCGTGTCACATCTACCCTCCTCGAGACCAGCTCAGTCGAGAAGATCGTCGAGATCGATCGCCACATTGGCTGTGCCATGTCGGGGCTGCAAGCCGATGCCCGCAGCATGATCGAACACGCACGAGTCGAGAGCCAGAACCACGCCTTCAACTATGCCGAGCCTTTGCGGGTAGAGAGTTGCACGCAGGCAATATGCGACCTTGCGTTGCGGTTTGGTGAAGGTGCGGAAGGCGAGGAGAGCATCATGTCGAGACCGTTCGGTGTGGCGCTGCTGATCGCCGGTTACGACGAGGACGGCCCAAGTCTGTACGTTACACATAACATCCCATCTCGTTCGAGAAGAGTAGCTGATTATGCCCAGGTACCACGCTGAGCCCTCTGGCACATTCTACCGCTACGACGCCAAGGCGATTGGGTCCGGTTCAGAAGGCGCACAAGCAGAGCTGCAGAACGAATTCCACAAGTCACTCACCCTATCGGAGGCTGAGGTTCTTGTCCTCAAGACGTTGAAGCAGGTCATGGAGGAGAAGCTGGACAGCAAGAACGTTCAGCTCGCGAGCGTGACCAAGGACAAGGGTTTCAGGATCTACACCGACCAGGAGATGGAGGAGGTCGTTGGAAGGCTACCCACAAACTAGACAGCCATGTCTGGGTGATCGGGGTGATCGGGGCGAATAGAGCATATTAGAGCATCTAAGCGCTGCGTCATGATCACGACAGAGAAATGAAGCAATGCCACAACAAGCTATTCACTTCCAGCGCTGAGGGTCAAGTCACGTCAATCAGTACGGTCAGCATGTTGAACAAGAAAGGTCTATTCCGCACTTGCAGCCGCTAATATACAGCAAGCCAGCCCAGTCCAATGCTAAAGCCATGCCTCGTATAATACATCCCCCCTGCGCCACCAAGCGAAGCGTCTAGAAAGGGTTATCCTCAGGCGCAATCTCCTTCTTGAAAAGAGGACCCAGGGGAGTCCTCATCATGATGTCGTCGCGGACTTTGGGGACCTCGGCGAAGAAGAACAGGGCGAAGAAGCCAGCGACGCCGCCAAATCCAGCTGCCAGGGTGCCGCTGTGTGTTGTCAGCGTGTTTGCGAGAGGCGCATGGCGATTTTCTGGGACTCGACGTACTACTTGATCAGGTGGCGGGCGGTGATGCCGTGGAAGTTGCGCGCGATGGTGTATCTGTGGCGATGTTAGAGGTGCTCGCTGTAGCCTGATTGCCTCGCAACAGCAGCCCTGTGCCAAGGGTGTATCGTTTGCTCCGCGAATGTAAGAGTGTACAGCGGCGTCCAGCCCTCGTAAGTCAATGTTCATGCCTTCGTAGGAGCCGGTCCTCCTCTTGATGTCGCACTGCCTCCGCAATCCCTCAATCCGCTCCTCCCCCCCGTCAATCACCCCCGAAAGAAAAGCAGTGTACATACTGAGGGCCAAAAGGACTCCTGTAAGCCTTGTATGGGCTGCGCTGGCTCTGTCCGCTAATCAGCTTCCTTGCTCGCACCATCTTCCAACGCGCTCTGCGCCACTCAATGGCTAGACAGAGTCTCCGGGGAGCTTACGAAAGCGGCGATCGACTTGCCCTGGACGGGGCGGGCGGGCTCGGAGACGTGCATCGTTGCGGATGTGAGGTTGCGATGTGGTGACGATGCCGGTGGGCTACGAGAAGTTCCCAGGTTGAGAAGCTGGGCTGGTGCCAAGCGCCAATCAGGTGCAGAGGGATTTTGCGGGTTGGGGTCAGCGGGCGAGGAGCATCACGGAAGTTTGATCTGAACCAACACTCATTCTTATATTGCAGAAAAAATTGGATACAGCAGTAACATCGCTGTAGTCAACAAAGCGTCTATCTATGTGCAGTTGATGCAAAGATAGGCTCTGGCTATATCCTGTTGTCCTGGAGACCTGGTGCTTGTATCCGGCGTTTCCTGCAACATGGAAGATTTGATCCTGCCTCTGAAGTGTTGACAACTTGGTGTATTGTGGTATTTCTTCTATATGATCTTGATATCCAATGACAATGTTCTTACCTTTACGGAGGCCGCGTCTTCTCAAGTGTTGCCCGTTTCCTACCATGCCGCATGAAATCTGAAAATAAAGCAAGAGCTCAACAACGCGGAAATTTCACAAGAGCCATATACACTCCACTGATATACTGTCTCTGCGTGTCTATACCTGATTCCCGCCCTCTTTCTTAGCCACCTTCTTTGCATCAATAGCTTCCCGCCAGCCCTTGCCGTACAGCGCAGTGACATACGTCCCCAGCGCACCACAGACAAGAAAACCCGCACTGATCGTCGAGAACCAGCCCACGCCAATAGCCCTGACGGCAGGAAGGACAACTGCCGAGCCGCCAGCAGCGAACATGTAGCGCATGAAGTAGTTGCCGGCTACAACTTCAGCGGAACGGCCCTGCATCACGTCCAGACAGTATGTATTCAAGCTCGGGAAGCAGAACAGTTGCGCAACACCCTGCAGGAACATCATGATTACCGGCAGCGCGATGCCGCCAACTCGTTTCTCGACGCTCCAGCCGTAGATGAGCATGCATGCTGGCATGACGCCACCCAGGAACCATAGACAGCTGCGCAATCGATCCTCGGCTTCGCGATGCCCGCGGATCCGGATATACTTCTTTACTACGTAGTCTGCGTACCGTCCGCCGAAGAAGGTGCCGAAGAGGTAGCCACAGCCGGGGGCGATGTAGAACAGCGAGCCTTGGAGAGGGGAGGAAAGGTTGAAGCGCGGATTCAGGACGTAGCGGATTGGTGTGAGGAGGGAGTACATGTTCCAGACGAGCGAAGAAGATGACAGTGCCTGAAGGTCGTTAGCATGATAGCCAATCGCACTTGGACTTTCAATTCATACCACCAGGAACAAATTGGGATACCGGTAAAGACGGAGGACGCGAAATGGATTGAGCCACTGCCACATCTTTGGCGCCTTTTCCAGTGTCTTGAGTCCGTCGAGTTCGGCAGCTCGCTTGACGTGAATAGTTTCAGGCTGCACGAAGAAGCAGAGGATTACGGCGGTGCCAGCCAGGGCGGTCTGAAACCAGAAGATATCGCGCCAGCTGCGGAAAGTGACAATGATACCTCCAATGAAGGGGCCTATTCTTGTGAGCACTTACAATAACTCTGATAGATGGGTATATTTTTTTCTTACCTATTGCCGGGCCTATGAGGGTGCCGGACAGGAAGCAACCTAGGGCTGTTCCTCGCTCGGTCTGTGCAGATCGTTAGCTTGCGGATACATTGGTTCGTGGCAGTCACGTTTAGGCTCAGATGGACTCGAATCGAGTTGCACTATGCCAACAGCCCGAGTACTGGACGACACGAGCATACGGGAAAGGGGTATTGAGTACGCACCGGCTTGTATATATCTCCAATGACTGCGCTGCCAATGACCAGGAAGGCAGTACCTTGAAAGGCAGTCAAAATTCTGAAGACAAAGAAGGATGCCAGGTTGGGAGCCAGAGCTGTGCCAATTGAGAAAGCTGTAAAAAGCGTTGCACTTGCTACCGAGACCTACAAACCAATGTCAGCCAGCCGCCTCACGTATGATCAGAACGAGTGGATGTGCCTGGTGACTCGATTGTTGCGTACCCATTTTCTTCCATAGATATTAGCGTACGGTCCATAGAAACATGGACTGATGCCCATGAAAAGCATATACAACGCGTTCGATACGTTGATGATGGCGCCGTCGCAACGGTAAGTCTCTGCCACTTCTGGTACAGCGGATAAGATCGTAGTGGACGAGATGGGTGCCAGGAAACTACAGAACGAGACTGCGGCGACGATGGCAACCTTTCGTCGACTGGAGAACTTGTTGTAGACCTCATCAAGGTCACCAGTTACGACATGGGCAGCATGTGCCATGCCTGTGTGGCTCATGGAAGAGATGGTATGCTGAAGCTCGAGGCGACGTCCTTCGTCATCTGGTATGATCGACGCATACTGTGTGCACTTCTCGGGCTCCTCATTGATCTGAGGCACAGCAGTCGATGCTGGACCTGGCTCGTCTTGGAGAGCCATGCTGTTGAATTATGGAACGAAGATCAAGAACGAAAGATGGTTGACTGGTACGAGTGATTGACTAGGAAACGGCGCTTCCAAGCCGCGATCGCAATCGTCTTTGGGTGAGAAAGACAGGAGAGATGGTGACTCAAAAGAGTCGAGATCTGAGGTAGACATGCTGTGTCGTATCTTGCAGCAGTAGTGTTGGGGCTTTAGTCCTTATCCGCGGCATTGTAGCTTATTGCCGTCATAAGAGAAGCTTTTCCGTGAAGAAATGTAACACATGGTGATCCTCTTGCCGAAAAGCGGTGTAGCGTGGTCGGAGTACTACAGCAACTCCGATCAGGCTTTCTCACCGACGGCTGAAAAGTACCGATAACAGATATGAACAAAACGATGATTGAACACTACGCGTCTTGTTCCTGGCTGCTGGAGAGCCTGCGGAGTGTTAGTACTCGGAAATAAGGCTCTGATCGGTTATTCGGCGCTTGGCACGTCTCACGTGTAGAACAGTGGTCGCAGCAATAGTTCAAAACTCTTGAAAATGGATAGAAAGAATGAGCGAGCATTGAAACTCACGAAATGACGTGTATATTGGTATCGTTGTGTCATGGCCTGTGTGGCTTGAGCCTGTAGTATTCCCTTCCAACGCCTGATGTGGATCTCAAAAGTTGGGAGAATTCCCTGAAAATGCCGCAAACGCCCGTGTATGCATGTGTATGAACATGATTCGTCCGTCTTTTATATACTGAGTTTGTCCAGACTCAACCGATCCGCACTCCGGTGACGCTTCACCATGCCGAGCTTGTAGAACTTCTCTTCGCCAGTCGCTGTTCGGCCGCCTATGTACCACTTCTCGGCGCCCTTGATCTCGTTGAACCCGTCTGAAGAGCTGTCAGAGCCTCGTCTGCTCCGTTGGTTTGCGCCTGGGATGGGAAACGCCTTGGCGTGGACTGGTGATGTGGAGCGGTGATATGGTGTTGCGTGCTGTCTGGTGGGCTGGAACTGGCCACTTGTATGGACGACTGTCGTTGTCGCACCTGGTGAGGGTGATCTGGTCTTGGTGGTGATTGTCCGTGTGGCACTTGAGGCATCGTGGCCTTGTGTCTGAGCGGATGCGGTGTTGTGAGAGTAGGAAGCTGCTGATGCGGCCTGCGATACGCCGGCTTTCTGTACAGCAGGTTGTGCCCGGAAGGCCGCCAGAAAGCCGCCGAAGAAGGGTCTATTCGTAGTCATGGTGGTCTCAGACGCCTCCCGCCCTGTGAACGAGTACTGGCGGTCGTCGTGCATCAATGTTGGGTTGTCTCCGGTGCGCACTTTGTGTCCAGACGGTTGCTGTAACGCCTCACGCCAAGCTGTGCAGATACGGTTGTTCAAGCGCGGTTTTACAGTCCAGCACCTTTCCTTCTCATGGATGACTCGAGATGCTCGTTCGTCTTATGCGGTTACAGGCGGGCAAACGGGCGTGTGACGTAACAACGGACCACAGCTTCTCAGTGCTACAGGGCCACCCGCGAGCGATCTTGGTCTACAGAGTGGTCAAAGTTGGCGGGGTATGACAGGTCTCTTATATGCGACCGTGGGGAAGTGGAGAGTGGAGAGTGGGCTCTTGGGTTCCTTGGTAGACGTTGAAGTGTTCGTGCCGAATCCGTAAAAGCAGAGGAAGAAATCGGAAAGCAGCTGATCGTGATTCGGCGCCGCACACTCACAGTCCGACGGTTGACCGAGGCGCTGAGCAGGAACGCAAAAGGATTTTGAGAACGCAGACAGACCGCCGCGGGATGTCATAAGCGTCCTCTCGGAAGACCTTCGTCGTTCTTCGCGAGCTTTCTCCCCATTCGATATATCACTCTGTGGATGTGCGCCGCATGCAAGATTTGCTCATGATCCCCCGGCGCACCATCATGCAGAGTGTTCCCCCACCTCCACAGCCTGACTATCCGCGACATCTCTTTGGCTGCTTAGCACCGGCCGTTGCAGGCGCGTACATGCGCACGCGGGACTGGTTCGCATATTACCAAGATGCATGCCTGCCGCTTGCCCTGGTTCAGCACTGCACTACGCCTGTCCAGAGTTGCACCGAGGGTGAACCGCAATCTGCCGCTCAAGATCGCGATCAGATCACTTTGGTCTTTCCTTTCCTAGCAGACAACACGAGAAGTTGGATGTCTTGCTTCGACAGCATCCAAGCTGGACAAGTGACCGGAGAATCGAAGACTGTCGCCGCAGAAGCGCAGCCACAATCACGACCTTGACAGTACACGCTCGACGCCCTCCCTTGGCAGTCTCTCAATTACTTGACAGTAGAGAGTCGAAGCATGCTGGCCATTTGAACAATGTATAACAAACTGTATGCGGAATATCAGGGTTACCTAAGTAGCTCCCACAGAGAAGGTGCAGCACATGAAATCGCGCTTATCGATATGTGAGAATCTCCAGCTTTCGCGCGAACAATCTCCACAAATATCTTGACCTCATCAGCCCACTGCCTCACAGCACAGCTCGCACACGTAACCCCCCACCCACGCCTCTTAGCCTCAAAACTTCGTGCCAACATGGGTGGTCCCAATCTCGAGGTCGCCAAGGTGCGTTCGTTGGCATCTCTGGTGCGCTTCGCCACTAACAACGCCAATAGTTCGGCATGTACATTCTCTTCCCGATCAGCATCATGTACTACTTCGGCACAAATCTCGACGGCAAGTTCTCGGTGCCGGACTTCTGGCCCAAGCCAGAGCAGACACATCGCATACCATATGAGAGAGAGGAGATTGCAAAGGAGCTGGAGAGGCTCAAGGCGAGGAATCTGGAAAACAAAAGGAGGAGGGAAGAGGAGGAGAGGCGCATGGCCGCAATGGGGATCAGCAAAGACGAGTAGGGTGGTGGTGCGGCTGCGCAAGTTACGCCCAAGAAGTCCATGCTATTCATGAGTCAAGCTGCATCTCCATAATTGTGCAGATCAGAGACGAGACGGAAGTGCATGGAAGGCGTTTAGGAAGAGGCGTTTCATCGCCAATGGTGTACACTATTGTACAGTGCTGTATTATACATATCTATATGCACAAGTCTCCTTATCTCATACGTTGGTTTTGCTGGACAGCTCTTCCCAAATGTCGTCTGAGATGGCTCCTTTGCTCCAGTTCATGTAGACGCCCTGTATCCCCTGCACGTCCTGCAGCTTGTCCAAGAAACGTTCACTCAGCTCTTTAGCTGCACCCTCGTCGTCCAGCGGGACTTTGTAGTCGCCATTGGGATCGTAGATGATCTCGCTCTCTTCAACCTCCATTTCCAGTTGCTTGGCTAACGAATCTGCGATCTTGTTTGTCTCTGCAGGTTCCGTGAACAGGACCACGCGGCCCTCGTTGTCTTCAACAACGTCTATTGCACCAGCATCCAGCGCAGGCTCGAGCACTTCATCGACGCCAACCTGGTCCTTCTTGGCGAGTATTATCCTGCCCTTCTTCTCGAACATGTGTAGCACTTTCTGCCCGGCTTGGCCGCCGGCTTCCTTGACAATAAGCCTCATCTCTGCCAGCGCGCGCAGCTTGTTGTCCGTCTGGCATTCTATTATGGTGGCAATGGAGGGCGGCAGAATGGCTTCCATGGTCAAGTTCTCGAGCGCCGCGCCTGTGGCTGAGAGGCCCTGGCCCCGCGCAATGGCAGCCTCGATGGACTGTTTTGGCACGGCGCTCTTCTTTGCGGTCGATATGGCGAGGTGGAGACGTGCGTTCATGTTGGGGTCAGGCCCGCCCTGCTTGACGGCGTTGGTGATGTCGCGGGTCATGAGAGAGCGCTGCTTGCTCTTGCCGGCGTCGTTCTTGGCCTTGTCGTGCTTGATGGTCGCCCATTTCCTGTCTCGGTGCTTTAGCCGGGGTGCTGTGCGCTGGGGGCTGCGTCGACATACGAGTGGCCTGAGAGGTATGTGGGCGTGCTGCTCAAGCACCGCACCACCTGGGCTTTGCGTGGACGTGAGGCATGGCGGCAGGCGCATTGCACTGCGCTCTCCAGCGGTGCGCGGACTGCGCGAGCGAACAGTGCTGCCATTGTCCCTCGCTTGAGATATATGGTGCAATGCGACGCAGTGGTCTGGATCTGATTCTGGAACAAAAGTCGAGCCGCATCTCACCGCCAAGGGACACCCCCGACGAGCTCCGCAACCTGGCTGCAGCTCCACCTCTCCTCTCCACAACTGACAGGCGAGCTCGCCCCGCCATGTGCGCGCGCTGTCCGGTCCTGCCCCCCAACCACCTCTCCTCCCAAAGGTAGACAGGTCACGCGCCTCCGAGACGCCCAATGGCGACAAACGGCGAGCAGCCTGCCAGGGCGGACCCCTCGAACCCCGAGCTCGACGTCAAGAAGCTCCACGCGCTCCCTACCGAACAGCAGGACCTCTACCTCCTGACCTTCACGTCCGATCTTGCGCGCCATGTCGACTCTCTCGACGCTGACGGCGCCTCGGCGCATCAAATCTACATCAAGAAAGAGCTGTTCCAGGTCATCAATCTGGCCTCCCCCGCGCCCACGCGAGTGATCCGAAACAACTTGGGACGAGCATTCGCCGGCATCTTTGCCAAGGGAGACCGCAAGCTGCTCTTCGAATCCATCAACGAGTGCAACGCTATCCTCAACGGGACAGGCAAGAGCGACAGGGACGTCCGCGCGAAGCATGCGGCCGCGCATTGCCTGGGCAGCATATTCGAGGCCGCTGGAGACAGCGCCCAGAACCTGGCCCCTGTCGCCGTCATGTCACTGTTGCGTCTCATCAAGTTTGCGCAGAACCACACCGGGCTGCGAGCGACCATCTTCAAGGCCGTTGGCAGGATATTCAAGGGCATTGCTCCTTCGGCAGAGGAGAACGTTGCAAGAGATGCATGGAAACAGGCCCGCAACACTGCCTCTGGAGATAAGGCGCTGCTTGTGCAGACGAGTGCGTGCTTCTGTCTCGAGCAACTGGTCAAGTACACCAACCTGTTCGACAATGCGACTGATTTCGACAAGTTACAGATCGCGGTGTGGAAGGCTATCGACAGCAGCTCAGCTACACTTCGGCATGCCGCCGCTTCGGCTATCGCAGCTGCGCTGGTAAAGAACTACTCTGAGACTGCAACGGTCGAGGATCCCATACCGGGTATCACACGGGTGGGCACAGGCACTACAAAGAAGAAGAACAAGAGAATGTCCACTATTGATGGTGGCGAAGACGATGCAATGGAACGCCCAGACTCTCCTGTGCCCAAGAAATCAGCTGCCAAGATCACGTTCACAATCTCCGCCATCCTGAGGCTTCTCTCAACGCAGTTCTGCCGAACTTCGACGAGTCATCGCGCAAGGGCTGGTCTTGCTGTCTGTTACACGAAGGTGCTGCGTGGTCTCGGCGAGCAGATCGTTGAATCGAAATACAACGAGATCGCACGAAGCCTATTCACGGACGTTCTGAGCAATCACGTCATTACGCAGAATCGATACCGTACGCTCAGCGTTCGGAAGTATGTGGCTGTCATACTTGAGACCGTAGTAACCCGTGAGATGCTTGGCGAGTCCGGACAGCTTAATGCTGCGAGGTTTCTCGTAAGCGAGATCCTAAAAGACTATCCTCAAGCCCTCAAGGAGCGACCTGAGCCTTCGAAACAGACGCTCATTGGCGCACTGAGCACCCTATCAGCTCTATTCGACAGCCTAGGGTCTGCTTCCAACGTTATCGCTGATGCGTCGCGGGATGCGCTCATTCAGATTTTGCAGCACCCTAGCTACAGCGTGCAGGTGCACGCGTCGTCTTGTCTACGGTCATTCGTTCTTGCGTGTCCACTTCAGCTCTTGCCTTCGGTCACGATATGTATGAATAGCGTCAATCGGGAACTTGGTCTACTTGGTACTGGACGCCAATCACCTCGGAAGTGTGTTGGCCTGGCGAACGGTCTCTCGGCAGTGCTGAGCACCTCAACTTCACAGCCATTGCATGGATCCGTGGACGTGAATTCCAGAGTCTTGTCGCAAGCTACAACACTGCTCAAGTCAGCTGGCAACTCAGACGTAAGGGTGTCAGCGACTCAGGTACAGGTTGCCTGGATTTTGATCGGCGGACTGATGACGCTTGGGCCAAACTTCGTCAAGATTCATTTATCACAGTTGCTCTTGCTCTGGAAAAACGCACTTCCAAAGCCGCTCAACAAGGACAATATGGTGCAAAGAAACGTTTTCGAGCTAAGCTACCTGTCTCATGTCCGGGAATGTGCTTTGGGCTCAATCTCAACGTTTCTTGAGTTCAACAGCAGGCTCCTTACCCTCGATGTCACCAAGCGACTGGCTGCAATGCTCCAGAACACAACCATGTTCTTGAATACGCTCCCAGCCAAGAAAACCACCGACGACATCTCGCAGCGTTTATCTCCTGCCCTGCAGCTCCATGATTTCGATTTGATGGTTCGAAGAAGAGTACTGCAGTGCTACACCAAGCTAGTAGATCTTACGCCAGCAAGCAGTAATGAGGTGTTGCTTCAGACCAACCTACTTTCCTTCGCGGTCGCGAACTTCGCAGATCCGGACAACTACACCACTAGCTCTTTCAGTACGGCCATCGCAAGTGCTGCAGGCTCGTTTGAGAGCATCTGGGAAGTAGCTGATAATCACGGCTTCGGGGTCACCGGTCTTGTTCGCGGCTTCGACATCAATCCCCTGCCAGGAGAGCACGACAGTACCACTGGTCATCATTGGCTAGTGAGGCATGGATCCGAAGCCACCATTGATCGTACCGTAAGTGAAGACACTGGAATTGGGCAAGAAACGTATTTACGCTACCCAGCTCCTCTCGCCCATTTGTGGCGCACGCGAACACGATTCAATATCTCTGTATAATCCCTCACGCGACCCGACTGAGCTTCCAGATCCTCCAGCCACTGAGGTTGTCAACTCAGCTCTGCAACTGTTTGCAATTTGCTTGCCTCTGCAAACGCCGAAAGTCCAGGAAAGTATTCTGGAACAGATGGCGTCTTTCCTTTCGGCAGGTAGCCTTCAACGCGATATCAACAGAAAGACTGCCATGATGGTCAACATCGCATACGGCCTGTTGTCTGCGCTCAAGGTGGCTGTGAAGGAGACCCGCTCCGCATCAGGTAGTCTGAGGGGAGTGGCGGTCGAAAAGGTCATGCAGGAGCTTCTGCATGTGAGTATAGTATGATATTTAAAAAGCTGGCACTAACGATGGCAGGTTTTTGTCATTCTACCTGATCCTTTCGTGCGCCGACTCGCTGGCGAGGCTTTGGGTCGCCTTTGCAACAGTTCAGGTAACGCACTGACTGGCACCGAGGTTAACTACCTCGTTGATCAGATTGTCGCCAACCGCGAGCCATTCGCTCGATCAGGCTATGCTTACGCACTGGGCTGCATTTTGTCGCAGCTCGGTGGCATGGCTGCTAGCTACCACCTGAAAAACATTCTCGGGATACTCATGTCCCTGGGAAACGATCCTCACCCTGTCGTTCATTTCTCGGCTATTGACAGTCTCTCACGTGTGGCAGATAGTGCAGGCCTGTCTTTCTCCAGTCACGTCACAGGGACTCTCGGTATGCTCGCGCAGTTATATGCAGCGGACTCCCACAACGAGGAAAGCGCATCGCTAGCCTCGTCAAACATTGAGATTGACTTGCCGACTCCAGCAACTATCGCCCGTTGCATAGACAGCACCATCAATGTTCTTGGTCCGGATCTCCAGGAGATGGCAAAAGCACGAGACATGATTATGACGCTGATCAGCCTGTTTGAGAAAGAGTCGGATGAATTGGTTCGAATCGAAGCCCTTCGATGTCAAGAACACGTGTCTCTGTACACTCCTGGTCAGATGCGATTCACGGACTACGTGAAGCATCTCCAGGCATCATTAGAGAATCCCTCCACTCAGATTCGCGACATGGCCATCGATGGGCTGCACAACCTGATGAGACGTAACACTGAAGAGATTATCCGCGTAGGCGATCCTGGTCTGGAGGACGCTTTGTGGCATGTGCTTGATAGGCAACCTGATCACGAAGTTGTTCGTAACATCCTGCGCAACTGGCTTCACCAAACCGGACTCACCGATACTGCGGCATGGGTCCAGCGGTGCCACTCGGTGCTGACCAAAACCAAAAAGATTGAGGCCCAGGAGGTGATCGAGACAAAACCGAAAGCTGGTGCGACGGACTTACAGGACGAAGAGGTCGCGGGCTTTGCTGCAGCCGCGAATGCACCTGGCGCAGAAGTTGGTCAGGGTGGGCAGGCAAGTCAGGAGCTACTCAAGTGGCAGGTACGAACCATCGGTATGGACCTTTTGAGCGAGCTGGTCGCGATGGTAAGTAAGGAAGCCGCTTTCCGTGAAGAGTCACCATGCGTCCTCGCTTTACAACACAGGGTTGCAGATGTTGTCCGCATCGCCTTTTCTGCGTCGACGGCTGGTGTTGTCCAGCTTCGTATTCGCGGTTTGAAGATCATCGATCAAGTATTGAAAGTAAGCGAACAAGCTTTGTGTCGTGTCTGCAAATACTAACACGAAGACCAGCTTTTCGGCAAGACTCCAGATCCCGACTTCGCAGAAGCCACTCTGCTTGAACAGTACCAAGCCCAAATTGGCTCAGCACTCACTCCAGCATTTGCGGCAGATTCGTCACCTGAGCTCGCAGCAGAAGCGATCAACGTATGCGCAACTTTCGTTGCCACTGGCATCGTCACAGATGTAGATCGTATGGGTCGTATTCTCAAGCTTCTGGTCTCCGCGCTCGAAAACTTCTCCAGTGAGTTGCATCAAACCATGCCTAGCGTCATTTTCTAACAGCACAAAGGCGAGACTGAGGCTGCGGCAATTGGTGATTTGCGAGGTTTGAGCTCAAACGCAGCTGTTATGGTCAAGATGTCCGTGTTCTCGGGGTGGGCAGAGCTTCAGATTGCAAGTACCGAGCAGAAGTACCTTGTCGATGTCTTGAAACCGCATATTGCAAGACTCACGCCGCTATGGCTTGCATCGTTGCGGGAGTACGCTCGCCTCAGGTTTGAACCAGACATATCGTCCTCAATGGGCTCCGCTTCCCTCTCGGGCAGTCTCGATACCATCTACGCTGCGCTGAACCGCGAGACTTTACTTAAATTCTACCAAGAATCTTGGCTGAATTTGGTCGATGCCATTGCCAGCCTGATCGATGAAGACAGCGAATTCGTGTTTGATGCTCTGGATGGCAAAACCGAGTTCTCAGAATCGCAAATGCCGACGAAGGCGGATCACATCAACTATCGGGACGAGCCAGTGGCTTTCTTCTTCGTCCTGTTCGGTCTCGCTTTTGAGGCTCTAGCCGGACGACCGGGTGATTTGCAAGCGTCCAAGGAGCAGATCTTGGAGATTCTGCAAGCTCTGAAGAAGATTCTGCGGCCCTCCGTCTCTGGGCAAGCCATCTATCAAGAAGTCATCTTCTCTGAGACGATGGACATGCTGGATCGTCTAGTGCTTACTAAGGGTCTGACTGTACAAACGGTTATCGTGGAAATCGCCAGAAACCTGTGTCTTGGGCACCCATCTGCACGAAGGGATCGTGGAGCGCCTGGCGATGACCACCTCTCGGAGGACATTGATCAGCTGTTCGAACTCACGAAAATCATGGTTCTGGTACTCTCGGGATTGGTTCCCGGTCTTGAAGACAGCACTTCGAAGGCTCGCCATGAGCTAAATGAAGAGGCCGTAGCGCTTTTGACCACTGCGTTATCAGCACTAGTCGATGCCGCTCAAGTCTTCCCAGCGATCATCAAGGCCGATCTGCATGCATGCATACTGCACATTTTCGCCACAATATTCGGTACAGGAGCCTGTCAGACAACAGTGGTGCCGCAGTCACTGCCCATCTTCAAGCGTTTCGTGACGAGCTTGACTCGCGACGCCGAAGCCACGAGCGACACTAGCAAGCAATTACGTGCAACACTGACACGCTTCCTTACCATCATGAGGCACGCGCAGCAGCGAGAATTTGACGCCGCACTCGCATGCGAAAAGAACCTCATCCTAGCAACCACGATTCTCGTCAGCTCTGCAGCATCCACCTTCGCGCCCAGCGATCCGCTTATCAAGGTCTTTGTCGACAACCTCTTCGATTGTCTGGGGACCGTTACTACCTCCAAGGTTGCGGTCGGATGTTGTCGCTCCCTTCTCCTTCTGCCAAAGAAAACTGCGGTTGAGAACAGCATCGCGGCCCTGATACTACCGCAAGTACTCTCTTTCATCGCGAATCCCTCTGATGTCCAGGGCCTCGAGGAGTCGCGCGCGTTGCTCGCTCAGACCCTCGTTACTTTCGTCGCTTCTCTCAAGACTCCGGAGCAAAGACGGCTCGCTGCTAAGATCGTCATCCCGGCGCTGCTGGCTAGGGTCCAGAACGATGGCAGTACGAGCCAGGAGATGGCAGGGCGATTGTTGGAGATTGCGCAGGCGGATCAGGATGCCTTCAAGGAAGTAGTTGCCGGGCTGGATGCGGAGCGAAGAGACTTCCTGCAGGGCGTGCTGAAGAGTGGGCAGGGGCCGAAGAAAGTAGAGAGAAGGGGTGACGAGGGGGAGCCTACGATTGCACTGAAGATGAATTTTGGTTCTTGAGGCTAGGTTGCGACGATAATGACGGTAGATGTGGTGTTTGTAATATACCCAGGTTTGTACAGTTACGTCGCATATGTACGCCCTATGTTTGAACCTTGTCAGTCCTGTGACTCTTGCACTTCCATATGTCTCCTCCATTCTTCCAAAAGCCGAATCACCTCGAGGTATGATTGCAACATCTCTGAGGCTCATCACCAGAAGCGATGCGTTTCTTTCTCCAGTCAGAGCCTACCGCTCCCATGTCCTGACGTGCGCTGGATTTTTCAGCATGCCCATTTTGCCTCAGCATGTTCTCTGGCTTATCATCGATTAATACCATTCCCTATCTATGCATATATGCCTGAGAGGATATGGAAACTAATGAAGGTCGCGAAGGGAGAGTCCACTTACATGCGTGATCTGGCACTAATGAGTATGAATGCAACCAAATGTCCGTGATCGACTCTGATGGCATTCGAGACGCTGTGCTCATAACTAGCCACTTTCAATGATCCGAGCATGTTAGTCGTATATCTGACTAGCAGTCCTCTCTTTCTGGTCCTAGCCATCATCTCATGCTTTCATGTTCGCAGAGCCTCTTCGATTGACCCATGAGATCTGCTTCCTATCTTTGAACAAGACAGCCTGCCAAATACCTTCTCAGCGGTTTGTCCCGAGGACGACGATGACGAACTCATGTGCTTGGCTTCTCGGCTCGAAGATCACGCACCACAGTCACGTTATGGTGATAGAGCTACGTGCTGCCCTACCCAATAAAGTGGTCTTTATGCTGTGCACGGAGAATCATCTATAGTATTTGTTTACTTCCATGTCGTCTTTGTGCGCTGTCTTCGGAGGGGTTGGAATTCAAATGCGAGAGTCTTCCCTTCCCATGTGTCATCCAAGACACTTGGATTGTACAAAACTTCTTGGGGGCCCTGGTTCGTCTCGGCTGCCTTTTCAAAGGCAGCCGACCGTATGTGCCGGAGCAAAAATGAAGATGGACACAATCGTAATCGAAGTGCAAGCTGGCGTTGCACATGCATTGGCTGTCCACTTCCTCTGACAGGACTGAGAAGGCTTACATACTACCAGAAAGAACTACAGCAGTTTGACAACTGCATCTTTCGAAAATATACTCCGCAAATCATATGAGCGGTATATTGCATCTCCAACTGCTCAGGGTCGTGTCGTGCTCGTCTCGCGGGGTACCAAGAGCACTGTGGATAGTCAACAGTCTACATGACTAGTCTGCTGGCGCTGATCTTCTTCAGTGTGAAAATTAGCCGTTGAGATAGATGAGAAGATGCTGTTGAGTCATGATGTATTCTTCAATCGGCTCAACCCGATCATTGATCGAGTAACTACCTGCACAATCTTGCGAATGTTCCCACTTCCTCCCCGCAAGGACCACGTCGCATTCGAACACGAAAGCCGGCGCAAAGGCAAGCCCATACTCGAGTATGCAATGCACCAGACTAGGAGGTTGGTGTTCGACCAGGCTTTTCCCGCCCAATATTGCAAATGGTGGTTGTGACATTGTAACGATAGCATCAGATGGAGGAGTGACGAAATCGGGTATAGTGTGGTCAGACAAGAAGCGCACAACTGGCTTCAGAGCCTCTACTGGTCGTCCAGCTCATCGGGTTGATCAAAGAGGAAGTTGGCGGCCAGTTCCTCGTTCTTGTCACACGCGAAGTAAGCCTGAATCACAAGGTCGCGCTCGAAGCCAAGGCGACACAAGCGCTCGATAGCCTCACGCTCCTCCTCTGTAACGGAAATGGACTGGGCGCCCGGGGGCAACGGCGCATCATCGTCTGCGTCCTCGGCAAGCAGCTGCAAGAACTGCTCAGGATTGGATGCGATCATTTGAGCCAGCTGAGGGTTACCCTGACCAACCTGCTGCAGAATAGGTTCAAGCATCTGGGGCTGTTGTTGTACGACCTGTCGCAGCTGCTGGAACTGAGGATTGTTGCGCAGGAAGTCGAGGCTGTTGGCGTTGAGCGCACCAGCACCAGCACCAGCACCAGCACCAGCACCAGCACCAGCACCAGCACCAGCACCAGCACCGGCACCAGCAGCGCCTCCAGAGCGTGCACCACCAGCACCTCCACGACCTTGCCCGGCCTGCGCGGCGGCCTCGAACAGATTTATCGGCTCGTCTCCTCCAGAAGCGGTGGGGGTTGCACCTGTGTTACCGCCGGTAGCGGGTGGTGGCGAGGTCGGTGCGCGAGCTTGTGACTGTGCCTGTGCCTGTTCCTGAAGGGCGCTCTCTGGAATACCCTGGAATTTCGTTAGAACATGTCAAATACGGTAAGATTGCCGGTTGTCTCACTGTCAAAAGATACTCGACCGCACGGTCGGGATTGAAGAAGGCGGCGCGCATGGCGCGATCAATATCCGTGCGTGCGAAACCCATGCTCTCCATGTTGGCGATGGCTGCCTCGCGCTCTCCACCCATGGTCAGCGCTGAGGGGTCGTTGAATCGATCTGACTGTTGGGCAGGCGCAGGCGAAGGTGTGGCGGGGACATTCTGTGTCGAGGATGCTGAGGGCGCAGAGGGAGCTGCGGGTGCAGCAGGTGTCTGGGCAGGGGCAGCTGGTTTAGCAGGTGTGGAGGGAGCAGCTTTGCTGGCGGAGGTAGCTAGGGCCTTGGGCTACGGTAGCTGTAAGTAAAGCATGCCTGCCCCAAGACTCTGGTGTGCCAACCTTGGAGACCATGCACACGATGAAGCCCTTCTCCTCGATACTGTACGATTCAATTGTGTTCGCATCCTGGAGGATCTTGCCTGTGGTCGAGATCAACGCCTGTAGCCGAAGTGTCACAGCACGTTTTGCGCAGCAGAGGCAAGCTCACCGGAGTAAATCAGCTTCTGCTGGGGCACTTCCCAGCCCTTATCGCTTTGGATCTTGGCTTTGAGTTCGCCAATCTGAGACGATGGTCAGAATGATGCATGGCAATAGTGTGGCTGCTCTGCATACCGTTTCCGAAGGCTCGGCCTCGATGACGAACTTGTTCTGCTTGAGATCCTGCACAGAGTCAGCTCCACTCGAATGCGAGCAATACGGTGGTGCTATACCTTGAATGTAATCTTCATGGCGACGGTGGTGGTGTGGATGATGTAGGTGGTGTAGCGGAGGGCGGAGGCGGGGCTTATAAAGATGGACAGCACTGATCGACTGAAGCTAAGTGAATATCGGCCTTTGGGTGGGTGAGGGTGAGCGGGCAGTGAGTGCTTGAGGTACCACAATTTGCTATTTGCCTATGGGCACCAAAAGAAGGCAATGGAAGAACTTCAGGCAGTCGATGGCGACTGTCTCGCTGCCTCGCAAGGCAATGCGGGACCTTGAGTGATGACATAACGCTTTCTCTCACGTGACATGAAGCGTGCGCTCGTCTGCGCCTGCCTCAGCTCGTCGAACCTCCGGCAGGCACGGCGGACGCCTTCCGACGAACATCAACACGCACCTTGCACACGGCATGACGTCCTGCAGCAGCTGCATGCACTTCGCCCACGGCCGCTTTCCGTAGACCCTTTGCCTACTGCGTTTCTCCTTGTTCGCTCCGGAGAGCCACAAATCGTGGCCGCCAACCCAACGTGAAAGGCCGTGCTGTTTCACATTGCCTCAGACATGCTGGCCTCGCAGCACTGTGCAACCACCGTCTGTGGACGACAAGCGCCCGGAGAGGCAAGACGCCATTGCGACTATTTGACGCGGTGGTCGAGATGACAGCATGCGATTATATCGACTCGCCAGCTTCTCCGCTGCTGTCAGCTCGTGAAAACGCCGGCCGAGATTGTTTGTTATGCCTTTCCAAGAAGCAGGCTCAAAACAACGCGTCGCAAATGAAAGCTTAACAAGGCGACCGCTCCACACTAGAACCACTGTAGAAACTTTGACAGGCGACCCCTACCAGCCCCTACACAAACATTACGACGCTGTGGGCACCGGGGCCCAGACCAAACGATCCGCAATTGGTCGCGGCAGCTGCCTTTTCGCCTGCTTGTCTGTGAATTTTCTTCTCCCTGCTTCAATTCTCGCGCACTGGCAGACTGGGCTTTCAGCTGACGGGCCACATACCGCATCCTGCAGCGCCAATGTCTCCTCTGATCGTGCCCGAGAGGCTCGCAGGCCCGTGCAACGCTGTCAGCGTACCTCTGAGAGGTCGTGCGAGCGTCCGATCCTCGAGATCGCACCCACGATGCCTGCAACACATCCAGGGTACTAGCTTGGATCCCTAGTCTGTCTCCATGTTGCTCAACGCTGTGACAGGCCCCCGGCTGCCATACAATGACACGAATCAGCCCTCTGCTTTCTTCTAAATTTATTAAATTTCGTGGGCCCCCACAGGCCCTCCTCTTTATGTGGTGCTGTTCTGTCCTGCGTTCAACACTTCTTTCGCTCCCGTCTCTACCAAACGCTCGCTTGTGTGTTCCGCCAACCATATCCTTATATCCAGGCCGTTGGTTATTTACAAAGACCACCGGACTTGACGCCCGCAGCAGCCACACATTTGTCTAACGGTTTGCTTCCTAATTGGGCCTCCGCGTCGCCCTCGACCACATTCGACCACATTTAGCTGCATCTACAGCTATTCGTCATTTCATTTCGCGACTCTCACGCGTCTGGTGTTTGGATCTCAGCCTCGCGTCTTACCACGGCAACACCGACGATCCACTCGTTCTCTCCACTCGCATATCCAAACAATTCTTGCTCCTCTTTTCTTTGAAAGGTTCAAACTCAACGAGCAGTGCATCAGCACTTCATCCGATTCCGCCTGTTAAGATCCACATCAGTTCCTCGGCCATACACTTCAGTATTCACAGGTCGGGCCATTCCACCAACATCGGCAACATACAACCCCGCCGAGCCAGACCGGCCTCTTGTAAACTCGTCAATCAGTACTCTTTACAATCTCGACACGCAGTGGAGCACCCCTCACTTCTTTTCTTTTGGAGGAATTGCTTCGGCAGGCAGGAGCATGGTTGGGTCACGCAAATTATACATTTCACTTCTTGGTGCTTGGGCGTTCTCAAGCACAGCTGCCGACACAGTATTATCTATTGTTGAGGCGGCAGCTATCTCAACTACAGAAGCTTCCCTCCTCCAGATTGGTGCCACAGCAAGTGCGCTGGATGCCATCTCTCTGGGTTGTATTGGTTTCTACGTTCTCCAGGATGTACGACGAAAAGACGGGTTCATGGAGCGCTCATCAAAAGCAAGGAGGGTGCTGATTGGCGTCAGTGTGGTCCTCTCATCTGCTGCATTGATTGTATCGCTCGTCTTGATCATCTCCATCAAGTCGCAATGGAACCAGCTCGTTGGGAGCTCTTCAGCAGGTCCAATATCGAATTGGGACGGTGTTTTTGCTGGACACGCTGCCGTGTGGGTGGTCTCATGCATTGGCCAGATCGCACTGTACTCGTCTAGTTTCTGGAAGCGGCACACGCCCAAGCTGCAGCCGATCACCATCTCTGGACCCAGAGACTCTGTCATGTCAGAAATGCGGAGTACCCAGCCAAGCAGGAACATATTTGCTATGGTGCCTACACAACCATCTTCTCCACTCGCTGACCTGGGCAACCTGGGTGCGCTCCCTTCCCCCACCTTCTCGACCCGCTCATCACACTCCCTCAAATCCTTCCGGGAGTCTATCCGGCACGCTGTTCGACCTGTCACATCTCGTACCACCTTGATCAGTCGGCCTTCGTTCAACCGAGACACTAGAAGCACCTACTCAGACGCCCATTCAGTTGACAACGTACCGCACTCGGACGGGTTCGACAGCTGGGATACCAGCAGTGTAAGCAACCAAGCTCGAGATGCCGTTATGCAGGCGCCATCAAGGGGCACGTCGCTGGACCCAATTCCGGGCAGTAGGTCTGTCACTCCGGCGCGTGCCCTGGACGGTCCTTTCCTGCCCGAGATCGATGAATCAGAGGAGCTCGCCGCACCACGCATGATCCCCGATGTGTCAAGACCGCCTAGTCCAGCGGTGAGCGAGGCGCACATCCACCCTCTTTTCAGAACCGAGAGCCCTGTCCCACCACCAGAGGCCACACCCGGCACAAGCATTGTCGCCAGTCCGCTTGCTGACCAAGTCATTGCCTGTCCAGCACGGCCTTACAACCGCATGCGATCCAACAGCAATCTACGGAATAATGCCACAAGTCCAAGTCCCCTTGCTCCGGCTCAGGGTCTGCGCGGTCGTGCCCTCAGCCAAAGCGCAGAGACGCGGACGCCTTCACCTCCCAGCCGGGAGATGACGCCTCCCATCCCTGACTACGTTCTTAACTCTTCACCGCGCAGTAGCTTGAGCGGAACACGGAAAGTCAGTCTTCGCAACTCACCTGACCAGTGACCTGTGCATACATGAAGGGCATAGATCTCTGTTTAGGCGTCTCGGTTGTTTCGCGACGGCACGTTCGTAACGATGGATCTGATGTGCTGCACGCTTCCAGAGCTCCTCCTTCATATACTCCAGGATCACACCTCCTATATCTTTCGATCTCATGCGCATTGGATTACTGCGTTGTACATTTCTCTTCATCTATCCAGCTCAGCTCTCGCGCTTTGGCGATCGAGCTTTGAGCTTCAAGCGTTCTGGCCAGCGTTTCCCTTCACGATACCACAAAGACATGTCGTCTTGAACAAGCAGTATTGCTAATAGTAGTATTGCATTTCGCCATAGCGACCACATAAGCATCAATGGCTGGGCCATAAATTTTACTTAGTAATTTTCACCTAGCAATGGGAGGTACGATATCCGCACGTCAACTAGATAAACAAGTATATCCATCGATGTCACGTATTTGACCATGTGTGTCCACGACTCGCAAACCTTAGCAGCATTGATAGTATCTGGTTCTATGACATCAAGCACAAGTTCTGACTCGCCTGACATCCGCACTCACAAAACGTTCACAACGGAGATCGCGATCACACGACGCCGAGCCATACTCATTGCAAACGCAATCTCCGTACCCCAGCTTCTGCTCGGCCCTGCTTCCAAGGCCCTTCCGCAATCCTTCGACGATGAGATTAGTCATGTTCAAGCGAGAACACGTGTCAGAGGCCGCAGCCCCGCTGCGACCGTGGTTCATGCTTGGAGCCGCTGCGGTTTTGTGCGCGTTGTGCTTACCAAGCGAGAAATCGCGAGGCGAAAACATTTCTGGGGCGAGCGACTCAGGGTTGCGCAACGGGTATCCTTGATGCTTATTTGCAGCGTTATGCTTGTGGATGGAACGCGGAGGCCATGAGATTGTTCATTTGGAGGACAAGCAGGAAGGCCTTGCATCGCTGCAGCAACCTTCACCGCATGTCAGTAGAACGGTTGACGGTATGCGGATATGGGCGGGTAGGTGGGTAGGTGGGTAGGTGGGTTACAGGTGGTAGTATGGAGGGCTGGAAGGGCGATGGAAGGTTTGAATATTTGATGTTGATTGCACTTGCAGGCACCTCCAGCATTCTTCTTTAGAAAACGGTCGTCAAACGGAGTGATTCGAGTACTGTACTGCCGCTGACATTCAAAGTTTAGAGGCGACTGACAGCAACGCGTCAGCGTTCGTACAATGCACAGTATCTAGCTCTGCTCTTGAACACTTGTGATGGCAAACGCACTGCAGACATCCTCGATTGGCTCGAAGAGCGACAAGCCGAACAACACATAATCTACAATTCTACTTCGATCAAGGCAGCGGGCGTCGTGCACCAAACAAATTTTGAGTTTGATTTTCCCTTCTTTCACGCGCAGCGCCCGTTGTTTTGTCACGTTTTCTGTGCGAAAGGCGAGGCTGCGCTGCGATCCCCGTTGCAAGAGTAACCAGTTCAAGCGCAGCGGCTAATGACATGCGTGCGACATGAAACCACGGATGAAGCATACGAGATAACTGAAAGACTCGCGCAGTGACAGCCCTCGAAGTTCTTTTTACGGTAGGAAACTTCGGCATGAAGACATGGAGGAGGTTTCGTGGTCGTGAGCAAGTCCCCAGCGGACGTAATATTCGCTCTTTCCATGTTTGATTAGTGGCTTGCGCAGGCGCAAGGCTGGCAGCCAATTGCTCTTGCCCTCTTTCGCCAGCGTGCCATATTTAGAATCGAATTCGTAGTGGTAAACTGTCGTTTTATATAAAGGACTGGCTCACTGTCTATTCAAATCCCTATATCCTGTTGTCGTGCAGAAGTGAGCCCGTGGTTGTCGCACTGCTCAGGTTTAATTGGCCAGCGGCAGCAGTACTTGGCCAGATTTGGGCGACATGGTGGATCCCGTGGAGGATCTCAGCACGAGATTCACCATTTGGAACCATCAACTTCAACACTCAGCGCCGTCGACAAATCCCAAAACACATGGCCCGCGGTCATAGTCTGTTGCAGTGTATCTGAGCGACATCTTACGGTACCCGTCCGCCCGGCTCATCTTTCCATCTTTGCCCTACACGGGAGCATTTTCGTCTGCCAGGTCGGCTGAAGCAAGAAGCTTCGCCTGCAATTGCAGCTTCCACAAAGTCTCTCAAGAGTATCGTCAGTCGCTGCTGACTCTTCGTGTGTTTAGTTCTCGACGCGCACATCGAGCGCGCCATCCTTAGCAAGTGTCACTGCGCGCTTAGCATATAGCACTGTAAGTCATCTTTTGCATATACCTTCAAAGGAATCCGCAAGCAACATGCTGTTCTTTACAGCTCATTTCTACTCATGACTCGAGCGGTCTAGTTGCTATAAACACTGCTTCCTCCAGTGTCAGGACCGCAGTGTGGCTGACAGCTCTTGCTTACAAGTCAGACAGGTAGAGGTAGACACCACTGTGCAAGCTAGATCCCACACAGACCCTTAGATTTCGAGTCATTTGAGGGAGCGTTCTGGACGCAAGAGATCCTCTACGTGTCGTAGTCTTCGGGCTCAAGCCACGCGTCCAGGATCTCACCCAAAAGGCCTATTGCCTCCAGAATGCCACCGAAACGGAAGAACCCCATACCAGCAGCAAGGAAGATCAAACTCCGAGCTTCTGGTACGTCCCCCTCACTTCCCATACATGCTGCTCGTAGCTGCCTCCCATACGACCTGTTCCTGACTTGGCAACTAGAGCGGACCGGTGCTAGCGTACCCACTAAGCGAAAGCAACAAGGAGAGAAGCAGTCCCAGCTGGCACCAGACATCCCATTACATATGACAACACGACGTGCTGCAAAGACGTCGTCTAGTCATACCAGCTCAGCCGCGCCATCAAGTGCAGCTTCCGGCAGTCGACGTAGTTCCTTGAACGACGTTGCGCAACAATCAGACTTTGACGATGAACCAGCCAAGCACAGCCGAATGTCGACCGACTCTGGTTCGCCAAATGGTTCATTTGGTAACAACACTCCTCTGAATGGAACTCAAACTCCGGAGCTGGGCGAATCTGTTTCCGAAGCCGCTCTGCGACTACAAGGATCGAATGTCGTCGGGAAGAAGAGGCGCGCATCGGACGACTCGACCCAGTCCAGCAAAACGCGACCAAATGGTGTTCTGACCCGTACTCAAAGCGATGTCTCCGAACAACAACCGCGCCGGAAAAAGCGCAAAACAGCCAGCGCACTTGCCGATTCTGCCGACCAGCCTCCAGATCTGACAGATGCTAGCACTGCGCCAAATTCTCCAGAACCAGTTCCTGATGTCACCCTCAGTCAGAGTTTGCAGAATGTCTTGCCTGCCAATAGCGATGGACCTGCAAAGATTCCAAAACGCCTCCCTGGTCGCCGACGCCAACCGCATCCGGACATGAACGTCGAAGTGGATCTACGCCGCCAACTCAGCCTCAAAACGAGTTATCGAAGCGTCGCAAAGGTCCTCAAGGGGTATTTGGATGAGTTGGCGCAGAGGACGATCAAGAATCTTGACGATGATTCGGAATTCCATAAGAACTGTCCCGAGTATAAATCGCTTATCGATGACCTGGACCGGAAACGAGATGCTCAGCTTGACTATCTTGCAGCCTGGCGATCCGAGAGATTGGACCAGCTAGAGCGAATACGCGTAGCCGAGAAGGAGATTCAGGAGCAGCAGTATATTGTAAGTCAATCAGAGCACCTGGAACGACGTAATTGACACTAACATATTTAGAATCGCTTTGAAGATCTACGAGACGACTATCTGCAACGATGCTATTTCCGTCTGAAGCAGATCGAGCGAGGTTGGAAAGCCGCGCAGGAAGATGCCACCGATGACGAGGTAAAACAACCCAAGCTCCTGCAGCTGACCTATCTAACCCTGCGTAGGATAATGTGCTGCCGCCGACTTACACTGATGGCCCAATCGAAGGCACTGATAATAGACTCGGACCCAAGTTCGCGTCACGTAGTCGGGCATACGTCGAGGCTGATCGGGAGCTTAAGGACGATGTCAAGCGAAAGATGTTCGACAAACTTCGCTCAGACTTTGTTGACAAAGATGCCGATGCGGACGATTCTATCGAAGATCTTACCGGCGGCTTTGCTCAGTTCGCTGGACCTGACCGTACCGAAGCAATCATACACTATAACATCAACAGTCTTGTCGATGCTGCGCACGATATCGAGAGGACGCCGTCGCCGCCACTTCGTCTACCGAAGGCTCAAGTCATCCCGAACGACCAAGCAACCATGCTCATGTTTCTTGCCGATCTTTCAACAGCACAAACGACCCATGGCTCTAGCGCCGCTGCCCAGGATCCCGAGGACTCATACCAGCCTCGGTATGCAGGACCTCCTGTGGCTGATCAACCCCTTGCTGCACAGTCGTCGCCAATGCTGGTGCCAGGCTCATCTTTGGCTCCTACATCTCAGATGGAGGTTGACAGACCAACAGGTGCAGCACAGCCAGGCTTCAACGGCATGCATCCTGCGAAAGCGCTCGAGGGGTCTGAGAGGCCAGCTGAGAAGCCAACTCCTGCACGAACAACTCATCGCATCATGGATATGCTTAATAACGATTCAGATGTACCAGTCGTGAAAGCACGAGCTTCTGTTCCCTCTGGACAAGAGTCTCAGCCGCCAAACACGCCTTCTGGACGGGATGTTGGTATCAAGCACGAGACACCGTCCCGAGGTGATGCCGCACGCCTTGAGAACATCGTCAATCCACCGGAGCAAAATGATCAGAACGAACATCACGTCGACCAGCAGTTAATGGATGCGCTTAGCGGGCCTATTCCCCCAGCCACTGAGCCGCCATCGCCAGCGCGACCTGCTCAGATGCCATGGCAACAGCAAAGCGGTCCAACACAGCCGAACATACCACCGCCAAAAGACGCTGACGAGTCTTTGATTCGAAAAGATCCGCGAGATACGTTGCGCAGAATAAGGGAATTGCTTGACCGTAAGGCGGAAGAACATGGCATGCACGTCCCGAAGGACAGGTCTCATTGGCCGGTGTACCTGAGAGGCGAGAGTGATCCTTACGAACGGCCGGCGGTAGCAGTTGCTTACGATCCTCAACGACCCTCTGCTGGATTACAGGATGCATCTGACGCAAATGGACACCCTGCGTACCGTCGTGGCTCTCATGATCGAGCATCACATTGGGACCATGATAGGCGTCAAAGTGGATCGCAAGCCTCCCGTCCCGCGCCATACCAGGGGAGTCCTCCACAAACTTATCACGGGGAGCCAAGCAGGCACGTTGTTGCCCATCAGAGTCCATACGCCTCTTTACCACCAAAACCGCCTGGTCCACCCCCAGCAAATCCTGGTAACTTCCGCTTTGCTCATTATGACCCGGTCCCGCCGCCTCCAGCATCCAGAACCCCGTATCAACCACCTCTCTCCAACTACCCACCAGCGTCGCATCCACCGCACCCACCTCCGCCGCCAGGTCCCTATGGACACACGTATCCCTCGCCATATCAGCACGCCTACGCCCCGCCGTCAGGCCCTTATCAGCCGCAGGCTCCACCGCCCAACGCGGCGTACCCACCGCTTAAGATTCACCAGTATGGCGGCCAGCCAATTCTCCCGGCCAGTATGGCGCCCCCTCCCTATACAGGTCCGGCGCAACAAGTTCCGCACCCAGCTGCTAATCCCGCTTTTTCACCACCGCAAGGCGCACCATCAGCGGCAGCGCTAGCGCAGCCACCTCTACAGCCGAACCCGCACAGCGAGCAGGGCGATCGGCGCGATAGTAACTTTATGGGACCACAGAGCAGACCAAGACGTGCTTATCGAAGTTACCACGCTCCAGGAACGCAGTTCCGAACATACAATGGGCCTGGTGGAGGCAGAGGAGGACGGGGTGGAGGCGGTAGCTAGGACAGCCGCCTTCACGATGGGGACGCTGAACAACAAGGATGGCTGCCGGATGTGGGCATGTGTCCGGCAGCAGCATCCGAGAGGCCTGCCATGGCTCCCATGACGCCGGTGGAGGAGAGGTTCCATCGATGAGGGAGGCGTTGGGGGTGGTTGATTGTCATGGAGTGTTGAAAGAGTTGCGTTGAGGGTGATGTTTGATTGATGAAGTGTTGTTTGAAGGATTCTGCACTAGAGGGGACGGATTGGTGGCGAATGATGGTTGGATTGTTCTGGGTTGAAGAGGAAGGAGTGTTGATGGAGTGTTGATGGAGTGTCTGCCTGGATTATTCTTATCGTCTGCCACATGCGTCATTAGGCACTTTATGTAGTTGAGCGTCGGCGTTCTGCATGGTGTGGAGGCGCGGTGCTGTATCTGTAAGACTGTTATGTGTCTTGTTGGATTGCTTAGTTGTATTTATAGTCTAGTGTTCAAGTGTTGATAAGATGTAGCCGTATTTCTTGTACTATGCTGTTGCTCCTGCTTGGGCAGCGGTGGATTCTGGCCATCACAGACTCACTCGATTGACCTGCTCGAGCACTTCATACAGGTCGACACGAGAATGCCCGCGTATGGGGAATAGTCATGTCTTCTTCCGCCCTCGCGAGACAGGCGTCCAGTCCTGGATTTTGCTGCTGCTGCTGCTGCTGCTGCTCCCAAACCCCCCTCCTCCCCCTCCCCCGCCTGGGCGCGGCGTCTTGCCCATCCTGTCGAGCAGCCTCTGCGCTGCGGGGGTCAAGTCGGCCCTGGCCTTGCGGCCCGGCGTGTGCGCACCCAGTCTCTGGGCAGGCGTGGGGGCAGACAGGAAGCGCGGCGTCTCGCTGGCGAAGATGCCGAGGCCTTTGGCGAGGGGTGCTGGTTTCCCGCTCAGTCCTGGCGCCGCGCGCTTCGCCCCGATGCTGTCGACCATCTTGTGGTGCAGCTTCTCCCTGTCGCTCGCCTCGGCCATGTGGAAGGGCGTGGCGCGACTGGCGCTCACGCCAAAGCGCTCGAGCAGGTCCTCGGGCGCATCGTCAGAGTCGTCGGCGGGCTCGGGCGCGTGCGCATCCACGAAGGCGTAGCCGTTGACGCGCGGGGTCTCGCTGCCCGTGTATCCACCCTCGCTCGCGGCGAGGCGTGGACGGCCAGACACGGCGTCGCGGACGGCAGAGAGGGTGGGGCTCGCGGGGCGGTGCGGTGGTGCGTCGCTGTCGGCGGGCAGGCGGGTGTTTGCGTAGACGGTGTGCTTGGGGGGCGCGAGGGAGCGGGCTTCTGCGCGCGCGCGGGCCGTGGGCGCCCAGGACTCGACCGAGTCGGGCATGAACATGAGCGTGTTGAAGGCCGTGTGCTTGTGCATGGTGGGCGCGGCGGGGCGGTCGTCGAGGTTCTGCGAGGGCCGGACGGCGAGCGCCGTGTTGTTTGCGGCGGCGGCGGCGGCGGCGGCGGCGGCGGCGGGGTGTTTCTGCTGGGCGAGGCGCTGCTTGGAGGCGTAGCGGTTGCCGTCGTGCAGCCAGGCGTGCTTGTCGAACCTGCGCTGGTTCTGCTTGTCGACGAGGGCGCTGAACGACTCCTGGTCTTCGGACGTGTACTTGGCCTGGAACGCGTTGAGCGACATGTTGAGATCGCCCGTGTCCAGCGTCCCCAGCCCATCGCCGTCCCCGTCCCCGTCCCCGTCCCCGTCCCCGTCCCCGTCCCCGTCCCCGTCTTCGTCGCCGTCGCCGTCGCCGTCGCCCGCCTCCGTGCCTGCTCCCCCAACGGGCGTGTCGGCGCCCCACGCGCTGGGCGTCTTGTCCGCCGCGCCTGCGTCGGGCCGGCGACGCAGCCTCGTCCTGTCCGCCGCCCGCCGCTGCGCATACGGCAGCGGCGTCATGGCCTGGGTGAGCTTCTTGCCGGACTCGCGGATCCACGCCTTGTCCTTGCTCTCGAGCGCATTCAGGTACTCGCGCTGCGCATCCGCCTCGGCCAGCCCGGGGAAGAAGTCGCGGCGCACAATGTGAGAGATGGCCGACACATACGTGTCTTCGTCCAGCACGATCGACGGGCGCTTGATGCGCTTCGGCGCGGGCGGCGGCGCCATGAGTGCACCGGCGGCGCTGCGCTTTGTGAGCGCCTGGGAGTCGGACAAGCTCATGCTGTGCGGCGGACGGGTGGCGTGGCGATGATGTGTGGTTTCGGCGGTGTGGGCGCAAATCAAACGCGCCTGGCTGCCGGTCACGTAGACACGGAGGCTGCTTGCATGTCCATGTTTGGCCAGTCTGTTTGCAAAGGTTGCGAGTGATGGCGTAGCCGGCCGGCAGAATCCCACCGCCTTTGCATCGTAGCATACTGCATACATCCACGCCAACTCGGCATTCTGTGAACATCGAAAGCAGAAGGCATAAACAAACGTGGACAGAGAAGCACCAGTAAAGCCCAGACTTGCAGAACGCACTCTCTCTTGCTTTTCGTCGTGGTATCATTCAGTCACTAAGCTAGAAGAGCATATGGATACTAAAGCTGTACCCTTTCCTCGCTCGATTCTCTCTCAACCCACCCACTCTTCACACGCGTCTAGTAGAAAGACTCGACCATGGCATCCTTGTGCGTCGTGTTGATGTTGCCTGGATTGCCCTCGCCTAACCTGAAGACGGATTCGACGACCGACAGCTCAGTCGCTGTTGTGTCCAGACCCGTCACCGCCATCCAGTCGTTCACAACCATGCCAGCACCGACAACCGCGCTACCTCGGTTCACACTGCCCGCCACGAGCGGAACCTGGAGCAAACTCGACAGCTCGTCCTGGTCCTGGATCGATGTCTTGGGGTGCACGATGCCACCCTGGTTGCTCAGCGCCATGTACGAGCCTGTGAGAACGTTGTCCGCGATCGTCTGCCTAAAGACCTCCACACCGAGCACATCTGCTATTATTTCCTCCGTCTCGCGCTCAATGTCTGGGTGGACGAGTGCGACGTGGTCGTTGCAGCAGATGACGTTGCCGAGCGCTGATAACCTCTCCTCTATCCTCTGGATCTTGACTGTATCGGGTATTGAGTTTCGCAAGTGTTGCAGCTCTTGGTCGGTTGTGGTCGTGGGAACGAGAAGACCCTTTTTGTTACCGGCCGTCAAGCGGCCGACGATGCGAGTGCCAGCGATGGTAGCGTGGCAGATGGGAATGACATCCTGAAGTTCGGCTTCAAAGACACTGCGCGTAGTCTGTCAGCTTCTGCTCTTTTCTATGCTATGCTGTGCTGGGCTGCTAACGCGAGCCTGCCGTGGGCTCGCATGCGCGGAGCTGCTCGTACCTGTAAAAGTTCTCCGAAGCGCCTACTGCAACAATCGCATAGGCATTGGTAAGTGTGGAAAAGACACCAACTCTGCGCCACTCGTCAGTAACCTGTGCAAAGGCGCATTTGCCCCGCTCTGCACCTACTCGTTGGAGTTCTCGAATTGTGCGCGGACAGCCATGATGGAGACTTTTCTGTGCTACTGCTGTGATGCTGTTGTATGGAAGAAGACGGTGAGAGAGCGAGGCAGGTCAAGTCGCGTGCTGTACAGCTCTTCGGCGTTGCGAAGATTTCAGTAGGCGGTAGATCAATTTGTACCAAGAGCGACATCATGTTCTGCCCCACCGCTGCGCACGGGTCACCTTCGACTCATCTTGACGACCACCACGCCTTCCAGCCTCACCTGCACTTCGCCACATCGTCCTTTCCTAATCCGAAGATGCGCAAACCATGACTACTGGAAAGAGGAGTCATTGCACCGCTGCATGTCCCCAGCTTCCCTTGGCTCCTCGACCCCCCGAAACATGAAACAGCCTGTCACCGCGCGCAACAGGCAGTACCCGAAAGAGCCTCGTGCGCCCAGCCTAGCGTTGCACCTTCATGCTAGGATGCATTGATGGCCAGCCCGTCTCCCTCGAATTACCCATGTCGCACAACTAATTGCGAGGTTGAGGCTGTGCAAAAAGCAAATGAGTGAGAGTGAAACATCGCGTTGGATTCACGATACTCATTCCCGTGGAACCCTTGTGAAATCATATTGACAGATCATCTTGTGCATCGAGTGTTTATCTAAAACTACGATTATCAATGGGCTAGCACCATCGCGCTGCCTCTGTGGTGCTGCCTCTGTGGTGCTGCCTCTGTGGTGCTGCCTCAGGGGGTGCAAATCTACAATCCCGCCCATCTTATCCGGATCTCAAATCTGGGATATACAAAAAGAAAACTGGCGCGCACGCTGCGGCTGGAATGTACAACAAATGGGTAGTAAGAAGCAAAATAACGCCCGCTAAGCTATGCAGTATGTGCGCGAGACGCGGCTCGAAAGAAAATGGGCTTTTGTACAACGGCGCGGCCGAAAGTCACTCGAGTCGAACCCTAGGAGAGCTTCGACCGAGCTTCAGTCGTGGAGCGAGGAAATACATTAACAGGCGTAAAAGGCGTGAGCGAGGTCGTAAAACGGTCGTTATCGAGAGAGTATGTCGGTATGGTAGGGGTAGATGATGGGTATATGTGTCGGCCATATGGCAGAAAGATTCGCGGTTGGGATCATGTAGATCGGTGATGTAGGTTGGAAGTGGGAGAGCACTCACATCCTGGAAGCCAGGATGCCTAGTGCAACTATGACGCCAACTAGAAGCCTGTTGCTGGTTAGTAAGGAGATCAATATTTTCGGTTCCAAAATTGCACCTACGTTCCAACTCCTGACATCACTCGGTTCAGGTTGCGCCACCAATTGGCTTTCTGATATGCCTTGTCGTTCACCGTGCCCATCTGTTGGGCATACTGCTGCTCGAAGTCGACTTGACTCTCGTTCGGTGCCAAAGTCGGGTCGAATGGCAGCGGTAGACAAGAAGCGATCCACCACGCTGGGAAGAAAATGAATCCCAGCGTGAAGAGGAGTATCTGTCTGTTTTGTCGGCTGAACGGGTGCTTGCCAAAGTCCTTGTCCATGGACGGCGCCTTCCAGAAACTGTAGCGCGGCTGCGACCGCCTGTCCACACGGAGATGCGGCGTCGACCAGCCACTTACAGGTTGCATGTAAGCTCCGTTGGCGTGCCCGTTCTCGTCAATCAACTGTTCCGAGGAAAGTGACATGGTGTCAGTGTGTGATCCGCGATGATGCGGTCGATTGCGTGGGCGGTAGATGTGAGCTGGAAAGTTGCTTTCCGAAGGTGTGTGCGTGCGACCGCTGTGCGATGTCCCCAGACGAAGGCTGGCTGACGATTCAGACGCAGCTGGGATCATCGAGATGCGCTCTCCGCGCTGGTAGTATGCTCTGTAACCATGTTAGTGCAAGTCGCGCAAGCATCCACCGTACAACTCACCTTGCCCATGCTGGAATGATGCTGCGGTTGAATGTGGAAACATCCGACTGAGATGATCCTGGTCGCGACGAGTTCCGCGATGAGTTCAATGAAGTCTCGCTGTCCTTTCTCCGAAGATATCCAGAGTTCTTCATGCGAATCGTGTTGGACGGAGGCAACGGCGACACGGTGTCGAGGTCCTCATCTCCGAAGCTCTTCTCGTTGTACTCGCCAGACGGTTGCAGCTGAGGCGAGAACAATGGCAGGGGGACTGCCGACTCTGAAGGCGAAGAGGAGTAGTAGTTGTCTGTCGAGGAGTTGTAGCTGCCGATGGTCTGTCCCCTCTTCCTCGGAAGGTTGGTCTGGCTCCTTTCCGCATAGCTGTCTGATGACTGTGATCTGGGGCTAAATGATCGTGATCCACGTGCGAATGACCGAGAGGTGCGTTCAGAAACGGAGGCGATGGTGGACAACTGAGAACTCCAGTTGTGCGCCAGACCGATATCGTCAATCATTCGGGATGCGATGCTCGGTGTCTCCTGGGTCGCGGCCCGCTGACTGTTGGTTGTGGCGGCGCGCCCGACCTGAGAATCGACTTTGACACCGCTTGCCCAAGTTGCTGTACTCGCCTCATGAATAGTTGGCGCTGGAGAAAAGGTAGGCTGTTTCGGTTCGATGCTGGTAGACGAAATGTCAGAGTATGCAAATGACTCTGTGGATGGCTTCAGTACAAGTTGTCGATGATCCGAAAAGTCACTAGCGAGAGTCTGCTGCCGCCCGTCTTCAGATCCGGCAAACGGGGAGTACTCTTGCGGTAGCGGTCGACTGACACCTGTCGGGTTTCGGTCGGCATTACTAGGCTCGGTAGGAGAGGGTGCGCGTGCGGTTGAGGCAAACGATGCAACAGATTCCTGGGGCGATAAGGCGCGAGAACGACTTTCAACTGATTCACCACCAGATGATGAGGGTGGAACTGCGCGTATGGTAGACCTTCTAGCGGGAGGAGTTGTTTCTTCTTCTAGTACGTCGAGCTCTGTTTCAAAGTCCTTTAATTCTCCTAGTCCAGGCGTTGTCGGGGGTGTGCTTCCTTGGGAAAATCCAAGGGAGTATCGCGAATTGGACGTCCCCACAAGGGTGTCTTCCTCAGACGTGTTAGTCGACGCCGAGTGTCTGAAAGTGTTCTTTCGACTACGGGAGGGTGGCTGTGGTGCAGGGGTGCTGCTGGCGCCAATGGCTTCGAACTTCGCAAGAACATTGGCGACCCGGCTGCCACTTGAAACACGAGATCCTGGGCTCTCGAACGCGTAACCAGGCGCATTGCGAGGTGGCGGAAGAATTTGCGAGGGTTCAGTAGGCACTGGAAATTTGTCGTATACGTCGTTTCCAGGATCATCGACAATGCGGATTGTTGGGCCTGAATGTCGGTTTGATTGATCTGATGCCTCTGAGAGCGGCCTGCGGGAAGAGGGAGCAGCGCGCGGCTGCGTCGGAGGTGAGAAGTTAGGAGCTTGCTCGAATGGCAATGTGGTGTTTTTTTGCGATGCGCGTTCGCGTGGATCGGACATGCTGTGGTGTGATGTTGTGCCAGGTGCCACAAAAAGTGAGGTCTCGGACGCGTGCGGATAGGCTGAACCGTTTCAGACCTCTGGGAACCATTAAGTAAGGTAAAAGGAAAAATCACAGTGACAGCGACGTTTGAAACGTAGGTGGATTTAAAAATGGAATGGCGAGAAACAAAGACACATGTCAAGGGAGCGACAGGAGGCCCAAGGCCTTGATTAAGAGCGCGGAGTCTCGAGAGCGAAAAGAATGGAGGTGAGAAGTGGACGATAGACTCCCAGGAAGAGGTGGCCGGCCACCTCGGCCTAGTCGTTAAGGCTGGTTGCTGCAAGATGCAGGCTGGCGCTGCAAGCTGCAGGGAGCCCAGTGCTTAGCCAATTGTCAAGCCGTTCCCTGGTCAGCTCCAAGCACGAGCCCCGAATTGTGAAGATGGGTCTTTTTCTGGAGATTAAAGATTCGCGGTTCGTGATTCGTTCCCAGCAGCTGATCTATGAGCCGCTTCGGATCTGATGTGCTCTCTAGGAACCCTCGCTTTTCAGCACCTTGCCCCTGGCTGGTTTGATCGATAAACACTTGACGCGTAGTGGGATGTACGCGAAATGAGATGAGTTTGGGAGGCTCCAACGGGCCAGTGACGTGCTGCCACGGACCGGAAAACGGTCTGCCCCTGATCTTCACTGGATACCGGCTGGCAACTGCGGCTGTCCGCGCTGCACGAAGCAGGGATGCGCGACAGCGGGAAGAGGGCGCCGGGGTGATTTGGCGCGAGTCGAAGCTGGTTGGGTGGCCTGGGGAGGTCTGGACTGCACGTGATGTGGGAGAATGTTTGCGGTGTTTGCTCGGTTGTGGTAATCGATATCGGCGTTTGGTCGAGATTGATGGGCTGAAGCAACCACGCGGGGACAAGCGGTGCATTATTGTATACCACCGTCAGACTTTCTCTAGGCGCAGTCTCTACTTTCCAGTTGCGACAGCCAGCACGTGCAGCATGCCACCGCCTGCGACCGGCTGGCGAGAGCGTCTCAGCGACATGTACAATGGCTACAAAGGCGGTAAGTTTGAGGACAATGGTTGGCCTCTGTGCGTCCATGAGGCCTACGCCTTTTTAACGCCCGCGCGACCCACACCAGTCTGAATCGAAGTCTGCACTTCTGTTTCGCTGTTCAGCGTTCGCTTGAAGGCTACGATGCGTTCTAACGTCCTGCCAGTTCCCAAGGCGCCAACTGTGTCTCCCACCGCTGCGGCTCTACTGTCGGTGCGTTTCACATCCTCCACCCCTCTTCCATCAGCAATTATCCACAGCCTATCATCGCCGGCACACCAAACATTCTTGAAAGCAACGCTGACCGGAGATTCTATAGACTGCGTTTGTGGTTATCTATGTAGCTCCTTTCTATCTCTCTTCGGCAACTCGACCCTCTCCGACTCTCACTCGCGATACCCCATCATCCATACGCGCCAGAACACGCGCGGTGACCTTCTCGACGGTCACTTGCACGATCATCACTGCACTGTATCTCTACCGACATGATGTCTCAGCACACCAGCTGCTGCACTTGTTCGGACTATGGCCAATTTCCATCCTTGACAGCGTGAGAGGCATGCTTCTAGTGTGCATCCTATTTGCTGGACCTCTATTCGAGAATGGTATCGTCGATGGCGACTGGAAGTATTGGGTGAAGTTTCAAGGAGTCCACGCGATACTAAGCAGCTGGATAGGATATAGGAACTTTGTAGTGGCAAGTGCTTCGACCATAGTGCTATGTGCTTTGCTAACCATCATACAGGGCCCCGTCAGCGAAGAGATCGTATGGCGCTCGCTCATGGTCCCACTGCACTTACTCGCGCAGTTCAGTGAGAAGCAGATCGTCTTTCTTACTCCACTGTACTTCGGCATCGCCCATGTCCACCACCTCTACGAGTTTCACATCACGCACCCAGAAATTCCCATGCCGATGGCCACGCTGCGATCGCTGTTCCAGTTTACCTACACATCGCTCTTCGGTTTCTTTGCTACATTCCTATACCTGCGCACAGGCAACGTCTACACCTGCATTTTGGCGCACACGTTCTGCAATTGGATGGGACTTCCGCGCTTCTATGGGCGCGTTGGGGTCGAGGCTGGAGTGCCGATTGGCCCACCAGATGTAGACAAGAAGGGCGACGGCACGAAAAGAACTGTGCCATACCGAGGGAAGAGTATGGCATGGACCATAGCGTATTACGTTATTCTGGTCGCGGGGTCTATTGGATTTTACTATCAGTTGTTCCCCCTGACCAAGAGCACTCATGATCTCTTGGAATGGTCAGCCACCGAGAAGGCACCGTCCGGTGCAAAGACACATATCTCGCACCAGTACTGACCTTCGTTATCCAAGATTTCTTAGAACAGCGCTTAGTGATAGCATGGCAACTTCGACGCGACTGTGAAGGAACAGCCGAGGCCCAACGATTCTTTCTCAATCATACGTTTGATCTGATATTCATCACATAGCGTCTATCAGAACTCGCGACACCTCACCTTCTCCGTAGCAGATCATGACCAGTTCGTTGGTCTGCAGCCCGCCTGTCAACCAACAAAGGTCACAAACCCTGGCAGGCAACGTGACCAAGCAGCCACGTCTGTTAGACTTGCACGAAGCTAAGGGAGAAAGCAAGGTGCAGTCTAGGATCGACATCAGACCAATTGACGATACTGGAACTTAGCTGTGAGCAGATTATGTCCAAACTCTTTGAAGAGGAGATCAGAGACAGTAGACGAGTTCCAGGTCTGGGCTCTGATGATATTCCAGTGCAACGAGGTAGATCAGAACAGACACTAGCTTCTCTTGATGTTGCACCAGTCTGATATCATAACAACTTCTCATTCTCAACTCACACTACAGCGACTTCCACCTAGATACTTAATATCGCTAGGCCATGCTTGTAGACAATTGCTCACTTCAGAGTCGCTATCGCCCACCAGTTATCTTTCTCGTACCCGCCCTCAATCACACTTCCACCAGCTTGCTCTATGTCACTTTCGAGTTCCCCCTTCTTGTACAAATGGTAGTATCTAAGGAATGTCTTGTCGCCCTCGAGCTTTACTTCTTGCGTCTTGACTTGCTCCTCCTTCTCTTCCGGCTCTTTCTCTGCTTCGACATCTCCATGTGCCACACCATCATCCTTCTTTCGTATTGGCTGCTTTCTTTTCTTTGGCGCCTTCTCTTTCTTCGCCGTCATGACCCACGGCACCATAACATCTTGCTCACCACCTTCATCCCAGCCCCTGCGACTGCTCTTTTGCTCCAACGCCCAAACATAGATGAGCGCTTTACCGCTGCCACTAACATCATTCTGGACCGGTCGAAGAAGATCCAAGATGCATTTGACAGCCTCCACACGCCGTGCTGGCGTAGACAGATGATGGACTACAGCTATCGAGATAGCAAAGTCGAAGCTGTGTGGTGGATGAGGCAGGGAGAGGTTATCAGCCACAACGACATCATGAGGCTTGTGTTGTTTTGCGAACGTGACCAGGTTCGTTGACCTAATGTGCTTCAATCAACTGCGGCTAGCATGCACAGACGAGGCTGACGAGCTTACCGGTCCGAGCCCACGATGAAGACTTCCTTATTCACAGCCAGATACTTTCCGTTTCCACAGCCTACATCAGCGCCGATAGCACCGTTCGGCTGCTCTTTCAGAAAGCGCTCCACTATCGGCCATGGCTGAATTTGCTTAGTCGACTATGAAGCGAGGAAAGGAAGGGTGACGCACACCTTGTAGCGTGTGGAGGAGAAGTGCGAGGCAATCTGCTCATACACCTCGTGCACGTGCTCTTCCTCGTACGTCGTGCCTGCAGCGTCCGACTCGGCCATGTTTGCGGCAGTCGCGACTGAAAGGTGCGATGGTGAAAATGGAAGGTTTGCGCAGCCAATGAGGGGTCACGGCACTAGCGAGCTGTGATTGCTCTCCCTTTTGCAGTTCGACCGATCTTCTGCGTATCCGTATTACATGTAGCGTCAACTCTCCAAAATTAACCCCTGTTGTGCTACTTTTACTCGTTTTTTTGGATGACATGCCTTAACGGGCAGTCAGTTTCGTTGCGGAACTCATCTACGACATTAACAAATGTGCCCCGCTCATGGTGTAAAAACAATGCAATTAGGTACGGCATGTGGAATGCATCAAGGCTCATTCAGATACACTCGATGGTAAGACCACGGCCTGCATACGAATGTGTCCGTCGTCTTGTAAACGGCTTTTGGTATCAAGCTTCTCCACCTCTGTACCAGTCATTTGGTATGCCTCGTGCGGTCCACGCACCGACGCTCAAAAGTGACCTTTGCTGTTTCCACCATGATATAGCACGCTATGAAAGCGCTGCTTCAGCGGCGCGACGGGAGCTGGCTATGGCACTAGAAACTCAGTCAATTCGAAATGTTCGTTGATCTGGACGAAAAGTCTAAGTCGGCATGGCCGAAGACAGAGCGAAAGTATGGGAACATTGATGAGCCCAACAGTGAGCGGCAAATATATGTGTTTTCTTCGGAAACTGTGCGATGGCAGGCAAGCCGTGTCCAAATGAGATGACGTGGTTTGTGTAAACCGAACATTCGAACCGTCATCGAGTAAGAGAGAATTGGATGCACTTCCGTGTCTCAATGAGGTGGCCACGTAGATTGATATTTGTGAGTACTCAAACTCCTGCCACGGCATTTGCGCGTGCGCTATTGTGATTGACGAATATAGCCATTTGCATTGGACTGTGTCGTTTCCTCTGCGCTCATACTTTTTGTGAGTTGGCAAGCGGATGAAGACCTGCAGAGTAAGCATGGTCGCGCTTGCAGCCCCACCTACTCTAGCAATACATCTGCCCGACTGACGGCTCTCTCACTAATTCTGAGGAACCTATGGCTTCGCCTCCGCCGGTTCCTCGTCAGGAAACCTTATTGTCCGCTGCAAGCCCACATCCCCAGAACTGGTTGCCGCGCTCGGCTGCGCGCTTTCTTCTCCTCCTCTCGCCATAGTTGGCGCAGCCGAGAGCGGCATGGGAGTATGCACGTTGCTCCTTGACTGGCTCCTCGAGTTCTCGCCGGACCGGATGATAGATCTGCCAATGCGCACGACACGGTTCGGCAGCGAATCACCGCCAGTGCGCGACCAGCCCGGACGGCGTCGCAGCCGCTGCTCGATGTCTGTGGTAGCGTCCTCCGCGCCCTCTGGGATGTAGAAAGGCTCTGGGTCCACACTCATAGAGGACACGGCGCGCGACAAGGTCCTGGGGATGAAGAAGCCGAGCTTACCCAGGGGAATGCTGAGCCCGTGAACGATGACAGAGCAGATAATCAGGAACCAAATGACCACGTTCATGACCTCCATGAGGTACGCTGCATCCTCTCGTACTTCGCCCTCGACTTTGATCTTGTTGAGAAATTCAAGGCTCACATAGAGGTAAAACGCTGCGCTAACGCCGATGGGGCCGAAGAAGCCGACGAAAAGTGCCTGCCGCTTCTCTTCGATTTGATGGATCTTTTTGTGCATGCCAAACACGATGGGTGGTCGACGGAGTAGAAGAACCAGAATGCCAAGGACGACAAGCCGCCAGATGGAGATTACGTTGTTGTGGTAGAACTCTGCCCAGGGGCAGATTGCTCCGAACCAGATGAAGATCGAGACGTTGAGGAGCATGTCGATTGTCGGTTGAAAGGAATCATCCATGGTTTCGAGGCGGAACCAATCGTCCCAGGTGAACGTGTTGCCAGCAATGAAGCATGCCAAGACGTCGTCGCTACCAATCATGCCAACAGTACCGACGATGAACAAGGCAAGAGTGATGGCAAACACGAGAAAGCTTTCGCGGTCCACGTATCTTCTCTCTTCAGCCCAGTGCAATAGCTCTTTCGCTAGCCAGCCCACGACGGCACCGTAGATCACGCTCAAGATAATTGTGTAGCCCCAAGTTTCGCCAAACCACAGTCCTATTGCTGTACTGGCTTTTCCGTCCTGGCCCCACCCGTCGGTTCCATGACTTCCAATGTGCTGAATCAAGTAGAGCGGCAGGAATAAGAAGGGGTAACCCAAACCGTCATTCGCTCCAGACTCAGCAACGATGATCTTTTGGAGCTCCTTGGGAATGTTTTTGTCAGCAAACTTGCCTTTCACGATGGAGTTGGACAATACAGGGTCCGTTGGAGTGACACAGGCCCCGACGGCCAAGGCCTGTAGAAAGCTTATATGGGGAACCATGGCGAAGACGAGCAGGCTAGTGACAATCCACATGGCAGTCATAACAGGGCCTAGTAGCAAAGCCAGGCTCTTCCATTCGGTCTTCAGGTACTTTGACGGCAGTTGCACGCCGGCAAGGACCAGCTGTACTCCAAGCACCACGCGAGTAAAGTACAATGTAATTGCATCGAGGTTCTCAATAGAATTTAGGGCATATTCGTGAGGCCTAATCCAGTTGGTAGCATGAGGCGAGAAGATGAGTCCGGCAACGAGGGATATTACTGTGGTCATTAGAACCCATACGACTGTCAGGACTAGGTTGATGGACTCACGTGCTTCCGAGAGGTAGAATTTCTCCTTCATCAAATAGGATACAAGACCAAATAGTGTGATGAACCCGCCGAGCGAGGCGCAGACAATGTTGAAATTGGTTATTGCAAGCGTCGGCATCGTGACGTTAGTATCCAAGAGTGGCAGAATTTCTGGACAATGGTGAATGTGGTAGTTGGATACCAGGATTCGGCAAGTGCGCTCACTTGACCGGAGCAAGGACTGTATCGAACGAGACCGAGTCGAATGCTATGAAGAGCATTTGCAATGATGTTGCGGTGTAGAATTTGCTTGCTCGCGGACCGAGTGTGTTTGTGAAGATATCGGGGTGGGAAGGTCCTTTAGCATGGCTTGGCAATGACGTTAATTCGCGCATTCCCAGATCAAGCATGCCGGAGCGTAACGCTTGGAAGACTGACAGCTTCACGATTGCAAATGGTTCATGTTGTAATGTTGAATTGTTAGTTGAACAGGTACGCTGGTATTGTCATACGCTCTACACCATGCAGCTCGCATGCAGAAACTAATAAAGGAAAATGTGAGCCTATGTACAATTCAAAACTCCCCCCGTTTTCAAAACCATGCTTTACATTAGCTTAGATGTTGGCTGCCGACGCGACCTGGGGCATGCCCTGAGGCCCATAGCCAACCTGAGGATCCGGGTATCCAGGTGCCATGAAGTTGGTCTTGGGGTTCTTCTGCTCCTTCGCTGCTGAGCATCGTGCCATTGTGGGTGAACTGGACGTTATTAGCATAAGATCTCGAATGTGATTTGGTTTCGGGCGACTTGCTTTCTTGAGATAGCATCTGTGAAGAAGAAGTTCTTAATGGGCTTCTCGATGGCCTGGCCTGAGATCGAAGAGCCCTTATTCTGGTCCACAAGCTGAACCTTGCTCAGACTTGGCAGAGAAGTCGACTCGACCAAGTCGTACTTCCTGAAAGCAGGGGAGATCTCCTCCATACGGTCGCGAAGCTGCTCAACGTCATCGTAGGGCAGCTCAGCACCGAGGTACTCTGACGCTGCACGAATAATCTTCCAGTCTTCCCTCGAGGCACCAGGCAGGCCGACAGCGGCGCGAGACATCTGTACACGGCCTTCGGTGTTGACGTATGTGACAGATTTCTCTGTGTAGGCGGCACCGGGAAGAACAACATCAGCGAGTTGAGCACCGCGGTCGCCATGGTGGCCTTGATAGACAATGAAGGCATCCTTGGGCAGCTCAGCCTCGTTGATCTCATCGGCACCGATCAGCCAGATGAACTTGGCCTTGGTGTTGGCTACTTCGGGCGAAGGAACCGTAAAGCCGACATCGTAAGCACCGGTGCGGGAAGCTGTTCGCTGGAGAACGTTGTAGCCATTCCACTCGGGTGTAGTGAAGCTGGCCTTGTTCTTCTCAACGTAAGAACCAACCTGCTCGAAGATAGCCTTAGCATCAGGGTGCTCAGCAACAGCGCTGCCGACAATGATCATGGGCTTCTTAGCACCTTGGAGTACCTTGCCAAAGTCGCCAGAGAATGCGCTCTTCAGGTCGTTGGCGTTGGATCCAAGGTTTGTGTACTCGAAAGTGCTCTCAAAATCCTCACCAACGAGACCAACCTGGAGGTCAGACCTCAGCCACTGCTTACGAATGCGGGCATTGAGGACAGCGGCTTCGTGGCGAGGGTTGGTGCCAACAAGAAGGATCGCATCGGCCTCCTCAACGCCGTAGATCTTGGAGTTGAAAGAGTAGTTGGCGCGAGAGTCGATGCCGTGTGCGATGGGCTGACTGCCTCCAGGCTGATCAAGAGCCAGGTTGTCAGAACCCAGCTTGTTGGCGAGGTCCTTCGCGGCAACGAGAGTCTCGGCTTCCACCAGATGACCGGCAACAAACTTGATCTCGTTCTCCTTCGGTGCGAGCTTCTTGAATGCGTTTCCAACCTCAACAAGAGCCTGTTCCCACGATGCGGGCTGGAACTGGTCGTCGACCCGGATGAGCGGGTTGACCAGGCGCTGTGTGCTGAGAGCGTCGCATGCGAACCGGGTCTTGTCGTTGATCCATTCCTCATTGACGTCGTCGTTCAGACGAGGCAGGATTCTCATAACCTGGATACCACGGGAATCGACACGGATGTTGGAGCCAAGACCATCCAGAACATCGACAGTCTCAGTCTTGTATAGCTCCCAAGGACGAGCCTTGAATGCGTAGGGCTTCGAAACGAGAGCACCAACGGGGCAAAGATCAATGACGTTTCCAGACATTTCAGAGTCGAGGGAAGTCTCGAGGTATGTACCGATCTGGAGGTCGTTACCACGGCCTGTGGAGCCCATCTCGGGGGCACCAGCCACGTCGTTGGAGAAGCGAATGCATCGTGTGCAGTGAATGCACCTGTTCATGGAAGTCTGACGCATGTCAACAGAGCGCACATCAATCCCTCGCTAAAGTCCCTACCTTGATCAGAGGACCGATATTCTTGTCCTCAACGGCACGCTTGCCGCCGATCTCGTGGAATCGACCGCGGTCGGCTCCGTACCTCATTGACTGGTCCTGGAGATCGCACTCGCCTCCCTGGTCGCAAATGGGGCAGTCAAGCGGGTGGTTGGCAAGCAGGAACTCCATAACACCCTCGCGCGCTTTGTGGACAAGCGGCGAGTCGGTCTTGACCACCATGCCTGGCTGCACCGGCCACGCACACGACGCGACTGGCTTGGGAGCCCGCTCCACCTCGACCAGACACATGCGGCAGTTACCAGCAATCATCAGCTTCTCGTGGTAGCAGTATCGCGGGACGGTGCTTCCGGCTTTTTCGCAGGCCTGGATGAGGGCGGATCCGGCTGTTCGGGGGGCGTCAGAACTGTCTCTGCAGCTGCGAGCGGGGTCAGTGAGGCGGCGTACCTTCAATTGAGACCTTCTTTCCATCTGCAGAGGCTGTCAGCGCTTGTCATCGCGGGCGATGGGGGGTGGCACAAACCGATTGTGAGCTCGACCTCTGCAGGCCGGGGGGCCGAGGCAGTAAACGCCCGGCTGCCATTGAGGGCTGCGCTGCGGGCAGGTTTCCTCAGCGACCGGATCAATTGTTGCCGCAGCATGTTGGGGGCGTGTGAAGGAGGCGATTGGGCGTGTTGCGGTGTCGTTCAGAGCTGCAACTATCAGATCCACACTCGTCCATGAGCTTTGCCAAGACCCCATCATCGAAGACAGGAATTGTCTCATTGGTCAGACGTCCGAGCGCCTGCCCGCGAACAAAATTCTGCGGCTGCCCATACCCTCTTCTCTTCTTCACTCATTACGGGCACAATTTATTGTAGGAAGTTCGAGCCACCCACTCGTATCTCCTCTATTACGTGCCCCAGAGCACGAATCACCGTGCGAGGTAGCTGGAGCAGAGGAGGCATCTGATGATATCTTGTTCCTTACCAACGTCGCTACATATTGCTGTGAAGATGGATGATGCTTTGATCTGGCATCGAGTGTGGTGCCTGAGGCCTCAACAGCCTCGTTAGAGCCTTGCAACCGCCGCGCGCTGATTCGACGCAGCATGGCACGAGATGTGACATAACGCCCAGTAGCTCTCGTCCGGATGGCTGCGGGGATGGGTGGGCTTTAGATTACGACGCAACATTATTGCTCAATCATACATGTTCACTACACAAATCACTCAGGTTCCATGAGTCGTTGCTCTTGAGCATGTTCATCCTTATCATTATCTTACTCTATCGATCTACAAGCCTCATAAGCACGGCTCAAAGGCCCGAATATCGAGCTCTATCCTCTACGTAGCACTAGAAGATCAACTCCACGCAAAAAGAAGAGATGACCTTGACCCCAGAACGCCTTCAAAAGATGCTGTATGATCTGCACTAGACCATACACTCATAACATAACCTACTCCTCCTCGGGGCCGAGCTCCATCTTCGCGCCCTTACCAGCGGTAGTCTTAGCGACCGGGGCAGAGATCTTGGCAGGTGGAACACCGAGACCGTTGTGGTTGCGGAAGAAGAGAACTCCAGCACCCTCGCCGGTGGCACCCTCGCTGGGCTCGACCCACTGGCACCAGCGGGCACTCTTCCACATGGCCTTGATGAATCCAATGGAACCACCCTCGGTGTCGGAGCGGTAGTGCTTGCCCATAACAGGCTTGATAGCATCGGAAGCCTCGTCGGCGTTGTAGAAGGGGATGGTGGAGATGTAGTGGTGGAGGACGTGGGTCTCGATAATGCCGTGGAGCATGAAGCGGCCGATGAAGCCAAACTCGCGGTCGATGGTGGCAGCGGCTCCACGGACGTAGGTCCAGGTCTGGGCATCGTAGTGAGGAAGAGTAGGGTCAGTGTGCTGGAGGAAGGTGATGGCGACAAGCCAGTGGTTGACCCAGAAGTAGGGAATGATGTACCAGACAAGGAGGTTGGCGAACCCGTAGTTCTTGCCGACCCAGGTGAGACCAGCGAGGGTGATGGCAATGCCGAGGTCGGACAGGAGAATGAGCTTCTCGTCCTTCTTCTCATACAGAGGGGAGGCGGGGTTGAAGTGGTTGACGCCACCGAAGAAACCGTTCTTCTTGCCAGCACCCTTGCCCTCGGACTGGCGCGAATGGAAGTTGTGGCCAGTGACGTTGGTGAACAGGTACATAGGCCAGCCACCGAGCTGCTGGGCAACAGAGTGGATGAGAGTAGCAATAGGAGTCTCCTCAGTGAGCTCGTGAAGCTCGTGGACGAACTTGCCAATGCGGTTGGCGTAGACCTCACGAGTCTTGGGAACGAAGACCATGTCGCGCTCCATGTGGCCAGTGGCCTTGTGGTGCTTGCCGTGAGAAATCTTCCAGGAGAAATAGGGGACAAGGAGGGCCGAGTGGCAGATCCATCCGACAGTGTCGTTCAGGATCTTGGAGGGAGAGAAGGCCTGGTGGCCACACTCGTGGGCCATGACCCAGAGACCAGTTCCGGACAGACCCTGGATGAAGGTGTAGAGAGTCCACAGAACAGCGCGGACGGGCATCGAGGGGATGGTCTCGGGGGTGACGTAGTTGTACCAGATGTAGAAGACGGTGCCGAGCTGGATCAGGTCGCGGGCGACGTAGCCCAGACTGCGGATGGCGGAGCGCTCGAAGCAGTGCTTGGGGATGGCAGAGCGAAGCTGACCAATGGTGTAGTCAGGGATCTCGAACTCGTCGCCGTAGGTGTTGAGGAGCTTGCCGGCGGGCTTAGCAGCCTCGGCCTCTGAGCCCAGCGACGAGAGGGAGGTGTTGGAGGCCGATCCTGCTGGAGAGTCGGACGGCGAGTTCGCAATGGTCGAAGGGGCTGAGTCGGCGGTGATGTTGCGCCTCAGAGCACCCGCAGGGCGAGCGGTGGTGGTAGCAGCCATCTTGATATCGAAGACGAGGTGTCGATAACGAAGGTGGAATGTCCCTCAGCAGCGAGAGGAGGGGCACTGGCAGGACAAGTTGCAGAGAACTTGTTGGGGATGCAGATCGTTTGTTGAGGTCGAGTGCCTGCAAACGACGACAAGGAACGATGGGCTGAAGACCTTCACGGAATTGCAAAGTCCAAGAGGAATTGAGGGCTGACCGAGAGCGGGCGCGCAGTTTTTAAAGCACCACAGATGCCCCAGGCGGTGTCGCTGGAATTTTAGACGGTAGACCCTGACACGAACGGCTAGGGTCGCGAGCGCAGGTCGAGAAGCAGGGGTACCAATAAGGACAGCTCCAGCTCGAATGCTAATGCACTCCGATCTCCATCTCCCCACTCGGGAAAATGCCAGACTGCGTTTTATGGACATTATTGCCACCGCAAGCGGCTCTCTGAGCACTGCACCGACTGCGAAACACAGCTTGTGCGGTCCACAGTGGCGGCAAAGCTCGCGCATTCTCTAGCCTCAACACATCTCTCTCTGCCTCGTCTGGGGCGCAGGATGTCGACCCGACTCCCTCTGCCCGCTGTCTTGGCGCATGGACACGGCTTTCAGACCGCCCATTTACACGCGTTCTTTTCCGTGGTTTGCTCTACCGGCTCGCCTAGAGGTCGAATCCAGCAGGTACCACCGACCCGCTCTGCGCCAGCGCCAACGTCCGAGGCAATCATGGTGCTCAGGTGTTCAGACAACGATTGCAAGCTCGTAGACACATGCCGACGATGCCGACTGAACTCGATAGCATTGGAAATCTGTTGCCGGTGAATCTTGGGCGAGAAGTAGCCGCGATCATTGCAGAGATCTCCGGTCAGACGCAGGGACTGCTAGTGCGGTGCCTCGATTGGATGATCTGTCACACCACCCATGCTTCAGCCCTCCGTTCCTGAGTGGCGATTTGCGGTGGTCATACACAGAGCGAGTTTTCGAGTGCCGTTGTTGTGCTGACCTTGGACACTTGCAACGTATAAGCAGCGGTGATGACGACCGTCAGCTCGGAGGAATACACCTCGACTTTGATGGATCACAGTTTGTTGAGCTTTCCACACACTCTGCAGGCACACGTCACTCGCTATCAGCTGCTATCAGATGCAAGCTGCAAGCACCTCGATAACTCATGTAAAAGAGGGGCATTGGCAACACTGCGATCATGGGCCGCTGATCGAAAGCACAGCTGTTTGCAGATTTTGTTCGCATATGATGGCCAATGATAACCATTCCCAAGCACATGCAACACATGATAACGCCGATTGCACGACAGCAGCTATCATACCTCAACAACAGGGATGCGGATCGACGTCAGCCAGCTAGAGGCATTCCCGAGGTCAAAAGCTCAAGAACGTGCGACACCCAAAAAATTGCCAAGTCGAAGTCAAGGCCACTGGCATGCTGAAGCAGAGAGACGGATGGTCACAAACAACGGATGCACACTCGACATCGTCGTATCGAATTAGTCAATCACTTTCTCTCGAAACAACTGGTAAGGTACTATCTCAAATGCAGCCACCTGCGGACGTCGTCTGAAGTGGGTCTTCTCCAGACTTTCACATGCCAAAAGACACCTAAATCACGAGCGCACAATCGCCCCTAATGGTCTCGCCCCTAATGGTCTTCAACGGCTCTTACGGGTCCTTCCCTTGTCCGAGAGCGAACTTAGCGTCAGAGGATGCTTTCCAGAGCCATCTCAACGTAGAGATGTGGTGGACTCTGTGCGCCTGGAGCTTGGCGACAAGTGAACGAGTGTTTCGCTAAACGCCGTCAAGAAGACAGCAGCATTGAGTCTGAGAAACTCGCGAGGGGCCTGTAACATGTATTGCGCTGTAACGGTCTCCAACGGTGATGAGGGCTACTAGATGTTTTACACTACTAGCTTGGTCAGCCTCTGCCACTCAATCTTCTTCAATGCGACAAAAGTAAGAAGCATAACAATGCCTATCCTCCCTGCAAGCGCAGTGGCCACAGCTTTCCTCACGATGGGGTAGTACCCTTCGAGCATAGAGTTCACAGCCGCACCCCGCGCAACCATCTTCGCTCGCCCGGTCTGTCCCCATCCTCTCCCCACACCCAGGCCTGCTATCCCCACCTCGCCCAGTCTGTTTCCCTCTTCTGTCTCACCGAATAATGGGCCTACAGCTTCGCTCCCGAAGCCAGGCAGATCCTGCTCGCCAGCGGTCGTCGACGATTGTGGAGACACAGTAGACATTTCAATCGACTTCTGCTTCCGGAACCGATACGACATAGCCCACATGACGAACCTAACGTCCCAGCTCGTAAACGTGGGATAAGTCCATAGCTCCAGCGCGTTGTGCGGTGGAATGTGTTCAAGGAAATCGCTTACTACTCCCAGTGTTAGACCCCAAAGCAGGAGCGGCGGTTTCCCATCGCCCCGGTCCTCGCCAAAGACCAGCTCTGCTGCTTTCGTGACGGCTGTCTTTGGCGGTGCACTAAATGCTGGCACAAAGTCGGGGATTGTGGCGCAGTGTGTTGAGTGAGAGGGTACGAGGCGGATGGCTGCGAACATCATCTTCGAGAGCATGGCTTGCAGGAACCAGCGCTTTATGCCGAGTTCGGACTTCGCGAGGCGCGCGGAAACGTCTGCGTATTCGTGGGTGCGTAGGACGGGGGAGAGGAGGGCACGGATAGGGACCCAGTGTGAGGAGGCTACTTCAGTAGGCTGCAGGCGTTGCGTTGGGTAATTGGGCGAGGTGAGGAGGTAGATGTATGGGCAAAGTACCATGAGTCTGTCCATGTCAGCATACGCAGCTGGGTGCGGCGAGGTCCACATACGGCACCTTGCCCCAGCTTGTGGTGACTATCCGCTGAGGTAGGTTTCCCACTGCGATTGCATTGTGGTACCCAAGATCGATGCCCACTTCTTCTAAAGCTTCCCTCATGGCTGTGACAGCATCGTCGTCGTCCTCTGGGTCTCTCTTCCCTCCCGGCAACGCGACATGACCGTTCCACTTATCTCCTACCCTCGTCGCTCGTTTGATAAAAAGGACCTCTGGGTCGCCATGCTTCACCCAGTCCTGCTCGAAGAATGCATGCAGAATGTCCTCGAAACTAAGCTTCTGTCCAGACCCTGAAGCGGCCGAAGACCTTCGACGGGGTTTTGGTGGCTGCTGCGACGCGGAATGGAGGGGCTTGTCGGCGTACGCTGGCCAGTGGTTGTAATTAGGTTGTACGCGCAGGATCAAGGCCACGCTTGCTCTCTTGGGGACCTTCGGAGGGCATGCGACCTCGGGGTAAGGGTGTGCGTTGAGCTCAAGCAGCACAGACTTCAGATGGTCGATCAGGCTTCGGGTGTCTGTCTGGCTTGACATGTTGATGCGCGCGCTGTGCTGTTTGGGACGTGACTACCTGTCAGTTTGCTACCATGGTACGGCTGACACGTAGGACGAGGTCCTGCCAGTATAGCGCGCTATGGGGATCAATGGATTGAGCTAGAAACAAAGGGTTGGACGTTCACGACACGCGACACACGACGCTGCGTTGTCTTGTGTATTTTGAGGTTGAAGAACCTTGGAAGCAAACAAGCTCCCCGGACGACAGCAGAGCATGGAGAGCCGAGGCTAGCATTAGTCATGTAAGCTAGGGTCCGGCGACGAACTCCAGAAAATCATGGTTCACGAACGGTCGTGTGCGTTGGCTACGGTGCGACAACGCAGACTCCAAGTTCATGTCTCCAGCCAGAGGCGGAGGTCGAAAACATGCGTAGTCGCGCTGTCGGCGGAGGAATTTGTAGCGAATGAGAGCTGCCCGAGATCGGAACAGGAGGGGCATCGTCACCAGCGGGGCAATTGCTGCTGCGCAAAAATATCGGGCGCGCCAGTGCTTCCCATATACCCCAGATACCCTCTGCTTCGCCTTTCTTTTGCACTCCAATTGCTTCCCCACAGTCATTGAAGCATACAGTCAACATGGGTGGCCAAAAGACTGGTGAGCATGCGTGCAGATTTCGTGTTTTTTGCCAAACTAACACAGCGAAGCTATCATCTCTGTCTATGACAAGACAGGCCTCCTTGACCTGGCCAAGGGCCTCAAGGAAGCCAATGTCAGGCTGCTTGCCTCTGGTGGCACAGCCAAGATGATCCGCCAGGCCGGCTTCGATGTCGAGGACGTCTCTGCCATCACCAAGGCACCTGAGATGCTCGGTGGACGCGTCAAGACGCTGCACCCTGCGGTCCACGGTGGCATTCTTGCGCGCGACCTCGACTCGGACGACTCAGACCTCTCCGCTAATAGCATTGACAAGATCGACTTCGTCGTCTGCAACCTCTACCCCTTCTCTGAGACCGTAGCCCGGATCAACGTTACCATCCCCGAGGCTGTCGAGGAGATTGACATTGGCGGCGTCACACTTCTGCGTGCCGCAGCGAAGAACCATGCGCGCGTTACCATCGTCAGCGATCCCAACGACTACCACGACCTCCTCACCGAGCTCAAGAGCAACAACGGCGAGGTCTCCGAGAAGAGCAGGCAGCGATATGCCCTCAAGGCCTTTGAGCAGACATCAACATACGACAGCGCTATCTCCGAGTTCTTCAGGAAGAAGTACGCCGGTGATGGCGAGCAGTTCCTCCCTCTGCGTTACGGCGCCAACCCTCACCAGAAACCTGCCACCGTCTCCATGCCCGACAAGCCGCTGCCCTTCAAGGTCCTCGGTGGATCGCCCGGATACATCAACCTCTTGGACGCTCTCAACGCATGGCCCCTGGTCCAGGAGCTGAGTAAGGCACTCAACTACCCAGCTGCTGCCAGCTTCAAGCACGTCTCACCTGCGGGTGCGGCCATTGGTGTTCCCCTTAGCGCTGAGGAGAGGCAGGTCTACATGGTCGACGACATCGAGGGCATTGAGAACTCGGGTCTTGCGCAGGCGTACGCCAGGGCGCGTGGTGCTGACAGGATGTCCAGCTTCGGTGACATGATCGCTCTGTCGCACGAGGTCGATCTCCCCACCGCTAAGATCATCAGCCGTGAAGTCTCCGATGGTGTCATTGCTCCCGGTTACGCCGCTGAGGCTCTTGACATCCTCAAGAAGAAGAAGGGCGGCAAGTACCTTGTCCTCCAGATGGACAACGACTACACTCCCTCCACTGAGGAGACAAGGACCGTCTACGGCATCACCCTCAAGCAGCACCGCAACGATGCTAAGATCGTTCCTTCCGACACCTTCAACACCGTTATTGTCCCCAAGGGCGCTGGTGCCGTACCTGAGTCGGCTCAGCGTGACCTGACTGTGGCCACCATTGCGCTCAAATACACTCAATCCAACAGTGTCTGCTACGCACTCAATGGTCAGGTCATTGGTCTTGGTGCTGGCCAGCAATGTGAGTCGCTCCCAATCAGAAACCGAAGCCTTTACTGACTGTATGCAGCTCGCATCCACTGCACACGTCTTGCTGGTGACAAGGCTGACAACTGGTGGATGCGCTTCCATGAGCGTACGCTTAACCTGAAGTTCAAGAAGGGTACCAAGCGTCCCTCCAAGTCCAACGCCATTGATCTCCTCTGCTCAGGTCTCATTCCTGACGGTGGCATCGAGTACGACGACTTCGCCGCCAACTTCGAGGAAGGTCAGGTCCCGAAGAATTTCACTCCAGAGGAGCGCAAGGAGTGGCTGTCGAAGCTCCAGGGTGTCGCTCTGTCTTCGGATGCCTTCTTCCCCTTCATCGACAACGTCTTCAGGGCCCACAGGAGCGGGGCCAAGTACATCGCTGCGCCCACAGGTAGCCAGAACGACGGCGCAGTTTTCGAGACAGCCGAGAAGCTCAGTATTACGTTCGTTGAGCAGCACATCAGGCTGTTCCACCACTAAGTAGTGGAGTTGTGTGTTTTCAACAGGCGCATGGGATTTACGACGTTCACGTAAGATGATTTGGTTGGGTCTAGATTCCCCCAAGATGTGGAAATGAAAATGGTTCCGATGATATAGGACGAACAAGTACACATTCAACGTAACATTCTGCACTCCTTTCGTTTCAACATTCATCATCAGAAATCGAAGCCCCGATCTAATTGAGCGCAGGGATTCGCGCAAAGTCCAATATCGATTCACAAAGAACATGTGCCCAGAATCGGTCTTCACCACTTCGGGGATCGGTACGATGCACCTCGGGGTACCCTCGGCAGTCAATCCTCACCGCGCATGCCGCACAATGGTCATGCCATGTCCGCCAGATTGAAAATGTCGAAAAAAAAAATCCACCTCAGAGGTTCCATCAGGTGTCATTGTTTGCTAACACAAAACACTATCATGGACCCTTGATGGCTGTATACATGAGTCAGATCCACTCACCGTATTGTGCTACCGGACTTGAAAATTCGCGAATGCGCTAGCGCCCCAGTCTTTTGCAGGGCGTGAGCCCCACCTGAGTATGGCTTGGTCAGAAAATGTACTGCTGATATGTCGTGATTCCCGATCTCTTCATCCTCCGTTTTTCTGCATAGCAAGTGTTTCCCAGCAAGAGCTTGGGACTAGATGGCCACAGTAGAAGAGCAGCAACCGCTGCTTAGACCAGTTGTTGAGAACGATGAGGCGGACATCAAGCATGACGAGGTGATCTTGGACTTTGAGAAGGGCGATCCGGAGAACCCTAGAGAGTGGAATTCGAAGTTCAAGTGGTTTATTGTTTTCCTCCTTGCATTCATGGCGTTTACTGTGTAGGTTGTTTTCTCGTCCCCATTGTCCCTCAAACCCCCCACAAACATTCCTTGTCCTGCAAGATAAGCTGCTAATTAGGCTCAGAACATTCACATGCATCGGCGTCGTCCCAATTGCAGCAGGCATCGTCGAGGAGCTTGACGGCAAACATGGTGGCGCATCAACCACTGCTCTGCTAGTCACCATCTGGGAACTCGGCGAAGCCGCTGGCCCTTTACTCATTGCACCGCTCTCGGAAGTTTTTGGTCGTTATTCCGTAATGAACGGATGCAATATTGTCTTCATCATTGCAACCTTCCTCGCCGCTGTGAGCAAGAGCACCCATCTTCTCATTGCTGCCCGCTGGCTCACAGGATTCGCTGTCGCCACCAATGTCCTCAATCCCAGCATCATTGGCGACATCTTCGACTCTGACCAGCGCGGCTCCGCCATGAGTCTGATCTCGCTCGCACCCTTGATCGGCGGCGCAATTGGTCCCGCAATTGCAGGCGCCATCGCGCAAACCCTCGGCTGGCGACAAGTGCTCCTGATGGCCACGGTTCTGGCTGTCATCGCCGAGATTCTCTTCCTGACCTGCTTCCGCGAGACGTACAAGATGGCCATTCTACACAGTCGCATCGCACGCCTCAAGCGCGAGAGCGGCGAATTCAAGTCTTCGGCCTCGACGCCCAAGAACAAGCACGAAGACCTACGCAAGATCTGGCAAGCGCTCACGCGGCCCTTTGCCGTGCTCTTCGGGAGCAGCGTGCTGATGGCTCTCTCGCTGCAAGCTTCGATCTCCTTCTCCTTCTTCTACGTAATGAGCATCAGCCTGCCGTCCATCCTGCAAGACACGTACGGCTTCAATCCCGCCGAAACAGGCGCAGCATTCGTCATCTTCAGCATCGGCTCGCTGCTGAGTGTCCTGCTGTGCAACGTGTTCCTCGACCGCATATACATCGCCCTACGCAACCGATCCACGCAACCGGACCAGGGCAGGCCGGAGTACAGACTCCCGCTCGCGGTCCTCGGTGCCGTCTTGCTGCCATTCAGCGTCACGGCGTATGGCTGGATCGCACACTACGCGTTGCCCGTGCCGCTATTGCTGGCCTCTGTGGCTCTGTTGGATTTCACGCTACTCACGAATATCATCCCGCTGCAGGCGTATGTCGTGGATGCTTGCGGGCTGTACTCGGCGTCTGCGATGACGGGCGTCATTGTCACGAGGTGTCTGATGGGGACATTCCTGCCGCTCGCGACGGAGCCGTTGCATCAGATTCTGGGATACGGGTGGGGTTTCACTGTGCTGGGCGGTGTTGCGGCAACAGTCGCGGTTATACCGATTGCGGTGTTGAGGTATGGGAGTGAGTGGAGGCAGCGGAGCGAGTACACGAGGGATGCGTAGAGGGTGGCATGGGGCGTGGTTAGACGATGCTGTTATCAGATTCTGTAAGCGACTTGTGCATTTCTATGGCGTTGTGGGAAAACCTAGATCTATGGAAGGAGAACTTATTTATACGCACCATGCTAGCAGGCAATGTGATGAGTTGAATGGCACGGAAGTGAGGAGTTTGAGCGTCGCTCTTGACTGCCTGCGTAGGCCCGCAACGGCTGACATGGTCTAGACATGAGGCTAGGAAGGATGGCAGTGACATGCAAATTGGTGAGCGTATCGCAAATGTTAAGATAATATGTAGCATTCATAGTGCTGACGCGTCAGCTTCGTTAAATCTGGGTATCTCAAGTCTCTCTCTCATCAAATGTATCCACGCGCATCGACACGACCAGACTGCGTATGGCGAGCTAATGAAGCTGCCGAAGACCGTCCCTACAAGCCTGCAACAATAGTGGAATCAACAGGCTCATCGCAACCTTACGCCACCGTAGCTCCTTTCAGCTTCGCCTCCTCCTCGCTCTCGCTCTCCTCAGGTTCTAAGACTTGTTCAGCACCAGCGGCCCCGGTCTGGGCCATCTTTGCTGCTGCCTCACGCTTCTTGGCCTTCCTGCTCATCTTCTTGGCGTTCTTCTTTGATGGGCTTTGTACCGAGATCTTGGTATCTAGCTGGCCGCCCTGATAGGCGGTGCCTTGCGTAAGAGCGTCCTTCTCCGGCCACTCATAGATCCACTTGCCAGTGCTGTGCTCGAAGGGCTCCTTTCTCATGAACATGGAGACATCTTGCTGATTGCGCAAAGCCTCAAGATAGCCAGCAATCTCGCAGAGCTTGTCTTCCCGCATCTGTTCCGGCGTAGCGTTGAATTCACTGCACAAGAGTAAATTGTGTGGCTGCGCGGCTGCCTTGAGGGTTGTGTCGTCAATCAGAACGGTATTGTGTTGCCCAAAGCGACCTCCGCTCTCATAATCGGGGTGTTGCCTCTGGATCTCATCCTTGCTCCAGACCAAATCCAGGTTCTTGTAGACTTGCACATTTGCGCTGTAGTGTTCGGGTCTGAGGTTGAAAGCGTCACGGCCCCATTGGGCAACCAGTGTCTTCCTTAGGCCCCCTTCCAATGACTGTTCCACCAACGAAGCAACGTTCTCCGGCCTGGCACTTGACCATACCATGACCGCGAAGTTCGAGAACAGGTAACGTAAGAAAGGGATGAGGAAAGGTCGCGCGATCATTGTCCTCTTGCTTCTGTTCGGGCGGTAGAGCAGCGTGCCGTTGAGATCGAGAATAACAAGGGTGCGACCGGGTGTTTTGACTGTGGTGGGTTCTTGAGCCGCTTGCGCCATGTACGTAGATTTAGGTACAGGGGCAGGCAACATGATTTTTGGGTCTTTGCCCCTGCCTTTCGGCTTCGTGGCGGTGTGGACTGGCTTCTCTCTGTAGAACTTATTAACACGAGAACTAGGGCTAACTCGTTGCAGGGAGTCGTACTCTTTGGCCTTGGCTGGGCCATCTTCAACCACCTGGATAGGCTCATGGTCGGAGAGTGGAGTTGACGCCCTACGAGTGAAGTTAGACCTGCGGTTCCGTACTCTGCCCTTGGAGAGCTTATCAAAAGCGTACTGGAGGTCCGCATTGGAGATGCCTTGAAGGCCTGGCTGCGTCTGCATGGCCGCGAAAGACGGCGCAAAGAAGGGGTAGTTGCGCTGAGCTGTCTGGCCAAACGACTGCTGCGGCGCGTTGATGGGCGTGAAGCCTTGGGTATAGCCATAATACTGCGCCCACTGGTAATAGTGCGCCTGTGCTTGCGCCTGTTGTTGCGCAGCAGCGCCATGGGGCGGCTGGGCATGTGGATAGTACTGCTGCGGTTGCTGCTGGAATTGCCCATAGTTCGCATTCCATGGTGCTACAGGTGCAGGCTGCGGATAGCCTTGTTGAGGCGTCTGCCACTGGGTGCGGTTGCGATTCTGGTCGTACGGTTGCCCTTGATAGCCATAGTTCGGCGTGAATGGCTGCGCCCAGGGGTTGTAGTTGTTGTTCATAACGGCGACGGGCGGCTGGCTGTGGGTGTGTAGAGGAGATGCGCTGTCGTGACGACCGACAGCGGCCTTGAGTGGGTTAGTGCTGGATTCTGCGACTGCAGTATCGTGGGGAATATACCGTTCGATTTCGACAGACATGACGAACAACAAACGGGACTCGCTTAGCAGCGTGGGAGGATTTCAATATGGTGCGTGGGAAAGGTGAAGGGAGAAGTAAAGATCGCAGCATGAAGTTCGAGAACAAAGTCTGTCTAGCATGCACGTGAAGGTTCGCTGTTGCCTCCCAGCCTTTAGGTTTGCGCCGGCTAAATCGCGGGTAAATGGTGGGGCCCGCTCTAACTTTTTGTATGCAAGCATCACTGTGCTCACTTTCAATTGAAGCAATACGAACACAAGATGCCGCAACTCTCGAGTAAGCTTGATCGCAAGCTCCGCGCTGCCGACGAGAGCTCAGATGATAGCGAAAACTACGAAGTCACGGACCGTTCCTCCTCAGAATCTGTACTGGAATTTGACGGGGGAGATGTCGTGGGCTCAGAGAGCGACGACGGCGCCGCAGAGGGCTCTGAAGACGAGGAAATGGTATACATTATGGTGTGCACTATCTGAGGCCTTTACTAATGTAGCATAGTCAGACACATCCGAGGACGACCAAGTACAGGCACAAATGAGCAAAGTCTCTTTTGGAGCTCTAGCAAAGGCGCAGGATGCCCTTTCGAAGTCGACCGACCGGAAACGCAAGCGTGGCGAAGACACTTCAAAATCACAGGACGACAAGCTGGAGGCTCTAAGGGAGAGGTTACGGCAAATAAAGGCAGAGAAGCTTGCAAGTGGCGAGGCAAAGCCCAGTAAGAAGCCCAAAACAGCTGAGAAGAGCAAGTCAAAGCATGAGGAGCGCGAGCAAGTCAAAGGCGAAGACGACGACTCAAATTCCGACGCTGCACCGCACGCACGCCCCAGCAAGCACGCACCCGCTGTACAGTCGAGCAAACGCATGGTCTCACGCAAGAGACAAGTGGTTGACGTGAAGAAACCTGTCTTCCGCGACCCAAGATTTGAGAACATTGGAGGACCCAAGCCTGACGAGAACACGCTCAGTAAAAGATACTCATTCTTGAGCGATTATAAGGCATCAGAAATTGCAGAGCTCAAAAAGGCGATCAAGAAGTCGAGAAATGGTGATGAAAAAGAGCAGATGAGGAAGCAATTGGAATCTATGGAGTCGCAGATGAAGACACAGCAACGAAAGGACGAGCAGCAGGCTGTTGTGCGAGAACACAAGAAGAAAGAGAAAGAGCTTATCAAGGATGGCAAGACTCCGTTCTACCTGAAGAAATGTATGTTGCTGACGATTCTCGAAATGCTACGAACAGCCACTGACATACTGTACAGCCGAACAAAAGAAGCTTGCCCTGATCGACCGCTTCCAGAACATGAAAGCCAAGCAGCGAGATAGGACCATTGAGCGCCGTCGCAAGAAGGTTACTTCGAAGGAACGAAGAAACATGCCCGCAGAGCGACGAACTGCATGAGGTCACAGGTACCCGCCCTTGCAGCGGGATCTGGACGGGACGAGCACGGTTGTTGATGAACTTTAACGTTACCATACCTATCACACATACCCGGGCGTGCAATATGCTGCTGGTGAATGCAGACGTTACGTGCATTGCGCATGGTAGCTCAGTACTGCGCATGTCGCAATGTGCACCACTACACCCAGCCCCCACAGGTGTTTTTTGGCGTTTTGACGAGTTCGCATCAGCGATGTCAGGATACGGGCTGCCAAATTCCAGAACAGCGCCAAAATGAGATGGCGTTCGCGAAATTCGATGCGCATTGGGTGACCTGATCTACAAGATCCCTGGCACGACGCTCATTCTGACAGGGATTTCGACAAGAAACGTGCCGCTCCACAGCACGGCGCGTCAACGTCGACGTCATAGCGATGCATGTCTTCTCCCAGCCTCCTTGCCTGCTTATAGGCTCGGCACGGCCACATGTCGTCTTGGATATTCTGTGTTCTCGTTGTTTTAATACCTTTTCGACCTTCTGTCTGATACCCCACGACTTGGCCGTTGCGATCAACGTCCACGCGCCGCTGCGTAGTGCCGTTCTAATTTAGTCACAACGGTCGAAGATCACCCTACCCATCATGTCTCACGAGAAGCCACTCAATGAGTAAGTAGCTCTCATAAACTGCGATGGCTGAGAAATTCCTGATTTCGCGTTGCGCAAGGTCGATGGTATCTAATTGTATGTTCTTAGGCTCCTCTCTCGCTCTATGGTCGACATTTATGTAGGCGAAGAGAACACACACTGGATCCTTCACGAGAAGCTTCTGTGCCACCACTCGCCTTTTTTCCGCAAGATCTTCTATGCCAAGGGTAGCAGCACACAGTCCTTCGGACTCCCCGAAGATGATGACATTGCATTTAAGACCTTCGTCGGCTGGCTATACTCCAGCTCGCTCCCTGTACCTCGCGAGGAGTCCGACCTCGGTGTGCTCTTCGACCTGTACCTGATGGCAGAGAAGTTCCAGATCCCAAACCTGATCGCCGATGTACTTCAAGTCGTCCGTGAATGGTACAAGTTCAGCGACTCGTACCCTGGCCTGCGCCGCGTGCAGTACATCTATGCCAACACCGAAAACGGCAGCCCCATGCGCCACATGCTCATGCACTCGATTGCGCGCATGATGGTCCTCGAGAAAGGCTTGCCTGCGCACTGGGACAAGGCGCTGCGCAAGAACGGCCAGCTCGCTGTCGACGTTATCTGCGCGATCCAGGACTGGCGTCTCGACGAGGAGGTTATTCCCGATGCGCGCGACGACCCTGCAGAGGGCGAGGATCTCATCGATGTCGAAGAAGAGATCAAGCAAAACGACGCTGAGCTCGAGCAGAATGCCGACATCGAGGACAACGCATCCGAGTCTGTTGAAGGCGTCGATGGCGAGGAGGCTGACGAGCAAGAGGCTGAAGGTGAGGAGAAGGCGGAGCAGAAGGACGACAATGACGATGCCGACGAGACAGACGACACCGTTGTCGGTAGCCCGACGCAGAGCAAGCACGATATTTCTAAGGACGACAAGAAGGCGTCGAATGGCAAGATCGACGACCTCAAGAAGGACTTCAGCAAGTTCAGCCTCAACGTAGTGCCCAGCGGCCTCAACAACGGCGACTTTGGCACCCTGAAAGCCTGACTCGCGTGTCCGTTATAGCACAATCCTCAGCACAGCCCTGGTTGGTAAAATTTGCATGAACTCTACGAAACACATCGCATAAGGGCGTTCGGGTTGGCTTTCCTTTAGGCTGTCTGCCGCTGCAGGTGCACAGACGCTCAATATCTCTGTACTTCGTTTCTCTTCCCTTCTAATACCCCGAGGGGCTTATGGCATTGTAGTGTATCTGTCTATGTGTTGGGCTTTGAGTAATCAAATTGTATGTTTGGTTGAGTGCTGTTGTTCTAGACACGTCTGTGCATTCGCGTGGTCGTACTTGTATCGTGTGAGGTGAGCATGTGTGAAAATGCTGTTGGTGGCCAGGCAGAGTGGTTTTGTACCTTGCATATGCTCAATGAGTCACTTGCCTGACTTACGTGGTGGGTTGTCCGCTAATGCTCGCAGATTCCTGCCATGCTAGCATGTTTGAAAGCTCCTCGAGCCGTGCTGCCAACGGGGCTCAGGGTCTATTCGAGCCTGTCGGCCCAGCACTTTTCTCTCATTGATTGGACTTGCAATCTACCGAGAGCGAACGGCGACATGGGTCTAATTTTGCCCTGTGTGTCTTCAAATCTTGCATGAGTCGTCGTCCATGGTAGGCGGCCGAAGAGCGATATGTTTTGAGCGTTGTGTGCGAAAGGTCGATGGTAAGCGGAGCCAGTACGTGACTTCGCCTGAATGTTGTTCTCTTCCTGCATTTGACGATCACGGTGTTTGTTGTGTAGAAGTTCTGGGAGGATCTTGTAAGCTTGGGGCCAGCATCGCTACGGCAGAGTCACACATAAGCAAGACGAATAGGTCGTAGCCACATTTGGCAGGCTAAGTTCAGATACCAGCTAAAACGTCGCCATGTATTGACAAGGCGCGTCCTGGAGGTAGCAGTAGAAGCGGAATGGCGTAGAAAGAGCAAGAGGGTGGGGCAGGAGGAGTACTCTGGTAGCAGCGACGTAGTATCTACTTAAAAGGCCAACTGTATGCGTAGTAAAGTGCAGAACGATAGACATTGAGGGAGACGTAACACAGTGTGATGAGTGAGGTACAGCAAGAGCTTCTTTCATTCCGAGGTGGAGTGAGTTTGGGCAAAAAGTCCAGAGGTTTTGTCCACACATGGTACGACTTGGTGAGCTTAGAATTTGTCATGAAGCTCTGTGGCTACATTAACACAATTCTCGGGACTGTGCGCAGAGAGAAATCACTCAGTGAGGCGCATATCCAATGCAGCGAATTGTAGTGACGTGCCATCCAGGCCAAGACCACTCGTCAATCAATGCATCGCGTATGAAGCGCGCGTCTTGTTCCCGACACACTGGTCAGCGGCTCGAAAGGTCTGTCCAAAAGTGTTGATCGACGTGAGTGCATCGCTGTCAAGATGTCGGCGGCTTCGCCGAGTCACGTACAATCGAGCGCAGTGCGTTGCGGCGCCCAGCCTCAAGTCCTGCCCCGCAATCTTCTAGACCTGACCTGGTCAAATGGACTGCTACTTCTAGCAGAAAGCTATTCCGTGGTGCATGACAGATACGAGGGATCTGGCCGCACTTTTGCTAAGCTCACAATGAGGCGGCACGGTGAGCTTGTCTGCTTCAAGCTTATTATGCGTCTGGCTTTCAAATACCGCGTTGAGAAGCAAGCAGGATGTCTAGTCATCTGGCGGAATGTGGTTGATGCTGCGTGCCTGTTAGCTCAAGTCGATAGCTGGGCAGGGCCACTCGATGTGTCGTTCGAGTGGTGATTTCTGAACAAAATCTGATAATTGATTCATGCTTGGACATACCATGGCGCCTGAGAACCCTTTGCTACCTCACAATGCTTGTCTTAAAGCCACTGAGAGAAAGCAGGTCGACAATAGCACGATGTGGTAAGACTGTGAGAGAAAGCCCAGAGATCGATTGCAATGGAACAGTACCTCTCAAGGTCAGTTCAGCTTCTAGCTAAAGACGTATTACTTTGCAGTGTGGGAGAGAGTGACATGATGTCCGACCTGCAGACATTGAGGTCACAGCGTTGCAATCGTGTGTTGCAGACCTTTTGGCCGAGAGGTAACTTGTACGTCTCACCTCACATGACTCTTTCGACCCGACAACATGTCTCGTATTGTACTGTGGTAGGGGGCATAAGTCGTGATTCTTGCTCTCCGCCCGGTGTCTGGACCGCGACGAGCTTACGGGACAGAAGTTTCAGACTAGTTCGATTAGTGGAATGCTTTCTGCAGCAGTGGGTCCCGACGGTTATTGCCGTTCTTGCAAGCGCGCTCCAGAGGTGGCGGCATGTGGTGTGGATGAGAGTCTAGACATACAAGAAGGCGCGATCAGGCTCCGCTATGATTCTGCTGTTTCGTATGTGAAATTGTCATTCCTTCTTGACCGCTGTGTTCTCGGGGATGGGAATACCCTGACTGCTGGCCTCAATGATTGCCTGCTGATGTCCACCTAGGCAAATGCCGGTGATACAATATCCGTAGCTTCTTGGCACATGGGCATCACTGGACGTCGGCAGTAGCTGACTCGGCAATATATGATTCGATTGACTATGTTTTTTGGGAATCCAACAGCAAATCGATCGGCGTATGTACGGAGCAACCGCGACATAACATTGATCGTATATGGTAATGCACTGTCCGCGCGCTTGTCATACTAGCCTCCGACTCCCCGCTCACTATGCAGACCCCAGATCCAAGGTGACACAGTCGCACCCCGCAACCCGGAAAGATGGTCGACGTGACCCGCCAGAAGGGTGTTCGTGGTCCGCAGTGGGCGAACGATGTCAGGGCCACTATAGTAGCCTCAGCTCAAGCGTGCACCACGTGGAAAAGGGTGTAAGGAAATGGCGAGGTGCGGTAGGTGCAGAAGGTAAGAGGAAGGGCTTCCGAGAATGCGCATCGGCGGTTCACCGAGGTGCCAGATTTGCGGAACAACCAAGACCTTGTGGCTGCCGGAAGGGATTCCTATCATGTCCTGATCATGTGGACAAGACCCCCTAAGAAGCGGGTGGCTGACGAATGGGTACGAACTCTAATTAATCTACCTTACGTCTGCCGCGCAGCGTAGAATATCGAAGAGAAAGCTTGAGTGTTGTATGACCTATCAATGGCTTCACTGATGCTTTATTTTAGCTTCTACAGTAGGCGCGCACATAAGAGAATAACGGTCTGGCGTGACCGAGTAAGCGCGCCCCAGGTATCAGACTGTGGGACGAGGGCATGGTGCAGAGTCCCCAGCTCCCTCTCACACACCTGATTCGTACAGGTCGAGCCGCAATACGAGCACAAACATGGCTCGTACCAGGGCAATACCTACTGTGGTAGAGGGCATAAGTATTGTAGGTGGGGAAAGTTGTCCAGGGGTGCGGGCCGAAACACAGAGCTTGTTACTTATTTTTCTATCCAATTAAGTAGCTTTAATGGCTAACTCATGCGCTGTTTGTTAAATCACAAGCTATTAAGATTTTGATACGTGGGTATGTCTCTAAGCCCGTCCAAGACCCACCCACAGGATTTATGCCCCCTACCACAATAACTCTCTTTTGATGAGCAAAGACCAGTGACCGCTGGGGTGGTTAGCATTCAGCGCAGACCTCAATTAAGGAGATGCTGTCTTCCGCAAAGCGGCGTCCCAACGACCTCGAAATGTGCGGCATGATGTCTTCAAGTCAGAGATGGCGAGGGAGAGACGGCAATCCCTTTGTTTTCGCTGCGTTCTAGCGTCAGCAATGGTATCGAGCAACTAACCTGTAGAGGAGCCTCAGCGGTCTTGGGCTGTAGAAGCTAAACCCACAATTGCACTCCGTCCGCTTGTATTTCCGCCTCTCGGGGGATCATGCCGCGAATCTGATACCATTGGCGTGAATCGGTAGTGGAGAAGATTGGAGTTCTGGGGACAAGCTTCGCGGCGCCCATGGGGCACGGCTAAATCCAGTACTGGCGTGCGGGGAGGAAGTTGGTGCTGGACAAAGCTTTGCACCCAGCAGTCTGATAGGCTGCAGTCCAACGGCAGGCTGCCTTTATCGCAGAAAGCGCCGAGGGCCTTGACAAGAGAAAAGCCACCTTGATGGCGCTACTGACAATTCCGGCGGGCTGACCGCTGCTAATGAAAGCCTCGCCTAGAGCAGCAGATGGAAACGAGGTCGTGACAGTCAAATCACGCGGCCTAGGATCGGCGTAAGACCGACTAGCAGGCTGAATACTGTGATTGATGGAATGTTACGAGAAAGACAAATCCTAGATGCAGCGTTCCTCTGCCCCTGTTTTCTTTAAAGGTGGAGCATTTTCCAGTCGCTTGTTTCTCCAGCTCTTTCCCCAACTTCCCCACACATTTGCCTTTGGTCCACATCGGTAATCATGAGTGAGCCCCTCGATATCAAGGCGCACGATGCGCAGAACGAGAAGGGCTTTACCCACGTCGACGACTCCCACAACCTCGATGTCCACGCCAAAATTGAGGCCTTCAAGGCCGCTGCTATGGCGGCAGAGGTTGAGGAGCAGAAGTCTGGTGTGCTCCAGGCCGTGAGGGAGTACCCTATGGCCGCCACATGGGCATTCATCATGTCTTGCACTATCGTCAGTTACAACCACAACGATTGTCATGCAGAATTGCAGCTAATCCTTTTTTAAGATTATGGAGGCCTATTGTGTGTTTATCATGGGTAGTTTCATCGCTCTGCCCGCTTTCAGGAACAGATACGGTGTTTTGAGCCCTACGGTCGATAACCCAAACAACCACATCATTGTAGCCAGCTGGCAGTCCGCACTCCAGATGGGTGGACCTGTTGGCGCCATCGCTGGATGTTTCTTGGCTGGTCCCCTCACGAGCAAAGTCGGATACCGCTGGGCCACAATCGGCGCCCTGATGATCTTGAACGGATTCATCTTCATCATGTACTTCGGAAACTCGCTCCCAATCTTCTTCGTATCTCAGCTTCTCTGTGGCATCACCTGGGGTGTCTTCATTGCGAACGCACCCGCGTACTGCAGTGAGATCACGCCAATTCAACTGCGCGCTCCCGCCACCCAGATGCTGCAAATGTTCTGGGCCATTGGCGCCATGATTGTTGGCGGTGCTTGCTACGCCTACAACGAGACTCCTGGAGAGGAAGCCTACAGAATCCCCATTGCTCTTCAGTGGATGTTTCCAACTCCCCTTGCTTTTCTGCTTTACCTCGCTCCCGAGTCACCTTGGTGGCTGGTTCGCAAGGGACGTCTCGAGGAGGCCGAGAAGTCGGTCGTCCGTCTGGGAAAGAAGGGCGTTGTCAACGCAAGCGAGGCTGTTGCCATGATGCGCCGCACTGTCGATCTTGAGAAGACCGTCAAGGAGCCCAATCTTATCGAGCTCTGGAAGGGCACCGACCGTTACCGTACCCTCATTGTTTGCGGTGTCTACGCCGCGCAGAACTTGACTGGTAACCTTATCGCCAACCAGGCCGTCTACTTCTTCGAGCAGGCTGGCATGAGCACCAACACCGCTTTCGCCATGGGTCTGATTACCTCTGCTCTGCAATGGATCTTCGTCATGCTCTCCTGGATTTTGACCACCTACCTTGGCCGCCGCACTATCTACGTCTGGGGTTCGCTCATCAACGTCGGTTTCCTTGTCGCCCTTGGTATCGCCGGCTCGGTCGCCGTCTCAACTCAGTCCAATCTGGCTCAAGCCTCTTTGGGTCTGATTATCTCCGTGCTCTTCACCCTGGGCCCTGCTCCCGCATCCTGGGTCATTATCGGAGAGACCTCTGCCATTCGTCTCAGGCCGTTGACCACCGGTGTTGGACGTGCTGCCTACTACATTGTCAACATCCCCTGCATTTTCCTCTCAAGTTACATGCTCAACCCTGACGTAAGTTCCCTGCTACCTCTTTTCTCGATTGCAATCGCTAACACAAAGCAGGAGGCCAACCTTCGTGGCAAGTGCGGTTACGTTTGGGCCGGTACCGGCTTCGTCTGCTTCGCTCTGGCATACTTCTTCCTGCCTGAGATGAAGGGCCGCTCCTACCGCGAGATCGACATTCTGTTCAAGCGCAAGGTTCCTGCCCGCCAGTGGACCAAGACCGAGGTCGATATCGCGACCGACGAGTAAGCAGACAGAATGAAAGAGGCTCTGTCTTCTGCACGGGCTGCTGGAGAAATAGGGCAGCATTGGCTATTCTTCGTGTATAACTCATAGCTATGGACGAGACTGCTGGAATACTTCTCGATCCGAGATGATCTTGATAGCCGAGTAATTGAATTTATACATCGAGCACCACGTCGTTTGTTACAGTCCACCTTGTTGTTTACGTGTGAGCTGCGAAATCGCCACGAATACTACAATGATAGCAGTATGAGCGCAACGCAGTAGGGATTTGATCAAGCATGATCCCTTTGTGAACAGACTGTTGCACATCGTCTTGATAATAATGGCACAAGATTGTGGCGAAATATCGGAACTCGATGTTGCTTCGTGTATATCATGTTGCTTGTCTCGGAGGTTTTCAAACAATAAGTATTTCCTCTCTTGAGTGTTCTGTTCCTCTATTCCTCCATTCCTCCTACTGTGATTCTCACAAAACCAAACCGCCGAAGATGCCGGGTTAGAGCATGAGTTCAGGTGAGTGACTATGTACGTGTGTTATGTCAAGGGCTCTTCATCTCAGTGCTTCGAGCCATGGATCGCCTTGGCAGGATTCTTATTGAGGACGTTTCATTGCGCAGCTGAGCAACGAAGTAACGAAGCAAGCACTGTAACTCGCAGGACAAGCTGGAAAGAGTGGGAGTTTGATGTCAAGATTGGTAGACTTGAGGTTTCAGCAGCCGAGAAATCGTGACTCTACGCTAAAGCACGTGCAGCGGTGAAAGAAAGAGTAGTCGTGGCAACGACAATAGGGTGACAAGGGTAGCAAGAAGGAGGAGATAGTATCATGACAGCTGGCATAAAAATTACTGGGTTTAGGAATGGCACTGTATTCTTCTTCTCTTTGCTGCGCGGGCAGTCCATAGCAAGCTAACCGCGACCATAAAAGAGTGAATGCATGCCCAGCTTCTCACAAATTACCTTAACCCCGAGACACCATAGGGCCTCGTGAGATTGTAGAAGTCCTACAGACCTGCTGAGAGGTTACAAATGCGAGAATTGCGCTGATGCAGACGAAATTCCAGCTTGACATTGCGCAGCCCGCCTCGAACATTGGGGATCATGTCAATATGGATCGCATTGACGCGAGTAAGGACACGTGCTTATCAGTAGGTTGCGCCAGCTTATTACACTACTCGCTTAGTAGAAGGTGCTCTCCGAGTGGATGGCTTCGCTGCCATGAAGGGCTTCGTAGGGTCTATAGGAGCACAAGATTGCGTCGCCCCAGCGTCCCAAATAGCTGATGTGGACTACTTCTTCGAGAGCATCAAGACACTAGACTCATTGCAGAAGTATGCTAGTTTGAAACTGTACGAAAAGCCGTCGTATCTGCCCTACACAGGTCTCACTACGGCCTGCAGCGGTCTCGAATACCTGCAGGCAGGATGTCAGATGACAAAGTCGAGCACGCCAATCTTGCTGTGCACACTCGCGTATCAAGACGCGAAACACACTACTTCTCCCATCTCGTCGCCTACACAGATTCAGCAAGCGAGCTGTGCAATCTTCTCGCCCTCTCGGGTGCATCGTGGGTCTGTCTCTCGCCATTGATGATCTGGGCGAGTGCTCCGCTGCTGTGTCCAACATACAGCTCGCGTGTACCGGATGATCTGACTCTAGCATGGCACTGCTCGCTTTGCTCCTTCCCCTACGACTCACCAACGCTACTCCAGCGGGAACACCCGCCCACGAACGGGCGGGCGCATGGCGGTGTGTCGCGGACGACACGTCCTCTCGAGTATGCTGTCCTTACCTCGTCTCCTCGAACTTTGCACGATGCGCAGTCTCAAGAACGTCTGTTTCGATCGACGTGCAGCTCGTTACGTTCGCAGTGCGACGTGTGGGGAAATCAAAAGTATTGGTACGACATGCAGCGCAAACCGAAGGAGTGGGTGTAACGGGCATGTGCGGCTGAAAGGAGGCAGGATAGCGAGGATTAGGGCGATGCTGCGACAGATGGCTATCGATGCCGAAGGTCGTGCAGAGTGATTGTACAAGACGGTTGTGGGACGCGATGTTTGAGGGTCCTTGAGATTTGTTCGAGATGAGAAGTGCGGATGAGTAGTGTGGGATTCTTGCAGCAATGACCCCTAGGTTGTGAGGGCAAGATTGGATCGCCGTGGACGCTGTCAGGATCTTGTGATGCTGCCTGGGATTGTTTAGGCCGCTGGTGGTACCATGCAGCCATGCAGATGATCGGCCTGCACGTTGGTGGTGCAGCGTTAACCTAGTGCATGTGGCATGAGGCTCCATATTGCGTACATGATTTAGTACACCTCAGCATAACGACTTGCTTAAGCTCTCAACACGAGGCTCTTGTGAACGCCTTACATTCAAGGACGACCGCTGTCTTCTAGTCGCAAATTGTTTGCGCTCGAAATAGCAGATCAGCTTCCCCTTCGCGTTAGCTCTTTACAAGGCCTGTCCCGGTTGCTCGGTTGTATGCAAGTCACCATTGGGACCCACAGCTTGATATCGAAGCGACTGCCGCTTCTGAAGAAATTGTTTGCTCTCCGAGCCGTACCTGATCTTCGCTGCAGACGGGTGTAGACTGTAGAGTGCAATGATCTTCAAAGAGTTGGATGTCCGGGTAAAGCGAGCCCCTGAAGTTGTAGACGTGTTTGCTCCCTGGTTCGGCCAACGCGTCTACGTGATGCAGTACCCTGGCAATTCTTACACAACATGTGAAATTTGCGCGGCTGCACCCTGAGTACGTGAGCGGAGATGAGACGCCTGCAGGGCAGCGGAAATAGGGCGGAGCGGAGGACAAGAGCAGCACTCGGAACATTCGGTCGTTTCTGATTCAAGGACCTCGCCTGCGTTATGAAGGAGTGTCAATCTCGAATGAGGGGTGATGTCGAGATGGTAGCAGAGATGACCATCATGCGGCCGTGCTCAGGCTTTGACAGATATGACATGATGGCCTTATAACGGACAAGGAAGACAGGTTCAGACGAAATTGACACCTTGGCTCATGACTGGACACTTGACTGGTACTCTCTTGGTGTCAAGACGACTGAGATCAAACAGCGCAGGCCTTGGCTGGGCAACGGCAGGTATTCATTTTGCTCCCGTCATGCATTCCTGCTGTGCAAGGAGTCGCGGGCCGAGAAAAGCTCGAGAAATGAGCACAGGAGCCAAATTGCGAGGACGAAAGGGCGGTAGTGCTGGAGATGATAAATATTAATAGCTGGTTATTACCCCCAGCAGCCAGGTTGATGCCATTCACCACGTGGGAGCAGTGACAGCTTGGTGAACGAGCGTTGGGCTGTCAGATCGCCGGCGAGGGAAGATCCTGGGGAGCAGTGACGGCCAGTCGACGAGGCTGGCAGTGCTGACTCTGACTCTCTGCTGAGACTGCTGCAGTCGGTGTGTCGCTGCGCCGCAGACGGAGGTTTGGGAGTGGAACAAACCAGGGCTCCAGGCAGATCCTGCACATCAGGTGGCAGCGAGCGGGTTTGCGTCTCCGCAGCGTCGAAACGACAGGCATGAAGGGCAGACGGGCAGCTACTAATTGGCTGTCTGTCGATGCGTCCGCTTCGAGCGTGATCAAACCGCATGTGAAACAATTGGGACTCGCCTAGGGGCGGCGGAAGGAGCGCCTCATGATTGGCGGAGGGGCAGTATTGGATGTGCAACGCGCTGCACGACGGCGACCAGTCAGGGCAGCGTTACACGCGCAGCTGGAGGGCAAGAGGGTTAGCAGCGGCGGCGCGCGCTGCGGCGAGCGGTTTGCGCCGCGCTGAGTGGTGCTGACTCTGCACAGCATGTGCGTCCGGCAGGCCAGCAGCAGCGAGAGCGAGGCCGGGTGTTTGGCTGTCTGGGTGTCTGACGGGCCGGGGTGAAGGGATAGGCGCACAGCAGCCGACGAGCAGCTGGGCCGTGGATTCGAAACAATGGTTCGTGTGGCGCCCGTCTGCTGTAACGGGAGCGACACTCTGTTCGCCCAGCCAGGCTGCCCAGCGGAACCAGCACCGTCGAGCATGCCAACCAGCGCGCTCGCAGCGAAACCCTGGCCCGCCGCGCTGCTGCCCCCATGCGTCCGTTGAACGGGGTCGTCGCCTCGTCGTGGTGGTCTTTAGCAGCGCGCCATCCGTGCCTTGCCATTTCGACCTTTGTATCCCCTCGCCGCGGCTGCTGCCTCGTTGTCTGGCACCGTCCATTGCACTGTCTGCTGTTCAGTGTTTGCTGCTGGCTGCTGCATACCACTGCCGTTCCACTGCCGTTCCACTGCCCCCCGCCGCCGCCCTCCCTCGACGCGCAGTGTTGCGGACTTGGTCTAAAGCATCCTGCGACACTCCTACAATCTACTGCCCCTCCCACTCACAGTCGTCCGGGCCACCCTACGACGCAGCCATGACCACCGTCGTCGCCAATTCCCCGATCCCTGCGCAGTATGCGGCACCAGCTGCGGACGGGGTCGGTTCTGGCAGAACATATGCTGCCATTGCGCCCTCGACCAACTCTCCTCACAACGTGACGCCCACCTCCAAGCACTCCAAACTGCCTGACCACAATGCTTCACCTACCTCCTCCAGTAGTGATGCAGCCGTGCAGCAGAGAGCAGAGGGAAAGCGCTCACCTCTTTCGTACGTCGTTCAGTCTGTCGTCCTGCTCCCCTTCGACGCATCGCCGTCACACTTCTTCTTCCTCCTCTCCCACCTCCTCCATGTCGCTGCCGCGCCCTGAGTCCCACCATGCCCACCACGCAAAGTCTAACCGTCCTTCCTCGAGCAGGTCACGCGGCCCCCCAGCACCCAGGATAGTCGTCAAGAAGGAGCCTGCCTCGCCAGACATGGCCACCACCACCACCCGTCACCGCCCTCGACGCCTGGACCTGTCCAACCACAACATCGTCCACTCGTCTGGCGCCCTCACTGCCAGGCCCTCTGGCCTGGGCAGCGCCAGCGCAATGGACATGGGGCTCGCCTGCCTGTCCCCCGGCTTCCACACCCAGGATCCCACCATGCGCTCGCAGCTTCAGCGCAGTCTGGATGTAAGAGAGAGGCAGAGGCAGATCATCGAGGCCCGCCAGAAGAACGGCGGCAAGGGTGGACCAGTCGACGAGGAGCCCCCACGCAGCACCGAGGTTGGTGCATTTGGAAGGCCCATCAAGACGCCTCAGACATCAAAGAGAAAGGGTCCTCCCCCTGGCCTCTCTATTGCGCCTCCTGCCCACCAGGCTTTCGCCAACGACAGGATCATCCAGTCTGCTCCCATCAACCAGACATTCACCGGCCTCCGCAGCAACGTGCCTTTGTCCAGGCAGGTCGCCAACGGCCCGTCCGGTCTCTCGTCGTCGCACATCCACCACGTGCCAGCACACCAGACCAACAACCGCCTGCCTCCCATCTCAGACGTATTCCCAGAGCCCCTTCACACAGCAAGGAACAACTACAGCCCTGGTCACTCGTCGCACTCGAACAACCAGCCACCCCTGCCATCTCCAGGATTTGCTCCTCCTCACTCAGTACCACCGCCACTGACCTCAAGGCCGCGTGAATACAAGTCAGCTGAGGAGGCAGTTCAGTCATTGTCTGGCGGTCGCGAGGACCTCCTTCCTCGCCTTGTCCATTATGGCGGCCATCAGCCTCCCACACCGCCGTCACCTATGCCTAAGAACAGCCAATCGGCATACGCTCCACACCCTGATGTTCTCCGCAGCGGCAGCTCAAGAAGACGCGGCCGTGACGAGTACGAGCGCGACAACGGTACCCCACCCCTTGGTCGTCAAGCACCCCGTATCGGACCGTTCGGGGAGGGTCGTGACTCGCCAGAAACACAACAAAAAAAGAAGGAAGAGTTCATTGGTCTTTGTGCAAGAGCTTGGGATCTATTCCATTCGTGATAGCTGGCCTAGGCTTATTTCGATACATCATCTGGATCTGACTCATTTTTCGCGCTTTTCGGAGTAAAGACTACTTCGACTGCACCCTCATTGTTCCGTTCCAATTCGGCGAGCCTCCAGCATTGCTCACTCTTACCCCTTCTTCTCGACCTTCGTCATATTCCAGTACGCGCGCATCTTATTTCCTCCAGCTGTTCGAAAAGCGCCGGCAACCTAATGGACCTTGCAAGGACATAAACTTTATCGACTATTCCCCACATACGAGGCTTCCATTTGTCCATCAACTTCTAAATGCTTAATCTTCGATGCGAAGATGTTAGGGATTCTGGCATATCATTTACGCTCCAATGTCGTTCTGATTCTGCCTTTTTGGTATCTTGAAACATACCATGTCTCATGATCATTTATCATTACTTCTTCTCCTGGGCTGGTATACCACCGCCCATATACCCTAGGGGGCGTTTCGGCATCCTTTTCACTTTGTTTGTTTGCTGCTCATCGGGAGCGCGAGTTGCACGGACGGTTGCGGTTGCAAGCCTGGTCAATAGGTGCACGGATAAAGTGCGCGATGAGGCACCGGCTGTTTGGGAGCATGGTGGCTGGATAGCGCAGGGACGGAAGCCGTCAGGAACGCAGGGCAGGCAGATCCGTCGTACAGCTTGACGTGCCGGGGCGCCACCTCACGCAAGACAAGAATCAAGTCGTTCAATCCCCAAACAAGAAACACATGATCGCCAGATTACCACTGTTGTGCATTGCTCATCAAATTGATCTCGTGCTGATGTCCTCCAAGCCTGGCAAGACTTGCAACCCGCATTCAGGATCGCTACAGGCATCTGAAACGTTGAGCGCTATGATCAGGCATTAGTCGAAACAGCCGCTCTTTTGCTCGTGTGCCGTCAATCTCCAAAGCCACAAACAGCGCACGACCTGAAATCTCGCTGCTTGCCTAATTCGGGGCTAAATATGCGTGCTCTCCCGAAAAGCAATTCGCGTTGGGCCACTTAGGGACACCATTTGCGATCAAGCCCTCCCAACTTGATCGGTGAACAATGAGCCTCAACAATGCTGTGCAGCCTCACAACCAAGCGCGCGTGCTCTATGCGCGCTCGGCGTCTGGTTCGGCGCAACCACAAAAAACAAACGCGAATCCCCATTTGCACTCGTATCCGGCACTTGCAAAGCTGAGCGCAGAGGCGTCGCGGTTCCTACACATGGTTCGTGTTGCGGACCAAGCCACAGCAAGCCACGAGCACGCTTAGTTGCTAAAACTTTCCTTTCGGACCGTGTAATTGGCTCTTTTTTTTTTTTGGGCCAGAACCGTGCGAACTCCACGCGAAGGAACCGGAGACGCGGAAAACACGAGGGCTAATTAACCGGCGAGGAACCTTCTTTCCGCCTATCATGGAGGCTTGAGATGGCAACTTTGTCAGTGGTTGGGTGAGCGGACATGAATCTCATAGAGTTTGCGCGAGGGTTGGGGAACGACGACGGCGTGCACGAGCTGTGTCTTCCGCTTCGGAGAAGACGGATTGTGAGCGCGCACGAATGGTCAGTGATCGGATAGGTTCCGCCCCGCCAGTGTGCGGTCGGGACGTTGAAGGTGAGAAATGAGTCGTGTGTGTGAATGAATCGTGTGAATGAATCGTGTGGATGAGTCTTGCGTGGACACGAGATGGTTCCAAGGTAGTAAGGCGATGACGCGGATGAGGCTATTGAATGGCTATTATGCGAGAGGAAGTTGCGTAGGGTGCTTACGTGGTTGTGGGCATTGAGAAATACGTTTCGAGGACGTCGTTGTGTGACGACACTGCTTGCAGATATTCTTGTGTCTTACTGTAAATTGTGCTCGAGGTCTCCAGAGCTTCTTCACACCGATCGTTCACTGTTCTGCTACTCACGCTTCTTTGGAACGTTCGCCAGGTTAGGCACCGCGATCGTTCTGGCCAGCTCTTGAACTCCACCACTGTCGACGGATACAGTACCCCTCTTGAAAGCATACTGAGGCCAGATATGCCCGTCTTTGTCTGCTATTCTGTCTTCATAATCACCCTTTGGGATGAAACGGAGATGCTGGATCTTTAAGCCATTCCGAGCGAGTTGTTGAAAAATTTAAGTCGCACTTCTAGTGTACAGCAGTCGACGCTCATTCTCTGTATAAGGAGTATTCAACAGGGGTGGATCCGCCAGTTCGATCAAACGTAAGCCGGCGTGTTGCGCCAGAGCTTTCTGTATCGGCTTAGTCTTGCTACTTCTCTTTCGACGTCAACTCAGGAGACTCACCAGCTCCTGCACATAGTCTGTTTTGTCAGCCAGGCAAAACGCGACGGTTAGCGGACCGTCTTCTATCGTATGGCTCAGATCACCAAGTGTCACACTGAGTCGCTCAAGCTTTGGGCAGATCAGCCTTAGCTGTCCCAGATCCTCCTCTGAGTAAGACTTGTAGGCTACGTTGTCGATTTTCCAAAGCCGGATATCCTTCAAAGATGTACCGTTTGGTTCTAAGTTAGACATCGAAGGTCCATCAGGGGTGCCTCCATGGTCTATATTTCAACACGTTCTAGTCTATTGACAGACATGATGAGCTCCGCAGAGGCCTCTAGATCATCTTCCGGTATCGGGCTAGCATGGATTGCGAACGTATCAAGAGCTGACTTGCTCGACCTTTTAAATCTTTGGGCAAGTGGCAACAGGAATACTATGACACTGGAGCAATCCTTGAGCATAAGTAGCCTCAGCGACGGCAGATCAATATACTCTAAGATCCTTTTAGGTGTGTCCGTGAGTCGAATGTCCCGCATGGTGATCTGGTGAAGCTTCATCAGGTATGGTTGTACCAATGGTTCGCACCCCTCGAAGTAATTGGTTTCCAATCCCCTTCCCTTGATCTCCAAGTTGCGTAGCTCCGGTGCTTGAGCAAACCAAGTGCAGGCATCGTAACAGGCCTGATCTTCTCCAATTGCGACAGGCCGTTTCGAACATGAGCTCCTCTAGGAAGACCGTCACGGCTGGTTTCTTCGATTAAAACATTTATCTCACGCAGCTGTGACTGTGTACTCAGTAGAATGTAGATGGCGTCCGGGTGTACTGCAAGTCTCTCGCTATGCAGAGAGGATAGGTTGTCTCGGGGAAGTGCACTTAGGAGTTTGAGCAGGATGGATGTGGGTTGGTCCTTCTGAGAGGTGCTGGAGGTTGTCATACTTGTGTGAATGCTGAGTCTTTTGACGTTATCCAGGATGCCGTTCGGGCTCGAGTTGAGTAATATATTGAATCGGTATCGGTCAGTATCGTAAACGCGGAAATCTACGCGCAGATGCCGCCACAGTATGACAGCCGCAATAGCACTCCACTGTTTGTTTACAAGGCGTGCACTCTTAAGCGCTAGGTTTGATGGTACCTACGTGGCTTGCGTTAGATAAAGTCAAATCTGGAGCTGGAGGTACTCACGCATTCAAGAACTAGACGTAGCACCTCAGGTGCAAGACTCGCAGTGAAGTCGCGCATGGTGTCAGACTGAGCTGCGGTTGTTTTGTGGGTGTGGGTGAGTGTGGGAGGGTGATATATGCCTGTGGAGGTCTTCACGTGGTACGCAGGAGCGCTTGCTTGGCGTCTTCAACTTTCACTTCCTGCGTGGTATCCTCCTTCAATATCCAGATGAAGCTGCAGGCTCAGCGCATGAGGAGTCTAGCAACGATGAGTACGTATGATAAGCGCAAGCTACATACAGACAGTACTAACTATCTCCAGCCCCAGCAATCCCTTGACCGGCCCGTTTCCAATGCACGGCAAAGCTCTCCAGACGCTGCAGAATGTAGCTAGCATGTTCGCAGTAGTTTCTGGATTGTTTTCATTCCTTAGTGTATTCAGGTAAGATTGCTACATTGCGCTGGCCAAGTCTGCCCTGGAGGACAACGCGGTCAAGACGAAGTGTTGCCAACCTAGCGCCACCACGGCGACGATTCTCCATCATCTGATTCAAGACAAGATGTGTGGTCAGACCTGCTCTCTCATGCCGGAAGCCACATGCAAGATCTTTGTGAGGTGCATTGTTCTCCTCCAACAGCACGTCTGACCTTGTCTCGGCTAGTGTTTGCTATCAGCGAGACCTTTGATGGATCGAAATGTGGGCTTTGAAGAGTGAACATAGATCCGCAGGTTGGTAGTGCTAGACAGGACAAAGATGGCAGAATGGTAACTCTAGGATCCAGTTCTCGTCCTGTAAACCTAGCGAGTGCTTCTTGCAGGGGACTTGATGTGCTAAAGTCCTTGGTCAAGATCGATAACTGTGGCAGAAGTTGAGACTGAGGTGTAAGTCGCGCTGTTTGCTCGTTCTTGCCATGTGCCTCGGATCTGGTGGCTGAAGATCTTGGTCCTGGTGGCCTATGGCTTGGGTCTGACAGGGGTCCAGCACCAATGTGGCTGAGTTAGATATACTGCAAGTACAGCGCTGGCAGAGCTGCTGCTTTGCAGTCTTTTGGAGAAGATACCTAGGTACGAGTACGATGCGGTTTCGAAGACCGGCAACCATTATGTCAGTGGAAACAGTTGATTCGAAGATGATACATGGCGTTTACTTCTCGACAACAGATGAATTTTCAGCAATACCGGGCTTGCTGAGTTTACTGCGCTTATGTTGGAGTCAGAGGCAAACGGCCAGCGCAATTTGGTCCAGCATCGTCCTGGACGGACACGCGAAGAGATTGGTTATGCGAGCATTCCCCTGGCTGACAATCGTGAGATACGAAGAATCTATACGCTGTAATGCTGCTTAGTTTGAATAAGACTTCCTGTCTGTCTCTGGTCACTGCAGGAGATTTGCCAACTCTGCTTTCGTGGTGGAGCGTGGCCTTGACTTAGCATTGTGTTCTCATCCTCGGATGAGCTCTTGAGCTGAATTCAAGCCAAACAGCTTTGATGATGCGCAGTCAAGGTCTGTATCGACGTTGTCCCGAGTCGTCTGCGACCAGCGCTGTGGTGGGGTACTTTGATAACCTTCGGACTTTCTCGATATTCGTCTGGAGTGACAAGTTGCCTTGTCCTGGATAACCTCACCGCCTGTTCGCGACTTCCTAGGCAGACCGGTCCATATAGAGCAGATTTCCTTGCCTACCTGTCCACTTTTATAATCGCTATGCGAATCCAGCAACTCGTTGCAATGCAGTGAGCTGCAATCTAAACCCACATCGGTGGTATCTTCTAGATGCTTTGCAGTGCTTGGGCTTGCTCTTCCAATATAGTGGCGTTCGACTCGTACAAGCTCGATGAGGAGTTTTGCCGCGATTCACTTGGAGGGTTTTGATGAGTGACATGTGCTGCATGTATATGGCGTGAACGTCAGCATTCCTGGATGGAAGCCTGTTGTACCGTGAGCTGTAAGTGAGTAGTAGTTCCAGTCAGACGTAAATTGGACGTGCCGTCCTCTCAACGGACCTCCAGGTATTCAACATCAATGCTAGGTTTGTATGCATACTTTGGTCGCCGCCCGCAGAGTCGGCTTTTCGAAGTCCTCTCATTGCAGAAGCCCAAAGTTGCCAATTTGGATGGCATCTTTCTTAAATCATCCACTGCTTTAAGAGCATCCATGAGTATCTAAACACTGTTGGTTGTTGTATTGCTAATTTAGTCGGAATAATGCGCATAACGTGGTGATCTCACGATGTCAATTGTTCCGCCGAGCCCTCCAGCACTAAGTAGGATGATCGAATCTCGCCACCGGTGATCTTTGCTTCATACCTTGCTGACCCGATATCTGCAGCAAGCTGTGATAAAGCCAACGCTACATTCGTGTGAGTAGATCAATATCAATAACACTTGCTGTGAAGTCTGCCATAATGATTGATGCATCGCCACAGTATAATGGAAATTAGTAAATAGCTGCAATCAAGCAGAAACTGACAGAGCAAACTAAAAAGTGGGTAATAGACGAAGATAGACAAGAGAAAGACCAAAGTATGAATGTGCCTATATCCAAAAGCCACCCAAGAGCAGCGCATGTTGTATGGGCGCATTCTCGTCTTTGGCCCCAGCAGCTGCAGCTGCACTTCCCTGCCTCTTTAAACCGTGCTTTTAGTCAGCTAGATCATGGGGCTCAGCTTGTCTCTTCGTAGTAAATAGGAGCAAACCATGGGTCAAGGTACCAAATTAGAGATGTATGCCTGGGGTGAAGTGACTGACCAAAGGATGTTCGTGGTTGGCGGAGTTCGGAGCTGGGTGCTCCGGCCGCCGAGGAACGCGCGAACCAGAGCTCTCCCGCCGCCATGCAATCGTGAGCTTCCAGGGTTCTTACGCAATCAAGAACATCGTCATATACACCGCTATGCGCACTTCAATACCTATTCTCGCCTCCTTGGCGTCTGTTACATCGGCAGCTCGCTTCTTGCTGCAAATTCCTATCACACATGTTGTAAACCCCTCCGCGCTGTCCTCTACGACTCACGCTACGCTTCAATCCAGCGGGCCGCCAGTCGACACATATCTGACACGATCGAACACCTTTAACTTCAACAACATCAGTGCAGGTAGCTATCTGGCTACTGTCCACTGCAGAGACTATGCTTTCGAACCTCTGCGTGTCGACGTCAGCATCGAGGAGCCTGTTGAGGGAAGTGGGGACAAGAAGGAAGTGATCAGGGCCTGGCAGACCTTCTTGGGCAACGAATGGGATAACAAAGGCGAGAGCAGAGGAGAGGGCGGTAACGGTCTTGTCATCGAGGCTAGGCCGATCGGCCAGAAGCAATTCTACCAAGAGCGCGCTGGATGTAAGCCTAACCCCATACAAGTACAACCTTGAGACGTTACTAACACGTCCAGTCTCACCGCTGTCCTTCCTGAAGAACCCCATGATCCTCATGGCCGTCTTCTCTGGCCTGCTCATGTTCGGCATGCCCAAACTTATGGAAAATATGGACCCTGAGATGAAGGCCGAGATGGAAGAGATGCAGAAGAATGGCGTATTGGGTTCGGGATCCACAAATACGGCGCAGCAGATCCAGAACTTCGACCTCGCGTCGTGGATGGCAGGCAAGACAACAGACTCAAATAGCCGTGGTCAAGGCCCGGCACCCGAGAAGCAGGCAGCTTCCAAGAGGCGGTGAGCAGGATTGATGTGGATATGACTGTACGAGAACAAAGAGATGGTCGAGTAGTAGTCGAGCTTAGCGAATTGTTAAAAGAGGCACCATCGGTCCCACGAGACTACAGTAGTACGGGGATGTACGGGCGCAAACACCTTGCGAACAAGTTGACAACGTCGTAATAGTGGTTACAAACTTCCAAACACCCATCAATCAGTTCATATCAGGAACAAGTCGCCCTCTTGGCTTAGTGGTAAAGCGTATCACTAGTACCCAACTCCTTCTAGGAGACCTGGCTTGCAAATGATAAGATCGCTAGTTCGATTCTGGCAGAGGGCATTCCTTTTTGCAGTTACATTGCATCTGTGCTTACGAGCAATGGTGTTGTCGAGTTGCGTCACAATTTTGACCTTCTCCTTTTTGCCCCACTCGCGTATACGCTAAGCGAGCACTTCCTGGTCTGGCCTTATGGACAGCTACAACACCTCCAACGCGCTTTTGAGCTCAACAGATGATTTACTTTACTTTTCCCAACATGGAGAATGACAGAGCAGCCTCGTTAACACTTCGTTGCGAGAGGTTGCGTTGTAAGGACCACTTTCGCTCATGCAATCAACTACTTGGCTTGTCGCAGGGCCTATTACTTCTATCCAGTAAGAGGCTGAAAAATCGATGCGTAAGTCAACAACGCAAGTGTCAACCGGAGTGGTACAATTTCGGCTCTGGAAGTACGCATAAACGAAGGAAAGGCTCACGCTGCATAGCTGGAGTCTGAAAGGGGAAGAGCATCCCGAGCTCAGTGCGTGGAGCTATCCTTCTTTGGCGTATCCTTTGGCTCTGGCAGCTCTTTTGATACATATGCAGGGTAAAGCGATCGTCGTAGTCGGGACTTCCGAAGCTAGCAGAGAGTCTTATGGACGACTAAGTAGTATTCGCGACGACTGAAAGGAGGTTAGTTCGATCTTGGTTGTCACATTGTCGGCGCTACCGAGGGTCGGCCCGCGGACGACTACCCAATTTCACCCACTTCAGCCACCTAGGCTGGCCGATTGAACGCCTCTTCTCCACTTCACATATCGAAATATCATACCCTTGTCCAGCTGAACACTCAAGCTCTGACCTTAACTATGGAACATTGCAGTATAAAATGCAGCATTGCAGGCAATGGACGATCAGCTACGGCCGGCAGTACGCATCTCACTCTGACTTCTTGAAGTCGGCAAGTCTATCACTCGAACATCTCACCAGCAGCACCTATCTGCAGGGTTGGAGCTTGATTTTACCCTGAATTGCAGAACACCAACATGGGTAATGCCACTTCGAAAGATGGCACCTTGACCAGGATCTGCGAATCGATTCCTATTATCGGAACAGCAACAGCTGGAATCCACGCTCTAGCAGGCAATGGGGATCACGCGAAAAGAGCTCTCGCAGTAAGCACGGGAAGCTTAATCAAAGCCGGTGGCGCTATAGGAGGATTCTGCGTAGGAGGGCCGGTCGGTGCAATCGCTGGCGGCGCTGCAGCAGCATCGATCGGTATTGGAGCAGAATACGGCATCAGTACGACTATTGACGACCCAAACATCAAAGGCGACGTTGGCAATGTCAGTCTGAAGCGTATTGCCATCGAGACGGTTATTGGCGGTGGGACTGCAGTAATTGGCGGTGGAGGCGCGGCTGCTGTCAAAGAAGCGGGTACTCAGATTGCCAAAAGTACTGCGAGCCAGGTCGCAAAGGGACTTCTCAAAGAAGCTGCGGAGGAGGCTGGCAAAGAGCTACTTCGCCACGGCACGGAGACCACTCTTATCCAGATAGCTTCAAAGGCTGCGGTTCAGGCAACTGTTCAAGCGGCACAACAGTTCGGGAACATGAGGCCGACGTTAGTTCCCTGCGCCGCTAGAATATTGCTGATGATGCTGACTTATCTACTCCAGGTTCGAGCCAATCCCGAAGCCAGGCGAGAAAGATCCCAAGAAAAAGAAGCGTGTAGTCGTCACAGTCGAACAAGACAATGCCGCGAGAGCTTTCGTCGCAGTTATCGACGGGGCTATAGCCGAGTACATGGCCGGAGACCGTGAGCCTCACAGGCTCTTCACAAGGAACGTCAAGATAGGCCAAGACGGTGATGAGAACATTATACGCACGCTCAAACATCTGCAAAACTCCGTCACCCTCGTCGTTCATGGCTACGATTTCGCCGTCGCAAACGCAGCGTACCAAGGGGGCTCGAGCCGTGCCATCGGGATGCTTAACATCAAGTGGAGCACCTTGGTGAATGCAAGAATAACAGACCTTGAGGATTCTGCTCTGTGGCAAGATCAACAGAATAGGGTCGAGCAGGCGAATAATGACGTGGCAACGGCAATGAGCACTGGCGGGGAGTCCGTAGATTAATGATAGTCGTGAATGGCTCCGAAGCTGCTGGAAGGACATCAGTATATAGCGTTCACAGTGACAGCAAGAATAGAGCGACGAAAACCGAGTACTGCGTATAATAGGTCAAGACTTCAAATCAAGAACATTAAGATGACAGAATCTACGCCGCACCACTCCTCAACGCCTTCATCCCACTCGCCATGGCCGGCTCAATATGTCCCCTTATCGGTACGCGCGTGCAGTCCTTCGGAAACATCAAGACATATCTCACCATCACGCTCTCAGGATCCGTAGCAACATGGATATTGCCCGTCACCTTGCTGGCGGTACCAATCATCTCGCATCCCAGCATCATCCGCATGTTGTTCAGCCCACTGTTCCTCCAGCTGAGGCTCGCAGGACTGTAGTAGAAACTCGTCGATGGGTCGTCAGACAGATATATCCCCTTCCCGTGCGCAGCACCAGTGCGTTGCAATGCCGTACCAGAATAGATCCTCAGACCTTGTGCAAGAATAGCGGGCAGGCGATCGAGGCTTGTGCCATGGAATAGTACAGTAGTATCTTTCTTCGAACTACCAAGTTTTTGCATGAATGTATTCTCCAGCTCGTGATTAGCATTAGCGAGCACGAATTGGTGCGTCCCAGGCGGTAGGTTGGGGATCTTAAGCAGCCCTGTTGCAGTCGCAAGGAAACCGCGGTGGTGCACGACGGCCCACGAGATCAACTTTTCAGCATGTGCGTGGTAGGTTGCGAGAATTGCGGATAGATTCACGGCGTCTCGCATGATGCCCATCGTTGGGAGGGCGTTGAGAATCGACTTGATATGTTCGTTACCACGGATTGGGCAGTCAAGGAGAAGCTCGGACTTGTCGGTCATCGCTGCAGCGTAGACGGAAGCGAGAGCCATGTCGACAGAGAACGTGTCCGTGCGGATTTCGGGGACTCGAACTTGGAGAGGCAGATCGTACCAGAGCTGTGCGCAGGCGTACGGATTACTCGTGCAGGGAGTAGAGCGGCGAAGCTGGATGGATTGTGCATTTCTGGCGCTACAGGACACGCAGAGTTCTGTCAGTCTGGGAAGCCATGTGTTGACGTACTGGAATATGATCGCGATGCCTGTTGTGCCCCTTCGTAACTCGGAGTAGATAATGCGACTAAGCTGCCATGTTAGAGCTGTCTGCGCAGAAGTGCATATTTGCTTGGTAGGATTCTCCGAATTTGCCGAGCAGACATATCTTGTGTGAGCCGATGATTCGAAATTCTTGTCTGTATCGTAATGCAGACAGAATGAAGGCGGTGATTCGTTGCTATAGTCGAGTGATAGCTGGAGTATCAGGGCGTTGGCCCCTTCTGGCACACCCATAGCGGTGCGCCGCAATCGCGTGGAAGCAGCGATTGAGAAAGTTAGCTCGACTTCGCTGTCACTCAGCCTCTCTACCAAGTCCTTGATGCCGGCTGGAAGCTTAATCATCTCCTCATCGAGCTCAGTCGTGTCAGGTACTCCAATCTTCTGGAGAAGCAGCGTGGTACCCTTTGGATCCTTCGCCTTCAGTGTCTTTCGTAGAGCTACGAGACGAGCTTCTTCTTGGATCAGGTCGTCTTCGACCTTTTGCCAAAAGGCCGCTGCGTTAGCGAGTGTGGTTTGAGGGATGTCGAAATGGAAAACCTTGATTCCGAGCAAGCCAGCCAACAAATGCACCGCATTTTTGGTCTTCTCAGAGACTGTCACATCCTGCAGCCACCCTGCCACTATGACCTCGACCACTGCAGCAGGAATATTGTGTCTTCCGGCGGACTCGACTGGTTCGGAAGGAAGTCGAGGCGCCAGAAGGTATCCATGTTTCGCATCCAATATCCTTTTGCAGGCACGTATTGTGTCTTCAGAAGCCTCATAAAGGCCCACAATACACTCTAAGACCTTATGACCGTTCTTTGCCTCGGGAGACAGCAGTCCGACGACTTGTTGAAGGAGGAGCTCAACCGGCTTGCCCTCCACAACTGTCAGAGTCTGCAGTATACTCCTAACCGTGCTGCTTTTCACACCATCCCTGACCAATATAAATTTTATCGGCTCGCTCTGGCAGCCCAGCGCTGTCTCAAGTCGCGTGAGAGTATTCGTGTATCGGGCGATTCCTGCCCTATGTTCCTGAAGCGTGGATCTGAGCACCGCTGGTACGTGTTCTTCATCTGGGGGACGTGGAGGCCCGGATGCGAACACAACTTGAACGTCATCCAAGAAGACCAGCCATTCTGCTGCTTTCATCGTGACTAGAGTATGTTTAAGCAGATCTCCTTTGTCAAAAACGCTTTTCCGGATTTCCCGAGAGAGTTGGTGATATGTAAGATCTCTCCAGCACAACAGCTGCGCTTTGAAGTCATCATCTCTGGAACAGCCAGCCAAAAGCTGGATCAGCTTGACACAAGTATCCTCAGGAGACTTATCCATCTCTTGTAGAATGTTCAAAAGCCCCAAAACGGGCAAATTTGGACCCAATTGCTCGTTGGTCGCGGCGATTCCATTTAGACATCTAATTTGAAGGTCTGCATCGTCCGCAGTGATATTCGCAACAAGTAATGCGAGACGTCGTCGAGTTTGAGTGAGGTTCGGGGCGGAAGTGTCCTCCCAGGTCCTCAGAACTGCGTCAAAAGTACATTGTGAGGTGTAATCTGCTGCTTTCTGGGACAGCAGACGGTGCAAGAAGTATTTTTCTACGGCTTCTTCCAGATAATGCTTCGCTGCCTTATCTTCGCCTGTCAGAAATGTCGGTGCTGGAACTCGTCGCTCAGGCTGCTGGACGAGATCGGCTCTGGAAGACATACTATTTGTGGCGAGCGAAGTACTACACATCTTCCTCTGACTACGCGCTGCAGAGTAGATCTCGATAGCCATCGAGATTTGCTCCTTCGACGGGAGTAACAAGCAAATCTGTTCGATAGTCTTCTCTCCCACGATTGGGATGTTCTTTGAGCACTTCAGAGTAGAGCAGAATGCGTGCAACTCCAGTGATAGCTCTGTCCAGGGCTGAGATTCTTCGATGAGTGTACATATCGCAGTCTGACTTTCCTCGATGCATCTACCGATCCCTCGGAAAAGGGTAGGTGTCGATAGGATCCTTCGAATGCTGGAGGCGCCATCCTGGTCGTAAATACAAATGAGGTTTTGCAACTCGCGGATGTGACTTCCTCCAAGGTCGTCCTTGGTTGTACGAGCGCACAGTATGGCGTCTGTGAAGTCGGCGCCGAGGCTTGAGTTCGAACCGGCTGACATGAACAACGCAGCCTGCACAAGATTTAGAGCTTCTTGTGTCATAAGACGAACGACTGCGAGCTCTGTGAAGAGTTTGAATAATTGTAGACGATCACTTAATGTGCTCGTTGTACACATTGAACCTAGAGTCGACATAGCACTCTCTAAGATCTCTCTCAAACCATCTTTCGTGCGTCCAGGAACCTCGATAAGCAATGTACCAAGCTTGACATGGCCTCTATCAGGCCTGTATCGTTCGATCAAACCTTCTCGAAGCGTTGGTCGTGTTCCGATGATGAAGTCAGGGCCTTCCAGAGCTAGGACATCTGCCAATACTGCCGCATTGCTGCCTTCGATAGAGCTTAGGATGCGCACAAGCCTCAGATCTGGCCTCCAGCTTGCCCATACCCTCCATAGTGGGAACCGAGAGTCGAGTATATGTTTCGGTAGGAGTAATGAAGATTGGGTCGACGCTGAAGTGACGCAAGCAAGTTCGGTCATCCAACATGATGCTCCGTAGGCCACGATCCAGTTGTTCTTCAGACGCAAGCCTTCCAAGTGTGTCGCGTAGTCCTCCAGAGCCCGGCTGGTCAAATGCAAGAACTCTGGAACCACGTTCATATTCGACGTAGCACATTCTCTCACTGCTCGGCTTACACCAATGAGAAGCTTGCCTGCTGCTTCTGGACCGAAAGTTGCGAAAGGTAGTAGGTGACGTGCCCATGCTGCTTCGAGATTCGTGACAGAAGCTGGATTTCCGCAATTTGCCGCAATCAAACATTGTAGCCATGCCTCGAGACCCCAGTAGCTTCCATGTGCAACGTTCAAGTCAACATGCAGTAATGCCCTCAAGCTCGTTGCTGTGATGGCATGGGCGGCGGCGGCAACAGCGATGTCTTTTGCCTCGTGTCCGTCGATCAGTATGGCCAGACGAATGTCAGTGTCTGCTTGAGTGATCCTGCCCTTCTTCTTGAGATAAACATCAGTAGCCTGCCGCAGTGGGTGGTACGGAAACTGCGGGTCTGAAGGGCGTAGTACGCCAGCAACTGATTCAATGGTTTGATGCCAGTCTTCACTGTGCTTGGCTTTTTTGAATAGCAGAGAGTGTCTCAGAGGCACCTTCCTTCGCGTTCGAGGGTCGTTGACCTGCATCGTCATGGTCGCCATTGTGAACGAGGAGAGGTACAGGATCGCTATTGAGGATTCATCGTTAAGCAGCGTCGTAAAAGATACATAGAGTCAAAGAGGAGCCTTAGATACCTCACCGTGCACTGCCAGGGTTGGTATGAAGATGATGAATGCCAGATGAGGAAAGCCGAAACGAGCTCCCAGGCAGGTAGGCAGATAAATAGTCCGCATTGTCGCAGCAGGTACTTGCCGCAACTCAGATGAGCCTGCCAGACTATTCAGGCTCAGGAGAGCCTCGCGGTTGCTCGTTCTTGACTGCGCATAAGGCTGAGCTGAGAGGCTCATCCAGTGGTGGCTTTGACTGACGGCCAAAAGCGGCTAGTAAGACGGCCGGATGTGAACGCCATACGAGCACTTGACAGCGGTAAGCGAGCAGGCTTTACACCTGTGTAAGGACTGAAACATAACTTGAGAGGCAGCCACTTTTCGGGAATAAAAACGGGAAGATGTGTAGCCAAGATCGGGTACTGCGATGCGTTCTGTGATGGCTATCGTCGTGTCGCTATACTATATGCCGGGTCCATATGCCCAAGCTACAGTCACCGAACAAAGACCGAGTGGTGTGCTGTTCCAGGCAGGCGCGCCCGTGGTAATGATTGGTGTCTCGACAATGCCATCGGTTAGGACGGGTTGCAATATGCCTTCACATGACACCACAGCTAGCTGCATCAGGTGCAACGCCTTTCTGCTGCCGCAAGTGCGCAGCAGCCTGCCCAATGAAGTCACCCGTTTTATGGAAGCAGACCCGATTGCCCTTTGCATCGCGCACTGCCTCACCGATGCTGGAGTCATAGGCCTGGCCAGTGTGGCTGTCCTTTGCAGGACATTTGAGGCCATCGATTGCTTTCTGTTCCAAATCAGGTACTACTTTGATGTCAGTATACCATACAGCTAGGTAGAGGCATGAGACTCACAGGTCGCAACGTATGCCAGGAACTCGTCAACAGCATGACGGCTTGGGAGTGTATCGGCAGATTGATCTTCGAGCAGAACGGACGACAGCTTCTCCATGCGAGTGATAGTTTCTGGACGGACACCCTTGGACATCTCCTTTTGTTCGACTGCGAGGATGGCGAGTGGTTTGGCTAGTGGGTGCATAAAGATTCCCTTTACATCTCTTGGAGTGAACATCTGCTTGCTGAGTGGATTGCGCAGCACTCCGCTGCCGGCTTCGATGGCAGCTACCAATTCTTCCATGTCCCATGCGTAATTGTCCTCCGTCACATAGAAGTTCGAGCGCGGTATGTCTTTGACCTCGTCGCCGTACATTGTCTCGGTGTTGACGTAGTTGCGGCCGAGTTGCTCATGTTCCATGTGCATGAGAGCGATCTCGCAGTGAATCTTGAGATCGTCAGGCAAAGCGACTTCCAACGCGGCTTTGCGTTTGACAATCGCATCGCGGAGCTCATCAGCGACTGTATCCGTGACGTGTCGAATGGTCTTCTTGTGCCACTTGATCGCATCCTCCAGGTCGGTGATAGCGATGCTTAGTGAATCTTGTGGGTTATCTCGCATAGACCGTGCAGTCGTCCGCGGGGTGCAAAGCTGCATAGAGGCGCTCGCCTGTCCATTTACTATTCGCTGAATTCTGGCTGTGTTGATCGAAGAAGGGGTTTGCGCTTTCTTCTGCAAAGCCTGCAGATGCAGCAGATCTGTAAGGATGGACCCGGCTCTCGATCGCAAATTTTGATAACCTGTGGTCAATTCCTGACGTGCTGCGTCGAGTTCATCGCCAAGTTGGGGACCAGCATGGTCTGTCTTTCTCTCCTTCGCCTTCGCTATAGCGGAGTTCTTCTTGTACCGCCCACTCTTTACGTCCCAGACTAGTCCTTCGTCGGTGCTTTGCCCCTTGAAGGGCTTTGGCGCCGGCGGCAATATTCTGTCCACTTCAGGTGGTTCGGACTTCTTCTCCAACAGATCGAGGAATTTGACGACGTCAAAGTCTCCGGGTACCAGCGTGCGGAGCTCTTTCGTGTTGTCTAGAGCGGCGTCGACCCATCCAACAGAGATGTAGTGCTCAACGAGCAGCTTCCTGGCAGCAATTGCAGGTGGATGTCGAGATGTCTCCTCCATCAACTCTCCAATCAAAATCATGTCTGGATCTCCAGATCCAGCATTGCCCGAAACCATAGCTATCGCTCTTACAGAGATCGCGCCCGGTAGCGCGCAGGATGCCAAAGTCACAGAGGGTAACAGCACAGGCTGACGAAATGTTGAAACTCAAAAGGCTTAAGGCACGTTATCGAATGTTGCATGACACCTGGCATGACACCTGGTGAAAGTGAGAGTGAACCATGGGGCTGTTGACTCGATAAGGCCGTAGCGGAGACTAGTGTCTGCGCCCACGCTGGCATTGCTGAGGTGCCGCCCCAGTTCAGTCTGTGTTGACATGATCGTCGCGCCGGCTGTAGCCTGTGGGGGCTCAGCGCTTGATGCGCCTGACATATCCAAGATACACATTCGGTGACCGGAGATGGGAATGCTGTTCGTGGAAGGCTGAGCCGGCAGTCGAGAAGGCGAAGCATTCTAGTCTAGGCCTGGAACGGCTAGTCCCCAACATCACCACCTCCCAATGGCCGACGCGCTGAATGTCAATCGAGACCTTCTCAATTAGAGACTTGAAAGAGGAATAGGAACAATATGTTTTCGTTGGGAACATACATAAGTAATTCAGATCTGGACTCTGATCGGCACCACGTGAAGCCGTACTCATCGTGAGCTGCAGATTTGGTGCTGAAGCAGGGCTCGTTACCACATAAAACATAACCACTGAAAAATACCCGCAGACTGAGATGACTCAGGTCACTGAGGTGTGATACCTCATGTCAGGAAGCTCGCAGCCGCATGGGGCTGCAAATTCAGGCCAGTCGGGGAAACAATAACAATACCCCTTCGGACAAACCGTCTACGGATTGCAGCCTCGACCCCTCCTTGAAACCGCAGACTTCACGAGAGCTGACTATGCAGCTTTGCTCTTTCGCTTCTCTGTGCCCTTCACCCTAGTCCGCCCTGTCGCTGAATCTGAGTACACGTCTGCCGTAGCGGAAGGGGCAGACCATTGCCGTGTGAGGAGACTCGTGGTCGTCTGCAACCATCAGGGGACGTTCCAGGGTTCCAGCTCCAGAAGATGGAGTGGTGGCGATGTAATGGCTGGAGGAGATATATCTGACTCAGTCCGGGTGGTAAAGTTTAGAGCTGGGTGTTGCGAGCTGGATTCTGTCCTGGACATTTCTCAAGCGCGCTCATGCTGGATGGCGATATATGGGTGAGTATCGAGGAATACAGTTAAGCTGTAGTAGGGAAACCGGGTGATGCACAAGTACTCGCAGGCTGTTCTATCCATCCGTTGAATGGCATTTTGAACTTTCAGGTGTATTGCACGCAAACAGCGCTCTAAGAATACTAGCTACACATGTGTGCTGTAGACACAGTGGAATACAAATTTGTACAACAATTCCCAGTTCCCTTCCCCCATCCAATTACCAACCCCAATGCCTTCCCAATGCAATCTCTTCCTAGCACACCACGCCATCTCTAAAACCTCAACTCCATATTCTCGCCCACAAACGACCCATTAGCAAGTCCATGGTTTGCAGCCTCCTTCGCATGCTGGAGCGCCTGATACTTGAACCCAAAGTTCAAACACAGCGCCACCGCCAACCCAACCGCGACAACCAGCGGCCCAGTCAGGGCATCGAAATCCTTCCCGCTCCTCTCGCGGATCAGCTTGCTTCTGTACCAGTACATGGTGTACCCCCAGCCCAAGGCGAACACCGCAATGGAGGTGTACACGACTGCAAGGGCGCGAGCGATGTTGTTGCCCTTGCCAGCAGCGTTGTACAGACCGAGAGACAGCGACGCAAGCAGGACGCTGACGTGCTGCCACTTGATGAAGGTGCGCTGGTTGGCGAGCCAGACCTTTGCTTCGACGCGGACGGGGCCTTGGTCTTTGATCCAGACGCCCGGGGCGGATATGCCGGGGGGCAGCTTGACGCGTCTTTGCTGCTTCTTGGCGTACTTTGAGGTGGAGAAGGAGGGGAAGAGTTTGGCGAGGCCGTTAGTTTTGCCGCTTGCGTGGGGCGAGATTTGCGTGAGTCCCTCTTCGTCGCTGTCGGGTTCTTCGTTCGCGCGGGACTCTTCTTGGCGCGATTCGAGACGGGACGCAGGGAGACGAGTGACGGGCATTGAGTGCGCGGCGGAGCTAGGCGCGACTTGAGCAGCGGATCCTCTCTTAGGGGCGGAGCGGGCAGCGGCTGGCGACCCCACAGGTGATGTGATACTACGGCGGAATGAGGGGCTTGCCGCTGTGCCGAAGAGAGAACCAACTGCGAACTCATCCTCGGCCGCTCTGCGCTTGCGCTCTTGCTCGTCGTCAAAGGCCTGTTCAGGCTCCTTGCGGATGTCATCCTCAACCTCGCTGAGCCAGAAGGGGAAAGTATTGACGTTGTCTTCGAAGAGTTTTGCGACACCGTGGACGAACTTGGAGAAGCGAGGTGCTTCCTTGACAAGGTGGGAGTGGATAAGGTCTTCGACCCATTCATACTTCTTCAGACCCTTGACCTTGATCTCGAGCAGCGCGAAGGGGAACTTGTGAATCTCGCCCTTCTTAAGATTCTTGAACGGAAACTCCATGTTGCTGTTGTCGATATCGCGCCTGTGCCAATCATCGGGCTCACGGCACGGCCTGTCCATGTCCAGGGCATCCTCGCGGATGAGAGCGAGGTTAGTGTCGAGCGAGATGCGGACACTGTCGTTGCCGGGGATCTGGAAAGCGGTACGTGTGTAGTTGGCGCGGAGCACAGGCTGGAGATCCTTCTCTTTGATGAAGCCTTGGATGTCTTCGACCGCCTGCTTCAGATCATCGATCTTCTTCTGGTCCTTGTTGGGCCTGTATTCGAGCTTCTCGATGCTCTTCTCCATGTGGTACTTGTTTTCGAGGAACGACTGGATGTACTTCGCCTTTATGGGGAAGCGGACCTCCGCACTGGCATTGCCCTCCTTGATGACCTTCTTCTCGAACATGATCTCGGGCTTCTCGTTGAGCTGGCCATACCATCTCAGGCGAAGCGAGGAGGCGTTCTCCTTGCCGTTGACCTTGTCCGAGTAGAGGGAGAAGTTGGGGTTGTCAAAGTAGATGGAGGTGATTGTGGGGTCACGCTGTGAACCGTCGGCGATGTTGGCAGATTGAGGGTTGTAGACGAGGACGGGCAGGCGGCGAAGAATGACGGTCTTGACTTCGAAGAGGTTGTCCATGTGAACCCAGACTGTCTCGTTAGCATGTAGACAACGATAGGTAGGGAAAGTGCTTACACTTGTATGAGGTGAAACCCTCACCAGCAGTGCTGTCCTCGGAGAACGACAGGGCCTCCTTGCTCTTACCCTCGAGGCTCTGGCGCACGAACGAGTACAGCGCCGACAGCCTGTACAGCAGCGGCGAGGCGTCTTCGGTCTGCAGCGGGTGCCTGGCCAGACGGGCATCGATGAACGGGCGCAGCTTGTACGACTTGCCGCGCAGCTTGTCGTGCTTCTTGGTAGCCTTGATGATGGCGGTGAAGTTGATGCGGCTGAAGGCCTCCAGCTCCTTGACCTCCTTGGTGACCTTGTCCAGCTCGACGAGGACGTCCTTCAGCAGCTTCTCGCGCGCCTCCTGGCTGAGCTCGGTCTGCTTCTTGCGGCCGTCTTCCGCCGCCTCTGAGAACAGGCCCTCGCCGTCGTTGCTCTTCTTTCCGTCCTTGTCGTCATTACCCTCCTTGCCCTCCTTGTCGTCCGCCTTCGGTCCAACGGCCAACGGCTCAAGCTTCTTCTCGCAGGCCGAGGTGCGTTCGCGCAGCCTCTGGGAGACATCGAGGATGAAGCCATGCACCTTCTCGAGCTGCACATTGGCGAGCTCATCGACAAACGCACTCTCGTCCTCGGCGGTCCAGCTGTCGTCGTCCTCGTTGTCCTTGAGCAGCTTCTTCAGCTTGTCATAGTCAATGTACTGCGCCTTCCACGGCGGGTACACGGTCTTGCGGAGGGTGGTGCCGAACTTCATCGTTGCGCGCTGCTATGGATGCGGCGGATGCCAATGGCGTGGGGTTGGGTCAGCGCGAGCTGCAGGTGAGATCGTCTTGCGCCAGAGATCTCTGCGTCGCCAGGGAAGCTGGCACTGCGGAGCTCTGTGATGTTGCTGCTGCGATTCCTTGGCCAATCGGCCGCCATAGACAGGCACGTGTGACCGCTGCGTTACGGCAACGGTTAGCGCAGCATTACTTCGCCCGTAAGACATGGGTCACAGAGCCTCAACAGTGTCAACACGCACATGCAGTGAGAAAGCTTGAGCTGAATTGGCTTTGCATTTCCGTGTCTGCGGTCTACGTATTTGAGAGCATGTACGGGCAATTTTCGCTTGCAAATAATCATGTTCCTGCGCTTGCCTGCTCTGTTCACTGCCAGCGTCTACATACCGTCGCAAGGGCAACCAGTCCAACATGCACCCCTGTCCATGAATAAAATAAGATTCAACATCAACATCAAAAAATAAAATTGATATTACAGCTTTCTACATGAGCTCATAGCGCGTGCTTTACAGTGTCTTAGCATAAGACGAACGTCAATCGTACCACTCAGCGGCAAGTCAATGCCATCCATGTAATCCAAACGCCAGTATAGGCACATCTCCTCTTCATCAATTGCCCTGCGCCATGACATCGACGTAGCGCCCGGCCTTCTTCTTCTTCGCTGCAGGACCCTTCCTGGGCGCTGCAGCGCCCAGTAGATCGTCAATGCTGCTAGCATTGCTCATACGGCTGCCAGGCCGAGAAGGTGGACCAGACGCGAGCCGTTCGAGCGCAGGAGACTTTGCGGCACCTTCGTTGTCTGATGGCATGCCAGGCGTGCTTGATCGCGACGGTATGCCCATTGGTGGCGGCATTGATGAGCTCCTTGGAGGCATCGAGTTTGGCGGAGGCATCGAATTTGGTGGCCGCAGGCCTGTCGACGGTGGTCCGATTGGCGGAGTGCCGCCTGATGCGCTTCTAGGTGCTCCAGGTGGTCCGCCTCGTGGTGGGGGAGGTGTCGCCGTAGGCTTACTTGTATCAGGGGCGCCTGCCTTCTTGTTGATCCACTTCTTGAGCTCGGGGTCGTAGACGAAGCTGTTCTCTTCTCCGAGCTTGGCCTTGATCGGACCTGGGCCTTGTTGCGCCAGGTTGGGATCTTTCTTGAACCAGCCCCCGAACCATCCCTTCTTCTGAGCGGCAGCCTCCTTGTCCCGCTTCGCATCTTCTTCGGCCGCCTTGCGGAAAGCCTCGTCTGTGGCGCGGTCTGCGTCCGACTTGCCGCTTGACTTTCCACTGCTGATCTTCAGAGCCGAGGCGCGAACAGCGAGGTCATCATCGTCGTCATCGTCCATAAAGGACTTCTTCTTCGGCTGTGCCTTGTCCTTCTCTTCGTCCTCATCAGGCTCGGGCTCGTATGGAGTGTATGATGGTGGCTCGTACGAGCTAGTAGAAGGCTCGTAACCTGATGATGGCTGGTAGCCAGTCGACGACTGCTCGTCATCCGCCCGAGCCTCGCTTGATTGAGCAGGCACCGGGTCATCAAAGCTGGCTTGAGGAGGTTGGTATCCACCAAATGCAGGAGCAGAAGCAGATTCCTCGATTGGAGGTGTTGGCATGTAGGGACTGCCGTACGAGAGCGCCGCGCTGGGTTCGGGACGAAGAGGCGAGTACGACTGGGTCTTGCCCTGCAAACGCTGGCTATTCGGGCTGAGCATTGCCTGGCCGGGAGTGTATGGACTTGATGGCTGTGACGCAGGCATGTAAGTGTCTGAAACAGAGCGAGCAGAGTCCATAGACGGTCGTCCCTCAGGCTCGTATCGTGAGCGCTGTTGCTCAGCAGAGATTCGTGGCGCATAAGTGCTCGAGGCGTTCGAGGGAGCGTAGCGCGAGTTGGATGGTGCCGACGGCTGAGGTGCCGGTGCCCCATAGCCAGCATATGCTCCATACAAGTCTGCGCTTGACTGTGACGGTGTGATGTTTGGGCTGTTGCCAGCGATCTTAGCAAAGGGACCAACTTCTGCTCCAGCTGAGAGATTGCCGGAGGCTTCGTCATCATCTCCCGCGATGAAGCTGTTGAACTTGGAAAGCAGAGAGCTGCCGACCTTGTCCATGCTCACTCCCTTGAGGATCGACGAACCATCCTTGGGTGATTGAGAGAGGCGTCGACTCAGCTCGTCAAGACTACCGATGAAGCTTGCGTTGTAGTAGGGAGACAGCTTGGTAGTCGCCTTCATACTTGCAGCGATAGCGTCACAGTACGCTTGCGCGTCAGCCCGGTACCCATACTCGGCCAAGCGATAGGCATGCGCAAGCTTGTACGATTGCAGGTGCGGCAATACAAATGAAGACGTCGGCGCCGAAAGTGACAGAGCGAACTCATACACTTCCGTCAACAAGACAGGCTCCATATCGAGACCGAGCTCAAGGGGGTTTTGCTTGTGGTCTGCACCAATGAGGACTAGATCGGCCTGCGGATCGTCTGGTCCATTGACCAGTGCAACAGCACGGGCGAAAATGAAGCACACGTGTGCAGCTTCGATGCGCTCGTACTGTACCAGGAGTCGACCAAGGGATAGCAGAGCCGCAACGTCGCCATCACTGCGGTTGTTCCAAATCAGCGCCACAGTCTCACGCCACTTGTCCAAGCCTTGCACAGCGTTCTGTGTTGCGCCGGCACCATCTGTACTCATCATTTGGAAGCCGGCACGAGCAGATGGTGGTACAAGCTCGTCGATGCAGTCCTGGTGGTTACCTGCAAACACTTCGTACAACACCGCCAGAGACTGGTTGTTGCCTCCAACCTTCCTGACCTCTTTACGGACGAATTCTTGAACAACATCCTTCCAGGTATCGTTTTTCAGAGTGGAGGAGAGAAGCATGGCGTGGCCCCACATTCGTTGATCGACTGCGTGCCAGACTGCTTTCTCGCGATCCCCCTTGGTAAGCAGTTTCTGAAGATCCTCAATCGCACGCGGGCTGATTGGCTCTGCCTGTAGAGTGTTGGTCCTGGAGCGACCAACAATGTCTGCTGCTGTCGCAAATGAGCCTTCGGCATCCGCTGCATCGCTCCCTTCGGCGGCCAGCGCCTTCTTCACCGCAGCCTCGGCAGCATCTCCCTCCAGACGTCCATCATTGTCAACGAGTACTTGCAAGATTTTCAAGAGCAGATGTTTATCTTCAAAACGCTTGTGCTCCTCCTCGTTCAGAGAGTGCTCGAATCCAGGTTCCTGCCGCTGAATATCCAAGACTTCGAGCTTATTGCCCAGCCAAGTTGAGACATCCTTCTTCTTCCCCTTCGACTTGAGCGGACCGGGGAATTTTGTAACCTCTTCTGATTCTGGAAGAATATCCTTGATACTCTGAACTCTCACCTCGCCAGGACTACGCTTGACCATTGGCGCCGAGTTCCCTCCACCGTAGCGAGGGATCTCTTTCGGGAAGGTCGTGACTACGGTGCCTCCGAGTCCCCAGGTGAAGATTGGCGCACCCTTCCACTGCTGTAAAGGATCCTGAGCGCGCTCATCTGCTGGAGCTATACTTTCATAATCCAGGCTGAGCGATGTTTGCCTTCGGTGAGGGATACTGTTGGTCGGCTTGTTGGCGACGGTGGGCTTGTTGTATGTAGGAGCAGCAGCTGGTGTTGGCATTGTTCCGTAGGGCGAAGCTTGGTATTCGGACGTAGCAGTCAGGCTCCGAGTGGGGGGCTTCATCGTAGCTGTGGGGGAGTGGGTATCTGACCGAGGAGGTGATGGTTGATATTGGGGCGTATAGTTGCCTGTCTTCCTGGGTGAGCCGACATTGGATGGTGGGTAGCTCCGTAGCGGTGGTGTGCCAGATCTAGCAGCGACAGGTGACTGGGCAGCCGGCGAGGCTGACCGTTCTTCGATCTCACTAACGCCCTCCAATGGAGTCTTGAATGGCGCACGTGGGCCGTTCTCCAGCGACTGCGAGGCGTGATGACCAAAGGACGGCTCGGACGATGGCTCTCCTTGCGGAGGCTGTGCCTGCTGTCGGGAGCTAGAATACGCAAGTGGACTGGATGTACGAGGTGCGTAAGGGCCCTGAGAAAGCGGTCGAGGCGGGCCTGCAGGAGGGTCGGAGCTGTAACGAGCATGAGCTGACCCCTGTGTGTTCGGCGGAGCAGGCGAATATCTGGAATTGGTAGAAGGCGCAGAGGGAGGTGCGGGTGAGTATCGAGCGTTGGCAGGTGCTGCGGTGGGAGACGCTGGAGAGTATCTTGACGACTGCGGAGGAGCCGCCTGCGGGACAGGTAAGCTGTTTGTTCTCGCAAGCACAGAAGGCTGCGCGGGAAACATGGGCAATTGTTCAGGCTGTCTGAATGGAGCTGGACCAGGAGCAGTGCCTGAGTCTGGTAGGACTTCATTGCGCAGTCCTGACCACGAAGGCGCTCGTTCTTTGGGAGGCATTGGTGGTAGACCTTGGGCGACTTGAGGTTGTCCATAGGGAACTTGGGGAGGTCCATGGGCGATCTGGGGAGGTCCATGATGCATTTGGGGTGGCCCCTGAGGGATTTGGGGACTAGTCTGCTCTTGCGGCTGTGGCGTGTAGCGTCCCGAGGGCTTCTTGGGTTTGGTAGTCATAGGCAGCTCAGCGAAGAAACCGGACGTCTGTGCCCTAACAGGGACTGCAGGTTTGGGGGGTGCCGCCGCTGGCAGTCCAGTCATCGACTGGTTCGACTGGCTTGACGAAGGCGGAGACATGGTCGCGACAGTCGCACTGGAGGGTGGGAGCAAAGGCCTTGGGGCTCCAGAGTTCGAGGTGATGCTGCTACTTCGAGGCGGTGGGGGCGGAGTAGGTTGCGCTGCTGGGACTGTGGCTCGCGGTGCAGCTCTTCGTCGAGTGGTGACGATCTCGTCTGGCAGATCATATGGCGATGCGTACCCTCCCTTCGACTTGTCGGCAAAGCTCTGTCCAGAGCTTGCCATTGCAGGACGAGCTGGCTGCTGCTGAGATACGGGCTGACCGAAGCCATTGTACATTGTTCCCGTGGAAGCAGCAGGGGTAGGGGCGGCTGCTGCGATATTGGTGAACTGCACGCCTGTGGGCGCATAAGGATTGGCGGGGGGCGTTGGTGCAGCTGCGGCCTGCGCAACCTGCGCTGGGGCGTATCTGTTGACGGTACTTGAAACCGATTTCGCCGTCGGTGGTGGCTGCTCGGCTGGCAGTTCAGGCTCGTCTTCCAAAAGATCATCGTCAAGTTCGAGCGCTAGAGCGTCTTCCGTGTCGGGTAAGAATTCATCGTCCAACTCAAGATCATCAAGGTCAAGATCCCAGTCGTCCTTGGCGGCTGGTGCAGGTTCCGACTCTTGCATTACATGGGCACCAGGGGTGTCGGTCTCAGTCTGCGCAGGCTGAATCGTCTGAGATGTAGCGCCTGCAAAGAAGTCGTCCTGCGCATCTGTGCTGCCCCAGTCAAGACCGTCTCCAGCATTGCCTCCAAGGGATGTATTGCCAATCACACTGTCGCCAACTGTAGTTCCAACCGCTTCGGCGAGGGGAGTCTCGAGAGGGGGCTGTTGCCCAGCGCCACCTAGGTCGAATGCATCATCACTAGGAGCACCCCAGTCGCTGGCTGCAGCCTCGGTGTCTTCGAACAATGGTACACTGGCGCTCTCCACCATGGCATCCTCCAAAACGGTGGTCTCGCCCTGATGTTCGTAGTTCTCGGCGGGTCGTTCCTGCGATGCTGTGTCTTCGTCCTCGCTTTCCTCCTTGCCTTCGTCCTTGCTTTTTTCCTCGCTCTCCTCCTCCAATGAACTCTCTTCCTCGGACTCGGATGGCTCAGCCGGGCCTCGCCCTACGTGTGTCGGCGTCTGTCCTGCGATGTGGAGACCGCGCATGGCATCGATCGGTACATTGGAGTGTCTCGGCGTTACAGGCTGCGACGGGAGCACAGTGCTCTGTGTGGCGGTCGCAGGGGTCTCGTCGTCGTCGTCGTCGTCGTCTTCATCTTCATCGTCGTCGTCGTCGTCGTCGTCCTCATCTTCATCATTGTCCTCTTCGTCGTCCTCTTCAGAAGTGTCCTCGCTCGATGAGACTGGTGCGGCGACAGGCGCAGGTGCAATGGGTACGGCGGAGGGGATGGGCGCTGGAGCTGGAGCTGGAGCTAGTGCTGGAGCTGGTGCTGGAGCTGGTGCTGGTGCTGAAGCTGGTGCTGGAGGTGCTCGAGGCTGCTCTTCCTCCTCAGACTCGTCTTCCTCTTCCTCGGAAGATTCGTCGTCTTCAGATTCAGACTGGGCCGGTGGTTGCCGTGTAGGTGGCTTTTGTACTGGGGGCTGCGCAGGTGGTGCTGTTGCTGCTGCTGCCGCTGCCGCTGCCGCTGCCGCTGCCGCTGCCGGAGCGTCTTGTGTCTGTGGCCGCAGAGCGGGGTTCCATGATGCGGCAGGCGTCGAGGGCCGCCGGTCGCCGTACGCGTAGGAGAAGTTTGGGCCGTCCTCGTGGTCCATTATGGAAGATTATGCTATGTGCAAAAGGGTATATGCAAGTACTGCGGGAGTCAGCCCTGCAAGCAGTGGCGGCATTCGGCACGACTGGGCAACAGCAAGAAGAACGGGCGTGGTGGCTGTGTATGGCTGCTGCGTGCATGGCAGACCAACGTACCTCTACAGAGAAGCAGAAACGGCAGGCGCTGTACGCTGTACGCTGTACGCTGTGCGACGCTATGCAGCGCACCCGACTAAAGTGCCTCCTCTCAATTCAATCACCAAGGAGCGCGTCAATCAACAATGGGCCGCAAGGGCAAGGTGCGGGCGGGCGTGGACGGCAATGCGAACGCGGGCGATGTGTGCTCTGGTTCTGGACAGCTGTCCAGCTGTCCAGCGTCCCTCGACGTCGGTTCCGCATACGGCATACGGCATACCCTGGCCTGGTCTGCTGGTAGCATGTTAGCCCGGCGGCCCCGGCCTTGCCCTGCGCCACAAGCGCGGCGGTGCGTTGCGCGTCACGCCTCTGCAGCCGCCAGGTAGACGCATTTGTTGTCCATTTATGCGTACGCGGCCCGCACAAGACTCACCCGCGCTGCAGCGACTGCACGCATACCAGATACGGCCGGCCCATCACACACGCTGCCTGCGACTCCTCTCCTCCACGCCGCCCAGCATTCAGAACAAGACATCTGGCCGCCTGCCGCGTCCCCGACATTCACCGGCCTCGCCGCGGACCCCCGAAGCCACCACCCCCGAAGACACCCAACGCCAGCATCGAGACGCACAGCGATTGCACATGGGGCACACATAGCCGGCACCCCTCCACCAACACGACGTCACCCCTCCACCCCCTCTCCACCACCCCGATGAGCCATGTCCGCTCCGCATGACCATCACCAGCCAAATGCCCCGGACGAGGACTCGGACCTCGAACTCGACCTCGAAGAGCTCGACCCGCTCGCCGGACGTCAGCGCTCGCCAGCCTCCCCTCCACGTCGCCGCTCCAAGGAGCAGCAGCGACCGTACCATGAGCTCGGCGCGAGGATACCGCTCCGGAACTTGCGGGTAGGGAGGCTGCGAGGGAACAGGAGGAGAGAAGAGCCGGAAGACGAAGACCTGCGCGGCCTGATAGACGACGATGAACAAGAGAACCGCAACTCGGCTGGCAGTTCCGGACATTCCGGCGACGACGACGCACCGCTGCTGCCTGCCAGCAACAACCCGCGTCGGCCCACGCCTCGAAAACCCAGCGCATTGTCCAAGCTGGGCGCTGCCCTGCGCGTCCCGCGTCTCTTCTCGAGACAAGACGACGGAGCAATACAGCTTGGCGACAATGACGGCAACAACAACAACGCCGACGAGGAGCACGATCCCACGACCCAGCGCACCATTTCCGTGGGCGCCATACAGACTTCACGATTTCCCGCAAATGCCGTTTCCAACGCGAAATATACCCCTTGGAGCTTCCTACCGCGCACTCTGTACAACGAGTTTTCCTTCTTCATCAACATGTATTTCTTGCTTGTAGCGTTGTCGCAGATCATTCCACCCCTCCGCCTCGGCTACCTTTCTACTTACATTGCGCCACTCGCGTTTGTCATTTCCATCACACTGGGCAAGGAAGCATTGGACGATATCGCCAGACGGCGACGAGATGCAGAAGCAAACTCGGAAGGGTACACGGTCTTGAAATTCGAGGAGAACAGTGTGGGCAACGGCGTTGCGCCTGGACAAACCTCGAGACAGAAGAAGAAGCTGAGGAAGAACAAGAAAGAGAATGGCCGACTGGCTGATATCGAGAACGAGGAGGAACAGCTACCGACAAAAGGACTTGCTACGTGCACCTACTTCGAGGTCGTCAAGCCGTCCAAGAGCCTCAAGGTCGGCGATGTGGTCAAACTGGGGAAAGATCAGAGAGTACCTGCCGATATGATCGTCCTCAAGAGCCTTGCCGCCGACAACACACCCACAGTGGCCGACTCAACCCCCAACGCTGCGCCGCCCATGCTTATCGATGGAGAGAACAGGGATATGAACCAGGGTGAGACTGCCAAGGTGGAAAGCGCTGCATCTACTGGTCCTTCTGGCGAAGCTTTCATCCGTACAGACCAGCTTGATGGCGAGACCGACTGGAAGCTGCGTTTATCGTCGCCCTTGACACAGAACCTGCATGTTGGAGAGTACACCCGCCTTCGTGTCGTGGCAGGCAAGCCAGACAAGAAAGTGAACGAGTTTTACGGCACTGTGGAGCTGCAACCGAAACGCCAGCGACAGTACGATCCACATGACAACGAACAGTCGCCAAGCGAGGAGGCACACTCGGCACCACTTAGCATCGATAACACAATCTGGGCAAATACAGTGGTGGCTTCAAGCTGTAGTCTACTGGCCGTAGTTGTGTACACTGGACCGCAGACGCGCCAGGCCCTGTCGACCTCACCCTCGCGATCAAAGACTGGCTTACTAGAGCTCGAGATCAACGCCCTCACCAAGTGGCTGTGCGTTTTCACACTCACGCTTTCGTTCATTCTTGTCGCTTTGGCTGGCTTCAAGAAGATTGATGGCCGCGAGTGGTATGTCAACATGATGCGCTTCCTCATTCTGTTCTCAACCATTGTACCAGTTGGTCTGCGTGTCAACCTGGACATGGGCAAGTCGGTCTATGCGTGGTTCATCGAGCACGACGACAGCATCAAAGGAACCGTTGTCAGGACAAGCACTATTCCAGAAGATCTCGGCCGAATCGAGTACCTGCTGAGCGACAAGACTGGCACTTTGACCCAGAACGGTACGTGTACGTACAGTATTGCATTGCGCATGACTAATAACGTGTAGAAATGGCCATGAAGAAGATCCATGTCGGTACAGTGTCTTACGCAAACGAAGCCATGGACGAAGTGTCCACGTATGTTCGACAATGCTTCACGCCACCTGCTGGCGAAGAGCCGACTCTAGTCACCCCATCGTCTGCCTACACCGTACCTCTCACCTCAGCTACCCGCACTCGCCGCGAGATAGGATCTCGCGTTCGCGATGTTGTGCTTGCTCTCGCCCTCTGCCATAATGTTACCCCCACCACCGAAGAAGAAAATGGTGAAATGGTCACCACATACCAGGCTTCGTCTCCTGACGAAATTGCCATCGTTCGCTGGACCGAGGCTGTTGGTCTCAAACTTCTTCAACGGGACCGAGAATCTATGACACTAGAGTCTGTCAACAGTGGTAACACCGTTGTACGAGTCCGTATACTCAACACTTTTCCTTTTACTTCTGAAGGTAAGAGGATGGGCATCGTTGTGAAGTTCTACCACGGTCCAGTAGATTCACCATCAGACGAGGACGGCGAGATCTGGTTCTACCAGAAAGGCGCTGATACTGTCATGACCTCCATTGTCGCCGCAAACGACTGGCTTGACGAGGAGACTGCCAACATGGCCCGCGAAGGACTTCGAACCCTCGTCGTCGGCCGCAAGAAATTGTCCGCTCAGACGTACCAAGATTTCTCCACCAAGCTAGCGCAGGCTTCTTTGGCTCTACAGAATCGCGATGCTGGTGTAGCGGAGGTGGTCAGCGATTATCTTGAGCGTGATCTAGAGCTTTTGGGCGTCACCGGTGTTGAGGACAAGCTGCAAAAAGACGTCAAGCCATCCCTTGAACTACTCCGCAACGCTGGCATCAAGATTTGGATGTTGACAGGAGACAAGGTCGAAACTGCCCGCTGTGTTGCCGTAAGCTCCAAGCTTGTCGCACGTGGACAGTACATCCACACCATTCAAAAGCGTCAGTACCCTGTGCCAAATTTATTGAAGCTTTCTGACGACTCCCTTAGTAAAGCGCAAAGATCTTGCCCACTCCTCTCTCGACTTTCTCCGCGGCAAAATCGACGCCTGCCTACTCATCGATGGCGAATCCCTCGCCCTCATGCTAACCCACTACCAACGCGAATTCATTTCCATCGCCGTGCAACTCCCCACCGTCGTCGCCTGCCGCTGCTCACCCACGCAAAAGGCCGACGTTGCGCGTCTGATCCGCTCGTACACCAAGAAGCGCGTGTGTTGCATCGGCGACGGCGGCAACGACGTGTCCATGATCCAAGCCGCAGATGTCGGCGTCGGCATCGTCGGCAAAGAAGGCCGCCAAGCCTCTCTCGCGGCCGACTTCAGCATCGAACAGTTCTGCTACCTCGTCAAGCTGCTTGTATGGCACGGGAGAAATTCGTACAAGCGGTCTGCAAAACTGAGCCAGTTTGTCATCCATCGCGGTCTCATCATCAGTATCTGTCAGACTGTGTACTCCATCGCTACGGCGTTTGAGCCCAACGCGCTGTACAAGGATTGGTTGCTGGTCGGGTACAGCACAATCTACACCATGGCGCCCGTCTTCAGTCTCGTGCTGGACCGCGACGTGGACGAATCCGTCGCCAACCTGTACCCGGAGCTCTACGCCGAGCTCAAGACGGGCCGCAGTCTGAGCTACAAGAGCTTCTTCATCTGGGTCGCCGTCTCCATCTACCAGGGCTCCATGATCCAGGGCCTATCGCAGCTCCTCGTCGGCGTTGGCCCAGATAATACAAACATCTTCGCGCGCATGGTCAGCGTCAGCTTCTCCGTGCTCGTGCTCAACGAGCTCGTCATGGTGGCTATGGAAGTCACGACCTGGCACTGGATCATGATTGCGAGTATCGTCGGCACCGGGGGTATTTACTTTGGCAGCATACCTTTCCTGGGCGTTAGCGACGTCGGGACGGACCACGCGACTGGGTACTTCGACTTGGGGTATGTGGGCAGTCTGGGGTTCTGGTGGAAGGGCGCGGTCATTGCGGCTATCAGTCTGTTGCCGCCGTACGCTGTCAAGATTGTGGGCAGGACGCTGAAGCCGCCGAGCTACAGGAAGGTGCAGGGTGTTTAGGGGTTGCGCTATTGGTCTCTTGCATAGCGTTTGGATCTTTCTATCTATATTCTAGAGTCGCTTTAAGCCATCGTCCGTGTACTCTGTCCATCCGGCCAAGGCGCAAATCAACTATACTGTTGATGACGCTCATCTGCCTCACTCTCCAAAAGTGCAGAGTCGCTAACCATTCGCTATGAGTGTGAACATAAGCCCACATCTAGAACGTCTACTGATGAGTACACAGATGCGTATTGTTGACATCAGTGGCTGCGAGTCTATCTATGCACGTGCTTCGTTGCACGGGTCCAACAGCCCTTAACCCCAAGCAGATGCAATTCGACTGTTGCTGCAAGAGTATCGCAAAGATCCTGCATGTATCTTTGACGCTAGGAAATGCTGGCGGCATACGCCCTGAAGTTCGACATGATGGACACCATTGAGTGTTTCCAAGGTGCATGTGTATCCTCCGCCCACCCTGTCTTTCAGTCGAATGTCTTCACAACCTTAAGATCTGACAATATGATCATGATCATAGTACATGCAATATCTCGTCTAGAGTAACCACAAATGGAAGAATAGACGGCATGTTAAAGAACGCCATGAAGATGCTGCTAAGGTACCCTCCGCGTGGGGATCCGGATCACGAAGCTGAACGCTGCATGCCAGGACTACACGACGTCTTCTATCGGCACCCGTCAAAGACACGCAACCGTAAAAATAGGTCGCTGAGCCCCCCCCCCCCCCCCCCCCCCATCTCTTCATTGTTTCAATTTTGCATCAAGGCTCGCTTTACAATAAAACCATCTTCACATGCGACATGGCCACCAAATCAGCAACAATGAGCACCAACGACACAGGCCTTCCAAAGACAATGCGCGCCTGGCAATGGACAGCCTGTACTACAACCCTCGAATCCGCTCTCCATCTCAATCACTCAGCTCCTCTCCCTAGTCGGCCTCTCAGCTCAGGAGAGTGTCTGATTCGCGTGCACGCCGCCTCGCTCAACCCCGTCGACTATAAACTCGCCGAGCTGCCCATTGTCGGACGCATGGCGATCCCCAAGCCGGCAACACCAGGCCTCGACTTCTCCGGGATTGTAGCAAAGATTGGTTCCGACTCGAGCTTGAGAGTCGGACAGCGCGTATTTGGTAAGCTGGAGCCGAAGCAGCAGTATGGTTCTCTGGGGGAGTATATCATTGGTTCAAAAGAGGGAACTGTGCCGTTGCCTGATGGGATTGGATTCGAGGATGGTGCGACAATGGGGGTGTGTGGGCTGGTGACGTATCAGTGCTTGGTAAAGAATGTAAAGAAGGGCGATCGCGTATTGATCAATGGAGGGAGTGGTGGGACAGGGACATTTGCAGTGCAGATTGCGAAAGCGCTAGGTTGTGAGGTTGTCACAACGTGCTCTAGTGAGTTTGCGCATACGGAGCGGGAGCTGAAAGTGGGATTGCTGACACTTCACAGGCGTGAACGCTCAGTTGTGCAAGGACTTGGGGGCAGATGAGGTGATCAATTACCGTGCACAAAACGTAACAAGCAGATTGGAGGAGAGTGGAAAACAATTCGACTTCGTTTTGGATAATGTTGGCCAGCCGGCAGCATTGTACTGGAAGGCACCAAATTTCACCAAAATGGGTGCCAAGTATGTCCAGATTGGATCGCAAGTGAGCCTCGGATTTATCTACGACCTGGCTTTTCGATTCGTGATACCTACCTGGCTAGGGGGTGGACAAAGACCGTTCTCTTTCGCGTTCGCATCAACGAACTTCGATGACTACCAGGGTTTGGCGGGACTTGTCGCCCAGGGCGAGGTCAAATCTGTAATAGATGAGGTGTACGACTTGGAGAGCACTCCAGACGCATATAAGAAACTAAGGACAGGGCGAGCAAGAGGCAAGGTTGTAGTCAAAATCACAAGCAAGCCGTGAATTAGACTCTTGGAAGATCTCAGGATCGTTCTGCGAAGGAGCATTCACAGTACACGTAAAATGACGGTTGAGGAGGAAATGGTTCCGTGAGATGCGGTATTCCAAAATCTCTATGGCGACACAGTAGTATCTATGCGGACTGCGTCTCCGCCTTCTTCGGCCTCCCTTCTGCCTTCTCGGGCAATAACTTACACAGCCCTATCAGTCCAAGTGCTAGTATGATGTTCAGTACCCAGAAAAGCTGACCACCAAGGATGTGATACTTTACACCGATAGCGTACACACTGGTGGCGCCTGCAGGTGCCACAGCCCTGATACCACTCGACAGAGCTAGTGTGATTGCATTCAGCGTGCCGAAAGTCTCATGGCTGGGCGCAACGTCGTTGAGGGCAAGCTGAACAGCTGTGTAAGACATAGCAACCCCACTACCGAGAAACAAAGTAGGTGGTGCGATCACCCAAAATGCGAGTCTCTGCCCATGGCGTAGTAGAATATTGAACAAGGGGTTAATGGCAAAAAACACCGGCCATGCCCATGCAGTTATACGGAGGACTTGACCCGTACCGATACGTTTGTGGAGAGCAGGGAAGACCAGAAGTAGCCACGCGGCTTGAGATAGACCAGAGAATCCAATGACTGCACCGATGAGCTCGGGAGAGAAGCCAATGCCGCCAAGGTAGACCGGTGTGTAGAGATTGACCGGGTTGACGGCCGTAAATGTGAAGGCTAGGACACCGACGTATTCGAAGATCAGGATAACTCGGGCGACGCCTGGTGCATTGATGAGCTCCCACATGGTCATCGGTGCTTTCTTCGTGTTCTGATTGTCTTTATGTACGTGGAGAGTCTGGCAATAGGTTAGTTGCAGTCAGGGCACGTGGATTGCAAACGTACTTCTTTGACAAACAGCAGGGTAGTGAAGGCCGAAGTGAGGGTCAAGGCGGAAACGACAAGTCCTGGTAGAACATACGGATACTTGTGGAAGAAATCGTTTCCAAAGACGCGAGGATACTTCTCAGCTGGCCTTTCGAACGCAGCCCCTACGTCTTGGTCAGCGACTTAATCTTTCCAGCGAATTGATAGTACTGACCCAAGAGCGGTCCAAGGAAAATACCCAAGTTCCCAGCAAATGCGAAATAGCTGAAAGCTCTTGCTTGAGTATGCTTCGTACTGTTCTCGCTAAACATAGCTCGGAGCGTTACTACAGTGCCAGCAAAGATGCCTGCAAAGCATCTCGCAACGATCATTTGCGCTATACTCTGGCTCATTCCGAACAACGTGGTTGCGACTGCAATACCTAGTAGACTGAGCACAAGTACAGGCTTGCGTCCATAGCGATCTGAAGCCTTGCCCCAGAAGAGCATGACACACATCTGCGTGAAGGAAAACATAGATTCGATGAGTCCTGCGTAGAAGCCGACATCTTCTTTCTGGATCCCTCCAACATGCTCGATCATCGAGTTGACGTAAGGAAAGATTGAGAAGAAAGCGATTGGCTCGACGACGCGAGTGCAGCACAGCAGGAAGATTTGGCCTTTCGGGAGTGGTGCGTTTTCGTCGTCAGCGTGAGCTCCATCCGTGCTAGTGAGCTCGTTTTGGGCTGGTTCGACCGGTTCTGCGATGGGAGCAGCCTGCACAGCAAGTAGAGGGGTCGTCTCATCGTTGGCTGTGACACCAGTTTCATTGGAGCGCTTGTTCTTTGTAGACATCGCGGCAACACGACTGCAGCCCGGGAGGGTACCTAGAGGTACTTCGCCTCTTGCGAGTTGACTAGTCCACACCAACAATGAATTTGGAAGATGAAAGCCTCGTGTCAATTCGAAGGCGAGACAGAGCTTTATAGTACCAATATCGAAGGATGCGTCACAGCTAAGGCGTGCTGAGGCGGCAGAAGCGGCAGAAGCTGACGATAATTACCAGGCTAACGAGGCACGGGCCTTCCCAGGGTTTCTCAATCAGGTAGTTAGCTTCCAAGCGCACAGCATGTTCGATGCTCTCATGCATTGTTTCGTAAGTGGGATAGTAGCGGTCTCGTTATTAGACATGACACATTGCATGCAATGACACTGATCGAGTTCTACACAGGTGGGTCTCAAGGGTGGACTAAGTGCAAAAATCGCAGGCATATCGAGTAAGCATTCGATTGATTCACCATGCAATCTGGGTGGTACAAGATGTGAAGATGTCCAGGTTCTAAGCTACAATGTAAGATCCTATCACACCTCCACGTATGAGCTCAAGCTGCTCCATAACTTAAACACCCAATCGCTCGCCAGCTTTGCCTTTTTGTGAACAACCGTTATGCATGAACCCCGGTGTAACAGAGCGCCAATACAACGTTGCCTCCGCTACCAGGCTTGTCATAAACTCGAGAACCGTACGCAGGAAGACGCTGGAAGGAAAATCGTCAGTCGGTGGGATCGTGTCGGCGCGGGATTTGCAGTACCTTAGAAGCACTTGCGGTGGACAATGGAAGGACCGCTCTCATCGTACTCCTGCTTGGAGATCCACATCTGCTGGAAGGTAGAGAGGGAGGCGAGAATGGAACCACCAATCCAGACGGAGTACTTGCGCTCAGGGGGAGCAATGATCTTGACCTTCATCGAAGAAGGAGCAAGAGCAGTGATCTCCTTCTGCATACGGTCGGAGATACCGGGGTACATGGTGGTACCACCAGACTAGAATATGTTAGCCCCAAAGTCTCCAAAATTCTCTAAAATTCTCTGAACAACATACCATGACAATGTTGCCGTACAGGTCCTTCCTGACATCGACATCGCACTTCATGATGGAGTTGAAAGTGGTAACGTGGATACCACCGCTCTCAAGACCAAGAACAGAAGGCTGGAAAAGAGCCTCAGGAGCACGGAAGCGCTCGTTGCCAATGGTGATGACCTGACCGTCGGGAAGCTCGTAAGACTTCTCGAGGCTGGAGCTCTGGCTGGCGGTCTGGATCTCCTGCTCGAAGTCGAGGGCGACGTAGCACAGCTTCTCCTTGATGTCACGAACGATTTCGCGCTCAGCGGTGGTGGAGAAAGTGTAGCCACGCTCAGCAAGAATCTTCATGAGGTAGTCGGTCAAGTCGCGACCAGCCATGTCGACACGAGAGATGGCGTGGGGAAGAGCGAAACCCTCGTAGATGGGGACAACGTGGGTGACACCATCACCGGAGTCGAGAACGATACCGGTGGTACGACCGGAGGCGTACAGAGACAGGACAGCCTGAATAGAGACGTAGAACGCGGGGGCGTTGAATGTCTCGAAAACAATCTGTGTCATCTTCTCACGGTTGGACTTAGGGTTGATGGGAGCCTCGGTGAGCAGAACGGGGTGCTCCTCGGGGGCGACACGCAGCTCGTTGTAGAAGGTGTGGTGCCAGATCTTCTCCATGTCGTCCCAGTTGGTGACAACACCGTGCTCGATGGGGTATCGCAGAGTAAGGATACCACGCTTCGACTGTGCCTCGTCGCCAACGTAGGAGTCCTTCTGTCCCATACCGATCATGATACTACATTGTTGTTAGCTCCAATTGGGCTGGCGCTGCCGGGGGGAGTGTTGTACCCATGGTGACGGGGGCGACCGACAATGGAGGCTGCATGTTGTCAGAAGGTGGTTCTCAGGCGTTGCCTAGCGGTGCAGCGGGCGCAATGCAGCGCTGCTGGTGCCAGGTGGCGGGTTGAGGAACTTACGGAAGACTGCTCGGGGCGCATCATCACCGGCAAAACCGGCCTTGCACATACCCGAACTATCAATTGTCAGCTCTGATCCATCAAGTGTACATCGCTTGTGCGGTCCCGTCGCAGGGCTGGTGCGGCTCGTCGAGGCGGTGGACGATGCGAATGCAGACAGCCCCTCCACGACAGGGATGGCAGGAGTTTGATGCCGGGGGGTATGATCTCACCCATTGTCGATGACGAGGGCTGCGACTTCCTCTGCAGTGAAGAACAGACGTTAGCAGAGCTCATCGAGATAGAGGCGCATCGTCAGGGGATGGCCGGCGGCGATGCTGGGGGGCGGTGGGCTCAGCTGCTTACCTTCCATGTTGACTGATTAGATGGTAGATTAGGAGTAGGTAGAAGTGTTGTGTGGGCGGAGTGTTATAAGTACTCGCTGCGAAAAGGAGAGTCAGCAAGAGGAGGACAGGGTGGCGGAGGTCGGCTTTAGATAGAGACACGGATGTCGGGGAAGCTTACGGGTGCGGTGGTGGTTGTGGTAAGGTCTTGCAGAGTGCGCGAGGCGAGTGGGTGCCCACTGCTGAAATAAGCGGGCCGGCCTTGCCTAGACAGAAGGAGCGGCGAGGTTGGTGAAGGGGGCTTTGCGCGAACAGGCAAGATCCAATGGAAATGCAGGCAGCGTCACTCTTGAACATCCAATGCATCCAAATCTTGCATGCGGAGCTGCAATGATCGTTTTATACCTTCAATGCGTTGCCTCTAGGCATCACAATTTCTGCTCTGAAGGTATACGCAAGCTCTCCCGCCACAGCGTGAGGATGGTTCACCTGTACGCGCGTGTCTCCCCTAAGGCAGCGCCGTGAGTGCTTGGCGCTCAAAGGCAACGATAATTGCTGATGGCAATTGCACCTCGCCATGCACGACATGGGCTCAGGCTGGCAGTGCTCGTGCCAGACCGCCACTGGTCTTGATGCTGCGGCAGCATTGCGATCCCCAGCCATCCGCAGCTGCTCACCGCCAACTCTCAACATCCCCGCCAGAAAATATGGGCCCATGTCACGTGGTGAGGGGCACCTTCGAGACCGCGGGACCAAGCAGGGCGAGCATCAATTCGGCGATACGGTTTGTATACGGTATACGCATCGTTTGTAGTGGTGCAAGTCGCGATTGCCGTGTGATTCCAGGGCCTGTAATCACTCTTCATTCATATGCTCGTATTGAACGACACCGACCTGCTGGTGGGTGACAGCTGCCAGGGGGTGGAAGGCGCGCGAATCTGGTCGTACCTTCCCGCAGCGTCAGCGCAAAATCGAATCTGCGTCATCCCGCCAAATTCACTCTAGATAGTCAAATACACCTGGACTTGCTGCAACACAACACCTTCTACCACTTCATCCAATTCGATCACACAACGCACAATGAACGACCCCAATCTCAACACGCTTCTCAAATGGGGTGTCGAGAACTCCAAGGTCTCCGAGGGCGCGGAGACAGCCAAAACAACGTTGACTCCAGAGGCCCTCGCAGCTCTATTCGGCGGCAATCAGAAATCAGACGCGCAGATGATGAAAGACAACATGGAGGTTATCAAGAGAGAGGAGTGCGACTTGGAGGACCGTATCACCGCGTTCGACAACTTCGAGCAGCTGATCGAGAACCTCGATAACGCCAACAATCTCGAGGCTCTGAATCTTTGGATACCCCTGATCGAGCAGCTGGACAACAAGGAGGCCGAACTGAGGAGGTTCGCTGCATGGTGTATTGGTACAGCTGTGCAGAACAATATCAAGACCCAGGAGAAGGTAAGCTTCCTCAACACTCCGCATGTTTCCTTAAGCAACCGCTGACCTTGTATAGCTTTTGGTGCTTGGTGCCATCCCCACTCTAGTTCGCATAGCCACGGGCAACGACGAAACAAAAGTCAAGAAGAAGGCCGTTACGGCGCTGTCTTCCTCGGTCAGGAACTTCCAGCCCGCTCTGGATGAGGCTGTATCTCACGTACCCGCGGATTTCAAGCCTTCAGGGCCGCTCGACGCGAACGATATGGAGTCGGTGGATATTCTGATCAGCAAGCTTCGCGAGAACTTGTAAGGTGTGGGGTACGGCTGCATTGCATCGGCGTTCTGGTTCTAAAAGAGGGTCAGCATCATGAAGGCGTTCAGTCACCATGTGACAAGGGGCGGATATGTGGACATACTATCCCTAGTTTAGCAAACGATGTGAGTCGCGCCAGGTAGCGCAGACCTGCGTGCCCTCCAAATTTGTGTTCCAGCACTGTTGCGCTCGTAACCTATCGTTTCGTGCTCATAACACTTCCAGCACCAACCCCACCAGCTCACTGAATCCTTGCCTCCCACTCACACTCTTGTCTAAGCCCATGCCAAGTACTACTATACGTGTCTCTCTATCATTTTGTGTTTTTATAGCACTGGCAACCTGAGTTGCAAGCGTCTGGCCAAGAACTTCGAGCTCTGGTATTGTACCGCCGAGGATGTTGGTTGCAGTGAGGTGATGCATTGGCAGCAGATCAGAATTTTGGTCTTCGTCGTCGTGATCGAGATGCGACTGTGAGATAGCTCCTGCGTCTGTTGCGGAGATGTCGAGAGGCACATGAACCTGCTCCAGTCAGGAACGAACCTCTGCATGTATAACTCACGGAGCGTACCCAATGTGCCAGACGACCTTCCTGTGTGACAGTAATGAGGATCTTGTCCGAAAACGACATGGATGTCACAGTTGTGTCCTTGCCATTGATGCTCGACGAAGCAATCTTCGAGCGCGCTGGGAATGCCGCGGGGGTTATGGTGTATTCTTCTGTTGCCGGGGCCATGTCTAGGACTGTCGCCTCAGGCTTCCCAGAGAAATGACAGCACAGCTAAGTGCAGGAAAGTGGTGATGCTGAACGATACAAACAGGTACGATGAAGCTACTGTGCTCGGAGGGGTCCAAATGTGGAGACACCAGCTCTCGGAAGTGATGCGGAGGCCATACATTCACCGCCTGGAGAATTGCCGCCGCTAATGTCCGTAGCGCGACCCACTCCGCCGGTCCCGCCAAAATTTTGGAGCGCAGCGCCTCGAGATTGAAGTCTAAGACCACGAAAGATGCCAAAGTTTGTTCCTCGCCAGCGCAAGCACAAGGTCGTGGCGCGGCAGAAGGCTGCTGCTAACGATGCGCCCACTGAGGCGAATGCCGAGCAAATCCTGCCGGCCGAGCAGAGAGAGCGTGATGAGAGGAGGCGCGCAATGAAGGATGAGCTCGTGCGCGAGTCGCAAAGCAAAATGAGCGGAAAGAAGAAGAAGCGCCTGGACAAATATATCGACGCAAAGCTTAAGAAGGAGGAAAACCTGGAGCTTCTCAAGAAGTTGGCTGCGCAAAGCCATAAAGTAGACACCAGTCTCTTCCAAAGCTCCAGCAAGCTTGGGAGAGGTGGCGATACCAAGCGCGAAGCTCTACGACGAGCATTAGCCGAGAGAAGGGCTGGAGTCGATGTCGAGAAGAACGAAGGGCTGCTTTTCGAGGAGCACATTGTCAGGGAACTAGAGGTGGAAAGCTCTGCTTCCGAGAACGAGAGCGAGGTTCAGGATGCGTCTGCGTCCTTCAAACAGCCGACGAAGACATCCACAAATGCATCGCGCAAACGAACTCGATCGCCCCCGAAATCGCAAGAACCAGCCATCGCTTCTACTCAACCCACTGTCACCGAAACACCCTCTGCATCCGTCGGCAGCTTCGGCCTTTTCGGCGGCGGCTTGAAGCGTCCCCTTGAGTTGGATGAGGCTGGGAAGCCAATCATACAAGTCAGGAAACGCAGGAAGGCGAAGGGCAAGCCCATCGTGATCGAGGAAGAATTGGCTTGGGAAGGTTTCAGCTCAGGCGAGGAGGATAGCAAGGAGGTGCAGGCTGATGCAGAGGATGCAGCGTCAAGTTCAGAGTCAGACATTGAGGAAGATGAGGAAGATGCAGACTCAGGGTCCGGACACTCGGAAGAGTCTGACGAGTCTGAAGTTTCCGAGGAAGAAGATTCGGAGGAAGATAGTGACAGTGAGACGAGTTCCGACGAAAAGGAGAGCAAAGCTGCTAGAAAAGAGCGGACGTCAGCCTTCAAAGCCTGGGCTACAAGTCAACGAAACGAACAGATAGGCTTTGTCCCCTCGAACCAACTTGATCTGTCGATACCTACGAAGCCCGCCAACTTCACACCAAGAGCGCTCGAGCAAGACCCTCTTCCTCGAGAATTGGAAACGAACACCGCGACCGACGCAACGAGGAAGGCCTACAGCGTAGCTGTGCAACGGGCACCCGAGATACAAGATGCCAGGATGCAGCTTCCCGTGGTAGCAGAAGAACAAAAAATCATGGAGGCGATACACAACAACGACGTGGTCGTCGTGTGGGGAGCCACAGGTAGTGGAAAGACTACACAATTACCGCAATTCTTGTTTGAAGCAGGGTACGGCTCGCCAGATGGGCCGACACCAGGCTTGATCGGCGTTACACAGCCTCGACGAGTCGCGGCAGTCAGTATGTCGAAGCGTGTTGGCACCGAGCTCGGCGATCATGGCTCGAAGGTTGCCCATCAGATTCGCTTCGACACTACAACGAATGCAAAGACTGCGGTCAAGTTCATGACTGACGGTGTGCTTCTGCGCGAGATCACACAGGACTTCATCTTGTCGAAATACTCAGCTATCGTCATCGATGAGGCCCACGAACGCAGTGTCAACACCGACATTCTCATCGGTATGCTCAGCAGAATTGTCGATCTTCGAGCAGGCATGTCCAAAGAAGACCTCAAGGTCAAGCCTCTCAAACTAGTGATCATGTCTGCCACTCTCAGAATCTCGGACTTCACTGAAAACAAGCGGCTCTTCAGAAGCGAGCCTCCACCACTATTGAAGGCCGAGGGCCGTCAATACACAGTCACCAATCATTTTGCTCGTCAGACTCAGCGCGATTATGTTGAGGAGATGTATCGCAAGGTCGTTCGAGGACATCGCAAGCTCCCGTCTGGTGCCATGCTTATCTTCCTGACGGGCCAAGGCGAGATCATGCATCTTGCGAAGCGTCTCAAACAGGCGTTCCCATCTACGCAGGGGCAGGATGTCAAGACTGGCAAAGTACGGATCAACCCGGCTGAAGCACCTATAGAGACCGAAGACCTTGAATTCGGTCCAGACGCCAACAATGACGAAGACGACGATGGCTCTGACTCTGAGGACTCTGTCATCATGGGGCTCGACGATGACGAGGACGATAAAGAGTTTGACATCAACGAAGAGAAACCAGAAGACATAGTGATGAACGTGCATGTATTGCCACTATACTCGCAGTTGCCAACAAGTCAGCAAATGCGCGTCTTTGAGCCACCGCCAGAAGGGTCTCGGTTGATCGTCCTGGCTACCAACGTTGCAGAGACCAGTTTGACTATCCCTGGAGTCCGTTACGTATTTGATTGCGGGCGAGCGAAGGAGAAAAAGTACGACCTCATCACCGGCGTACAGACTTTCGAGGTTGGGTGGATTAGCAAGGCCAGTGCTAATCAGAGAGCTGGACGTGCTGGTCGTACCGCTCCAGGTCACTGCTACCGCCTATATTCATCTGCCGTATTCGAGCGTGACTTCGAAGAGTACGCAGCACCAGAGATCTTAAGGACACCGCTTGAAGGCGTTGTATTGCAGCTCAAGAGTATGGGCGCACCTGTTGTCAACTTCCCGTTTCCAACACCACCAGACCGCGAGAGCCTCCACCGTGCCGAGAACCTTCTTTCTTACCTGGGAGCGCTATCTTCCGATGGTAAAGTGACGAAGTTGGGTCACGAGCTGTCTTTATATCCCCTCAATCCTCGTTTCGCCCGCATGTTGGCAATGGGCGTTGCTCAGAACCTTACAGCTGAGACAATCGCGCTCGTCGCTGCCCTCTCCGTGCCGGAACTTGTCGTTCCCGAGAACAAGTTGGGTCTGCGTGAGCCAAGAATAGACCCGGATGCTGTCCGCACGGAGCAGGACAACATCGAGGCTGAAGAGCGCTCTCGGCTACGCAAGGCTTACAACGCCGCTCTTGCTAAACTCAGTGTTAATGCAAAGCAGAGCGACTGCATCAAGCTCAGCAATGCCGTCTGTGCGTATGCGTATGAGAGCGACCCACAGCACTTCTGCGAGGACATGTTCCTCAATGCCAAAGCTATGCACGAAGCCAGCCAGTTGCGCCAGCAGCTGACCAGCATCGTGCGCACACATCGTCCAACAGCTATCGGCACGTACAATTCAAAACTGCCGGCACCCTCAGAAAAGAGTATCAACCTCTTGACCCAGATATGTGCAGCAGGCTTCATCGACCAAGTCGCTATGCGCGCCGACCTCGCACCCGTTCCGCCAGAGTTGGCTCGCAAGCCCAAAACAGCTATTGACGTGCCATACGTTACACTTTTCTCATCGACAGAGGGACATAGCGACGATCCTAACGAGAAATACGTGTACTTGCATCCTTCGACGCTTCTGGCTCGCACGCCACCAGCAAAATTGCCAGGGTTCATCATTTACTCCCATCTGCAGCGCGCATCTGCGTCGTCTATTCAGGGCGCAAAGACACCAAAGACGCGCATGCACCCGCTCACGCCCATCACACGGCCGCAGCTCATCAATATCGCGCTCGGAACGCCATTGCTGCAGGCATCGAAACCCAAAGGCAAGATTGCAGAGCTTCCACGTGCGAGTGGTGCGCCGCTGCGTCGCGAGTGTGAGGTTGAAATGACGCTGGTGGGCGAGAAGGGAAGTCAAGGTTGGGGTCTGGGCGTAAGGAGGGTGGTACAGAAGCAGGAAGGTGTTGGGAAAGCTTGGACTGTCGAGAAGGTAGTTGCTTAGGAGCGATCTAGGCAATTTACCCTATTTCGAGGTCCTTATATGATCATGATTACTCTACCAATTCGCACCTCTCGTCGCCCAGAACTCCCGCTATCTCGAAAAGCCCAGGTCTGTTTACGAGGGTGGACCTTACCACTCGCACCTCGTCCAATCCTCGATATTGTAGCCCCTTTCTCGACCACCATCCCAGTTATCTTCGTACACATCGCCCTCCATGCGTGAGGTTGATAGTTGGGCTGTTGCGAGTCTATGACCCGCTGTTGGGACGCTTCCTTGATCAGGTCCTTCCAGGCAGTTGTTTTACCTCCATCTCGATACTTTTGTACAAAGCAGGTAGACATTGTACATCGCCTGCGCTGTCGTTGATGATAGCCTTGGATATCGGGCGAATGTCTAATACCTTGCCGGACCCGCCTTGCTCAGCCTTGAAGAGTCGTTCGCCCTCGTCTTTGGCCAGTCGCCACTTCGCGCGATCACTGCGTCCAAAAATCTAGATATTGATTAACCATCTTCTACACAGTTGTCAAGACCATTCAGGAAGCGGCGCGATTCAGTGGTCGTCCCTGTTGTGCTTTCCATGAGCTGGACATCCTCAATGTCTTGTATTGCGACGCCGTAGTGTGCGAACAACGCATCGGAGTCGTTCCAGACGTCAAAGAATACCTTTAAAACCTTGCTGCTCTCCAAAAATTGGCTTGGTTTCTTGTGCCTGGTTCTGGCAGTGTCAAACGCTAGGCGATCAAGCGTGGACACGTCGATGACTGCGACGTACATCTTAGGCGAACCGATATCGACAGCAAGATTTAAGATGGAGATGGTTTCTTCGCGGCGCAGGTTGGTACCATTGAGATCGATATAGAGTGCTGGCTCATATCTCCACTCCGAATGCACGTGGGCGTTCCAATCGACGAGATCGGCCAACCATTCGGGAGTGTCGAAGACTCAACTGGCATAACTCTTTTTGTGGCCATTGTTTGATAGGGCTCATGTATATTGGTCACCAAGAAGACTTGTCGGTCAAATTCCACTTGAAATGACTCATTTATATCCTCTGCACTGCTCCATCGCCCTTGCTTCATTCACGTGCCAACCCATCGTTGGAAAATAGCTCGCTGTCAACCCCTGGAAGACTTCACGGACAAGTTACCAACAAAGGAGATGTCAATTGTTGTGGTCATACTGTCCAAACCTTGAGATGATTCGCAAGTAGTGTCTGAATTTAGCATGTGTGATAGACCTCACACCTGTTGATGTCGCTTGTGGTCGCGTCACTCAAACGGCTCGTCTCAGACGCATACATCTTAGGCTAGCTCAGCCAAGCTGACTACTATAATCCAGCATTTGACGACGTTTTCCATGCTCGGGCAGTCCTCAAAGTTCCTGCTAATATCTTTGGCCACTGTTGAGATGGTGCTCGGCTTGAGCACAAGCTTTACATATGTAATGGCGTATCTATCTTATATACAAAAACCCAAATGACAATCCAAACCCAAGTCCATAAGTCAGACCGCTAGGTTCTCAACCAGAGTAGACGGCCGGTCCAGGGCTGACATACTGGAACGAGGAATCGTAAATCGCCTTGGAGAAAATGGGGTCAGACAGCTTATAGGCGCCTGGGAAAGAGACACCAGGCGGATTCGCACTTCCTCCACCCGTGACCTTAACCTGGAAGCAAGACACGTATGGCTGAGGGTTGCCAGCACCAGCGTGAAGTGCAAGCACTTCAGCACGAACGAGATACTGTCCGGCAGCGATGTTCTTGGGAACAGTAAACGCGCGCTTTCCGCAGTTCGCGTTGAGGATTTCGGTGCCCCAGGTGGGCGTTGTGCCCTTGTAGCCATCTTCAGCGACCTTGAAGAAAGAGCCGGTAGTGGCGGTGGTTGCATCAGAGACCTTGGCCATGTAGACGAGGACGGGGCCGTAGTGGGCGCCGCCAATGGCGGGGTTGGAGCATGAGCGATCGCCGGGCTGGGCATGCATCTCTACAGTGAGTGCAGAGCCGGCTGGTATTCTTGTCAGTCTTTCACACTTGTAAGGGTCTCGATAGGTGGATTTACCGGCTACCTCGCAGACACCGCTGGACTTGGCGGGACCGCGACCACAAAACATGTCAGCGGAGGAGAGGCTATCAATTGGGCTATTGTCCTTGACAGTACGGACGCACTTGGCGGCCTGGTCGGTTGAGCCAACCCACAGTTGCTGCCATGTCGAGTGAGCGGAGACGGATGCCACAGCGGCGAGAAGGACTAGGGAAGTCTTCATTTTGAATGTTTGACAGTGTGAGTAACAAATGAAGCGAGCGAGGTTGGAATACAGACTCAATTCTGCTCGAACTTGCGCAGTATTTATTCGGTCGGGGGTCGATGCTCGAGACATCGCTTCGAGACTTCACAAAGGCACCGGCCCGCCATTCCAGTCCATCGTCATTTCCAATCTCCATGTGTGCATAAATTTGACCATCTTACTGACATAGATTGAGCGTTGCAACAAAGCCATCTTGGCAGCGGGAGCCTCATCTGTCTGTGAGCATGCGATTCGTCGGCAGATGTATCAGTTCCTTGTCAGAGCTTCAGATATTACCGGATCTGTAGTTTTTTAGTGGTACACAAAGATTGGCTCAAATAATTTATGGCTAAGATTCGGGTGGGGCTTCTGTTAGCGATGCGCTGGTGCTCCTCTTCTTCCGGAATCCCTGTCGTGAGGCTGTCAGTATGAAACGCCATGAAACGCCAAGGCGACATGCTCAAAAAGAGTTTTGAGCAGTACTGTGGTACTGTCTTAGTCGTGGAGAGAAACAGCCGGAGAACCGCAGTATCTTCAATGAGTGTAGAGTGACGTAAACTTTGGTCACTGCAAAGTCGTATGCTCAATGACGATTGCTCTATAATCGTGTATTCATGTGTTGATTTTGGGTATCATTGAGGTGCAAGCCAACGCAGCTTTCGGTGGTCCTAGCTATGCCGGCAGAGGTGACGATTAGTTCTTCAAAAGAGCCCTGTGTCTTGACTCATACCAGTTGTATTCTCTCCTCCATTCCGCGCCATCTAAAGCGGCGGAGACTTCGGCCGATCGATGGCCAGCCCAAAGTAGTAATCCGTGAGAGCATTCATGTCGTCGCCAAATGCTGTATCCGCGTCCTCTATCCGCTCTAGATATGACTCCTTACCAAACCTCCTTAAGAGAGGCACATGGAAGAAGTCATCACCAATCTTCTTTGGCTGCTGACTGCACTCGTAGCCCAGAGCACCAATCTCCCACTCTCCTGCACAAAAATTGCATCTGAGGATTGAAGTGGAGTTTGTAACCTTACTGGTCGACCCACACCGTAAGCATGAAAACGAGTGACTTTCGCAGGAGGTTGCGTTGCCATCGAGAGACGGGACCGCGGGACGACCGCAGATTGTGCATTTCGACTTCCCTGGAACTGCAACAAGGGCCTCATCAAGCCACTGGCGTCGGAGCTCATCTGGTATCCGGTCCGTGGATCGGCCAGATTCACCAACATCTTCATAAGTCGTTGTGTTGATATTGTCTGCGCAGCCGAAGAGGCCGCATTGAGGCCCTTTTGTCGTCGCAACGGCTTCTTGAAAACGGAAGGCGTCTTCGCGTAGAGCCAGCGTATAGGAATCCGTGCTGCGGTCGAAAGGCCCTTCATAGTTGGGGCCTTGGATGACTTGCTCCTTGGGAAGGCCTCCCATGGGCGCCAATCGAAGCTGGCCTGTTTCAAGCCACTTACGTGCCTCCGCAGCCGAAGGATCAGTAGACTCTGGGAGAGGTCTATCAATAATCAAATCACTTGTGTCGTCACCCTCTCTGCCGATGTAAGGCCAATAAGTAAGCTTATCTGCATCCTTGAGAGCAATGTCGTCTCTGCCAACCTCAAGAACGTTGGCAGTACCATTGACCTCACCCAGAATAAGCTTACTGTAATCTTGATTAAACGCTCCTGACATGATGCCAGAATTCGTTGTGATCAGATCTTTGACGAACATATCCTCCTGAGATTGCATAACATCCCAGATCTTGACGACACCATCTGACGAGCCAGAATATAGTCGTCTCGCATTCTGTCCCCATGATAGGAAGCGAACTCCAGTATCCGTTCTCTCATGGGGCACGCCGACTTGTAAGGGCATCAGAGAGCTGCCGTGACCGAGAGTGCAGAGTGGTTGGTTAGGCCTGCGAAGATCCCAGAGATAGGAACGACCATCGGTGCAGCCGGCCGCGAAGAGATTTCCGTCGTAGGGACTGCAGGATGTTAGCATGCATTGTTGAGTAATGGCTCCTGGCCGAACCTACCACCAGACAACGTCGTTCATATCAAGTGCCCTACACTCAAGCTCGAGCGGACACGTGATTTTGTTGTCTTTTTGGAAAGCGTAGAAGCGGATAACTGAGCGTGTGCCTCGGTTGACGTTACCGTTGGCTACGCAGCCTACAGCAAAGAGACCATGATGTCCTGGCCTCGGATCAAAGGTCACGTCGAATACGTTGCGGCTGGAACCATGGAGCGAAAGAGCAGTTTCAGAGTCTACGTCCCACAGGCATATGTCGCCTGAAGTATCGAATCCACTGTCTTCGCGCAAATTGGCACCAAAGCCCGCAAGCAAGTATCGGCCAGTCATATCGAACTTCAGGGCATTAGCGGACATCTTGAGATCCGGACGACTAGCCGCCTTTGTGGAAGCGAAGTTCGATCTCGTGTATGGCCATGGCTCGTCATACATTGTTTCCTCTGAGAATTTAACGAGCTTGATAGACTTGTCGGTAATGCGCTTCGTTCCTGTCGCGATCATTCCACCGAATGCAGGGTTGACGGCGAGGACATCGACCGGCGCCTGGTGCTGTAGCTCTCTAATCATGTAAGGCTGCTGAGAACCGGCTGACACGTCCCAGATACAAACGCTGTGATCATAACCGGCAGAATACATCAATCTACCAGATGGTGAAAATGCCACAGAGCTCACAGTTGTGAACAGCCTCGGATCTTGGGAGACATACATGGCGTGTGTCGAGTTCACTCCATTCTCAGTCTGTTTGCGATCAACCCAGTGTTTGGCTAGTTCGTAGATGTTGCTGGTGATAGTGTCGCCATACATGAGCACATTTGGTCGATTGTATTGCATTGAATCAGAGTCAGTCACCGCTACGGCTCCAGCAGCGAAACACTGTCCGTCAGGAGACCATGCCACGGTATGAATATCGCTCGACGCTCCTGTCCACGTGGATTTTGGTCCCAGGGTGTCGATTATCTGATTTTTGAATTGGTAAGTCAATGGTTTTGACGCTGCATGCAGCCCTCTTCTTGCCTGTAAGCCAAGTTCGCGTTGACGGACATGGGATAACGTTGACGCCAATTGGGTCCTGCTGAGTCTTGGATTTGGCTTATTTGATGCCAAACGCTGTACTTGGGGCACATCTGATACCTTGCCTGCAGCGGCATCCTCAAGGAAGCATCTGATGCTAAGAACATCGCGAGATCGGAGGTGACGACCTGTCTCGTGGGCCAGCTGATGGAGTTTTGGTCCGGTCAGACGTTTCAAGATCGCTCGGAGATGCCTTCGATACGTGCTATGATGTATCTGACGGCTAGATGGGAGAGACCTTGCAATAACTCTCTTAACAATCTGCAATTCTGCTGGACTGAAATCGACATGCAGGATGGCACCCTGCCAGTCCTGCATCCTACCATGATCCCAGATCCATTCTTTAGGGCTCTCGTGCATGGCGAGACGCTGCGAGGATGATAGATATGGTTGGTATAGTTGTTGTGTGTTTCGCATGTTTCTTTGCAACTCTAGGCCCAGCTTTGCGTCTTGATGGCTGAACTCTGGATCTAGTGGCTGAGAATATTTTGTCCTGCTGCTGCCAGTAATTACGGGTGTCCTGTCGCTCGGTGACTCTGACCGACTTTGTATTCCAGATCGTGCCTTAGAATAAGGACTTAATTCTCCGTAGTCGTCGGGCAGCTCCTCAAATCCGCCTTTCACGGCTCGCAGCTGGGGCCAGGTGTAATTGACAGGGGCACGACGTCTAGATCTGTGTCTCTGCTGCGCGGACTCACTGCTAGAAGAGTCCGCATCTTCTGTGATCTGTCGCACAGCTCTTGGGACAGCTCGAGGCTTCGTAACATGGCTACGACGGGGTACATCCGAATTTGTGTTACCTAAGTTTGCCACTTCCTCTCTGACTCGTGGCGGCTGGGTATTGGCGTGTACCGAAGTCCAGTCGATAGCAGCTTCAGCGGCAAAGCGCGACGGAAGGACCAAGCTTGGTGGATCCTGTGTTCTGTCTCGTTTGTTTAAAAAGGAGGAATATCGCGATTGAATGCGGCCGTAGTTGCTCTCGGGATAGTCCTTCAAGTACTCCTTAGTGATTTCCGCCCATTTTAACCTCTTTACCTCCTTGAGGAAAATGATCAATTGATCTCCCACTGTTAATTGATAGCCAGAATTCGTACCTCTTACTTGTTGGTTCGGCATTGACGCAGGCGACGGTGTATGCGACAGTGCATGCGGATCTGATCTCGCGAATGTGCGCGTCTGCTTTGTCTCGCGAGGTGTTGATTGTCGCAGTGGCAGGTCGCCAGCGACGCCATCCTTATCATCGTGCTCCATATCGACGTGATGCAGTGCAGATGGTGCGTGTAAGGTATTTGTAAGCGTAGAGGCTGTAGAGGCAGCTGCAGTCCCCAAGACGTCCTCTTTCTTTAGTTCGAGTGGAACAGGTTTCTTTGGCTGGGAAACCTCAATTTCCATAGGCTTAAGTGGGTCCGAGTCAAGCACCATAGCTGACACGCTTTCTGGACTTGTTGACCCTGGACTCAAGAGACCCATCGTGGTGTTGGCATGAGACAAGCGGCTAATGAACAATGGGCGAGCTGCCTGTGTTGGCATATCGTAAAGGACTGGTATAGATGATGGGGAGGGCTTCAGCGCGGCGTTCATGAAACTGACGGACGGAGCAGCATTTGTGTACTGCAGTCTCGCACGTAAGCTGATGGGCGCTGCCACTGCCGGCGAGGCGTGCGCTGGTGTAGGAGCTATGGCACCAGTTTTGCAATATTGCGTTGTGTCGATGTGCCCTTGTGTTTGTGCCTGCAGTCCATTAGGTACAAGTGGCGTTCCACCTTCTGTCGAGAGCTTCCGCCTCTTCGCGCCCCGCTCTGCCTCCAGATTCCCGTTCATTGTCGCTACCGTTGCTGTCTGCACCTGGCCATTGCTAGTCGATGCTGTAGCACGTCGCTCCGCACTTGCGCTCATGGCTGCGGTCTCTGGCCTGCTGGCCAAGGGAGCCATGGTCATCGAAGGGGTGAGGGTAGCTGGTGTGCGTGTGCCTGGTGTAGGGTCGATAGTGGCTTTGCTGCTCGAGGACGCGGACAACGAGCTGCCCAATGCAGGTATGGACACATGAGAAGCTACCGGATTTCGGAGTGAAGACGAGGTCGGTGTTTTCGAAGTGACCGCTGTGATGTGAGGGGTTGCTATTGCATCACCATCGCTCTCAGAGTCGGACTCTGCTGTGAGGTCCACCACCACCGCTGGCACCTTGCTTGGGTTGCTGTTGATGTTAGTTGTGAATGCTCGAAAAGCGCGTGACAGAAATGAGTGGGAACCATCGCTGTTGCAGCAAGCATGGCGAAGCCAGAGTCTGCGTAGCTTACCTCAGTGCCATAGAGAGCAGGACGGTGGAACGTCGCGTCCATACGCGATGGTCATGTTTGTCGCGTGCCTTGAGTTGTTGGAGCGACCCGCGTCGCTGGGGTCCAATGTGGGGCCGCGCTAGCGCGATATGCAGTAGCAGCCTCTCATGATGCAGACTAAGTGGGAAATAAGCTGGAAATAAGCCTGGACCACCCAAGAGCATCAACATGAACACTTTCTGTCAACAGGCTTTTCTTGACGCAGTCCGTTCCTATTTAATGTTGGCTTAAGTGATTAACGTACCTCACGGGTAAGTGGGCCACCCTGTCTAGTGGGCCACTTTTGCCAAGACCACACCAAAACTCTCTCCCTACACTAATGCCTCAACAACAAGGTCAATCAGACGCGTTAAAAGAAGCTCGGATACAGCTTGCACTTCAAGCTATCAAACAGGATGCGAATCTCTCCCTGCGACGCGTTGCAGCTATCTTCAACGTGCCCCGAACTACACTAGCCCAACGACGCGCTGGACAGCCCTCAAGAGTTGATTCTATGCCTAGCCGACGGTATCTGGATGAGCACGCAGAGGAGGCGATTGTTGATCACGTTCTCTACCTTATACAGCGAGGAGAACCCCCTCGCTTGTCAGATGTGGCTGATATGGCCAATTTGCTGCGACAAGAGCGTGGAATGGCCCCTGTTGGCCGAAATTGGCCCAGTACGTTTGTAAAGCGTCAACCAAGGCTAAAAGTAAAGTTTAGTCGCAAGTATGACTACAAGAGAGCCCTCTGCGAGGATCCTAAGATAATACAGGGCTGGTTCAGCCTAGTAGCTAATGTCAAAGCTAAGTACGGCATTGTGGACGAAGACACGTACAACTTTGACGAGACTGGCTTTGCAATGGGTCAGATTACCCCTAGAGCAGTGGTTGCAGACGTAGAGAACCGAGGACGAGCAAAGCAGATACAGCCAGGCAATAAGGAGTGGGCTACGTTAATCTTAGGCGTAAATGCTGCAGGGTGGGCTATTCCACCCTTTATTATCCTTAAAGCCAAAACCCACACCACCAACTGGTCTAAGGACAAAGATCTGCCCCAGGACTGGGTAATTGGGGTCTCTGAGAACGGCTGGACCAACAACGAGCTTGGTCTTGACTGGTTGAAGCACTTTAACAGGCATACTAAGGAGCGTACCTATGGGACCCACCGTTTGCTACTTATAGACGGCCATGAGAGCCACCAGGCCGCAGCATTCACCCAATACTGCAAAGAGAACAAGATTGTAACTCTTACAATGCCTGCGCACTCATCGCACCTCTTGCAGCCGCTTGATGTGGGTTGTTTTGCCCCTTTGAAGCGGGAGTACGGGCATCAGGTCAACAAGCTCTCGCGCAACCGGATCAACCACATAGACAAGCAGTCGTTCCTAGTATGCTTAAGAGCAGTATATAACGCGACTATCACCCCTAGCAACATCCAGGGAGGGTTCCGAGGCGCTGGATTGGTCCCCTTTGACCCAGAACGGGTCATATCAACCCTCAATGTGAGGCTGCGGACTCCATCACCCCAACTACCTACCAACAACGAGCCCTGGCAGTCCCAAACCCCCAAAAACCTGCTTGAATTTCAGTCGCAATCAACTCTAATTCGAGACAAGTATAAGAGGCAGCAGGGCAGCTCACCTAATTCAGTGTATAGCGCGCTAGAGCACTATGCAAAGGGGGGAGCAAAGGTAGCGCACCAGCTTGCGTTGATGAGAAAGGAACGTGATGAGCTTCGAGAGGCTCTAGCAGCTGCAACAGAGCGCAAATCACATAAAAGGAAGCGAATTCAAACAGGAGGGAGCATAACAGTTGAAGAGGCACAGCGTTCAACTGCTCTAAAGGAGTTTGGCGTGCGTGGTGATGGTAAGAAGCCAAAGAAGAGGATGCGCGCTGAAGGAGGTGAACTATCCCAACGACGGTGTGGAACGTGCGGAGAGACAGGGCACAACGCGCGAACGTGTAAATAACACTTATCTACTATAGACCTTGCCAGGACGTCTTCCTCAGAACCCCCATACGCGAGGTGCTGTTACTATACTACAATTTAATGTGAAGTTTGGTGTGGTCTTGGCAAAAGTGGCCCACTAGACAGGGTGGCCCACTTACCCGTGAGGTACGTTATAGCTATTTTGCTATATAATTATGTAGACATCTTGGTGTTTTAGTGCTTCGAAACCTAAGGTTTGCATTGCTGATTTTCGTGGGTGGCCCAGGCTTATTTCCCACTTAATCTGCATCATGAGAGAGCAGCTTTGGACTGCTCACAAGAAAATGGTTCACCATAGACAGCACCTTCAATGGCAGACCATACGGTAGAAGAACACGCCTCTCACATGAATTTGGGTCTCATATCAATCAAATTCAAAGAAGATGTGCTTCCCAGCTCTCATTTCTCAAGATAAGTGCAAGTAGTGCAACCTAGTATGAATTTTTTCAGTCAAGGAGATATGACATTAAACTCTCAATACCATATCTATTCTATGTCAAACTGGCTTTAGATCTTCTCTCCCTTGTGCTCCACATCGCCATTCCTCTCATGCTGACTATCTGTCACAGCCAGTCCAGCAACTGCGATCTCCTCACCGGGCGCGACATCCTGTGGCACCGGCGGACCCGTGAAGTGCTTCCTTCCATAAATGATGTACCATATCAAGCTAATGAAGGCGAAACCAGCGAATACCACACTTGCATAGTTCATTGTTGCCGGCTCAACCGGCAAGCTGACAGGCATGCAGAACAGCACCAATGCCAGACAGATCCACAACACCATGGCGATATTGATCGCATAGCCAAATTTTCCTAGCGAGTACGACGAGTTTTTGACAGCATGGCGGCCGCGAATGATCGAGACGAGGATGGGCATACCGTAGCTGGCTGACAAACAAATCGTGGCAACGCCGGTGAACGAGTTGAATGCCGCGGAAGAGCCGAAAAAGATGAGACCCAGAAGGCAGTCGACTGCGGTGGACAGGGCAAGAGCAGCGAGCGGGATATCATACCGCTTCGAGACCTTCTTCCAGATCCCAGATCCGGGAATGGCGCCATCGCGGGCAAAGGCGTACGTGCATCGAGATGCTGCGGTGAGCGCACCGATTCCAGCAAAGAACAAGATACCCAGGATCAAAAACAGAAGTCCGAAACCACCAGCGGCGGAACCAGTGACTGTCTTGAACAGCAGACCGATAGGTTGACCGTTGGCAACTTCAAGAAGGAGCTGCACGTCTGGCAGAACGAAGAGGATGGGAATGAGGTAGATGACACCAGTCACACCGGCAGCAGCGACCGAGAGAACGATAGCCTTGGGGACCTCGCGCTCCGGATTCTGCACTTCCTCGCACATCGCCGCCACCATTCCGTATCCTGTAAGCACATACGCGCCCTGGAGCAGACCAACAAAGAACGCCCATCCGCTCGGCCAGCCGCTTGCGCTCGCATCGTAATGTGTGAACACAAAGTCCGCATCTCTCTTGACAGGTGCCATGGTCAAGATCGTAATCATGATGATGATCACACTACTAGCCGTCCAGTAGATGCAGATCTTATTGATAAGATCCAGATACTTTGCACCAAAAATATTGACAGCCATGCAGATCAGCATAACAGCCCAGAACATTAGCACCGTCTGCCACTGGTTCGGCACAAAGTCCTCGTTCCACAGAGTAATCGCACTCAGAATCAGTTGGCCACCCGAGAAATTGATAGACAAGGTGACAGTCCAGTTGCCGACCAGTGTGAGCCAGCCAGTCACCCACGACGTGATGGGTGCCCACTCGCGCGTCGACAGCATGGCGGACCAGTAGTACACGCCGCCCGCGGTGGGATAGACGGCGCAGATTTCAGCGAGAGAGGCAGCGATGGCGAGAGAGATTAGGGAGACGAGAACCCACCCCCAGAGGATAGTGACGGATTGACCGTCGGTGAGGGTGATGTACATTGTTGTGGAGAGACCGAAAGGGACGGCCATGATGGCGAAAGAACTATTCGTGGTGTGAGTAGATAAACATCGTTGCCTGTGTGGTATCGTGGAAGTTGTTTTCTTGCGCGGGATGATGATCCAATTAGGCGGACAATGTCTCAGGCACACATTGGGCATAATCTGTGAAAGAGAGGTTTACTCACAGTCCCAGCACGCTCAACATACTCAGGTTCCGCGGTAGCTCGCTCGCATACCCCATCTTCGCAAGCGCCGCATCAGCACTCGCATCTTTACTGGCGACCGAAGCTTGGCGCCCGGCGCCCGTTTGGGTGATGCTCATGCTCCGTTTATTCGAATCCATGGTGAAGGTGTGCCTCCGTTTTCGGATCCTATACTATCTCTTCCTGTGTGCCAGTGCACAACGAGTAAATTCGGTGATACGGGTTAAAGTCGAATGCCCTCGGAGGACATATGCACGTGGGACGGCCTGGTCTAAGTACGTCTTCTAGGTGGGAGACTCGCAATCGACGAACACGAGAGTGGTCGCTTGCAGAAAAGCCACAGAAAGGCAGCCGAAACTCAGCTGCGGGGAACCCACGAGGCAGTCGTGGGTCTCGATCGCGGGCGGTTTAGGGAGCTAGGGCGCTGCTAAATCGCTATTAGAGCGTTGCTAAAGTGCCGAATTTGTGGTGACCCAACTGGTGCGGCTCTGGAAAGTGGAGCTTGCGTTCTGCACGATGTGCGACACGCGACTGCAGCGTGTATTTAATCCATCAAGGTTCAACAGTAGCAGCCTCCTGATCAGCAAGCAACACCTTATCTTGGCTGGCCACGGTCATTACCCTGTCGTGGGAAGCCAAGATAAGATCGTGAGGGTGATTGGAGAGCAAAAGCCTTGATACGGCGCTGTTGTCAAATTGCAGATGTCACCGAGTTAAGCCACGCCAGGTGCGTCATCCGGGGCCGCGTACAAATGCCCGCAGAGCGGCCGATCATCGGAAGGGAAGCCACCGTATCTCCCGCTATCGAAACCTGGCCAGTGTGTTCACGTTGTGTAGATAGTGATGTCGCATCAGTAGCGATATTGATGAAAGCTGGCATGGCTGTTTTGATTGTGACTGTTTCAATTATGCTGCTGTTGACTGCGGTGCTGAGCGAGTGCTGAGCGAGTACTGATTACAACACGAACGACGCCGACTTTTCCAAAATTCAGACTGGGTATCACTACGCTGTACTCCTTTCCCTTTGTTTGGTAAACTCGACAAAACATGCAAAAGAGATCCAGGGGTCACATTCATATGTTAATGTGCAGCGATCCTATGGAGATTCCCTTTGCGAGCGGCGACACCTCCATCGGCGCATCGCCCATCCCTTGCTCGTGCTCTTCTGCTGATTGCTCCTCCTTCGGCTCCATGGCCCAGTCTAAGAAGTCGAATATGCTCTTTTTGCTTGGTTTGCTGAGCTCTTCGATGCACTGTTCTGGCGTGATGATCCCGGCAATGTTGTGAATGCTCGCCTTCCACTTCTTCGCACAGTCCGCCTCGGGCTCGGTGTGTACGATATAGAAATGGCGGTAGGCACGACGCAGATCAGCTGATAGCATGGCTGCATAGTACCCAATTGTATAAGTACTCGCGTCTTCCTGGCTTTTGACGACGCGGTTGAAGTAATCCAGTGGTGGGTGCTCAGCGACGACATGACGCTCCGAAAGTATTGGGTATTTGTCTTGGACCAAGCTGACTGGCTCGGTGGGGTGATCTTGCTCGATGTACTTGGTCGACGCAAGGAGCTGATAGAGTTCGGCGCGGCTGATAGAGCGGTCAGTGATGGGTCGTGGGGAATGAGGATCAAAAACCTACCTCATATAGTCAGGATTTTGCGCTGCGAGCTCTGCCGCGTTATCTTCGCATTTTTGGTATAACGACTCCATCAATTCAGGCCGCACGCACAGTCGCCAGAGCAGGCATGCATCGTTCACCTCTAACCACGGTGAGGCGGGGCCATCCAGACTACGCAGCTGCTCGACCTTTGCAAAAAAACGCTTGACTATGCTGAGTGCCAGCTGCGGCTCCTGATTGAAAACATCCTCAGTGATGTAGATGAAGCCACCATGCGGAAAGATATCTACCCGGTCATATCGCAACTCAGGCAAATTCGGGCTGACACCAGGTTCGTACTCCGGCGGTGGCTGGAGACCAACAGACCATAGGCGTATTCGCTGTTTGAGTACGTCGCCTAAGCCTGGAAGGTCAACCCATCGCTCGAAGTCCGGGTGTGACTGGAGACGTTAGTTTGTGACACAACGATCGCATGGGACATTTACAATTATAATGCCGGACTTTTCCTCGGACGCGTCCTGGTAGAATTGCGTCCAGGCGCCATCATACCAGAGGTTCGACACTTGCACGTCGTGCATCAAGAGCCATCGTGTGATCAGATCAAGGTCTTCCGGGTGATCTTCAGGACTATACAGCAACATGGCTCTTCGCTCCAGCGGCTGATCATCGCCTGGAACGATGGAGCGAAACATCTCGTCAACGTTCAGGTTGTAGAGCTTTTCGATCTTTGCATTCAGCTGAGAATTACTGAGCGCAGCTGGCACCTGCGCGGACAGCGCATTTTGAGTCACAATCGGACTTTCCACAAGCTCTCGAGAGCATGTATCAGGGAAGTGATCAGCAATGTCGAAGCTAGGCCCGCTTGTAAACTTCAAAGACGCTTGTCTCGAGGCTGGCGCGACATGGCTTTTCTGTGCAGTACTTTCCTGGGCACTGCCTTCTTCGGTCGGATCTATTCACAGGTCAGTGAAGTGCAATAGGGTCCACGACCAGCACGCGTGAAATGAGATGCATGATGAGAGTAGCGACACCATGCACAGGGACACATCATGCGAAAATATACCACTTACCGAACTTCCAGAATCGTGGCTTTCTCATAGGATCAATCGGCTCAGGATCCGAGGAATGTCCTCGCCCAAAACGCGTAATCCAGCCAGTATTCCTGTGTGCAAACTTACAATCCACAGCATTGTATGTGCATCCATTGAGACCGTCTAACCAAAAGAAGCAAGTAATTGGAGGGTTTCTGTTCTTGAGCGCCGAAAGATCGACTCTAGAGCGGATTGGTCCATTACGCGGTTCTTCGTTGCGGTCAATCTGCACAGGCAGCGGAGTGCCTATTCCATTTCCAGTGCGAGGAATCCAGCCAGTATTATTGTGAGTAAATTCGCATTCGGAATCTGTATTATCACATCCGTGTGGGTTTCTCAACCAGGACGGACACGTTATCGGTGGATTCCTGTGCTTCGGCTCAAGTTTGTCTCCCAATCGGTCGCGATGGGAGCGAGATATCTGGTTTGGGTCCAAAAGTACAGGGGCATCGAATGGTCTACCTTTGGGAGTAGCCCAGCCTGTGTTTCTGTGAGAGTAGTCATAATTGTCATCTGACTTCGGACAGCCATTTGGTTCTCTCAACCAGGCTGGACAGGTCAGCGCTTTGGCATCTTGGTTTCGTGAACCAAGGGATACCGGTACGGTTTGCGGGCTTCGTGGGTTGCGTGTTATCGGTCCATCTTCTATGAGCCGAGTATTGGTGTTCGCTTGGAATTGGCTTCGCGGTAGAATGTTCGAGTCAATTGGTAACGGCTGCCCACTCGTGAGACCTGGTGGAGCCCAACCAGTATTGAAATGAGCATACTTGCACTCTTCGTCCGGTCTGCTGCAGCCATTATCTCCCCTCAACCAGAATGGACATGTCACCGGCGGATTGGCGTATTTGGGCATCACACCGCGAGGTCGTAGGTCTGGATCTATCTGAACAACGCCTTTGATATCCGACTCGCGGGGAGCCCATCCCGTGTTCCAATGAGCGTACTTGCAATCTCCTTCGCCTTTGCTGCATCCCTGAGGATCCCGCAGCCAGTAGTGGCACGTGATGGGTGGGTTTTGTGATTTGGGGGCAAGGTATGGCAATGTAGTTCGCGACGTAGGTCCTGTAATGTTGGGTGGGACATGCTCCCTTTCGATCGATCTTCCATTGACCTCTGTCCAGCCGGTATCTTCATGGGCGTACGTACATTCCTCCGCAGACTTTTTGCAGCGATTACCGTCATACCAGTATTCGCATGTGATCGGTGGCTTGCGATACTTCTGAGGCACACGGTTATAGATGTCTCCTAACTGGTATGGACGGCCTTCTGGATCGTATGTTCGGTGCAAAAAAAGACATTGCTGTGCACCATAGGCACAGTTCGAACTGAGTTTCCACGCGTTGCACATCATCGGAACCTTGTTCTTCTCAAAGTCAGCAAGAGGTCCTGCGTCCTGCCAAAGACGAGGTTGATCATCCGGATCCTCTTCCTGGACACGGCGATTTGTGATATCACGGCGCGCGTATGGGTCGCTGCTTGGTCTGCGGCGCGTGTTTACAGTGCTCTTGACCCGCGAGCCTGAAGCTGTTTGCCTTTGCTGTTCGACAAAGAGACCCTCGCCTCTTCGTGCGGTCATCAAAGGCTCTTCTTCGCTGCTGTCGTCGTCAAAGACAACCCTTCGGTCTCGTCGCTGCAGCTTTTTACGCTTCTTCTTGCGCTTATCGTACTTGTGTGCCTTGGCAACTTCTGCTGCCCTTTGGGCATCGTGGTATGCCTTGATGTTTTTTTCATTTTCAAGACGAAACGCAGCTGTTCCAAGCGCTTCTTTGACTTGCTGCCACTTTGCGATGAGATCAGTGCTTTCTAGATTTTCGGGAGGCTCCCAGGTACCTAGGTTGATCAATTAGCATACAGGCTCTCCGTGTATGGCTCGTCGCAGATCCGACGAAGCGTTCTCTTACATCTATACAGGGTCAGGTTAGCATTCGAAGCCCCAAGCACTAACTTACTGGTCCAGCGGGTAGTCTTCCCACTTGACGAGATAGCACTCGTGCTCGCTGTCTCTTTCGGCGATGATACATTCTATACCGAACCACACTTCCACGTCCTCATTCTCTACGGTAGACGTCACTGATACGGTGTCCGTGTCGTATTGCACAGGGTCATGTGGTACGGACATGACCTCACACAGCAGCTCGAGCGCAGACATGGTGATTGGCTATGAGCAAACGGCGTGGCATTGAATTTGACAGCTGTGGCTGCAATGTTCCACGCTCGCCTGGAGCAGCCGGAAGCGACTACGAGCCGTTTGCGCTTCTCACGTTTGACCGTTTAAGAGAGGTGAAACAGTCGAGTTGGGAGGAAGATCGCCGCGATGCCGCACTGGGAGAGCTCCAGCTCAGTGGAGGTAAGATAGTGTGGCACTAGCGCCCCTTAGCGGCGTTGCGACTTGGCACCTGCCGCAGCGAGCTCCACGCATTGCTTTGTCGAGGCAGGAGGCAGCCAAATCACCGCTCACGAAACTACGCAAGGCACTGTCATAGCATAGCCTCGCGCCGCCCGCACACGACCACGCCGCCCACCTTCACCACCGTCTCGTCCAGCGCCAGCTCTCGGGCGCTCTACCGCACTGCGCACTCCCTCCCCCGCTCACCGCAGCCATGGCGAACGACGAATATGACGTGAGTCCCCTGTGCGACATGTGCGCCCATGATTACCTATACTGACATGCTTGCTGCAGTTCCTCTTCAAGGGTACACACCCGCTCTGCGCCTCGCCGTCTGCCACGCTAATGCCCAGCAGTGGTCCTCATCGGAGACTCAGGTGTCGGTAAATCCAACCTGTTGAGCAGATTCACCCGCAACGAGTTCAACCTCGATTCCAAGTCGACCATCGGCGTCGAGTTCGCGACCCGCTCGATCCAGGTGGACGCCAAGACCATCAAGGCGCAGATTTGGGACACAGCCGGCCAGGAGCGGTACCGCGCCATCACATCGGCCTACTACCGCGGCGCCGTGGGAGCGCTGCTTGTCTACGACATCAGCAAGCACCAGACCTACGAGAACGTCACAAGGTGGCTGAAGGAGCTGCGCGACCATGCCGACTCCAACATCGTTATCATGCTGGTCGGAAACAAGAGCGATTTGAGGCATCTGCGGGCAGTGCCCACCGAGGAGGCTAAGCAGTTTGCGAGTACGTACACCAGTGACCTGGAATCTGCTGTATGTGATGCTGTGCGAATCGCGGCTGACATATCCACTAGGCGAGAACAACCTGTCCTTCATCGAGACGTCTGCCTTGGACGCCAGCAACGTCGAGCTTGCTTTCCAGAACATTCTCACAGGTACGCTCCTCCACATTACTCGTGCACGAGTATCCGCGCTACATAATTGCCACGAACTGCATGGGATATGTGCCACCACGGGTCGAGCAGCACGAGCACAGCGCCCCTTCGATCTTCGATGGCTCTCACCCTATGCAATGCTATGATCATTCGAGGTTTGGACTGACAAGATTTCAGAAATCTACCGGATCGTCTCCAGCAAGGCCCTCGATCAGGGCGAGGGCAGCCAGAACGTCCTCGGCGGCGAGCGCAAGGTCCTCGAGATCAGCAAGTCGGCTGATGCAGAGCAGAAGAAGGGATGCTGCTAGACGAACACGCATGCGCCTTACGTCGTACGGTGCTGCGTTTCACGCACATCCGATAGGGACAGACGATAGCAGTGCGCTGCGCTGAACGACCAGATACGCCTGTCATGTGCAAATGTCCACGAGTCATGTCAAGTTTCACGGCGTCCAGGATGTCTTTTGGTCGATTACCCTCTTTCAACGTCTGCTTCCTATTTCTGCTTCCAATGCAGGCGCTTGGCTGTGCTGGACGAGCCGGCCAGGATGTCTGTGTCTTGGTCTCTGCATGTTGATGGGTCTTTTCTTTAGTGGGAGATGGTAATGTTACTATGCTGCTTGATGCAATGCAGCATCTACTATCATGTCTACGCTCCTCATCCAAACATGTACTTGCATGTATCTGACTCATTTGCTCTCGACAAAGCGAGGTGTGGCAAACTCTTTTTTCTTGGAAGTCGCTGGTCCCTCCCTCTCACTTCGTTCAGATCTCTAGGACTGATTAGATCGATTTTCGTTTCTTTCAGTTCCGCAGCCACTGTAACGTCTCCCCTCCAAGCCACGCACCATCACCTTAGAATTCACGATGCCCCTTCCCACCGCTCACCATGTCATTGCTAATTTTTTGCACTTCATCGCTGTTCTTCACCCACGCACTGCTCGCATCTGTGTACGTCTCGGTTCCAAACTTCTTCTCACACCACTCCAGCACCCTCCCCATCTCCGCCCTAATCCTCTCCTTCAACCTCCCCTCCTCACTCTCTCCAGCCTTCCTCTTCCTATACCCCTCGACATCATCAACGAGTTTCTTCGCCGCATCGACCCCTTCCCCTCCATAAACAAATCCGACAAGACTCCCCTCCATACCAGGACACCCGCACTTCTCCGCAACGTCGTCATCCAGTCTTTCGCCTTCGTCCTTTTTCTTCGGCTTCCACCCCTCGCACGCATCGCCGACGTCAGAGATCCAGAGCGAGGCGTTGCGGAAGTCGCCCTCGCACCGGTGCAGAATGCCGTGCAAAAGCATGCCTTCGAGGGCTGGCGCGGCTTGCATGTGGCGCACAAGGAAGTGCGCGCTGGGCAGGTCGTGGTTGAGGATGTGCAGGGCGGCTTCGAGGGTGGGGTGGAGTTGGAGGTTGGAGATGGTAGCTGTGAGCTTCTTGTCTTTTGCTTGCCCGGGAGGTTTGGTCAGATTGGCGGATTGGACAAGGGTTCGTGAGAGTGTGGTGAAGTCTGCCATGGTCATGGAGGAGTGGCTGGTTGGATAGGTTTCACTATGTCTGTTCCTGAGACCGCTTGGTGTATAGATGATATGCGCTGAAATTCAAGCTATGGGAATCACGTACGTTCCACACTACCTAGCGAGTGGTATACATGTCATGCATAAAGCTGTATGTAGCTAATTCGCGAAAGCATGTGACGTTCACGACTCCTTGTGTGCTGCATCGACGTCATGATAGACCCTAGTCTATACGACCCGCAATCTGGGGTAAGCTAAGAATGACGTTTGCATGAGCCCAGGCGAAATCAGGTGCAGTGATTAGAAGTGCTGCAACTATGAGTGTGTTCGAAGGTACTGATAGAAACGAGGGCCAATTGTGGACGGAAGCTAATTAGGTCAAATTTAATCAATTGCGGTAGGTGCTCCCGTAGAACAACATTATCTACAAAATCGAGCCGCTTTTGTATCCAATCGGCGAAATACTACTCATACAGGTCGTAGGTGCGTGGAAATCGCATGCAGCCGCCAAACGCCGAAAAATGGTAGACGCGGTTCAATCATCATGGTGACATGTCGGTGGGAGGACGAAACGCCGAGTCGGCTCAACGATGAGGAAGCAGAAGGTCAAGCGCCAGGGGCCAGAGATCGAGAGGTCGATCGAGACGCAGCTCTTAAGCTTTGGCACCAGACTTATCCTTCTCCTCTTTCTTCTCCTTCTGTGCGTTGTCCTGCTTGTCCTTGTTGTCAGGGTGCTCGCGCTTAGCCTCAATTTTTGCGTTGCGCTCTTTCATGCGCTCTTCCTCAGCCTCGATCATCTCTGACCGTCTTCGTCAGCAAAATTCACAGAGTGAGAATGCTATTTTATGACAAGGATGCTGTGATCACGACAAAGCATGACTCATCAGCACCACGGGATGGAACGTACCTCTCCACTGGTCCTCACCAGCATACCTCTCATGGTGGATCTTCTTCTCGATGATGTGTTGGTGTGTAGGGTCGTTGGGATCCAGGACTTTGATTGTCTCCCACCTTCCCTTACCCTTCGCCGCATCTGCGCCCTCAATCGCAAAAGACGTGAGCAGCGCCGCCAGTGTACCTCCTTGAGCATACATACGCGCCTGGACGAGCTTCTGGGAACCGCTCAGGTACGGGTTGCGGTTGACCATTGTCCAGGAGCCGACCATGGAGGCGACCCAGAAGCCGAAGAGCAGCGGGTAGCGGTTCTCGGTTGCCCACGCTTTGGCACGCTCCAGGCCAGTCTTGTTTTGCTCGAGCAGTGCTGTGCGGTTGCGCTCGCGCTCGATTTCGGCCTTCTTCTCGGGGTTGTTCTCGATGTCAAATCGTGCGGAGGCGCGGTCAGCGGCGATAACAGCTGGGGGATGTTAGTACGGAATGGGAGGAGAATAGCAGAGCTGGAGCGTACCAACAAAGGTTCCTGCAGATGTGACGAGGAAGGCGCGGAAGGGCAGGGTCAGCGCCCTGAAGGATGGGTATCTTCTGCTTGCGCCCACTACAGCAGCAGTGCCGACTGCTGTGCCAATGAGACCGCCGATTGTTCCGCCCTTGACTGAGGCACTCGAGACGTGTTAGCAAAGCTTCGCGCAGCTTCATCGAAGCAGAACTTACTTGTAATGCGCCTGCTCCTGCTCTGGCGTCAGAACCTTCATCTTGCGTAATCAAGCGTCTACTGGATTCTTATAGCTGTGCGGTATATGGTGTGCCACGGCGTTTGGTATGGAACAGGCGGAACGTGTGAAGCTTGCGAAGGAGGAGAGTGATGTATGAGCGGGACCAGTAGCGGAGCCGCAGCGGACGCAATGCTTATAAAAAGATAACGCAGTGCTCAAAACTACACCATGGTGACGTCGCCGACTGTCCGGCAGCTTAGCGCGTTGCTGAGGCATCACGTTTCGGCAGGCCCTGTCACGGCGGCCTCGTTCCCGGCCATCTGTCAGACAGAGCATCGAACCACTGCGCCCTGATCCTGGGCGCGCCAGATCCTTCTTCTCCGGCTTGTACATCAAGTTGCGGGCATGTGACGGTCGTCTCTTCGCTCTACACGCTTCATGATGTGGATAATGGCTGTTCTTGCCACGCTGATTTGACTGCGAAGGCGTGACCTCATAGGCATCAGTTACCCGGTCTCTGGACACACACGCAGACAATCCTGGGTTGAGATCTGATCGATCAGCCTTGCCGCGACAAAGCCGGGCCGTCTACAAGGCCCCAAAAATGATCAGTCTCGTGCGTCGCAAATTGTTCGGATCTCGCGGTGAAGCCGCTGCGGCATCTCTAGCGCTGCCGCTGGCTGCTGCTCAACCAGCAACTCACATAACTCGGGCATGGCCGCCACGGCCCATTCTACTCATGATTAATTAAGGACTCGTCTGCTTTGCAATTGATGTCTTGCAACCCAGCTCTCCCAGCCCATGCACTTCCCGTCACGAACGAAGCTCACACTTGGTACCCCGATCGCGCCCGAGTTGCCACCGATCCCCGAGCTTCGCCACAGAGTCGGTCCTCACTGCGAGAAAATTCAATCACCGAGCGAGCGTTTCGCGCGCAGCTCGTGGAACGCTCAAACTGTGGCATTCAGTGACTTCGAGCACGACAAACTCTTCACATGACCAAGCTTCACCATTGCAAATACACCATGGTAATGCACAATGCTTATGTTTCGGAGGAATGCTTACAACCTGCCATGCTGTCATGTAGCCATGTTCCTTGTGACCAGCGGTACTTTTGTAAGAAGGATAAGCATGTACGATGATCCAGCTCCAGTACCTGACATCATGTCCACTTGATCAACCTGCTAAAGTACCAATCGGCCAGCCCGGGAAGAAAATGCTAAGATAAACAAGAAAGGAAATGTCGCAGGTAGACATGTCTCGAGAAGCGATGTTGATCCGTCCAACACTAGGAAATGGTGCCTCGTCTTATCCCAATCGGTTCGACAATCTTTTTCGACATGAACTGTAGCTTGGGAATATCTCTGCGGTGAGATTGACAACGGAAACGAGCGCGTTTGTGGTTACTATAACCAACGGTGTAAGTTTCAGATATGGCCTTCAACGGAAGGTACCAGGAAAGGCGGCGGTTCGGCCGACGGGAGCGTTGTAACGAGGTACCATACCAGCAGGCGGGCCAGGGCGCGTGGTGACGGCAGGGTTACAGCACAGCATGGCAACGCGCGAGCCGTACTTGGAGCCCCGGAGAGAGACCATGTGCTTGCGGATGTGGCTACCGACGACTTCGCGATGCTGTGGGCCACTGTTCGTCAATATGTACTGGATGAGGTAGTTTCCAAACTGGTCTCCAGCGACTGCAATATGTTAGTACATACAAAAGAGAAACCTGGATCTGGACTACTCACTGTCGATCAAAGGCATGCGAGGGCGATCAGGGCGGCCTTCGCAGACGCGCTCCAAGTAGCGATCCAAGAAGTCGGTGTTACCGATCTTCAGGCACTTCTCAATGACCTTAGAGGCATACTGATCCATGCTGTATTCGGTCGCGAAGCGGAGGATGTGATCGATGGCACGGCTACGATCGGCCGGAGCACCATGCTCACAGATATGCTGGATGCACCAATTACCGAATTGGCCATGAGCGATAACGTCGATGCTGGCAAGGACTTCGTTGATGCAGGGACGCTATCGCTAGTCAGTTTGATCATGATGGGCTGGAGCTTCCTTGAAATACCTTGTCTTCTTCCAGACAGTTCTCAAAGATGTTTTGAACGACCAGACTGCCCGTCTCACCCAAAGCAACTTCGTGCCACATGCCTCGAAGAGCTTCATTGACGTAGCGCATGATCTGTGGTGGCGAGTCGCTCCAGCGCAGCTCGAAGAGCTTCTGCCAGACATGGCACGCGTAGCGATGAATGACTGTCTCTGGAATACGACGGAGCAGCTCGTGCACCATGGTGGCCTTGTACTCTTCGGGTACGCAGTCGAAGGCCTTCTGGATGACGTGGCAGCCGAAGGCGTCCATGCTGAGAGCAAGAGTGTTGCCACGGATTGCTTGTGCAATGGCAATGATCTGCTCTGGTGTACCATGCTCGAAGCAACGCTGAACCAGAAAGTTTCCAAAGCGGTTGATCATCAAAGCATAGGCTTGGGAGATGATAGCCTCGACAATGTCGTACTTTTGTTCTGGTGTGCCGACCTTGAGCTTCTGCTGGAGGAAGATCGAAGCCTGTTGATCGTTGTTGCAGATGATCTTGTCGACGATGTACTTCCAGTTGCAGCTCATGTTACGATCCAGAAGTCGACGGTAATTCATGGGCTCAACAGGTGGCATGTACTGCGAACTACCGGTCTCGCTAGGACCCTGTAAGAGCCATTAGTACGTTTAAAAGGCAATGATCTGCTTATCGACTGACCTGTGAGTTCCACGGTGAAGGGCCCATTCCGGAAGCGACGTCGAACTCGTTGGCAACAGGAGACAATCTGCTTCCACCAAGTGTTCCAATTGGGGTGGGATAGTTCGTGGCCTGCATGAGCGGTCCTCCATACTGGTTGTAGACCGGATCAAAGGCGGATTCGGGGCGGCATGGTGGATTGCTGATACTGTTTCCGTAACTAGCGTTGAAGCTTGCGGACATACCACTGCTCATGAAACCGCCCAAGCCGTTGTTGACGCCGCTGTTCATGCTACCGGTGCGGAAGCCCTGGTCGAGAGGGAAGTGAGTGGGCTCATTGAGGAAGTTACTGCCTCGTCGTACTATAGGCTGTCCAACAGGGATACCTGCACGAGCTGAGCCCTGGGCTTGACCTTGGTTTTGAGATCCAAAGCTGTTGCTTGTGTTGTAAGGTGGGCGAATGGACTTGTTGCTCCAACCATCTTGCACCCGGACGGAAGCGTTGAAGTTATTCTGCAGCTGTGCCAAGGTTTGCTCGGTCACTTCACCAACATTATAGCCATAGTCTACATCAGAAGACTGGCTGAGGTGTTCCATCGTGGACCTGGCGACAAGGTGGCTGTGAGCATCCTGATTTATGCGGGCAATCTCATCCTTGGCAGCCTGTAGCTCCTCGCGAATCTTCTGGAGTTCCGAAGCGTTGACGAGCACGGATGAGTCTGACGATGAGACTATGGTTGGTGGCGTACTGGCATAGTCTTCAGTGACTGGCGTGATAGGAACAGAGCTACTGGAGGACGATGTGTACGGATCATCAGGCGATGACCGCTCGTTGAGACGATGCCTAAGCGAGTCCATGACTGCCTTGTCTTGGTAGTTATCGCCCATGTTCTAAATATTCGTTAGCTTTGTGCATGTGAAGTGAGACGGAGCGAGTGGTGGTGTCAAGTGAGTTGTGACGGGATATTGACTGACCCTGAAGACATTGAACTGCTGCTGGTGCTGCTGGTGCTGCATCGAAGGCATGCCGACGTTGCCCATCGTCGAGGTCCCGAGTGGCCGCTTCGGAGCCTGCACGTTGGATGTCAATGAAGAGCCAAAGGATAGACGGAGACCGTATGGAAAGTAGTTTTGGCTGTTGCCATTGACCTGGCCCAGTACCTCTGGTGAAGTATCGACCTTGAGGCCTGCAGAAGGCATGTTGAACCGCGCGGTACCCTTGCGGGGAGTGGGCGAGCCATCTGAAGTTATATTGAAAGCCATGGTCGATGGCGGCAAGGTGATGGTAGATGAAAGAGATCCGAGAGATGTGCGTTTGGTGACTTGACTGAGCAGATGCGAGGATAATATGCAAGACACAGCTGCTCGATGATACTCCGTTGGCGACGTATATGGCCAAGTAGATGGAGAGTCGGAGAAGAAGCGCAGAAGATGCAGACTAGATTGTGAGCTTGCAGTTAGTATTAACGCGATGGAAAGTACAAAGGGAGTGTGAGGGTAGTGTGAGGAAGTTACACTGCGGTGAGAGGTCGATGTGTAAGAAAAAGGCGAAGGTTGTGGGGCAGGAAGCGAAGAAGAAGACGCGAATAGCAGCAGGCGTGATGGAAAGGGAAGTCGCGTACGCCCACGAGCTAGTTGCGGTCACCACTAGGGTGTCTGTATTGTCAGCCAGTTAGATAACAGCAAATGAGTATGATCATTGCCTTACGACCGCTGGGAAAGTGAAGGTGAAGACCTAAGGCTGCATTCAGTGTGACTGCGACCGTCAGTATATAGCCGCTCATGACACGAAGCTGGACGCAGTAACCTGCCACTGTGAATCGAAGAAGCCCATCGCCAGTGCACCCTCAATCCCCTTCCACTTGGTCTCCTCGCCTAGTATTATGAAGTCAGGTTGGCCGACTCCTGTAAGCATAGGTACTAGTCTAGCAGCCTGCGCGAGACCGCCGTCGTCAACACCCCAGAGCACCAGTACCAACCTCTCCCCATTCAACGGCTGCAGCCATGCAGCGCCTCGCGCATCTTCGTAGAGTTGCACTCGCCCTTGTTTGTCTCGAAGTGAAGCGCCTGAGGTAGACACCTGAATAGGGAAGTCGGAATCGGCGCTTGCAGGCCCGTCACCAACAGCGAGCTGAATGACGTTGCCTGTGGCATTCGCGACTGCAGTATCCGTGGCATTACTGAAGATCATCGCGTCAGCATGGAAGTACTGGTACAGGTTGCGCGATATTTGCAGGGCGAGATGAGAGGTGTTATGTGTACCCGGATGCTCGATAATGAAAGGACCGTGGGTGCGTAAGATGGCTGCCATCGAACCCAGCTGACGTCCTTTTCTGCCTATCGACTCATCTGTCACACCGACCGCATCTATGACCCAGTTGTCGCCTGATAGGCGTGCACTGACAGTAGAGCCAACGTTTGCCGTAACACCTGCTAGGTCCAATGCTTGCCCGTCAATGACGACAGTATCATTCCAGAAGGGAGGACCAAACTGAATGCTCAGCACGTTCGACGTCTTTAGCCTACGACCTCTGACGTGCACTCTACCGTACTGCCCGGGGTCCTCGAGCTGCGTGACCCGCACGCCTCCTTTACTGCTCATATCGCCAGGATCACCGACCACAAAGTTGAAATCGTCGAGTTCACGAGGCAACCTTTCCGTACTTCTGACGAAGTTGTAGTAGAAGTCAACCAAAGACGGCGTGGTCATAACGCCATCCCAATAATGTTCTTGGTCTGGCACTTCGCTATAGTTGGAGTTTGAGCCGGCGAGGTGGATTTGCTGGGCCAGGAACCGCGAGTGATACGCTGGCACGTTGGGATCTACCTCGCCGTGCTGCTGCTGAATAGGAATACCATGAGCGTTGGACATGAGCATTTCGTGTCGATAGCTGTTCAAAGATGCGCTGACGACAGAAGTTCGTCTAGGGTCCGCAGGCTGCCAAAGCTCATAAGGTACATACTTCTGGATGCTTGAGTAGCCCGAGACCGGGGCGGCGGCAAGCACCTTGTCAGAACGATGTGTCAACGCGAACCAGGTGGCCTGACCACCGTTCGAATGTCCAGACACAATCCATCGATCTTTATCTACACCCGGGCCCGACCAATTGCCGTTTTCGATCCAGCCGGGTATGGTTTCGATGGCAGCCTCGACGTCAGCGAAACCCCAGTTGTGCCAGTCATCTCCTGACCAGGCAGTCACACCAGTAGGAAATACAGTCCAGGAGCAAAGGTCAGAGACGGGCTCTAGAGCTCCAGGGACCATAGGGTTATCGGCCTCGAGCCCAGCTCCATGTAAGGCTAACAAGACAGGCAGTTTCTTCTGATTGTGACCGCAGCTGGCATTCTTCGCTGGTGGCCGGAGCATAGCATAGGATACCATGCCACCAGGGTGCAGGAACGTGATCTTGTGAGGATCGTGGACCGATACATGTCTGAGATCCTGAATTACTTCGAGTCCAAAATGGTGCTTGCTGTCGACAGTCTTGTATGTGATGTTGTATGCTATAGACGAAGCGTTGTGTGAGGGCAATGTGATACCGAATGCTAGAGGCCTGGTCTGACCTGCGAGAATTACCATGCCAGATTCCCGGCCACTCTCACCGCTATCTTCAATGGCATGTTCCAATACCAGATCGTCATCATCTCGAGCTACGACCGTTTGACCACCCAGATCCAACTTCACCAGAGGAAAGAGGGCGCTAACATTGGTGCTGACGTTTACCGCGTGGATGCCGAGGATCTCGATATCATGGGTACCACTGTTGCGTAAAGTGACTGAACCATGAGGTGTTGCAAGCTTGCCATCGATGACATCTGACATGAGGATCCCTGGGCTCGCTAGGTCAAGACTTCCGGAAACTTGTGCGACATTCACAACTACATCTATAGTCGGCTCGACAATGCCGCCGAAGGCTCTGACATCGCGTGCAAGTCGTAGATCGATGCGGTGATGTCCAGGCTCGAGATGTAACACGGGCGGGGCATTCCGGAAGCCGTAGTAATCGCCGCCAAAGTAATGCTTTTCATCGACCCAGTACTCCAGAATTGCGTCTGTATGAAGGATGACACTCTTCGTTTCTTTGCCGCCTATAGTAAGCTCTCCACGAGCCCAAGCTTGATACTGAACGGATGACCAGCCATAGATCGCCCTGAGAAACGACCAGTCCACGTTATAATAGCTAATACTGAGGGATGCATTGGCCGATGTCGAAGTATGAAGGGTCTTCACAGTTGTGAGATTCCAGTAAGCACTGCCATTTACAGGGAGAGAACTCCGAAAAGACGCCTCAGGGTCATAACTCAGATTCCTGAATCCCCCTTCGAACTCAAGAGGATCTGCGCCCCAAGTGGCCTCTAGATGATTCTCAGCAATGACACGCCAACGCACTGTGGCTCTTCATACCTCGTGTGCCTACCTGGAACGGCCCAAGAATTTCCCAAGTGCTGTTGAAAGAGAACAGGGGTTCATGATCGAGTGGGGTCGATGTGGAGCAATGACATGATGGGCAGAGCTGCAGGAACAGTACGAACGCGAACGACAGGCAGCGTGAGGGCGCTTGCATCATGCTGCCGTCTCAGCTTAGAACGAAAGGTCAGTTCCAATTGTCAACAGTGACATCGATTTTGGATATTCGCGTCGCTGCAGGACTCGGCGCTACTAATCTGGTGGCTGGTCCGATACGATGATAGACGTCGTACCCCTGCTGCAGCTAAACTAGCATATCTCAACTCGATGCGGACGCGTTGACGATGGCGTCGAATGTCTAGCAACAGTCTGTCGCTGAGACCTGTACTCAACACAGTAGACCTTTGCGCGCAGGCTTCGCGACACCGCGGGCGAGCATAGACACCTGCCAGCAATCCTTGTGGTACGACGAGCATCTGTCCGACCCTGCAAAGAGCGCGCCAGTGATACGAATAATCCACCGGACCTATGGCCTAATCATAGAAATTACGAGACCTCCATCTACAACACCTGCACCTCCGCATCAATGTCTACCACAGAGGCTAGAGATGCTGGGCCGCACGCCACTTTCAAGTTCCCCGCCTTCGAACCAGACCTGCTTCCCACACACGAAGAGGAGCCGTTCGGCCTATCCTCCTCCCGCACCGCGAGCCCCAGCCATGCGGCGCATTCGAACGGCTATGCTCTGCCCGCAGACAGATGGCAGCCCAGGAAAGAGGTGCGAGTAGGATTCGCGAACCATTCGAACACGGGGACGTCGAACAGGCACGGCAGACAGAAGAGCCTGAGTGAGGCCTTCCAGACGATCAGGACACGGAAAGGCAGCGTGAGCCAGAATGCGCACGAGATTGCAGACGCGCTCAAGGCGCCACTGTCGCCCAAGCTTATTGTATGTTGTATTCGAGTGCCAGCATCTGCCGGCGATGCTAACCAACGCAGGCGCTCTGCGGCATCTGGTACATGACATCCATCTTCACAAATATGTCTTCGAAGACGATCCTCACTGCTCTACCGAAGCCGATCACCCTCACGATTATCCAATTCGCTTTCGTCTCGGGCTGGTGCATAATACTGGCCACGCTGGCCAGGCGATACCCGCGCATGAAGCAGACTATGCCATTCTTGAAGTATGGCATTCGCAGACCGCACAAGGAAATTGTCGTCGCAACGCTACCCCTTACTGCGTTTATGATCGGTGGTCATATTCTGAGCGCAGACGCGACGTCGAGGATACCGGTATCATTGGTGCACACCATCAAGGGACTGTCACCTCTCATGACTGTCTTCGCGTACCGCTTTTTCTTCGGCATCTCCTACTCCATCCCAACGTATCTCTCCTTGATACCGCTCACTCTTGGAGTTATCCTGGCATGTTCGGCAGACTTCAACGCTAACTTCATGGGACTTATCATGGCCTTTGCCAGCGCGATTGTCTTTGTCACCCAGAATATCGTGTCGAAGCAGATCTTCAACGATGCCGCCTCCGCCGAGAAGGAAGGGTTGCCGCCGACCAAGTTCACGAAGCCTGATAAGCTTAACTTGCTCTGCTACTCATCTGGGCTGGCATTCTTGATCACGTTACCGATCTGGTTATGGTCGGAGGGTTTCACTCTTATCGGCGACTTCTTGCGCGATGCTTCGATCGAGCTTTCGGAGAAGCCCGGCGCCTATGATCACGGTCGACTCTTGCTTGAGTTCTTATTCAACGGCACATTCCACTTCGGTCAGAACATTGTAGCTTTTGTTCTGCTTTCCATGGTTTCACCGGTCACCTATTCCGTTGCCAGCTTGATCAAACGTGTGTTTGTGATCGTTTTCGCTGTTGTCTGGTTCAAGAAGCCTTTGACTCAAACACAGGCATTTGGATTTGTCCTGACCTTCATTGGTCTGTACCTGTACGACAGAACGTCGGACGCAGCAAAGGCGGACAAGCGTGCCCGGGTGCTGCAGTCGAAAGGCCAAGGAACATTGCTGCCCTTGGCCACAGGTATCAAATCGAGGCCCACCTTCACAGCGAGCCCAGCAACCATGTCTGCTGGCACTGGCGCATACCCAGTAGCAAGAGACAAGAAGAGAGACGACGACGCAGGCTTCAGCAGGGCTGCCACTGGTCCCAGCTACGGGCTCCCGCCAGGCACGAAGCAAGAAGACATGTGGCGGCGGTAAAGCACAGTAACAGTACAATGTATGTTATTAGATGATAGACGAATGAACGTGTACATATGGCGAAAGGCAAAGCGAACACTCTTCGGCCAGACAGTGTCTCGTTGGCACGGATTCACATGGCACGCTTGCAAGGGTCACACGTTGTCTTGGCAACACCCAACGAACGCAACTTCCTCACCGCGCTCGCACGATCTTGCGCACATGCATCTGCTGATGTAGACCCGGCGTAATGACTTCCAAACAGCAATCCTACGCGGCAACTGGGCCCGGCTTTCACTGGCACGCTGCAAACAAACAAGCATATGATGCTCTAGACCGTCATATGAACAATGAGCGTAGCCCTGTACGCCTAAGCGAGCATCCTGGCAGCGAATCATCGGCGCGCACCCTTAACATCCCCTTGCCCTGTGACATCAACGGCCACCTTTCTCCTTACCACCAAGTTATTCTTGCCGCACACGTGCAGCTGCCCGCGGCTGTACCATTCAAGCATGGCCTCTGATACTCAGAAGGTCAACGGGACCCGTCCTGGCAATGTTCGCCATCCCACCGCTCCGGGCAGCATGATGAACGCTCATTTCGCGAATGTTGGCGAGGACGCCGGCAAGGAGGCGTACGAACATGGCGTCCAGGTTATCGACGAGGACAAGGTCTTCAAGTATGTACTCTTCAAGCGTTATGTTCTTCTAGGCAGATAGACTGCTAACATCTATGCGCGATATAGTCCAAGAGTGTCAAAATACCTTGATCTCGAACATGTTATCCCTGCGGGCTTCAACTACCACCTCATCGCTGTATTCGGCTCGCAGTCCACAGGCAAATCGACCCTTCTCAACTACTTGTTCGGCACGCAATTCGGAGTCATGTCGGAGCAGGAGCGTCGCCAGACCACAAAGGGAATATGGATGAGCAAGAATAAGCGCGAGGCGGGCGGCTCGGGCATGGCAGAGAACATCTTGGTCATGGACGTTGAGGGTACAGACGGGCGAGAGCGAGGAGAGGATCAAGATTTCGAGCGCAAGAGTGCCCTCTTTGCGCTTGCGACAAGCGAGGTTCTCATTGTCAACATCTGGGAGCACCAAGTCGGTCTGTACCAGGGCGCAAACATGGGCTTACTCAAGACGGTGTTTGAAGTCAACTTACAGTTGTTCGTCAAGGACAGCAAGTATGTAACGAGACCTCTGAAGACTGGGCGCTATACTAACAGCTCACAGGACAATCCCTAAGTCTCTCCTATTCTTTGTCATCCGTGACCACCTCGGCACCACGCCCCTCAAAAACCTTCAGAACACCATCATCCAGGACCTCTCGAAACTGTGGTCCAACATATCGAAACCTGCCGGTCTCGAGCACTCGCGCATCGAGGACTACTTCGACTTCGCCTTCGTCGCACTTCCACACAAGATCCTGCAGCCGGAGAAGTTCGAAGAGGCAGTCAACAACCTGAGTTTGCGCTTTAGGGAAGGGTACAACGACCCGAAGAAGAGCGGCCTTTTGGATGAAGCCGAGCTTCCCATCTTTCTTCCTCAATACCACCGCCGGATCCCCGCGGACGGTTTCCCCGCATATGCAGAGGGTATCTGGGACCAGATCGTACATAACAAGGATCTCGACCTTCCAACGCAACAAGAGCTTCTTGCGCAGTTCAGATGCGACGAGATCGCAAGGGAGGTTCTTGTAGTCTTTGATGAAAAAATCACGCCACTCGAGGACAAGCAGGCAGAGGATGCCCGGATAGGACAGCCGTCCATCATCCCGGACCTTGGGCCGATCATGAATGCAGCACGCGCACTCGTTTTCAAGGACTTCGACACAAACGCAAGCCGTTACCACAAGGGTGTCTACAAGAGGAAGTTGGCGGAGTTGGAAGGCAAGGTCGACACACGCTTGAAGGCGCTCAGCCAGAAGCAGATCAGCGCCGCACACAAGTTTGGTATCGACGACTTCAGCAATGCGGTCAGCACGGCAGTCAAGCTCGGTCAGAAGAAGGGAGGCTCGTACGACTTTGCTCAAATAGTTGACTCGGAAAAGAAGAAGGCTTTGGCCAAGTTCGAGGAGGATGCTAAATCGATTACTGTCGAAAGCGCATCCTGGAGCGATGCTACGCACCAGCTTGCGCTGTACCGGAAAGAGCTCGATGAGGTATCATCACGTTTGCGCAAGGAAGAGATGAGGCGGCTGGCCACACGAATAGAACGTTGGGTACGTACACGCCTCGACGAGTCGGTGGGTCTCGAATTCAACAAACTTGGCTCCGGACGCGGAGGGTCTGGTGCACCCGAGCATGGTGAGAAGCCAGCGACGGAGAAGGATCTTTGGGACCGCGTTTGGGCAATCTTCACCGACACAGTTTCGAGCGCTGAAAAGCGCTTCACCGACCGCGCACAAAGCTTCGACGCTAGCCCTGAAGAAGTCGAAGTCGGTTTATGGAGGTTGCGCCGCAAGTCATGGGGTGTGCTTCGCGCAAAGATCGACGAGGAGGTCATGGAGGGCAACATCCTGCTGAAGCTCAGGGAAAACTTCGAAGACAAGTTCCGTTACGACGAGTCGGGGGTTCCTAGAATATGGCGCCCTACAGATGACATCGAGGGTGTCTACACGAAGGCACGCGAGTCGACAATTACTCTGATACCACTGCTTGCTCGATTCAAGCTTTCAAAAACATCATCGCCGCCACCGCTCGATGCGTGGATTGGCGAGCCGCCGGCGGCTGTTTCACCGGCTGATGAAGAAGACCTTGCACCAATTGGCGGCCTCGACGACGATGAAGGCAAGACACTGGAAGACGAGACAGTAGTACTTTCGGACACCAAGCAGGCGGACTTACTCGTGCGCTTCAAGAAGACAGCAGATGGCGTGTACGTAGAGGCCAAGCGCAGTGCCATTGGTGGTATGACGCAAGTGCCATTGTACTTCTACGGACTGCTGCTTGCGTTGGGTTGGAACGAAATAGTAGCTGGTAAGCTCCGTCTTCAAGTCACAAGCTTAAGCTCTTCTAACCAACCACAGTTCTCCGCAACCCCTTGTACTTCATACTGATGATCCTCCTCGCCGTCGGTGCGTATGTTACATACACGCTCAATCTCTGGGGCCCAATGGCACGCATGGGCAATGCCGCTTCCGCACAGGCCATTGAGATTGGCAAGGAAAAGTTGCGCGAGTTCCTCGAAACGAGCGAGAGCGGCCGCCGCGCAATGGCGCAAAGTGGCTTGGACAACAGCACGAGGCAGAGGGAGGAGGTCAGGATGGACCGCCTCAGCGCTAACGGGAAGAAACATGATGACGAGGACTTGGACGATATCTGACGTCGATGACGAAAATGGTTGTACACCTGTAGGTGTTTGGGTATGTGTACGTTAGCGGTGTGGGCGGCATTCTTAGACTATCCTAAAGGGGAGCTTGGCCCGACGGTAATGAAATGGTTCAACGAAAGCTGCAGATACTAACGAGCTACCCCTCGGGTGGACGTATGGCATGATCTCATCTACACTTGTCGAAGCCGAGTAGTTGCAAGATCACAGGAAGCGCTCGTGATGTCGCTGTGTTCTAGCACAATCTCTGATGCGACATGTGTCTTTCTCAAACACTACCAAGCATGAGGCCTGGCAAAAAGCCACAATAGCCAATATGTGTCTGCTGTCGGGGAACGTAGTATAGCTCGCGACGTGTCAAAAGCTAAGTGGCCGCGTGAGCATCTGTCCATATCAGAAGAAGTGTTTACGATAGTCAAGCGCGAGAGGAAATTGCTTGCCGTGAGTACACATACCCTTCAATGACAGCACACGGTGACTTGTTACTTCTGCCCGTCGTCGTGGTCGCAAAATGCAATGATTGAGGTATGGGTTTCTTCCGTCAAAGTCACTGAACGAGCTCTGATGTCCAACTTCTCACAAGAATCCAAAAGTATGCAAGGCCTGAGAGCGGCCAACAGAAAGTCTCAACATGGTCAAAACAGCTTCTGCTTCGAAAAGGGTCAATGTCATAATCTCTATGTGCAGAAAGCGTTGAAAGTAGTTGTTACGCAGGTGTTTGCCCGCAGGACCTCAATTGTACTGTTACTCCTATTATGCTAGACATGAGTAGCTACTTAGAGTGGCTGCTTTGATGGAAATCTCAAGGACTCTTGGAGAAGGGATGATTCAGCACATTTTTGCAGCGATGACAGGATAGAGGTAAAGGGTCACGACAACGACTACCTCTACGGACGTCCCTCCCTGCGCCATGTTTCTACTGCTGCCTTCGCCGATTGAGAGACGCAGGAATTGGGAGGTGAGACAGGTAGACATTGGATGAGGTAGCTTGAAGCTTCCTGAAAGTCTGCACAAGCATACGGATTTCGATGGGATTGCATGCATGGTAGTACCTTTTTACTGTACATGGCTGCCTCGCCCTTGAACATGCTTGTTAGACCATGAGAGACGTTAGCATACACCGCTCGAATATCTTTTTTTCTTTTTGCCCACCGCCCTCTCTGGCGACCATCAAGATGTCTCAGACACCGCGTCTGATCGCCGCTTGACACCTGTCACCCGCCGAGACAAAAGCCACCCTACGATCCTACGGCGCAGCGTGTGGAGTACACATGCGACCAGCACTGTGCGGCTGAAACTCTTGTGACTAAGTATCTGTGTGCCTCACAATTAGTGGATGAAAGATTGCCGGATGGCCTGTCGCCCTTGCTTGACACATCGCACACGCGCAACACACCACAAGTGACAAACCCGGACAAGCTCCATATGACAAGCGTTAAGGGACGGTTTTGTAACGAGACCATCTCACAACTAACATCCACGTACCACATATCGAATGTCGCAAAGTCGCTCCGTAGCTTCCACCCACCGGCTCGCGTGATCTTCCGTCGCTTTTCTCGTTGTGTTGACATGCCAACAAACACCCCACTTCCTAAAACACACTCTGTCTCACCTCTGCAGCTCGCAGAGCTCTCGCACAGCCATCTCGCAAGACCTTTGTCTCCACGTTTGCGCGTCTAAGCCTTGATGGATGACGATAAACGACAGATGAAACGTGTTACAAATTCGCTGGCGGTGGAGTGAGATTAATGGCGCATTCCACGGAAGACGGTGCGGGACGCAGAATACCCTATAGACACGTGAGTGCGGTGCGGATGGGTCATATTTTGGACGTGGGCGGGTATGAAGATGCGTGGGTGTGTTGAAGGAAGACACTTGTGGAATGTGGATCGCGAGCATCAAGAAGTCTCTGTAGAGCAAGCCGTGCCTTGCTGTTTGGTGTAATGTCTACTCGCGAAGGCTAAGATATGTGTAGCCTTACCTGCCAACAGTGCTGACTAAACATCGCGGTCGGTATGTCGCTTTTGATCGGTCACGACAGAGCCGGTAGGTCAGTCAAGCTCGAAATCACGGGGTATGTCTCCTTTGACTCCTCTGACAGCAGCGCATTGCCAGGCCGATCAACAATGACAGCATAAACACCGGCTGCAGTCGCGGCTTCGGCTTCTGCATTCACATTAGCAAATCTATATTTGAGTTTGATGTCGTGATGAAGTGCGGGGTTGGGTAATCAAATGTTGCTGACAGACAAGGGCGAGGCTTAGCCGGTGTTTCACATCAGGGCTGTGTTGGAGAAGGGATGCTGGTGGAGATGAGGACGCGTGGGGTATAGGGCTGTGAGGATCGACCGGATGGTAGCGGTCTTGGGTAGATTGGAGCCTTCAAATTGACGACCTTTCGGGATGTGAACGTACCTTTTACGTTGTCGGTCATGAAAGTGACTTTCTTTACATCCACACCCATTTCGCGGCAGATCTTCTCGTATGAGGCTGCTTCCAACTTTGGACCAGCATTTACGGTGTCATAGTGTGCTAAGAATAGTGGCTTTATGTCTTTGGTCGTTGCGCCATCCTTGACGTACGAGAAGAACTGGAGCTGAGCCTGTACGCTACCAGACGAGAATATCGCGAGCGTACGCCCTGAGGCCTTCCATGATGTGAGCGCGGGCACGACGTCGGTGAAGAGCGGAGTCTTCAAGTCTCCCTCCATGAATCCGGTCTTCCAAAGGTGTCCTGCGCAGCGTTAGTTTGCTTGGTGGTTTACAAGGTTCGCTGAGTCTCTTTGTGATCTCATAGTGGAGAATGATCAGACGATTCGACGCAAGATGTGTCAACGTGGACCTAGGCGCAGCCATACACAGCCGGATTCTCCTGGCGATTGCCGGGACGATGCAGACCGTCAGGTCACGAAGATTGGCGAGCACCCTCATGGTTCGCTGTCATTGCTGTTTACCACGGCGATGATGTAGTCGGTGGTAATACCGGACCGAATCACCTGTCCACCACCTGGACAAAAAGTATCGGACACCTTTGGCTGTTGACCTCGTCAAAAGTGTCCTACTTTTTTTTGTCTAGGTGGTGTGTCCTCGATTTGGACCACCGCGTCCGGACAGCGCGATATTGCGCTCGCTGATCTTTGAGAGCGCCCGGCTGTGTACTACGTCGACCAACGCGGAAATATCGAAGGGTTGCACGAGACTCAACGTTGTTCGTGACCCACCTTGAAGCTGCTTCAGGTACACGGCCTTCACATCTCGTCGCGTCAAATCCTCCACATGAGCAAGGAGAGAATCGGCGTCCTGCTTAGTCTCCGCTGGAAACCCTGCAATGAGCTCCTGGAAGTCCGAATCAGGCCATGAGTCGCGAGCTAGTCTCCTGAGGCGATCAAGGGCATACGGATACTGCGGCTATTGTGAGCTGCGAGTCGCAGAAAGGGGAACTGAACCCTAGCAACATGTGTCGCGTGACAAGTGCCGGAAATGCTCAAGATCGCTCAGGGTAGCAGGTTGAGAATAGGAAAACTGCAGCCAGGCTCCGCGAATGGTAATTGGAGTGGCTTGGGCAATTACCGACGGTTGCCAGTGGACTGGAAGCGCGGGCCGCCATGATCTCGACTGGTCTCGCTGTTGATGATCTTGACGAGGCGTTCCAATTGCGGGGTTGGCGTGTCCTCGAGTCGACGAGAAAGAGCGTGGAGTCTGACAGCAGAACAAAGAGAAGCTTACCATGACATCCTTAACGAACGAGATACTCGATATGGTCCCCTCTATGGTAAGAAAAAATGGTATGGTTAGCATAGTTCTGTGCAACGTAGCGCCCGCTAGATCATGGGCGGAACTCGTAGATGACTGGGCGAACCGTGGCGCGAGCGCGAGTCTGGGGTAACAGCCGGGCCACGGGAGCGAAACAGCGTGAGCGCAACAGTTTGGTCGCCTGCAATGACCCGAAAGTTCGCTGGCCAGACCGACGCAGCTAGCCTTCGTGCACAATGGAGGCTGGGAAGGCTGGTTGCAGTGGTTTTCGCTCCAGCATGGACTCGAGGGCTGCCATTACTCACCAATGTCAAGCAGCACGACCTCGGATGCCGTCCAGCGTGCAGTATCGAGGGACGCGGCAGGCATACTGTTGGATGTGTTGTTGAGTGTAGAGCGGTGAAAGGCGGTGAGTCGACGATGCTGTGAGAGGATGCAGGCTCGTTGACGTTGTGTGTCTGGCAAGAGCGCTGATAGGATACCTGTCTGAGACACGATATGTCAAAACAGAGCGGTGTACGCGACGAGATTGGTGGTGTATAGCAATTCAATAGATATAGGACGAATGGGGTGTAGTTCCTAATACACGCGTTGTTGATATGTAGGAAAATTTTCACAAATGGGAGTCAGATGCGCCGCTACAGACGTGACGTGAACCGCTGTGAGAACAGATAGCTTGCAGCCTAACTTCCTTGCTGCGATCACACGGTGACTTGAATTTGGCGCTGGCGGGCGCTCACCGACTGAATGATTGCACGATGGCGAGGCTGGCATCATGTGTGGTCACAACGAAGTGAGGTGTCTTCCTAATGCCCCTGGCACTCCAGACAGTACTGCCCAGTTTCTGCGCATCAACGGATAGTAGCCGTAGACACATGGGTGAATACCCACATCCCGTGGGAGCAGGACCCGCTTCGAAACAAATGCACGTGTTTTCACAGATGCAGGAGCTGGAAATAAGAGGAATTCTGTGTTGTCTGTGGGGGATGCTGCTGGCGGTCCACACCGCCGTAAGTGCCTTCAGGAACAGGTCCAGGCAGGTGGGCCACGGCCTTTTGGGTGCATTAGCGGCGCTGCAGGCTGTCTGGAACGCCAACGAGGTGGCATATCGTGTGTTGCGGGTGCTGTCTACTGCAGTCTACTGCAAGCCAACGAGCAGAGTGCAGCGCAAGTTCACGTCCCGGAGCTGGGCAGACGATGAGAGCCACGGGACTGGTCAACAAGTCCGGCGTCGGACAACAAACAGCAGAATACGGCAGGTGAGGTGTGAAGGCGTGCGAAGTGTGGCGCGAGGCTTCATACAGCGAATTCCGTTCCAATTCGTTGAGAATCACAGGTTCAGCCACTGTAAGGGCGACACGATAGTGAGGACGCGCGCCTGGCGAGATCCAGTCGCAGCATGAGCTTCCCCAGACAGACGCCCGTAGCCGCTCTCCCGCCGGCAGGCCACGATGGTACTCGAGGGAACACACAAGCGTACCAAAGCAACCCCTAAAGCGCTAACACTGCAGCGGTGATTGAACCACATGTCATGCTCAGCTGGGGCGTGGGTATCGAGATTCGAGGAGTTCCCCTGAGTCGTGCGTGCAGCATGTAGAGGACGGCTGGATGCAGCGAGTCTTGATAGCAATGAACCATTGAGCAGCCTCGCTGGGGTGGCAAGCATCGCGATAACGGATTCGTTGATAACGGCTTCCAGAGTTGGAGAGCAGCAGACGCTCGTGGTATCTTGGGGGCCGATCAGGCCCGCGTGAGTCCAATAAAAGGACAGCTGGCATGTCGTGCGAGCAGCGTCCAGGTGAGGTCGTCAGCCGGCGCCTGCGCTCGCAATTCGCCAGCAGGCACCAGGCTGCGCCCGGGACCGAGGCGGCTAGACTCGTCGAGCGTGCTGGCACACGCATAACAGCACCCAGAAGAGGCCGTGTGAAGCAGGGAGGCTGTTTCAGCAGCGGCGGTCTTCATCGGCAGCGTCATAACGCTCGCAGCCTCGTCATGAGGGAGCGGGGCGTGCTCGAAACAAGGGCAATTGACTGATTGATCACTGCACGCCATCTCCGAGGCAGCCGGTGGGCCCTGGGGCCCTGGGGCTGTCTGCTGTCACTGTGCTGTTGACCCAGACTCCCAGCGTGTGACGAAGCTCGTTGCTGGGCTCGCACGGGGAATCAGCTCGAAGGCCCTCGAAGGCCGCCGCTCTGCAGCCAGCCAGCCAGTGAGGGCGTGGGCAGCACGCCGCCAGAAAGTTGGCAGTGGCCCGGCAATCCTGTCCTGAGCCCTGATGGCGAGAGATGGCGAATGAGCCAGTGTCGATCCGGCCTGGCGCCGCTCTGCCAATGCGCATCGAAGTGGAGCACTGCATCACGCAGCACCTCGCCGCTAGGCCGCCTGCGTCTAGCGCCGCGCTAGTCCGGGCCTGGCTGAGAGGCCATGCCGTTGTTGGTGACACCGCCATCCTGCGGTCGTGGGCCGCCCATATATCGGCGGATACCCTGCCTCGAATCAGCTCCCCTTTACCCATCACCACCATGTTACCCGTCCCTATGTCGTCCTGAGAGACTACCACACACGCCTCTATCGTCGTTGCTCGCACGCTACAGCTCTGCCACCTCCCCAATCGCACCTTCCACCCTCCTCGCCGCTGCTGCCTGCCCCGGACGCCGCATTCCTCTCGTTCCTTCCGCAACCGCTGCTCAGCTGCCCAGCTGCACGACCACAACCACGCACGCCGGGCACCCCTGCCCTGCTCCAGGCAGCCCATCTCTCCACCACTGCGCCGCACACGCCAATCTAGCCGACCATCTACCTGCCGCCGTCGGTCCTTGATTTGATGTGACGGAGAGAGCTTACTGTCTGGCGATCCCTCGATACGTACCCGACAGCCTCGCCTGCGACTCCGTCGTCACCGCAACCTCACATCCTCTCAACGCCGCGCCGCAACCCCGCTTCGTGAAGCAGACGTTCGACACCCGTCAAGACCGAACACCGTCCTCACCAGAAGCCGCCAGCCCAGCACCTCACTCCTTCCGAGGCCGCTGCTGCTAGCTCCAGAGTCCGTGCACCTGACTCACCTCTGCCAATCGCGTCATTAGACAGTCACACCTACTGTCTGCCTTCGACCGTCCTCCACGTATAACGACTCTCCTCCTCTTTACGCAGCGACCTCGTCTTCCTTCCGTTCTCGCTCCCGGACCCTCTTCGTCCGCTCAGCTCTATTCCGCCCGCCAGCCTGTTGAACCAGGCCATCCATACCACAGTTAATACCGCCAGATGTGCACCACAATCTCTTAGCACTTTCCTTGTTTGTTACCACCGTCGACGGACTCTTTGTGCATACCATCGACAACGCGCGTTGTTCTCATTTCCTTGGAGCGAATACTGCAGCATACACATTACGACATCTTCGGCGGACCTTATCCTGTACTGGACCGTGCGACCCGCAACACATCTTATTGCTATCTCTTACGAAGCTTCGGTCACATAAAAGTTCGATAGAGCATCGTCTTTGGGTTAACGGCTGTTGATCCGTTGATCCCCCAAAACTTCCTTTGTTTGGTTGTTTCATCTGTTCACGTGGCGGCTTTCACCGTCACCCTCACCTGTTGCGGCCAGCTTCGAGTAGACTCTCCCCGGGTTTCTCCTGCTTCGCTCCCTGTGACTTATCACATCCTTCTCAATGGAGTGTATGCGTGATCAGCTTCAGGCAGGTGTTGTGCTTCATGGCCGATACGAAACCATCTCTGCTCTCAACCATGGCTCTTTCGGCATGGTCTTTCAGGCCAAGGACCTTACCACTGACGAGCTTGTTGCCATCAAGGTAGTGACCAAACCCTCTGCCGCTGTCAACTGCCCTACTGCCTTTGCCGTTGATGAACGCTCTGAGGAGCTCGGTGTCCACCTTCGTCTTGGCAATCACCCTAACGTTGTCAATCTCATTCAGTCCTGGGAGACCGACAACCACATCTACCTCGTCTTGGAGTACTGCTCTAATGGCGACCTTTACGAGGCCATCCGCTTCGACAAGGGTCCCTTGGAGACGGAGCACGTTCGCGACTTCATGATGCAGCTGGTCGGTGCCGTTGAGTTCATCCACTCCAAGGGCATATACCACCGCGACATCAAGCCTGAGAACATCTTCCTCATGCAGGATGGCTCGATGAAGCTTGGCGACTTCGGTCTTGCTACTTCCGACGCCTGGTCCTGGGAGATCGCCGTTGGCAGTGACCGCTACATGGCACCTGAGCAGTATGATCCCACCAACGCTGGTTACTCCACCGCGAAGGCCGATATTTGGGCTATTGGCATCTGCATGCTCAATGTGCTCTTCCAACGTAACCCCTTCGCCATCCCAGCGTCTTCGGATCCTCTGTACGCCGACTTCGCTCTTGACCGCCAGAGCCTCTTCGATGTCTTCCCGAACATGTCTCAGGATACCTTCGAGGTCCTCAGGCACTGCTTGGCCATCGATCCTGAGAAGCGCAGCATGGACGGTGTCAAGGACGCCCTCAACCGCGCCATCACTTTCACGACTGATGACGAGGCTCTCGACGAGTTCTGCACCGAGGAGCGCGAGCCCTTCGCTGTTGGCGCCAACCGTGAACCACTTCGCACCCCTTCTATCAGCACCCCTTCGATCGATAAAGGTGGTTCGTTTCCTTGGGCCAAGGCTCTTGCCATGTCACCGCCGCAGCAGTTCCGTCAGCTCTCGGTCATTCCAGACACTGAGATCTACTCTGACGACCTGTTTCCGGCTCATGACTACGCTGTGAAGCCCGAGCATGCGTCCGCTGTATCTTTTGTGGACTCTGGCTTGGGCTTATCTTTCCAATCGACTGACGTCAGTGAGCGCTCCGAGCGTGAGCCAATTAGTTTCACGCGTTCCAAGCCAATGCCCATCTCTGGCTCCCTTCCTACCAAGCCCTTCAACAGCATGTCGTCCGTCTTCGGCAAGAAGCGCGATATCTTCTCCAAGAGCTGGAGTGACCTTTGGGAGGAAGAGGACGACGACGCGCAGTTCATGGCTGAGCTTGAGAACAATTTCCACAGCTTCAAGGCTGAGAAGCCAGCGAAGCAGGTTGTTTCTGAGGCTGGCTCAGGTGTCTCCACTCCCCGCGGCGGCTTGTCGGAGGTCAAGAACCCTGCCACTGTTCATAACAGCAGGGGCCGTTCGCCGACGAAGCGCCGTGAGGTCGACCACGTCAGCGAGACCACCGGCTTCATTTTCGAGGAGCACCAAACTCCTGCACGTCATTCTCCCATCAAGAAGACCTCGGGCATGGATAAGTGGGCCGCTCTTGGTGACCGTCGCCGTGGTCAGCACTCGCCAACCAAGGAGTCGGCCCCTGTGACTCCCTCCAAACCCATCAAGTCGCCCAAGTTGGCTCAGCCTATCCCGAACTCTGCCCGGAAGCGCAGTCGGACCGGCACTTGGAGAAAACCTATCAACTGGGGTCCAAGTCAACATGAGAACATCCCCAAAATTCCTGTTGTGGACCACAAGTACAAGAGCATGGAATGGCGCCATTACAACAATCCACCTTTGATCGTGGATGACGACATTGGCGACCTTGAGTGGGTGTGGTAGGCAATTGCCTCCACTTGTAGTCTTGACTCTTCATCATCCCTTTTCCTTTTTTGCTTTAAAATACGTTGGAAAACAAGATGATCATCCTAGGACTTTCAACAATATCACCTGAGCCAACAACCCATCAACAATAATACCCCGGCCAGTTTGTAACTCTGTAGATACCATTTCCCTGCTCTCAACTCCTGTACTCTTCTCTTCTTCGACACCACCCACCTCATCATATCCCTCTCGACCCTATCTCGTCGCTTGGTATCTTTCCTTTGTTACTGGGGTGTTTTGTTTGCATTAGCACAGCAGGTGGATGAAACAGACTGTACTGAATGGCCATTCATCAGACTGTATGACACGGAGCGACTAGCATGGCATTGGAATGGCGTTTTGTTTGTTATCACTTCACTTCTATAGGGATGATTAGTTAGTCAAGACTCGTATCCGTCGGAGATCTCGCATCCCCTTGGGCATGTAACAGATCCGGGATTTACCCACTCAGAAATTGTCCTCTGCTTCATTGTGATGATTTGCTTAGTTAGTTCATCTGTAAGGAAGGTGCGACCTGGTCTCTTGAATGACGCCAGTCTCACATAGCATGCTTGCCAGCTTCTCTACTGGGTGCAGCTGATTACAGCAGCAAGGCATTCTTATCAGATAACCGCTGCATGCGTCCTTTTGGGAAGGTAATTATTGTAGGCCGCCTTAGAATGACGACTTGGGACGGCGCTCATGCCGAATGCCGATCGGACTGGTGATCAGCAACACCAACAACAAGATGACCGGCATAAGCAGAGGTAGACGTATAAAATTTGGCAATCGGACTGCAAGCTTCTCTGTGTCGTTCAGCAGTGATTTCTCTAAAGTCTCTGGCTTAACATGCGGAATAGAAACATAATCGCCACAGAACTGAATGCAGATCATCACCAACAAAGTACGATAGTGCCGCAATAGCACACAATACCGTCCCAGATGCAACATGACCCGCCAAATTCTTCCAGTACCTAATCCCGTCACGAGCTACTGGCTCTCCGAAGAGTCCCCACTGGCCGACCTACGCTCGACACCGCACTTGCCGGAGGGATGTGACGTGGCAGTGATAGGTGCGGGTATGGCGGGTGTGATGAGTGCCTATCACATTTTAAAGAACGCGGAAAAGAGTGGCGATCATCGTGATCTTGATGCGGGGAAAGGTGGAAGCACAGAGCATGGGCGAGGTCCCAGCGTTGTGCTTCTCGATGCCAGACAACTATGCTCTGGCGCTACGGGTCGAAACGGTGGCCATGTCAAGGTGCAGATCAATACGCTGCTCAGCCTGCCGGACTCTACCGAAGATGGTGGGAGGAAAAGGACTGCTTTCCAGGACTATGTTGGCAGCGTGATGCTCGAGATCAAGCGGATCGTCGAGGAAGAGGATTTAGAGTGCGAATTCGAGCTCCGCCGCAGCTTCGACGTGTTCACCGACGCCGAGCAGGCCTCGAGCACCTACAACAAGTATGATACCGCGAGGAAAGCAGGCGAAGCATGGACACGAAATGTATCTTGGATCAGCGCCTCCCGCGCACCACAACTCACCAGCATCGCCAACGCGAAAGGCGCCTTCAGCGTCCCTGCGGCGTCTTTCTGGCCGTACAAATTCGTCACTGGTCTGCTTGCTCGCATGCTGGTCAGGTGGCCGCGCAGACTGAATGTGCAGATGCACACACCCATTACCTCTCTCTCCTCATCCAATACCGCACCGTTGCTAACAACAGACCGCGGTACCATCGCGGCCGCAAAAGTAGTACTGGCCACAAATGCATACACCGCAGGTCTCCTCCCACGCTTCAAAAACAAAATTATTCCCGTCCGCGGCATGGCGAGCCACCATCTCCCGAAAGAGGCAGTGCATCCACATCTCAGCAATACGTATAACATCAACTTTGGCCCGGGAAAGGGTGTCGACTACCTCAATCCAAGGCCTGATGGAGGTATTGTCGTTGGCGGCGGTGCATGGCTCTTTGGTGAGGATAAGGCGAGCTGGAGGGATAATTTCGATGACGCGCATTTGTTTCCACCGACGACTATGGCGTATTGGAGAGGGTATATGCAAGAGAGATTTCTTGGATGGGAGGAAAGCGGGAGTGTGAGTGATTGCGTTTGGACGGGGATTATGGGTAGGACGGGTGATGGGCAGCCACTTGTGGGGCGAGTGCCAGGGAGGAGCAGTGTGTGGGTGCTGGCCGGTTTTAATGGGGGCGGAATGGCGTTGATTGCGGTTGTTGCGAGGGCGGTGGGCAAGATGGTCAGTGAAGACAAAGGGTTTGAGCAGGTTTGGGAAGAGCAGGGGCTGTTGAGAGAATTCGAGTGTTCGAAGGAGAGGTTGAAGAGACTGTAGAATGCTTTACGTATCCATATCTCGGCGCCCTCGATGGTCTACGCGATCGACTTATTCCCCGTTGGCCGAGCTATCATGTCAGTACGGCTGATGGATTGTGACGAGTACTTTACTCATAGAGAATACTCCATAATCCTTCTTGCCTGTCTATTTTTTTGAGGAAGTACAACAGCTCTAACGCTAAACACTGCTACGTTGTGCTTAGCTACTTTCCGCGAACTCAAGCGTTATGTCGGCCTTGGCGAAACGGATTGTCTACCGCCTCCTCTATCGAAGCCTGGATCTGTGCGGAAGTGTGAGGGGAAGTTCCTGATATGCCCATTGCGACAGGTGATGAGAATATTAAGACATTGCTCTGCAGGAGGGGAAGGTGGTGGTTGACCTCAAGAACATGCTGTGAGGTCAGCCTCTCCCATGGGGCGGAGTGATTGGTGCATACTTCATAGAGAGCAACTGTGGCTAATGGCTTGGTTGCGTAGCAAGCCAGGGCAAGTACGCAGCGTGCGTTTCGAGGGAGATATGCGTCGATCGCATCCAATAGTTCGTTGGCAAGGGTCACGAGGGAGATAGTTTTTGCCATATTGTTGGTGTAGGGCCGTTCGACGAGGCGTGTCGCGAGAGTTGTGTTGGTGTCGGTTGGGATCCTCGCTGATGCAGGGCGGGAAGCTTCAGCGAATGAAAGGAGGTAAGCATATTTATCAACAAAAATCACCTGATTACACAGGAGCAATTGCTGTCTGGCGACGCTCTAAGTGTAGATTACAGATACCTTGAGTATGCAAGATCTGTGCACTAAGTGTATATCTCCTTCTACTGACCCACGGCCTCTAACCAAACCACGCTCCTCGGACCCCCCAAGCGCATATCACCAATGCCAACAGTACTACTACTGACATCTGGCACGACCATAAGACTTTCGCCATAGCTCAGATAGTCTATCTCACAGTTCAGGATGTCGTCTTCGCTGGTTTTGCTGTCGTCCTGCTCCCTTGGCTTGATCCTTGGCCTGATATCCACACTAGGCAGCAGCACATTGCCTGCTTTCAATGGGATAAGCATGATGGTGAACTCTTTGACTTCATCTTCTGCGACTGTGAAAAATGCACGACGTTGGCCAGCAACAAGCCACTGGTCTGGCGACGCGTCGAGTGTGTAAATGAAGTCGATGGGATCCTCTGCGGATGCAAGGTTTGCGGCTGCAACGAGTGATGTACTTGAAGCCCAACGGCGAGTGTGCGAGATACTCAGAGTAGCTTGGAGTGGCTGCCCAACTATGGCTATGTTCGACGGGTTGGAAAGAGCCACGAGGCTCAAAGAAGCGGTATGTAGTATGTGGACCTGAGGGATGGAAACTGTGATGACCATCCGGCGAGGTGGGCGGGGAGAAAGGGGCGCGCTCGTACTATCAGTGCTTGATGTCTGGGTTTTCGGCAGATGGATCATTCTATTGTCCTGTAACATAGGGTCAGCCAGACAGATGTAGGGGCTCTTCGAGGCTGACATACCTTCAGCCAGCTCTGCAACCACGACCGCGTCTCATCACGTGCAGTTTGTGGTAGACTTTCTAAGCAGTCTGTCCAATCCGCTTCCTCATATGTACCCAAGTCGACCTTTTCAAGCAGAGTGATCCTCTCGTATTGGTATGGTATGACCTTGTGCTCGGCGCGATCGACAAAAGCGGCTAGCAAGAGCCTGCTCAGATACGCGGCTGGGCTTCCCTTGACTGCAGCGGCAAAGTGTAATCTCAGACGATCGAGTACATCCTCATCCAGGCAGCGATACTCCACCGCAAGAGCTAGATGTCCATTTGGCTTAGTCTGAGCTGGCTCCTGGGGTTTGGCAGTCTCCTTGGTGATCTTGTAGGTCACCGCCACAGGCTGTTTGGGGAAGATATGCAGAGGTTTCTTTGACCGTCTTGGAGCCTGTACACCGAATTCACCCGATCCTTCGAGTTCGACATCCAGGAGTTCAAGTGGGACTTGGTTTGCCGTTTTGATGTTGAATTTTGAGAACAATGACTTCTCTTTGAAATGATCATGTACATTGACATCCAACGGCAGCTCCACCGGGATAGTAAAAGACGAAAAGTACTGAAACTGGCCAGTTGCGGTGTGGTAGTCGATTTCAGCTTTGACGGTGAGATCTTGAAGTATTGTTTCCATATCGTATGGGATCTTCAGGGTAATGCTAGAGTTTGCCGGTATTGCGGCGACCGTGATGACACCAGGTTTTTGACTGTCGTCTATGCCACCATCGTCTGACTCTAAATTGACCTCAGCAGTCCGCAGTCGTAGTCCAGCTGAAGCAGACTTCAGGCGGATCTCTGCCCTTTCAACATCGTTCGCCCCTGTAGAACAACTTATCTCGATGTGCCGCGGTTTATCGATGTGTATAAAGTGTGACAGGTAAACCCGAGCGTCAAGTGCCTCGGCACGGGGAAAACATTGAACGCGAGCTTTCTTTGCTGCTTTCAGGGACGTCACAGATGCCGACGCGATGATGCCGAGAGGAGTTGGGGTTTCCGTTTTGCTGACGGGTTCGTGTACGAAGGCAATGCGTTTTGCTTCGAGTACGATCTTATCAACTGTATATGGACCAGTGGTGTTGATCTGTTGCATATCAGTGTTGTAAAACGATAGCTTGCTGTGCGACTCACATTGCATCCAACCCACACCCGCGTCAACCCCTTCATGATGGTCAATGCCTCAGGTGTTTCTAACCAGATGTCTTTGGCTGTGGTCGAGTGTGCACTGACCAACCTGATTTTGGCCACGCGGATTTCGACCTCATCTTCGAGGATATGCCTGAACTGGAGGCGAAGCTGAAAGCCATCTCTGTCTTCATAATGTCGTACGTATGGCTCCACAGCGATGTCGGTGAAATATTCGGCCATCTGGACAGACACATCGTACGGCAGCTGTTGCGAGTAGTTGATAAGCTCATTAAGCACGCCACCAGTGTCGACTTTGTCGTCATTAAGCCAGTCATTTGGCATGTTGGCAATGCTTGCTTGCTTGGTTGAGCTGCTGAAAGAGATCCTGCTCGCGGCTGACCTTGCGAGTAGATCGAGAAGCGTTCGAATGTACTCATCCTTCCGGTTGAGCTTTCTCAGACAGCGAGCGTACATTTTGAGCATAGTGGCAATAACGGTATTCCATCTGCTTTTGGCAAAGAGCGATAGACTCGCATCTGGCGATCCCTTGTTTGTGATACCTGCCATGCTACCGAAATACATTGCTGCAGCTCGGAAGTCACCGAGCTCATAGCGTAGTGCGGCCAAATCACCTGTGATACTCTCTGCAGATTTGATCTGTCCAGCCGCACGATAGTGCTGGAAGATCTGGTCGCTGAGAGTCTCGTAAAGTCGTCGAAAGTGCTCGAGAGATGTGACGGCGCTGACAAGAGCCGTGGCAGCTATACCGGAAGTAGCATGATCAGGTCTTTCAGCGTCTTTCCGAGCCATGGTGCTGCCGGCTGTGTCCTCATCTTCCTCGTCTTCGTCCAGATTGACGTCAGTGAAGTCTTCACTTTGACTAAGGGAGGGAAGGATTGCGGCCCAACCGACAGCCCATCCTAATGCTTTTCCGACATGCTCAAGCAGACGCCGTTGTATGCCGATGAGCTGTGCCCTTTGGCCAGCAAGATGTACCAAGCCGTTCTTCAGTTGATCTACAACGCCTGACTGAGTCGGTGCCGGCCGATCTTGGTACTGACCGTTCTCGTAAACCACCTGGCCAGTGGCAGTGGGCTGTAGATAGGGCGCCTCTGTCGAGCCTGAGCGCGATGACGGCCGGGCTGGGTGAATCATGGTCTTTGGTTCTGGGCTCATCTTCTCCTTGCCACGACCACTGAAGGAAAGACTCTTGCCAGGTGAGCTTGTGCTCATTTCCTTGGAAAACCTGGTGAATGGAAGGGACGACGTTGAGGTCTCACGAAGCACTTGGTCCAAGGCCGAGAACGTCCACGATCGCACCAGATTTTCAATGAGCTGCTCTGGCCAAACGGTCTCATGAGCTTTGGCGCTGTCACAGAGGTCAGTATCGATGAGTGTGAAAGATAAGAACTGGCACTCACCCATTGATCAGGTCTTCTCGCAACAAACGTCCTGCGAACGTGATGAAGTTGAGCGCACGCGTACAGAGCTCAGCTAGGGAAAGCAGATCCTCAGAGTCAGGAATGTCTCCACCTGAGCTTGTACCAAGATGGCTATCATCAATCGACCTTTGGTTGACACTGGCACCTGGCCGTAGCTGAAGTTTATTCGCCAAGTCTGCGCGAGCTGACTGCGAGTTGCCCATTCTCAGAAGGATCGACATTTGACGGGCGAAGATGTACACTCGGAATTCGAAGATGGAGATGTTGTTAGCAAGGATGAGGCCCCTATAATCCTTTTTTTTGGCGTTGATAGGCCTGTCATCGTGAAACTGCATCAAATCCCCATTGTCGCCATCGGTGCTTTGCGACTGATCTACAACCTTGACGACTCGCTGGTACAGGTCTTCAGAGTGACTGAGCATTTGCAGTACGCTGCCATCGTTCGCTTGGTCGCGAATTACCGTATCGAGTCCAATCGAAAGCTCGTCGTATCCGAGAAGCGCATCATCAACAAGACCCACGCTCTCGAACCCTCGCGCCAGCCCCTCTTTCAGAACGAAGAATGTGTTGAAATTCCAACCGGGTAGCGAACGCTGCGAATCATTCTTACGGATGTCTTCTTCATACTGGCTGACTCGCAGGTCGAAAGAAGACAGAATCAGTGTCTTGCACTTGGTGATGGCATCAGTCCAAGCACCATCATACTCTTGCTGAGTCTCAGGAGCGGCTGGTGATGCCACAGACCCTGCAGCTGGGAGCATATGCGGAGGGACGCATTCTTTCTTTAGCCGTATCTGAGCCACTCGATCGGGCGCTGACTTCGAGACAATATTGAAGTCTGCACGAATTTTTTCGAGGATTGTTGTTGACGTCCTCTTGAACACTGAGGTTGCGCCAGTCTTCTCCTTGTCTCCAGTTACGGCGCTTCCAGATCCACGCGGCTGATTCGCTGCAGCGGTATCAGGCAGGACTACATGAACAATCATCCACTCATATGCGTCGTGGTTCTCTTGCGAGTTGGCTGAACTGCTCTGAGCTGGAGGCGTGTGGTCTTTAATCCATTCGCGTAGCTGCTTGCGCGCTGTGCCTTTGTAGGTTTCAGAATCATCACATCTCAAAAGGTAGACTTTCAAGTAAGGTGTTCGACGCAGACCTGGGATCTGATGGCGCCTTTCTTTCTCAGCGCTCGCATCTTGCGTAGACTCGCTCGCGGGCACGAGGTCCACATGCAGAGAGTCAATGGATCTCAGGGGCCTTGTTGGTGCCTTCCAGTGCAGGTTCCGGAGCGGCAGTCGCGCAGTCAAGTCCTCCTGAATCAATGAGAACACACCCGACGGGTCGTGGTACTCGACTATGCTTGTCAGCACAGCGCGCGGTTGCATTTCGGGTCAAAGGTCCATACCCGTGACCTTGGAGCTAGACAGCCCATCCATCGCCGCTGGTTCTTGTGGCGGGGGCCGAAGGGCATCGTCTGGGGCACCTAAGGCTGGCGCAACATCTTCAGCCACGCTCATGAAACACGTGCAATGTGGTAATGATTCGTAAGATAGTCAAATCGAAGTGATGCTGCTTGAAAGCCTCACGTATCTGCTCTCACAGTAAGTGAACGTTGCCAGTTGGCTCCACTGGCTGATCCGCTACAGGAGCTCGCTTACCTTATCGATAGCTTTCCCCTGCCTCACAGCCTCGACAGCACAGCGTCAACGCTGAGCGACTGACCACAGCCCAAGCACTGAACACGATCATATATGGTCCCACGTGCATTTACCCTTCTAGAACCGGTCAGCAGCAGCGAATCGCCATTCATGTTGAGGGTTTATGAAAGCGGCCGGCGTGTCTCGCGTACCGTCTTGTGGCCCGCCGTCTTCGCTGTCCCTAGAAGCGCCTCGCATTCATCGCATTCGTAAGGCGTCTCTAGCATTCTCGAGCCAATGATGCTGCTGTCTCTCACCCTTAACATTACTTCAAAGAAGTCAGCCTGACTTCGCGATCTTCTTCGCATTTCTGGTCTAGCTGTTCACGACTGCTTCCACAAGGCTCTCTTTCACGACATCTTCATGGCCCAAGTATATAGCCTCATCATTTAACACGATCGAATTCTCAAATAAAAGTCCTGGCACATGAATCCTTCTCTTGCTAGCATCTGAACGTTACATTCCGTAATTGACACCTGCATATACGCAACAATGGGCATGGGCGAATACTCACCAGGCAGCGTATGGTACTACGCGCCCAATAAAGCCGCTCCGATCGTCTTCATCATCCTGTTCCTGATCTCCGGAGCCGGTCATGCCTACCAGACCATGTAGTCACGCCCAGACCTCCCCCAAAAGCAAATACTGACACATCCAGCAAATACAAGTCCTGGCGCACCACTGTTCTTCTCCCTTGGGCTGCCCTCCTGATGATTACCGGCTTCGCCATACGCCTCGCCGGCGCCTACAAGCCCTCCGACCTCGACATACTCATCGCCTCCACTGTCCTGATCATGTCTGGACCCCCCGTTTACGCACTGATAAACTACTTCGTGCTCAGCCGCCTGCTGTATTACATACCATACCTCGTACCCATACATCCAGGGCGCGTAGCCACAACCTTCATCGGGCTGGATGGGGTGTGCGAGATCCTGATCGGCAATGGGGCGTGGCGCATGGCGAACAGCAGTATGACGGAGAAGCAGAGACAGGCCGGTGCAAACATGGTGATGGCCTCACTTTGCCTGCAAGCGGCATTGTTTGCGGGCTTCGGTGTGCTCGCAGCGCTTTTCCATCGTAAGGCGTTGAAGGCAGGCGTATTGAGAAGGGAGACGAAGGCAGTGCTGTGGGTCATGTACGTCTCTGCTCTCATGGTCACAGTGCGTTGTGTCTACCGACTGGTTGAGTACATTCTGGGCTGGGACAGCGAGATCTACAAGAATGAGGCTTACTTTTGGGTCTTCGAGGCGAGCATTATGTGGGTCAACACCGCACTTCTGAACGTCTTTCATCCTGGCAAGCGGCTCCCTTGCTCCAACGGTACGTTCCTTGCCAAGGATGGTGTGACTGAGCGTCAGGGTCCTGGGTGGGATGATGATCGTCCTTGGCCCGTTACAATCTTTGATCCATTGGACATTTGGGGGCTGGTCCGGGGGAAAGACAAGGAAACGAAGTTCTGGGACATAAGTGATGAGGAATTGGAGCGTGTGCGAATTGAGAAGAAGGCCGATAGGCGGGGTGTTTTAGCAGCTCTACTGGATCCTTTCAGACTTTGGGGTAAGAAGGGGTACCTTGGAAGGCACTTCATGAAAAAGAGTGGAGTGAGCAGTAGAAGCTAGTGGGACAAGGCGGCCAGGGACTATGATGGAACGAACGTTACGGAGGCCAGGGGCTTGATGTAGATGACAGCAGCCTCACTAATCATCACCTTTGTGTTTGCGTACTATCGCCCCAAAGGCATCGCTGTCTTTCCTACAGGTGGTCAGACTGCAAGCGCAAAAAAACATACAACAGCGGGTATTCGCTAGTGGTCACCCACCTAACTACTAATCCGCCGGTACGTTGCTTAAATCGGGCTGAGCGAACGGGAAGCCTTGTTCTCAACGTCCTATGGTCTTATGTGATATGTCTACTTGTTGTGAGTCTTATGATTTTGCTCATGTCTACAAGTAGTCTGCGCCTATGCGCTGATGTGGGCTGCTGCCGCAGAATGGAGTTATGCAACTGCGAAATTTATGACTTGGATATGATCCATCTCTTCCGTTTGATATCTCTCTTGATCCTAGCATCTAAGTATGCTGCTTTTGCCCTAACTCCGCTGCTAAAAATGCACAATAGTGGCTCTTCTTCTCTTTGGATCTTCCAGAGTTACGAGTCGCTTGTCTCAATCACCGCCAGGACATCTAATCCTTGGGGATCATCTGATCCTCGCTCCCGTCCCTGGGAACGTAGTTGATGCCCGCTGCCTCGATAGCCGATATTATCTCCTCAGGCAGGATGCCCTCAACCTGCGTCGCATACACACCAGCGACATAACCTTCAAGTCGTTGGTACCTGGCGACCCAGCTCTTTGATGTGTCGGCAACGGTGATCAGGCCTTCGAAGACCTGCGAAGTGCAGTCGTTAACGTTCTCCGAGTTACCGGCAAGTTCGAGGATCTCTTCGCAATTGGGGCAACCGCCATTCATGAACTGTGTATAAGTGCGCACGATCGAGCAGACCATGCAGGCGCGAAGGTTGCGCTGCTGGTTGGGAGGCACAAAGGCGCCGCCGGGGATCATAGTAGTCATATTTGCGGACGGCTGGTAGACGGGAGGGTCTGATGGAATGTGCAATTGCTCGGGTAAGTCAGAAGTGACCGAGCCCAAGTTTCTGGATTGTGATTTGGAGCTGCGGCTGTTAGGCGCGTGTGCGTGCTTTGGTTTGGAGGGCGCTTTGTGGTCGCGGCGGTGGCTTTGCTTGCGCGGCGCGTCTTCGAGATGTGTGTTCGTCCTCTGCAGGTGGCGATGAGGTCTCGTAGAAGTATCCAAATCGACTATCTCGATCCGTGGCTGAGCGTGTTTGTTTTGTTCGAGGGGAAAATTGCTATTGGCGAGGGTGCTGCGTTGCGAAACGGCTGGACTGGAGCTGTGGTAGGCTTGGCAGAGCTCGATCGAATTAGAGGGTTTCGGGATCCCGCGGAGGTCGTCGGGGTCAACGTTCTCCTTGTCAGAGTCGTCCCAAAACGCGGAGCTCCTTTCTGGTTGTTCTGATGGCTGATGCTTTGCCTCAAGAATCACACTTGCCTTGCCGGTTCCAATGTCACTCACTGCTGCTGTTCCAAAGTTTGTGTCTTGGTGAACATATACATACTTGTCGATCTTCTTCGTGGTAGCGAGGCCCTTCTTGGGAGGCATAATTGCGGGTAGCTACGTCGTTGCTAGGATCGCTGGTTGGTTGATGCGTTAGCGGCAAGACGAGGCGAGGCGGGGATTCTCGTGCTGGACACCCTGTTAGGTGCGGGAAGAGGCGTTGGCTGTTCACGACATTTTCTCTTTGCGCTATCTTTCACTCTTTTGGAAAGAACACCTCCTGAAGCGCGACTTCTATTCTCGAGTTCCAGTCGCCCACCGTCGCGCCTGCCTGTCCTTCGTGTCTTAGTATACCCCGCCGTTCTGCACAAAACTTAGACGCACCATGGGAGCCAAGGAAGACGCTATCGAGCTCAAGAACAAGGGCAATGACGCCTTCAAGGCTCATGACTGGCCCACTGCGCTGGAATTCTACACAAAGGCCATCGAGACATATGACAAAGAGCCCTCATTCTACACCAACCGTGCGCAGGTACGTAGCCTTACCACCGCACACGAGCACCTACTGATTCGGTTTGGCAGGCCAACCTGAAAGTCGAAGCGTACGGCTTCGCAGTCGCAGACGCAGACAAGGCGATTGCGCTCGACCCCAACAATGTCAAAGCCTACTACCGCCGCGCCTCGGCCAATACCCTCATTTTGAAGCATCGCGATGCCCTCAGGGATTGGAAGCTTGTTGTGAAGAAGGCCCCCAACGATGCGACTGCGAAGCTGCGCATGGCAGAATGCGAAAAGATCATCAAGCGCGACGCCTTCTTAAAAGCCATCGAAGTTGAAGACGCACCGTCAGTTGCGGAGGGTCTTGATATTGAAAACATGATTCTCGAGAGCGGCTATGACGGCGCGGAGCTGGGTGACACGATGACGGTCGAGTTCGTTGAGGATATGATCGAGAGATTCAAAAATGGCAAGAAGATTGCCAAGAAGTATGCGTACAAGATCATCCTGGCAGTCATGGACATCTCCAGGAAGGAGCCTACAATGATTGAGCACGACGTCGAAGATGGACACGAGGTCACCGTCTGCGGCGACACACACGGTAGGTGGACTGGACTTCGTACTCATGTACCCCTGCTGACTGCGGCTAGGTCAATTCTTCGATCTCATGAACATTTTCAAGCTCGCCGGCAAGCCCTCGGAGACGCACTCCTTCCTTTTCAACGGTGACTTTGTTGACCGTGGGTCATGGTCTACCGAAATTGCCCTTCTCCTATATGCCTACAAGTGGCTCTACCCCGACAAGTTCTTCCTGAACCGCGGAAACCACGAGACCGATGACATGAACCGAATGTATGGGTTCGAGGGTGAGTGCAGAGCCAAGTACACAGAACGCATCTTCAAGCTGTTCTCTGAGTCTTTCTCTCTATTGCCTCTGGCTACACTTATTGGCAAGAAGTTCTTCGTCCTCCACGGCGGCCTCTTCTCAGACGACAAGATCACACTCGACGATGTTAGGAAGCTTGACCGTTTCAAGCAGAGGCAGCCCGGCCAGTCTGGCCTTATGATGGAGATGCTCTGGACCGATCCACAGACCGCACCCGGACGAGGACCCAGCAAGCGTGGAGTCGGCCTCCAATTTGGACCCGATATCACCAAACGTTTCTGTGAGAACAATGGACTAGAGGCCATCATTCGATCGCACGAGGTTCGCATGGAGGGTTACGAAGTGGAGCACGACGGACGCTGCATCACCGTATTCTCTGCGCCCAACTACTGCGACAGCACTAGCAACAAGGGTGCCTTCATCAAGATCGGCCCTGACTACAAGCTCCGGTACACTCAGTTCGACGCCGTACCGCACCCCAACATAAAGCCCATGGCCTACGCCTCGAACGGTATGCAGGGTCTCATGTAAACGACAGCGCATTGTTTCAGCTCAGGATTGGGTTCAGTCGTTCTTCGCTACGTTGCAGCGACGCATGGTTTGGTGTTCTCTGGCGCATCAGCATACCCTGGGTCGATTGGGGCTCAGGACGGACGGATGGTGTCTGGCAAGTGATAGCTCTGTACGTATAGATCTTTGGATTAGCATGTCATTGCCAACTCAGCTATGTATAGGCAGAGAGCTGTTAGTTACTTATCAGGAAGACCAGCTGCACAGTGACGTTTCGATGCTGCCAACAGCAATTGCCCCACCTCGAACACGTGGGGCCTGTCGTTGCCAGAGTGACAAGGCTGATTCGAACCACGCACGGCTCAGCAAGCTCCACCTCAGCGCTCAAGCCTCACGAACTTCATCGCCGTGGCGCATTGCGCGACGCGTCAAACATATATCATCGCACTCTGCGATGTGAACAGTATTCTACTGCACGCGCCGAGATGCCTGCACAACAAATCTTCTCCGCCAAAGCCCTTGTTGGTAAGCGGACCCTGGATGGGTTCATGCAACGGTGCTAACACAGAGCAACAGGCGTGTGGAAGAATCTCCGCAACACGCGCGACAAGAACGACTTCTATCTCACCCTTCAATACCACCAGGATGACGCACATGGAGCGAAGGGCAAGAAGTATGGCAAGGCCCAGGTCGTCGAAACCACCTCTGAGCTCGAGGATGGGAAGGCTGTGGACATTGGCGGGAAGAGCATCAGTTTCGTCGTGCCGTGGCGGAGCATGCAGGCACAGCGACGAGAGCTGAAAATAAAAGAGAAGGAGCTAGCTGAGGCTCTAGTGATGCTCGCTGGCGAGTGTTCATTCACGGGTACGTGCCTTACTCCGTTTGCGCAGCTAACAGTAACCTCTGTCTATAATATTACGGGAACTGAACCTACCCAGAGTTATCTCCACTACTGCAAGCTTCCCTTACGCAGAACCCTCTCGTCCAGATCCGTCACCTGGCCGCTGGTATTAGTCGTCAAATGTCGAAAGTTGAATTGCAGATGGCAGACAACGCACCATTTTCCTACGGCAAGAATATCTATACCGGTGGAGAGGTCGCACGCAAGTTTCTCCCGGCCATACAATCGCTCTTCGAACAGCGTCCAGTGCCTCAGCGCATGATCTTCGAGCTTCTCATGGAGCTCAAAGACCTCGTCTACATGGCCATGGCGGATTGTACCAAGGAGGTGCTCGAGTGGGAGATTGATGGGCCGGCTATTGGCGCGCTCGAAGAAATGGATGATGCCTTCGCCAAAGCCATCACACCGATTGCTGCGGCAGTGGAGGACGGTCATTTCCAGCCCAGAGAGTTAGAGCCGGGACAGAGAAGGGTCATGCGACGCAAGGCATCCTCGCTGTCGACTATCACGCTGTCGAAACCGCAACAACCTTTTCTCACTGCCTCAACAAGCGAGCTTCTTTACACTCTAGAGTCGTTAGAGACCACAGCCTTAGCATTCACGCATCTGCCGATACCAATCCCGGACTTCTGCGCGCATTCGATCATCACCCTGCGACGCTTCTCACCCCGGCAAACACTCACTGAGTTCTCTACGAACAAGAAGCGAAGAACCTCACGATGTGCAGAGTATGCTCGATGCATGAAATGGGCTAGCAACAACTGGCGGCAGGAGGGGGGCTGCAGACGTGGCTGCAAGAACGAGGACGAGGATCCAGAGAATCTTCCGAGCTGGCATCGAAGCAGTCGCTGGTTCGACGGCGACGGTGACGGCACTCACATGGTCGGTGGGGGTAGACCAGAGGAACTCGAAGCCATTAAAGACACCTGAAACCTTCTGGATTCATGTACAGCCGAGCGTAAACAACGGTTCGCGCTTAGGACGTACGATACAAGCTATCTGTTTTTGGCGCAATGCTCTGCATGCAACGGCGAGATCTACCTGGGCACGAACTACAACAAGGAATGAAGTGCTTTCCAGGCACTTCACCAGCGGATGGGACTTCAATCAGTGATCTCTCCACCCTTCACACAGCCACAACCTGGCAATCATGAACCGATAGCGACTCTCAGCTCCTTCAGAAGCGCCGAGGAAGCAGGCCATCGATGGGGTGTTTTTAGAGCGAGGCGTTCGGGAGGTGGCCGAGCTCAGTGACAGGAGCTTAGAAAGTGCTCTCACCAATCTATCGAGGTCAGACCTTCTTCAGGGAGATACACCAAAGGCGCGTGCCATTGTGTCAGCCTCGCGGCTAGCTAGCGTTGTCAGCTATCCGCCCGCGGAAGCTACAGCCGCTCTCTAGCAAAATATTAATAATGCGGCTTCTCAACCTACTGGGGTCGAGACAACCGATGGAACCACCTGCGCCACTGCACGTCCATCCATATTCCAGCTCTGAGTACCACGCTATCTCAGATCTTGACTCCAGGTCGTCCGAACAAAGCAGTCCCTACTGCGCGAGTGGGAGCTAAGAAGCGAAATTTGGGAGAAGTATATCTCATGACTCAGGAACGCTCGGAATATCATGTCGAGACGCGTTTGAGTTCACGCAACTATTCCTTGTCTCCTGCGTTGTGGCTTGATCATTAGCCTTGCAGAGCTGAGACATACTTTACCGAATCAAAAGTCTCCGCTTCGACCCCGGATTTCTTAATCTCAGCCCTATCACCGATAAGTGCCCTTTTCGAAAGCGTAGTCTGCATGTAGAATTGGACTGTCTGATGTGGAAATGATGAAAGTTCTGTACCATAGCCACACCACAAGTAAGAGGTGATGTATAAATCAAAGCAATGCCTTCACATACATTCAGCGACGTCAAGCAACACACGGTCTTTGCTCACCAACACATTCCTTTCAAGATGTACCTCACACAACTCTTGCTGACTACAGTCTGTCTTTCGCCTTTATTCTTTGCGTATCCATTCCCTTGCATCTTGTCCAGCGTCAAGCTCTAACGCCAACGCTCGATCTTCCTTTCGAATGTTCATACAAAGGTTGTTATGTTGATCACGTCGGAAAGCGCGCATTGTACAGAGCTATGACAAGCAGTGGGATGTCTGGTGGCTTATGCGCGCGCTGGTGCTCGGGGCAGGGCTATACCGTTGCTGGGACCGAATGGAGCCGCGAAGTGAGTGAATTCTCATGTGTGGCACGTGGAGTTGGGGGCTAAGACCAACAGTGCTTCTGCGGATACGACACCTTCGATCCCGTCCGGACCGAGGAGTTTGACTGCAGTTGGCCATGCAGTGATCCATTTGCTGTTGGAGAGGCTTGCGGCGCGTCACAGCGACGGTCAATCTACGATCTCGATCCGAAATTCGCCCAAACACCCACCACAAGTCCCGGCTCGGGTACATTCCCGTCGCTTGGCTGCTAGAGTGACAACGTTGCTGGGCGTGCTTTACCTGTTGAGCTCGATGTTGGAGACGGTGGATTGACGGTTGAGAAGTGCATTACTGCTTGTGCCGGCCAAGGTTTCGCGATTGCAGGTGTAGAGTATGGCCAAGGTATACGATGTCCTCGCATATGTACATTGCAGATACCGACAATTCTTCAGAGTGCTTCTGTGGTTATGCCCTCGAGAATGGATCAGCACCCACCCAAGGAGAACCAGAGCTGACCGGCTGCAACACGCTATGTATTGGCAACAGCCTTGAGTTCTGTGGTGGACCCGACCGCTTGAACGTTTACGGTTCTCTTCTTGCTGCTACATCTACGCCGACTCAAGAAGTCACTCCGACGCCTAAGCCCACTCTAGAGGTTAACACTCCCTCAGTCATTTCGACTCTTGCACCCCAAGCTGCTCCTGTGTCAGACTCTCCGCATATCGCGGAAACTGCACCCGTGCCCACGCCTGTTGCAGAGGCCCCTGCCATCGAGTCCACGTCGGATGCAACCCCTGAACTCTAAACTTCCATCGACGAGACACCCGTTGCAGACTCTAACCCCTGCACCTGCTGAGGTAGCTGCGGATGAGTCATTGTCATCTTCTTCCACCTCAACGCTCCCATTTGTTGTTGCTGCAACTCCTGTCGCTAGTAGTGTCTCCCTTAAGTAGAGCACGGGCTTACCACCACTCGGAATGGGAAAATAGAGACTGGTGGGGGCACTATGTCTAGGGAAGCATGAGGCTATGGGATATGTGAGGTCATGTGCAATGCCTATGATTTCCAGCTGTAGTTTAACCCTTCCCATGACCTGCAAAGGCTTTCACACACTCGTGGCACCGCATAACAGGCAGGTGAAAATTATGACGACGCGAAGGGTATTTCTATTACATGGAGTCTTGGTGCATCATGGTCTACTGCGCTGACGTGTACAACGCTCGATCCATACAATCAGAAAGACGCTGGCGGGAAGGTCCTGTTAGTGATGGAGCCTGTGCCAAGTGAGGTATAGTGATGCAACAGTGCGACACGAAGCATCGTGTTTTCATGCACGAGAAATCTTCAATTACTGTGAAGGCAGCGACGGTTCATTGTCTGTCGACCCAGAAGTTTCTCGACCCCTGTAAGTCTTGTCGACGAGTCTCGAATGCCTGTTTTACATTGGCAGATTCCAAATGAAATCTAACGTGCCATCTTCAAAGCTCTGGAAGTTCTGCTGATTGTCCAGCCCGAATGGCGCCATTGCGGGATCGAAGGGCAGTGCCAACCAGTCGTCATCAGGCATCATTTCTGTGACATCGCCTGCAAGACCAGCGAGCGCGGACTGACCCGCGTGATTATTGAGGAAGTCCATGGTCCCTGTCGTGCCGTTGCGCTCGGCGGACGTTGCGCGGGAGGGTATGCGAGGCGGACGTGAGGAGACGACGAATGAGTCGCGTAGGCGCGCAACATGCAGCTCAAGGAGGGTTGCATAGCGTGAGGCGAGGTGCATGTCGTCAAGGACGCCTATTGCGGTCAGAAAGTAGCAGGTGCCGGATAACGAGATACTTACTTGCACGTAGGGCACGGATAGCTGCGTCTAGGATATCGAGTGATGACTGTAGCTTTTGGTTTCGTGATCCCAAACTCAAACCCTTGATGAGGTATATTGACGACGTCGTGATCCGCAGAAATATCCGGACGGGCGAGTATCTGAGTGCACCTGATTCTGACAACTGCACGACCTTCTGTAGGATCTGACAACTCCCGTCGACAACTTCCTGGATGAAGTCGTAGTCTCTCGGCTCAAGGTTCATTGGGAGTATGTCGTCCTGAGGTACATCGGTATCCGTCTCAGCGAGCGTACGCTCGACAACAGCCTGCATACCGACCGAGTTGGTGTAGATGCGGACATATTGGTACTCAATAGTGAGCATGTCATGAAGGCCCACTTTCAGCTCTGCATAAATGTAAGTCGGAGAACAAAATTGGATGGATGATGGGTTGAACTCACTGCAGGGATCTAAGTACTTTTTCCGCCACGAAGTGAGCAGAGGCTGGAAATGTTCCAATAGGCCAATGTATCGCCCTGTCCGCAACAAGCTCTTCGTAGTAGCCGCTGAGGGATAGATGGTGTCAGACACAGAGCGCGCAAGCTTCGTCAGCTCGACCCATGCACTCATGAACGACTGCCACTGCTCCACCGCACCAGTCGCAGAATCGACGGGAATCTTCTCCATCAGAGCATGATTTAAGCTCTGTGGTATCATCGAAGTGCAGCCAAGTCGCCACGATAGTTGCTCAAGCAGAACATAAAGCAGTTTGCGGGCTCGAATACGCCTTAAGACCAGATACTCGGTTCCCGAATTAGGGTATGATCTTTGGTCCTTGTCAATGCTCGCATTGTCCTCGAACAAGCCTAGCTCCTGGGCCAGCGATAGAGCGGAGCCCATCAGCATCCACGACATACGATCCGATCGTTTTGCGGGCTCAATAACATCCTCTAACCATCGACTCGATGTCGTGTCGCCTTCCAGCAGCTTTGCACCTTCCGCTGTTGTGTTGTTGGCGCCAATCATGAGCTCGCAATCCCAGCCGTCCGCTGCGGTGGGAAAATGTAGGGCGCGTGGGTGCCATTCTGATAGCAGTAATAATGCCTCAATGGAACCAATCGTCCTACTCTGGGCCTTCGACGGCTTGACTTGGCCAAGCATAATCTTCATGATGAAGCGTTGGCATTGCTCCCATAACCGATCGTGGACGAAGTAGCCCCTTGACGCTCCTCCCACGCCTGGCAGGATATTGTATCGAGACGAGATCATCAAGATGGTGACGCAAAGGAATGGATCCAGCGCTATCAACGAGTAGTGGTTCTCGTGATGTGAGTAAAAGTCACCGAGGATAGGAGACAGAGGTGAGCAATTCTTGAAGAACAGGTCGACATAGGTGACGGCTTCGTGCGCGGAGAACCAACCCATCTGCACGAAACGACACGAGGTCCATATCTTCAATGTTTCTGGTGACGGTGTTGACATCTGCACTGGTTGTGCCCGGAACGTATGGTAAGGTGACGCAGCGTCGAACCCACCAGATGGTCCTGACCTTGGCGTCTCGTATGCTTGCGAGCCGTTCGCTTCCTGATTGTCGATAGCATCACGATGATTGGCGGCCTCGAACAACAGGTTCAACGCATCGCTACCGCTTGAGACAACGGTCCGCATCACTGAATGGGCAAGGTCAGGCTGCGAAGACGATATCCGGCGGAGATGGGCAGGTGGCGAAAGGATGTCAGAGCGATGTGAGTGCCCATTGAGATAAGGACTTTGCACTGGGGTGAATCCATGGCCTGAGATAGATGATCGTTGCGCTGGCGACGGCTGGGTCGGCGCAGGTACAGATGACGAAGGCGCGGGCCCAGGAGGCTGAGTCTGAGGTCTTGAAAGACCAAAATTGATTTCATCTTCTTCATCTCTCGACTCCCCAGGCTTCCGTCTCTTAACCCACGACCTTTCAGATCTGAAAATGCATTCGCGCATCTCGCGCTTGCATCTTTGGCACGGTGGCTTGAGCTCACCACCGTCTGGACCAGTACCCAGAATGCATTTTGCCTTACGTTGCCGGCAATTGATGCATGCCTTGTAGGCGCGCTTAAAGTCCTCAGGGTGGGTCCGCTTCTTAGTGGTCGAATTTGTGTCTTGTGCACCCAGGGCGGCGCTTGGGTCCTGCGTTGTAGCCATCTCACAGGCTGGTGGAGTGATGCGCGGATGGCGCAGGAACTGGACTGTTAAGACTGGCGGCAGCAATGACTGGATTCTGCCTTTGAAAGGATTCCCGGGGCCGAGCGCGTGGTCCGAAGCGTGTATTGCCGGCTAGTAGGGTCTTTACTCCACGTCATGTGCAATTGCACTGAGTACGGTCAATAAGGTCAAGACTTCGCCGCTCCGTTCGGGTACAACAACTTTTTCGACCATGCTCGTTCGTATTGCTCAGTAGCAAGCAAAAATTGCACCTCGTGCACTTCTCCGCCGGCTCCCGGTCGATGAGCCGCTTGTGCGCCGGTTAACGCGGGGCAAGCTCGGCTCGGCTTTGGCTATCCACAGTTCTCGCGGAGGCCTCACACAGGCGTACATCACCACGGTACAACGCTGCGTGCTGGCATTTCACAAAGTACAAATCATGCACTGACATATGATCTGAGAGATATCGCGATGCGAATCGTATATACTAGGATTGTAGAGTGAGATGCTGCTCATACCGAGAGCTCGTCGTTATCCGAGCTCATGTGGAGTTCCTATCGTGCAGCATTCTTCTTCGCTTTCGCTCGCGCCTTTCCTTTCAGCCTTTGTGTCTTATCAGTCGACCCGATCTCCTGCGATATGTCAGTAAGGTCCCTGCATCGTGAAGTTCAGCATGCCTCAAAGTCTGCGAGCACCCGGCCATGCTCTTCGTTGTCTGCTCCAGTTGACTTCAATCGCTTCATGAGCCATTCCATGTGACTGTCATTACTGAGATCGAGTCTTCCGCTGTCCAATGCCGAATCGAGCTCGCGACGTTGATCCTCATCCCTACGATCTACGATAAGTACCGTAGCCTGTGACTCCTCGGCTGGCGCATCCTGCTTCTTTGCTGGCTCTGCTTTCCTCGCTGTAGGTGGCGGCGATGGCATGATGGACCTTCGGGTCTTGTTTCTCTGCATGGCAGAGCGTCGTTGATTTGCTGAACTACTGACTACAAGTGTGCTGGCTCTTGCAGCCTTGCTCTTAGTAATGAGTGCTGCGCGCTTGGATGCAGAGTCCTCCCCGGAGGCAGTGCTGGCAGCTGTCCGAATCTCAGGTTTCGGTGCACCTGTTGGCTTGGTCGAGCTTTTCTTTTGCGCACGCTCGAGCACCGCCCGAGCTACGCCGTGGCTGTTAACAGTCTTGCTGTAGACATCCTCGTCGCCAGTAGCCCAGAGTCCTCTGTCGACCTTTACAAGACTTTCGTGCGTGTCTGGCGGAGCTTGCGCCATGACAAATGGAACACCACTGATGCCCTCATTGAGATCGTGCGACCACTTTGAGAACTGTGTGTCCATGTTTTGCAGCACGTTATCCGGATATGTAGCATAGTGGTCAGGGAACGATCCCCAGCTGTGAGGCTGGCTCAGACTGGTGCGCTTCGGGCTACCTGTCATTAGCTGGAAGCTCTCATGACGCAGAATGCTGAGCTTACAAATGTGCCATGCCATCTTCAGATCCATCGCTAAAGGCCATCGCCTGTATACTCATAGTTGGTGTAGCAAGACGAACTCGCTGCGGAGACGGCTCATCAGAGCTCGGTGTACGGCTCCTGGTCTTCCACTCTTCCGTCGACTGTTCGGACGCGCTGTCGTGATGTACGAGCTTGTTGCGATGTACGGTTTCGTTGACGATGCTGAAGCTAGAGAAGCCCGGAAGAAGCTGTTCAACAGATTGCTTCAGGCAGAAAAGTGGCTGATTAGTATCGTTACGTGGGCACGAGGAGGTCATAAGATTACCGCTCAGGAGACCTTCTAGACGTTCTGCGTCGTCTTGGGTGAAGCGCAGTGCATCCGATCGATAGGGACACAGATGGAGAAGCTTGGTTGTTGCTTCCGCTTCGGTAGCGGAGTAGTAAAGTGCGTGACGAGGCATCAGTGAGGCAAAAACAACTTCATGTATAGTCTTTGCGCGGAGTGGAAGGAGCGCATACGGTAGAAAACGAAGAGAACAGCGTGGAGGGCGTAAGTGAACGCAGTTTGTCGCGTAGCAAATTTGGAAGGTTGTGGAAGGAAATGCGCACATTTGTACGCAAACAAGCTGGTGCAGGGAACAGGTTATTGCAGCAAGCCCACGGACCACTAACAGTCGCAGTGAAGTGAAAGGAACTGCCGGAATATCTGGTTCGTGCTCGGCCAACCATGGAAGGGTATGGCACGCTCACACGCTTGTTTCGAGCACGTCGTGTCGGAAATTCTGACGATCGTATCAACATACAATCTACAGGATCAAGGTTGCCAGCATGGCTGCTAAACGCTTGGTTTCCTTGCTGCAAGCTGAGGAGACGATAGAAAAATGCGTACGAAACGTGCTTTCAGATATGGGAAACGGGCTGACTATCTCTAGCACGCTCCAACATCGGTCACGACGAGTGCTCAACAGTCAGCTGTCACATCGCCTGCAGGCAGTATTGAGCTTGTGCCTGCCAGTGTCAGTATTCCTACCGACGTGAATATCGGCGAGCCATCGCGACTCTCCAAAGCATTAGCACCGATACTCGAAAGTCCCGTTGAGGTCAGATTGAAGGAATCCCAAACGGAATCCCCTCGTCAATCCGTTCCCAAGCCATCGGCCTCCAGCGAACTCCTCAAGATCGACGAGTTAAACATTTATATGGCGGCCTGTGCGGAGTACAGTCGAGGACTAGCAGCAGGATGGACAGAAGAACGCTTGCTCGCCGTGGTGACAAAGTGGCGGATCTTGGATCAGGAAAACAATCAAGGATGAAAGAGAAACGTAGCATTCGACAGACTAGACAATTTCTGGTCTCGTTTTCGAAGCAAGTCGTCGAGTGCGGCTTCCTGATATTTAGTACCGGCAAGTCTGGAGAGCACAGGCGCGTCGGCCTATATAGACTGGGAGAGACTGTATTGAGGCCACATATAAACAAAATATGAACAGAGTTGTATTGTTATGGGTCACGGTGGTGCAGCAATGATAATAGAGTGTGAGAATGAGAATCGAGTAGCGCGTCTCTAGCGCGATTTGAGTAGGCGCGCCTTCCGTCATCCATCCTCCGTGGTCGCGTCTCCACCACATCGCCTGTGAAGGAAAGCCCATACCATGATGCAATTCTTACGCGGCCCTGCACAAAGTTGTCAGATGCCTGCATTGGATGACTAGCGCATACACACTCGATCAGCTGCCTCACCGTGGGACCACTTTCCTTTCGGCAGTCGTCAAGAGATTTCTCGTGACTCAGCAGCTACAAGAACGCCGAGCATCATCCCGGAATACTCTATTATCCTTATTGGTGCTTTCGGTTCGTGCTTGACCTTGGTACTAACAATATCGCTTCCACGCAATTATCTTACATGATAGATCAGCTGAAGGCAGGACTGTGTTGCCGCATACGACGAACTGCAAAATGTTATGTATATCAGGTTGTCGACGTGCGAACGACTCCGAGTGTACCTCAAGCCGAATATCCCAGGGACCAACGCTTAGTTGCATTGCCACAATGAAAGCAATTGGTCTTCTCGCCGTCGACTACGCGCCTGCTGTCCTTGCGGAGCCTGGGCAGGTCAAACCTCGCGCTCTGGACAACATTGAGACGGCACCAGGTCGGACCGTGCATATGACTGAGGAGGGGCGATGGGAGCTTTCCTCTGTACATCGTACGATCTCATGCGTTCGACTGTGCTAACTATGGCAGAGCGGTGGGTGCGGCAGCCATTTCTTCGACATCACAGAGTCCAACGCCGAGGTAAAGGTAGTCAAGGTGGCAGCTCCATATCCCTCAAAATTCAAATACGAGGAGAGCCTTAGGTGCCTATTCTCTACGCTCAACTGGGACGCTATCAGGAAGAATCTAGAGAAGTAACCAACCTACCACACCCATTTTTCTGAGACTATAACTGGAACTCAAGCGTCTGAGTGGCTTCTCTCCCAGTTTCAGGACGTCGTTCTGAAGTTGAAAAAGCAGAGCGTCACTACAAAGGCTTTCCCACACGCACCTTGACCTCAAAAGTCCATTATCGTGACCGTACCTGGGCGCAGCGACAGGATAGTCATTGTAGGCGCTCACCTGGACTCAATCAACGGCGCAAATAAAATCACAGCCCGAGCGCCATGTGTCGATGACAATGCATCGGGCTCCTTCCTGCTCCTTGGGTCTCTCCGAGTCCTTCTGTCAGACAAGAATTTCGGGCCAAGCATGCTGCCGAACACAATTGAATTCCACTTGTACGCTGCTGAGGATGATGGTCTGCATGGTAGCCAAGATATCTTCACTCAATACTCGAATGCTGGGAGAGATGTGTGGGCGATGCTGAACCAGGACATGGTTGGCTACTCAAAGGCAATACTTGATGCAGGCAAGCTCGAGAGCTTTGGCCTTACCACCGACTTCACCGATCCAGAGCTGAATGGGTATGTTGGTCGCCTTATCGACGATCGACGGGTTAGGTTCATTTTCGCAAATTTTGCAGCAAGAGATTAGCTCACATGCTTGTAGTACACCGACATCGAGCGCATCAACACTGTCTGCGGCCATGCGTGCTCTGACAACGGCTCTGCTACGAGGAACGGATACCCTGCTTCGCTCAACTTGGAAGCAATATTCGAATACCTCAATGCCCACATGCACACGGCTAATGATACCATCGAACACATTGACCCGAAGCATGTGCTGCAGCATGTTTAGCTCGTTCTTGTTTTCTTACGTGAGCTTGGGTTCAGCAAAAGCAAGTAAGAGCTTGACTAGATACAGCCTGAGTGGGCTGGTTGACTGGATGTACCCAGAAGTATTGCGGATAAGTTCAGGAGTCACAACACCATAAACGACCCGGTCGCTGTCTCCTTTTCCCCTACCCCTGAATGCGCGATCGAGTAAGTAGTTTCGGCTACGCTGGGTTCACCATAATGTAGCAAGAGATGGCTCATCTACCAGTTCGTTTCAAGCTAAGCCATCCCACTTCCCTTTCTCTCCTCCTTCAACGCATTCTTGACAATAGCACCACACATCTTTGCGTACGGATTTGTCCTGACACTCATTTCCCTCGCCGCCTCATCACCATACCTTGCCGCAGCAGCAAAATCCGTCGAAGCCAACTCTTCCAGCTCACCCTTCCCTAGACCTTCCAGATCTGCACCCGTCTCACTGGCCTTCAGGTACAGGAAAGCACGGTGCGAGTATGCCGTGCGCAGGATGCGCGCTTGGTACGCCGAGACCGGGTCTGTGGGCGAAGACGAGGGAAGTGAGAGTTGGATTGCACGCGAGAGATCTGTGAAGAGCGGTTCGATTTCTGCTTCTGATGCTAAGAAGATGTGGGCGTCCTTGGGCAGGGAAGCTTCGACCTGTATCCTTCGTAGCTGTGCGCGATTGACGAAGGCACTCGGGTACGTGGGATTCGATGCAATGAAACTGTCAAGCTCGTGTATCCCAGCTTCAAGCAAATCTGCACTGGAGACGTTTGACGTGCGGCGAATAATGTCATTTTGTTGTGTCTCCAGGGCGGAGAGCTGTGATGAGGAAATTGTCGGATGTGCTGGCAGCGTTGTGTCTATCGCGGAAGCATCTTTTGACTTGGCAACAGATGATGGCAATGTTTCGGGGTCGAATAAAGCGTTCAATATGCGGACGTCATTTGCTGATAATGATGTGTTGATTGTGTCCACGGCCATGGTGTCAATGTGTAGATCTCAAGGTCAGTGTCTTCCAGGATTGTTGTTGTATGTGGAGCCTGAGCGTGGTTGTAATCGTAAGCAATGACGCCTTCGTAAATGTTGTGAGTATTGCCTTCAGTTGTGTCAGGTTCCAGTTTGATATCATTTGACGAGAGTGTGAGGTTCGGCTTAGCAACGCTACGGCCGGGCAGCAGCGGATATTGTCGCCCGTTTCCCGAAACGGCTAAATAGCTTCTCCAAGTGAACACCACAGTTGCTGGCAACGCACCCACTACGACTGCGCATTCTGATCGTTGCGAGATCTGCTTGGGTACTAAGATTGTGTGTAACTTCTTATTGATCGCGATTTGATCTTGATTTACGCCTGTAAGCATCGAGGTCGACTACACTATAGATGCTTCCCGGGCGGATAAGAGCGGACGGACATCAGCGGACAAAGAGCATCGCTTGAGGAAGGTACTGCACGTGTTCTCGGCATAAGGATTGTGATGACGGAGATTGAGCAAGCAACGCATGGATGATAAGATCTCGGTTCTTGAAGGAAGGCATGTGAGGGTCTTCTCAAAGCCTGATAGATAAAGTCAGTCACGGATCGCCCGGATTAGAATTAGCAAACACTCAGTTCGATCTTCTTCTCTCCCACACTGAGCATTCGAGCTGACCTCCACATTTCTCGACTTGATAAGACCTCAAGAAAAAAATGGCGCCAGCAGCAATCTCGCCTCCCGACTCCCCAGTACCATCTGCAACTTCGTCTTCAGATTTCGCCTCATACCGCGGATATCACCACGTCCACTGGTATGTTGGCAACGCAAAGCAGGCCGCCTCTTTCTATGTCTCCCGCATGGGCTTTGAGCGCGTCGCATACCGTGGGCTAGAGACGGGCTCCCGAGCCATTGCCTCGCATGTTGTGCGCAACGGCCAAGTCACCTTCATCCTGTCGTCGCCGCTTCGATGCCTTGAGCAGAAGGATCGCTTCACAGAGGCAGAGGCGAGGCAGCTCCAAGAAATGCACGAGCACCAGGAGCGTCACGGCGATGCTGTCAAAGACGTTGCCTTTGAAGTTGACAACGTCGATGCCATCTACCACGCTGCTGTCTCTGCTGGTGGTGTTTCGATCGCTGAACCCCATGATGTTAGTGACTCTTACGGCACCGTTCGCCTTGCGACTATTCGCACATATGGTGACACGACGCATACTCTCATCCAGAAGAGCACATATAACGGGATTTTTCTGCCTGGGTACCGCACGGAAGCCAAGGCTGCTGACTCTTTGAACCGCTTCCTTCCTTCCGTCACGCTCGAGGCCATTGATCACTGTGTCGGCAATCAGGACTGGGATGAGATGGAGGATGCCTGCGACTATTACGAGAAGGTTCTCGGCTTTCACCGCTTCTGGAGCGTTGACGACAAGGACATCTGCACCGAATATTCGGCGCTAAAGTCCATCGTCATGTCATCGCCCAATGAGGTTGTCAAGATGCCCATCAACGAGCCCGCCAAGGGCAAGAAGCAGTCCCAGATTGAGGAGTACGTCGACTTTTATGGCGGCCCAGGTGTTCAGCACATTGCGCTACGCACGGATAACATCATTGACGCCATCACAAACCTGAAGGCGCGGGGTGTGGAGTTCATCAAGGTCCCGGAGACGTACTACGACAGCATGAAGATGCGCCTGAAGAAAGCAGGCCTCAGGCTCAACGAGGACTTTGAGACTCTGAAGAGCTTGGATATCCTGATCGACTTTGATGAGGGTGGCTACCTGCTCCAGCTTTTCACCAAGCATTTGATGGACCGACCGACAGTGTTCATCGAGATTATCCAGCGCAACAACTTCAGTGGCTTTGGCGCTGGCAACTTCAAATCACTCTTCGAGGCGATTGAGCGGGAACAAGAACTTCGCGGTAACTTGATCTGAGAGAGAGATGACGGTGGTGATGATGTGGAAAATGGCACAGCGAGGCGTTTGTGGCGTTTTGGAATACTATACCAATATAGCAATGCATAGTTTTTTCTTCACATATACGTCTCAATAAACATCTGCAAGGGTCATCAATGCTTGCCATCTCTGCTTTTCTCATCATCTACTCTACTTGCTAACCTGTACCACTGTCTTCCATTCTGAGTCTTCACTTCCTTTTCTTGGCACTCTGCTTCTGCGCGCCGGTGGCCTTGGCCGTGTCCTTCTCCTCGGCCTTCTCAATGGCCTCGGGCGTCTTGGGGCTCTTGTCGCCGTCCGGGTGGGCTTGCAGGGGGCGATTGGCATCCTTCTCCTCGACCTCGTCGTCGTCGCCGCCCTGGCCGAACTCGTTGACACGGGTGTAATCGACCTTGTACTTCCAGGTCTGGAACAGGTAGACGAAGAAGATGACATCGTCGCGCAGGGTGGCCAGACGGTGCAGGGTGGGCATCTTGATGGTGAAGGCGAACAGGTCGTCGATGAAGGTGTTGAGGAACTTGTAGGTCATGGCGCGGCCGGGCATGTGGGCGACGGACTGGAGGCGGTAGTTGATGTAGAGCGAGGGGACCATCATGAGGAATCCGTAGGCGTAGACGGAGCCGACGAGGGTTGTGATGATGAAGGAGTACCAGCTCTTGTGGGTGTCGTACATGAGCGAGTAGATGGCGTAGGCGATGAGCAGCGGGACGGCGACCATGTACAGGTACTTGAAGGCAATCTGGTCGTACTCTTCCGTCTTCTTCTCAATCTCCGAGGCGACGTGCTTGTCTTCGAGGACGATGGTGTAGGGGATGAGCGATCCGGGGGCGGTGGGGCGGATGCGGATGTTGGCCGTCTTGGTGATCTTCCAGGCTTCGATGGCGATGCCCATACCCTGGCCGAACAGAATCATCCACGATGTGTTCTCGTTGTTATCCATGAGGTACAAGAAGATGACGGTCTGCATGAAGACGTTGGCGATGATGGTGCGCACCGAGGTGCCGACGTTATCCTTCTTCTTGCGCCAATGCTGGACGTCGTTTTTGAAGGCGAGCATCTCGAAGATCATGTGGAAGACGGAGACGACGGCGGTGATGGCCAGCAGGTACGAGTTGCTGTCAATGAGGATCTCCTTGAACATCTCCATCTCGGAGCCGTCGCCGCCGCCGGGGGCTTTCTGGCCAGCGGCAGCAGCAGCGGCCTGCGCACGCAGGTTCTCATCGACCGAAGCATACAGATTGAACTTCCAGTTGGCCAGGTTGTTCAGGTTGACGTTCAGCGGCAGCGTCTTGACCGTGTCGTTGAGCTCGATCATGTGCTTCTTCAGCTGCCAGAAGGTGTTGGTGTAGAGGATCGGGTAGTACCATCCGTGCTGGCCCGTGGCGTCGCGCTGGCCCGTGGCCTCGAGCTGGACGAACTTCCTGGGGCCGGGCTGCATCTGCGGGTAGGTGAGGACGCCCGAGTCGGGGATCAGGGAGATGGTGAAGTTGGGGTGGTAGTAATTGGCGACGACCTTGCCTGCCTGCTTCTCCTCGTCCGTCTCGACGGCGTCCTTTTCAGGCATGTCGCTGAGGAGGTTCCTGGTCTTTGCGATGCGCTTCTTGGGCTGGTACTGGGTCAGGGGGCGGATGAAGTGGTAGGCGGTCGCGGGGTCGTAGCCGGGCTGGGTGGGGTCGAGGACGGCGCCGCTCTTGGCGACGTAGAAGTGGGCGAGCAGCGAGGCGTTGTGCTGGACCTCGGGGGGCACGGCGAACTCGACGTGGATGTCCCTGTTCTGCTTGTAGTCGCCGAAGACGAACTTCTTCTCGTCGATGAGCAGCGCGTCGCGGGGCATGTGGCTGAGGGCGGGCATGGCGACCGAGGGCGAGATGTACATGGAGATGTCGAGGGCGTCGCCGGGCTGCCACATGGGGGCGATGTTCCAGGGCACATGGCTGTACTGGGCGCCGTCGTCGAGCTGGCGCGGGCGGTTGTCCCAGGCGGGGATCTGGACGGCGGCGGTTGAGTGCGGCTGGCCGGGCGTGGTGCTGGCCGCGGGCGCGGGCGTGGGCGCGTTGAGGAAGTACTTCATGCCGCCCTGGATGAGCAGGAACATGCCAATGCTCTGGGCGGCCGTCTTGAGGAACTGCTGCTGTTAGCTGTCTGCTGCGCGACGCGTTGGCGGGGCGAGGAGACGCACGCTCTGCCCCTCGGCGGGGGCGTCTGCCTGCTGTGCTTCGGGCATGGTGTGTCGAGACAGGTGCGCTTCAATGCACTGCAGCGGGTGCTTGGAGAGAGGCTCGGAGAGAGGCAGCGGGAGGTCACAGTGTCCTCGCTCGCATCCATCGCGTCGTTGCAGCTTAGCTCGCCCGCCCATGTCGACCCGCACTTTGGCCGGCCGCCAAGGGTCCAGCGCCCAGCCAACGAGGCCGCGGCCGAGCTGCAGGGGACATCAACGGCCGTCAGCCTGTGGCCGCCGCGGCTCTGCCACGTTCAGCGAGAGCCGAGCGAGAGTCCAGCGGACAGTCCAGCGGACAGTCCAGCGGACAGTCCAGCATGCCGTGACGCGAGGCTTGCTGGGGTGCTGCATAGGCCGTCAGAGACGCACGACTGCTCCGCTCCTTCGCACCGCTCCTCCGCACCGCTCCTCCGCACCGCTCCTCCCGCATCGCGCGGTGCCTGGACCCCGCCGCAAGGGCAGCCCTCGTTGCGTCGTCGAGCCTCGTTGAACCTCGTCGAGCGTTGCTGAACCACGCGCACACGCTCTCCAGCGACACACTGCCTGGCCCTCGCACGCCCACACTGTCCTTCCCACACGGTCCTTCCCACACGGTCCTGCCCACACGGTCCTGCCCACACTGTCCTGCCCACACTGTGCTGCCCACACGGTCCTTCCCACAATGAGTGACGGCAGTGCCCCCAAGAAGCCCGTCGTCTGCGTCTTGTACCGCTCCCCCCCTCCTCCGCCTCCGCCTCCACCTTGACTGACCTCTCCAGCTGCGGCGCCTCGGACGGCGGCTCCCCCGTACACCTCGAGTCCGCCCGCCTGCTCGCCAAAGCCCTGCACGAGAGCGGCACCAACCTCGTCTACGGCGGCGGCACCGTCGGCCTCATGGGCGAAGTCGCCCGCACGCTCGTCTCGCTGGCCGGCCCCGACAGCGTCCACGGCATCATCCCCACGCCCCTGGTCGAATTCGAGCAGAACCACGACCCTGCCAACCCCGGATCCCACAACATCGACCACGCCGTCTACGGCCGCACCACCGTCGTCAAGGACATGCACACCCGCAAGCAGATGATGGCCCGCGAGGTCATCGACGGCGGGCCCGGCGGCGGCTTCGTCGCCCTGTCCGGCGGCTACGGCACCTTTGAGGAGCTCATGGAGGTCACCACCTGGAACCAGCTCGGCATCCACAGCATGCCCGTCATCGTCTACAACGTCGACGGCTACTGGTCCGGCCTGATTGAGTGGGTCAAGAACGCCGTCACCGCCGGCTTCGTGAGCGCCACCAACGCCGGCATCATCAAGGAGGCCCTGTCCGCCGACGAGGTCCTGCACAACTTGAAGCACTACCAAAACGCCCCTGGCAGGTTCAACCTGACCTGGGGCGATGACTGAGCATCATCTACACATGATCCCACAGATAATAGTAAAACTAGATACGGGGACAATATAGACTAGCCCACCAAACACTCGACAATCACACAGTCAGATGCTTGAGCGCGAAAATACGTTTGATTGACTCGTCGCTTGCATGTCGACCTTCATGCTATACACACCCTACTAGTACAATGCTGACTGCAAAATGGCCGAAGCCTCCCATGGTGCCGTCTTCCACCCCAAACATGAGAAATGATCCTGTCCCAATGCCACCGCTATGCATGCAACCACGACATGTACCTGTTCATCCACACACCACCTGCCATCACCGAGCCTGGAACCCGGGTAGCTGGAACCCAAATCCAGGCACAGCAGGTGGAACAGCAACACCCTGCTCACCCCGTGGCGATACATGGCGCGGGTCATGAATTGGCCGTTGCTGATGCTGCTGCTGCTGCTGCTGTTGCTGCTGCTGTTGCTGTTGCTGTTGCTGTTGCTGTTGCTGTTGCTGTTGCTGTTGCTGTTGCTGTTGCTGTTCCTGCTTGCGGAACTTGAACCCATTGTCGAAACCGCCGCGATTGCCGAACCCGCCGCGACCGCCACGTCCACCATCCGTAGGCACGCGTCTGCTGATGGCTACGCTCTGTCAGCCAAACCATCTCTTCGTCAACCCTGGAACACTACCTACCTTTGGACGACACACCCGCCCCAATCTCAATGTCGGGTTCTTCGAGCACCATGCCGCCTTCGAGAGCGCGTCCACCAGTCCCGCCGTGCTCTGCTGTCAAAGCCCATTTGCGATCGGCGTCAGTCAGCCGTGAGATGGGTATCACGCTGATACCAGTGCTGTAGTCGCTGCAATCTCGTGGCCCAAATCCAACTCCCCATCGAGTCTGTACACGTTAGCAGCTGTGCTGCTTTCCATGCATACAAAACCTACCTGACGCGCCTTGGACTGCGCCACAGCATCTTGCAGATTGTCCATGCCCTCTTTGGCAGCAACAGCATCCGGTCGAGTCAACATCTTGACAAACGCATGTCGCTTGTCCTGGTTCACAATGCATGTCTGCACCCTACCAAACCGATTGAAGATCGACCGAATCTCACCCTCAGTCCCGCCCGCCCCGCCTACGAACAGCGTGCGACTAAGCACCCTGATGTGGTCGCGTGGCAGGCTTTGATCCCACTCAATGTAACGTGATTGACCATACACGTCTTTAGGAGGGCTTAGCTGCGGCCGGGGCAGCGGCGGCGTACGCTGCCGATACTCATTACGATCAATGCGACCGCTTCGGGTCTTACCGCGACCGCGACCGCGATCGTTGCGGTCAGACCGGCCTACACTACCATCAACAGCTGCGTTGGGGTCGTAAGCCCCATATACAGGGCTCTCCCGTCGATTTGGTGGCGATCTACGGCTAGGAGATACCCGACGCTGGTAGTCAGGCGATCGGCTACGATCTCTCATACTTGTATCGTTGTGCTCAAAGCGCTGTTGTGGTTGAGAGATACCGTTCTGTGCTCCAGATTGTGCTGGGGATTGTATCTGAGGAGCGATAGGAAGTTGAGCAGTTGGCATAGATGCCCCACCATTCTGTGCTGCCGCTAGAGCGTTTAGTACCTGAATGGCCTGATCGGGCGCAATTGAACCGGCACTCATAGCTTGCAAAATCTGGCTGGCCAAGTCGTTCATACCAGCTGGCGGAGGAGGCGGCATGGCAGGCTGCACGCTCGCGGGTGGCGGGGGAGGCACGAAACCTGGGGGAGGAGGTGGCGGCACCATGTTCTGAATAAAAGGAAGAACAGGCGGCGCTGCGTTAGTCTGACTGCTCTGCTTTCCAAAGGCGGAGAGAGCTGCAAGCATGGCACCGGGATCTTGTGGGGGTTGCGCAATCGTTGGCGACGGCACAGGCGCGGCCGTGTACTGTACGTTAGTATGAGGCGGGGGTGCTGGCGCAGAATTGTTCGTCTTGGGCGGGCTTCTGTGCACTGTAGGGGCATCTATTCAAGGAGCCATTAGGCATGCAGACAGGAGAGGAATGAGACACTTACTCTGTGGGGTGCCGTTCACTTGCTGCTTGAATCCCGCGAGCATGTCTAGAGGGAACGTCTGTCCGCGCTGCCAAATGTCAAGGAGCTTGGTAATCTTGTCCTTCTGAGCGTCAGGTGCATGTTGAACAAGATCGTTCATTACGGCCGGTAGCACATCTGTCATCTTCTGCACTCCCGCGGCATACGTTCCAGGAGCAGCATTGCGGGAGACTGTTTGCCCGGCCGCCTTGGCCTTTTCTACCCATTGACGAGTGACCGAGTCTACGACGTAAAGAACACCGAGCTTATGTGTTGCGGGGCTATTCTGCAGCTGCTGCAGGATCTTCTGGATGATAGTTGATTCGGACTAGAGGTAAAAGCGGAACTTAGTAAAGGCCCTGGGAAGAGAGAGACGACCTGCGCTAGGAGGGACTCAGCAACTAGCATACCTGAATATTTTCTACGCATATCGCGGTGATGGCCTTGACCTTGGTGGGTGTTACGCCAGGTGCCTTCAAGGCTTGGAGCGACTGCAACAGCGCCTCAAGCTCATCCATCGCTGTCATGCTTATGTTTAGTGTATCAGAAGAGACTGACGATGAGAAAGGAAATGTGCAGCGCGTGTGCGCAGATGAATTGCAGTGCAGTGAGTGAGCCGAATAGCTGAAGGCTCAAACTGTACTGGGCACCGCTGGCTAAGGTCCGTGGTGGGACAGTCTAGGTTGTACGAAGAACGTAGAACGAACAAGCAGTTGATCGAGCAATGCGCAATACAGCAACTGGTTCAGAGAGTCCGGTGGGTGTGCGCTGTGGTTTGAGTCGAGCTGGGGACGTTGTGAACTACGTCTTCTACGCAGCAACGCGGTGAGAGCAGTGTTGCGCGGTGTTTCACGTGCGAGAGTTGGACAGTCGCAGCTACCTCCAGAGACTCAGAAAGCAGGTGAAGATGTGCAGGCGCGGTTGCTGGTCTATTCGAGCGCGCAGGCGTATTTGGAAGCTGTGGGAGGAATGAGCCTGTGCCGAGCGACGAATTTGAAGAAGCCGCGCTCGTTAGCGCGCTAGCCACCCTACGCGACGTATTGTATGCAACACAATTGGAACACTCTCACCCGCGCCGGAGAGCTGTCACTGGGGCAGCCTTTCACTGTTGGCGCAAAATTGCGACCATATGATCAGCACTAGCTGCTTCGATGTCTGGAGCTCAGTCATGAGACACTCGCATCAAGCCTGCAGCTCTCCATGCTCTTGTGCTCAGAAAGGTTTATGCCATGAAGCACCCCATGGGACGCGGGAGTGCATCCACTGGAGAACAATAATGTCACGGGACCTCGCAACCACGGAGGAGTTGCATGCGATTACGACGAGAGAAATCTTGGAGGATGCTTGCATGTCGGTGCCGGATGGTGTGCGAAACGATCCGAGTCAGTTTGTTGGGCGCATGGCGCGCATTATGTAGCACCGACATGTCCAGAGCTCTGCTGTGCACACAGTACGCAGTTGAGAGGGGCCTGAGGCACTGAAGCACTGAAGCACTCACTCCACTATGATGGAGTTGAATGACGGCAGGCACCCAGTCGAGCACGCTGCGGCCAGCAGCACAGAGGCATGCAACAACGGCCTACCGTTCCCTTCGCACGAGAGAATGCCGAGGGACGACCCGGCGTAGCAACGCTTCGGGCTAGGCGGTTTTCGATGAGGTGGGTTTCCAGGTGAGCTTTGATATTTTCTCAGCCTCTTATTAAGGTCGCATCCACCCGCCAGTTCCTCCGCCATCTTGACGTCTTGTCATCTTCCACGCCTCATCTCCAACAATGGCCTCCGCACTCCGTCTGAGCCAGAGCGCTCTCCGCGCCGCCGCCCCCATGAGGCAGGCCGCCTTCACTGGTGCCCGCGCCTACTCCTCCAAGACCACTGTATGCGCGCGCCCAACAACATGTTGCCGTCCGGGATCCATCGCTAACGAGTCCAATTGCAGTCTCTGAAGGAGACCTTCGCCGCCAAGCTGCCCGGTGAGATTGAGAAGATCAAGAAGCTCCGCAAGTACGTTGCCAGCTCCTCTGCGGTGTCTGCAGCAGTAGCGCCGAATCCTGTTGGGAGCAGCCATTGACATTGCATCACAGGGAGCACGGCAACAAGGTCATCGGCGAGGTCACCCTCGACCAGGTCTACGGTGGTGCCCGTGGCATTAAGTCCCTCGTCTGGGAGGTACGCGCAACACGTCGTTATGAGCAGAATGACGTCCGGCTGACAGCACGCAGGGCTCCGTCCTCGACTCCGAGGAGGGTATCCGTTTCCGCGGCAAGACCATTCCCGAGTGCCAGGAGCTGCTCCCCAAGGCCCCTGGTGGCCAGGAGCCTCTTCCTGAGGGTCTCTTCTGGCTCCTCCTCACCGGCGAGGTCCCCTCCGAGCAGCAGGTCCGCGACCTGTCCGCCGAGTGGGCCGCCCGCTCCGATGTCCCCAAGTTCGTCGAGGAGCTCATCGACCGCTGCCCCAGCGACCTGCACCCCATGGCCCAGTTCTCGCTCGCCGTCACTGCTCTCGAGCACGAGTCCGAGTTCGCCAAGGCCTACGCCAAGGGCATGCACAAGTCCCAGTACTGGGAACACACTTTCGAGGACTCGATGAACCTCATTGCTCGTCTCCCCACCATTGCCGCCAAGATCTTCCGCAACATCTACAAGGACGGCAAGGTCGCCCCTGTCCAGAAGGACAAGGACTACTCCTACAACTTGGCCAACCAGCTCGGCTTCGCTGAGAACGCTGACTTCGTCGAGCTGATGCGTCTGTACCTTACCATCCACACTGACCACGAGGGTGGTAACGTTTCCGCCCACACCACCCACTTGGTCGGTTCCGCTCTCTCCTCCCCCTACCTATCCCTGGCCGCCGGTCTCAACGGTCTTGCTGGTCCTCTCCACGGTCTTGCCAACCAGGAAGTCCTCGTTTGGCTCCAGAAGATGAAGAAGGCTATTGGCAACGACCTCAGCGACCAGGCCATCAAGGACTACCTCTGGTCCACCCTCAAGGCTGGCCAGGTCGTTCCCGGTTACGGCCACGCCGTTCTCCGCAAGACCGACCCCCGTTACGTCTCCCAGCGCGAGTTCGCCCAGAAGCACCTGCCCGACGACCCCATGTTCAAGCTCGTCAGCCAGGTCTACAAGATTGCCCCCGGTGTCCTCACGGAGCACGGCAAGACCAAGAACCCCTACCCCAACGTCGACGCCCACTCTGGTGTCCTCCTCCAGTACTACGGCCTTACCGAGCAGAACTACTACACAGTTCTCTTCGGTGTCTCCCGTGCTCTCGGCGTTCTTCCCCAGCTCATCATCGACCGTGCCGTCGGTGCCCCCATCGAGCGCCCCAAGTCCTTCTCCACCGAGGCTTACGCCAAGCTGGTCGGCGCCAAGTTGTAAATACTCTGTTATGATTTGCGCGGCCGCAAAGGAGCGATATGAGGAATTTTTTGAGATGTCAAGAGACGCCTATGTACTATCTAGATTGGGATTGTAGGGATAAGGATTTGGTGCATTCGGTGTCTTAGCAAGCATCATAGCCTTGGATGTCTCTGCTTCAGTATGCCATTTTAGTAAACGACTTGCTACAATATCATGTCTAACGTTCGACCATGATCCCGCCTTTGACTCTTCAATTTTCAAACGTCGCGGCTATTTCCCAAGGTCGTCTTTTTCGCGGCAGAATGATCATCAGTATGCTCGCTGGGTTTCACAGATAGGTTACGGATCGCCAGCAAGGGGTCAGTGCGCGAGATAAAAGTAATGGTAGCACATAGGCCGCCAGTGTGTCAGTGTTGAGGCGGTACACAGACGTTTGTTGGAGTGTTGGGGAGCCGCGGGAGTGCTGCGGGAGTGCTGCGGGATTGTTGAGATTCTGGCGACGGGTTGCGCAGAGTGGGCCCCAGCCCGAGGTTATAGCGTGCTGCTGGGTAGCTCCCAAGCAGCAGCAGGGTTGTGTTCAGGTCCACGGCCGTGGGCGAGAGGAGAGCGCGGTGTGCTCCAGCGTGTAAAAGCAGGGCTGCGTGCACATTGCACACATTGCAGCGCAAGGCCGCACATTCTCAACTAAAATCTGGTTCCGTGCCAGTTGATTCGTCGCAAGCCTCACCGTTTCGAGCCACAGCGCAGCTCGGAAGCCAGCCAAGAGCCCCGACCTTGAGCTCCAGGGTCAACTCCCAGAATAACTGGCCCCAGCACAGCGCCGTCGTACGCTGCTGACACTTTGACCACCAGAGAGCTCAGCGCAGTGTGCCCATCATTTTTGTCAAGCTGGCCCTCCTCTCTGTCCTCTTCACACTCTCACTTTCGCGACGAAGCACCCTCCAGCCTTGGTCCGGCCCGCACCTTCGATAAGACAACCCCAGAGATGAGCTCCACACCTCCCACCGGCGTGCCTACCATGACCAAAGACGGGCCGCCCACGCTCGAGAAGAAGCCAGTCAAGTTCAGCAACCTGCTGCGTGAGTGTCGACGAGGGCAGCCACGTGAATGAAGCTAACGGGCGCGCAGTCGGTGCTGGTCTCAACCTGTTTGAAGTAACCACTCTGGGCCAGCCACTGGAAGTCGTCAAGACGACCATGGCTGCCAATAGGTCCGAGGGCATGGCGGGCGCCATTGCCCGGGTCTGGAGCCGTGGCGGTGTTTATGGCTGTAAGTTGCTATCCACTGCTGACAATGCCCAAGAGCGCGCGCGTTGATACCCCCGTCAACAGTCTACCAGGGCCTCATTCCGTGGGCCTGGATCGAAGCCTCCACCAAGGGTGCTGTCCTCCTCTTCGTCGCGTCCGAGGCCGAGTACTATGCCAAGTCGTTCGGCGCGCCCGACTTCGTTGCTGGCATCTCGGGTGGTATGACCGGTGGTCTTGCGCAGGCCTACGCCACCATGGGCTTCTGCACCTGCATGAAGACGGTCGAGATCACAAAACACAAGGTCGCAGCTGCTGGCGGCAAGCCCCCGACTACCATGGAGACATTTATGCAGATCTGGCGCACCGAGGGTCTCCGTGGTATCAACCGCGGCGTCAACGCCGTCGCCGTGCGCCAAGTCACCAACTGGGGTTCTCGCTTCGGTCTGTCCCGTGTTGCTGAAACCGGTATTCGAAGGGTGACCGGAAAGGAGGGCGGCGAGAAGCTGAGCGTCCTCGAGAAGATCACTGCTTCTGCCCTTGGTGGTGGTTTGAGCGCATGGAACCAGCCCATTGAGGTCATCCGCGTCGAGCTCCAGTCCAAGACTGTCGACCCCAACCGTCCCAAGAACCTCAACGTTGCGTCGGCAGCGAGGTACATCTATTCCAACAACGGTATCAAGGGCCTGTACCGCGGTGTCACTCCCAGAATCGGTCTCGGAATCTGGCAAACAGTCTGCATGGTTGCTCTTGGTGATGTGTACGTACCCTGATATTCGGTCTAGCTTGGCAGACTTACTAACTCGTGTGCAGTGCGAAGGAGGCGGTCGAGAAACTTACTGGCGATAAGGTTACGGCGAAGCACTAGATCGCGTTCAGTCGACCGATCGAGTCAACGTCCAGCTGCTGGGACTACATACTGGGGCTCTGGAAGTGCGACGCATCTGAAAAGCGTTGGATTACTGCAGGCGACCGAGTTGGTCAATGAATATAGAATTACGGCATCATTACTATAGAGCGAGATAATGCATCAATGGTTCAACCAACAACACTTTGGTCCTCTCAAACCATTTTACCAATACATAGATACCTTATAAGAGACTCCACCGATATCCTGCTCGCTCACCGCAGTATTGATGGTGAACGAAGCAGCACGTGGGTGCCCCTAATGAGGAAACAAAGTTCGACGCTAACCCACGTCACGCTCCACTCCTCACAACGCCTCACCGTACCCTCTCGCAAGACCGTTGAAACGTCACAGCAACCCCGCAGTCACAGCAATGTGGGCTAACAATGTCGAAATACATCTTCTGTGCCGCGACGAGTGTACAACGGGGTTACAAAAGAGTGAGCTGCTCGCCCAATCTTGCGACCTTCGTTTGCTTAAAGTTGGCTGAAGTACCCTGTGCTGACTTCTATAGTTTCCCGATCGCTTTGAACGACCTCAGGTTAAAGCCTGGCGTTGCGATCTTACTGCACTGTCTCGGAGCCACAACTTCTATTTTGTAGCATGTAACGATGCTATATACGTCTATAAGCCCGAGTTTCCAGACCAATCAATTCCGGGTGAACCAGAGTTGATACTAAATCCACCGACGACCTCGCCATACTTGCAGCCGGGAATCGACCAAGAAGATTCTCATTCAATCACGAGACTACATGTGGATTACCTCGGCCAAGACGAAATCATTCTGATCACTTGCGACGACGGCGATGTGATCGGTTATCGCACTGAGGAAATCCAGCGTGTGGTGGACAGACGTCGGGAGGCCTCGGATGGTGACACTGATCACCTTGCCGAGGAGCCTGTGAGGACATTTCTGCACCGCAATGTGGGTGCCAGCGCGTGGGGCCTAGCCATTCACCGAGAAGCCCGTATGATTGCAATAAGCGCGAACACCCACAAAGTAACTGTCATTGCATACGCATTAGCGCGACTGGGTGCAAACTCAGACACCTCGTCAATTTCGTCAGACCCGGATAGGAGAAGGTGCTCTGATGAGGAGGATCCAACCGATTTTCCCTCTCCGCGAAGAGAAGACCATGTCATTACTCTCGCGGCACGTCACAATGTCCCGTCGGTGTCTTTCAACAACGGTGGCGACGATGCTGGGGGACGATGGCTTTCGAGCTGCTCGATCAATGGTGAGACCTTGATTTGGGACTTGCATCACCCAGAAAAGTGTGTTCGAGTCATTCGACTTGGGTTCTGCGCGAGTGTCAAAGATCCCACCAAAGCACCGCAGCATAACCCTGGTAGTTGCGCTTGCCTTAGACCCAGCAACTTTCCGCATGCCATTTGGAGTAACATGTTCCTCGACGCGACTACCGCTTACCAAGATCCATCGCTGCAGGATATGGCACTACCTCTGCACCATGATCATCCCTTACCGTACATACAGGATGTCAGCGCGTGTAAAGGCCGTTTCACTGTAAAAGGTCGTAATAACTATCCGGGGCCATCAGACGTTGACCAATATGTTCAGGCTCATGCAGAAGCGAGTGAGATGAGTGTGTCAGAAGACGATTCAGACCCTGTCGACGAGAGCGAGTCCGAGGCGTCATCGAACTTAGGTTCGGCAAGCGCGAGTCTAGCACAAACATCAGACCTTGAAGATCTTGCCGATCAACCGATGCTCCAGGAAATCACCGCGGATGCGCAATTGCTCGTATCAGGGGACACAGACGAGGCTTCGATCATTGACGAAGATGCGTCGCAAATGGCATCAGTATCATACTTACCGCCTACTCAGATACCGAGCAACGCTATGAATGCCTTTGGCGTATGGTTCCAGCCACCAACCAACACTGCAACCATCGTCTGGGATGATGGTAGCGATAGTGAAGATGAGCTGTTCATACCAACGACTACACAAGCCCAGATGGCCTTTGCAAATGCAATTCAACCTGTTCGAGCGTACTGCGAAGTGACCACAGCCTTCACTCTGGCAAGACAGGTCTGTCTATTTTATTTGCCCGATCTTGATTAACTGCTGACAGGGATCCAAGCCGCAACTTACATCGCCACTCCTGATAGTGACCAAAGAAGACGTGCACCTCTATCAACGGCCCCTCGATTATACGGGTGACCATCTGGATCCAATTGTTACCATTCGAAGACCACTTCACCCTGATCAACGACTGAGCCCGTTCCCCTTCGTCCCCGGATCGCATGATCGGCATTGCTATACTACTCAGATTCCAGAACTTGGTGTTTTTATCATCGCATCACCGCATGGACGCGCCGGAGTTTTCAGCCTTGCGAGAACACCACAAAGTTCTGGTGCGCGGCCCCAGTACAGCTTCCATCTTGAATATGTACTGCCGTTTGCGAACGATGACAAGAGCAAGATATGGGACGTTGAAGGTGCCAGGCTGATAGGTGTTGCTGTCGGACCGGTGCAAGGCATGCTAGACGAGTCCAGCGAAGTGGAAAAGGAGGAATTGGGGGCTGCTCCACCCATCGGAAAACCTAGACATAGGCGATGGAGACTGATGATGTACTTCACAGACCACACAGTTCTGGCTTTCGAGCTCAGTAAGTTAAGGGAGGGAGGAACCCCCGGAATCGGCGAATTGATCGTTTGAATGGAAGTGAGAAATAAGATAACAAGTTAGCACTCTGTCTGGAGTGTCAACCACAATCTACTCGTAATACTCATTAGCTATACACCCAGCACTGAAAGTGTCTTGAGCCACTCGTTTATCGCGATCGCAGTGCTCTCAGGTGCCTCTTCGCTTACGAAATGACCCACGCCGCCACCAATTGGTCGCTCAGTAATCAAGTGCGGGCCTGCACTCCATGGCTGGCCCCAAACCTCGAGGATGGGTTTTCTCGCCCGAGTCGTCAGAAATGTACCGCTATACACGAGTAACAGCGGCACTTCGATCTTCCTACCCTCTTCAATCGCCCGCTTCTCGAATTTCACGTCCGCGCCCGCGCCGGCCTCATAGTCCATGGTTGTCGCCTTGATCACAGAGTCTTTGTCAAAGAACGACGAATACACTTCCAGCGCCTCGTCATCTGCCCTCCAACTACGTCCGGACGCATCGTTACCCGCCCACCGCGCTATCATATCGCGAGCCCATTTTCCGCCGCCGTAAGCTTGGATCATGGGAATTGCGATCGAGGGATTTGCGAGGAACGACCAGTGAAACCAGCCTTTTGCGCTGGCGGCCGAATCTCCGATCGACCATTGCGAGAGCGTAGGTACGATGTCCAGGAGCGCGAGCCCGGTGATGGTAAATCCACGGACGGGGGTGTGAGGAGAAGAGATGTGTAGATGGTGCGCTATGCGGGCTCCGCGATCGTGTGCTATCAGGATAATGGGCTGGTGACTGGTATCTGAAGATTTGAGGAGCTCGCGGAGTGCGTCTAGGATGAGCAGGCCGACGCTGACTTTATCGTGTTGGACTGCAGGCGCGCTGTTGCCATAACCGGGCAGGTCGGGAACGAAGAGAGGATACGAAGTCAGGAGAGGAACCACGTGTCGCCAGAGGAAAGCGCTGTTGGGGTATCCGTGGAGAAGTACTAGAATGGGAACGGCATTGTTGGTTTTGCTGAGATCTTTGTGATAGCTGACTGTGCCCTTGCTTGAAGTGTGCCTCTGGAAACCAAGGTCTGCGAACTTATGATCTTGGATGTGTGCCATTACGGAGATATCGCGTTGATGCCACGTTGATGTAGGAGTCAAAGCCTGAGGAACATGTACTCGATATCTGCATACAAGATTGTGATATCTGTACCAAAGCGGTAGTTCACTGGTGTATTTGTCAGCGTGCTTACGCTGCGTGTTGCCTGAATAAGCCGCGTCCTTGGGTTTGGATACCTTTTCGCTGAGTCCAGACGATTGCATCGAATTCGTTAAAGCGTAAGCGCTAATGATTAGCTTTGAGTGTCGGGGGGAATACAAACAGCTTGTTTTCCAAACTCCCGTTCATCATGGTAACAACCTTCTCATACACCGTGTACAAGACGCTACTGCTGAAGTCCAATCTACCCACCCTCGACGTACTTCCAATCCATAGCCCTGTAAAACCCGAATTTCGTACTACGGTCCGGAACGCATCGATTGTCCCAGCACCCTTCGTGCATTGCGCATATATTTCGACTGTGTCAAGTGGTTGAGTGATGTATACAGTGACAGTACCCGCCAACGCTCCGGTCAACAGGGCTGTGATGGCGTTTTGGGGCAAGTCATGTTGCCGTGTAGATTCACGGATGACGTTATAGCTACCCGTTTTTGTGCCTTGAGTGCTACTTTGCTTCAGGATGGTTGGTACGAGGCCACGATATAAACCACCAATAATACTTTCTCTACTGGGTATGTCCTTGCACGCCCGAAGATCGCCGCGAAAGAACTTGACGTGGTTGGTCGTATTGGAGATAAGAAAAGCCTTCGGTCGTTCGGTCGGTGTGACAGCAACAACGCTTTCGGTCTGTCCCGCCAGGGAGCCGCGAGCACACCTCGCGCTGGTGTGAGTGACCCGTTTCCGTCTGCGAGATGTTGTTGGAAGTACGAGAAGGATGCAAACGAACAGACATCTTGAACGCTGTACTGAGAACAAGAGTTGAGCAGCCTGTGTTAAGCATACCAACACCCTCATATCTCGCAACGTAGTAGATGACAGAAAGAGGATTGTGGTGGAGACTTGGGGGCAGTGTGGAGTTGCACTCGGGTTTTTGCGTATTCGAAGGGGAAAGTTGTTATTGCCTCCACGCTGCCGGCGACGGCACTTGACAAAAGCAACACTGGTACCGATGTCCTCGGCTTGGAGGTATGTCTTGCGGTTGTGTTTGGTTTCTGTTGAATGTGAATCACCCGGCCTATCCACCCAAGCGGTGATGATCAACTCTGGGCAGCGGCCATAAGGACTGAGGTGCAATAAACCCAGAACGAATGCAAGACGGAGGACGGAAGATAGAGTGTGGGAATGCAACACCGTATGGGCTTGATTCGTCTACTTGACGTGTTGATAGAGAGGGTTATCAAAGTCGGTGATCTGCTCCGGGTGAGCATACGGATTCCGGCTTTGCTTCGTTTCACATGCTGACCGCAGGTAAACATTCTCTTCTTCATGAAGTTATCGGTATTTGTGGGGTCGTTTGTGACTCCCACATGTCATCTTCCCGTTGACAGTGCCTTCTGTGCAGCTCTTTCACTGCATCGCATCGAAGACAGCTCAGACTCGCGAGTGAGGGAAATCGCAACCGCTCCCTCCGCTTCCTGCGGGCAACAACGAGCGAGCATCAGCCTGCAGTGGCTGATAAAATCCATGCTTTGAGATTGTGTACGCTGTACATTTTCAGAAACATGGACAAAATCGCAAACCCCTGTTTCCGCGGGAGCGTCTCAATGAGAACAGTGCTGCAATTGAGCCCCAAATGGTTCTTCCACAAGTTTTCCTGCTCGAAATTGCGGGTTCGTTCTTTTTGACATTATTGATGGTCTGTTACACACCGTTCATTGACGGGTAAGGCTAGCGTTGCGATCAAGATTTGGAGGGAGTGAATGCTTCCCGCGGGAGTGGCCTGGCCTGCCTATTGGTGCAAACACGCCCAATTCTTGGACCTGGGCTCTACTCCTTTCACAGCTACAGCGGTCACTGCGGCATGCATCACGAGAAGAATCTGTACGATCGTTTTACTTACACCGTCGCTGTGGCGTTATTGTTCGTTGGGTGATGCTGGAGTGAGGCTGGCGGGAGCGTGCTCGCTTGGCTGGCGGGAAGCCGGTTGGACACTGGAGACCACCATCTCTCATTTCTCATCCCGCCACACCCGCGGCAACCTCCACTGCCTTCGCGCTCCTCCACGCTCCCGCAAACACACGACTTCACGATTGCACTTGCTGTCTTCCTGTCTTGATGGACGGCAATGATAATGCCACTGCAGTTGGCGACAGTCAGGCTGTGAGGCGGGTGCGAAAGCGTGCACCTGAAGCGTGCACCTTCTGTCGCCGGCGCAAGGCGCGTAGCTGACTATGCGTACGCGTTACTTGGCTGACTACATCAGATCAAATGCAGCACTGAACGACCGTCGTGTGCAAATTGCAAAACCCATGGCATGACTTGCAACTATGAGCCCATCGATGATGCCGTTCGCGCACGCACCGCCCGCCCAAACAAGGTGCAGCGTAGAGAACAGAAGAATGGACCACCCAACGCGACAGCAACCCCTAAAACCAAGCTGGTGTCGGACGACAACATTGCTCCCGTCCATGCAGACTCTGCCAATCGAGCCAATAATGTGTCTCGTATCGTGGTTTCTTCGAACGGCATGCCCAGCTACCATGGCCGCACAAGCACGCTCTTCGAGGAGAGCTATCAAGATAGATCTACGCCAGAAGCCATTCCAAGGATGCCCGAAGAGTGGGTAGAGAAAGGCCTGATCGCTGAAGCCGCTTGCCAGCGACAACTCGAAGACGTGAACCTTCGTCTTGGTAAACTGGACTTTGATGGCGTTGAGCCAGAATTGGGCCAGCACCTACTGTCTCTTCACTGGAATCGACAGCATCACTCGTTCTTGATCACTTATCGCCCTGCGTTCATGCGAGATATGGCATGCAAGGGACCAAATTTCTCAAAACTTCTCCTGAACGCCATTTTTTTCAGTGCATCTAAGTTCAGCCCGCGCCGCGAGCTTCGAAGAGATGCTGATGATGTGCGAACAGCCGGTTGGAAGTTCCGCGAGCGTGTGCGAGGGCTGCTTGGGGGTGCTCTAGACAAGAGTGACATCACAACGATACAAGCATTGCTGATTATGTGTAACTCTCTGTTTGCTTTAGGAGACGAGCGCAGCGCAGCCTGGTTGTATGCCGGTCTTGCATTCCGCATGATTGTTGACTTAGGCATCCACGTTGACAAGGCAGGCCTCACGACCCATCGCAAGTTTTCGGATGAAGACCTCGAGATTCGCAGGCGTGTCTTCTGGGCAGCATTTGGTGAGTAGAACTCGTCAAGGTCAACAAAATCTGCTGACCGGTTTCCTAGTGGTCGATAAGATACAAAGTCTGTACCAGGGGCGACCAGTCACACTGAAGGAGTCCGATACTTTAGTGCCTATTAAATTTCTCGATACCTACGAAGAACTCGAGCATTGGACGCCTTTGGCCTATTTGACCCAGCCCGATTTGGCTTATGCTGGATCACCGGCGTACAGCATTTCGACCTTCAAGCACCTCTGTCAACTTTCTCTCATTCTCAGCGACATACTGAGCACTATATACACAGAGAGAAGTTCTGACAAGAGCTCAGCGGAGCTGTCCCACAAGCTGGAAAGTATTCACGCTTCACTGCAGACTTGGTACCGCGACTTGTCACCTCATCTTACTGATCTTGGCAAATTACCCACAACACCGCCTCCGCATGTCCTAAGCCTACTGTCAGTATCAAAGCTTACTTTCGGCTGCTGAGCTGACTTTCATAGAGCCATGTATCACGTGCTAGTAATTCTTTTGCATCATCCGTTCGTGGCTGATGGACATCTTTACAGCACTTCGCGCAGTATATCCGTCAACTCATTAAAGTGTTGCGCCACGGCCGCAAACGATATCGTGCATCTTGTGCGAATCTTTGACAAAGCGTTCAGCGTGAGGCGAGCACCTTACCTGATATCGTATGCAACGTACGTTGCTGCGACGATACACGCACGCATAGCAGCGAAGCGTGGCCCTGGATCTGATGCCCATAGCAGCCTTGCCGCTTGCTTGGCAGTGTTCAGAGAGAACCAGGAGACCAATCCGGCAGTTCGACGTGCTAATGCTCTTGTGCAAAACCTCATGAAGCGACTCGGGGTGCAAATGCACAGCATCGACGAGTGTCAGATACACAAGGCCGCCAACGAGAGCAGTCAACGTCAGTCTCCAGAAGCAGTCTCGAATGCTACGACGAGCCGAGGCCCCAGCCTGCAAGGTCTCGATCTTGATGGTATAATACAGAGCTTCGTACGTGAGCAAGAGAATGCGCAGATGACGCAAGCGGGCACCCCAGAACAGTCGGCAGTCAACACACCGACAACGATGCCACCACCGCGAATTAACGCGATGATTGGTAATATGATGGACACTGGCGGTCATGATGTGGCATCACTCAACTACGACTTCAATGGCCAATGGCTCGCACCAGGCCAACAGCAAGTCTATGGAGACGCCTCAGTACCTGTCGACGACCTCTATTACGGCTTCAACAGCGCTGCTCTAGATAGTTTCCCGATCACACCCTTCCTTGAATGGAATACTATGTGAGAACTTTGATGAACGGCCAGTAATGGCTGAGGTAAGGATGAAAGAAGACAAGGGTTGACGGTAGCAAGTGCATTATGTATTACCCGAGGGGCGTTTTGGAGCACGGATACGGAAAATTATTGGAGGTCGAAACTTTCAATGTTTGCATTGGCCACGAATGTGCGGTATGCAGGAACGCCATCGATAGCTCTAGTGAGCTAGCTTGTGATGGAGTTGATGCTTGGGTACTAATTTCTATTAGGCCAAAGTCGAAACACTCTGGTTTGGTTTGGTATTTCCTACACGGTTTCAGCCGCGAACCCGCAGCTATGCCCGGCTGGCAGGCTTGGCAGACAGCCGACGCGGTGCAAGCGTTGATCCGCGCCGCCCCACTTCATCCCTCGAAAGGAACCATCTGTCCCCGCGACCTGCCGTTTCCCTCTCATCCCTATCTACATTTGGCTGCCAACCTCATCTAGATAATGACTCTACTAACTGAACACTGTACTTCTAGGCTCGTAGAGGCATGGTTGCCTCGTGTTGTGCGTCTGCGATACCTTCAGTCTCCCCCCAGCGCTCGGCTGTCGTCTGCGCGCCTGCGATCCCCATTTTGCCCAAGGATCTGCGTCTGGTCTATATACTCGATGGCTTTGGTGGCTAGCTGTGGCGTGCTTAGGATGGTCCGGATATTGTCTTGTCCGGACAGGTTGGCGAAGATGCGGTCCCAGAGATTCCTGCGCTTGCTGCAATGGAGGAGGATGTGCGCGACGGTCTGTCGTCTTGCTCCGCAGTCACAGCGTGGGCTGGTGACGTCTGGCACTCTTCGGGCGAAGAGGAAGTCGTTGAACCCGATCTTCTCTGTCCGCAGCTGTACCAGCATCGCGCTCTGCCGTTTGGATCGCCCCTCGTGGAGCTGGAGGACTTTCTTGGTGGGTGTGGGCGTGTGTCTGTAGGTTGCGCGACCTTTGGTATCTTTGTGCCACTTCGCTATCCATGCCCGCTCCGCTTGCGTTTTGCACCATCTTTTTGTTGTCGACCTTATAGTGTATAATTTAGGGGGTGCGTCTGCCGGTAAGCTTCTGCAACCGTTTTCCCTCCATCTAGTGGCCTCCTTGGCCGCTTTGTCGACGGCCTCGTTTCCCGGGATGCCCACGTGGGCTGGTATCCATCGGACGGTTACTGTCCGTCCTTTATCCTAGAGCTCCTGGACCTGTCGTGCGATGTCCGCGAGGATGTAGGCTCCTGATCGTCCCTCAGCCTTGGCGATGGACCAGATGGCGGCCTGATTGTCTGTGTATATTGCAACGTCTTGTCGCGCGCCATTTCTGTTTGCATAATCTTGAGCGATCTGTAAAGCTAAGCTGATACCCTGTAGCTCTGCTGCATATACTGTCGACGCTGTGTCCGGCCCTATGTGCACGGACTGTACCTATTGCGTGAGCGGGCATAATGCTGCAGAGCCTATTTCACCTTTAATGCCGCTGCCGTCTGTGTAAATGCTGAGGCTGTCTTTGTTCACGTACTCTCTATTGTGTCTCGCCCGCGCCTCCTCCGCGGTCGCGTTAATGTAGGTGGTTGGGCCTTGTCTCTAGGGTAGAGTGAGGAAGCATAGGATCTGCTCTTGTCTGTCTAGGTCGTGGTCTCGCCTGCTCTTTATGTTAATATAGAGTTTCTGCTATAAGCTGGTATGTCTAATACTGGCCTTGTCTGCAACTGTAGACTGTGTTGTGTTTATCTAGAACCCTAAGGTAGCCGCGATGTTAGTGCATAATAACAGTTAGGTAATAGTATCTATGTTATGTTTCTATATCTGCTACTTAATAGTTAGGAGGAAGGCCTTAACATTAAGCGCAGTGTTTAACGTAGCTTTATAGGCTCTGCATATTACTCTTACTACTCTTGCTTATAGACTCTTTAGCGTGTTTAGCGTCTTCTTTATATATAGTTTTCCCTTAGCACTTGCGTTCGACTATATTAAGCATGCGTATATTATCTGTAGTAGTATAGTGCTTACATATATCTGTTGCATGTCTATAAGGCTAGCGCCCTAATTAGATCCGCTAAGGCAGCTTAGAGCGTTAACTGTCTTTATTGCTTTCTATCTAATACCCTCTATATATTGTTTCTAGTAAAGCTTTGTATCTATTATTAGTCTAAGGTACTTGCACGTTGCTTTAGGTTGTATCTCGCCCTACGCTATTTAAATTAGTGTTTCTGTGTTAATGCGCTTGCGTGATCTTATAAAGTAGGTAAGCTAGAACTTATTTAGGGCGAAGACCGATGCGTATATGCTAGCCTAACGCTGTGCCCTCTCTAGGATCCTGCCTAGTGTCTCGCAAGTCCGCTCTGTTGTCTTACCCTACGTAAGGATGCCGACGTCGTCTATGTAGCCTGTAGAGATAGTGTCTAGCGCCTAATTGCATTTGTCTATTAGGTTGGCGTTGTAGAAGAGGTAGAGAATAGGTGACAGTAGCAATCCCTAAGTTATGCCTGTGTTGATCCAATACGCTGGCGACTAGAAGCCGTTAATTGCGATGCTCGTCTGTCTGTTGCTAAGGAAGCTTGCAATCTACCTTGCCGTCTGCTTATCTACTCGCCTCTTTCGCAGATCGTGAAGCAGTTGTGTGTGCGAGACGTTGTCGAAGGCGCCAGAAACATTAAGCAGCAAGAGACTAGCTACCTAGCTAGTGTTCTAGCTCTATGCTTCGTATATTTTATAGGTGACGGCGTGAAGAGCGTGCTTGGTCGAGCGCATCTTCCTACCGCCTATGTGTGTCGGCGGTAGGACTTAATAGGGCTTAGCTAGGTAGCTAAGGCGTTGTGCTATAACTACATCTATAATCTTGCCTATAGTGTTTATAAGCGTAATAGATCTATAGGACTTCGGTGTTGTGTAGTTATCTTTGCCCGGCTTGCGTAGGACGACTGTAGTCGACTCGCAAAAGTAGGTCGGGTAGTAACCTAGACGCAAGCTCTAGTTAAAGATCCTTGTTAGATAGGGTACAAGGTAAGCCGTCCCTGCTTGCAGGGCCTTATTAGCGATACCGTCCGGGCCAGGTGCCTTAAGTAGCAACGCGGCTCAAATAGCGTCCCTAACCTCTTTCTCTGTTACTAGCAGTATAAACTACTTAGTTGTTATACTGTGCGTCTTGTATATCCTCTAGATCTGCTTCCGGTAGTGCTAGGAAGAAAGCCTTACAGAACACATCTGCTTTAGCTTTTAGATCTGTTATCTCCTCATGTGTCCCTAGATGTTGTAGAACCGGTGTGACTATAGGGGCCTTGTTTCCTCTTGTCTTTGCCTACTTAATAAGTCTCTACAATGCTTCTGGCGACTTCGCGGCTTGCTCTACCTGTTCTCTATAAGCGTCTCTTAGTGCCTTCTTAATCGTTCTTGCTTTAAGGTTCCTTGCTGCGCGGTAAGCTTCCTACGACTCGTCTGTGTAGCGCTGGCTGTGCGCTCTCTTAAGTCTCTTCGCTTCCGCGAGCACTGCGCTGCACTCTTCTAACTAACCCCCTTTGGCTCAGTCTAACGGGCGTGTGTGTAGTATTGCTCTTTTAATGGCCCTTTAGATTGCCTGAACGACCTCTTGGACATATGCGTCAAGCGCTGTCTTGTTTGCAGGTCTGCGAAGTGGCGGTAAAGCCTGTTTAAGCGCTTTGTGGTACGTTCCTTTATCTAATCGTCTCTAGTCTTGTTTTGGTGGCTTTTCTAGCTGCTGTACCCTTATGTCTATAACAGTGCTGATAGGAAGATGGTCGGAGTCGTGGTTAAGGTCTCGGTCGATCTAGCTTCTGATTACCCGGTCCACCAGACCCACGGTCACCAGACACAGGTTAATAGTTATGCGCGAGGTTCTTCCTTCGTATGTAATGGCTCCAGGAGGCAGGGTACTATTTAGATTAAAGTCCTTAATAATCGCTAGCAGATCTGCAGATTCGGGGTCGGTGTGTCTTACGTTTGCGCCTCCCTACATAGAGTAGTGCAGGTTAAAGTCGCTAAGCAGGATCTGCTCTTAGGACTGATTGTTGTGCAATATTGTGCAAACTTCTGTTAGTACTGTGCTGTTGTTCTCGCTACGTCTTAACGGATTGTAGATATTGTGTATAGTAATATGTTGTCCATCTTGTTAATTATTGTTAAGTTGCATTGTAAGCAAGCAAATGTCTCTGCTGTGCTCCTTAAATTGCTACTTCTTGTAGTCTATTCTCTTGTTAATAAAGAAGCATACCTAGGCAGGCTCTGCCTCTTCTTCTACTAGACAGCAGAGATAGAACACACTTTTTGCTAGATAGTGTGTTGTTGCCGCGAAGGGGTTCTTCCACGGTTCCTAGATGGCTAGAATGTCGTACTCGTGAACTCGGGGGTCGCGCAGCATGCTTGCCATAACTATGTCTCTTGATTTGTGTACGTTGTACTGTAGTATGCTTAGTGTAGTGTGTCTGTTTATGCATTGTTATTAGAGTCGATCTCTATGTGATAGCTGCTGTGGTTCTGTGTCGCGCAGGCGCTGTTGCCAGTCGCTTCTAGAGCTCGTCTGCTGGGTATGATCTGCCGATGCGGTCTCTGGCTCGCGCTTACTTGTGTTGATAAGATCTCCTGATCCATTGTGTTGACATTAGTTCCGGCATTAGTCCTCTTCTGACCTCGTCTAGTTTGCGAACGGTTTCTGGTGAGCTGCGTCGGCTGCGAGGCCGCGGCTGGTTGGCTGGGCCTTCTCCTGCGGATTGTAGACGTCGGTATGTTAAGCTGCGCGTTTTGTCTGGCCGTTTGCGAAACGTGATGGTAGCGCGGTCGCATCTCGTACGCGGCCCTCGCCTTAGCCATCTCGTCCTTCCTGGTGGGGCACTGGCGGCTCCATGCTTCATGCTCGCCACGGCAGGCAGCACACTTCCTGGCTATGGTTTGTCCGGCCCTTGATGGGCAGTTCCGGGTGTCGTGTTCCTGCGCACAGTAGCTACATGCTGTTGCTGCCTTGCACTAGGTTCCTATGTGGCCGTATCTTTGGCACTTGAAGCACTGCTTCACTCGGCACTGCCGCTCGTATCGCTCGCACTGGAAGACCTCTCCCTGCCAGATCAGGCCCTCGTCAATAATCTTGTTGGCGTCCTCTAGCTTAGTGAACTCAATAGTGATGGTTGATGACGTCTTGGCCGATGCGTCTCTCGTCAGCCAGCTTATGTGTCTTATCTCCGCCTGAGGTATGAACGGTCGGTTGTCCTGTAGAATCTGTGCTCTGATCTTGTCGGGCTTGCTCATGTCCATCGTGCTCGTGCGTATGCCGTGAGCCAGGACGCCGAACGTCGGGATCTGCACTGTAGTCCCACTGCCGATGCGGTGGGCCCAGTCGTCCGCGAACTGTCGCAGCGCCTCGACCTCACAACTGCTTGCTGTCTTAATGCTTAGGTCTCCACTCTTTAGCTAGTTAGATAAGACAATCTTCACGCTTGCTATGTTTTTGTTGCCGCTCTGCTCGATGGCACGCTGGACATGCAGTTCGAGATTACTAGGGTTCATAGCCCGCAGGCTCTGTACGGTGAGCGGGTCTCTGATGTTCATGATGACCTCACGCTGTGTCTGCGCAGATGGTTGTTTGACGCTTTGTGCATTGTATGTAGCTGCTAGTGGGATGCCCCTGGCTGCTGCTGCAGCGTAGCTCATAGGTCCGTTCGCCTGCTCTTGTGGTCTCTTGTTCCTGATCTCTCTCGCAACCTCCAGCGTCGCTTTACCCACCTCTGTAGCATCCTTGGCCGCTGCCCTCGCCTCCTCTGCCGTGTTGCCATTCTGTTGTATGTTCGCTGCTGACTGTTGAACGAGTTCTACGGTGTTCTTGAGTTCGCTCTTGATTACGTCGAGGGCCTGCGCCGTGTATTCTGCTGTGGCCTTGGCCTCAGTTTGTGCGATGCGGAGGGCGTCGCTAAGAGCGCTCAGGTCGGGCGTGTGCTGCATCTTCAGGACGAACGTCAATGAGCCGCGAATGATGTCGCTGACGATGTCTGTCGGCATGAATTAGCTGCCGGTGCGCTTGATGAGGTGCAGTACGTCGTGCAGAAAAGTGCTGAGGCATGTAGCGTGCTCGCGAATTGGGCTTGGCCATGTCGACCGTCGAGGCCACGGTGTCGCCATGACGCCTCAGAAGCAGTGGGCGCTGCTCCTGAGTGCTGGCTAATCGAACGGCGTCTCTAGCAGACGTCTGCGTGCGATAAATTGCGTTGATTCCAAAAAGTGAAATTCTCGCTGTTGTCATGTTTTTTTAGTCGAAACACTCTGTAAGTGTTGCAATAGTTAGCTTACCATCTCTTAAGAAGGTGTGCCGGCGGTTATCTTTATAATTTATTTCTACCTTAGATTTAACGTACTACACGGGCGAGTCGCCTACCTTTGACAAGACCACACCAAAACACCAACCTCTACTAATGCCTCTACAACAACAATAGACAGACGTGTGTAAAGAGACTTAGATATAGCTTGTGCTATAAGCTCTTTAGTAAGACCCTAATCTCTCTATAAGACGCGCTGCAGCTATCTACAACGCGCCTTAAACTATACTACGTAACCGACTTACCGGACAACCTTCACGCGTTAATACTATAGCTAATTTACAGAAGGCTAGCGTGATTTCTCCCCCTATTTTTAAGATTTGTCCCCTCTTTAAGATTTGTCCCCCGCGCTAGTGTTAGTGGATATTAACTGCCTAACTAAGCTTAGCGTGTAATCTATTAACGCGATAACAGCGCAACATCTACGCGTTTCCGCGCTATAAAGCCTTCTCTATACTCCTCTCTATATTATAGTTAGCTATCTCTAGTTCTATATATATAATTATAGTAGCTATTCTAGCACCCTTAGACCTTCTCTATAACTCTTATAAGGAAGTATATAATACTCTTAAGATATATAGTAGGTAATACGGCTATAGCTTTATTCTTAAGTAAAGTAAGCCTTATAACTTAGATAATAAAATATAATACCACTAGTTAAGTGTAAAAAAGTTAAGTACAAGTACGCGTATTGTAGAATGTCCCTTTAAACTAGTTATCTTTAGAATAAAGCATAGCAAGTAATAGAAGCTAGAGGTTCTAGATAAGTATTAACGTACCTTACGGGCGAAGGAATCACCGGGCGAGAGAGTTACTTTTGCCAAGACCCTACTAAAGCACTAACCCTACACTAATACCTCTACAACAACAACAGTTATATGCGTTAAATGAAGCCTAGGTTTAGCTTGCGCTTCAAGCTCTAAAACAAGACGCAAAACTCTTACAGCGACGCGCTGCAGCTATCTACGGAGTCTCTCAAAGTACTATAAGCAAACGACGCGCTGGACAGCCTTCACGCGTCGATACTATAGCCAACTTACGGAATCTAACCAATACTAAGGAGCAGGTGATTGTTACGCACATACTTGACCTAGTTGAGCGAGGATTTCCCCCTCGGCTGCAAGATGTAGCTGATATGGCCAATATTCTGCGCGCTAAGCGCGGATTAGGCCCTGTTGGCTCAAACTGGGCCAGCACGTTCGTTTCGCGCCAGAAAGAGCTTGAAGTGAAGTTCAATCGCAAGTACGACTACAAGCGAGCTCTCTGCGAGGATCTAGAGGTTATACAGGGCTAGTTCACCCTTGTATCTAAAGTTAAAGCTAAGTATAGCATCCTAGACAACAACACGTAACGTACCTCACGGGCGAGCCGCTCACCCGGGCGAGCCGCTCACTTTTGCCAAGACGACACCAAACTTCAGTCAACTCGTGATGCCTCAACGCAAGAACGCAAAAAAGTCCTCAAACGAAGCAGACATCCAGCTTGCAGTCTAGGCTATCAAAAGCGACGTGACTCTATCCCAAAGACGCGCTGCGAAGATCTACAGAGTGCCTCAAAAGACACTCAGTGACCGACTTGCTGGTGCCTCCCCACGACGCGATTGTACGTCCAATTCAATGAAGCTAACAAACACTGAAGAGCTGGTAATCGTCCAGCATATAATGAAGCTAGACGAGCGAGGATACCCGCCCCGGCTCACTGATGTGGAGGATATGGCCAACTCTCTACTTGCAGAGCGCAACCAGCCACATGTTGGCAAGAACTGGGCTGGCACGTTCGTTGAGCGTCACCCTTAGCTCACAGTTAAGTTCAATCGAAAGTATAACTACAAGAGAGCCCTCTGCGAGGATCCTAAGGTGATCCAGGGCTGGTTCGACCTTGTAGCCAATACCAAAGCCAAGTATGGTATCCTGGATAAAGACACCTACAACTTTAACAAGTCTAGCTTCATGATGGGCGTTATATCAACAGGAGCTGTTGTCACAGGCTCTGAGCGTCGTGGACGACCAAAGACAGTACAACAGGGCGACCGAGAGTGGACCAGTATCATTAAAGGTATCAATGCGATAGGGTGGGCTATCCCACCCTTCATCATCTTCTAAGGCAAGCACCACCTCTCTGCCTGGTACAAGGAGCCAAGCATACCTAGTGACTGGATTATTACTGTCTCTAAGAACGGCTGGACAAACAATAAGCTTGGTTTGAAGTGGCTAAAGCACTTTGACGAGCACACAAAGGAGCGCACTGTTGGCAGCTATCGGCTGCTTATTCTGGACGGCCATAAGAGTCACAACTCAGTTAATTTCCATCAATACTGCGAGGAACACAAGATTATCACTTTGTGTATGCCCCTGCACTCGTTGCACCTCTTGCAGCCGCTTGACGTGGGTTGTTTTGCCCCTCTAAAGAAGGCCTATGGTCGCCAAGCCGAGCTGCTAATGCGCACCAAGATTACTCGCATCTCAAAACTTGAGTTCTTACCGTGCTTTAAAGCGGCTTTTGACGCGTTAATTATAGAAAGCAATATCTAGGGAGGTTTTAGAGGCGCTGGCTTGGTTCCCTTTAACCTAGAGGCTGTAATATCGAAGCTTGAAGTGCGCCTGTGTACTCCACCACTACCTACTGTAGACGAGAGTACGTGGCACTCTCAAACCCCAAGCAACACCCTAGAATTCGGGTCGCAATTAAAGCTGATTCGAGAGCGGATCCAGAGACATGGCGATAGCTCGCCGACATCAATAGTTGATGCCCTTAATCAGCTCACTAAAGGCGCGGAGATAATGGCGCATTCACTAGCGTTAGTGCGCAACCAGGTCGCTGAGCTTTAAGCCGCTAATGAGGCCGCCACGCGCCGTAAATCACACAAGAAGAAGCGAATCTAGCAAGAGGGGACTCTTACAGTTAGCGAGGGAGTGCGCTTAACTACTCTAAAGGAGTTTAACGCCCGTGCTGATGGGAAGAGAGCAAGCAAGAAGGCTTGCGTTGGAACAGGTACTCAGTCTTCAAGACGCTGCAGCATGTGTGACGAGGCAGGGCACAATGCACGAACGTGCAAGAATAATGCGCAAGGTACTGCAGAGTAAATCCATGTACTACAGATTATAGTACAACTTAGTTGTGCTCTGCAGCGTTGCAAAGTAACTGTAGTGTTCGTAAGTCTTGGCAAAAGTGAGCGGCTCGCCCGGGTGAGCGGCTCGCCCGTAAGGTACGTTACGACTTTAATAAAACAGGCTTTATAATAGGCTAGATTAGCACTAAAGCAGTTATTACAGCTTCGGGTATGCAAGGACAACTAAAGCAGATCTAGCTAGGTAACTAGGAGTAGGCAACGGTTATCTAGGGTATTATTGCTAAAGGATAGGCTATTCCGCCCTTTATTATCTTTAAGGCGCGCAACTACCTCTCTAATTAGTATAAGGACGAAGATCTACCCTAGGACTAGGTTATTAGCATCTCTAAGAACAGTTAGACTACCAATAAGCTTACTTTTAACTAGCTAAAGCACTTTAATATATATTTAAAGAGACGTACTATTAGTAGCAACTATATACTTATTATTAATAGTTATAAGAGCTATAACTCCCTCTAATTCTAGTAATACTGTAAGAATAGCAAGATTGTACCTATATATATGCCTCCGCACTTATTGCATCTCCTGCAGCTACTTAATATAGGCTGTTTTACTCCTCTAAAGAAGGCGTACTTACGCTAAGCTAAAAACGCTATACGTAACTAGATTAACTATATTATAAAGCAGGAGTTCCTACTGTGCTTTAAAGCGGCCTACAACACTATAATTACTACTAGCAACATCTAAGAAGGGTTCCGAGGTGCTAGACTAGCCCCTTTTAACCTAGAACAGGTTATATTAACCCTTAATATAAAGCTCCGCACTCTATTACTTCTACTCCCTATAAACAACAAGCCCTAGCAGTTGCAAACCCTAAGCAATACTCTAGAATTTAAGTTGTAATTAACTCTAATTCAAAACAAGTATAAGAGAGAGTAAGGCAGCTCACCTACGTCTGTTCTAAGCGCAATTAAGCACTACGCAAAGGGGGGAGCTATCCTGTCGCATAAGCTTGCGCTAGCACAAAAACGGATCTGTAAGCTTAAAGTAGCTGCTAAGGCTACTACACAACGCAAATTGCATAAAAGAAAACAAGTTTAAGCAGGAAGATTTCTTGCATTTAAAGAAGGCTAGCAATTAATAGCTCTAAAGGAGTTTAGGGCGCGTAGTAATAGAAAGAAGGGGAAACAGCAGGTGCGGGCTAAAGGAGGTAAACTATCCCAACAACGCTGTAGACGGTGCGGAGAGGGTAGGCATAATGCACAAACGTGTACAAATAAAGTAGAAGAGGTCTCTAAGTAATATTATAGCTTATTTCACCCTATATAGCGCTAATTTATAGTGTTTTAGGCTATAATAGGTTAAGTTTTAGTAGGGTCTTAGCAAAAGTAATTCTCTTACTTAGTAATTCCTTCGCCTATAAGGTAACGTACATCACGGGCGAATGCATCACTTTTGCCAAGACCCCACCAAAAACACCTACATTATGGCCCAGAACACCACAAATTAGCCCTGCAAAAGGCAAAGCAAGCTGTAATATTACTTAGGGACCTCTTCTGCTCTATTATTGCACGTTCGTGCGTTGTGCCCACCCTCTCCGCACCGTCCACAGCGTCGTTGGGATGGTTCACCTCCTTCAGCACGCACCTGTGTCTTCCTCTTCTTTCCATCACTACGTGCGCCAAACTCTGATAGAGCAGTCTGCCGCTGGCCCTCTTCAACCGTGAGGCTTCCCTCTGTCTAGATATGCCTTCTTTTGCGCGATTTACGTTCTGTAGCAGCTGCTAGAGCTGCGTGAAGCGCAGCGTTCTCCCGTTGTGCCAAAGCCAGCTTGTGCGCAACAATTGCTGCCCCCTTTGAGACCTTCTCAAACGCTTCAACCATAGAGGTTGGTAAGCTGTCTATATGCCTCTGAATCCTCTTCTTCACAAGCGTTGATTGCGACCTGAATTCTAGGGTATTGCTTGGGGTTTGCGACTGCCAGAGCGGGCTGTTTTAGGGGAGTGGTGGCGATGGGGTGCGCAGCCTCACATTTAGGGTTGATATAACGCGATCTGGGTTAAATGGAGCCAATCCGGCCCCTCAGAACCCTCCCTAGATGTTGCTGGAGGTTATAGCTTTGTTATAAGCTGCTATAAAGCATAGGAGGAACTCCTGCTTTGTGATGTGGTTAATCCGGTTGTGTATAAGCTGATTGACCTCATCCCCGTACGCCTTCTTTAGAGGGCCAAAACAAGCCACATCAAGTGGCTGAAGGAGGTGCGATGAGTGCGGAGGCATGCATAGGATTATAATCTTCTGATCCTTGCAGTATTGCGCGAATTCTGCAGTGTTATGGCTCCCATGACCATCAATAATCAGCAACCGGTGGCTGCCAACAGTACGCGCCTTTGTATGCCTGTCAAAGTGCTTTAACCAGTCAAAACCAAGCTCGTTAGTAGTCTAGCCGTTCTCAGAGACAGCAACAGTCCAATCCTGGGGCAGGTCATCATCTTTGTACCAGTTGGACTGGTGGCGGCGGGCTTTGAAGATGATGTAGGGCGGGATTGCCCACCCTGTGGCATTGATGCCCTGGATGACCGTTACCCACTCGCGATTGCCTAGCTAGACTGCCTTTGCCCGTTCACGGTTCTCTGAAGCTGTAACGACTGCTCCAGAGCTTATCTGGCCCATCATGAAGCCTGTCTCGTCGAAGTTGTACGTGTCGTTGTCCTGGATGCCATACTTGGCTTTAGTGTTAGCTACAAGGTTGAACTAGCCCTGTATAACCTCAGGATCCTCACAGAGGGCTCTCTTGTAGTCGTACTTGCGATTAAAGACCACTTTGAGCTCCTCCTGACGCGAAACGAACGTGCTGGCCCAGTTTGAGCCAACAGGGGCCAAACCGCGCTCTTTCCGCAGAGAATTGGCGATATCAGTCACATCTGCAAGCCGAGGAGGCCGTCCTTGCTTAGACAGCTCAAGTATATGCGTAACAATCACCTCCTCTTCAGTATTGGTCAGATTTCGTGAGTTGGCCATAGTATCAACGCGTGAAGGTCGTCCGGCGCGTCTTGCGCGTAGTGTTGTTTCAGGGGCGCTGAAGATAGCGGCAGCGCGTCGAACAGAGAGTTTCGCGTCTTGTTTAAGAGCTTGGATTGCAAGCTGTACCTGAGCTTCTTTTAACGCGTCTGTCTGTTGTTTTTGTGGAGGCATCAGTAGAGGTTGGTGTTTTGGTAGGGTCTTGGCAAAAGTGCGCCGCTCGCCCATGTGCGCCGCTCGCCCGTGATGTACGTTATATAGATAACATGCTTATTATTACATAACTAGAATATATTTACCTTATTTAAGACTCTAAGCTAAGATTAAACAGCAGGTATAGGATTAAGGATTTAAGCAAAGCAATCTCCTTTCTTAATATTAGCATCCTCTAAAACACTAAAGACAAGAAGCTCTAGCGTGTTCGGCCTCGTGATGCACGCGGCGCGTGATGCACACCCCACCAACATTGACCTATACTGCGCACCCCCCCATAACTCAACCCCACGATGCCGTTAAAAGAAGCCCTCGCAGAGCTAGCTACTTTGAAGTATGGAGAACATTTTACGTATAAAGATCTTGCCCAGAAACACGGTTGTTGTCGCACTACGTTGAGCCGAAGGCACCAAGGTGTATGCGCGTCAAATGAGGTCAAATCAAAACACCAGCTAGTTCTCCACCCACGCGATGAAATAGAGGTTGTACAATACGTCAAATCACTTACCGAGAGACACCTTATGCCTACAAGAAAGATCCTGCGGAGAATCGTGAAGTCGCTGTGTCAATGGGAGCCCTCCGATCGATGGGTATCGCGCTTCCTTCATCGCTACCCCGACGACCTTCTCACAGCCTGGACCACGCCTATGGAAAAATCACGTCACGATGCTGCTTCATATGAATCCTTTAGCTCTTATTTTGACCTGCTGCACAGTACAATCAAGCAGCATTCAATAGAGCCTGAAAACACGTACAATATGGATGAGAAGGGATTCATGATTGGAGTGATGTCAAAGGGCGTCAGAATCTTCGATAAGCGACTCTTTGGGCGCCGGAAATACAAGCTAGCATCTCATGATGGCAACAGGAAGTGGGTGACAGTAGTAGGAGCAGTAGGAGCTGATGGTTATGCGTTGCCGCCCGCAGTCATCTATCCTTCATCGTCTCTCCAGCTCCAAGAGAGCTGGGTGCAGCGCGTCGACGCAGGGAAACACGATATACACTTTGGTACCTCAGTAAATGGCTGGATAAATGATGCTCTTGGTGTTGCCTGGCTGAAGCAGGTGTTTGATCGCTATACAAGAGTAAGAGCGCGAGGGAAGTACAGGCTCTTGATCCTTGATGGCCACGGCAGTCACGTTACCCAGGCCTTCATCGAATACGCTCATGCTAACAAGATTCTCCTACTTATATTCTCTCCGCACGCAACCCACGCGCTTCAGCCGCTTGATGTAGCGTGCTTTGGGCCGTTGGCACAGAGCTACTCCATGGAACTCCTTCACCGCGGCCATACCACAGAGGGGTGGGTGCCTGTAGGTCAAGCTGACTTCTTCCCGCTCTTTTGGGCAGCTTGGAAGAAGACCTTCACCAAAGACCTCGTTGTACAGGCCTTTAAGTGTACTGGAATCCACCCACCAGATGCCGACGTCGTGCTCAAGAAGTTCAGAATACCAACACCAAGGACGCCTAGCACGACCTCAGAGCCTACAGGGCCTCAGCCTGCACCAGGTTCACCTAGTTGGCGCAAGACGCAGCGGCTACTTAAGCGTGCAAGAGAAGAGGATAGGTCCAGTGCTGATGAGGCAGTTGATCAAGCCCTTCACCAACTCCACGTGCGATTAGAAGTCCAAGAAGCTCGGATTGAAGGCCTAGAAGAGGCTCTAAAGGCTAATAAGAATAAGAAGAGAAAGCGGAGGGTACTACCTTTGCAACCTATTGACGGTAATGACAGTGGTGGTGCAGTCTTGTGGAGTCCTTCACGCATTGAGCGCGCGAAGCAAGAACTCCAGGCAAAAGAGGACCTAGAGCGCGCTGCGGAGGCAGCAAAAGCTACTAAGAAGGAGCTTCAACACCAGAAGAAGCTTATTCAAGCGAAGGAGAAGGAAGATAAGCGTGTTGAGCGAGAGAAGAAGAAGGTATTGACAGCTAAGGCACAGGCTGCAAAGCGCGCTCAAATTGAGGCTTGTAAAGAAGAGGCTCAGCGCAAGAGCAACGCAGAAAAAAGTACCCAATTGCCTAAACAGGCTAAGAGTAAGGCCTCACAGAGATCTCAGTCAAAAGTAACAAAGAATCGTGGTGGTGGTGCTGTGCGAAGGCAGGTGGCTGCCCATAAGGCGCCCTTACCACCTTCACCCACAACAACGTCTACTGGCCGCACCACGCGTCCTCCAAAAAAACTGTGGTAGCCAAAAGTTTCGCAATAGTCTATATAGTAATCCACCAACTTATCTCGCGATAGTAGCGTTGTGGTGTCGATCAATAACCTCACTTATTCTGGGGTGCGAAAGTTGGTGGGGTGTGCATCACGCGCCGTGTGCATCACGAGGCCGAACTCGGTAGATTAGCTAACACAGGAATATTAAGAAGATCTGTACTAAGTTTAGTATAGACAGCATTAGAAGAACAGCTACAACGCCTCTCCTCTTGTCTTATCGCCCTTAATAGTATAAGGGACAAGTAACACTTTATTAGATTATAGAGATATAAGAAAAGGTAGGCTTAATCCTATATAACGTGGTTCACAAGCGAGCGGACACCCCAAGCGAGCGGACACCTCCCCACCAAAGTTTTAGCCTCAGCACAACAACACAATATGTCTCAACAACGCAGCTCTCAGTTACCTTGCAACGAATTAGATATTTAATTTGCTCTTTTTAACATCAAATCGCAACGCGTTAAAAGTGTGAAACGCGCTGCAGTGATATATAACGTCCCCCGAACGACCTTGTCATACCGACGCGCTGAAAGACCCGCCCGACGCGACTGCGAAGCCAACTCAAAGCGCCTGACCAAGCTAGAAGAGGAGGCTATAGTTCAGCGTGTTCTTGAAGAGGATGCGCGAGGGTTTTCGCCTGGGAAGCTTGACGTTCGAGCTATGGCTGATAAACTGCTGCGCGAGCGGGGGGGTGACCCTACTGGCAAGAACTGGGTTGATAACTTTATTAAGCGGACTCTTGAGCTCCGCAAGCGCTGGAGCCGTCCCTACGATTACCAACGAGCTGCCTGCGAGGACCCAGCAGCTATCCAGCGCTGGTTCGATCTGGTTAAGGCAAGAAAGCAGAAGTGGGGTGTTGTGGACGATGATATGTACAACTTTGATGAAGCTGGCTTTATAATGGGCAAGATTCTATCACAGTTAGTTATCACGGGCTCAGAGGGATACGGCAAAAAGAAGCGGATACAGCCAGGCAACCGTAAGTGGGTTACTGTGATCTAGGGCGTGGGCGCGTTAGGTCGCTGGATACCACCCTTTGTTATCTTTGCGGGCAAGGTCAAAATCGACGCCTGGTTAGAGGACCTACCTAATAACTGGATTCTTGAAACTAGCCCTAATAGCTGGACCAACAATCGGCTTGCCCTTGCCTGGTTGGAGCACTTCGATACCCATACAAAGAGCAGCACTGTGGGTAGGTACCGACTGCTCATTATCGACGGCCACAAGAGCCACTGCTCTGTGGAATTCTAAGATCTTTGCAAGGAGAAGAATATTATTCTTCTCTGCATGCCGGCACACTTATCGCACCTGTTGCAGCGTCTTGACGTTGCCTGCTTTTTGCTATTAAAGCGTCGGTATAGTAACATTATTTTAGGCTTAGCACGCAACCGCACCAACTATATTAGCAAAGAGCACTTCCTACTAGCCTTTAAGACTGCTTTTAAGCAGTCTATTACAAAGGAGAATATTTAAGCTGGTTTTAGAGGCGCTGGTCTAGTCCTACACAACCTACAGATTGTGCTATTAAAGCTTGATGTGGTACTACAGACGCCTGCACAGTCACCACAGCGGGAGGGTACCTGGGAGGCGCAGACACCACACAACATGCGCGAAATTAAGGCTTAGAGTACTCTTATTCGAAAGAGAGTAAGAGAGCGCCGTGGTTCTTCTGCAAATTCTCTTAACAAGAAGGTTGCGCAGTTGAGCAAGGGGGCTCAGCAAATGGCGCACAAGATGAGCCTAATGATGGAGCAAATGGCTACCCTTCAACAGAGTCTGGACGAATCAAACAAGCGTAAGAGCCGCAAGCGACGATATATACGGACAGATGAGTCTCTTACAGTAGGTGAGATGCGAGAGTTATTAGCTGAACGGGCAGGTAGCAGCCATGGTGATGGGGAGAGTGCGTCAAAGAAGGTGCGGAAGGAGAGGCAGTGCGGGCGTTGTAAGGGAACTGGGCACAACGCCCGTACCTGCGCAGTTAAGATTAGTAGTGCAAGCAATAGTAGCGATTCTAGCGATTAATTTGGTACATTACAATAGTTTATTGCAGATACGGTTTAATCCTAAGTAGTAACCTTATATACTCTATAATAACTAGCAGACTATAGGGCTAATCTAGAAGGATAGACCCTAAGCGTTATTAAAGCTAAAGCACGTTAATATCTATAGCCTATAGCTAAGGCAGGTCTATAGAGATAGTATAGTTACAATTTAATAGGTTCCAACAACTAAAATACCTTTAGACGGCTTTACTAAACTACTCTTAGCAGAAGAGCACTCTTAATTCGTACGTTACTTAGGCCTAGTTAATATCTTATCGCAGATTAATCTAGCGCGTTAACATAAATAGGCCAACTCTAACAATAATTAGACCTTATCTAAGACTAACTAAGCTCTTAGGGGGGGTGTCGCAGGCTAAGCGCTGTCGTGAACCTAAACTATGTTACTAATCGTGCTGCGCAAGGGCCTAGATATAAGCTAAGCTATAATGCTAAAACAATACAATAACATACACACTCTTCTTAAGATCCTATACCTGCAGCCCCCGCACCCAACCGTGCGACAAACACCTTAACCCTAATATACTATTAACGTACCCTACAGGCGAGTCGGTTAACAGGCGAGTCGCTCACTTTTGCCAAGCCCCTACCAAAACCTGACCTATTATAACCCACAGCACCACACTTTGGCACTCTGTGGCAGACTATAGCACGTAATATCATTCAGAGACCTTTTCTATATCAATCTTGCACGTTCGCGCGTTGTGCCCAGTCTGATTGCACCTTCTACAGCGCCTTTGGCTCGGCTCACCCTCTTGAGCGCGCACTTGCTTCTTTGCCCTCTTCCTATCACTACGCGCCCCAAAGTCCTTCAGAGCTGCCAGTCGCTGCCCATCTTCAACTATTAGGGCCCCTTCCTTCTAAACCCGCTTTCTTTTGTGTGATTTTCGTCGCGTGTCGGCCTTATTAGCCGCTTAAAGCTCCTTGATTTTCTGTTAAGCTAAAACCAGCTTGTGCGCAATAATTGCAGCCCCCTTTGACACCTTCTTAAACGCCTCAACTATAGATGTGGGAGAGCTGTCTACATGTCTCTGAATCCTTTACTTCACAAGCGTTAATTGCGACCCAAATTCTAGGGTATTGCTGGGGGTTTGCGACTGCAAGGGCACGTTGTTGGCGGCAAGTGGTGGTGATGGAGTCCGAGGCTTCACATCAAGGGCTGATATGACCCGTTCTGGGTTAAAGGGGACTAATCCAGCGCCTCAGAACCCTCCTTGGATGTTACTAGGAGTAAATACTGCATTGTAGGCTGCTTTAAAGTATGGCAGGAACTTAGTCTTTGTAAGGTAGGTGATCCAGTTGCGCATAAGCATCTCGGCTTGGCGCCCGTACGCTGTCTTTAGAGGGGCAAAACAACCCACATCAAGTGGCTGTAGGAGGTGTGATGAGTGTGGAGGCATACATAGGGTAACAATCTTGTTATCCTTGCAGTATTGCTGGAATTGGAGCGATTCGTGGCTCTCGTGGCCGTCGATAATCAGCAGTTGGTGAGTACCAACAGTACGCTTCTTTGTATGCGCGTCAAAGTGCTTTAACCATTTAAAACCAAGCTTATTAGTAGTCTAGCCGTTACTAGAGACTCTAATAACCCAATCCTAGGGCAGGTCTTCCTCCTTATACCAGCTAGAGTGGTGGTGGCGTGCCTTAAAGATAATAAAGGGCGGGATGGCCTATCCTTTGGCATTGATGCCCTGTATAACCGTTACCCATTCCTGGTTGCCTGGCTAGACGGCCTTTGGCCTTCCTCGTCTCTCTAAAGCTGTAACGACTGCTCCTGTAGATATCTGGCCTATCATAAAGCCTGTCTTATCAAAGTTGTGCACGTTATTATCTAGGATGCCATACTTGGCTTTGACATTGGCTACTAGGTTGAACCAGCCCTGCACAACCCTAGAATCCTTACAGAGGGCTCGCTTGTAGTTGTACTTGCGATTAAACTTCGTTTTGAGCTCTGGTTGACGCTTAACAAACGTACTGGGCCAGTTTGTGCCAACAGGGCCTAGATTGCGCTCAGCGCGCAGAGAATTGGCCATAGCAGCCACATCTGCCAGCCGAGGGCCAAATCCTCGCGCATCTAGCTCAAGTATGTGTTTAACAATCACCTGCTCCTTATTGTTGTCCAATCCTTGTAAGTTAGGCATAGTATTAGCTCGTGAAGGTTGTCCTGCGTGTCGGTCGCATAGTGTCTTTTAAGGGACCCTATAGATGGCTGCAGCGCGTTGCTGTAAGAGATTCGCGTCTTGTTTAAGAGCTTGAAGCGCAAGCTGTACCCAGGCCTCTTTCAACGCGTTAATATTAGGTTGTTGTTAAGGCATTAGTGTAAGAAGGGTACTTTAGTAGGGGCTTAACAAAAGTAAGCAACTTGCCTGTTAAGCAACTCGCCTATAGGGTACGTTAAGGCTTTAGATTAGGGTACTAAGATATATTATAGTTCTTCACTTTAAAGATAAGGTAGAGTATAATTATTACCTAGCCTATTATATTAATTATAGTAATTAAAGTTACCTACTTATAGTCTCTCTACTAGACTCTAGTAGGCTTAGTATATCCCTCTAATATAGTAACTACTTTAACTTAATTTCTAACGCCTATTATAAAGCTAGTCTTATTAAAGTTATAGGTATTATTATCTAGAATACTATACTTAGCCTTAATATTTTATACTAGGTTAGACTAAAGCCTAATAACCTCTTAGTTACTATAAATAGCTTTCTAGTAATCCTTCTATTAAGTAATATATAATTTAAGTCTAGGCTTATATTTCATAAAGTTTAAAGCCTATTATAGGCTAATAGGGTTTATATTATATATACTATAACGTCCGTACTAGTCTTATAGAACCCCTGCTCTAGTAGAACGGTTTTGCTAAGACTACACTATAATACCAACACTATCTTAATGCCTACCAACCAACGCTAAATAAACGCGTTAAACGAGTGTTAGATACAGCTTGCGCTCTTAGCTCTTAAATAAGACGCGAATCTCTCCCTGCGACGCGCTGCAGCTATCTACAACGTACAACAAAGCACCCTAAGCCGACGACGCGCCGGACAGCCCTCAAGAGTTGATTCCATGCCTAGCCAACGGTATCTGGATGAGCACGAGGAGGAAGCGGTTGTTGATCACGTTCTTTACCTCATACAGCGAGGAACACCCCCTCGCTTGTTAGATGTGGCTGATATGGCCAATATACTGCGACAAGAGCGCGGAATGGCCCCTGTTAGCCAAAACTGGCCTAGTACGTTCGTTAAGCGTCAACTAAGGCTAAAAGTGAAGTTTAGTCGCAAGTATGATTACAAGAGAGCCTTCTGCAAGGATCCTAAGTTAATAAAAGGCTAGTTTAACCTTGTAGCTAATATTAAAGGCAAGTACAGTATTATAGATAAAGACACGTACAACTTTAACAAGACTAGCTTTGTAATAGGTTAGATTACCCCTAGAGCAGTAGTTGCAGACGTAGAGAACCTCGGACGAGCAAAGTAGGTCTAGCTAGGCAGTAAAGAGTAGGCTATATAAATCCTAGGCGTAAATACTATAGGCTAGGCTATCCTACCCTTTATTATCCTTAAAGGTAAAGATTACTAGACTAGATAGACTAAGAACAAAGACCTACCCGAGAACTAGGTAATTAGGGTCTCTAAGAACAGCTAGACTAATAATAGGCTTAGTCTTAACTAGTTAAAGCACTTTAATAGGCATACTAAGGAGCGTACCTATAGGACCTACTATTTGCTACTTGTAGACGGCTATAAGAGCTACTAGGCAGCAGCATTTACCTAATACTATAGAGAGAACAATATTATAACTTTTATAATCGCAGTAATAGTAAGAAGCTAAAAAAGCAGGTGCGCGCTAAAAGAGGCAAGCTAACATAACAACACTAAAGAATGTGTAGAGAGAGTAGGCGCAACGCGTAAATACATAAGAATAATGTAGAATTAGTCTCTAAGTAATATTACAGCGTGTTGCAGCCCAAATAGGCGCAGAGTGCAGCGTTCTAGGGCATAATGTAGTATGATGGGGGAGAGTCTTGGCAAAAGCGTTCCACTAGAGCAGGCGTTCCACAAGACTAGTACGGACGTTATTTAGGAACTTGTAATGTCTCTTAATAAGTTCTATTATTCTTATAATGCTAGGGTGTCTATAAAGTAGGTTATGAGAGTAACTATTTATAACTTCTTCCTCTAGTTCCTCTAGTACTTATAGCGGTATATAATACTTCTAGCAGACTAGTATTAAATTATTAAGCTACTATAATAGTCCTAACTTACAGATTATAATTAACTCTTTTAGTATTAGTTCTCTATTAGCTACTTATAAAGGGTATAGCTTCTTCTTTCTTTAGTTTTATAAGCCTACTTACGTAATAGTAGATTAAGATATAACGTACCTCACGGGTAAGTGGGCCACCCTGTCTAGTGGGCCACTTTTGCCAAGACCACACCAAACTTCACATTAAATTGTAGTATAGTAACAGCACCTCGCGTATGGGGGTTCTGAGGAAGACGTCCTGGCAAGGTCCATAGTAGATAAGTGTTATTTACACGTTCGCGCGTTGTGCCCTGTCTCTCCGCACGTTCCACACCGTCGTTGGGATAGTTCACCTCCTTCAGCGCGCATCCTCTTCTTTGGCTTCTTACCATCACCACGCACGCCAAACTCCTTTAGAGCAGTTAAACGCTGTGCCTCTTCAACTGTTATGCTCCCTCCTGTTTGAATTCGCTTCCTTTTATGTGATTTGCGCTCTGTTGCAGCTGCTAGAGCCTCTCGAAGCTCATCACGTTCCTTTCTCATCAACGCAAGCTGGTGCGCTACCTTTGCTCCCCCCTTTGCATAGTGCTCTAGCGCGCTATACACTGAATTTGGTGAGCTGCCCTGCTGCCTCTTATACTTGTCTCGAATTAGAGTTGATTGCGACTGAAATTCAAGCAGGTTTTTGGGGGTTTGGGACTGCCAGGGCTCGTTGTTGGTAGGTAGTTGGGGTGATAGAGTCCGCAGCCTCACATTGAGGGTTGATATGACCCGTTCTGGGTCAAAGGGGACCAATCCAGCGCCTCGGAACCCTCCCTAGATGTTGCTAGGGGTGATAGTCGCGTTATATGCTGCTCTTAAGCATACTAGGAACGACTGCTTGTCTATGTGGTTGATCCGGTTGCGCGAGAGCTTGTTGACCTGATGCCCGTACTCCCGCTTCAAAGGGGCAAAACAACCCACATCAAGCGGCTGCAAGAGTTGCGATGAGTGCGCAGGCATTGTAAGAGTTACAATCTTGTTCTCTTTGCAGTATTGGGTGAATGCTGCGGCCTGGTGGCTCTCATGGCCGTCTATAAGTAGCAAACGGTGGGTCCCATAGGTACGCTCCTTAGTATGCCTGTTAAAGTGCTTCAACCAGTCAAGACCAAGCTCGTTGTTGGTCCAGCCGTTCTCAGAGACCCCAATTACCCAGTCCTGGGGCAGATCTTTGTCCTTAGACCAGTTGGTGGTGTGGGTTTTGGCTTTAAGGATAATAAAGGGTGGAATAGCCCACCCTGCAGCATTTACGCCTAAGATTAACGTAGCCCACTCCTTATTGCCTGGCTGTATCTGCTTTGCTCGTCCTCGGTTCTCTACGTCTGCAACCACTGCTCCAGGGGTAATCTGACCCATTGCAAAGCCAGTCTCGTCAAAGTTGTACGTGTCTTCGTCCACAATGCCGTACTTAGCTTTGACATTAGCTACTAGGCTGAACCAGCCTTGTATTATCTCAGGATCCTCGCAGAGGGCTCTCTTGTAGTCATACTTGCGACTAAACTTTACTTTTAGCCTTGGTTGACGCTTTACAAACGTACTGGGCCAATTTCGGCCAACAGGGGCCATTCCACGCTCTTGTCGCAGCAAATTGGCCATATCAGCCACATCTGACAAGCGAGGGGGTTCTCCTCGCTGTATAAGGTAAAGAACGTGATCAACAATCGCCTCCTCTGCGTGCTCATCCAGATACCGTCGGCTAGGCATAGAATCAACTCTTGAGGGCTGTCCAGCGCGTCGTTGGGCTAGTGTAGTTCGGGGCACGTTGAAGATAGCTGCAACGCGTCGCAGGGAGAGATTCGCATCCTGTTTGATAGCTTGAAGTGCAAGCTGTATCCGAGCTTCTTTTAACGCGTCTGATTGACCTTGTTGTTGAGGCATTAGTGTAGGGAGAGAGTTTTGGTGTGGTCTTGGCAAAAGTGGCCCACTAGACAGGGTGGCCCACTTACCCGTGAGGTACGTTATAGTTACTTTATGCTCCTAAGTCTAATAATACTATTATTCTAGTGCCTTCTAGCATAATAGAGAATTTGATAAGGGACTAGGCCTTAGAGGAATCCTAATATTAATTCTAAGAGCTCTAGACTGCGTTAAGTAAAAGCTCTTGTCTAGGTTGTCCCTAGTATCTGTTTACTACATGTCTAAAAAAGACTTATCCTAAGGCATTAAGCTGCTTTAGTCCTTAAGTAGCTAGTGTCTCTAACGCTTTAGGTTAAGACACTTAACCTACTTATAACTATAGCACTCTTTATTCTATACTAGGTGTATATCTAATATTTCCTCTATACTTATAACTCTAGGGAAGTAGAGGTTAGTATACTTATCCTAGATATACTTTTTATAATTAGTCCTTATATATTCCTACTAATAGTCTTTGCAACCCTTAAGTTTACTAGGAAACTATGTACTGTTTAACTTAAATTGTTTATAGTCCTTGCAGGCTTTACAATAGCACTACATAGCTAGAAGTTAAGAATAGCGCAGGCTCCTAATATTCTAATAGAGTTGTTCTATATTACTCTATGTTAGTATAGTAGAATATTAGTTAAAGTTAGGTTTATCTTAACTTTAGGTATATAAGTTATAACGTGTTTCACCACCGAGCGCCGCACCCCACCGAGCGCCGCACTTTCGACAGCAGAACGCCGTCGTAACAACAACGCGTAATGTCTCAACTACAACAAGCTTCTAGACTCTACACTGAAGCTGACGTACAGCTTGCAATATCTGATATCTCAAGAAATTAAATTAAAAGTATACGATGCGCTGAGAAGGTCTACAAAGTACCTGAACGGACGATCCGACGGCGACGCGAGGGAACACGCTCTCGACGCGGCTGCGAGCCGAACGCGAAGCGCCTTACAAAGCTAGAAGAGGAGGCAGTTATACTACGTATACTTGAGGAGTCTGATCGTGGATTACCCTCCTCGAAGGCAGATGTGCGAGCTATGGCAGATAAACTACTAAGAGAGCGTGGTGGTGATACTGTTGGCAAGAACTGGGTTGACAGGTTTATTCAACGTACACCTGAGCTGCAAAAGCGCTGGACCCGCCCGTACGATCGCCAGCGAGCTGCCTGCGAGGATCCGGCGATTCTCCAGACCTGGTTCACGCTTGTTCAGTCTACAAAAGCCAAGTACGGTATTGTAGACAAGGACATGTACAACTTTAATAAGTCTGGCTTCCTAATGGGCAAGATCTCGTCGCAGCTGGTAGTAACAGGCTCAGAGAAGCCTAGGAAGCGGAAGAAACTCTAACCTGGCAATTGCGAGTGGGTTACCCTGGTACAAGGCGTCGGGTCGACGGGGAAGGTAATCCCACCGTTTCTTATCCTTGCAGGCAAGGTCCTTATCTCTAGCTAGTTCACTGAGGACCTCCCACAGGACTGGGTCATTGATGTTAGTCCTACTGGCTGGACTAACAACAATCTGGCGCTTGCCTGGCTCTACCACTTCAACACGCATGCGAAGCCTGTTAGGGTCTACAGGCTGCTCATTATTGATGGCCACGAGAGCCATCGTTCAGTGGATTTTCAGGATCTCTGCAAAGAGAAGAAGATAATCACTCTCTGTATGCCACCACACTCGTCGCACCTGTTGTAGCCACTTGACGTCGCCGGCTTCTCGCCGCTGAAGCGCCTGTATGGCGACGAGGTTTCGGCCTTGGCGCGCAACCGCATCCACCATATTAACAAGGCAACCTTCCTACCAGCCTTCAAAGCAGCTTTTAGTAAGGCGTTCACTGCAGAGAACGTTCGCGCAGGCTTCAGAGGTGCTGGGCTAGTCCCACATAACCTAGAGGCTGTAATATCAAAGCTTGACGTGCGCCTGCGCACGCTAACGCCGCCAAAACCCAGCGACGTCGCCTGGGAGCCGAAGACACCACGCAACGCTTACGAAGTAGAGGAGCAGTCAACTCTAATTCAAAAGCGAATCCAAATCTATCAAGAGTCTCTAGCAAGTTCTTTAGATGAGCAGGTCAAACAGCTGGCGAAAGGCGCTCAGCAGATAGCTTATAATATGGTATTAGTGCAGGAGGAAATAGGCCGCCTTTAAGACGCGGTAGAAGCGTCTATAAAGCGCAAGACTTGTAAGAGACGCTATATACGCGCAGAGGAGGCCCTTACAATTGGCGAAGTAGTTGACTTAGTAGCTGAAAAGGAGGGTGGGGGTCGTGGTGAGGGCGAGACGCCTGCGAAGAGGGTGCGCGTTGGGCGACGCTGCGGACGTTGCGGCGAGATTGGACATAATTCCCGTACATGCAAGGTAGAAATAGATGATGCAGATGATAGCGAAGCTTCTGAATAATACTATCCAGGTCTGTAACTAATTGTTTATCAGTGTTGTGTTGCGATACAGCGCTGCGCAGGCGTTCTGCTGTCGAAAGTGCGGCGCTCGGTGGTGAAACACGTTAATTGTCTAACTATTATTATGTTATAGAGTTATTTTTCTTCTACTAAATAAAGTCTTCTTTATACTATTCCTTATTAGTCTTCCTTATATTAATTACTTATTAATTAAATTTCTTAAGTGCTTTAGAGTTACTAAGTAAATACTGTCTTAACTATATAATATCTTTATCTATTATCTATTTATAGGTAGCTGTAATATCCTATAGACTTAATCTCTAGATAGTAGTAAATAGCGTCTCTTCCTTATACTCTAGGATATTATTAATAATAGTTAAATTTGTTATTAGTATTTAAGGTTCTTAGAAGATAGAAGTCTAGGTAGATTAGTTACGTAAGACTATTATATTCTAACTATCTTATATTTTATTATATATAATTAGGTGTTTTCTTTCATTAGAGTAGTACTTATTATTATATTAGTAGAAAGAATTGTAGTATTATTTGCTAATAATAATGCTATTGTTCCTTATATTGCACTCTACTACATAGTATTAACAGGGATTGTTGTTAATCTATTTCGTCCTAGGGTAAGGCGTTGGTAACCGAATTTGTTTGCTTAAAGCATCTTTATTAGACTCTTTAATATAACGTAAGTGCATAGCGAGTCGGCCAGCTAGGCGAGTCGGCCACCCTAACAACCTATTAGGCCTACTAACTACAATTACTCAACACAACAACATTATATTGCAACCTGTAGTAGATATTCTTAATCGCTAACGTCTACTACATATTTCTTACATGTGCGCAAGTTGTGCCCAGTCTCTCCGCAGCGCTTACAATGCCTTTTGCCCCTCTTACCTGCAACTGTTCGAGCACTACTCTCACGAGTCTCCCCCTCAACCTGCGCCCCAACGTCGCATTGGGCTATCAAATCCTCTGCCTCTTCCTTTGACAGGTCTCCACCCTTCTGAATTCGCTTCCTTTTGCGCGATTTGCGCTCAGAAGCAGCCTTGTTTGACGCTCCAAGCTGCAGCACTTGGGCTGCTAATAACGTCTGCCCATACAGCAGCATTGCAGTGCCTCTCTGCAGCTGATTAACGATCTCCACCATCGGAGTTGGTGATGATCCTTGGTGCCTTTGAATGCGATCGCGAAGCAACGTTGATTGAGCCTCTATCTCGTTGGCAGTGGTAGGTATCTTAGGGTTCCATCGGGGCTCTCCTGAGAGAGGCGGTGTTGGCGTGCGACGCTTCACATTAAGCTTCGATAGCACCACTAATGGATTATTAGGCACTAAGCCAGTTGATTTGAAGCTTAAGAGGATGTTTGCCTTTAAGAATGCCTTGTTAAACACCTTACTTAAGGTCGCAATAAAGGCCTTCTTGTCAATCCGGCCAATATGGTCCAGCGCCAAGACTCTGATCCGCTTCAATGGGGCAAAACAACCTACGTCAAGTGGCTGCAGGATGTGAGATGAGTGTGGAGGCATACACAGGGTAATTATCTTGTTCTCCTCGCAGATTTTTTGGAAGGCAAGTGACTTGTGGCTCTCGTGGCCATCAAGTATTAGCAGCACGTGGCTACCCACCCTTCGGCCCTTGATCTGCTCAACAAAGTGCCTTAACCAGGCTACTCCAGTGTCGTTTATAGTCCAGCCGTTGCTGCTAACCCCAATGCGCCATTAGGGCTTCAAATTAGGGTACCAAGACACGTCGTGGTTCTTTGCTTTAAAGATGAGATAGGGTGCGATTGCCCAGCCCATCGCGTTGATTGCAGCGATCAGAGTCACCCACTCACGATCTCCCTGCTGGACCCCAATGGGCTTAGAGCGTCTTTCTGATGCAGTGACTACTTTGACGCGATTTCCGATGCCCATAGTGAAGCCAGTCTCGTCAAAGTTGTAGGTATCGTTGTCCAGAATGCCATACTTGGCCTTAACGTTCCGCACTAGGTCAAACCAGGGCCCAATAACCCCTTGGTCGCTGCAGAGGACCCTCTGGCGATCCTTCTGTCGAGTCATACGCGATTAGCGTTCAGGTTCGCGTTTAACAAAGTTTGACGCCCATCGAGGGCCAACAGGCTTCGCGTCGCGTGTAGCGCGCAGTTAATTAGCCATATCTTCAACGCAATGGAGCGTTGGGGCTCTACCTTGCTGATCAAGGTTCTTGATATGCTGCACAAGCGTTCTCTCTTCTGTCTTATCAAGCGCTGATGATTTGGGCTGGGTATCGCGTGTTGACTGCTTCCCAGCGCGTCGGTATTGAAGTGTTGATCTTGGCACGTTATAGACAACAGCAGCGCGTCGCACGCTGAGTTCTTGAGGTTTCTTAATTGCTTGAAGTGCAAGCTTGATTCTGTCTTCTTTTGAGAGCGATTTAAGGTCGGGTGGTTGATCCATTGTGGTTTGAAGGTTGGTAGGCCCAATGGGTTGTTAGGGTGGCCGACTCGCCTAGCTGGCCGACTCGCTATGCACTTACGTTAGTTATTATTAGGTCCGGAAGTAGGGTCCTCTCTAAGACGTCCTATCTTATTAGTAACAACCTCCTACTCTTAGTTGCTACTATTATTATAAGCAAGTGTGTTAAGCTATCTTATTACTTTATTTTTAATATAATAGTTATAGGTGTAGTAGCCTATCTTGCTACAGCTATAACAAGTTACTAAAGACTTATTACTGCAGTTATTACTACCCTTTTTTTCTTATTCGATTGTTTAGGTTCTTTATTAATGTTAGAGAGGTCTATTACTATAGGGCTATAGTATCTACTATTTATATTATTATAGACACAGCGTCTTATATTTACCTAGTAATAGTTACTACACTAACTATAGTAGAAGTTATAGTTGCGCTACTAGTTATATAGAGCCTAGGGTAGGTAAGTAACCTAGGTTATAACTTACGTATAAGGGTCCTCTCTTAATTCTTATTAAAGGTTATAGAGTTTAATATTAATACTAACGTGAGTGCATAGCGAGTGACGCGGATAAGCGAGTGACGCGCCCCAACAAGCCGATGGGTCTACCTACCTTCAAACCTCAATGGATCAACCACCAGACCTTGAATTACTTCCAAATGAAGAGAGAATCAATCTTGCACTCCAAGCAATTAAAAAACCTCAAGAACTAAGCGTGCGACGCGCTGCTGTAGTTTACAAGGTCTCAGAGGCAACTCTCCGCCGCCGACGCGCTGGAACGCGATCAACACGCGATACCCACCCCAAATCATCGAATCTTACTAAGGCAGAAGAGCAGACCCTTGTAAAGTACATAAGGAAGCTTGACCAGCAAGGATCTAGCCTAACGCTTCGTTGGGTTGAAGATATGGCTAATCAACTGCGCGCTGCACGCGACGCAGGCCCTGTTGGCTTGCGATGGGCCTCAAACTTCGTTAAACGCGAGCCTGGAGTCAAATCGCGAATGACTCGACAGAGGGATCGCCAGAGAGTCCTCTGCAGCGACCCAGCTGTCGTTGAGCCCTGGTTTGACCTGGTACAGAACGTTAAGGCCAAGTACGGTATCCTGGACGAAGATACCTACAAGTCGAGTCAAAGTAGTTACTGCATCAGAGAGACGTACTGAGCCTATTGGAGTCCAGCAGGGAGATCGTGAGTGGGTGACTCTGATCGCTGCGATCAACGCGATGGGCTAGGCAATCGCGCCCTACCTTATCTTCAAAGCGAAGAACCACGACGAAGCTTGGTTCCCTGATTTGAAGCCCCAATGGCGCATTGGGGTAAGTGACAACGGCTGGACTACCAACGAGCTTGGTGTAGCCTGGCTCAGGCACTTTATTGAGCGGATCAAAGGCCAGAGGGTAGGTAGCTACGTGCTGCTGATACTTGACGGCCACGAGAGCCACAAGTCGCTCTCTTTCCAGGAGCTTTGCGAGCAGAACAAGATAATTACCCTCTGTATGCCTCCGCACTCGTCACACATCCTTCAGCCGCTTGACGTGGGTTGTTTTGCCCCCCTGAAGCGAGCGTACAGCAGAGAGATCAGAGGCTTGGCATTAGACCATATTGGCAGAATTGACAAGAAAGCCTTCATCGCGACCTTTGCAAAGGTATTTGAGCAGGCGTTTTCAAAGGCAAACATCACAGCAAGCTTTAAGGCAACTGGATTAGTGCCTAGAGATCCATCGGTGGTGCTATCAAAGCTTGATGTTAAGGTCCGCACGCCAACACCGCCGCTCTTAGAGGAGCTCGAATGGAACCCTAAGACACCCACCAACGCCAATGAGATCCAGGCTTAATCAACGCTGCTTCGCGATCGTATTCAAAAGCACCAAGGATCGTCACCAACTCCGATGGTTGAGATCGTTGATCAGCTGCAGAGAGGCACGGCAATGCTGCTGCATGGGCAGACGTTATTAGCAGCCCGAGTGCTGCAGCTTGAAGCGTCAAATAAAGCAGCCTCTGAGCGTAAATCACGGAAAAGAAAGCGTATTCAGAAGGGCGGAGACCTGTCAAAGGAAGAGGCAGAGGACTTAATAGCTCAACGCGACGTTAAGGCGCAGGTTGAAGGGGAGAGTCGTGAGGGTAGGGTTCGAACAGGTGCAGGCAAGAGCGGTAAAAGGCACTGTAAGCGCTGCGGAGAGATTGGTCACAATTCGCGCACTTGTAAGAAAGATGTAGTAGAGGTTAGCGATTAATATTCTGTACTGTAAGCTACAGTACAACGTTGTGGTGTTGTACTGTTGCAGTTAGTAGGCCTAACAGCTTGTTAGGGCGCGTCACTCGCTTATCCGCGTCACTCGCTATGCACTCACGTTAATTACATTATTTACTAGTGCGTTAAAGGTATTAGTAACTACAGCGGTCTATATAAGTTCCTCTTTAATCTTAGGCTGAAGGCCTAATTTAAACATAGTTATTAGCGTAACGTTGTCCTAGCTAGTAAACGTAGCTACCTACTAAAACTTAGCAGCGTAGTTAGTAGCAGACGTAGTCTGTTAGATGCGCTAAATCTTATATTAGGTAATAGTTAGTTTATTATATACTCTAAACACTTAGCAGATCTATTCCTTAAATAGATTAAAGTCTTTAATCTATAGGTTAATGTCTATTAAATTGTCTTCTCTATAGTAATAGTAGATAAAAAGCTTAATGTAAGTAAACGTGCAATCTTTTATAAAGGTAGCTACAAAAGTAATATATTTCTCTTCTAGAATGCGTCCTCCTTAAAATATAAAGAATAGATTAAGCTTTATAAGCTAGTCTTCTAGCTTGTTACAAGTACTATCGAAGGTCTTAGGTTTAGCTACTAGGTAGAAACTAGTTGGGGGAGGCGCTGCTACCTCCTTGTCTATGTTAAGATTATTATTAGCTGTAAAGCATAATGCGTTAGAGTTACTTAGAGTAGCATAAGATCCTAAGGTAGTAACGTACATCACGGGCGAGCGGCGCACATGGGCGAGCGGCGCACTTTTGCCAAGACCCTACCAAAACACCAACCTCTACTGATGCCTCCACAAAAACAACAGACAGACGCGTTAAAAGAAGCTCAGGTACAGCTTGCAATCCAAGCTCTTAAAAAAGACGCGAAACTCTCTGTTCGACGCGCTGCCGCTATCTTCAGCGCCCCTGAAACAACACTACGCGCAAGACGCGCCGGACGACCTTCACGCGTTGATACTATGGCCAACTCACGAAATCTGACCAATACTGAAGAGGAGGTGATTGTTACGCATATACTTGAGCTGTCTAAGCAAGGACGGCCTCCTCGGCTTGCAGATGTGACTGATATCGCCAATTCTCTGCGGAAAGAGCGCGGTTTGGCCCCTGTTGGCTCAAACTGGGCCAGCACGTTCGTTTCGCGTCAGGAGGAGCTCAAAGTGGTCTTTAATCGCAAGTACGACTACAAGAGAGCCCTCTGTGAGGATCCTGAGGTTATACAGGGCTAGTTCAACCTTGTAGCTAACACTAAAGCCAAGTATGGCATCCAGGACAACGACACGTACAACTTCGACGAGACAGGCTTCATGATGGGCCAGATAAGCTCTGGAGCAGTCGTTACAGCTTCAGAGAACCGTGAACGGGCAAAGGCAGTCTAGCTAGGCAATCGCGAGTGGGTAACGGTCATCCAGGGCATCAATGCCACAGGGTGGGCAATCCCGCCCTACATCATCTTCAAAGCCCGCCGCCACCAGTCCAACTGGTACAAAGATGATGACCTGCCCCAGGATTGGACTGTTGCTGTCTCTGAGAACGGCTAGACTACTAACGAGCTTGGTTTTGACTGGTTAAAGCACTTTGACAGGCATACAAAGGCGCGTACTGTTGGCAGCCACCGGTTGCTGATTATTGATGGTCATGGGAGCCATAACACTGCAGAATTCGCGCAATACTGCAAGGATCAGAAGATTATAATCCTATGCATGTCTCCGCACTCATCGCACCTCCTTCAGCCACTTGATGTGGCTTGTTTTGGCCCTCTAAAGAAGGCGTACAGGGATGAGGTCAATTAGCTTATACACAACCGGATTAACCACATCACAAAGCAGGAGTTCCTCCTATGCTTTATAGCAGCTTATAACAAAGCTATAACCTCCAGCAACATCTAGGGAGGGTTCTGAGGGGCCGGATTGGCTCCATTTAACCCAGATCGCGTTATATCAACCCTAAATGTAAGGCTGCGCACCCTATCGCCACGACTCCCCCAAAACAGCCCGCTCTGGCAGTCGCAAACCCCAAGCAATACCCTAGAATTCGGGTCCTAATCAACGCTTGTGAAGAAGAGGATTCAGAAGCATATAGACAGCTCACCAACCTCTATGGTTGAAGCGTTTGAGAAGGTCTCAAAGGGGGCAGCAATTGTTGCGCACAAGCTGGCTTTGGCACAACGGGAGAACGCTGCGCTTCACGCAGCTCTAGCAGCTGCTACAGAACGTAGATCGCGCAAAAGAAGGCATATCCAGACAGAGGGAAGCCTCACGGTTGAAGAGGGCCAGCGGCGGACTACTCTATTAGAGTATAGCGCGCGTAGTGATGGAAAGAAGAGGAAGACGCAGGTGCGTGCTGAAGGAGGTGAACCATCCCAACGACGCTGTGGACGGTGCGGAGAGGGTGGGCACAACGCACGAACGTGCAATAATAGAGCAGAAGAGGTCCCTAAGTAATATTACAGCTTGTTTTGCCTTATGCAGGGCTAATTTGTGGTGTTCTGGGCCATAATGTAGGTGTTTTTGGTGGGGTCTTGGCAAAAGTGCGCCGCTCGCCCATGTGCGCCGCTCGCCCGTGATGTACGTTATATAGCGTATAAGGATATAACTTTTATAGTTTATATTTAACCTTAGTTATTAAGTTTATCTCTAGATCTTAAACCTAACCTTTAAGCTAGATAGTCTACTCTATACTACTTATTATTAACTCTACTCTTAAGACTAACAGATTGTATCTATATACCTTATTATAACCTAACCCCTTTAGCTTTCTATTACTATGCTTATCCCTAAGAACTAATAGAACTAGTACTTATAAGCTTTGCTTAAAATATAACTTTAATATTTTAAACACCCCTAAGATAAGTAACGTACATCACGGGCGAGCGGCGCACATGGGCGAGCGGCGCACTTTTGCCAAGACCCCACCAAAAACACCTACATTATGGCCCAGAACACCACAAATTAGCCCTGCAAAAGGCAAAACAAGCTGTAATATTACTTAGGGACCTCTTCTGCTCTATTATTGCACGTTCGTGCGTTGTGCCCACCCTCTCCGCACCGTCCACAGCGTCGTTGGGATGGTTCACCTCCTTCAGCACGCACCTGTGTCTTCCTCTTCTTTCCATCACTACGTGCGCCAAACTCTGATAGAGCAGTCTGCCGCTGGCCCTCTTCAACCGTGAGGCTTCCCTCTGTCTAGATATGCCTTCTTTTGCGCGATTTACGTTCTGTAGCAGCTGCTAGAGCTGCGTGAAGCGCAGCGTTCTCCCGTTGTGCCAAAGCCAGCTTGTGCGCAACAATTGCTGCCCCCTTTGAGACCTTCTCAAACGCTTCAACCATAGAGGTTGGTAAGCTGTCTATATGCTTCTGAATCCTCTTCTTCACAAGCGTTGATTGCGACCTGAATTCTAGGGTATTGCTTGGGGTTTGCGACTGCCAGAGCGGGCTGTTTTAGGGGAGTGGTGGCGATGGGGTGCGCAGCCTCACATTTAGGGTTGATATAACGCGATCTGGGTTAAATGGAGCCAATCCGGCCCCTCAGAACCCTCCCTAGATGTTGCTGGAGGTTATAGCTTTGTTATAAGCTGCTATAAAGCATAGGAGGAACTCCTGCTTTGTGATGTGGTTAATCCGGTTGTGTATAAGCTAATTGACCTCATCCCTGTACGCCTTCTTTAGAGGGCCAAAACAAGCCACATCAAGTGGCTGAAGGAGGTGCGATGAGTGCGGAGACATGCATAGGATTATAATCTTCTGATCCTTGCAGTATTGCGCGAATTCTGCAGTGTTATGGCTCCCATGACCATCAATAATCAGCAACCGGTGGCTGCCAACAGTACGCGCCTTTGTATGCCTGTCAAAGTGCTTTAACCAGTCAAAACCAAGCTCGTTAGTAGTCTAGCCGTTCTCAGAGACAGCAACAGTCCAATCCTGGGGCAGGTCATCATCTTTGTACCAGTTGGACTGGTGGCGGCGGGCTTTGAAGATGATGTAGGGCGGGATTGCCCACCCTGTGGCATTGATGCCCTGGATGACCGTTACCCACTCGCGATTGCCTAGCTAGACTGCCTTTGCCCGTTCACGGTTCTCTGAAGCTGTAACGACTGCTCCAGAGCTTATCTGGCCCATCATGAAGCCTGTCTCGTCGAAGTTGTACGTGTCGTTGTCCTGGATGCCATACTTGGCTTTAGTGTTAGCTACAAGGTTGAACTAGCCCTGTATAACCTCAGGATCCTCACAGAGGGCTCTCTTGTAGTCGTACTTGCGATTAAAGACCACTTTGAGCTCCTCCTGACGCGAAACGAACGTGCTGGCCCAGTTTGAGCCAACAGGGGCCAAACCGCGCTCTTTCCGCAGAGAATTGGCGATATCAGTCACATCTGCAAGCCGAGGAGGCCGTCCTTGCTTAGACAGCTCAAGTATATGCGTAACAATCACCTCCTCTTCAGTATTGGTCAGATTTCGTGAGTTGGCCATAGTATCAACGCGTGAAGGTCGTCCGGCGCGTCTTGCGCGTAGTGTTGTTTCAGGGGCGCTGAAGATAGCGGCAGCGCGTCGAACAGAGAGTTTCGCGTCTTGTTTAAGAGCTTGGATTGCAAGCTGTACCTGAGCTTCTTTTAACGCGTCTGACTGGTGCTGTTGTGGTGGCATTAGGGTGGCGATGGTGTTTTGGTGTGGTCTTGGCAAAAGTGCGCCGCTCGCCCATGTGCGCCGCTCGCCCGTGATGTACGTTACTATAACTATATATAGTATACTTAGTACCTCTTAGAGACTAATTATACTAATTAACGTACCTCACGGGCGAGCCGTCCACACGGGCGAGTCGCCCACTTTTGCCAAGACCACACCAAAACACCCTTCCTACACTAATGCCTCAACAACAGCGCCAAACTAACACATCAAGCGAATCTCAAGTACAGCTTGCGCTTCAAGCTCTTATTCAAGACCCTAAACTTTCTGAGCGACGTGCTGCAGCTATCTACAACGCGCCACGAGCAACCTTACGCAATAGACGCGCTGGACGACCTTCACGCGCTGATACTATGGCCAACTCACGGAACCTGACCAATGCTGAGGAGCAGGTGATTATTGAGCACGTACTTGAGCTAGCCGCACGAGGATTTCCCCCCCGGCTTGACGCTGTGGCTGATATGGCCAATTCTCTGCGCAATAAGCGTGGTATGGCCTATGTTAGCGCAAACTGGGCCAGTACGTTTGTTTCACGCCAACCAGAGCTCAAAGTGAAGTTCAATCGCAAGTACGACTACAGGAGAGCCCTCTGCGAGAATCCTGAGGTTATACAGGGCTGGTTTAGCCTAGTAGCCAACATTAAAGCCAAGTATGGCATCCAGGATAACGACACGTACAACTTTGATGAGACAGGCTTCATGATGGGCCAGATATCTACTGGAGCGGTTGTTACAGCTTCAGAGCATCGAGGAAGACCAAAGCAGGTCCAGCCAGGCAACCGGGAGTGGACAACAGTTATCCAGGGCATCAATGCTACAGGGTGGGCTATCCCACCCTTTATTATCTTCAAAGCGCGCAACCAGCTCACCAACTGGTACAAGGAAGAAGACCTGCCTAAAGACTGGGTTATTGGGATCTCTGAGAACGGCTGGACTACAAATCAGCTTGGTCTGCAGTGGTTAAAGCACTTTGACGAGCATACAAAGGGACGTACAGTAGGCACCCACCGTATGCTTATTATTGACGGCCATGAGAGTCACAACTCGCTGGACTTCCAGCAATACTGCAAGGATAGCAAGATTATCACTGTCTGCATGCCTCCTCACTCCTCTCACCTACTCCAGTCTCTTGACGTTGGCTGCTTCTCGCCATTGAAGCGCGCTTACAGTCGTGAGGTAGAGAGCCTGATGCGCAACCACATCAACCACATCACCAAGCTTGAGTTTCTGCCTGCGTTTAAGGCAGCCTTTAATCGATCGTTTACGCCAGTCAATATCTGCTCAGCCTTCCGGGGAGCAGGTCTAGTACCTTATCAGCCAGAGGCTGTCCTCTCAAAGCTAGACGTACAGCTACGTACACCTACTCCACCAGCTGCTCTCACGGAGGCTCTCTGGGAGGCTCGTACGCCGAGCAATGTACGTGAGCTTGAGGCTCAATCAACGTTGATACGCAATCGCGTGCGACAGCACAAGAGCTCATCACCAGCTTCGATTATTGAGGCGATTAACCAGCTCAAGAAGGGGGCTGAGGTGATGATGCTCTCAGCTGAGCTGATGCGCGATCGGATCACCAGCCTTGAGAGAGCCAACGAAGCAGCATCAAAGCGTAAGGAGCGCAAGAAAAAGCGTATACAGAAGCGAGGTGTGTTAACAAAGGGGGCTGGAGAGGATATACTTGCTCAACGTGAGGCTGATCAGCAGCTTGCCCGTGAGGAGCGTCAGGGAGGAGAGCGATCAGGCCTTAGCCGCCAGGCTCTAGCGCGCTGTAAGACGTGTAGGGAGACTGGGCACAACTCACGTACATGCAAAAAAGAAGCTGTAGCTACTACATAATCTCCTCTGTAAATCTCTATATATTATACTATTGCGTTGTTGAGTTGTAAGCCTATAGAGGTGCTTAAAGTTGGTGGGGTGGCCGACTCGCTTGTAAAACACGTTAACGTAGTTTACAAGCGAGTCGCGCGTACAAGCGAGTCGCGCACCCCACCAAACTTGTCTACCTCTTTGATCTCAACGTACAATGGCGCCACGTAGCGAAAAGCAATCACGTTCAAATGAAGCAGATATTCAGCTTGCTATCTCATCTATCGATAATTATCAATTTACAGCCAATCGACGCGCTGCTACTGTCTACAACGTCCCTGAATCTACGCTACGTGACCGGCGTAGTGGCAAGCCTGCCCGACGCGATTGCCAGCCCAACTCAAAGAAGCTGACTGAGCGAGAAGAGGAGGTGATAGTCAGCTATATACTTGACCTTGACGCGCGTGGATTTGCGCCTACGTACACTGCTGTACGCGATATGGCTGATAGATTGCTAGCTGCGCGCAGCGCTGGTCAGGTCGGCGTCCATTGGGCGCGCAACTTTGTCAAACGTACAGACGCTCTTACGACGCGTTTTAATCGCGCGTACGATAGGCAGAGAGCTCTGTGTGAGGATCCAGTCCTAATTAAGAGCTGGTTTGAGCTTGTAGAGCAGACAAAAGCCAAGTACGGCATCTGTGATGATGATGTCTGGAACTTTGACGAGGCAGGCTTCATGATGGGCAAGATCACGACGCAGCTTGTCGTGACAGGGTCAGAGCGGAGAGGCCGGCCAAAGGCTCTCCAGCCTGGCAATCGTGAATGGGCAACGTTGATTGCTGGGATCAACGCTGCTGGGTGGTCTATCCCACCGTTCATCATCTTGACTGGCCAGTACCACCTCTCTGCCTGGTATGAGGACGCAGCAATCCCACGTGACTGGGCGATCGCAGTCAGCGACAACGGCTGGACTGCCAACAAGCTAGGAGTAGAGTGGCTAGAGCATTTTAACGCTCATACAAAGGCTCGTACAGTAGGAGCGCGTCGGCTGCTCATCCTTGATGGCCATGAGAGCCACCACTCTCTTAAGTTCCAGGAGATCTGCAAGGAGAACAATATCTACACGCTCTGTATGCCGCCTCACTCATCTCACCTTCTCCAGCCTCTTGACGTTGGCTGCTTCTCGCCATTAAAGCGCGCGTACAGCCGTGAGATTGAGAGCCTGATCCGCCACCGTATCAACCACATTACTAAGCTTGAGTTTCTGCCAGCTCTTAAGGCAGCGTACGATCGATCGTTCACACTAGCCAATATAAAATCAGCTTTTCAAGGAGCAGGTCTTGTCCCACACCAGCCAGACGCAGTCCTATCAAAGCTTGACGTGCAGCTGCGTACGCTGACTCCACCAGCAGCTCTGATAGACGCTCTGTGGGAGGCTCGTACACCAAGCAACGTACGTGAGCTTGAAGCTCAGTCAACGCTTATACGTGAGCGCGTACGCAAGCACAAGAGCTCATCACCAGCCTCGATCCTTGATGCAATAGATCAGCTTAAGAAGGGAGCAGAAGTAGTAATGCTTTCTGCTGAGCTGATGCGTGATCGGATTACTAGTTTTGAGAGAGCAAACGAGGCAGCGTCTGCGCGTAAACAACGCAAGAGAAAGCGTATACAGAAGCAAGGAGTCTTAACAAAGGGAGCTGGAGAGGATATAATTACCCAACGTGAGGCTGAGCAGCAGATTACTCGTGAGGAGCGTCAGAGAGGAGAGCAATCAGGCGTCAGTCGTCAGTCTCTTGCGCGCTGCAAGAGGTGTAGAGAGCGTGGTCACAACTCACGTACGTGCAAGAAAGAGTCTCTAGCTACTACTTAGTCTACTGCCTTAATCTCTATATACTATTCTGTTGCGTTGTTAAGATATGCGTCTGCAGAGGTGCTCAAGTTTGGTGGGGTGCGCGACTCGCTTGTACGCGCGACTCGCTTGTAAACTACGTTAGTGGTGTTGGAGATGTGATATGCGAAGGGTGAAAATATAAACAACTGTGACAAACGCTCGCTAGGCGGTTTGACAGACTAAATTAAGGAGCAGTTCCCATGCTCCATAACGCAGCCGCTGACTGCTGCATCCATGTTAGGCCTCATTACAAGAGATCAGCTATGCTGGGTATAAATGTCGAAACCAGGCCTACGTCGTCCAAGAAAAGTGAACTGGAGTACAAAACAAGTATTATCGATTCGCGATGCAAATATCCTAGTCGTCCAACACATACGCTTGATATGCATGCGCTCCAACTCCGCTCGAACCTGCTTGCAAAGATGCTGAGATAGTCTAGCCCAACGTTCAAGTTAAAGGTATACATGGAAAATGTCCCACAACAACGGAACGGGTATTTGCGAAATCAGACGTCTTGCAACCTCTAAACCCCCTCCAAACACATCAACAAAAGCCGCCTCATGATGCGTGTGAGATGTTTCCTACCTCATCGGGCGGCGGTGTAGGCAAGTCTCTACTCTTCTGCTCAGGGCTGGGCGGGACGACAATCGTCGTAGGCGTATTCGGCTGTTCGTCGCTGCCCCTTGTGACCGGTCTTTCCTCGTCATCTCGTGTATCTGGATGATCGCCAGCGACACTACCGCCAGCGTCACTTGCGCCATCCATCTCCCTCTCCTCTGGAATACTCGGGCTCATGAGCCCTCCATCATCACTCGCCTTGCTGGTGGCCTGCTGTCTCCTGCGTCTTCTGCGCTCGCGCTCGTTATCTGCAGACTCGCGGCGCCGACGCACTGAAAGGCTGCCATCCTTGTTGAGACCCTCGGGTCGCTGGAGGCCTTCCAGCATGGCTGCTGCACGATCTGCGACATCTGCACCGGGTGCGATGGAGCCGGTGGTCGAGCCGATGCTCGTCTCAGACTCATTCGTTTCGCTTGTTGGAGAGAAGAGTCTCGCTTTGTCTGCTGATTCGCCCTCTTCGACGGTCTCGCCTTCGTCGGCCATGTTGACGCCGATTTCAGGAATCTGCTGCCCGGAGGCGACGCGTACTTGATGACGATCCTTTAGGCGGGCACGACGGCGGCGGTCGCGTTGGTCTCTTGCTTCCGGCTTTGCAGCGCGCAATTTCTGGAGAAGATCATCCATAGCACCTGTACTGGCGGGGGACTTGGGAGCGCCATCATCTGAGTTGGCGGACGGTGACAACGGCCCAGCTTGTGCCTGTTTGCGGCGGATGGCAGCGTCATTGCGGCGGTGCTGTTCTTCGAGGCTAATGTTTTTCTCCTTCGATTTCTATAATCAAGTTAGCAAGCACGGGCCTTGGTAAGAGGGACTTGTAACATACCTTCCATTCCTGGACGAAGTTGGCCAGTTTGGCAAAGAAGTCACGCCGCGAAGAGTCGTCTGTGGGGTCTTCACCATAGAAAGCCATGATATCATCGTAGCTCTTCTGCATATCCTCGAGGAAGACTTGCAGCTGCTCAGCCTTTCTGCGGGCCTCCTTCATGCTCCTCTGCACGACAATCGAGACCTTGTCTTCGGGGTGGAACTTGCTTGGGTCGGATAAGTTACCCGCGTCAAGAGACATCTGGATGTTCTTGATGTTGTCGATGTACTTCTTCGCATCGGTCTGCAGCTGTTCGACGTTGATCTTCTGTGCGGTAACAACGCCACCAATCTCATCTGTAAAGTCTTCCCAGCCGGGGTACTGGTTGCGCACAATACGCTCGACCACATCGGCGAATGTAGATTCGTTCTTGTCGTCCTTGAGCATGCCGAGACGAGACAGCGTGGAGAGCTTGAAACCATTGGCCTGTTTGTTGGCATCGTTCATGAAGTTACCAATGTCCAAAATGAGCCCCAGAACACTAATCAAACTGGATGAGCTACGCAGACTGTCTGCAACACGCGAGATTTCGAGCAGCTTATTCGAGATCTCATCGTAATCAGTCTCGTACGTGCGCGTCAGGGCTAGCGCTCTCATCCTACTCTTCCAGTAGTAGTGCAGCTCGTAGGCAGTGTACAGGTAGATCTGGTCTTCTCTGGTAAGCTCGTTGGGGTCCTGCTCACGCTTGGTCTCTGCCGGGCTGGGGCCAGTCCAGTCCTTCGAGTACGGCGCCATAAGCTTTGCAGTATTATCAGGAATATCACAGAAGTCGTTCTTCTGTAAGAACTCCATGACTACGCCATCGTCTAGAATCCTCTTGTCGCAGTGAATGATCATGGTGACTAGCTCGTCGACAGGGTATTGCGAAAACTTCGCCATACTGATCTGGAAGTTGTGCATCAGGTCGCGGGAGATGACCTGCTTCTTCTCTTCCTTCTTGGAGCCCTTCTTGCCGATCTGCTTGATCTCCTTAGCCAAGAAGAGCTTCTCGACCTCATCGAGTACACCCTTCTTGGCGAGCTCCTGATATTTCTCTTCCTTCTCTTCCGCTGTAAGACCGTGGGTTGCCCATACTGTAGAGCTCGGTGCATCGACCTTGTCCCAGTGAAGAGCCTTCATCTTCTTTTTGGGTCGAGGTCCTGACAAGGCCATGTGTCCAGGAGCATTGAAGCCAGGCTTTGGCAAGAATCCGGGTCGCTTCATACCTGGCATAGGCGGTGGCGGTGGCGGTGGAGGCATGCTGCCATCGCCTGGCATCGGAGGCGCTCCCGGCATTGGGGGTGGCGGTGGGATGCCTGGCGTGCCAAAGCCAAGCTTGCCCGGAGGCGGTGGAGGTGGAGGTGGAGGGATATTAGCATTAGTGCCGGGCATTGGCGGCGGAGGCGGTATGTTTGCGGGGAATCCTAGAGCACCCGGAGGTGGTGGTGGGGGTGGGGGAATACCAGTAGGGCCAGCAGGGAAGCCAAGAGCGCCAGGGGGCGGTGGAGGAGGCGGTGGAATTGCTCCTCCGACTGGAGCACCGTTCGCTGGTGTTTCGTCGCCCTCGAATTTGGGAACAGTGGAGGCAATCTCGCCCATTAGGGCGTTGGCGGTCGAAGCACTCAATTTCGGCTTGTGCATCTGGATCAGACGAGGCTTCTCGATGACAACATCCTCGTCGTCTTCGTTGACGTCGTACATGGTCTCATCTTCTCCAGCGGCACCACCAGGCACGGGCTTTCTGCGTGGGACGCCGCTCTTTGCACGTACAGAGCCGAAAGAGTTGGGCTGCAGATCGTCACCGTAGCCTTCTGGCATCTCGCCCATACCACCGTCCATCTTTTCTCTGAGCTCTCGCAGCTTCTCGCTGGGCGCAACCATCTGGAGAGTCTTGCCCTCAAGAGTAGCTTGAGTCTTTGCTCGTTGAAGCTGGATCTCGAGTCTGCTCATCAAGCGTTCACGATCCATGATGCCCTGCATCTGTGCAGGGTCAGAAGCGCCCAGGCCGTCCTTGCCGGACTTCTTCGCAGCCGAGGCGGCCACATCTTGGGCATCCCTGAGCATGAGATAGAGCTCTCGGGTCTCGAGTTCGTTGCGCTGAAGCTCTTGCGCCCGTATTCTTTGCATCTCCGCGAGCTCAGCCTTCATCTGCTCGACTTGTCTACCCCGAAGATCAATTATACGTTGTTGCTCGGCAACCTGCTTTTGCAACTTTTGCACAAGGCCATCTGCACCCAATTCAAGCTCCGCCCTGACCTCGTCGCGCTCAGCGATAGCAGAGTCAGCAATCTGTCGTGCGGCATTGGCTTCGTCGCGGATCTGCCGGGCCTCTCCATCAGTGTACAGCTTGTCGAGCAAAGACTGCACTGTGAAGTTCAAGCTCTGCTTCAAGTCCATGTCCGGCAGTCGGCGGTCCATAGCCACGTAGCTCAGCATTGAATCGACAAGCTGGAACATCCTGTTCCTGTCTTCGCTCTCAGTGTCGCGAATGAGCAGCAGATGCTGCATGGCAGACAGAAAGTAGTCGTTGGCGCGAGTCCCGTTGACCCTGGTTTGAATCGCTTCTGCAATTTGAGCAGGGTCATTTAGGTCCTTAGTCTCACCTCCGTCGACACTGTCGACCATGGAGCTGTTCTCGCGCTCAAGGAAATCCTCGTAATCGACGGCTTCGTTGGCCATGTACTGCTCGATCTGCTTGTCGATGACATCGTACTGGAAGCCCTCCATCTTCTTGAAGATACGCTTGATACCGCATCCTGTGAACTGGGCACGTATGTGCATCCTGAGCTGCAGGTCGCGCTTTGGTGCGTCAACGATCATGTTGATAAAGAACAGGGTCGCAATGGCGTATTCCATCAACAGGTTCTCGACACCGATGCCTCCACTGCGCACTTCGTCTGATGCGCCGACCATAGATCCCATTTTGCCACGTCCATCGACGGTGACTTCGACAACGCGCATCCAGGCGTCGAAGCGACCATGCTCGCCATACTGCGCCTTGAGATTATCAAGTGCATGCAGTACTTTCTCGTGGCCTCCTCCTTCGCCCCAATGGCACAAGAATGTCAAAACATCTGAGACGAGTTTCCTTGTGTTCAGTCGCGAGGAGATCAAGGATCCTGCCAGGGCCTGGATGATGGATGGATGGTTGAGAGCGTTATCTGCACCGTACTTGTTGTTCATCAGCGCCTTGAGACATTTCACAATCTCATACTCGCGCTCCACGTCATTCTCTGTGTTCTTGTTAAAAGCACTGGGCGGGGGCGCTGGGCCGGTTCCCTTTCTGCGGTTGATCTTGGTCAAGACGTTGGTGAGGGCAATCTGACCCTGAGCCTCGATGAAGCCACGGACCCAGGCGATGGGCTGAGTGCGCAGGCTGATCTCCAAACTCGACATCTGCTTGTTTGTAATGGAGTTGTCCATGACCTTCTTGACGTACCATTCAGGCGAGCCCTCCTCCTCTGCGCGGATCAGGATGTCGGGGTTTGCGCCACCGCCACTGCTGTAGACGCCTGTGTTGCGCTGGGTCTGGCGCTTCTTCTCCTCGTGCTTGTACTCAGCCAGCTTATCCTGGTAGACGAGGGTCCACTTCTTGTCGATCTTGTATGCCTGCATCTGCCGCTGAGCCTGTTCGGGCAAGCTTTTCCACCCACGCTTCACCATGAGGGTCATGAACTCCTTCTCGACGATGTGGTCCGGCGGGCGCTCGATGTCGATGCCCTTCTGGCCGATGTTCGCGCTGGAGTTGAAGGGCGAATTCTGGCTGGAGTGCAGGATGTGGTGACGCGAGGAGTCGCGGGGCGTCGAGGTAGCCATGGGCAGCAGACTGCCGGCGTCGAGCCCAATGGAAGAGAAGGTGGTCTGCGAATTGGAGTTGGTCTTGGGGTAGTAGATGCTGTTGCCGCGGGTGCGCGAGTCGTTGGAGTAGACAGAGGCCTGGTCGGACGAGGCGCGCGTGTAGGCGGAGCTGTCGGTGGCGGCGTAGTAGGAGCTGTTGCCGGGGTTGTTGCGGCTGCTTTCTCTGGCGCCCCATTGCTGCATGCTGACGCCTCGATCAGCAACATCTTGGGTGGTCATGGTCTGGTTGGAGTGCGGCGGGGGGCGCGGCGGGCCATCTCTGCTCCTGCTGGCGCCGCGGTCGTAGCCATTGGCGGGCATCTGGGAGGGGTCGAAGACGGGGTACTGGTGGAAGTCGCCGCCGCCCTTGTTCAGGTGGTGCGGCTCGACAGCCTGCGTTGGGTCGAAGATGCTGATGGGGCCGGCCTTGGCGAAGATGCCCTCGGCGCTCAGCGAGACGGGGCGGTCGACGCTGGCCTGGCTGGAGGAATGGCGGTGGGACTGGCGGGACGACTGCGAGCCGTGGGCGCTTCCCGGCGGCGAGTCTGTGGGCGGGCGCGTTTCGTTTCCGCCGGGCCTGTCCTTGTGGCGACGGCCGAAGAACTTGGACGTGGACGACTGCCGGCCTTTGGTGTCCATGGCCTGCGCGGGCGGCGTGCGGGCGGCGTGCGGACGCTGGGTGGTGGGAGCCCTTGCTGCGCTGGCCCTCTGCTGCCTGTGTCACGAGCTCCTGTCGTATGCGCCCAACGTGGCCCTCGCGCTCTGCTTCGCTCGCGGCGCTGTCCGTCGACTCGCCTCTGCAAAGCGTGCTGTGATCCTCTGCGGAGGACTCGCCGGCGGCTGAAACTGCGGCGGGGCGGCGCTCCTGGCAGGGCGCTGCTGGAATCTTGAGGTACGGCACGGGGTCCAGTGCCAGGGTGGTCTGGTGGAGCGGGAAGGGGCCGAGTGGGCTAGCGGCTCTCGTGCATCCTGGCCGCCGTGCAGTCCTGACGTGCGCAAGTCCCGGGTGCGTGTGTGTCTGGCGGTGGTGGTGCTCGCGGAGCGTGGATCGTAGGCCGGGAACGCAGGGAGCGTGCAGGAGTCTGCTCCACTGTGTTTCGAGGCGTGGCCGCGTGGGGTGCTGCGACTGTCTGCGGCTTCTCCTGAGTCCTGAGCGTCTGGGCGCCAGGCGCGTGCTTGTGGCTGAAGCGTGCGAACGGCGCGCTCTGCCGTCCGATTGGCAGCCCACGGCGGCGACGACGGCCACCACCCAGCCCGGGCATGTCTTCTCTACCAACATCGGTACCGCTTGCTGGCGTTGCATGCTGGCTGGGTGGATGACGTTTGCTGTGTGTGTACACGTGCTGCACCGTCACTAGAAACAGAACGAGGACACGTCTGCTCAGCACCAGCTGCATGGGACAAGACAAGAAGAGACAAGACAAGAAGAGACAAGACAAGAAGAGACAAGACAAGAAGAGACAAGACAAGAAGAGACAAGACAAGAAGAGACAAGACAAGAAGAGACAAGACAAGAAGAGACAAGACAAGAAGAGACAAGACACGACAAGACACGACAAGACACGACAAGACACGACAAGACACGACAAGACAACACCTGTCAGACACTCGACAGTCTGCGGGCTCTGCGGGTACCGAGCAGCCACAGTCCCAAGGGCGCAGAACCCAGAGCGTCTACCATGGGTGGCTTCGCCCATTTCCTGAGGGTGAGTGACCCTGACGGCGCCTGCCACGAGGCTACCTTGCATCCATCGTCCACACTAACACTGCACCACCCAGGGCATCCTCGTTCCGCTCGTCATCGCCCTCGTCCTCTACCTCTCCGCCACCCTCTTCATCCTGCCCTTCGTCCGCCGTCACCGCACCCGCTACTCGCACTACCTGCCCATGCCAACGTCCATGGCCACGCAGGCCGCCGACTGGCGCACCAAGCTCTCTGACGCCCTCTATCAACTGTTCATGCCCTCGACCTGGACCCGCCAGCCCGCTGTTCACGTTCACAACGACGACGACGAGTCTAGCGACTTCGATGACGAGGAGGGCGAGGGCATGGTCGGCTTTGACCCAGTCGACGAGCGGCGGAGAGAGGCGCTTGACCAGCGGAGGAGCATGGTCGAAGAGGAGAGGCGTCTGGGGAGGGACTTGGAGCAGGGCTTCAAGGACGACAGTGACGACGACGACGTGGACGAGACCAGGCGGTCGTTGTCACGCTCAAGAAGCTAACGGGTCGCCCGTGTTCGATTCGCTGTAGTTGTTTGGCGCACGCATATACCACACCAACCCACGTCCTTGAAAACATTTCACTGTATACCCATAGACTGTTATTACCACACTGGATTCATCGCCACCTGTTGGCTGCACTCAATCTTCGTTTCATCTCGAAGCTACCTGAGCCAATTGCGCACGTTCCCATGCTTTGGTACAATGCGCAAGCATCTTACCTTCTACTACTGGACGTGCACAATCATGGCGATATCCAAGCCACTTCACAAGCAGGGAGCCCAGGAAAAGAAGAGGGGATCTTTTGAAGAAATAGAGAAACAAACTTGTCAGTCTCTTGCGCCGCAAACAATGTCGACTAAAGCAGCCAAGACATTATCTAGCCACCACAGAGCCTGTCCGCGAGTCCGCGACATGCAACACAGTCGTAATCTTCTTGTGCCGCAGACAAGGTCAAATAAAGCACCCAGGACTTTTTGTAGCCACCACAGAACCTATCCACATTCAAACAAGGCGGGAAAAAATGCCGACTGCCTCCCAATCTTTGTTTCCTTGAGGAATCTGAAATTACTTCCAGCTGCTCTTGCGGTGCGAGAGGTGTAGCAACTCATGGTCGACCAAGTCAAGTATTGTCATCACACGTGCAAAGAAACGTCATTCAGCATGATGGGATATATTGATTTATACAAAGCTCAGAGTACCCATACCTCGTCGCCCCGTCACAAAGAAAAGGGAATTCGTTTTAACGTGCTAAAAATCAATCGCTTATTTGGGAGCAGTTGTGCGATCAGCGTTGGATCGCTGACCGTAAGCCTTTGTGGCGTACTCGCCCTTGTGAACTGGAATTGGTCAGCATGTTTGCTTCAAAGAAACAGTTCCTCAGCGGCTTACCGATCAAGTCTTGGGGATTGTAATCGTGTCGGCCAGACCAGTACGAATCGAGAATCGCCTTGGTGCCGGCGGCGTAACGCTCCTGGGCATCGATCGAAGTACCGGACATGTGGGGAACCATGGCATTGCCTCCGCCCCAGGGGTTCTGCGCGTAGCGCAAGGGGTGGTCCTTGGGCGCGGGCTGAGGGAACCAGACATCACCACCGTATCCGCGGAGGTGACCGCTCTTGAGAGCCTCGGCGACATCCTCCTTGACCACAATGGCTCCACGGGCCGTGTTGACGAGCCATGAACCCTTCTTCATCTTGGAGATGAGGTCCTTGTTGAAGAGACCGCGGGTCTTCTCGTGCAGAGGGCAGTTGATGGTGACAACATCGCACTGTGCGAGCATCTCCTCGAGATTCTCGACGCGACGGCAACCAATCTCCTTCTCGACCTCAGGGCGCAGGGGCTGGTAATCAAAGTAGAGGAGCTCCTTGCAGTCAAAGGGCTTGAGACGGCGGAGGACACGCTCACCGATACGGCCGACAGCGACGGTACCGACAACCTTGTTCTCGAGGTCATATTCGTTCTTAGCGACCTCAGCAACGTTCCAGTCACCACGGGCGATCTGCTCGTGAGCGGGGACGAAGTTGCGGACAAGGGTGAGGATGGTCATGACGACGTGCTCGGCGACGGAGACGACGTTAGAGCCGGTAACCTCAGCGACGGTAATACCGCCATTGGTCTTGTTTGCGGCATCGAGGTCGACGTGGTCGGAACCGATACCAGCAGTGACGGCAAGCTTCAGGTTCTTGGCCTTAGCAAGACGCTCTGCTGTGAGGTAACCAGGGTGGAAACTATCGATAATTGTCAGCCTTGTCGCTCATTTCCCATGTTGCTGCACGCTAATGTAACAAGCTCACGCGTGAAAGCGGGGCGGACTAGCGGCGATTGCGGGGGAGCTCGGACGCACGGTGTAGTGATGATGACTTCCGCGTCAACGAGGTGCTTGTCGAACTCAGAGTTCTCACCCTCCTTGTTGGAGGTTGTGATGAGCTCGTGGCCCTGCTCCTCAATCCACTTCCTCAGACCAAGCTCGTTCTCGGTAGTACCGAGAAGACGGGGCTCCTGCTCAGCGTGGACACCACCCTATGACGTTGTTAGATCATCGATTCCGAGCCATGATAGGAGCTCCAGCTTACATCGTAGAGGACGAGAAGAACCTTGCCCTGTTGTGAGGAGGTCGCGGTTAGCGTTCTGAACTGATTCGGTTGTCGAAGGGAGACGACGCCCGGCGTCAATCGTGGTCCAGCACGACCTGTGAGGAGGGAGGACGCAGGGCGCGCAAGGCGGGAGGCTGAGCGGAGAAATACCATTGTGAATGAGTTAATGAATTGACAATTGAGGCTTTGTAGAGGGATATATAGCCACGACCGGAGACGGATACGTCAGTACGTGTGTCTGCCGGCAGATCTGTCAGCGTGTTCCTGGCCCGAGCCAAAGAGGGGGTTCAGGGATTCAATACCGGAAGTAGTTCGAAGTGACGCCAAACTCTTTTTTGTGCTTTGGAATTGCTTGATGCTGAATCCAATTGAGGGGTTGTGAGGGGTTTATATATGCATATGGGTACCCACAGCGTGCTGCTTGCAGCACGAAAAGTCTAGAAACCTTGGGTCATTCGGCGCTCACCACGGCCAACCCAATACAAAGCCCTCCCCACTTCGTGATGCACAATCGCCTCGCAAGAAGTGGTCCCTGCCTCCTGCGGACATCACTATCATCTTTGGAATCACTTCGCAACGCAATCGGTGCGGGGTCGCAACGAATAGCGCCAACACGTCCTAGTACGCGCCAGGGGAGCTCTGCTACAGCTTACCCGTTTGATCCATACAAATGCTCCGCTGATACGTCAATACGCTAAGTCATAGGCCGTGGGCTACCAGGATGAGACGCCACAGGGCCAATTAGAATACTTGTTGCTGGGGACGGTACGTAAACCGGTCGAGCTACAACCTGGGGCTCTTAACTTGTCGGCAGAGCTCCCGTTCCGAACGCTGGCAGGCTGTACCAAATAGCTGTGGAATAGAGGACGGCCGCTGTAGATGGTCGTCATCAATTCTACGGGACAATCGCTGAGGCACGATTGTGTGGCTGTGCTCTGTTGTGAGCTTCTCACGACCTCGGACCTCCTGTGAAACCTCAGCGCTCGAGAAAAGCCCTTCAATCTGGCGAATGCATGCTGACAACCTGACAGCCACAAAGGCCACACCAAGGTGCTCAGCAGCTTCATCGCGACTACACAAGGAAGGTGGGGTTGGTGGCGGAGCATTCTAGACGCCCGAGCGCACTGAAAGTTGCCCGCGGCGGGGTGCGCAGACGGAGCTGCTGCGGACGCGAGTTGTCACCGCGAAACTCGCTCAAAGATCGCAGGTTCCACGGGCGAAAGCTCGGCGATTGTCTGATAAGATCGGAGATGGTATGGGATGGTTCGCTGCGAGCCTCGCCGAACGACACCGAAAGGACCGAACCGAGTGCGAGCCAACGCGGCGCGTCGCGTGATCCAGATCATTGAGCCCACGGCTATGATGATGTCGCATCAATTCACTTCTTCCGGATGAGGATCCCGACGACGGCAGTTGTTATCCATTTGAGACAATTGACACCGTCGTCCGCCTGTCCGAGGAAACCTTCAAGGTCACAGAGGATCCCGCTGTCGCCCTCAAGCTGGCAGGTAGCTCATGCTCTTCTCGAAGCTCCGGCTTGGAACTTCAGCGCTCACATCGTTTCGGCGCTCCTCTATCTCTCGCGACTACTTTCTATCATCATTCTTACTTTTCTAGAGCTACCTAGGTAGCCTGTCTGCAGTGTGGTTGCTCTTCTGCTCTCTCTGGCTCGTATTGCGCAATGAGAATCAGTAGTGGGCGGGACCAGCGACGCAATCGAGAGATCGAATCCCCGCGCCGCACTGTCCGCTGCAGTCGCCCCAAAATCGAGCCAACAGGAAGCCCGCGCACGAATAACGATTAGCGTACGATCGCAGGAACAACGCGTCCGCCTTGGTGAGCAGGCACTCAACCAAACGTGAGCAAGTGACGGTGAGCTCGAAGTTGGCGAAGTTGGTGTCATGATCCTGTGAAGCAGTCGCGAGCCACGTCGGTGCGAGCATGCGCAATTTGCGCGCCCGACTGCGCTCTCGTGGAATGTAAGGCATCGTCGTAGGTAAGTTTTCGGGCTTTCGAACATTGGAATGACGGGATATACAAAATCGTGCCAGATTTAGGACATGTCTTCGACGACTCGTGCCATAATTGGGACTCACAAGCGGCTCAATCGGGCTCCTACGCCGCAAAGGAAGTATATAATAGAAATGGCTAATACAATACCCATCTGCGCAATAAGAATGCAGAACAGATTAAACCTCTATTTTTATTAGGGAACTGAGCCTGTTTCCAGCTTCAGCTACGGCGCACGCTTCGGAGCCGATCTCCATACATTAGGCGTACATAACCCAAAAGAACAAAGCAAAAACAACCGAGCGCATACGACCACTCCAACACGATGGCGATCGAACAAGCATGTACCATAGCTATTTCGGAGGAAACAGCACCTGATCGACAAGCACGTCAATGTGGTATCGTGTTTATGCGGCGCACTTTCCATGATACAGTCAAGTTTGCGGCGCTCTTTGCAAAAGCTCTTGAGCAGCCATTCAGCAGGATGTAGAAACCGCTCGGTGGTCTTTAAAGCGAATGTGGCCACTTGAAGAATGATCCGGCGGCTACAAAGAGTCTGACGTCGTAGCTTTGTTGTTCACGCACGACGACTCGACTTCCGAGCTCTGCGAGCTATGCTGCAGCGCCAGCAATCCTCCAAAATGAAATACCGGCTATTCGAAGAGATCACTTGGAAACTAAATCGAACTTCATCGATCTAGGTTGGAACATCGGAAGACGCAGAATGCAAATGCTGTCCTAGGACCTTCGTGAGCCCTCAGGAACGAAGCGGTCCAACATTCGCAGCGAATAACTGTACTCACACAAGTCTCAACGCTGAGCCGTGACACCGTGAAGAGCAGATTTACGAGTCAGCTCTGCGAGATGTTTGTCCACATCTAGATCAGTCAGAAATTATTTTCTCCAATAAGGACACGCTCAGATAGTCGCTCTCACCATCTCCAAAACGCGCACCTAGCAACAACTCCAACCCAACAAGTCCATTCCGTCGCAAACATCCGATTCGAACGATTCGGAAGCTTGAGAGGCTACGCCGACTTGCGCGCACTGGCCCCTGTGGTAGATAAGTACGACTACCCACACGCGCTGCAGCCGCGACGCAAATCCTGCCACCTAGCACTTACAATGTTGTACCACTTCAACGACCATGAGAAGCTTTTCCTAGTCTAACATCTCCAACATGCCGGTTGGGACCTTCAAGATCTTTCCAAGTATGGTCCGAGTCTCGTCCAAACGCCCAGCATCACGGCCGCCTCGGGGCGGAACATCATGTCTGTACGTTTTGTTGACTAGCTCGTAGGAAAGCAGCTGGGCATTGAAAGCAGGTCTGGACGGCTTTGAAAGAGGTAGTCATCAGAGAAACGCTATGCCATGCGACCCTCCAGAGTGTTGGGCCATGCTTCATAAATGCGCGGATAATAGACTTTATTTCTTCGGAAGCCCCTCTGTATCACACCTCAAAACCAATGTCAATCTTCACGGGATGTCCACGCCTAGAGGTTACAATCGTCCTTTTTGTGGGTGCCAGGACGGTACTGTCCAGAAGCAAAATTAAAGTGACCATGACAGCGCAGCTGGTCTCTGTCGTGATTATATCAGATCGCGGCATTTCTGCCATACCCCGCCTCGTCACGTTGATCATGTGTGGATTGAGATAGTACTATTCGGCGAGAACAGGAGTTGTTTACGCTGAGGCACTTATTACAAAACAAAAAGATGCAGCCATCAGAACGCTTTGGGAACGACAAGACGCCTGTCTGCACTCCCTGTATGTCTCCTCATTTCAGGCAAAGTATTATTGCTCATGGGTTCATTTGTCTTGGGTTTGATGATGATATCAAAAGATCAAGACAAAGGGGAGCACCAGTCAAACTTTTGGTCTGATTATGTAATATTACATAGATGAATAAAGAGAGATAACTTATAGGAAATATCGGATAAGGCTCGAGTGGTCGTGTCAAGTGTGGACAAAGAAAGGAGGTGAAATGTCCTTGCAGTAGCATTAGACCAATGTACTTAGTGACTTGCAAACAAGAGCATGGCATGCAGGAAACTCGTCAAAATCGTCATATCAGAATCGTAATAGATCAGCGATAAGCTGTAGCTTCATTTGTGCATTGACACGCGATTGGAAATGCCAGTCCGCGGGATGCAGAGCTGCGAAAGACGACTACTATTACTTACCGATACATGGTCTCAAAAACAAACCAACTGCTATCGACTACGCTGCTGCGGTCGAAGGAGGTTGGTGTTTTCGAAGCATCATGCCGCATGGGTCTCGGAAGGAGCGACCCAAAGATGGGGTAAGTCCAGCCGGAGCATTAGAGGCTAGCCTCGGCAAGGCTTGCATTCCCCCACTGTCCGATTCCGAACCAGCCTCTCGCTGACGACCTGCTTACCTAGAGCTGTTGCCTGCCTTGTGCAGCATATGAGAAGCGCAGTATATGCGCTGAGCTTCCACGTAACCATTCATGTTCCTGGTCATCTCCTTCCAAGGTTAGCTATATTGTTGTGGCACGTGGCGCATTTTTGTACAACGTCTCTTTGCCGATTCGCTATAGTGAGCAAGCATTCCGACTTGTTAGCATCGTCTGTTACCCAAAGAGACGCAGGTTGCCGAGCTCATTGATTGGCACTCCACCCTTCGCCTTTTCCGGAAGCTGCGAACGGTGTGCGCTCTGTAAGGCTAGACCTACGCAACAAACTTTCCGCACCCTATCTCATCTATCCTGCAGAAAAGGAAGGCAGGAACAAGGTTGGAACTAAGGGTGGTCCTTAACAAGCAATCTGATAGCGGCGCTTGGCATCCTCCCTTGTGTACCCACGCGACTGCAAGCCTACAAAGCTTTACGAGGCATCCATAAAGAGTTGCACGCCCCAGGATCCGTTGAGGGTCTTCAACGCTTCACCCACTCAACCCTATAGCGATCAAGATGCTCGCTATCACCAGCTTGCTGACCTTTCTGCTGTACACAATCAGCGCAATTAGTGCAGACGCCAGTATCACACAAAACGACTTCACCGGCATCGGGAACATCTTCGTCCTCAACTCGAGTGATTGGCGCAGTGCATCGCCAACCACAGACGAAGTCGGCTGCCTCAGCGAGGGCGGCAGGTTCGTTCCATCAAATGACAGAGCAGCCTGCGGCATCTTCAGCAGAAGAGACACCTTCCCATACACCCTGTCAACTAAGAAGGGCAACTGCACGTTCAACGATGAGTCGCAGGAGCGCAACACGGACAGCATGTACGGAAAGTCTGACCATGCTTGGAACTGCAACGCGACATACGAGTCAAACATCTACGACCAACTCTACACAATAGTAAGCTACCTCTCTGGTACATGCGTCACACTGCTCACATCTCCTCAGGACGGCTTCCCACATGTCTTTCTATGCTTCGGCGACGTTGCATGCTACTATGACGCCAAGAAAGCGCCAACCAGCGATGAGAAGCTCCCGCTTTGGCAATTCCACTGGGGTTCTGGTCAGCTAGGTATCACGCCGGGGCACATTCAGTTACTGTTGCTGTGGAACAAGCTTGACAACAAACCAAAAAGGAAAACAGCAGAAGACATCCAGGGTTCAAGGCTAAGATTGAGTGAGGAGGTACAGATACCACTGATGGGGCAGAAGACGTATTCATGATAAAGGCGGCTCGTCGCATCAGCTATAGCGGGTCCTTTCGAGCGCGTCGAATCCCGTTGCAACCCTTCGAGTGAATCTGGATGTACGCGCAGACCCGTGCGCTTATGACGCGCCATGCAAAAATCTGCCCTATTGACTACAGTGCTCCAAAGCCGCAGTTCAACGGCATGTACATCCCTTTTGTCTGCATTACTGCATAACAGAATTCCACGTTCTCACCCGTCTTGATTGAAGGTATCCCCTTCCATAGCACTCCTGATGTACGCATTGATGCCGCGCTTAATTTCAATTTAAGATGCTCGGATGAGAGTAGGGTCTTCTTTGCTGAGTTCCAGACTCTGTGTCAGCTCGAGAGCTTTCCCATTCTTCCTTTATGTCGGTCGATAGTGACGCAGCAGAGATTTTACTTTATAGGGGCACTGCTCGACATCACGTCTCATCTCGATCGCAGTCGACTTCAAAGCGATCTCGTTCTTCCCAAAGGTTTTGTAGATCGCTGTTACGATGCCGGGAGTTATATATGCTCAACTTGGGTATGTTCTATAGTCCAGAGTACGGATCGCACCGAAACTCTTGCGATATCTTAGACTTGACATGATGAGAAGGTATCTAGGAGAGTGTTTGACCCAGACGATTGTTGAAAGACAGGGTTTAGTTCCGCCTAGGAATTCAAGGAATTCTCGGCTCCATGGTAGACCTCCCACGCCAGGGTACTTAGTGTGGATAAGGCTAGGTGTGTTTTCAGATCTCCTAGCCCCACACTGGTACCTATTCGCTACTTGAAAGCTGTGGAAGCAAATATGTATCTTCGAAAGCTACCAAGGATCGTGAGTAAGTTGAGCCGAGGCAGCCAAAGATGGCAAGCTTGCGTGATGGACCGCCTGGCTTATTGACGGGTTTTCTAGCGAGCTTAAAATCCGCCTATAGTCGCACATGTAGTATTTGCTTCCAATACTTCTTGACGAGAATGCTGAATTCGTCGAAGAGTTCCTCTTCAGCAACTTCGTCATCTAAACACCGTCTCGCCAGAGTCGGTGCGCTCCTGACAGAACGACATACTGGAGGTCGCTGATATCACAACCCATCGTTTAATTGCTCACATGGCGATTTTGGTTGGTCAAATGACAATTGTACCTACTATGGGTGATGACTATTGGGAGCGATCACGGAATCTCACCAACTCGCGTGATACTCATGTGGACAGACATTGACACTTGTTTCTGTCGAAGCCTCGAGCTTGCTCGGGTGTTGAAGAAGAAGGCCGGTGAATGATGATTATGCCAAAACCTTAGTCGATGGCTGCCCTGCTGACCACCAGTCAGCGACTAGATTGGCTTTGGTCTGCCTCGCACGGGTTCTTGGGTCGTCTTTTGATCCGCTCTTCCCATGCTGTTCAACTTAATATGGTAAAGTACCGGGTGTATGAACTGCGGTATCAATTCAAGTGATATAGTCGCACAAGATCAACGGCATGTATACATCCAATCCTATGATCGCATCAGAAAGGGCACATCGATGCAGCGTAGCCAGGAGCTTGCGTTGCATGAAAGGAAAGAAGGAGTTGCCGAACAACACCGCCAGCTAGGCTGAGCTGCGGCCGAGGTTGACGTCCAATAATGGGCGGTCTGTGCTCGCCTTCCCCGCAACCCCAACGGTCGATGAGAGCTCTCCACGACAGGACAGCGCGAGTCATCAGCATGTCTATACCGACCGACAGTATATCAATCCGAGCTTGTGAGTTCGTCTCGCAAGTGCCAACAAGCTATCCGCATCGTTGAAGTCACGCATTGGCGCCTGTGTCCTTCACCACCAACCCAAGCATCCATAAAGCACATTGGCCCAGATCAGGCCTACACAATGTCAGCGCCCATGAACTTCTCGATCCCCGACGACCTCAAAAAGTACATCGCCGACCTCGATACCTTCATCGACACCACCATCCTACCGCTCCAACACAAAGACGACAACAACCGCTTCTTCGACCACCGGCGCGAAAACAGCCGCACAGATTGGGACGCCGGCGGTCTTCCGCGCAAAGAATGGGAGGACTTGCTGTCTGAATCGCGACGGCTAGCTGATGAAGCAGGATTCTACAGGCTCTCGCTGCCGAAACAATATGGGGGGCAGAACAGCGAGGATGGGCGAGGGAGTAACCTGTGGATGGCAGTCATTAGGGAACATCTGGCTGCGAAGGGGCTAGGGCTGTTTAATGATCTGCAGAATGAGCATAGCATGGTAGGGAATTTCCCAGATGTCATCATGTTGATGAACTTTGGGAGTGAGAAGCAGAAGGCTGAGCTGATCCCAGCGAGATTGAGAGGCGAATTTAGGATGACATTTGGGCTTACGGAGCCGGGGCATGGGAGCGATGCGACACATATGGCAACGAAGGGTGTGCCGGAGAAGAGGAATGGAATTGAGGGGTGGTTGCTGAATGGACATAAGAAGTGGCAGACCGGCATGCACCAAGCCACGCATTGCTCGATCTTTGCTAGGACAAGCGAGAAGGATGGGCAAATCAAGGGAATAAGCTGTTTCATTGTACCGAGGGACTTGCCGGGGCTGAAAGTAGAGTCGTATGAGTGGTGAGTCAGTTCATGAGTTCGAGTTCAGGTACACTGCTGATGTTGAACAGGACGCTGAATATGCCAACCGATCACGCCACGGTCTCGATCAAAGACGTCTGGGTGCCCGAAAGCGCAGCTCTGGGACCCATCCACAACGGCTTGGGTGTCGCACAGGCGTTCGTCCACGAAAACCGCATCCGGCAAGCCGCCTCGTCACTCGGCGCAGCCGTATACTGCGTCCAACAGTCCGTCGAATACGCAAACGAACGTGCGCCCTTCGGTACACCACTCTCGCACAACCAGGGCATACAGTTCCCGCTAGTAGAACTCGCAACCCAATGCGAGATGCTGCGCCAGCTGATCCGCAAGACGGCGCTAGAGATGGACTCGATGCCACACAGCGAGATTGAGAAGAGGATCGGTGATAAGGTGTCGATGTGCAATTATTGGGCAAATAGGCTCTGCACGCAGGCTGCTGACCGCGCCATCCAGGTCCACGGCGGCAATGGGTACTCGAGACATTACCCATTTGAGCATATCTGGCGGCACCACCGGCGGTACAGGATTACCGAGGGGAGTGAGGAGATCCAAATGCGCAAGATCGCCGCGTATTTGTTTGGCTTTGGTGGGCGGAAGAGCCTGGTCGATGCCACGAAGCAGGAATCCAAGCTGTAGTCCACAGAGAGATTGAGTAGTCGACCTGCGAAAACAAAAACTACGTATTCTGTGATGTCTTGTGGTTTTGGCTTGGCTTCTGGACATGAGACATGGTGTGATAGATCCTTCCAGCACGCCTACGTCTGGTGCAATGGAAATTCGGGAAACCTCACCACCGTTCTCTCAACCAAGCATTCACCCCAATCATCGCCTCTCGTTCCATGATGATAGGCAACATGACCACAATTAGCAGAAACCAAGCAGCAAACGCTACAAACCAAAGGACTGTTGTGCCGAGCTTGAATCCAGTGGGCGGTCGTGGTAGAGGCTTTGACACGTTCGACTCAAGCTGAGGTACAGGTGGTAACGGCTTCAACTGCTCCGGCGGAGCTGGAAGCGCGAGACCCCGCCGTTGAGACAGGGACAAATTTGTGCTTGGCTTCGGCGGAACAGGAGGTCCATCAAAATTGGGCTGCTGTCTTCTGTTGCGTAGATTCTGGGAGGCTGGACTATCGCTGGACATGGTGTGAGGTTGGTGGCGACAAAGAAGAAGCAGGGAAGCTGCGCAGGTACCGGTCGATTTAAGTCCAGACAAGCTTAGCGTGGTCGGTCTATAAACACTCTCAGCAAGCAGGTAGAGTTCAAGCCCGGTTCGTTTGAGATATGTTACGTACAGATTTTTGGCGGTCTATCAGAGCAGTTTGCTGATTGCATTGATCAAAATGTGATTTTGTAAGTCTATGGTCCGCGTTCTAACCTTGCTTCGCAAGCAGCTTGCTTGATTGTCTGACACGATTATACACTACTGACTCGGTCATACATAGGATGCTGTAAGATCATGCTTTCCGAAGATCATTGCCATTGTTGATTATACCCCGGATACTGCTGTTGGGGCTGGTACAGATAGGAGTGGTCTGACTCAGGTTCGAAAGTCCAGAGGAATGTGTTATTGTCCAGAGCACCCAGGTCATCGAACTCGATACCGAGCATCTGTTGATTTTGGAGCGATGTCAGGTCCAAGTTGAAAGTTGGATCCAGTGAACCGTTCCCGTCGTCTGATAGCGTTTTATGGGGTTGGCCTAGTGTAGGTCCTCTGCCCATGCCGAGCGCCTCCAGATGAATTGGCGTCTCCTGTACTATCATCCTGGCGAACCCAATTTGTTCCATCTGTTGAGCGATGTCTACACAGTCATTTGCGTGCTTTTTCATGTCTTCTGCGATCGCCATACGTTCGTGCGCGTCCTGCCTCGGATCAGAAACCCGATAATACCCAAAAGCGCACATGAAGATGGTGACGCATCGGAGGATAGCAGTGCTATCGAACGTCGTCAAGCTGGAGATCGTATGATCTTCTATCATTCGCTGGAACAGCTCCACGCTCTTTTGGGCGGCGTCAACGGATACGTTGGCCATCTTTTCGTAACCAATCTTATTATCCGCTGGTATCCTCTTGCTATTCAGAACGAGATTGAGCAGGAAAGGTCGAGTGAGGAGAATTTTCGTGCTCCAGTAATGCAGATGAAGCACCATTATCGCGCGCCTGTGAAATTCCGGCGCTGTCTGATATGAACTTTGCTTTAAATGTGTGGGTAGGCCTTGATGCCATTCTTTGAGTTTGCCGAGCAAGTGGGAAACAGTTGAGAACGATATCTTTTGTGATTCTTCACCCTCGTTCTTTCGCTCCGTGTAAATCGTTCGAATGATGTGGCGCTTCCACGCGCCAAGATCATGGAATGCTGACAGCCACTTGCGCGGCGTGTAGAGCCCTAGGAATTCGGGTCTGATCTGTATGCCACTGTCAGCACAGGTGTTACTATAGAGGAATTAAGAAAGGAAGGACGTACCGGCTCATGGCCGATGCGTTCGAGTGGTAGTGAGGTCGTGACCTTTAAAATACGTTCATCGATCAGTGTCGGGCTGCCACCTCTCATTCCGATCTCCAGATCGAGGGAGGTCACTGTCCACCATATGCGGCGGTTCTCTTCGCGCTCTTCTTCTGATTTTGACATTGGCAACTGATCCCGATGCAGACCTAGTGACCACGCTATTTGTATCGCGGTGCCGATATATAGGTACGCTGTGACTCTCCGAAGAGTGTTCTCTAGTGCTATAGCCTGAGACTCTTAGCATTATACTGTTAAATGTAGGCTATTACGAACCGCTATAGCTAATGCTCGGATACTATCGATATCTGCGGCATCTTCCACCTTCGGTTTGAGTTGTTTGATTAGATCGATGTAGTCGTCTGATGTTTTGGTAGCCATCTCCGCGTATGAACCCGGCGAGAGCGATCTCCCTTCGGAATTGCATGGCAATGCGCCGAGGGCACACATAGCGTATATTGAGCAGATCCAGGAAACAGACGGTTGCACGCCTTTCCTCGGAGGCGGTGTGCCATACTCAAGTTTGACTGTATATGCTGACTCGTACCACGCGTAGGTGTCCTCAATTCGTTGCAAGAGTCTGGCTTCAGGGTAGAGCCAGTACATGCAGTGCACCTCTTTACGGAATCTGCTGACGTAATGGAAGCACACCTCTTTCGACGGAAGCCAGTACACTTCCTCTTTGCTGTCTTCTTGAGGTGGATAATGCCCAACGCTTGCGGGAGGGATCATATCTGTGTTCTCTTCTGGTAGAGGATCGGTCCTTCTCCGAGGCTTGCAGAAGTTTGCAACCGCTCCATTGAAAGGTATGTCACTTTGGGCACCGACGTAACGTGAGACCCCCTGAGAATCTCGCATCATACTGCCCAACGGCTCATGTAGGTTCTCTCCTTCGACAGTCCACTCACCCGGGGTGTCTGCCCCAGAGTAGTCATCATCATCTTCAGGAGATTGATGCGGCTCGATGTACCCGCCTGGATCCAAGGTCGGCAATACAAGTGAACTGTCCTTGATCGCTTTTGAGATCTTGCGCAGTGATTCGAGGTTGAGTTGCTGGCCACGGAACACTTTGGAGAGGATGCTCATGGACAGTTGATACTCCTCTTCGGTCACATGGTAGAAAGGTCGTTTCCTCCGCGGGGTAGCGGTAGTACAGATCGCTCCCGTGCGGGCACAATAACGACATGGTCCGGGTACTGCGAGACGTCAGCATGTGTGGAGCCGGAGGACGGCACCGATCAGTCGAGTCGTACATACCGGGATCGATACACTGCACAATTAGTCAATTATGTCTTGGCTTCGAACAACTAAAATGTTCCAACATACCTTGGTCTTTCTGCTCCGACACCGATCGCAGCTACTGTGGACGCGATGCGCGTTCGCTGCGCGTGCTGAGGTGCCCGGAGGTCGAGGCCCTGTAATGTTGGCCATTGCGACCGAGTAAAGACCGGGACGTCTTCGTTGGGGGGTTGACCGCTCAAGGAGAACTCATTCGGCAAAACTACAATTGTCACTGGGTTTTCGCTGGCGAGGTGCGACGATTTGCATCATGGGATCGCGAGAACAATAGGATGCCTGATACCCTTGCGGGGATTTGCTAGAGTCTGTAATGAGGAAGCTAAGCAGTCCCCTGCAGATCAGGATCGGCTAGGCGAATTAGACTTAGACGCGGAGTGGCGGCACCTTTAACTCTATGCAAACGTACATATTTTTAAAAATTCTTATAGAAATATGGACAAAGGTAATAGTTCTTCCGGAGGATGCCCAGTGCGTAGGCGACTAGGAATCTGGCAACACGTCTCACATTGCTTACAGGGCTGACCCATCCTCAAACGCCTAGATATGCACTGACTCCCGCTCTACCAAACCGCTGCGCCGTACCCATGCACTTTCCCATGTCTAATCGATTGATCGGCTTACCACGAGATGACAAACATCGCCAGGAGCGTTGATGAGACAAGCGCCACGCTGCCCAAGTGGCCGCTAATGCGACTAGCGCGGCTTTGGACATTGAGCTTCACCACAGCTCCAGGAAAGCTGCACGTCAGGACGTTTCCGTCTGGGTCCCGTCTGCCGTACTGCAAGGTCCTCGCAGGTATGTTCGGGCATGCAAAACCAAGCTGTGCAGGACAACTTCTGACGATGTCGAAACACAAATCCTCGCAAGGGAGCATCTCCTTGTAGGGTCCCGGCTTGATGTCCTCGTCGATCATGGGATTGCGGCTCTTGCTGTACCCGAAACGATCACGCATAGTCGCGTTGAAGTCTGCACTCATGTTGTTGGCAAAAGGAATGGTGCCGTCCGAGAACTCGGCATTGATGTTGCGAGGAACCAGCCAGTCGTCGTTTGCAGTCCAGTCCTCACATCTAGGGATCAAGACTGAACAAAGCCATTTCTTGTAATCCTCGCGACAATGTGAGCAATTGCGAGCAAGAGAATATTGGGCAGTAGAGGGAGCATCGCATGCGACCTGGTCCAGCGAGTTCGTGAAATTCCTAAAGTACTGCTTCGCTTGGTCATCGTACAAGGCCTTGAGTTTGTCATCGTCGAATTTGAACTCAGGAGATGATGGAACGGCGTACGCAACATTGTCGCAGAATTCGAGATCTGTCAGAACTTGGCAAGAGTCGTCTGGCGGTCGAGTCAGCACGGTGTCTAGGAAGCGTCAACTCGGCTGTGTCAGCTTACCGGCTTTTGTAGTCCAGTTGAATTGCTGGAAGACTTTGCCGCCAGCGCGCACTATGCCAACGCCAGGCAAGTCCACGGTATCCTGGTTGCCCTCAACCACGAGATATCCGTTGTACGTCTCAGCGTTAGTCAAGTTGTGCACATTGAATTGGCTTTTAGGGTATCCTGCACCGAATTTCGTGGTGATCTGTGTTTCTACGGTGATGTTGTTCGTTGAGTTGAAGAACTGCTTCAGTGCACAGTATGAATTCTCCATACCAGTGACTGGTGATCGGCCGGCTGGGAACGCGTACATATTGAATGGATTAGAGTTGTTCCACTTCGCAATAGCCTCCGGGCTGTCGGAGTCGGTAAGGTTGTAAGTTATGAAGAGTGTAGACTCGCTGTCAGTATCGACCATAAACAGAAAAGGGTTGGTGCGGTTGTAGCTGTGATAAGAGCCGTGAGTGCTTGCTGCGATCTCAAAGTGCCAACTGCCGAACCAATTTTCGTCCAATTTTGGGGCGGAGACACCAATGTATATGTCAGAAGTGGCATTGACATCGAATGATATATATCCGCCATCGAAAGGCAAGCCGGTCTTATTTGTCACGAGGTTTTCGGTGGAACCTGGGCCTGGCTTCTGATTCTGCGTCGAAGTCGAGACATACAGCGAGAGCTGAGGTGCGCCTGTAGAAGAAGCGTTGTTTCCTGGCAGAGGTTGTTTGCAGGTATTGGCTGACACCCAAACCCTCGTTCCTGCAGTTTGGCGTACCTCCAGCGTTTCTTTTCGTTGTGCAATCTCCTCAGTGCTGCTACTAGAGCCATCTACTTCTTGCGTTCCACTTATGGGAGAGGTGTATGGGCTTCTTGCATCCAGCGCATTCAGCAAGCCACCTCCCTCGTTCCGTGTCTGAAGTTGGCTTTTCGCCAGAACAAAAAACACGGTTGTTTCGGGTGCAATATCGACGTCCTGCTTCTCATCGTTCTTCAGCTGGCCCACCTCCTCAGCTTGGCGGCCAAGCAAGCTTCGCGCGAAGTACGCAAAGTCTGGTGCATAACTACCACCTCGCTCTTCATCGGCAGCACCATCATTGTTATGTACGGGCTCGGCGGCGGCTAGGAGGGATTCGAGAGGGGAGAGGTGTCCCTGTTGAGGCGCAGTAGATATTTCAGCAGCGGTAGCGTAGACAGGCGATTGACTCGATGAACACGTGGCAAGAACAAAGCAGGTGGCTGCAATGTAGACGAGCAGCTTCGACTGCACGCGTGTGGGTATTCGGGGTTGCATTGCCCTCTCCGCTGGCCTATCGACGGACCGGAGGATGCATGGAGAGAGAATGAGGCGCAGACGAGGCGCAGTGGTATCGATGAGACGAATATTCGGCAAATGTGATTATGTCATAGGGTACACTGCGGGGAAGAGAGGCGCGTAGAGTTTCAGCTCCTCGGAAACCGGTATTTCAGGAGTCTAATGTTGACCGTAGGCTTCAGAGTCGCGATTGTCAACGGTCAGATCCGGCGCTAGAGGCGGGACCCTGCCAAGCCACGTTGCGTCGCTGCCGCCTACCAAAGAGTCGTTCCTTCCTTGTACTGTGGTATCAAGCGTAAGTAGTGTATGTGGGTCCCGGTGTGGCGGATGACTATGGTCAGCGCATTGAAACTGTTACTGGCTAAGGTATGCTAATAGGATGTAAGTCAGCATTTGTAGCTGCTGCTATTAGGCATGAGTCACATGACTGTTAGGAAAGCCTGCTGCATTTTCGGTCCGCACCCCTGGACTCCGCAACCCACCTACACTACTTACGTCTGACACCACAGTAATAAATCAAAGTGATTTCACGAAGATACCTCAAGCTTGATGTGCTATCACGCTTTGAGAACTGCCCAGATACATGAGCTTCATACCTAGATCTATTTGGCCGCGCATCCACTAAATCTGTTACATGTGTAGCCAACTGCTCCGTTATTCGAGTAGGATGCTGTTCAATCTGCTACCGGAGCTGAGAAACGATCCTCTCGCCTGACTTCAAGCTGTGCGATGCGCTATGTCAGTAGCTCGAGGCATGGAAATTTCGTAGTCGAGCCATTTCTTGACGGCTTTTTTTACATAAGATCGAGACTCGGATCTACACTCGGCCGACTTAAGAGGCGATTAATGTAAGGAGCAGCAAGGCTGATACTCAATGCACATAGATCCCAAAAATCCTAATGGCTGCAGACTTGACAGGGCGGCAGTGCACTTGACGTGGTTGAGAGCTCTTGTTTCAATATGTTCGATAGACGTAGCGCAGAGCAACATCCAGTGTACATGCGTGACGGATACAGCGTATCTTGAGCACCGCAGTGAAAATGGATCTCGAACTCTGAGCCTATAATGCTTTCACACGCTCAGATAAACTCAAAGCCGTAGACTCTTTCACTGTCCTCCCGCAGTCTGTCCGTGGAGGCTTTAAAGATCGCTCACCCTATCCATAGCGTTTCCCTGGCCATCTGCTCTCCCGACATGGCTACCCAGAGTCGCGTACCGGTCACAGTGGACAACCCATCGATTCGTAGCCTTCGCAACACGCGCTCGGAAGGCTGTCTGAAAGGGAAGCGAGAACGTAAAGTGCCTCACCTCTGTTCGATGGGACAAGTCTCCCCACCACCGGATGAACCTCCACCGCCTCTTCCTCCGGGTTTCGCTCCACGTCCTCTCAATCAGACTCAAAGTTCCATTGCCATGAGTACCTCGGACGGATGCATCGCAAACATGCATCGACACTTGGAATCCAAGAGCTACTCGCGATTTAGTTCGACTTACATCGAAGAACCAGAATCAGAAGTTCGAATTCTTCCTCCACCCAACAGAATGCTCAACCAAGAACATACCAACCATGAACATATCGAACAAGAGGAAGTTCGTTCTCAGTTTTGCAGCGACGCAGAGAACATACCCAATCCAAAAGAGCTCGGTGAGCTCCTCAGCTTCTCCGCTGGTCTGAAGCAAATGGGTGTAACATTTTCAAAGAACGGTGAAATGCTTTCCTACGGGAATCCACCCTGCGGTGAAGATCTCGAGCAAATGCTCAACATAGGCGCTATGTATGATGCCTTGTGGCATGATTTCTTCACCGGTAGGAATCAGAAGGTGGAACATAACCTATGGCCGGCTCTGCACGTCCTCAAGAAGATGCTACAAAAGGAAGGTGTTGCATTTGACGATCTCCACTGTCGCCTAGATCATGGGTCAGGCTTACCGAAACTCGTCAGACTGGGTGGTTGGTATGATTTGATACGTGAGAAGTGGTACCAGAAGACTCTGAGCGACGTTCATCCTGCTCTGCGCTGGGATGAGCCTGTGGCGCGCGCCAGAGCTCCAAATAATCCAGTGAACGTGGGCTGGTCGTTCACTAGAGATGAACTGCCTGAGCATGATCTCCCGGGTAAGTACAGCCACCGTACTGAACGCTCGACAATGGAAGAAAATGTCAATGCTTCCTCGTTATCACCCAACAAGCTAGCAGCAACAGCCAATGTTTCTGTACAAACTCCTATTATGACGCATGCAGCAGCTCCTGTACGTCCATTAGGCATTGCAGCAATGGCATCTGCTCTCTTCCACGGCCGGAGCCCACTTCAGCATGCCAACACAGCAAGTGCGTTAATCGCAGACGATACGACAAAGCTCCTTACAACGGGCGACGTAAGTGATATGCTCCAGAGTCCTCGGTTACGGCAGCACAAGCATGCTGGAATACTAGGGCTGTTGGTGAAAGATGAGCGTCGCCGTGCAAAAGTGCGTCAAGATCAAGGAGACATTGCGAAGCAGTCCACAGAGGTGCGGGTAATGGAAGAGGAGAGATTCACCTCGGCTAGTGATGGGAAGAAGAGCAAGGGCATCAAGAAGTGGCTTCGCTCGATATTCGAGAATAGTGAGCTGGCTCGATCAATGGATAGGATGGGACGCAATGTTGGCGGTGACTTCTGACAGAAGAAGCTCCTCGGGACGAAAATAAATCGATGCAAGTTCGATCCTGTAGCTTTTTGCATCAAATGCGTTGGATCCAACTGTGCCCGAGAGCATCCCCGCTAGTTGTGTCGTCATGCGGTGTTGATACGGCCTCAAACTTGCCGTTTCAGGCGTACATTCCGTCGTTCTATGGCCATGAAAGGTATCTATAATTGCAGCCATGTAAATATGATTAGCGTATTGAGCCTGCAGTTGCGTCTCATATCGCACCACATTGTCAATCGCTGTATCAAGATGCTCTGCCAGTCTTCATGCAACGATACCGATAGTCCAAGTGCATATGTAGTCGGCTGGCAGCTGCAACCGGACTCCGTGATTATGAGCACAAAAGAGTGCTAAAAAAACCACTGAAGATGTCCTTGATCATGAGTTTCGAGGTCGCAGAGCTGGTCGTTACACAATCGATGACGCTCCGCATCCGGTGAAGTCTCATAGGGACTGCAACATTGTCTACTGTGTATGATACTAAATCATATAAGCAAGACTGAGCATAAATGCCCGCTGTCGCGTAAAGCAAGCGTAATCTTGTTTTCAGTAGCATTTGTGCTTGGAAGGGGATGCCACCGCTAACTCTGTCTACCATACGGGTACCTATGTACCACCTGCACATGTTTCTATAGTGGCGCATGAGTAGATTGTAAGTCTAGTCCCTTCGTAGATGCCGTGAATGTTGCCTTAAATGTACATATGGGCCTTCGCAATTTACCCAAGCTGGTTGTGGCATGTGTTCACTTAGGATTGGGTCCTTCGACTTTTTATTTAAATAGAGCGCCAATTTGTTGAATTCGCAGCGTAAGGTCCACATCATTGTCTGCCTTCATTGTTGTAAGTTACATGATATTCGTGGACGTGCAAATACCGATTCTCTACATCAACAAGGTCGAGAGATACTTCCTAAGCAAGTGCGTCCTTCGTGTTGTCTTAAATCCGCGCCACTCTTATAAACAACCACCATTCGGTGAACCTCCGTCGGGAGAATAGCCAGGAGGTCAGGTGCAGCCTCCATTTTGATGTATTTCAGGCGATTTCTATGCACAAAGTGCTGCTGCTGAAGCTTGTCAAAGATGTTTTGACTGATGCACCATGATGACGTTACGAGAGCTTGAGGAAGAACGATGACTAAACACGCGCTAGTGCCGCGCAGCATCGTGAGACCTCAATGCATACGTTGCTGGACGTCAGTCCAATTGACCCCCTGCGAGCAAATTCGGCCATGGCGACCGAGGTCCCAGATCCTCGGACCTTTCAGTCATGGGAGGATGCCTTCCAATACCCCGTTCCTACAGTGCGAAAGCTCGAAGAGCAGCTCCGCACCACTGCCGATGACAATCGCGAGAAGCTGCGGTCACTCGTAGGGTAGGCACAGCTTCAAATATGCGCATAAAGTCAGAATGTAACGGATGCACAGGGCGAGCTACCGCAGCCTCCTCAACACCGCCGAGACCATCATCGATATGGAAGCGCAGATGGACCAAGTCGAATCGAAGCTCGGTCGCTTAGGTCAGAACTGTAACTCCAGGGTCTTGGACAAAGTCTCGGAAAATGCCCTCAAGATGGAGAAACACGCAAGAGGAAGCGGTTAGTCTTTGGCTTGTCGCAGAGGAATGAACACCTTGTTGATGTGGGCCTGCAGATGTCGAGCGATACACATTTGCATCTCAGCTTTCGGTCCTACGAAATGCACCCACCGTCAAGTCTCGACTCATGCGCAAAAACAACCAGCACTTGCTTATCGCAAAGGTCCTTGTGGTCGCCCGACTCGTACACAAAGCTCTTAGCCAATCGAAGAACAAGCCACCGATTGTAGATCAGCTCTGGGAGAAGCTGCTTTCAGCGCGGAGGAAGCTACTGCGGAGGATCGACAGGCAGCTCGCAAGTACGACAGGAACAATCGCAAGTCTGGTAGAGAGCATGTGCGCATACGCCCTAGCTACCAGCTCGGCCCCTTCTGACGTACTGAAGCACTTTCACAAAGTGCGCAAGGACAAAATGGTGAACGAGCTGAAGAAGAGAGGGGAAGAGCTAGCCAAAAAAGGGATCGAAGCCCTTCGACTCTGCATTCAGACATCTCAGGACACCCAAACGATCTTCCCAAGAAAACTATCCGAAGCCCTTGCGAAGTTGAAGGCGCACCCCTTGCTCCAGGATCCAGAAGTACGCGGCCTGCACGAGCTGAATCTGGATGTTCACGACCGGTGGATTGGCGAAGAGGTGCGGAGCTATACACCATGGCCGCGCCACGACGAACTACAGCGAACAGAAGCAGAGAAGATATTACATCGCTGGTCGAAGGACACAGTCACAGCTTTCTTGAGAGAGATCAAAGCTTCCCTTCAAGACGAGAGTCGTCTGACAGAGGTGGCGAGCTTGCGACAGGAATTGATCGAGACATGGATGCTGTCTGGTCCGCGAATGGCAGGGGTCAAATTCACGAATGTACTCGACGACTTGCGCGACATCATGAACGAGAAGCTGGAGGCCATTATCCAAACACGTACACGAGCGCTTGAAGGGGTGGTGATCACGCTGGCAGATGGTCTGGAAACGATCTCTGCGGACAACGAGACCCCTGGCTTGTCGCTCTGGGACGCCACGACCAAGGGGAAGGACCTGGGCAACGGTGCGGAACTTTTCAAAACAACTATACTCAACACTCACAATGGGCGTGATGAAGCGACTCTGGGTGTTACAGCTGCTTTCGACCATTGGGTCGATTCAGTGCTTGAAGTCAAGGCTATAGTGAAGAGCATGAAGGAGGCGCGTTGGGATGACACTTTTAGAGATGATGTCGACGAAGACTCAGATGACGATCTTGGTGACTCAAAGCAGACATTGCTTAGCGCTGACGACCCGCGGCTGCTGGAGGATATCACACAGGAAGCACTGAGCCAGTCGTTGCAGAACCTGGGCAGGAGTCTTGCCAACATCACACAGAAGGCGGCCGACGAGAAGCAGGGTGGTTCCGTGCGCAAGGAAATCTTCATCTTACGCATTGTACGTGAGTTTGGTGATCGCATACCGCGGTTGCGTCTTCATGAACGGTCCTTGCCACCACCAACACCTTTTACGACAGATGTCCTGGAGCCACTGCACAACGTCCTTGCTGCGCATGTTGCTCAGCTGGCACTGCCATTTCTGGAGTCTTCTCTTGCGGTCTCGCTGAAGAGTTCGACACAGACACACATCTTATGGGAAGGCCATCCGCCATTACCTAGTCAGCCCTCGCCTGGTGCATTCCGTTTCTTACGTGAACTGAATCGGACGATGGCACACTTGGGCAGCGATCTGTGGGTCCCCGCTGGCGTCGCAGCTGCGAAGAGGAAGCTGTATGTGGATGTCACGCACCTACTGCAGAATCAGGTCGGAGCTATCGAGGCATCAGAGCCGCAGGAAACCGCCAACGGTGAAGCCAAGGCTGACGAGTCGAATGGCACCAATGTCGACGAGAAGGATGATGGAGTCGCTCCCTCAGACGGGACACCTTCTACACAGCATAACGAAGTCAAGGTCCAAAGGCTGAAGCAGCTAGCATTCGACGCGCTCTACCTGCAACGCTTCCTTGGCGACGACGCGAACTCTGCACAAGCTACAAACGAGTTGACTGAAAAGATTGATCCCACAGTTCTGGATGATGTTACAGTCCAGAGGCTGGCAAAGAACGCATCGGAGTATGCGAAGAAGACCTATCTTCTGTTTGCTCTTCTCGCCTAGGTCAAGCTGCGGCAACGAGAAATTTTCTTACACATACTACTCTTGGGTGTTTAATAGACGGACTTTCGGATAACCTACGGACCATGAGGTATTTAATGGCGGCTTGTTAGTCTCGTGGCGGTAGCCAAGACGCATCGCATGCAGGAACGGGACGCTATCAAGCACCCTGATGCATATCGCTGATCGCAAGCTTAGCTGCCGATAACAAAGCTTAATGAGACACGTCTATTGACCCCGTTAAACCTACGTGCGCCTTGAAGCGTGCTTCTGGCTACACAGAGGTAGTAGCCAGCCTGGGACAGCCGGGAATCTGTTTGTGAAAGCGTCGGGGAAACGGCTGCTGATTTCATGCCACTGCTTCTCGATATACTCAATTTCGCATGAGCAGTGCTGCCTGACAGGGGTGCACCGTAGACGCACTTGGTCTTGATGGGTTTTCACACTGTGCCATTCCACCTCGCAAGATTGACCGGGTAAGTCTGGCTTTGTTTGTTCGAATAGAAACGAGGGAAAATGCATCAGCCATTTCGAGACTCAACATCCCACTATGAAGACTCCACGCGCCCAACGCCTAACCAACGGATATCTCGAAAATGCACGCTAGGCTACTCACGCACTCGTCCCTCCGTTCGTCGCCCCTCCGTTCCTCACGACTCATCCATCCGTTCTCCTTTCTCCCCACATCTCAGCTCCTCCAGCTCCTTTCTCAACAACTCGATCTCCAACTCCTGCGCCTTCATCTTCTCCAGCGCCATCTCAATCAACCGCGCTTTATTCACCGTCTTCTTCTCTCCCGGCCGCCCCTTCCCACTCCCCTCACTGACCCCACTCATCCCACTCACCGCACTCGTCTCGCTAAACACACTCTGGCTCTCCCCGTCCTTAAGGTCGCCCCTCATAACCACAAAGCACGTCGTCCCGCTCCCGAAGGTAACCTCGCCGTCGAGCAGAAACTCAGCTAGGTCCACCATGGCCGTCTTCATCCTGTCGCGCCGCGCTTGCTCTGCCGCCCGGTGCGTGGCGCGCTTCATCATGACGCCCGTTGCCATGGCAGTGCTGAAGTGCAGGCCCATTTCGAGATGCTGGCCGCTGGAGATTAGCTCGTAGTTTGACTTGGAGGCGAGGAGGTCGGCTTGTGGGGTGGCGACGCCGCCGGCTGCTGTTGTTGGCTGGTTAGTCAGGTGGTTATGAAATTGGTGGAAGTCGAGATCAAGGCAGGAGAAGGGAAGAGGTACCGTTGCTGTCGCTTGTGGCGATGGACGATGTGCGGCGTGCGATGGGCACGCGTTTCGTCGTCGACGCCGGGAGGCTGGATACTTCGCTGATGGTTGAGATGGTCGACGCGGTGTCGGCGGTGATGCTGGGGCTGCGGATGCTTGCTGTTGATATGCTGGGATGCTTGACTGGTCGTAGTGGGACAGAGGCTTGGAGTTGTGGTTGACTTTGTGCTTGCGGTTGTATTTGGGGATACAGGGGTGAACGCTGGGGGTGGCCTGGGTTCTGAGGTGGTTGCTGCTGTGGTACTGGCTGAGCTTGCTGTGCACTCTCGCGGACCGGACTGTAGCGTCGCCGCTTCTTGAATAATTGTGGCCATGTTCTGCTTAGGGGACCGCGGTGCGAGTGTGTGTCTTGTTCCACAGATTGTTGTAGTGAGTAGGGTTGCATGGTCACTGTTTCGGGCATGGCATCGAGGACCAAGCGGTGAGTATCTTGCTGGGCTCAACAGGCTGGTATTGAAGGAACCTGGGACCTGGTCCGGGTTCGAATGTCTAAGATTCGAGTTGATGTTTGTGAAGCAGGTGTTTGGCCCGTCTGAACAGGCACCTGCCGTTCGAACTTTCCTTCGTTGTGTGCTATGCGCACTTGTCGTCAAGCTTCTATGAATCCCAGACTAGCTCTTTCCTTTTGTTCTAGGTTGTGTAGGCAGATAAGGAGTTGGATTGAGGCTTTCTTCAAGGTTGCTCCAAAACGAACGAGACCAACGGGAGTCGCGATGGTGAGATGCTTATTCCACTGTTATCTGCCTCACCCGAGAGAAACGATATATTAAAAGCAAAGGTCCGTTTCATGGCGCTCGCTGTCACCTCGACCCTGCGAGGCGCTGCTGAGGCTTGGCACCACACGTGGTTGTGAAAGCCACTCCGGTTGGCTGGAACGCAGGACATCGCGGAACGGCGAACGCCAAGAGGGAGCTTCGACACATGTTCTGGGGCACAATGGACGAGTTACGGGGAGATGATCAGCCCAGTTGAGCGCCGGATGAGCACCGAGAGCGGCAGGCGATCTGATGGAAGTTGCCTGGGTGGAGCAAGCTACCTACCTCCCGGAACCTAGTGTTGTGTGAGCGGAGCCCCAGATTGCACTGTTGCAGGCGGTCAATGGATACGGTGTTACAACGGCATGTATGGCGAGTGTTTGTGTGCAATAGATAGAGTGTGTTATCGCGCGTATGTTTTGACAGTGTAGGCATGTGAGAATATGACCAGGGCCCGATATTAGGCTGATGACGACAGGTGGGGCGGATGGCAACGATAATGACACCGATGGTTACGATCCCCGTTAAAGCTGTCTATATCGAGTGTCTGATACGAAGCACAAATCGTGGGTATGCAGTTGGATTTCGCTCACAAATGATCGTACGCATAGATTACTGTCGTAGGACTGCAGCCAGAGGCTACATCGTACTCACTCTACTAACCGTCTCATGGCTATCACGTCCATCCTTGTACTTCTGCGCGCCGGGTACATACTCTAGCTCCTCGTCCTCAAGATCCGTATCCAGTGGCTCATCGCTCAGCATCTTCGGATTCAGCCTGAAGGCGCCCTTGGGGACAAAGGTGCTGCCCATAACTAGCACCGCGATGATAGTGAACTGGATGCCCGCGACGTTTCTGATCGCAGACTGCACATTGTCGTCGTTCGCGTCGGAGACCCGGTCAATGTATGTGCCTAAACACACCGAGGCGATGGCGTAGGTGACGATGTACGAGCTGTAGAGGAATGCCATTACGGCGCCGAGGGCGGAGACGTTCTGAGTGGAGGATTCAATGCGCGCGAGGGATCTGTTCGAGACGTCAGCACGCCGAGTGAAGATGGCCACAAGTCTGGGTGTCTACTCACGCTTGAATGTACGCGGCAAGACTAACATCGCCAGCCGCCCAGCCAAAGCTAATGGGCAGGAAGGTTGCAGCCACGATCCACGCCTGTCCCACATCGCCCTTCGGCGGATGCCAGAATGGCAGATACCATACGATGAGCAGCGCGATCGCATCGATGCGCAGCCAGGGCATCGGCGTCTGCACGAGGTTCGTGAACATGAAAACAAACAGCGCACCCAGCAGCTCGCCGAAGTTGGAGCCCCCGACCATGATCTGCGCCCAGGCCGAGTTCCCCAGATACCGGCGCGCGACGACGGGTGCGATGGCGTTTTCCAGATAGCGGTGCGCGTACAACGCAACCGCGTAGCCGGGGAGCAACCACACGAACTTCCTGTGCGTGAAGATGATCTTGCCGCCTGTCCAGATGGACTCGAAGAAGAGATAGAAGCCGCTCGCGACGGCCTTGACATAGGTTGGCTGGCCTTCCAGAAACAGGCTGTTCTCGGACGGGGCCGGGGCTTCCTGGATGAAGAACCAGAGGAAAGCACTTGCGGCGAAGAAGATGGGTGTGATGATGAAGGAAAAGTTGTTGCCAAAGTGCGGGATCAGAGCAAGCGCGGTGCAGAATGCACCTGCAGTGCCGGACACCTCGTAGAAGATGTGCACGAGTGAGTCCATCCGTCGCAGTTTCTGTACGTTACCGCCGACGAGATCTCGCGGGATGACGCGACGGATGAGCTCTACCATGCCGTATACAACGCCGCATACACAGTCTGTACATGGTCAGTACTAGGACAGTGGCCTGCCGCAAAGGACTGCATCTGACATCGCACTAGGGCGATGTGGAGCGTACAGAGACCACTTACAGATCGGAATCATTCCATCCGTATTGTAGTGTCCATAGTAGCTAAAGTCCCCTTTGGGATGACCATTGGGCACGAATTTGCCGCCAGTTGCCGCGTCCAAGATGAGCAGGATGCTACTGAAGATGGCAAAGATGAAGATGGCAGACGCCAGGACGTTCTTGGTCGGATATCTCTTGATCAACGGGGCTATGAGAATCGAGCCAACACACTGAAAAGCCTGGTTGAGACCAGTCAAGATGCCGACGCGCTGGAATGTGATGGAGGCGTGCTGTCGCCTCCCGAGTTCATCGTAGCGATTGGTTGCAAGGGCAATGACGGACCCGTTGAAGGCTTCGAGCCCGAATTTATACATCATGATGCCGGCGATGTATATGGCGATGTTCCGGCGTTCGACGGGCGTGTAGATGGCCCATGTTTCGCGAATGACGGCGATGGGTCGGAATGGAGCCATTTCATCGACTTACTTGGATGGTAGCAGGCCCAGAAACGCAGAGACGTAGTATATACAGCACAATAGCCGTAGCTTGGTGTTGGAATCACTGGCCAATCAGGACAAGTGCCGTTTGCATGTGCAGATGGTTCGACGCTACAGCCTCTCCCAAGAAACAATGGCTGCGACGCCCGCATGAGCGACAAGAGCGCATTGTGGAAAGTCTGCTGGTGGTCCGTATCAGCTGAAGAGGGCGGCGCAGTGGTTTCATGGCCAAGGGGAGCGACTGGGGACCGAGTCCCAATGCGAACTTGGCGGGCTGCTCGGTGTTGTCCAGTCACGGCGTAGAATGCAGCACGTGGAGCACGCGGAGCACGCATCCGCCGTCCCGAGCACCGCGGCGACAAGGTTTCGCGACGTGCAAGAAGAAGATGCTGGAGAAGGACTGTGCGTGCAGATGGAAGTTATGTGGTGTTGTCACTGCATGTTGTGTTTGTGAGAACTCTCGACGATGGAGGGCGACATGGGTGAATGGATTAAAGGCCTGGGACTGCATACTTGAGTGTCGAAACACGACCCTGTGCGTGGCGGCAACAGTGTTCTAAGAGTACGTCACGTGGTGCAGCAAGGCTGAGCGAACTGATGTGCACTCGCTGCAAGCTTGGACGTGGCCCGCTCCAGGGCCTCCACCCGTCCAAACAGGTCTCCTCCTCGTAAGCTTTGCTCTTGGTGGAGGGTGCCTGCATTAGGGCGTTGTGGAGAGCAGGCCCTTGGGTGGTTCAATCTCAAGGTGTCTGGTGGAAGACGTCTACTACCTATCAGTGTGCGATTACGCTACCAATCGATAGCAGGGCCAACCTCTTTCGCGCTTTAGTGGTTGGACTCGGTTTTGGCAACGGCATGACGAGCGCTTTGGCTTGTACTCTCCTGGGCCCGTAGGACTCGCTGAGGTGGACCACCTTCAGTATCTTCCCATACACGGACGCTTGATCTTCTGACGCCCCGCTCAGTCAGAGTCGTCCTCTCTGTGTCGGCGGGCGTTGTTCGCGCGCTCCGCCCTCTCGTCGTCTTCGGCCTCTCGCTTTGCCAGCGAGTCCCGCAGGCGCTCCTCCTGCTTCCGCCAGTGACTGCCCTCCTCGTAGTCTTCGCTGATGCCCAGCGCCTTCCGCATCCTGTCGCTCTCCTCGGCCTTGGCCTTGGCCAGGTCGTGCACCTGATGCGACTTGAGTCGTTTGGCGTTGGGATCGAGGTCTCTCCCGTCCTTGCGCTCCTGGTCGAGCTTCCGGCGCAGGGCCTCGCATTGGTCGTCGATGTCGTCTTCGTCGACGCTGTGCGCTGTCAGTCAGTGCCTGCAACAGTTGGGAAGGCGCAGGTCGCGCGTACCCGTCGTCCTCGAGCTTGTCGCGCAGCTCGAAGACCTTGACCTCGATGGCGCGCTTGGCCTCGTGCTCGAGGATCTCTGCGTCGGGCTGGCGCGGGCGGTGTCGTGCGTGGTCGTGGTCCTTCTGATAGGGCGCCACCTTGTCGCGCGGGCGGAGCAGCGAGCGGTTCTTCTGGACATAGCCCGAGGTGCCGCTGCCGCGCGGCGTCGTGAGTCCTACGTTGTCGGCCATGCTGTGGTGCGATGCCGTCGTGGTTCGTGGTGGTCCGCTGAGCCCTCGGGCCTGCGCGCAGAAGATGCGCTGCACTGCGGAGCTCGCGACGGAGGTGGGCGGGGCCTAGCGTGCGTGTTCCCTTGCCGTGCGGGTCGTCTCAAGGCTCGCCGCTCGCCCCACTAGAATTCTCGAGCTGCGTATGACGACTCACAGCAACATGCGGTGCCTGCGACGCAGCACCCGCGACGCAGTGCCCGCCGCCACAGCCACTGCCCGCCAAACCGCCCGCCATGAGCTCCCCTGCGCTGCCCGACGAGCTGCCGTTCGCGCCCGTGACTAAGCAGCACATCCTCAACTGCGCCTACCACAGCTGGCATCCCACGTACCGCGCCGTCACGCCGAAAGCCCGTCTCGTGCCCTTGCCCGCCGCCTTCCTCGACTACCTCCGCGCCGATGGCATCGTGCTGCCGCCCGACGACACGGACAATCCCGTCTGGTCCGACGACGACAGCGGCATCTTCTCGGGCGCGGACAACAACAACAACAACAACAACAATGCCGATGGAGAGGCGGAGGAGGGCGCCGACCCAAGCCTCCACTGGCGCGATACCCACGACGCAATTGCGTCCGCTATAGAGGAGCTCGGCGGCAAGGTCGCCCCCAAGCTGAACTGGAGCGCCCCCAAAGACGCGACCTGGATTGCCGCAACCAACAGCATGGAATGCACCTCGCCCAACGACATCTACCTGCTGCTGAAGAGCAGCGACTTCGTCACCCACGACCTGGCACACGCCTTCGACGACACAGCCCCCGCCGACGGCCCCGACCCACCCATCCACTATCACCTGGTGCTGCGCAAGTGGATCAACCTCAACCCGAGCCTCGAGTTCCGCTGTTTCGTGCGCGGCCGGCGCCTCATCGCACTCTGCCAACGAGACCTCAATCACTTTGATTTCCTGTTTGGCATGCAGGATAGACTCACGCGCTTGATCCAAGACTTCTTCGACGACAAGGTGCGCGACTCCTTTCCGGACCCAGACTTCACCTTCGATGTCTATGTGCCGCCGCCGCACGACAGGGTGTGGATAGTCGATTTCAATCCATGGGCCCAGCGCACAGATCCGCTGTTGTTTTCGTGGCTGGAGCTGCTGACCATGGACGTGCCCGAGGGGGAGAACGACGAGACGGGGCACGTGGTCCGCATCCCCATCGCACCAGCTGGAGGCGTGGCTGCAGGCACTCCAATCAGCGGCAACGCATCCGAGGGCGCAACCTTCCTCTCCCTCGACGACATCCCCAGCGACTCGGACGCATCAGATGACGATTCAGACGTGGAAGAGCTCTGGCAGCCCGAATTCAGACTCGTGCGGAAAGACGATCCCGAGGCCTACGGCTTCACGACGCCGCAGTACAGCGCACACAAGATGCCGCGCGACGTCGTCGACGCTGCCAGTGGCGGCGAGGGCATGATGCGCGAGTTCGCCATGCAGTGGCAGGACGCCCAGCGCCTGGCTGAGCAGCAGCGCCACGAGGACAGCTCCGACGACGAGCCCTAGATCCAGCCAGCCGAACCAGACTCCATTCACCCTGGCTCGGACGCTGTCTGCATATACGTCTACAACACTGGATCAACACACGCATGCAACGCTCAAGGAAGGCCGATTCTGAATCTTGGTTTACATGATATCGAGACATAGAAATAGTACCTTGGACTGCCCAACCCACCCAGTCCCTGGAGCTTGTAGCCCTCATGATGATGTAACGACTGCCAGCAGTCTCCCATGCTTTCCGTCGTAGCCATCATATGCAACATCATATGCAACTTCGTATCTGTATCCAAGCTCGTCACACAATTACTGCCCCATACCAGCACGTCGTCACCAACGCGGCCACGCCTCCCACGCCCGCATCTTCTAAACCTCAGTCAGGAACGTGTCAAGGTCGCTCAATCCAACTTCTCGGCCACGACCCGTCATTCGCCGCCCATTCAACCCGACAGGCGCCTGCTCCACCACCCGCCAGTTCTCCCAGCTCGTGCTCATGACGCGCTTGTCTGCCTGCGGCGTGACACCCAGGCACACACCGCACCCCAGGCTGCCACGCTTGACCTGCATGTCAATTTGGCCGCCGCAGATGCCGCGCAACAAATGGCTGACCGGACTGGACTCGTCGCTCCACACGCTCGAGTATGACTCTGCACCTGGGTAGAGGATACGTGCTTGCAGAGAGACGAGGCCGACGACACCGTCGAGCTTGCCAGTAGCCGAGGAGCTGACCGGCGACGATGCCGCTGGCGTCGGTGTGGAACTGGGATGGGAGGGGAAGAGAACTCGAAGTGTGTCTGCCAGGGCTGCGAGCGCTGCTGAGGATGTGTCCTTATCAATCGCAGGGAAGCTGTTCGAGCATTTAGGAGAGAACTTCTGCTGTTGGAGCGGGGCGTCCAGGCGAAGACGCGTTCGGCTCGATCGCAGCCGCGGTACGGCATTCGTAGTATGTGATCTTTCGCGGTACGTTGAGCGTACGGGCGGCGTCGTGAAGGACGATTGTGGCGTTAAGCTCAAGTCCGCATTGGAGTCGAGCGAAGCATTGAGCGGCAATTCCGTCTCTTTGGTAGAATTCGTATAGTATCCGGAGATGTACACGCGTCGCGCCTGCTTCAGGAGAGATGGATAGAGGTGGTTCAACACCATGATGCCGTGTGGGTACGAGACATAGAGAGACAGCCCCTCGCTATCATCCGCAGCTGCCGGTGTGTTCTTCAATCGCAAGGCTTTGCGCGCTTTCCTACCGCGCATGTAGTCTTCCAGTTCATCGTTGATAGTGCGACACGTCCTCAGCAGGGCCAGGGCGCTTGGCAACTGCAGCTGTGGCTTGCCACCAGTCCACGCGTCCTCCTTGTCGAGCGCAATCTCAGGCGGTGTAGCGACTGAGAGGAGTGCTGCATCGTGACGGCTGCGTACCAGAGGCGCGAAATCGAGTGGTAGGCCAGGTACCTCGACTTTACGCGCCTTGTCACGTATGCGGTGACCAAATACGGTGGTGTAGCCAGCAGAGATAGTGATGGCGTGAGGTTCGGCGAGGAGGTAGTCGTAGATATGACATCGCAATTCAGTCGGCAGCGAGAGGAACCCGCAGTAGGTGTCGACCGCCGGGAAGTGTGCGGGTGCCCGCCGTGGGGCATCCTTGACGCCCATCTTGAAGCAGAAAGTCGGTGTCCAAAATTTGTGAGGTGGTGCAAAAGTTGTAATGGGTAATAAAAGCGTTATGTCGAGTCCAAGGTAGTTCTTAGGAGCTGAAAATGGTGGGCAGCTGAACTGTGATCTGGAACCGGTTCTGTTTACTCTGCGCGGGGTGGGAGCTCGAGCGTTGGTGGTTGAATGGGAGACGCACGTCCAGTTGTTTTCGCGGATGCCGATGATGAGTGATGACCCACAACCGTGCCTTCCGTGCATAAAGTTGCATGGAAGGAGCGGTGACAAGCTTACAGCTGCTCTCATCCAATCAAAGCCGACCCACAACGCGGACATCTTTCAACAGTCTTGCATAACATATCTCTAGTGGGCGATCCAGTTCTATTGCAGTGGATCCCCAGACGACATTCACGGTCTCGCTGAACAGGTTTGCGTTTCATGGAGTTCCATGTTGACCGGAGCAAATCCAGGGTCCAAATCGTTAGCCTCTGACGTTGCGAGGAAGGTAGGAGGCAGCAGCCGACTTCGATGAGTTTCAGAAGTCGTTGATAGGGCGTTTGTTGATGTTTACACAGACAAAGAAGTTTTTGAAGCTGTCTCGACCTGTCACCTCGGGCCTTGCGAGTCTTGCAGTGTCCGTCTGATGAGCTGTCTGATTTGGCCCCGCCATGACTGCGACACCTGTAGCAAGGCCTCGGACGAGAGCTTACAAGCCCAAAGCTAGAACAGGCTGCAAGACGTGCAAGTGAGTGTTGATTTCGGTCACACTCTCGTGCCAGCTTACGGTCCCTCGTTCCCTGCCTGTCTACCTAGGACATCCAACACCCTCACTGCCTACTCAGATCACATGGTCTATATCGACACTAATGCCTATCTGGCAGGATACGCAAGATCAAGTGTGACGAGACCAAACCGCACTGCAAGCGATGTACTGCAACGGGCCGTACGTGTGATGGCTACGACCCTGGGTTCGTCCCTCCGCGGCACTCACCGCCAACAAGGACACCCTTCTCTTCTCCGCCTCAATCGGAAAGCAAAGCAGTCCTTCAGCCCCGAGATAGCCAGGACAGAGTCAGTTTGGCCCTTGAGGTCACAACATCGCCAGCGTTCCTGCTACCCCTGCTTCGTCTCGAGTCTGACGATGAACGTATCGGTCTACAGTTCTACGTGAGACATGCTGGCCCTGCTTTGGCTCGTTCATCTAACCCCGCGTTCTGGCAGCGCCAGATCCTGCAGGCTGCTCATCAACATGCTTCCGTTCAGCATTGCATCATCGCCCTCGGTGCCATGTATAGACGATTCTTTGAGTCCCGGTCAACGACGGATGATGCGGACTCCTCAAGCCAGCAATTCAGGTTTGCTTTGAGTCAGTCCAACAAAGCCATACAGCTATTACTCGAAGAGCAGATCGAGGCCGAGGGATCCAGTGTAGCCAACAAACTGACAGCTATGACTTGCTGTGTTCTTTTCGGCAGCATGGCCAGCCTCCAGGGCCAGCGGAACGCTGCACGCGATCATCTCCGGAGTGGCATACGCATGCTGAAAGAGACAAAACTACAATACTACAATGACAGAAACAGCCACCCAGTGAATATCAATTCGCTACGCTCGCTTTTCACTGGTTTGGATATACAGGCTCGGGCTACCATGAGTTGGAATGACAGTCAGACTTGGGAACCGGTCCCCCAAACGATGCGTCGCTCCGAGCCTGTCGATATAGATATCAGCTGTCCATGGGCGCTCTCCGAGCTACACTGCCGTATCGAGACTCTCCTCAACGACACACTCGCCTTCAATAGAAGCTGTGTAGGGCATTTGATTAGTCGAGACGACGTCGAAATCACGCACGCCTCGCTCGTGACCCGCTTCCGACGAATTTCCAACACACTTGATGCTCTTCGCACCATCATACCCCGTATCAATTCTCCAGCTGATGATTCGTCCAAAGCCATACTCCTCGTTGCGGAAACATATCACTGGCTTCGCTCCGCAGTCGAGCCTCTCCAACGGCACTTCAATATCATCAGTCCACTGTCCAAAGTTCCATACGACCCAGCAGAGCACTTTACCAAAATGATACCACATATCAAACATCTTCTCAGCTTCGCTCCACCCTTGACCCCAGTGTACTCCGCAGCACCTGGCCCGCTTTCCGCTCTCTGGCGAATCGCCACGAGTGCACCATCATCATGCGTTGCGCTCCGCAGAGAGGCACTTGCACTGATCGCCAAGCATCCCAGGCGAGAAGGCAATCTTGATGGGCGGCTGGTAGGCCAGATCGGGAAGGTCGCTTGGGGCTTGGAGCAGAGTGCTGCAAGGAGGGAATTGGGGCTAGGCGATTATGTGGAAGGCGGAGAGCAGGAGGACTTGATTGTCCCTGATCATCTGAGGCTGAACTTTATGGATATTGAGTGGGACAAAGATGACGAGCAGTGGGCCAAGATCAGGGTCGCGAATGCGATGCAGAACGGGTACGAAGGCGGAGGCACAGTCTTCACGATTCGTTACTGATAGGGGGTGGGACGCTGCTTAGCCAGGTATTGGGGTTGTACCTTTCGAGTCGAGAAAACGGTACTCGAGAATCAACGGGATGTTCAACCCTGGTATGATGGGTGTCTGCAATTCAATGATTTACTCGTTGCTACAATGCTAAAGTCATGACAACATGTCGCCCCCTGAGAAAGCAAGGACGGGTCAATGTTTATGTGCTGTCCATTTTCACTCGCAAATATTCGCCCAGTAGATCTCCACTTGCACAAGAAGTCTCAAAGACCTAAGGTACCTGAATCGTCCTATTTGCGCACGTAGCATCGAGACAGTAATATGATCACGTCGTGAACTCAGCAAAGTAAGGACACTAGTTGGAGTTGCAGATAGCGACAATGCTCTCAATCAGCGGAGTGAAGAAAAGATGAAGCGAAGATGCAAAAGAAAATAAAATAAAAATCTCTGGGATACAGTCAGAGTTCTCTGCGGGGAATCTCGCGGTCCGATCAACGAGCTTTGGAGGCTGCAATGATCGTGCTGGTGCGGCTGAGGGCCTGCCTGTTTACTGTCGAATCGGCCGCCGATTTCTGTGTTTAAAAATTGGCAGATTTTACGGCAATTAGAAATCGGCGACACCCAGCATGTTTACTTCGGAAAAGACTCTACGCTAACAAACAAGGTTAGAGTAGCCTCTTAGCAACAGGAAGAGAAAATGTTAATTAGCGGACTGATTTTCTCTTATACAACTCCGCCAATCTTCCTACGGAGGGTTTTTACGTCCCTAAAGTAATCAGCCGCAGATTTCTACTGCCAAGAAGCTTTCAGGGATTAGTAGACCGTAGCTTGTGCTGATGTGAGAACACAGAAATCGGCCGCCGATTCGACAGTAAACAGGCCCTGAATCGTGTTGTCATCAAAGACAATGCACAGCTGTGAACAAAGCCCAGCTGGAAAATCATGCCTGCGATCCCGCCTATCGGATGCAACAGCAACGTTGATTTCTCCACTCAGTTCGAATTTTCGACCTGCTCCGCCTGACGATAGTATTCGACCAGACAACGAGCAGTGCACAGCAGCAATCTTTGCACTTCGCCTTGCCCGTGATTCGCCGCGCGGTTTGTTGTGGGTCAGCTTGCACAGCAGTGAAAAATCTCAACAAAGTTGGGACGGAAGCGAACCGCACGGTCCCCACTCGTTGCATATATAAACCCTCCTTCCCCCGTCCCCCTCTTCTCTTCCTTAGTTCGACGATACTTCATAGAATCATTTCTATAGTACACGTCCTCTTCTGAGCTTCCTACAGAAGCCACAGATTCTCCAACCTGGTTGATGAATTTCAGCCTCGATGCCCCGGAGTGAGGCCTTATTGCATTTGCTTTGGCGAGTGTGGCGATGATCTTCAGCTGATTGGGCTCGTACTTCGGTCGACTCAAAAGGCAGGGTGTTGATGGCAATCTGACAGGCCTTTTTTTCATTGCTCACCTGGCTTGCTGGGTGGTTGAGGAAGAAATCGAATGGAATACTGAAAATACTTTTCTGTTTCCTGTTGGGGTGATCCCAAGGTCCCTTTCGTGTATTCACTCTCTTTGGAACTTGCTACAGGCTATCATGGTCTATTGCGGATGCGGATCCAGCTCTGGTTTACACTTCTGGCGCTGAACGCTGCTCAATGGCATACTGCCTCTGCGATGCGAGAAAGGTACCATGGCCGTGCATATATGTGGGCACCCCGGATCCCCACGGTCTCCCGGGCGAGTATTGATAGGATCGCGCTTTCAAGTCTAGTGTCTTCACATGCTTCGGATGCATCCACCACTGAACGTCCCTACGACAAGCTGGTCCGGCACTGAATGCACTCTTTATTCCATGCCACTCTGGAGCAGTGCTTCCATCAGTGTTCGAAGATGGATCGTCTCTATCCACCAGCTGTAGGGCTGCGTCGGCTATCATTTGTTGATCAGCTCTCCGCATTCCAATGAGCCTCGGCTCGATTTACTGATCTCACATCTGCGACTCTCAACTCCTAGCCTCTGCATAACACAGCCGTTGCGCCATCGGATCTCCCAGTGTCAATTTCACCAAAACCGATTGCATCAGGATCGCCACATAGTCCGTCAAGATGTCTGAACCAGGGATTCTCGTCGAGTACAAGGGCAAGGTTGCCATCATCACACTCAACGTGCCAAAGAAGCTCAACGCCCTCAATGGCGACCTCTACTACCAGCTCGCGCGGGCCATGCACGAAGTCGCTGCTCACGACGAAGTATTCATCACCGTACTCACAGGAAAGGGCCGCTACTTCTCCGCGTACGTCAGCCTCATCTCCCTGCTCCAGCCTAGATACCGCACGCATACTGACCCACCCCAACAGCGGCGCAGATGTAACCTTCGGCGCGGCACAGAAATCCTCAACCGACATCGACGAGCGCCAAATGTGGCTCAAGAGCTTCGTATCCAACAACCTGCACATCACGCACGCCTTCTACACACACCCCAAGATCCTCGTCACGGCGCTCAACGGCCCCGCCGTCGGCCTCAGCGCCGCACTCATCGCATTCTCCGACTTCATATACGCCGCGCCGCACGCCTTCATCCTCACGCCGTTCAGTAGTCTGGGCTTGGTAGCGGAGGGCAACGCATCGTTTGCGTTTGTCAAGCGTCTCGGCATCAGCAAAGCCAACGAAGCGCTTATCATGTCGAAACGCATCTCGATCGAAGAACTGGTGCATACTGGGTTTGTCAATAAAGTCTTCGATGTGGGATCGAAAGACAGTCCAAAGTTTCTGGAGGAGGTGCTGAAGGAGGTTGATGAGCGGTTGGGCGACCACTTGAATGGTGAGAGTCTGATCAAGATCAAGGCGTTGATTAGGAAGCCGGATTTGGATACGCTGGACCGTCAGGGTGTGGAGGAGGTATTTGGTGGGTTGGCGAGATTCTTGAAGGGTGTGCCCCAGGAGGAGTTCAGGAAGGTTGCGAGTGGGGAGAAGAAACATAAGCTGTGAGTACGTCATGTAGAGAAAGGAATGTTGTTGTGAGTCTTCGAGGCGGTATCGCCGTACAGGGTATTTCGACGTCTTCATTGATTTTGAGGCCCATGCGATGAGTGATTCATGGTGCTTGCAGCGCGAGATAGGCAACAGTACTACCCCAAGCTCACGCCCTCGGTAGCCAGCAGCTCTCCGCCAAGCGCTTCTTCTTGACCTGGCGTCGTGACCGCCGTGATGTTGCTTATGCCCAACCGCTGTGGCTCTAACCTCGGTGCTCCTCCACCTCCGTTTCCGTTGTTCTTTGTGGCGTCGTCCTTTTTCTTCTGCTCCTCCTTCTGCTCATGCTTCCGGCTCGAGTTGAGTTGCAGGAGAATGATGACCATGGTCGCCATGGTCGCTATGCCCATGGCGATGCGCCTAGTGAGCACCCAGCGGAGGCCCTCAACTTCTGATCGCGCGTCAGAGTTGAGCTTGATTGTGATCTGGTAGTTGAGTTCCTGGATCTAGAAGGTCCAATATTAGCGTTTATGCTTGAATCACACCAAAAATAGCGACACCTAACGTACCTTTGTCTCCATACTCCTCTGCTCCTGCCGCACCGCCATCTTACGATCGTCAAACAGCCCCTTGAGCCCGTCCTTTACACTACCCGTCTCCTGCCCCAGCTTCTGCCCTAGGATATCCACCTCGTGTTGCAACTGGTTGCGCTCGGTGCGCCACTTCTCCGCCTCGCCGCGTCTCAAGTTGCCAATCTCTGTCTTCAGCTCCGCACACGCGGCACGGAACAGGTACGTCTCGTTTTCCACATTCGACTTGGACACCAGCCCCTGCCGCGCGAGCATCATGTTGTCGATCAGGATGCCGCGCACGGCTTTCATCAGCGTGATTGCCTGTGCATCGCTGTATGTGCTCTTTGCGAGCTGCCGGACGAGTCCGTAGGTGTCGAAGTGGTGCACGTATGGCGGTGTTTTGAGGTGCGGCGGTTTGTGCTCTTCTTCACTCGGACCGGGCATGTGCAAGACGCTGTCGAGCGGTTTCTGCTCGCCTGTTTTCGGCGGCGCGGGTGGATTATATGTTGGGGGTGTTTCTTCGATTGTGCTTGTCTTTGCGGGTGTAGCTGGTGGTTCGGTGGGTAGATGGCCTTCGTGCTCTTCTTCCTCCTCCTCTACGTCTTTCGCAGGGCCGTGGGGGATTTTCGGGGGAACAGGATCATCTTTCTTCTCCACTTGTTCGCGCAAGTGCGGTGCGGGTTCGTGAGCGGTGCCGTAGCGCTGAATGGGTGCTTCGACGCAGCGTGATGGCGTTGTTGCGAATGCGCGCTTTGAGTGTGGCGCGCGGGCTCGTATGCGTATTTGAGGCACATTTTGCGGCTTCCATAGCATGGGCCATAGGAAGGGAAGCCGGGGAGCGGCCATGCTGCGTATGCGACCGGTGGGGAATTGAAGATGTGGTCTGAAGCTGTCATCTTGAATTACTGACGTGCCAAGGCGGACAGGGATATGTTGACCGTAATCGGAGAACACATCACGACGGCTAGATGCGGGCGCTGGCATAGGGCTGAAGGGATCCACTTCCACGTGCTGGCCCGCGTTTTCATGACTGCTTGCAGTCAAGCATGTGGTATGTGTGGTATGTGTACAAACTATGGTTGTATTGAGGCACAAGTGTTATTACATGCTACAAATGCCGCTCCTAGCGGACTGACGCATCCGCACGTTGTATAAATCCAAAACTTTTTGATGTGTCCATGCCCTCCTGAACACCTTGCGATGCATGCCAACACTGATTTTGTAAACGACAAACTTTTGTGATAGTGATAGGGGTATATGTAAATGCGACTTCTGACTCCGGTGATGATGATAACGTTGCGGGTGTGTGTGGTTGTATCACTGGTCGTGAGAGGAGCTGCTGATCGAGCTTCGACTGGTGCCTTCCGTGATGAATGTAACCATGCTCGAGCGCTGGAATGGGCTTGCGATTCCATTCTGATCCCGACTAGGTGGGCTGGATATACCTTGGCTACCTCCGCCCGGCGATGCTGGAGTCGACGTAGGGTGCTGATCGACAATGCTGCCACCATAGCGTTCCCGTAGGCGCTTGATCTCACGGAGGCGGTTGCGCCACGAGGAAATTTGCTCACCACCTTCGCGTTGAAACCAAACATCTGAGAATACACATGCGTTGATGGCGATGAGGCGGCAGTAAGCGGCTATGTGTCTGCCACTGAGGATCTTGGTTTTTGCGGCGGGAGAGACATCGGGAAAACCAGGTTTGGTAACGACTTGAACCTTGTAGTAGCGGTCTTTCCCCTCGGGATCGGAGTCCATGCGACGGTCGACGAAGCTTGCTCGTGACTCCGGTGAGATTACAATATGTACGTAGTTGAAGGCACCTGGGAATGTGTCGAAGTTGTAGGGCAGGCCAGAGTCATTAAAGATGATGTTGACGAAATCGTTGCCAATATGACGCTTCTTGTTGGGATATGTCATATCATCGTTCGGATCCGTCGGCATCATTGTGGTGATATGGTAGACCAGCTCCATACACCTATCGCGCCACACGTATGTGAACTCTCCATCGGCATCGCCACGTGTGTCCAGACCTCCGGTGTTGAACTTGGCGTCCTTCAGACGAGCCAATGTACCCAGCCCGGTAACGAATGAGGTATAAGCAGGAGAGCCAATGTCGTTCATGAAGATGTCGCGCTCATTGGTCTGTCCTTCGCCGATGTAGATGACACCTACCTTGTGGCTATCAACGGTCGCCGTTCTGTCAAACGTGGCGATGGCGCGTCTCGTCATATCGTCGTCTGGAAGAGCAACAGTGGTACCTGCAAGATCCAGAGGTGCGTAGAAGCTCTGAAAGATATCTTCAGGCAGTATACCAACATAAGACGAGGAGTAGAATGCATCAGCCGCAAGTCCGATGGTGATCGGTACCTGATGGCGCGGAGGCTGAACGAGTGATGGTCGAAGAGTAAAGAAGCGAGTACCACACTGTGCCAGAGTTAGCACCAAAAAGAACCATAAGCGTAATGCATACATACAGGTCGGCGAGAGGTGATCTGTGAGAGTCCAGTCCTCGCTGCTGTCTCGATGGTGAGCAGCCCGTTGTTGACGATCCATGTCTTCTTCCAGACTTCGCCGTCCCCAGGCTTGGAAAAATTCTCCTTGCGGACCGTATGATCGCGATCGGTATACGCCACCATGTTCATGATGTCGACGATGACCTGTCCCTGCTCTTCCATGCTCGTCTTCCCAGTGCTGTCCACAGTCAGGAGATTCTTCGTGATCCATGGGATCTGTCTTGGACGATCCTCCATTCTCAGGGCCATGAACCAGAAGGTGATGACATGATACGCGAGGGAATATAGATAGTGAGGCAAATCCTCCTCGATCAAATGCGCTCTTCCAGAGATGCCATCCGAGGATGTGTTGTTATCTTTGCCGAGCCCACTGTGGCGTAAGGGATTGTGGCCGCGTTGTGACAAGCTCGGTAGAGCTGCTCGGCTGCGCTGATCTCTGATATGTTGCAAGTAGCGAAAACATACTCCAAAAACTGTCTTGAAGTCCTCCTCTCGGAAATTCTTATAGAGCTCTGGCATACGCGCCAAGCTAGTCAGGAATTCGAGGATGTGGATGGCTGTAGCTGGTTTTGTCACAATCTGTGACATCTTCTGAACGATCGTGTCGAGCGAACTAGTGACAGAAAGGGGAAGCTCGAAGCAGCAAACAGATAAAGCGTGAATGCATGTCTTCGAGGTTCTGTCCCACTGCACAACACCTTGCAAGAAGGCTTTGACGATGTCGTCTTCCTCGCCTTTTTTGTAGTACTCGTGGTAACTGATCATCACTGTGAGGATGTGGTACAGACACACAGCGACATCCGCCTTCTTGAGTAGCGTATGCGGTGGAGGTTCGTGGAAGCTAGAGTTCCGCACTTGCTCGCAGAGCACATTCCTGAGCATCCGAAGTTGCATCACGCAACTTCTTACCAGGGCTTGGTTTGATAATTGTGGACCTAAATGGACCAGAACGTAGCTATAGATCTCCCAGTCTTGTTGCTTCTGCAACAAGGAGATGCATAGCTCCAGCCACAGCGTAATCTCCATATCATGCACGTCGTCGCTGAGAGGGTATTCGCTCGCGTCAATGTGAGAGAAGACAACACGGCTTGGTTCGGAAGGAGGCCATTCAGGGAGTCCTTTGGGTCCGGGATACATCCATAACGGTGCAATGGGCTTCGAAACGCGGCCAGCTGCAGCGGTCGCACGACCCGTCTGTCTATTAAGAGACGCGTGTGGGCTAGACGCAGAGACTTTACGTGAGGCAGCATCCTCAGACCGGGAACGGTCATTCGAGAGGGATCTCTCAGACTTGCCTGCCATCACTGCTGTCTCTTCGGTACGACATAGTTCGGCAGCAATCCGCTCACCGTCTAAAGAGGTCATGACAGTGAGAGCATGGCGTGAGTCGGCACGGAGTCCGAAAAGCAGTCTGAGGGCCGTCAAGCGTGACTCGGTATCGTAATTTTCGTTAGCTGCAAGCCCGCGTATAGCGTTGTAAAGAAGGCGCGTCTTTTGCGCTGCATGGGTGAAGCTGCGAATGAAAAGCCGTACAAAGGCCAGAGCGATAATGTCGCAGTGCGAGCCATGGTGAGCATCGGTCGTGGGGAGGAAGGTTTGGGTTGCCCACGATTGCGACGAAGGTGCAGCTGACGCTCGTGGTTGGTCCAGCTTCTTTTGCAGCAAATCTAGAATTTCAGAGAACTTGTCCAACGGCGCTTTTGCGGCAAGGTCGACAGCGAAGTCTACAAGTGCCTGCAAGATCTGAGTGTTGCCTTCGGCGTCAATCCTTTCAAGCAGTATAGCGGCGCTTTCAGCGGCTACCTGGCTCGCACAGAGAAGCTCCACGGCTTCATATGTATCTCTCAGGCTTTTAATGGCAAGCAACCGTACAGCGTTCGGGCGTGTGGCATCGTACAGCGTCTTGGTCGCAACATTGCGCGAGATCTCTAGCCAATCGCTGTTGGATGGGTTGAGGAACCGTTCTTCGGCGAAGTACTGGATCATCTTCTCGGCGATGGGATCGCTCAAGCGATTTGCACAGTTCAAAAATAACTCCATGACACCTTCTTTCTGAATATGATCCATTGTGTCGCTGATGTAGTCCAGCTTGGTGAGCACTTGGAAGATACTGTCTTCTTCTGAGCGGCGGATGTTTTCAGTCCCGCTCGGTCGCGAATGAGGAATGTGGGCGTGCGGATCGACATCTTCGTGGCCTCCTGGTGATATGGCAGTATCTAAAAGCACTTGTCAGTGTTGTAGGTGCGAAGGAACGTTGTCGTACTCACCATGCTTTGTGTTACCGTTCGGTAACGCAGTCTTTGCTGTGGCGCTTGGGATGTTATCGCCAGGACCGCTCATCTCTGCGCGAAGACGATCATCATCTCGTTCGGCGCAAATGCGAACGATGTCCAGCATGTCGCCCAGATCTGCTTCAGCAAGTAGCGCATCCCGCATGGACTCTTGTGAAAGTATGGAGTCCAGAAGCTCGATAACAAATTGCTCCTGTGAGGCATGCGGCTCCTTGATTGAGGACTTGAGCGCGGGGAATATGAGAGACAGGGGCACTTTTGGCAAGTCACTTTGGCCATCTTCTATGACCATCTTCTGTAGGACCTGCATCGTGCCCCTATACAAGCTGCTCTGTCGGTTCTTGATCGATGGTCCATCTTGAAGGGTATGTATGAGCGCCAAGATAGCAGCCTGGCCGATGTGCGACCTGAACAGGTTGCTCAAGGTGTTCCACGTCTGCTGTTCGAGGCTGGCGATCTGCCTGTGGATTGCGCACAGTACCTCGAGGCTTGTCTTGAGAACGTCCATGGGCACATGGACATAGGTAATGATGGTGTCAAAAAGCTTTATGCAATTCTCCATATCGGTTTCCTGCGTGGTACTCTGGCAGATGTGCATGACACGTTCAAGGATTTGCTCCAGATCGTTGTCGGTAAGAATCCTGGCGTTGAACTTGCAGACGTCGGTAGCGTACTGGAAGATGCGGCCGAGGTTCTCGGTCTCTTGAAGAGGCTTGTCCACGCTACGCTTGCCATTGACCTTTCGGTTCGAGTTGAAAGCGTCTCGGCTAGCTTGGAAGCATGCGTCGAGCGCATTCAGAATGAAGGGCACGATGGCTGACTCGCAGGCAGCGATGTTCTTTCCGCCGTTGGTCAGAGTCGATATGATCTCGAGACGCCACTGGAAGCATCGGGTGGTGCGGCGGTAGGCGGCGGCGTCGAAGATGATGGTGCGCTCGACCGGCGTCAGTTTGGGGTCCAACGAGATATGCCTCAGGAGCTTGTAACCGGCCTCGGCAACTTGATCCGGCTGCTCGAGCAGGACCAGGTCGCTGGCTACGGACCATAGGCCGAGGATGTTCTGCAAGGGATAGTCGTCCAAGACCCTGCATATCTTGTCGACAGCGTCTGCGCGCTCCAGGAAGGGGCGGCTCTTGTCCAGCTGCTCGATCAGGTCGGGCAGCTCTGGCGGGCCGCCCGTGACGTCGGGCCTTATCGTGTCACTGGCGACCTGGGTGATGCGCTGCAGGCTGTCGTCGGCTGAAGGGCCGCTCGCCATGGAGGCCGCAGGGAGGGAGCCCACCGACAGGGCGCGCACAGGGTTGACGGGCGGGGGTGGAGGAAGCGGTGCGCTGCGTGGTTTGCTGCCGGTCAGCCTGCGGAAGGCATTGAGGATGTCGTAAGACGAGGCACGGCGGTCGGGCGTGGGCGGGACATTGTGAGTCGGCGGAGGCATTCGTGCCACGGTCACCCTGGAGGGGGCGAGGTGAAGGTGAAGGCGACGGCTATATGTCGAGGCAGAATTCGCAGCAGTGGCGCAGGCGCGTGGTGACGGTCATCGAGGCGAGCAGAGGACGGGCGGGGGTGAGCATGCCCGTGGGTGAGCAGTGCGAAGGTCTGGCGCGACGGCGGACGGCGGACGGGCGGTGCGCTGGGGCAGGCAGACGGGCGGTGCGCTGGGGCAGGCAGACGGGCGGTGCGCTGGGGCAGGCAGACGGGCGGTGCGCTGGGGCAGGCAGGCGGGCAGGCGGGCGGGCAGGCGGGCGGGCAGGCAGGCGGGCAGGCAGGCAGGGGCTCGTCTACTGTGTGCGCAGGGCAGGCATGGCGGCGGCGGGAGGAGTGGCAGTCAGACGAGGGAGACTGCGAGCACAGTGCAGTGGTCCCGTCCCATCATCCCACGCAGGCGTCCAGACGCAGGACCGAAAAGCTTGAGCTAGCCACTACCCCAGCTTCCGTGGGCGCGCCTCAGCCCGCAGCCGCACAGCCAACCAGAGCGCGCCCCGCCCAGCAGCCGCGCCAAAACATATTTGCAGCAGCTCTCTCTTGCAAGCAACCCAGCAACGCCCTCCTCCGTCTCTGGCTCCCGCTGCTGCTGTCTTGTCGTCATCACCATGGCTGCCGACATCCCCACGCTCTCCAAGCTGCTCGAGGCCAGCCTGGACCCGCGCCAGAACAAGCAGGGTGAGTTGCCGTTGCTGCTACGTTTGCTGCTGCTGCTGCTGTTGCTGTTGCTGTTGCTGTTGCTGTGTTTACTCGTTGTCCCGCACTGCCCCTCACTGCCCGCGCTGCCGCACTGTGCGAGAGCCACGCTGACAGCCACCCCAAAGCCGAGCAGGCCATCTCGCACGAACAGTCCAAGCCCGGCTTCTCCCTCTCCCTCCTCCACATCGTCGCCGCCGACTCGCTCCCCGCCACAATACGCCTCGCGAGCGCCCTCTACTTCAAGAACTTCATCAAGCGCAACTGGGTCGACGAGGATGGCAACTACAAGCTGCCCCAGGACGAGGTCGTCGCCATCAAGCGCGAGCTGATCGGCCTGATGGTCTCCGTCCCCCCCAGCCTGCAGGCCCAGCTCGGCGAGGCCATCAGCGCCATCGCCAACAGCGACTTCTGGGAGCGCTGGGACACGCTGGTCGACGACCTCATCTCCCGCCTGACGCCTGACAACTCGACCGTCAACAACGGTGTCCTGCGTGTAGCACACTCCATCTTCAAGCGATGGCGCCCGCTGTTCCGCTCCGACGACCTTTTCACCGAGATCAACCACGTCCTGTCCAAGTTCAGCACGCCCTTCCTCACCCTGCTCCAGAACACCGACAACCTCATCACACAGTCCCAGGGCAACCCAGAGGCCCTCAAGGGCGCCTTCACAACCCTCGATCTGACCATGAAGCTCTTCTACGACCTCTCGTGCCAAGACCTGCCGCCCGATTTCGAAGACAACATCGCCGCCATCTCCTCGGTACTCCACAAGTACCTGACCTACGACAACCCCGCACTGCACACCTCCGATGACGACGAGTCTGGGCCGCAAGAGTACGTCAGGGCCGGCATCTTCGAGGCTCTGATGTTGTACATCCAGAAGTACGAGGACGCATTTGGTGCACAGCTTGGTCCTTTCATCGAGACCTCGTGGTCTTTCCTCATGACGGTTGGCTTGGAGACAAAATATGACATCCTTGTCAGCAAGGCCCTGCAGTTCCTCACTGCCGTTGCCTCGACACAGCACGCCGAGAACTTCAACAACCAGTCGGTTCTTGTTCAGGTCATCGAGAAGGTCATTCTGCCCAACCTGACACTGCGCGAGTCAGACGTCGAGCTGTTCGAGGATGAGCCCATTGAGTTCATCAGGAGAGATCTGGAGGGCTCTGACAACGACACCCGCCGCAGAGCTGCGACAAACTTCCTGCGCCAGCTCATGTCCAAGTTCGAGGGCTTGGTGACCAGCACCTCGCAGACCTACGTCGATGCCTATCTACAAAACTACGCTCAAGACCCCGCAAGCAACTGGAAGTCCAAGGACACAGCCGTGTACCTCTTCACCGCCATCGCCGCCAAGGGAACAGCAACTGCTGCACAGGGTATCCTCAGCGTCAACGAGAACGTCAACGTACTGGACTTTTTCCAGAAGCACATCGCGTCTGACCTGCAAAACGCAGACGCAGAAGCCATTTTGAAGGTTGATGCCATCAAATATCTCTATGTCTTCCGCAGTCAGTTGTCACCCGATCTGTGGCGTGCCGCATTCCCACTCCTGGTCAACAACCTCGGAAACGAGAATTACGTCATTCACACATATGCCGCGATTGCTGTCGAGCGTGTGCTGTTCATGACTGATGACAAACGTCAACCCATTATTCCCAAGAGTGATGTCGTAGGCTCGTCGAGGGACCTCCTGACACATCTGTTCAAGCTCATAACCAAGAACTCTGCTCCTGAAAAGATTCAGGAGAACGAATTCTTGATGAAGTGCGTCATGCGTGTGCTTATCTTCATCCGCGATGGCGTACTACCAATTTGCGAGCAGATCTTGATGAACTTCATTGCAATCATCAAGGTCATCAGACACAACCCTAGCAACCCTCGCTTCCAGTACTATCTCTTTGAGGGTCTTGGTGCTCTGATCCGTTTTGCTGCACCAAGTCACCCCGAAGCGTTCGAGACGAAGCTGTACGAGCCGTTCGCCGCTTGCCTGTCAGAAGGCATCGAAGAATTCTCCCCTTACATCTTCCAGCTCTTCTCAGCGCTGCTGGAGGCCAATCCATCGGGCCAGCTCACCGACTACTACCGAAGCTTGTTTGCTATCATCATTCAGGGTGCTGTCTGGGAACAGCGCGGTAACGTTCCAGCACTTGCTCGCCTTCTCAGTGCTATGATCACTCGTGACGCACAGCGCATTGTCGCCGACAAGCAACTGGAGCCCATCCTGGGTATTTTCCAGAAGCTTGTCTCGACCAAGGCACACGAGTCGCATGCCTTCGAGCTCATCGAAGCCCTTGTCACATTCGTTCCCGCCGAGGCTCTCCAGCCGTACTTCGTCACAATCCTGCAATTAATGTTGACGAGGTTGTCCAATATGAAGACCGAGAACTTCCAGCAGCGCTTCATTGCGTTCTATCACCTTGTATCTGCACGACAGGACAAGGGCCTGGGGGCGGATTTTTACATCAGCGTCACAGACCAGGTCCAGCACGAGTAAGTCAAGTATTATCCCTGAACGACCCTGCATGCTGACATGATTATAGTATCTTCAAGCCAATTTATCTTACTGTCATCCTTCCCGAGACGCAGAAACTCGCTAGGCCAACCGACCGTAAGACCGCCGTGGTTTCGTTTACCAAGACTCTCGGCGAGTCGCAGGCCTTTGTTGAACGCTACCCCAAGGGTTGGGGCTTGACAACGCAGCGACTGCTGGAACTCCTTGTCAACCCACCTGTACCATCGTCAGCCGACGACATCATTCCGGATGCCGACGTTGACGAGGTTGGTTTCGGGGTCGGCTTCACTCAGCTGAACACCTGCAAAAAAGCGCCTCGCGACCCCTTCCCCGAGATCACTGATGTCAAGGCGTGGGTTGCCCAGTACCTCAAGGATGCCAACAGCCGGCACAGCGGCAAGATTGGGAAATTGGTGCAGGAAAGGCTCCAGCCAGAGCTGCAGCAGGCTCTGTCGCAGTACCTCAACTAGAGCTGACACCGAGGACATTGGTTTGGAAATGTGGATAGACGGCTTGCAGACAACATGATACCAGGGACTTAGTGGAGGAGTTTTGCTAGATGGCATAGCGATTCAGATCAAAATTTCAGATTGGCACTCTTTAGTGCCGTGCTTGTTCAACGCAATCATCGTCTCACTCATTTCTCTTTTTGCAACCAGAGGCCAGTCTCAACGCTGGCAGCACAGAAATCTGGAAACCACCAATCTAGAACTCATCGCATGGCAAAGCAAGGACGCACCACAGGTACATTAAGGGCAGCGTAAAGCCTGGGAACATACTAGAACTTCAGAAGAGCTTCAATGACGGGCCAAGTACCTTCCTAATCAGGTATCGCGTATGTCATCTTTAACATCCAGGGCGTGTCTGGCGGACTCAATGTCTTCCGATCATCCTGCAAGGAATCCGCTCGAAGCGATATCTGGCTCTACTTAGGCTTGATACGCATATATAAGAGCTTGGACATTGTTGAGATTGCATGCAGTGCTTTCAACGAGCAGTGGGAACCTCTCTCCGACTCCGCGGCCTCAAAACATCAATTCCAGCTTTCCGTCTCAACATCAAAGGGAGCCAATTGCGGTCCCACGACACAATGGCAGATCCGACTCTCCCCAGCACTAAAACGGAGGCCCTCTACCAGAAAGACGGACACCTCTACAGTCACGCATCTCCCATCTCCAGCATCCAACCCCTCGCCTCTTTACCACAAGAAGCCCAATCCCTCTTCAAGCCCCCATCAGAAGGCGAACCGTACATTCTCACCGCACCAAGCACCATCTTCCACGCACAAGGCGGCGGCCAACCCTCAGACACAGGGACCATCACAGCCAACGATGTGACATTCCACGTCCACCAAGTGCGCAAAGTAGACCCCGCCATCCTGCACATGGGCACCTTCACTTCACCGTCTCGCTTCGAAGCCAAGGGCGAGCAGGGCACGCAGGCCATCGACCAGGAGAAGCGGATCCTGCACTCGCGGATCCACACCGCAGGCCACGTCATCGGGCTCGCCGCCGCCGCGCTCAAGGCCTCGGGCGCAATCGACCCGTCCGTCGTCGACGGCAAAGCGAGCCACTACCCCGGCGCCGCATTTGTCGAGTTCATCGGCCTGATCCCCGGCGACAGGAAGGCTGCGATTCAGGCCGAGACCGACGAGCTGGTAGCCCAGGACCTCCCTGTGAAGATCCACTTCTGGGACGAAGAGAGGGCGAGGCGCGAGTGCACGGGCGTGCTGGAGAGCTTCAAGCAGGACGATGATGGCGTGCGGGTCGTGGAGATTGGGGATGCGGGGAGTTATCCGTGCGGGGGGACGCATGTCAAGACGACAAAGGGGTGTGGGAGGATTGTGATTAGGAATATTAAAAGGCAAAAAGGGGTTACCAAGGTGAGCTATGAGGTACAGGATGCGTAGCTGGGCTGGCTACTTTGACTGGTTTGGGATGGAAACTCGGATGATTTGAACAGCACTGCGAGGCGGGGGATCCGTAAGAAGACTCATTAGATTTGTACAATATGCTCCATAGATGAGCCATGGAGTACTTGCTACCGATCGTATGCAAGCCGAGTGCAACATGCATGCTGCATAAATACCTCGTGTTCGAACGCAAGTCAAATTCAGACCAGAACGCTGCAAGTTGGCAGTCGCTTTTCAAATCTGTATTCAACAACACCCTCCGCTCCAGCCCTGCTGCTTTCCCTTCTTTGCGGCATCATTCATGCCGAGCGTGATGCCTGCGCGGTTACCGCCACCGGCTCCTGGCCCTTTAACACCACTTCTCCTGTCATTCAGGTCATATTTCCCTGCCTCGATATTCTGATATATCCTCTCGGCAACTTCCAGAAATGCCCTCTCAACACCTTCTCCACTCTTTGCTGATGTTTCGACATACTGCATTACGCCATTTGCTTTGCACCACTCTTCCGCCTCCTCTTTCGTGACCTGTCGCTTGTTGTCCGCTTCTGCTTCCGACACTGTCGATGATGGCGCTAGATCGCTCTTGTTTCCGACCAGAACCACAACAATTCCCTCCTCAGCGATCTGTCGCAGGTCATGAAGCCAGCTTGTTGCGCTGAGGAACGTTTGTTTTCGTGAGATGTCGAACACGAGCAGCGCTCCTGATGCGCCCCGGAAGTAACTTCTTGTTATGCTCTTGTATGTTTCCTGCCCAGCTGTGTCCCATAACGACAGCTTCATGTGCTTTTGTGGGGGGTCTTTCTTCGAAGGTGACGCAGGAGGGTCGGCTTTCGAGGGATTATTGATGCTAAGTGAATATGAAGCGGGCGGCCCTACGGGAACTATTCGCGATCCGAACTCGACTCCGATAGTGACATCGTGGTGAGGTGAAAAGCGGCCTTCGCAGAGTCGTACTGTAAGCTGCACGTTGTCAATAGTGCACGATCAGGTAGACGGGAGCTACGCACACTCGACTTGCCGCAGCCTGAGTCACCTAGTGACACGATCTTTGCGATGTAGTCCCAGGGCTGCGCCATCTGGGGCGGCTGGTTCCGTGGATATGGGTGTGGAGATGTGGAGATATGTCCGGCGCAGGCTCACAGTGCTGCGCAGAGCAATCGAATGGGACTCGCGGGCAATCAAAGACGTATGGTATTTGCTTTAGGCGTTGAGGTCAAGATAACGAGTCCCGCAGGTGTTAAGACTGTGCGGCACGTGCTGTGGGGGTTTGGTGGCTGAGATGATGTTGATTGCAGGGTCAAGAGGCGTGGTCTGCGATGCGGTCTCTGCGCTGCGAGCTCCTGCCGCACCTGCTCCACCAAAGAAGTCACGTCTTGTGACGTGCATCTTGCGCAAACAGCGCATTTCAAGAGTGCAACTCTGGCCATCGAAGGATGATGTATGCTCTTGTGACAACACGCGGAGAGAAAGCACACATGTACATTCAGGTATCGCCTAAATTACAGCGATTCCCTACCATTTCTACGTTGGTAGCCTTCGCTCGGCTCGTTTGAGGCTGAAGCTGAGGCTGAGACCCGGCTTCGAACAAGCAGACGCCTCTGCATTTGGCACGAATCCGACCGTGGCAACCGCTGCCCCAGAGTTGCTGATCGTACTAGTCTCGTGACGGCGAACTTGGGCACCTGCAATCTCGAGCGATGCGTGACGTTCGAAGATAACTGGTGATGCATAATCGATAGCTTAGCGTGACTCGGCCCCGGACTCTTGCGGTGCGTTGGACGGCGCAGGTGCTCAGCAACCGTGGATTACGCGCGGTACCTACCACTCGAAACCTGTGTCGTGCTTCTCTGCTTATCATTACACCTAGAAACTTTTCAGTTCCTGCACTACTCTCTACCGCCACACGCGCCACACCGTACAAACAGCTGCATGTCTTGCAGCACGTCATCTGCCTGCTGCCTCACTGTCGATCGACCGCCCTACCGCCTCACCGAACGCTTGCCGGCGGACTTGAGTCAACCACGACCCCGAGGCTGCACCCGCGATATAGGCGCCTAGGCAGGCTGGGAGAAGCTGCGTAGGCCCCAGACGCTCCTTCACAATAGCTAGCCCGTCATGTTCTCAGAATGTAAGTCCCCAGCCGCCTTATCAGGTACATGTGACTGCTGCCGCGCCTCTGTCTTGGATGTGCTTTGGAGCTCGTGTGACTGACAGGTGCACTACGCAGATGCCTCCAAATTTCTCTCCCAGTCTCAGTCGCGGCTGTCACTGGGTCAGCCTGAGTCGAACTCCGCCCGCAACCCTTCAGACCGCCAGAGGCCCTCGTCGCGCGCAGCTCAGGCATACCTCCAGCGCCGCAACATGCCAAACCCATACAACTCTCAAGCGCTATCGCGCTTCGCCTTTGCATCGCGCACCTCGAACGCCCCGGCGCCACTCTTCTATTCAGCCACAGACGACTTTCGAGAAGAAGACGACCATGTCGAGCACGATCGCGAGATGGCCGATCACTATGCCCTCCAACGATCGCGGCGGCAGTTCGGTGCAAGTAACCTCTCTGAGTCCTCTGAGGTCGAGGACGACGGTGTACACAGGTCAGATCACACGATCGAGGCAGACCGAGACGAGAATGACGCACCAGACTATGGTCTGGGTAGGGGGATAAAGAGCTCATGGAAAGGCGACAAGCCGGCTCGGGGGCGATCAACCACTATCACACGACTCGAGGACGAAGAAAGGGATTCGAGTGTACCGTTATCAGAATCTACAGAGCAGAGCAGTAGAGGAAACGGGAACCTTGTGGATGTTGAGCTTGCGTCGACTGAAAGAGGCAGCTTGGAAGAGCTGGATAGAGAAGAAGCCTTTCAACAGAGAGACGAGCCACCGCCTTCGTACCAGCAGTTTCGAAATCTGCCCAGACACAAGCGCCTTCGCAGCCCACTGCGAACGACGTTACCTATCCCAGAAGAGACCGACGAAGACGTCCTGCTCGAGCGTCCACGATCAACCAGTCCTGATCGCCAGACTGTGCCAGATTTCGTACCTGAGAATCCCACCAGTCCTCCAAGACACAACTTCTTCTGGGCTGAGCTCTTCATCATCGTACAATGTGCCATGATTGGCATATGGTTCATCTCCTTCTTGCAAGAGTCACCACCAGGCAAGAAGAACCCGCTGGGAGACACGGTGTATACAGTTCTCACATCGTCCTTTCACCTAATTGGAATCTACTCGCTGGTGTCGGTTATTGTTGGTCTGCTCTGGCTCTCATTACTGCGATCATTCGCTCGACCTTTGGTTTACCTCATGTTGGTTGCAGTACCAGTCGTATCGTTTTCTTTTTGGCTTTATCCGTTCATCTCCAGCCTGAAGGGTTCTTGGCACGGCAACAGTACACAAGACAAGGCCATGCGCTGGCTTTCGTTCGGGCCTCTCATCCTCGTTGTCTTCTGGGTATACACAGCTCTCAAAGCACGACACTCACTGCACAAAGCGATCGGTATGTTGGAGTTCTCCAGTGACATCCTGAGAGCGCAGGCACCGCTTCTAGTAGTGGGTGTGGCTACTCTTGCCGCAGTGATGCTCTGGTCGTGGCTCTGGATCCTCATGTTCACTAGACTCTTCCTCGGAGGTCACTTCGCAAGCAATAAGTCGCGCTGGATCGTGGATGCCAGCACATGGTGGCTTGGAACAGCTTTTTTTCTGAATTACTTCTGGACCCTAGGCGTCATCGCTGGTGTACAACGAGCAACAACAGCGGCCACTGTTTCTCAGTGGTACTTCCACCGGAACACAACACCAACGCCCCCCGCCGCAACTGTTGTTCAGGCTTCGCTGAGCCATGCGTCGTACACGATGGCCGGCACGATCTGTCTTTCGACACTGATCTCGCTCGCAGTGCGCCTGCCCCTTATTGTCCTCCCTCGACGTATCGCTGGCATGATTGCCATGTGTGCCTACTCGATTATCCCTACGCCAATCGCTGCCCTTACGAACCCCCTAACGCTCACCTTTGCATCAATCCACGGTGTTCCTCTCAACCAAGCCGCACGCGGCCTATCACAAATGAGCTTCATCTCCGCAGCATCACCTACCACAACTCTTGGCCCCAGCTCTTTCAAGGACCACGGTCGACCTTCGATTCAATCTTACCGCTTGGCCAAGCTGTTGCTGCACGCAATCCGATGGGTCATTACGATTACGCTCGGTTTTGGAGGCTGGGTGTCTACTGCCAGGATGCTGCAGCTGGGAGATGAACTTGTGACTTACAAAGGCAGTCTGTACGCCTACATAGTCGGCATCATCAGCGCAGCAATTGGATGGGGCGCGCTGGGTGCTATGGAGGGTGTCCTCGGAGGTATTCTGGACGCTGTGCTTGTTTGTTGGGGCAGTGAGGTTGGGAGAGATGGCCAGGGCGAAGCGAGATACTGTGTCGATGCTGGACGACTTTTTGGCGATGAAATACCGCGTGGAAGAGCAAGGTATGAGGTTTGATAGTGATTTGGGTGCAGGTGTGCATTTTTGGTGTTAACACATGTCTGGGTTTTGGGTTTTCGACGATGCCGGCTGAGATATACGGAAGTGGGTGTGGAAGGCGCTTTGGGTATACCTGATAGATTGCAGTAGGCCTGCATCCTCTTGTGGGTAGTTTTGCGGAATGAGATTGCTATTATCATTGGCCGTGGGTGTAGGGCGATTATCGTGATGGCAAGAATAGCAGCAAAGAACATGTCTTGCGAGGCTGTACCTGCTTGACTCCAGCCTCGCTATCTGCTCTGCCCTTCTAGATGATACGCACTCTCAAGTCTGGCAGTACCTTCGCAACTATGCGATGAATGCGGTATCTTCTGCGTCTCCGATGATCTGATTAGAAGTTCAGAAGGAGAGCTCCTGGAGCCTGAAGGGAGAACAACCATTGATATGGATTACGACCGAAACTACACTCTCCCAGATTTACCACTCCTGCAAGGTTCTGCTGCAGCTGGTTGTGCGTTATGCCCTGCACTGCGCGATGCAACTGTCAGACTACGACTCGATGGCCCTGCAGACATCGAGTACGGGCTGAAGTATGCATGGGAAGTCAATGAACTTGTGTATGACTGGGCTATCGAGGACAATCTCAGGAACAAGGTCGGTCTATATCTCCTGGTAAGTGTATCCGTCAAGCCAACCAACAGAGGTGACCACTCAAACACTGTCCCTGAGATTGTCTTTACCATCGACTCAGCAGGTTAGCAAAATACCCATAACTGTCTCAGATTTGCTTTGACATACTCCTAGAAAATACATTGACAAGTGGGTTGCGTCTTCTGCCTTCGCCCTCGAAACACGCTTTATCGAAATCCAACGTTGGAGAAGTTGAAAGGTGTTAGCTTATTGTGAGAAGGTGTGCAAATGTAACCCCTTACAAACGCTCGGATACTTCCAACTCGCCTTCTGGATCTGAGAGCCTGGGAACAACGTCAATGCATCCAGCTTGTTCATTCGTTTCCTTGAGCGTTGGGTCCCCGATACGCCACGCAGCGCTTAGCTATTGCTGGGGTCCAGCCGAAGATCTGTGCGACAGATCTCCCAACGAACTTGACATAGATCTCGACGTAAGCAAGGCTGCTGCAATGTACATGAAGGATGAAGCCGATGGAGAAAGCCCAAGGGACGACTCAGCGGAAAGTTCAGAAGAAGACGAGAGAGGAAGGCGAATTGATCGCCAGAGGTCTTTTGCTGTGTCGTCTGTCGAATATGCAGTATGTACGATTGGGAGCTTTCGCGAGCACTCCAAAGCATGGTGTACTTGCCATCCCGAGAATTGTCAGACGCAGACCTTCACGATCATCTGAAGTTTGATCATTGTCAGGATAGCGGGCTCACTCAAGTACGTAAAAACGGTAGAAGGTCAGCATCTGGCGGCTGTGTCAGATTCTCATTTCTTCTATATCTTATAGTAGAATTTGTTATAGTCTGAGCTGTATCTATGGAAAAATTGTCTCCCGATTAAGTTGTGCGAACTAAAGAAGCGGCCGATAATTGACTGCGTACGCACGTGGATGACGCATACGAGGGAAGAATGTGGCAAAACGACTGCTCACGAATCTATGCGGCTGTAATCTCGGGAGCCTACTGATGATCCGTCAGGCACGACGGCCGAGTTGTCGTGATCTGGGACTAGTGGGGAAGAGGGTGCAGTGCGCACGGACCTTCACAAAAAAATATCTCAACACCCACACCAACTCTCCACACCCTTCCGACACATCGACATGGCAAAAAACAATTGAATCCTGTCTCTCCGACGGGGAATCGAACCCCGGCCTCCTGCGAGCTGTCCTATGGATGACAAGCAGAAATACTGACCACTATACTATCGAAGATGTCCAATCTTGTGATTGGGAAGAGACTTGACTGGTCGATGGAAACTTGAGAAATTACAAACAATATAACCCTGAAAAACATCAAATCCTCGAAGTTGATCTAGGAATGATAAGTTGTCACTTATCTGCTACCAACCCAAGGCCGGATGTGAGAGACTACGGCGGGTTTTCACGGTCCTCGTGCACTGAAGTGGCATTGTGCACTCAAGACCCTTCTAATTGGACGCACAGTGCGATGGACTGAAAGATTTCGAAGACCCCGCTCACATCGTTCAATACTGACACAGCAGGTTCGCGACCGGCCTCACAGGATCCTCGCACGACATCGTGAGGTAATAACCCACTGCTTCATAGACTATAAATTGCTCAGAAAAGGCCTGCTATTCCTGAGAAACATACCCAAGAAACAAATTCCACCAGCACTGCAAAATGAACACGCTCAACATTCTCCCGCAAGAACTAGCTGATCTCGTATTCGAGCAATTGTCTCGTGAAGATGTCATCGCGCTTCGACACACTGATCGTGGACTTGCTACAAAACCCCAAGGATGCTTCAACAATGCGTTCGAATCACTCACCGTGACGTGCTCCAAGGCCGGCCTACAGCGTCTCGAGCAGTTTGTGAGCGATCCTCACTGCCAGTACTTCCTCCCGAAGGTCAAGAAGATAACCATCCATTCACTGACGCCATATCGGCTTAGAGAACTGGCTGACTCACTGCCTTCACAGACTAAAGTAGAGGAACAATACCTACAGGCTTACGTGTACATGCGAAAGACATTGATCAATAGTCTAAACGCGTTGCCGAATCTGCAAAATGTCACTGTCACCGACTTGCCCTTTCGTGGCGTTGTCGACCCTCCCGCACAATGGAGCTGGGACACATCATTTGACCCTCTGTTTGAACATCTGGGGGTCTATGGTCTAGAAGCTGTACTCAGCATCTTCTCCGACTTGAAAGCTCGAGACAGCATGGTGATCAATCTGGTTACGAACCTATTTGGACGAGGGTTTCCACTCCTTGGACTTGGACACATGGACGATCTCCAATCTATGGTTTACAAGCAGATGTTTGGCCTTCTTGACTTACAAGAGAGCATCATTTACGAGCAGTGCCAGCTCGATCTGACTGTCGTGGGCGACGACTCTCAGGTATATTACGAATACCCACCGCCTGGACTCTTCGGCATTCATGCGACCATCGCTAGAGCTTCTGGTGCATTACGATCTCTCACCATCAAGCGTATCCCGAAAAGAAATCTGCGTGACACCCTTACCGGCTTCTTCACCCAACGAGGAGGCAACGCTGTCATTCCGTATATTTCCATTGAAGACACCGAGATCACAGAGTGGCCACGCTATCTTTTCCCAAGGAATGGCGATATGATCAAGGACATCAAGTTCCGTAATTGTGAGACTCACTCGATGCAGTGGACGAACATTTTGAAGGGTATCGAAAACTCGCCAACTGTCGAACGTGTCAGCATCGTTGATTGCAAGGTCTTTAAGCGTAATGCTAGGGCCGACCCAACTTTGTTGGCATCATTTGATGAATTAGGCGCTACGCCGTGGGATGGCATTGAAGAGATCCGAAAGGGCTCGAAGCTGATCAGAGATCGGATTATTCAGCTTTGTTACAGCTGACCAAGCTACTCAAACTGCACAGCCTCCGAACCCTTTTGCGGCTCTTCTAACGTCGAACCAGTAGTCCGAAATGCGTAGAATTGGAGGACTTTGCAGGCATCGGCGTTGTGATTGCACAGATCGGTGGTCGATCTCGGTTCACTAGCTGCCTCACTACGAATAGATCAAAATGACTTCAATGTCTACAAACACTTATTTCTTTTCATGATCACCTCTACTTTCTGATTCGCTCCCTCGTCGCAAATACTACACATGGTTCTCTCGCATGCCAACTCCGCAACTTTGGCTCGCCTAACACATCACCTCCCTGCATCAGCTGCGTATTGCTCCTCTCCCTCCCCTTTGTCCCTCCCTCCGCGTCTCCCGTCGTACCCTCCTTTTCCCCGATTTTCACGAACTCCGCCTCGTCGACTGTGGCCCCAATTTCGAATGTTCCTGCGCAAAGCGCCACAAGGCCCAGCTCGGACTCCACAACCTCACCCGCTGCTATCAAGGGCAATTTGACTTGCAAGGCGCCTGTCCATGATAGTCGTTTATCCAGATCGAGTGCTACGTTGTGCGGAGGACCTGCAAGATAAGGCTGCAGACGCAGAACAGGCGAGATGGTGGAGGGACTGCGATTTTGAACCAAGGTTCTGAGGGTAAGAAACTTGTCGATCGGTGTGCTGAAGGTATGGTGACTGAGCTGCAACACTTTGTCGTCAGAGCCTTCAACCCCGTTTCCACTGTTGTCGGAAGACAAACACATCTCGATGCCCACGTCATCCAATCTGATGGCCTCAACCATACGCGCGTTGAGCCGCAGGCCACGTAGTTCTATCTCGCCGTTTCGACCACTGCCATCCTCTAACCAGCTTCCATGCACGAATTGTAGCATGTGGTGACGAAACCAGAATGCCTCTCGGCTGGCACGCTCTGTCTCCGGACTGATCTTACTCGTGCTAACGACAAATTGTCGCTGGTTTGCAGGGTTGAGCGACGGGACCGCGGCGTGTGGGTCGGCGATATAGATGCGTGGGAGAACGATAGCAAGGCGGTGCACATGGCCAGGCTGAATGACCTCGGTTACGGTGTAGGCGTGGTCCCAGCTTTCAGTGTTGAGGCTAAGGGTTGGTGGCGGGCGTACTTTCAAGGTTGTAGTGAGGGGATTGGGCCAGGAGTTGCGCAGGTCGAGGAGGAGAAGGCAGTATTCAGAGTCGTGACCAAGGGTGCCCATATGCCGGAAGAAGGTCTGGCAGTACGTGCCGTTCTTGTCGATTGTAGTTGCTAACGGCGATGTTGAGGAGTCGCTCGACTGCGAGCTCTGAGTAGACCAAGCGAAATCGTCGGAAAGAGGTACGATGTCTTGTCTTTGCAACTGGACGCTTGCGTTGACTGTGATCGAGATAGGCACGGAGACCTGGCGAGTAAAAAAGCGATCCTGTACTTCAGATCGTCGCTTGCCGAGATGAGCGTAATCAATTTGAATCACGGCATCTGTCAAGCGTGTGCGACCAACTACCTCGACAGTGAAATCTACTTCTGCACCTGGGGCGATGTTGGTTGTCTCTTCTTTTTGGTTCTTGCACCATCGTAAGGATGGAAAGTGTGCGAGCTGTGTCTCCAGCTCATGTAGTTCAGCGGCAGGAAGGCCTTTTTCAGTGAGAGCGGCCTGTATTGCTGTTGTTGCAGAATCCTGAAAACTGATGTTGACAAAATCCACTGCGGTCGACGTCGACGTATTCTTGACAGTCACAGTGAATTGCTTCCGTTCCCCTTCGAGGACCATAAGCGCTGATTGAGGCAACGATACTTTCTGAAACGTTACGACTGGCTGCTCAGGGATAACATTGAAGGTCAGGGTCTCAGGCTGCGGTGCAGATGTCTTCCGCGCGAGCGCGGGATCTACTGCTGTCGAGGGTCGGGAGGCAGGTGCACCCAAACAAGCTTTCAGACCAATGCGCTTCATCTTTGATTCCCTTGTTGGTCTCCACGGCTGCGGGAAAATAGGAAACAGCTTTTCCCGGCATCCAATGACTTTGATGTAGCACCCAATGATCCTCATCGACCCTGACGAGAGAGCTTTGCCCGTGATCTGGAATTTCTGTGTCCTGTAGGGCCCAAGGAGGAAATGCTCCTCCTTGCCAACGAATTCGATGCCGTCGGCGGCGATTCTCAAAGACTGTACTTCGAGCTCGAAGTCATATGGGTTCTGCAACGCTAGAACAAAGTGATAGTCTTCGTTTGCGACAAGTATAGTCTCTGATGCACCTGTCTGGGGCTTCTTTAGCCAGGGGTTATGCAGAAAAGGTCCATCCTTTTCTGATTTGGCTAGTTGAAGCTCTGCAGGGCGGTGCTGCGTGAGTCGAAGGGCAAAAGGCTCCTCTAGGATGAAGAGCCCGCGGAGCAAGAAGTCGTCCCAATATTCGGTCTCCATATGTTCAAGCCCAAGCTTGTTCGCTGTCGTCACTGTACGGGAGATGTTTGAAAAGAGTCTAGCTTGTTCTTCTCGTGGAAGCGATACGTACACATCTGTACTATTCGGTCTAGGGGCTGTTCCAGGCCCTGCTACGCGGAGTAGCAGAGCAGTGAAATGAAGTACGCCATTGAAGTCCGGCAGGGCTTCGCAGAAGTTGAGACACATCCGTAGAACTTCCAACTTCAGACTAAGGCTTCCAAATGATTTGAGTGTTGATATCTTCAAGATGTGATCGATCAACCGCTGGCTGGTAGTGTCGTGGGTAGCGTCCAGAGTGCCCGAGACTGGTGCGTCGAAGAATGATCCCTTCGAATTTGGTATGCCATAGATGCGACCAAGCAGTCCCAAAAACTCGTCAATGCCGTTCTCGACTTCAGCTTCTCCTAGATTGAGAGCTCCAGCTCCAGAAGGGTGCCCACCTACCATGTTGAGCGCAGCAAGGCCAGCGGCGGGGTGAACACCCATCTCTGCTGCTCCAATCTTGCGAGCTTGCACCAGGCCCGGGATCAACGATGTTATGAACTCCTTCATGACGATCGCCTTTTTGCGCTGCAAGCCCAGAGAAGAGAGCACAGACGCGACGCCCGCCAAGACAAGAACTCGATCCGTGGGATTCATACCTGATGTCTCGACCGGACCAGGGAGTGCCCGGAACAGCATCGTCGCGATATCATTACGGGTAGGGTGAACGCTCAATCGGGGGACGGACAATCTGGGCTTCTGTACGTACGGCGTGTTTCGAACGAGGTGTTGCAGGGAATCGTAATCGAGGTAACCAGCGGAAAGATTCATAGCAGCGAGAAGCTTCGAAAATCTGATGACGCACTCCGAGAGTGCCAATGGCGGCATGGCTTCGCCTGCAAAGTTTGCCGCACGGCTGTACATGTTCAATATCATGTTAACCAGGTCCGGAAGAAGGTGGTTGAGGCTTTCGAGTGCTGCTTCATGACTGGATGGTCTACCAGGTGCGGTCATGTCAGAAACACTGTTCGATGGTGTATGATCAGGTGACTTGGAGGACGACTTGTCGTAAACAGGGAAACAGACTTGAGGTATCTGCCCGGGTTAGCAACAACAAGGTATAGATATGATGAGAACAAACTCGCCTGGAAATCGATACCCGACCACGCGAACAATACCAGACAGACCATGATGTTTTCTAGAGCCTTGGCTTGCCACAGGTGATCGCTGTAAGCTCGGGCTCGCGTTGCACCATCCACAAGCTCTCTCATAGCCTCATGCCAATGTCCCGCGCACATGTACAAAGAACCAATCACAATGCTCACTCGCCCACGTCCTTTGTTTCGTGCCCGCTCACCTACGCCGCCAGAACCGAAGCCTTGGATAGATACTCTATCAGCGCTTGCATCTCTAGTCTTCGCTGTAGTGGAGGTGATGCGAGGCGGCGAGGCTGGGGCGTTCACGCCAGAAATTTCGTCAAATGTGGTTGGAGGAGTGCGTGTTCCTTGAGTAGAAGGCGAACCAGCTCTGGGATCCTCTGTGGACAGCGGACCTCCGGATGATGAGGACAACACAGGCATTGACATGCGGTGCAGATCTTTTTGCTGTGCTCCAGATACAGGCGATTCTGGTCTGCTTGTCGTGGGTGTTTGCGAGGATCGTCTCGAGAATTGTGCTGTTCCTGACTCTGGACTGGCCCAGCTTGGAGCGTTATCGATCGATCCACTGTGCGAGGCGGGGGAAGCTATTGTCGGCAGAACCATCATTGACCTCGCGAGTGCCGTCATTTCTGCCAACAGTGTTGACGTCAGATCGCACATAATAGTTTTGAGGGTTGTCGTCTTCAGCTGTGCCATGGGGGGCACAAGCAACGTTTCTCCCGGCAAACGTACATGTCGAGTTTGGGACGTTGACTCAAAAGCCATAACACAGTGATGATAGGCCTTCGGGAACTGCTCTCGTAAATTCTCAACTGCCGAACTCAACTCCTGCGCGTCTTCGTCGACTACTGCTGGCTCGACAGCGTCGCCTGCTTCGGCACGTGACACATCGAGCCATTGGTATTCTGCGGCGTCTGCTATACCAATCACGAGGAGAGGCTCCCGGAATTGCTCAAATGGCGACAACGACAACTGCGAAGCTGAAGGCAGGGATGTCGACAGGTCATACAGTAGTGTTCCATTAGGGAATGCTAAAGGGGAAAACATATCTGCGCGACGCCAAGATCAGCAATGGTCGGCCAAGGCGCGGGTTCAAAGGGTTCGTACTCCTGTCTGGCCGAGGGTCAGGGCTCACATCTCCAAGTCGCACAAGAGATTGCTGTCGCAGAAGGTCGACAAACGACAAGAACCGCGAACGCCTGATGCGACCGACTGGGAGGAGCTGCGCTTTGATGCGCGCCGGGGCAATAAAGTCCATCGGAGAGAGGGGCTCGGCTGCCATCGCCACGTTTGTGTCTGGTACGTGACCCGGCGGCCGAGTTGATTCAATGTTATCGTATGTCGAGGTTTCCGTCGGCCTTTTGATGCATCGCGATTGCGCTTGCGTGTAAGGTACACGGACACGGGATTTGGATACATGGCGGTCACCTCGGGGGCCCGCAGACTCTAGCCGCTTTTGGCAGCGCGAAACCCGCTTCATCGTCCACCTCATCGCCAGACAAAGCCACATCTGTCTTCAAACACTGCATCATCTGGCGCGGCTTTCGTTCTTGGATTCCTGTTGCATAGCGTGGCATCACCTGGCTTTTGTAATAGCGCTTCTCTTACCTTCCTGCTGTTTCGGTCAGAGACTTTGCCACAAATACCCGTAGCTTGTCAAACCCCAGTCCCTCGGATAACCTGGGTCAAGACCACGCCAAACAGGACTTCGCACCTTATTCTGAACGTGGTCTCTGTCTCTTTGCTCTGCAGGATTCTCTGCACATCGCATACTCGACCTCCAGCTCTGTCCGGGTATCAGTTGTGTCACCGCTTCTTGGAAGGCAACAACGTCGCCACTCGAAACCTGTACTTTTTTCTTTTCACGAGCAGCACCTTTCAGGATCAATACATCCGAGTTTCGCAATGGCCTCGATAGACTTTGCGCGGTTGCGCGACCAGACTATGGCCGATGGGCTAGACAGCGAGGTCACAGTCAACACCAGAGCTTTGATTGATAAGGTTCTCGCTCGATATTCCAGCGAGCATACGACACTACGGGAGCTGATCCAAAATGCGGCCGATGCGAAAGCCAACACCGTTACCATCAGACTGGAGACTGATCCCTCGCTCAGCATACCAACGCCGCAAGGAGCGGAGGACTCTGTCCTTCTCAGACACATTATCCAGAATCACACGCTCAAGCGCCTGGTCGTGACCAACAATGGCCAAGCATTCACCGCTGCAGACTGGAAACGACTCAAGAGCATTGCAGATGGTAACCCTGATGAGACAAAGATTGGAGCCTTCGGTGTGGGCTTCTACAGTGTGTTCGCAGACTGTGACGAACCATTCGTAGTTTCTGGAGACAAGACGATGGCTTTCTACTGGAAGGGTAATACTCTATCCACCAAGATAGCATCAGTGCCTGCGGATCACGACACATCAATGACCATCTTCTCGTTGGACTACCGGCAAGCAAATCCAGCCTCGCCGTCTTACAGTCCTTCGAAACTGCCCAACTTACCAAATCTCTGTCAATTCTTAGCGACCAGTCTGACATTCGTTGGACTTGAAAGCATAGAATTACACGTAGATGACTACGTGGTGGCGTCTTTCTCAAAGAAGGTATCTCCACCTGAAGACATTCGAGTGCCTCAAGGGTTGAAGACAGAGACTGAAGGTGGCCTTATGCGTGTCTCACATGTCACTCGACAACATTCCCAAATCGACGCCGAATGGATGAACATCATTGCTACAGCACAGTTGCCCCCAAAACGAGCCGCTAATCTAGTGCAACAAGAGGTCCGCAACGCAGGGACTACTTTAAGGAGCTTCTTTTCGAAATTTTCCGCTCCAGCTCCTCAGCCTGCCGTGAAAGCTGCTAAGCCAGCACCCACAGAGAAGCTCGGCTCAGATCAAGCAATCGAAGGCGAATCGAAGGGCACAATCTTTCTGCAGGTCTACACCGTGGAGGCATTAACCAAAGTGTCACAGAAATTTGCCGCCGAGATCGAGCGAGCGACAAAGAAGTCGCCGCCGAAGTCAACGAAGATTGCTTTGTTGACTTCGCCATACCAAGACCCCTCAGCCATGCTGTCAACGGGCTCTGGGAGCACCGCCGAACTGTCCACCAAGATCTTCGCGGAAGTTCTTCCCACAAAATCAGGTCGTATCTTCATCGGATTCCCAACTGCTCAAACGACCGGTTATCTTGCACACATCTCAGCTCCATCTCTGATCCCAACAGTCGAGCGTGAGAACGTTGATATGAACGCACGCTACATTTCGACATGGAATATCGAGCTTCTACGTGTCGCTGGTCTGGCATGTCGCATTTCCTACGTGTCAGAGATGGCTGAAATTCAAGCTCGAGTCAAAGCGGAGTCGGTCGATGCGCTGATTCCCAAGGCCGTTTACAGCTTGCAACAATACACGGCAAACACTTCCCACCCTTCGACAGCGCTTGGCGAGAAGATTGATGAGGCTTTCTGGAACTGCTCCAAGGAACGCTCGATTGCCATTCTGTCTACTAAAGGTGTTATGGCCAGTAAGAATGTCCGTATGCCGGCAGAAACATTGAGCTTTCTGAATGAGGTGCCGATGGTACCTCAGCAGCTTGCGACCGAGGCAGTCACGTTCATGCTCAGTTTACATAGGCGAGGCTTCATTACCGAGCTTACCATGCAAGACATTCGACAGGGATTGGAGTCTCGTGCACTCAACGAAGAAGAGTTGAGTGAGTTTATCCGGTGGTGCGGTGCCAAACTCGAGAGTGGCGAGATCGACATTCCTGGATCACGCAGTCTCTTCGAAAATACCGTCGCCAACGTCGATGTACAACCGGAGAAGAATTCAGGCAGGATCCTCGCCCTTGGGGACATCAGCACATATGTCAACCCCGCAAGGATTACGCCGACGTTGCCTTTGCCATATGATACGATCCCTTTCGCGTTTACCAAGAATATGTCCGCCAAACAACTGCAGATGTTTGGCTGGATCGAGCTGTCAATGGTCCGTTGGCTTCGACATCTTACGACCCCGCCACAATTGGCTGAGTATACTTCCTCCGACACTTTAGCTCTGCAGGTGCTTAGCCTGGCGTCGAAATGCTGGGAACAGCTAGATGGGAGCTCGAAGGAGACTGTCATCAAAATCCTCACACCCCACACCATCATGCCCACTAAGGTTGGCCTACGCCGTCCGCAGGAGTCGTACTTCCCCACGGTCAAGCTTTTCGACGATCTGCCGACCGTGAAGTCGTTCGCCGGTTCGAAGGAAAAATTTCTTCTGGCACTGGGAGTGCGCAAAACTATCGACCTGCCGATGGTCTTCGACAGAATGCGTAACACCGATACTGCGGCTGGTACCGAAAAGGCATCATGGAACTACGTAGATCTCATCAAGTACTTTGCATCAGTCATCGACGAGATACCGAAGAAGGATCTGGATAGACTCCGAGAGACATCGTTTCTGCCAGGAGAAGGCAAGCTGGTCAAGCCTGGCCAGATGTTCAAGGCTTTAGAGCTTTATGCACCAGACCCGGCGATCTTGTCGCTTGGACTGACACAAGTCAAGATCCCTTTCGAATTCAAGCCGAATTTGCGAGAAGGGGCTCTTCTGCTGCGGTTAGGCTTGAGGCAATGGCCGGACTCTACCACAATCGCCAATGCACTTTACCACGCAGGACAGGCAAGCGACCAGCAACTGTACCTTCTGACCCTAGACTACTTCTTGCAGAACTACTACAAGAACAACTACGGAGCCGAGGTAGCCAAATTCGCCGCCCTCACTCTTCCAATTCTGCCAACGGAGCAGGCGCCGTTCCCAAACCTAGTCGCCCCATTCCAATGTTACATGAATGAGAGCGTAGCATGTCTCGGCTTTGCCGTCTTGAGGTCAGATCTTCGCCCACATGCTGAAAAGCTGGGCGTGAAGCGGGACCCTCCAATAACACCTTGCGTGCAGCAGCTGTTAAAATCGCCACCAAAGAGCAAGCTTGACGCAGAGATGCAATTTGCATACTTTGCCGGTCGAGGTGCAGAGCTAGACCAGGCACGCGGGCTTACGGGCAGTCTGTCAACGGCCAACATCGTACCAATCTTTCGAAAGTATTATCTAGACGCTACTTGCAGCGGTTTCGAGGACAGTGCAAAGCGACAAACTGGCAAGACGGAGATGCGTATTCATCACTACAACCCACCAGAACACGTCTTTGTTGGTCGTGATCAAGAATACCGTGGCATTCTTGACTATGTTCATTACGGTGCCGAAGCTACTGCATTCCTCTTGAAGATTGGAGCGAAACACGAGCCAAGCGTTCGTGATCTTGCAGAGCTGCTGACGTTTAAGCCGTCTCGCTTCCTCAACACTATAGGCCAAGATAAGTATCTCGAATTGCTTCGAAAGCTAGCCGAGCATGCTCCTACATTGTGGAACGACAAGGCACTGGTCGAGAAGCTTGTGGCTTCCAGGATCCTGCTTGGGTACAGAGACATCAAAGAGGATATAAAGAAAGAAACCGCAGCGGATGATGATGTCGACGACTTTGATGAGCCAGGTGTGCATCGCGAGTGGTCTCTAAACAGCGCTCGAGAGATTGTCATTATTGACGATATCAACCATCTCTCAAAATTCCGCGACTACGTCATTGCTGCACCACAGGAAGAGGCGCTCGAAGAGCTTTACGCTCGCTTTGGTACACCGAAAATCTCAGAACTTGTCAAGACCAACCAGACCATCGGTGCTGTGGCGCGTGATCAGAGCCCAGCCATCAATCTGCGGAAGGATATCTTGGAACGTGCTCGATTGTTCCTCCACGAATACGAGCGAGATGGTTCAACGAAAGCAATCAGACACGACGCGAAATGGCTTGCGTCGAATCTAACAGTGCATTGCGTGTCCGACATTTCGATCCGTTACTCCCTTACCGAGCGTAATGTGGCCACCTCGTCCAAAAAGACTGCGATCATCCTCAAGATGCGCGCTGCAGGCTACGTCTTGAGCATCACACCTAAGTACGACTTGTATGAGGTGTCGAAGGAACTAGTCAGGCTTCTGATCACAAGGCCGAAGCAGAATGATACGATCGCCCTGGAGCGCATTCTTACTGAGCCGCTACGGAGGCTGCAACAGAAGGGCATCAACGTTGAGCGTATTCTCCGCCGCAAAGAGCACGAAGCTCGTATTGCGAAGCAGCAAGAAGTTGAGCAGGAGCAAGAAGAGCGCCAACGTGCAGCGGAGCAGGCCAAGTCAGCTGTTGTAAAGGCCGGCGACACCGAGAACTTGGCTCCGCCTTCAACACCTGAGAAACCTAACAAGATGCCTGGCGCATTTGGTAGTAGCCCGGAGACATCCGTGGAGCTTGCCAATAACAATCGCCAATCCATGGACAATGGATTGATCGGCAACTGGGCGAAGAAGCTGGGTTTCAAGAATGCACCAGCAGCACCGGGAGCTGAGACCAAAGGCACCGACGGCCCCCAGATCAGTCGCGACATTCAAGCTACGAAGTCGAATATCCAGAATGCCATCAAAGAGTGCAGACCAGCTGGTCAACAGAACATCAACAGTAAACATCATCAGGATCCAACAGAGCTTGACAGAGGCGGTTATTGCAACGGTGAGCAGTGGGAGAATCTGCACAAGGCGTTCTCTGTTCCCTTCAATGGCAGGCATGTCGACGTTTACTACGGTCGTGACGAAGCTGCGCCGCCTGCGGAGCTACAATCGCAGCTGAACAGCTTCCTGCCACTCATATTTGGCTTGACTGGTATTTTTCAGGTCAACCCTGCCGCTGTCAACATATTCCTTGATAGGAAGTCAAATACTGTTGCGTTCAATCTGAATGGTAGCCTGTTTTTCAATCTCGCCTGGTTCATGGCGCTGCATGCACCAGACTTTGGAAGTCTCGAGGGCAGGTTGCGGGCACTAGACAGCTGGTTCTTCACTTATTGTCACGAGCTTGCGCACAACTTGGTTGCGGACCATAATGCTAGGCACAATTGGTACAACCAGCAGATTGCCATCGAGTACAGTCAACAATATCGAGCAGCGCTGGAGAGCTTCACGAAGAATCTGCTGATATAAATCGTCTACCGTGGGGTTTGCTTCCAGGTTGACGTTTTCACCCCGTAGAAATGCGTAATAAGGCATTCCTGTCAAATAAGTAGCCTCACCACTGCAAAGACTCGAGTAAAGATTTCCTGACATGTGCGCTCTTTCGTTCTATCATTTCCGGCGCTCTTTCCTTTCTGTCACCAGCTACGTCATCACAACTTCACTGCGCTCGAACTCATTTGAAAACTTTCGCGTTCACCAAGTGAAGGCAGTTTTGCCCGCACACCCTATATAAAATCCCTCGATCCCTCAACCTTACTGCTTTTTCTCTCCACCCTAACCCCCATCTTCTGTCTCGACCACCTCTTCGTCGACAACATGAAGATCGCTACAATCGCACTCAGTACCCTTGGCCTTGCAGGCTTAACTGCAGGCCAGAACGGCAACGATGCGTTGATCTATAACAACCGAACTGGTATGGATCCCGATGTACAGATTGCCTTTTCTGTTTTGTACACTGACACACCTACAGCCATTCACATTTCCGTCCCGCTCACTCCTTTGCCCATGCGGTCGAACACTTTCATCAAGCCAACCACATCAATCGAGTGCTGGCGCAATGGTTATCCTTGCGGCCAGGGCGGCGGCCAGCGTTCTCAGCGTTTAGTTGTTGAGTTTGTCGAACCAACGCCTGCTATCGCCGCCCGGGTTCCCCCACCCGAATTCTTCAGCACACGCACCGATGTCAAGGTACCTGGCCAGACTGACATTCCTGGCGAAACTGGTCGTATCCCCATCGACACTCACCTCCCAGTTCTTGAGCCCACTGCTGAAGCGAGCATGGGCATCCTGCCCATTCCCGTTTCTCTTGGAGGTGATTCGCGTACCTATGAAGCTCCTCAAGACGTTGTTACTAGCGACGCGATCTTCTCGGCCCTGCCCATCACCACGTCCACGTCAGGTGTCGGTACATCCATTCCTTACAACCCTCACTCGACATGGCCTAGTCACTGGCGTGGTGCGACCTCAGAGATCGCTGCTGCTCCCTCACAAACCATCCGCTGCAACGGTACTATGGGCGTTCCTTCAACACCGGTGTCGAAACCAGTGCCTACCATGAGCAGCCACTTTGCCATCCCGCCTGATCTAAGCTTGCCTATCACCGATACCTATACCGAGCCCACAATCTCGTTCACGTCGACCGCTCAGTCAACTCCACTGCCCATCACAACTGTCTCAGAGATCATCCAAGATCCTCTCATGACCCCAGCGCCTGACGCGAACACTACTTCTTCAATGGTCGTCCCTGATGGAATGAAGGATCGCTATATTTACTGCGGCAGCGACTGGTGCACTCCCATCGAGATGTCTGGCCTGGCTAGTTGCTTCGGCACTCCAATGCCTCGTGCCGGCGTCACGGTTGCACCAGTCACGGTAACCATCAACTGCGACCTTTACTACTGCCATCCAGGCATGGCGACGGTCTATACCATCACGCCTACACCGTCCACCACTTCGGTCGTTCCGGCGACCTCGGATTTAGTAATTCCTCCCGAGGGGACTTCGGTCGGTGCTATCAACAAGGCCTTCGTGCCTATCGACTGGTGGCGTGGTCCTGACGAGCCCAATGTTCCTGAGACACCCAAGGACCTCGACAGCCACTCTTCCCTCGCCCCTATTTCCTCGGTCGCGACGAGTAGCCCGTGTTACCGCCACTACTATCCGTCAGACCACAGCGCTGAGGTCGCCCCTACTACGACGGTGACGACGTCGAAGCCTGCCCAGCCTGTAGACTCCGCGTCGCTGCACTTCCCGTCTAGACCGCCTTCTTTCTTGATGTTTACTGCATAAGTGGTCAGCGTGCTATTCGGAGATAGTTTGGTCATAAGATACCGGGGTTCTGGTGGAATCGGGTTTTCGGTTCCATGTTGAAGGACCGGTGACAATCTCGTGTAGTGTCCATGACAGCTAGCTCTCAGCTCAGCAGACTTGACCTCCAGAGGTCAGCTCTCCAAGCTCATATCTTACATAAACGATATGAAGAAAGTGCGTTTGCATCAATACATGCGCCCCAATAATATATGGTGACGTATCTCTGGAGCTGATCAGTGCATTCGGCGAAATACTTTCTTCATTTATTGAGGTATGAAGTACGAAGAAATCATGTGCAACAGAAAGTTCTGAGGGCACAAGAGGCTGCTTTGGACTTGTGGAATAGCTCCACTATTTTTGTTTTCACAAACTGTGTTCCTATAAATTAAGTTATCCAGCTACAGGAACGCAATTGGCTATGTTCTGCGGCGTAAAGTACATTACCGAACAGTAAAGATACCTTACTGAACATTGCAGCCCCAGTAGTCAACGGTGCAGCTTCCTGACCGCATCAACAACCTTCGCAAGCTATGCCGATACATTGCCAGAGTAGCTAGTGACACAGTCTCGTTGCGTATGCACATACCATCAATGTGCACCACCGTACAGCTTCATGCATTACGTCGTGTCCGTATTCAACATGCTCAAAATGCCCAAACGCCGCGCCAAATGCAAGCAACAAAGTACCCACTCCTATGCCACTCTGCGTTCCGTCCATAAGTCTCATGCCTACCATAAGATGACGCTCAGGCTCTCCCCAACCACACCCACCAGAATAGCAGCACAAGCGCGGCGAAGAACGCAACCCATGCCTTCCACCCAACGCCCGTCTTCTTGGCCATCCTAAGCATCCTGTTCATAGTGCCCTTGATCTTGTTCCTGCTGTTCTCGAATTGGTCATTCATTTTCTCGGCGAGAGTGGTGGAGTCGCGGATCTCGTCGCCAATGAGGTGTGTCAACTGCAGCTATTAGCTTTCGACTCAGCAACAGATTGGAGACGTCAGAAGAGAAAACGGTGGGTCGTGACGCAGTGTCTCGCATACTATGCCACAGCGCACACGGCTTGAATGGGAAACGTACATCTTTCAACATCCTGACCTTCCCAATCAAGACCCCCGTCTGCTCCTCATTCTGGCTCTCCAACTCATCCAACGTCGCACTACCATACTGGCCTCGCGAGTTCGGCGTCGCAGCCCTGTACCCTCCGTTCAGCCCTCCTCCATACCCATCATCGCTCTTTTTCGCGCCAACACCGTATCCATTCGCCGCGCCGTAGCCTCCATATAGACTGCTGTTCGTGTTTGTGTTGTTGCTTGGGTAAGCGGCGAACCCAGGCTCGTTAGCAGGAAGCCCGTAGCCACCAGCGTTGTAGGGCGAGGCGCGCACTTTGGATTTCGATTTTGAGGGAGAGGCAGAGCGGTTGTAGCTGCTGAAGAGGTCGTCGCGGGCGGTGTCGCGGCCAAACCGGCTGGACATGTTGGACTCGTAAATCCTGTGATCGTCTGGCGTCCGGGTTTGGCGATGAACTTCTGTGATGCGCACTGAGGTTCTGGTTCGGCTGGGAGACTACAGGTGTGTGGGGTACGGTGTGCGCTTGGAATGTCTTGAGCGCGGTGATAGGGAGGTTGTGGAGCAAGTGTGGAAACTGTGGAGGACACTTTTGACGGGCCGGACTTAGCTGCCCATGGTAGCTAAACGCCATGGACGCCAAGACAATTAACTTGTAGCGGGAAGTTCAGCGGCTGCCTGCGCCGTTGGAAGTTACAAGGAAGCTGCAGGTGCAGGCCACATCGATGGTCGAAAATGACAGTTCAAAGGATGCGTAAATTCCTTACCTCTGGGCATTCTAGTCGAGAGACATCTTGACTAGATCGCGCAAAGTGTTACATACAATATAGTGACTCAACTTCCTTCCTAATGCACCCGCGAGGTGATCCAAAAGACCGATCTTACAAGTACAGAGACTTCAGAGCTCCACTATCTCGCGCATTCGTTTTGCTAGGCCAGTGAAAGCCGACTTGTACGCTGCTTCACTATGCCTCAACATACGTAGTTGGCGCTACGCTGCCCTTGTCCATTCGCCCCCATAGCTTCTCCTTCATGCCATACCCACTGCGATACGTAATCTAGTTCTTGAGACCGATCTTGTTCAGCAGACTTCCGGTCTGACCAGCGACATAGGCCTTGTTGTCGAAGACCTTGAGCAGGCTCTTCCAGACCTGGCCAGGCTCTTGGCTCGCATCGATCGGCTTCCAGATACCAGTCTTCTGGTAGTATCCAACAACGGGCGCGGTCTGGGTGTGATATGTGACGAGGCGCTTCTTGAGGGCTTCGGCGTTGTCGTCAGAGCGCTGGACGAGGGGCTCGCCAGTAATATCGTCAGTCATATCGTTCTTGGGAGGGTTGAAGATCTTGTGGTATGAGCGACCAGATGCCGGGTGGACGAGACGGCCAGTGATACGCGAGACGAGGAGTGAATCGTCGATCTGGAGCTCGACGGCGTGCTGCAGGGGCTTCTTGGTTGCCTCAAGCATACCATCGAGCTTCTCGGCCTGAACGACTGTTCGGGGGAAGCCATCAAGAATGAAGCTGTTTATAGCAAGTTAGCGAGTCATTCCGAACTTGGTGTGCAGAACGCAGCTCTGAGGCGAGCGCTGTGCCAACATACCCGTTCTTGCACTCCTGGTTGGTCTCGAGCTCGGTCTTGATCATGTTGATCATGATCTCGTCGCTGACGAGACCTCCAGCATCCATGATCTTCTTAGCCTCGCGGCCAAGCGCTGTCTTCGCAGCCACTTGTGCGCGGAGCATGTCTCCGGTAGCCTGCGTATGTTAGTATCACATTGTCTCACACCCGGACAATATCTTCCGAGGTCGTCGAAACTTCAACGTACGAGATGGCATGCACAGAACTTGTCCTTGATGCGCGGCGCTTGCGTGCCCTTGCCTGTAGCTGCGTCAGCAAAATTCCCACGTCCCATATGCCTGTTCGCGAAACACACCAGCACCGGGAGGCCCGATCAAAATCATCCTGACGCTTTCCTGCGACTGATCGCCAATGCTAGCCTGGCCCTGCAGCCTGCTCTCGAGCTCCGCAATGCGCTTCTCAAGCCTGGAAACGGTTCCCTGGAGGTCAGAGACCGCCGAGTCTGTGAGAGGGGCCATTATGTGGATGTATGGACGGAGCGCAGAGGAACGCTACGTTTGTGGCTGTGGCAGGGGTGATGGACGTCGGAGTGGAGCGCAATGGCAGTCGCGGAAAAGTCGAGATGAAGTTGCGAGCTTCCAAGGTTGGCGTTCGCGTGCACCGAGCTTCGGCAAGATGGATGCACGGATCTCACGGGCCGCGGTTAAGACCAGCGCCAATGACGTGGAACGGAGAAATAGGTTCCTGGGCTAGGAGCTGCTGTGCAAGGCTGGAACAGAGGATCGAGGGTTTGAAAGCGTATCTCAATCATGCGCATAAACCTAGTGAAGGAGATACAGTTGGTGACAGCAGAAGGCCGTGATAAGCGAGGGCGTAGGGTCAACACCAAAGATGTTAAGTCTTGATCTGTCAATTTGACGATTTCGGACGCTGCGCGTTAATTGGCGTCAAGATAGAAATTGCTGATAATTCTTGACGGCTTCTGACGACTTTTAACGCTTACTGATATCCTAAAAAGATATAGTGTCTACAAGCTATACTCTTCTAGGATCCTACAAGCGCTAGCAGGCAGTGTTTTTTTTTTCGCCTCTTACTATATAGACGAGAGAGTAATACCCTATTACTAAGTCTAGTACTAGCGTGTTATTTTTGCAGTTAACAACGACTAGCGTGATTTGTCCCCCGCCGGAGTACCGAATTGCTCTACATCCACACAACTCAACGCCAGCAGCATTGTGAATAGGTTTTTGAACGCCGTATAATACTCTATGGCTTTGCAAGTTTTGCCTAAGATCTTGAAGCAAAATCTTGGTCCGTGGTGTGGTTCAATTGCATGTTGAAGTTGGTGACATTTTGGCCGACATCGCCAACTTCAACTTGATCTGACTTGCTCTTGTCGCTTTAGAAATTTGCAAAACTTTAGGCAGAGGTACTTTGGTTTATGCTAAACGTACTTATAGCCTTAAAGAGGAAAATTACACGTGGAGTTGTTGTTAAAATGCATTGCACAGCGCAAGAGCTGCCATTTTCGGTACTTCGGCGGGGGACAAATCTCAAAAACGGGGGGACAAATCACGCTAGCCGGTCGTTAAGGCTGCTGAGATTTGTCCCCAAGCTTTTGAGATTTGTCCCCAAGATGAGATTTGTCCCCAACGCTAGCTCGATCTTTGCTAGCGTTATATAGATTACAGGTATTCTATTCATCCGAACATAGGTGCATGTGAAGGGACGCTGCGTTTGGAACATGCCTGTTGCTGGGCCTATTGTCTACTCACACCGTCGTCTCTTCCGTGGTCTAAGGTCTTTCCAGGCTTCTGGAGCTGCCACTGCTGCAGCGCGTTTAGGCCGCCATGTAGATATAACCTCAGGCTCAATAATTGCATCTTAAGCATTAACCTGTGCAAATCTCTCAGCATAGAAAGCCTCTATGTCTCTAAAATGATAGTTCTAAGCCATAGTTGGTGTGCAGGAAGCGAAGAGTCCTTGCGTGGCAAGAGCCATGTTCCGCGCCTCCACCAGCTCTGCAGGATCCTCCTCCTGCCCCGTCTCTGCCAGAAAGTTAGTAGCTGACATCATATCATTGTACTGATGTAGAACAGGTTGAGACCGCAGACCTTCAACGTCAGCCATAGACTCCTCTAGTGTTAGAGGACGCCAGGCAAGAGACGGAGCCATGGTCACTGACACAGCGACAGCTACAGGCGGAGATGATCGAAGAGAAGTAGGTGGAGGTAACGGTGCGAGTGCAGGTATCGAAACAGATATGCAGGTGGTCACAGGGCCCGCACCTGGTGCAGACGTGGGAACCGAAACAGTGACAGAGGTGTTGACTTGCTGCAGTGCTTCAGCCAGTGTTTGGCCTTAGGATTTATGGCGAGGTTGAAAGTGATGTATAGAAGGCGTCACGCGCTGTTCGAAAGCTGAGGGGTCTCGGCAAGTAGATGCTTCATTCCTCCTTGGCGCACCTCTTGTCTGCGCGGTAAGTGGCTCCAGAACAGATTAATACGGCCTAGGGGATAAGAATACTGAAGGTCCTTGCTCGCGTTGATAGCGCCAATGGTTATCATAGAGATGGTTCAATCGTAGAGTGGATCTAGCAGCCATCGCTTCTTGCAGCGTATGGCGGCATGGAAGACCGTGTGTTTTCTCGAAGAGGCCCGAACAAGGATGCCCACCACGACGCTGTTGTTGCTCTTTCTGGCGCAGCAAGTCTTGTTGCCTGATGCGCTCGATAGCGGGTGGTGTGAGGACATCATGGATTCCAGGAGGCAGGGAGGGCATGGACTTGAGCTTGTGCTGAAACTTGGTGCTGTGTCTGGAAGAAGCAAGGTCTTTTCTATACTTGCTGTATTGACTTACGACCATCTGCTCAATCCTGCCAACAACACAAAGCAAGTCACCTGTTGCAGTTATAAGATAGTCCTTTAAGACCTTGTGCATTCCCTTAACAGGTGAACTTGTGATTGTGTTGTAGTGTTGATAATGGGACGTCTAGGCGGCTGCCCACTCCGCGCGTGTTGTGTATTAGTTCTCTTGCAGGTACCTGCAAAGCTCCGGCTGGTGACTGTAGTCTTTAAGCAGATCGTTCCATTTGAACTGGAATTCTGCCGGCCTCTTTGCGTAGACAAGCTGCTCTAATTAGCTGAAAGTTAATTGAACTGTAAAAGAGCTGCTTTGAAGTGCTCTAAGCACGGAGGGTCAGCATACCTGAGTCCAACGCTTCATGAACGAAGTCCTTTGTTCTGCAATCCTCTGCTTCTCTTCTTTTGTTACGCCATCAGCGTCTTGCTATATCTGTTGCGCTTTCGTTTAAACGTTCTTGTTAATATGCTAGACGCACAAAAGCTAAGGAACCCCAGGAAGCAGCGAGCGCGCTGACATCTTTAGAGCCTCGTCCTAATTGCTAATAAACACACGCGGTTGTTGCACACTAGTCTTGCGCAGGAAACTTGCGATCGCCTAATGGTAATCTGAATGTGTCTTATTGCTGAGAAAGCAGAAGCCTGCAGAGAAGAACGTCTGCAGGTTAGTGCAGCCAAGTATGTGCAGTAGAGGGAGTTTGTACTTGTTAGTTCGATATGTGCAGTCTATTAGTAGGACGTTAGGGTTTGCCAGCAGAAGCTCGACCTGCTTCTAATAGGCGAAGAAGAGGTTCTAGATGCGATTATTGTTGTCCTTCTTCACAGTAAAGATCTAGTTTGTTGAGGACAAGTCGTCTAGCAGTGTCTCTACTAAGCTTCTTCTGTTGAGATGCTTCTTCCTAATAGCCTTCCTCTCGCTGCGGATATCGGTGGCAGAAATAAGTGTGTCTTGATCCTCTCTTTAGATGGCAGCCAGTATCTGCATGGGTCGCACGCCAGCATAGGTTATTAATTCTATCACTTCCTTCTGTGCTGGTGTACGCTTGCGGTAGACATTGTGCGCGCTCGAGTTGATCAACTGTGGATGGTTGTGGTCCTTGTTTTGTACTTCTAGCTTCCATTAATTGCTGTGCTTTGTTCTGAAGATGACAAGCTTAAAAGGACACCCAATAGAGCGTGTGCTTGTGCTGAGAAGCCTCGCAGTTGACTGGTAGTTGTGCCTAAAACGATCGCAGTGATAGTAATAGCGTGTCTTGACAGCCGCATGGTGAGGCCAACTTCGCTTGAGGACGAAGCCGTAACCATGCTGCATGCCATGGGTCTTAAGCGCGTTATACGCTTCTTTATATAAGCTGTAGAACAGATCTAGAGGGGAGGCTATATCCTCTATGCTAGGATGCAAAGTGAATTAACAGGATTGCTTTGGTCCCCTTCGTGCTTAGTCTGTTGCAAAGACGCGCTGATCTCGCAACGATTTCGTGTTGTGGAGTTATACGCTAAGCCATGTTAAGCGATTAATTTCCGCTACAGTAACCGTGCGTTCGATGATTATGGTCACTGGTTGAGCACCCCCACCACCACAACAACAAAACTTCAACGCGTCATAACTCAACCAATATGGACCTGATTCAAGAAGCGATTAAAGAAATCGAATCGCGTGAACTAGGAGATGAATTCTCGTACCAAGCAATTGCGAAGAAGTATGGTGTAGGACGAATGACGCTGATGAGACGACATAAGGGCGAAACTGAGACCTATGGCTTGCGCAAGTCCTCCCTCCACCCACAACACGAAGCCGAGCTCGTACGATATATCGAAACGCTTACTGAACGACGTTTGCCACCTACAAGAACAATGATACAACAGTTTGCTAGTCAGTTGGCTGGCAAGCCGGTCTCCAAAAGCTGGGTTTCCCGGTATCTCCGCCGGCATCCCAACCATCTCATCTCTCGCTCGGGCAAAGCCATGGCCAAGGAGCGTACTAAAGCTGATTTAGGGGCTAAGTACAACTTGTATTTCAAGCTTTTACATGAAAAGATGGAGGAGTACAATATACAACCTATCCATATATTCAATATGGACGAAAAGGGGTTTCAACTTGGCCGGGTTGGCAATACAAAACGTATATTTAGCAGAAGACTCTACGAGTGAAAAGGGGCAAGGCAAGCACTTGAAGATGGCTTAACTGAGTGGATAACGGTGATAGCTTGTATTTGTTCGGATGGCAAAGCTTTGAGTCCGACTCTTATCTTCTAGGGAGCCAACGGAGCTGTTCAATCGAGCTGGGTTGAAGCTGTACAAGCAGGAGAACACTCAGTATTTACTACGTCATCACCCTCTGGCTGGAGCAACAACGATATTGGGTTAGCTTGGCTTAAACAGGTGTTTGACCGAGAGACCAGACGGCATGCTTCAACTGGGTATCGATTACTACTCCTTGACGGCCAGGGATCCCATGTAACCATGGATTTTATTGAGTATTGTAACGACAACAAGATCCTCTTGTTTGTACTGCCTCCTCACGCTACCTATACGCTTTAACCACTTGATGTTGTGATGTTTAAACCCCTAGCAACAGCTTACTCAACTCAGTTGATAAGATACCTCCAGGACAGCCATGGGTTACTCAATTTGACCAAAGGAGACTTCTTCCCGCTCTTCTGGAGGTCCTGGAGCTCTGTATTCAAGCCTCCACTCATCAAGAGGTCTTTTGAAGCCACCGGTATACAGCCAGCCAACCCACGCGTTTCTTGACGTGTTTACAAAGGCCAACTGCAAGAAGGCCTTTGAGGCATCAGGCCTAGTTCCTATCAACGCGCACCGAACACCAATCTTTTGATTTCTGGGTTTCCTTCACAGAAGCCCCAAAAATCACAGCAAACGATCCGGCTCACTGCGGCCACTCTGGGAGTACCTCTAACGTCCGCCTAGGCCCCCTGCGCGACGCGCAAGGAGCTTAATAGGATGGCAGAGTCTCCCTCTTCCCAGCACACAGGGTCCCCAGACTACGAGATCCCCCAGCAGTTGTATACACGCGCTCCAAGACGGCCCCAGGAGGACATGCAGCACCATGCGCCCCTTCTGAGCAGCCAGAACCCCGGTGGGGGCGCTCCCAAACCTCGAGTCTCTGATGCCGTCCAACGCCACATCGCTGAGACTCAGCAAATTACCCAGCTATGGAACACCATCACTACTGCCTTCGCAGCAGCCGTAGATCAACACGCACAGGGCTACACTAACCCGCAAGAAGCCAGGATCGCACAGGAGCTGCAGCAGAGGGTCGTTCACGCGCTGACCTCCCTCTCCCCAAGCAACTCTCCCCCTAGCTCTCGCTGGAGCAGTGACACTAATCACAGCAACCCCGGGAGCCAAGAGTCAGGACGCCGCTCTTGGGCGGACGTAGCCAGAGACCCCCAAATCTCAGATAGGGGTGCCAACCGACCCCTGATCCCTGCTAAACCCCGGCCTGGTCCGTCGGCTAAGCCCAAAGAAGACGATCGAATCTTCATAGCCATCTCCAACCCAACAATGCGACTGCAACAACCCTCACCATTTGCGGTAAGACAGGCAGTTTGCAAGAGCATAGGAGGAATCACCCTGAGGGACATACCTGCCGCATCACCAATCAAAACAGGCTGGGCGATCACCCCAGCTAATAAGTCTATCCGGGACCAGCTTCTAACCCAAGAAAACCAGGAACTTCTAGCGAGAGCACTAGACGGAGACGCGGTAAGGGTCCCAGAACGCTGGATCAACTACGCAGTACAGGGAGTACCCAGTTCCCTTCGAACCCTCGACGGCACAGAACTACCCACGACTATCCAGCTAGTGGAGGAAGAGGTATGCTCGCAAACAGGCAGGCAGCCGGTCAGCTGCAGGGCCTCACGACATGGAGCCAACCACCGTGGCCTTACCACCTGGATCATCTCTTACAAGGAGCCAGTCCGCTCGTTCCGCCTTTTTGGTATCAGCGAGTACTCCAAGGTGATCAACAAGCACCCTACCATCCAGCGCCACAACCCAGGCTGCCAGGGCTACTGTAACGCTGCCCGATGCACCCAGGTAGCGCGCTGCGTGCACTGTGGAGACCGCACAGACAGACACCAAGGACCGTACGGGGACAACTGCACCCACAAAGCCGTGTGCGCCAACTGCCACGGACCACACCCAGCTAGCCACGCCAACTGCCCTGCAGCCCCTCGCCGGGTCAACGGACACAGCATCAAGCCTACAAGAGCCGAGCTGAAGGCTATCCGACGCGCAGGCAAGATAGCACAGCAGCACCTCTACAGGACAGTCGAAGAGACCCTCAGACAGGCAACGCTTCAGCCTGAGACTACTCCTCTAGAGGCATCGGAGACAGCGCCTCCCCAGCCTCCCACCCAGAGGCAAGAAGGAGATAGCAGGGCTTCCGCATCACTTCCTACAACGACTAACTCCTATCCATCCTCCTCTTCCACTGGCAGAGCAAAGAGACCAAGGCGGGCCGCCACAGGCCAGAGAAGCCTCAATGTAGGACAGCTGTCTGCCGGCAGCATCCGCCCACAATCGACTATCCACACTGACCCGTCCACCTCGGAGAGGGAAGACACCAGCATGAGCGATGACCCGCCATCGTCATGCTAGAACACCCCTACAACATACCAGCCCACAACAGGCGTCAACAGCACAGTCTACCAAGCAGACAACTCCGTGTATGCTGGGCCAACGTCGGCAGATGCTCGCCCTGGCACATCACAACACTAGAGCTGGCCTTCCAGAAGGGCATAGATGTTGTGTGTGTTCAAGAGCCCTTCGCATGTGCCAACTCGAGAACATCCACTCACCCTGGTTTCAAGCACCTAGCACCTATCAGCACCTGGGACAGCCCCAACACACCAGGCTCAGTCCGCCCTAGAGTGATGACATACATCCGCAGAGGCCGCCACCTACGGTACCAGGCTAGAGAGAGTCTCAACCACCCAGACATGCTATGGGCGGTAGTAAATGGAGTCGCCATACTCAACTGCTACAGACAGCCACACACCCCAGACGTCATTCAATACGTCACACATCTGACACCCCCTCAGCTCTGCCTTGTCGGGGGCGACTTTAACGCCAGACACGAATCCTTTGAGCCTACCATCACTGCAGCCAACGGAGGAGTGGAGCTAGCTAGATGGGCTGCCAACGCGTCTATGGACTACATTGGTGTGCCAGGGCAGCCAACACACTGCGCTGGTCACGTTCTTGACCTCACCTTCTCTAACATCCCGTTTGCCCAGTCTGCTGTCGATGCTAGCATGCACAGCGGCTCAGATCATGAGACGATAGTGACCTCTGTCCCCATCTCCACACCAGGCACTCCGCAACTAGAACAGTACCACTACAGAGTTCCAGAGGCGAGCCTAGCTAAGTTCGCTGGGCTGGTAGAAATGGGTGCCCAAAACATCGCAGACCCGCTTGCAACACAGGATGCAGCACAGCTAGAAGAATGCGTCACGCTGCTCACAGAGGCTATACAGCACTCTGTACAGGCAGCAGGCAAGCTCAACCGCAAGGAAGGCCGCGCTGCACCATGGTGGACCGAGGAGTGCAAGACCGCCTACCAGGCCTACAAACGTGCTAGACAGCTCTGCTCTGGCAGTCTACCAGAGGAGAGACAGGCCTTCAAGACTACCGTCCGACAGGCCAAGAGGCAGTACTGGAGGCACGTCATCGATAACGCTAGAGACGACAAGGACCTGTTCAAGATCATTGCCTGGCACAAGCTCACGCCAGAGAACCAGGACACTCCCCTCGAAGTGAACAACAGAACGATATCAGACCCCCTAGAGAAAGCAGAGGCACTTAGACAGGAAGTTCTCAACCGCTACACAGCAGAAGATGACCTCGGACAGCGTCCAGACCAGGAGGCTGCAGCCACCCTCCCGTGGAGCACACACATCTCACTTGAGGAGTGTGAGCGAAACACGATAGGGGTGTCAAGCACATCACCAGGTACTGACCGCTCTACAGTGCGACTACTCCGCGCCTGCTGGACTCAGGTGGGGGAACTCGTACGAAGGATCTTCCAGCGGTGTCTTGAACTCAACCACTTCCCGGCGCAATGGAAGCTTGCAGAGGTAGCCATGATACCGAAAGTGGGGAAAACAGACCGGACATCGCCCCGCTCCTGGAGACCGATAGCGCTTCTGTCTTGTATTGGAAAGGGACTCGAACGAACTGTGGCTAGACGTATTGCATGGACTGCCATGACACACAAGATCCTCAGCCCCCAGCATGGCGGCGCGCTTCCAAAACGCTCTGCAGCAGACCTCACTGCAGCGTTCACCCACGACACTGAAGCAGCATGGGTGCTTGGAAAGCACGTCACTATGGTCACCCTAGATGTGCAAGGCGCGTTTGACGCTCTCCTGAAGAACCGCCTGTTGCATCGGATGGCCCAACAGGGCTGGCCACAAAGGACGATCCTCTTTGTAGACTCATTCCTAACTGACCGGAGGGTGCAAGTCCGCCTTGGCCAGGTCACCACTCCTAGCTACGCAGTTGCCTGCGGCACACCCCAGGGGTCGCCTCTCTCACCCGTCCTGTACACACTGTACCTGGCAGAGCTACTATCCATGGACACTGAACGGAGGTTTGGGTACGCAGACGACATATGTCTATACCAGGCCTCACACTCTATGGACGACAACGTCGAGCTCCTCGCAGAAGACCTAAGGGAGATCAGAGCATGGGGTGAGGCTAATAAGGTTACCTTTGCTCCAGAAAAGCAGGAAATGATCCACCTGACCAGACAGCGGAGCAGCTATGCGCCTCCCTGCGTCGTAGATGAACAGCTCACGATCTATCCAATCCTCCCGGGTGGAGAGCACAGTCAGCCAGCCCTGCGCTGGTTAGGCGTGTGGTTTGACCGCAGACTCACCTTCCGACGGCATGTAGCTACGCGCACGGCAAAAGCTGCCAAGGTAGCCTATCACATTCGCAGCCTAGCTAGGACTACCTATGGACCCCCAGCCAGCTCCCTCCGCAAGGCCACTGTTGCCTGTGTGTACCCATCACTCCTGTATGGAACTGAATGCTGGTACAGAGGCCGCACCAAAAAGCCACACACACTTAAACCAGGCAGGCCACAAGAGGTCAGCGCTTACATTGGGTGGCACATAGCTGCCATAGACAAAACACTAGCCATAGCGGCAAGAGGCATCCTACCAGCGTGGAGAACAACCCCTATAGCTGCACTCTTCCGAGACGCCGGACTGCTACCGGCAGCAGTGGCACTCGAGGAAGCCAGACTCAGATTTGCAACCCACCTGCGCACTACAGATGCAGACCACCCTCTCACTAGGCGCACAGCAGTACCTATCGTAAACAGGGGCGTAAAAACCGGACAACCCCAGCGAGTCAAGACGAAAGTCCAACAGATGGCATCTCTTCTACCAGAGACCCCCAGGACTACACTCTCAGCCCCTCACTACTCGACTGGCTGCCGAACAGACCCGACGCTTAGCCTAGACAAGAAGACTGCAGCTAAGGCTTTTAAAGAATGGTGGGCCCAGCTCTCACCACTAGAAGTCACTATCTTCTCAGATGGCTCTGAACAGTACACAAAGGAAGGAGAAAAGCGGGTTACCTACGGCTTTGCAGTGTATCAGAACGGAAAACAACTGCACACTGGACGCGGGTCACTCAACCCTACCTCGCACGTCTTCGACGCGGAAGTAGTAGGAGCATGGAGAGGCCTCCAGCATACCGTAAGGCAACCAGAGCTCCGCACCCGCCGAATCTGGCTGTGCATAGACAGCACCTCAGTGGTCTGGTGCCTCAGGGGCGACGCACCTCCTACCTCTCAATGGGCTTTCCTGGAGTGCCATGGCGCCATGGAGACACACGACGTCTCTATCAAATGGGCCCCTGGACACCTAGACATTGAGGGGAACGAGGCAGCAGACAGATTAGCCAACCTAGAAGCCCAGCACCCCTCACCCCCGACTGGAAAAGCCGCTCTGCCTACACTCTCAGGCATCAAGACGATAGCCCGCAAGACACTGCGACACACACAACAGACCTGGTGGTCTGACAAGAAGACTAAGCTCTCGAAATGGTACAAGAGCTGGGACTTGGACTATGCACCACGCAGCAGTCCAAGGGAACTAGACCTACCAAGGGCCACGTTAGCCAGGCTCCTCTCCATCCAATCTAGGCATGGGGACTTTGCCTGGTATCACCGAATGTACAATCACAAGGATGCAAACCTTAGCTGCTCATGCGGGCGCGACAAGACGCCAGAGCACCTCGTGCTCTGCCGCAAGACCCGCGGGAGCTTTAGCAGATGGCCGCTGCGACCACTAATACTACCATCCAGCCAGGCTGATGGCCTAGCGTACACTGCAGCACTAGTGAAGGAGCCAGAGGCCTTTGACGCCTTTGTCAAACTTACACAGTACTTCACCAAGATCTGCCCCCGCTAGCTCCTGCAGCCCTGCAACAGCAGCAAACACCTGCACCTAGTTCTGCTAGGTCCAGCACAATCGATGCAACACTCTTCACCCCTCCACCCCTCCACCCCTCCACCCCCTCCACTCACACGATGTCTCTTTCTCTCTCTCCTACGGCACATATATGCCTCAGAATGCAAGGAAATTACCCTAATATACATACATCGCTTAGCCTCCCCAACTGGACGGGGAGCTGTAGTTCTGAAATGGTAACAATACCCGCGCAGGCAGGAAATGCTTTCTAAGGTAGTGTATCAGCACTGTAATTCCATAGCTTAGCACGTCGTACATGCCCTTCGGGAGGCGAGATGATGGACTTATTCCACATCAACTAGACGAAAAATGAATACCAACCAACCAACCAATCCCCCTAACGCCACACCGAACATCAACTTTTCCAGATCAGCGAAAGGTCGATTTCCATCGATTTTTCGTCCAAACACGACTTAAATGCCTTCGTAAATCTGTTTCCTAACGTCCTGTCTCCGCTGCAGGCGTTGTGGCCGGCGCGCTGCCCTGTTTTGTCTTTCAGCTCTTCGCTGAGCTGAAATCTTTTCAAAATGGCCCGTGCGCCACTCAGTTTTACACGTTCGGTCGAAGGCCACAACCACCGTTAAGACAAGGAGACAGCTTTGCCACTCCCTGTTCTTACAAGATATGGGCACCTGCCAGGCCTAAACACAAAGGCTCTCCATGCGAAGAGCCACGGCACGATTCGACAGAGCACCGGCTCTCAACACGCAAACAAGGCAGCCAGCATGGCCTTACATTCCACGACTTCTAAGAGATAAAGAAGAAGGATGGCCTGGCTCTGCCTTCCTACTACACCTATCTCCTTCAACACAGGCATGGCTAAGCCTAGTACAAAGGCTCTCCTCGCGCAGAGCCACGGCCTTGATTCGACAGAGCACCGGCTCTCTACACCCACCCTCTCTTCCCTTCTCTCTCTTACGGCACTTCACTGCCTTTGAACACACACAAGGGATCCACCCTAATGTACACAAACTGCTCAGTCTCCCCAACTGGAGGGGGAGCTGTAGTTCTGGCATGGTAGCAATACCTGCGTACGCAAGAAATGCTTTCTAAGGTAGTGTGTTAGCACTGTAATTCCATAGCTTAGCACGTCGTATATGCCCTTCGGGAGGCGAGATGATGGACTTAATCCTCATCAACTAGACGTAAAATGAATACCAACCAACCAACCAACCAACCAGCCGATGGATGCCAACGTTATCCTCCGTAGATTTGCTAGCACGCCAGAAGCTGAGAGAAGCTCATCTTCAGGGCTCTCTGATCACGACTGGAGAAAGCTCGATCGGTTAGTACGAGCTGCTGTTAATGATAGCCATCAGTATGAGGCAAGAAAGCTGCGCTCAAGCGTTCACCATCTCTCTGTGCAGTATGAGCTTTTACAGCATGAGAATGAGGGCTTAAGGGAGGCTCTTCAACATAAAAAGAAGCATAAGAAGAAGGGCAAAGCTCTTGACCTCCAACAGCGCCAGGAGTATCACGGTGGCGCGGTCCACTGGTCTCCTCGCAAGCTGCGTGAGGCTCGAGCTAGAGAAGCAGTACGGGAGCGAGATGAGATGGAGGAGAAACTCCAAAAAGCACGGGCCAAGAAGCAGCGCGAGGAGGCTCGACTGCAGCGTCAAGTTGAGCTCGAGGAGAGGCGTGTGGAGAGGCAGAGGCTCAAAGAGATGAGGGAGGTTGAGCGAGCTGAGAAAGCAGCTGAACGCGCGCGCAAAGTTGAAGCTCAACACCAGAAAAAAGCTATCTAACAAGCTCAAAAACGCAAGCGACCAGCCTTGCAAGCAATCTCATCAAGTAACAAGCGTCAGAAACGCGCTGGCGCTGCTCACGCTGGTGTTCAAGCTCGAGATGAGCCATCTGCTGCTCCACCTAAAGTCACATCACGTGGCCGCAACATTAAGCTCCCGAGTAAATATAATTAGTTCGGGTTGATCGCAAGCATATAATTACAACTCCTCTACAGAATCTCATGATAATAGCGATTGTACGTGGCTTAATAGCCTCACTTTTGAAGTGGTGGATATGGTGTTCGGCGGGGCACGAGGTGTCTCCGGGCATGAGCTGTCCGTGCACGTTACCGTGTCCGTGCGCGTGATGCGCCGAACCACCAAAACACCTCTATTATCTCAGCTCCACAACAACACAACGCAATGGGGTTACAAGAAGCGCTTGCAGAGTGTGATACTTTTGCATCTGGAGATGATATTCCGTGGTCTAAAATAGCAGAAAAGCATGATGTTGTGCGGTCAACGTTGACGCGCACGTGGAGGGGTGAGACGCGCCCGCATCAAGAGAAGGTTCTTGCACAGCAGAAGCTCACCCGACAACAAGAGGAGGAGCTTGTGAAGTATATAGAGGAGCTTACTGCTCGTCATATACCTCCTACAAGAGAGATGATCGCCAATTTCGCGTCAGCAGTCGCCCAGGAGCCAGTGAGCGAGAGCTGGGTTACCCGCTTCATCAACAACTACTCCATCCATCTCATCTCTCAATACTCAACGGATATGGACGCCAATCGCCACAACGCTGATTCTTACGCGAAGTACGAGCTCTAATTCAACTTACTACAGCGTAAGATTGCTGAGTATAGGGTTAACGCCGAGCACACGTACAATATGGATGAGAAGGGCTTCATGATAGGAGTCACCTCAAGAACAAAGCATGTGTTTAGCAGGCGTATGTGGGAGAAGGGGGAGGTCAAAGCATCACTTCAAGATGGCAATCGTGCCTGGGTGACGCTCATAGCGTGTGTGTGCGGCGATGGATCAGCTCTGCCCCCTGGCCTCCTCTACGAGTCCGCCAACAACACCCTCAAATCAAGCTGGGTAGAGGAAATACAGTCAGGGGAACACTCTGTGCTTGTTTCTTCCTCACCTAGTGGCTGGACCAACAACAATATAGGCCTTGCCTGGCTTCAGCAGGTGTTTGATCGCTTCACCAAGACCAAGGCGCGGAGGAAGTGGCGCCTCCTAATCCTTGACGGCCACGGCTCCCATGTGACGATGGACTTTATTAACTACTGCGACCAGAACAAGATACTCCTGGCTATACTTCCTCCTCATTCAACCCATACGTTGCAGCCGCTTGATGTGGTGATGTTCAAGCCACTATCAACAGCGTATTTAAATGAGCTCACAACACACCTTCACAACGGCCAAGGACTGTCAGTAATTAAGAAGAGCAACTTCTTCCCCCTGTTCTAGAAGGCTTGGGAGAGTACGTTTACTTAGGGGCTAATACTTAAGTCCTTTGAGACGACGGGTATATCACCCCTACAGCCCAACGTCATCCTCCGACGCTTTGCTAAGGATACCCCTGAGGCCTCTGACGGCAGCACAAGCTCTTCTCAAGTATATTCTGGCAAAGACTGGCTCAAAGTTGAGACTCTGTCGCAGAAAGTTGCGAAGGATGAGAGCAGTAAGGAGCTGAGGAAGATCAGCCGATCACTCCACCACATCTCAATCCAAAACACTCTCCTCCACCATGAGATAGCAGGCCTCAAAGAGGTAATTAAGACTCAGAAGAAGCACAAGAATAAGAGCAAAGCTCTTGAGTTCCAGGCTCGCAAGGAGTATCATGGTGGAGCCGAATTCTACTCTCCTAGCAGAGTAGAGAAAGCACGAGCTGATGAGAGGACAAAACAACAGAATCAGGAGGTAGAAGAACTTAAAAAAGCAGAGATGGCAAAGCTAAGGCAGGCTAATAAGCTGTACAATGAGAAGATTGCTGAGAAGAGGCGTGAACAGCGGGCGAGAGAGAAGGAGGAGCGTGAGCGACTCAGAGCTGAGAAGGCTAAGGAAGCAGCCAAACGCAAAGCTCAAAGAGAGCGTGATCAGCAAGCTCGCAACGCTCAAAAAGCTATACAATTATCCCAAAGAGGCAAGCAAGAGGTATCACAGTCTGCAGCACCAAGAAAGAAGCAGAAACGTGGTGCAGTGGCTGCGCAGCGTGGTGTTGTTGCTGCAGCGCCTCCTGCCGCACCTCGCACCCACACCACGCGCAGCGGCAGAACGGCAACTCTATATAATTAAATTATATGAGAGAATATGATGATATAGGTCTATAGAATAATCCACCAAAAATTCTCATGATACTAGCTATTGTACATGGCTCTATAGCCTCAAGTTCGTGTAGTGCTGAAGGGCGATTATGGGGCGTTGCGCGACTCCGGGCGTTGCGCGCACGGACACGGTACACAACGCTAGTTACTAAACATTTGGAAGGAAACCACAACCAATAAAATGCACGGTAATTTGCGAAACGAGTGAGAGTTCATTACACGCAGATCCATCTATCGAGACCACCCCAGCCAAGCTCAGCCCTTCACAACAGAACACTTACCAATGATGGCCTCCCACGGTCGCAAATTAACGGTGTGACCAGAGCCCTCCTTGTGCATCTCCAGCGGATAGTTACCAATGACCCATTTCTCCACCTCGATATCTCCAATGCCAGTCCACTCCAGGTCCTTTCCGGTGAAATTCGTAATCGTCACCCAGCTCTCCTCAGCAGAGAAGCGTCGGTAAGCCACGACATCCTTATTCTCTTCGTCTAGGATCTCAAAGCCACCGTAGATAAAAACGTCCTTGTGGGTCTTGCGGAACTCGATGCATCGCCTCCAGTACTCGAGGACAGACTCAGGGTTCTTCAGCTGAGCATCGACATTGACGCGAGGATAATCGTCGTTCACGCGCATCCACGGCTTGACGTCTTTCGGACAGAAGCCAGCATTGACAGTGGAGTCCCATTGCATTGGAGTCCTCGTGTGATCACGGGCTTTGAGCTGGATCAGCCTCTTGCAGTATGCCAATTTGCGGTGGTTGTTTGCGTACTGCTTACTGGCACTGGTGATGGCGATGGGTCAGTCGCGCAACGCGGTTCGTGGGGAGAATGACTTACGCCTTCCAATAGTTCTGCGTCTCTATGTCCTTGTACTCTTCCATAGGCCAGTCGGCAGGGATGTTGCGCATGCCCAGCTCTTGACCTTGGTATAGGTACTGAGTTCCTCCGAGGGTGTTGTGTTTGGTGCAAATCATCTTCGCTGCATAATCGCGCCATTGGTCGCTGTCGTCCGCGAATCGAGAGATGGATCGTGGCATGTCGTGGTTCTCGCAGAAGATGGCGTTCCAACCATCTTTCTCAATCATGAGGCGTTGCGTTTTCTCGTGGATTCTCGCCATGTCAGCGGCAGTCCACTCCTGGTAGGACCACTTCGGTCGGCCAGGCTGGTTGTCCACATTCAAGATCTCGAAGAGAAAAATCATGTTCAGGGATCCTTGGCGTCCAACGGTGCGAATGATTTCTTCCTCGTCGTTGACGAAAGGCATCTCGCCCACAGTCATGGTGTCATATTCGTCAAGCACTTGTCGTATGTCATGGAGGAATTCGTCCAGGCGCGGTCCATTGGCGAAGAACTCGTCGCCTGGCTGGAGTTTCTGGCCTGCAATAGTAGTTTTGGCATCCGGAAATGTCTGCACCTTGGAGATGTGGTCGATCACATCCATGCGAAAGCCAGCGACGCCGCGATCCAGCCAAAATCGAATGACGTCGTGCACGGCATCTCTGAGCTCTTCATTCTCCCAATTGAGATCTGGCTGCTCAGCCGAGAAAATTGAAAGGTAGAATTCTCCAGTCGTCTCATCATACTCCCATGCGGACTGGGAGGTATCCAGGGTGCGGCACCAGTTGTTGGGGGGTTGGAGCTTGCCGTTCTTGTCTTTGCGTCCTTTTCGCCAGATATACCAGTGTCTCTTAGGATTGTCGGTAGAGGATCGTGACTCGAGAAACCAACCGTGCTGTTGACAGGTCAGACCCAAACAGAGCACAATCTATCATGGCAGCTTACCTGGTTCGAAGTGTGGTTCACCACGAGATCCATCATGAGCTTCATGCCTCGTTGTTTGAGCTGCTCGATGAGCTCATCGACATCCTCCAGGGATCCGTACAACGGGTCGATGTCTTTGTAGTCAGAAATGTCGTAGCCCATGTCAACCTGAGGGCTCTTGTATACTACAGCTCCATTAGCAACTACTCTGGTTGCCTGAGGGAGATAACTCACTTGGGGAGATCCAGATCACATCGACTGGCGCAGTCGTGATTAGAGAGGATCATTGCAATGGGTGGAAACCCCTCACCTCCGAGTGATTTCAGGTAATCCAACGACTGTGTGATTCCAGGGACATCACCATGTCCATCCCCGTTCGTATCGCGGAAAGATGCGGGATAGATCTAGGCATTCTTCAGTATTGGCAGCTGACGGTTGACGGGAAATGCATACTTGATACACGACGCTCTCCTTCCACCAAACTCGCGGGCTTTTGACGACACCGAGATCTGCCATTCTAGATGATAAAACACTGCTGCGTCGAAGATTCTTGGTAGGATAGGCGGAATTCAGAAACTGGCGATGGACGAGACAAGGACGTAAACAAGAGCTCCTATGCGCAGCAAGAAGTCTGCAAAAGGGTTTCATGGAGTTGAGGTTTATCTGAGCGCCAGCCTGATGGGACTCGGGCAACATGTAATGTGCTGATACGGGGTTGTTCTCCAAATGCCGTGGTGACGTCGGAATGATCCATAAACGTGCTGTCAACTTGTGAGTCTCACACGCTCAAATGTGCTATTACGACGCGAAATTTGTTCATCCGGGGTCCAATGCCTTATTTCATGCTGACAGTTGGCTGTATACGTTCTTTCGATCAAAGAGACATGCCAAGTATCACACGTCATACGCTTCAAACTGCATCTGACCGGGCACTGGCACACTCGACCTCGCTGGCTTGTGCCAGCAGGTATGATCTCATGCATAGGTTCGGCAAACGCAGCGATGTCGAGTTGCGCCTCGTTACTATCGTGGTTTGTCACTCCTCCGTCGTATGTGTGACGAGAGTGGAATCTCCATTGCTTTTAACGTTGGCACATGGACTTGAAGATCGCTTACCAGTAGGACAGTGGAGGTAAAAGCAGCTGCGGGAAGGCCCGAACGTATGATGTCATGACTCTTACATCGTGATAGAAAACAAGATGCCAAAGGTAGAAGTCAGAGATGATAATTGCGCACGAAGCATGTGTTTGCGACAAAGACGAGAACCGGGGTAGCAGTGACGACTGGCTCAGCGTTGCCACGTCATCATCACGACTTTGATATGCAAAAAAAAAAAAAAAAAAAAAAAAAGATTCATCGCAAGCATCATGAAGCTATGTAGAGATGAAAGACTTGAGTGGTCGGGTTTGCTTCGGTCTCGCCTCCATGTCGCTGCCCTGCTAGCTTCTGCAGGTGCGATCTGATACCAGGTATGCCAACACCTCGTCCTCGTCTTCTTCTGCCGCACGCATAGTCCAGGTCCGGTCGCGCGATACCTTGAGAGTTTGAAAGCAGACCTTATGTATCTTCGAGCCGACCATTTCAAATGCCTTTTCGCGCTGCTCAGTGAAGTTGATGCTCTCATGTCTGCGCGTCGGTGTTCCGCGGGATGGAAAATACTTCCAGTCCTCAATTACCATACGCAACGTTGGAAATTCATCACAATCGTTCGCATGCAACATTGCGATGCGAATCTGAGAGAAGAAGGGAAGTGCCAAGTTGACCATTGAGTGGCAAATGACACGTTCTGATACTTCCATGATATCTTACCTCGTGGTGGATCAACACGGGCCTTTTGTCATGATGTGCGTACTGAGGCATGGGCGTCTTCATGCATTGGGGATTTCTTTTAAGATCCGAATGACTCCCCTACAGCCATTCATCATACTGCTATACTCATTTCACAGCTATCAGACACTACCTCAATGGCAAAATCTTTTAGAAGTTCCTCCTCTTCCTTCTCGTCCTTAGACTCTACGGATGCTTCAAGCCTCGCGTCGACCGACTCCCATTTGCGATTCTTTCTTATACAGACTGCAAAGGGGCTCTTCTCTTCGTCTGGCGGATACAAGGCAAACATCTCCCTTCTGCGCTTTCTTGCCTCGTGTGGTTACTTTGTCCGCCAAATATGTTATTCACACCACGGCGAGGTCGAAGCCTATATTCGAACGGTTACTCAAAGTGGCAAGTGGGATCCAAACTATCGCACAAGACGATTGCACTTGAGGTCCGGGTATGGAGAGTTGGGCACCAACATCAAGATTGAGGAGTTTACTATGGAAGACGGGGTTCAAATTGTATCTTTGAACAAGGAGGCATTCGACAATGCTTTCGGCGGCAAGGGAACTCTTCTCCGAACAATACCCAAAGAAACGGCAGAGTATATTGAAGTAAGTGGCCTTAGACTGAGCTTTCTGTCCATACGTCCCGTCGCTCTCTACTGACACCGCGTCTTTGCACTCATTCAGGAAGGACGACTGTCATCACGTCTCTCAGACTTCGTAACTTTCCTCCAACAGGAGATCACAGACTTCTCTCCTACACATATCATGTTCAACGATGGTCTGTCCATGCAAGCTACGTCGGCCACAGAAATGCCTGAACTGAACGCCCGCCGTATTGCAATCATACACACCGCCGAACAGCTCCCTTTTGGACCCTTCTCAGGTGGTATGCCAGGCCACGTGAGTACACCGAGCGAGTTAATGCTGCTACAGCAAGTCGACGGGATATGGAGCGTTTCTGAAGCCATCCGACGCTATGCCCTCGAGCACGGACAGCTGACAACAAACTTCTTCGTACACCATCCTTGGACGTATCTCGACGAGAAGACGCACGCACTGCCAACAAGCCAGTACAATTGGGACAAGAAATACATCGGCATGATCAACCCGTGCAAAGTCAAGGGTGTCCAGATCCTCGCCAGTCTGGCTGAGGCCTGCCCTCAGCACAACTTTTTAGTCTACAAGAGCTGGGGCTTCGACGACGTAATCGGTGCCCAGCTGGAGAAGATGCAGAATATAACGTGAGCTACCCCCTCCACCGCTGTCTTTAGTACACAGGCCTGACTAAAATAGATGCCGCTCTCCATGTACCGATATGGAAGAAGCGTGGCGCGACATCAAGATCCTCCTCGTCCCCTCTCTTTGGTTTGAAGCCTGGGGCATTGTGGTCATCGAAGCCCATCTTCGCGGCATACCAGTCATCGCTTCTGACGCCGGTGCGCTTACTGAGGCAATGCTCGGCCTGGATTACATTGTACCTGTGAGTCCGATTCGAGGGGAGCGTGACGAAAAGGGGGAGTACATCATACCAAAACAGAATGTCTGGCCGTGGGTGGAGGCCGTCAATCGACTTATGAGTGATGAAGCAGAGTATAGGAGAGTTTCAAATGAGGTGCGCAGTGTGACGTCACGGTGGGTCTTGAATTCCGATGAGAGGGCGTTGGAGGGGTGGCTGATGGAGATGTCAGGCAAAGGTAGAAGAGACAGTTTGATGGCATCTCAGGTAAATTTAGTGTAAGAACAGCTCACTGTAATGTAACTTGTTACATCGGGTTATCGTTCGTCGAGATCGAGACGTAGTGCCGTGTTGTTCATTGGCATCTTTGCAAAATTAGATCGACATTGTCTGTTCGTGCAGTATCAAAGAGGCTGTATTAAAGAAAGACAACAACTGTTGATATGACGTTGCGTCTTGGGTACATTAGTGTGAGATGTCGAGCGCATCAAACAAGAAGAACATGTGAACAGGTTGATCGCTAAGGTAAGTAGCCCAGACCATGAAGTAACTGGTGAGTCGAACTTTCGTGTGAAAGAATCCCTCATTTTCAGGTAGATGAAATGTCTGACGTCAGAAATTTGCACTTGTTTGTAGGACACCAATTCTAATGTCGGTTGCCAGATGTGTGTAGTGATGCTAGCTGGTATAAGGGAGATCTTTAAACTAGGCTCCATAACCAACACTCAGCGAGCCAACTTTGCGGAGGCTTGCGGAGCGCAATTGACACGCATGTCACGAAGCCATTAGGTTGTTGATACAGTTGACGGTACGGGCAAGCAAAGAAAGCAGGGGGGGAAGTTTTGTCACCTACAGTAGGACATCGAGCAAGGCTGAGGTGAAAGTGACATGGAAGGAAAGTGACCCATGTCTATGGAAAGCGACATGAGAAGATATTCATGTGTGTCCTGACCACGAAAGGCTTTTGTGTGCGGGCAGAGGCCAGGCGTAGAAAAGAGGGACTAGGTTGTTTTCTATCTAATGAGGGGAAGAGGGAATATACACCCTACAGATGATTATGTAACAGAGCACGTGATGCTGGCTAACAGCTTTCAATCATCTGATCTTACAATTCGACATACTCGCCGCGTCCAACGTCGCCATCCTTCCAACTCTTCAAGAAACCTTGCACCTTTTTGATCATAGTTTCTTGATCGAAGCCGAAATAGTTGTAGATGTACTTGCCAGGCAGCGAGTGACCAAAAGAGTTCATGTTGATGCCAGCATCCGCCCACCGCTCCCAGCCCAACGCAACATACGGCTCGATGACAACTGCAGGTATATTCTCGTTCCTTCTTAATACTTGACGTTGATATGAGAGCGGCTGTGCCCGGAAGAGCGTATGCGAAGGGAAAGAAACAACGCGCGCCTTCGTACCGGTCTTGGCCAACGCATCCGCAATGTTGATCGCGAAACTGAGTTCTGCACCTACGCTGATAAGGGTCACAGTCGCGTTATTTTCCTCGCGCAACACGTATGCGCCTTTTTCGACACCGTCGCGCTTGGTCAGACCAAGGAGCTGGGGCAATGCATGCCGACTGACGCTGATCATACTCGGCCCATCCTCGTTCTCGATCATCGTCTTCCATGCGCCGGCGACCTCCTCGCTATCTCCAGGCCTGATGTATTGCATATGCGGCATGGCTCTGTACAGGGCTGCCAACTCCACTGGCTGATGTGTAGGTCCGTCCTCACCAGCGCCGATCGAGTCATGCGTAGCGACGTGAATGACCTTCAAGCGCTGCAGGGCACCCATACGTACGGCTGGTGCTGCGTAGAGATAGAACATGAAAAAGGAGCTGGTAATTGGAATGATTGTGCGTGGTGAGTACGCTGCCATGCCGTTTGCAATTGCCGCCATGGCGTGCTCGCGGATGCCGTAATGGATGTAGCGGCCTTTGTACGAGCCTTGTGCGCCGGATGTGGGCTTCAGATTTGGAGGGTTGAAGATCTCGTGGCCGCTGTGAGCGAGATTTACAGATGGCGTCAAGTCTGCAGTGCCGACCATGAAGGTTGGAATTTCAGCCAGCATCCTCGCAATGACAAGGTTGTTAGACTTCCGTGAAGGTGTAGCGTCGGTTGGAAAGGAAGACGGAATCATGGATTGCCAGTTTTCGGGCAGCTTGCCGGCCATGCGCGCTTTGAAAGATTGAGCGAGCTCCGGGTGTTCCTTGCTGTACGCTGCCACGAGGTCATTCCACTTCTTGACGTGCAGGTCGCCCCGCTGAGGGATGTCGGCATAGAACTTCTTGACTTTGTCCGGAATTTGGAAAGTCTTCTCGGTGTCCCAGCCCCATGCCTTCTTCATAGCTGCGACATTGTCGGCACCAAGTGGGGCACCGTGAGACACAGCCTTTCCAGCTACAGCACTGCCCATGCCGATAATTGTTCGCACATTGATGAAGAGAGGCTTTTGCCTGCCTTTCTCGCGTCCCTTCTCCAAAGCTGCGACGATTGCGGCAACATCATTGTTGCCATCATCAACATTGATGATCTCCCAGCCACAGGCTTCCATCTTTTTGTTTACGTCTTCTGTGTTGGTCAGATCCACGCTGCCATCGCAGCTGATCTGGTTGTTGTCGTATATGCATGTCATATTCCCGAGCTTCAGATGTCCAGCATAGCTGAAAGCTTCGCATCCAACGCCCTCTTGCATACAAGCATCACCCACTGTGACCCAAGCCTCGCTAAGCAGCCATTCACAGCGCAAGATACGTATAGTAAGCCGCAAGGTCGAGCCTGACATCAAGGAGAACAACGATCAATTGCCATTACATGATGATTTGTGACCTGTAGGATATAAGCACAGTGTTGCTTCTGTTGGAGTGTATGGAAGTGGCTTTGGAGAATCTGATTTGTTGGGGATCTTGTTGTTTATTGAGTAGGTAGGTACAGTAAGGGTTGTTTAGTACTTGTTCACAAGGCCGGCTGTCATCCGCGATCTTCCTCCCGATACAACCAATCAGCGTCCCCGATAAGATCAGTGCGTGGATGCAGGTCAACGCTCTTACTGTGTCCTGGCTGTTTGGTGTTCGCGGCTGGATCACTGTATTGCGAAGCGCGATCGGTGGATCTTGTACTGTGCAGACTATATGGAGGTTAGGAGGTATGCGTCGTGATTGTTTCTTAGGGGGTTGAGTAGCTGGGATGGTATGAGTGACGATCTTGTTGATATGCGCAGGGGGGACGTAGAGTTGTAGTGCTTGTGTCTGCTCTTGTAATTTGTATTGCAGGTGGGTGGTTGTTGTACTGGACTTAAGGGGTCCGCACAACATGGGGGACTTAAGAGATAGATTGAGGAGCTTCACTGCACGCATAGAGAGAAAGACAAACGGGAGTGTAACTACATAAACGCCGCTCAGTCACTTCATGTCGTTCGATCCCTCCCCGTGCTGACCGCTGCCTCACACAAGATGCTCGGTGCTCTCCTCGCGCGCGCCTTTCGCATTCGTACTGGGATGCCAGCTGTCTCTTTCGATCTTCTCCACGTGCACCTGCACCTCGGTGATAACGTGTATGTCCAGCGCCGTATCGTCAGTGGCACAGCGTGTGTGTCCTCTGGTCGGAAGAGACCCGAGGCCGTATTCGGGCTGTGATCGTGCGTTTCTCACGCATTTGGCACTGCTCATCATGGGGTACAGCTTATCTCTCGTCTTCGCGCTGCGTTTGTAAGAGAGGGTGTCAGGAAGCCAGCGCTCGACGAGAGGGCGGAGGAGAGGCAGGCACGAGCAGATGATAGCTACGTTGGTTTCGACAGAGCTCCAGGTTGCGGGGGGCGGGTTGTCGTATGTGGGGTCTGGGGAGTCCGAGATGGCTACGAGTGAGTGGAGACGGCCTATGGAAATCAGGCAGACGCTGCAGAATTGTCAGTAAGCCGTCATGCAAGGCCATTAATGCAGTCTGCTTGACGAGCACTGGCGTGAATGACGATGACGGCGCACTTACAAGCCTCCAACTGCAAAGATGCCCATCAGAGCTATCTTCTGACGCCGGTCCATGTTCAAGCTGCGGATGACGGGCATGGGGAGAATGATGATCGCGAAATCCGTGGAGATATTGATGGCAGCGTTCGTGCTACGGGTGCAGCTGTGAGCAACAATCGACCAGCTTGGCACAGGCAAACTCACAACCACATCGCGTACTGATTGATACAACGGGCATGTTCGCGCGTCCAGAAGGCCCTGACTGGTACGCACGCGAATATGCTACCGAAAACGGTCCAAAATGAGTAGCAGACAACAACAGCCATGACAGCATAGTTGGCAATTTTGAAAGCCTTGACCGTGAAGACGCGTTGGTATTGAAGAAGCATCGAACCCTTCGTCAACCCCAGGGATAGGTAGTAGAGTATTAAGGACGCCCAGAAAGCCTTCGGAATCAGCGGTTCATCCTGTAAAACCATGAGAAAGCATGCGGTACTACCTGAAGAGACTTCGTTAACGTGTCGAGTTCAAGGTCCGCAACGTGTTGACCCATGCCCCATTGTGCCTCTGCATTGACTTTAGATACTATTCTCTAGAGAAGTTTGAGGATGCTTACGATAACCGATGCATAGGGTAAAACCGATAGAGCACAGCTGAAAGAGTGAGCGTCATCTTGGCGGACGGACCTGTTCTTTGCTTACCATAGCCAAGGTGATGCCATAGTCCTCGACGCCTGGACAACGGACGAGGAAAAAGCGAGTGTACAGCCGCAGACTGACAATGGTAAAGGCAAGCCCTGTGAACGTAGCAGAAATCACGACCGCTTGTCGTCCTCGAGGGTTGTGATCGAGACTGTGATGCATTCTGGTGGTGCATTGAGTAGTACCTGGAGTCGAGTCACCACTCTATCACGCCCAAGACACCAGCGATATAGGCAGTCTGTGGTACTCATTTGCATTCGGACCGGGACACGGGTGAAGATGGACCGCAGTGCGAGCACTTTCTTTCCGGCACAACCGAATGTAGCTCGCGAATGTTGCAAATATCCTCATTGCCAGCGATCACTATGTGAGTCTGTAGATCATACTCTTCTCAGCTTGGCGCAGCACCAACCAGCTTCACCATTGGTCTCCAAGTTGGTCGAAGAGGGCGCGATGTGCATCGCGGCGTGTTCCGGGACGTTTTGGGACGAGCGTACTGGGTGAAAGTGTGGTAATCTTCCTGCTGTGTGAGCTCATGAAGCCAATCACGAAAGCCTGTACAGGCGTTTGGCCTCGTCCCGTTGCGTTGACGTGCACAACGTTTGAGAATTCCAACACCCTTTTCGACACACGGCTCGGTACATTTTCGTGGCTTGCAAGTTGAAAAATGCCTGATGTTGGTGGATGATCTCAATGGTCGCGGCACATGGTATTGCGAGGTTGCTGCGAAGAGACGCCGATTGTGGGGATTTGATAGAATATGTGATCCACCCATTTCACGACATGTCCATGCTCAAATTCTTGCCCGTCTGAGCTCTACACTGTCGCCGAGCGGACAAGATCGATAGATGCCTTGGTTCGGCTGGCGGCTGGATCTACGAATTAACAGCTTGCTCTGCGACGCATTAAAGGCGGAAACTCTCAGCAAATCAACTGATGAGGTTTCAATGACCCTGCAAGCAGCTGGTGCGTTGTGGAAGTAGGAGAACCCTGCGGTGAATCACCGCCGATGATCAGGGGGTATTTTATCAGTGCACAGTTCCATCCTTCCCGAAGTCTCCCTGTATGCGGATCGCGCTAGACAAGTTTCAACAGCGCCCAACACCGAGTGTCAGTCCGACCATCATCTCACGGCCCGGTCATCGAAAATGAGGCCGCATTTCGGATCTCTTTGACTGTTGTCTTCTCAGTAATAGAGACGACTGCAATGCCGGCCCAGCGCTCGTGGTTACTTCATGCAAGTGCTGACCCCCGTGTTATAATAACCTCGTTATCAGCATGTTGACCTCGTGACGCTGGACCTCTCGACTCGCTCCTTCCGAGCCTTATAGCACCAATCGGCCACACTGCTTGTACGCATAACGCGAAACACTCATCGTTCGACAAAATGCACCTCGCTGCCCTGTACATCGTGTGCGCCCAGAGCGGTCAAATCAGCAGGATCCTTCGTGTCGGGACTTGAACCGAATCATCCCCGCAGTTTGACATTGTTGGTGATCCCGTCATGGGTTTCTCATACTTGTGCTATGGTTGGCGTCGCCTCAGCTGGCCTTCTTACCCTGGTAGCGGAAGTCCTGTCGTTTGCGCCTGTCCTCCCATCTAGCCCAACCCGAGTCGACCAGATCCTCCTGGATGACTAAGTCACGAACTCGAAACGCTCTGAAGAGCCATGTTCCGAGTGCCCAATCGATCCAACCAGCTCGGCGCAGATATGTGGTGAACGCAAACCACACCAGGGCGAAAGCTGCACCGCAAGCACAACCAACAAGTACTTGCTTCTGAGTGTGGTAGCTAAGATAGATGCGACTGACGGCGACGGCTGCAGCAGACGCTAGGGCAAGCAGTGAAAGCATGAAGCGGCCAGCGAAACTGAACGGTGTGTGCGTCTCGGTAGGGTGAGGAACGTGACGGAACAGCAGGAATAGTGTCAAGGTGACCGAGAAGAAAGCTACGAACTGGGCATGTGACGAAGGCATCCCGTAGCCCTTGCCGTGCATTTCTATCCTTGTCAGCACATCTTCTGAAACGCATTGAGCGATATATCGGTTTACCTCTGGGTCGCTCCTCCTTGAAATGGCGCTTCAACATCCAATTGAGGGCCTCACACGCCATCTGGCCAGCGAACATGAGACAGATCTCCACCTCCCGATTCGACCATATCAGCGTGGCATACACAATGCATAGTCCCTGCGGCACAAGGGCCAGCCAGGCGCAGAGGTAGGAGATGCGGTCCGCGGGGTTCTTGCAGGGTCAGCATCATCGCAAGCAGAGCGAGAAGCAGGTCACAAACGTAGTGGACATGCGTCAACGACAGTGACGCAAGCGGAGGATTCTCCATCCTGCGGTCAGTCTGGCAGCAAAAGTGGGAGTTGCTGTTCTGAGGTAACTCGGAAACTCGGTGACAATGCATGATGACGGCGGCTTGGCACTTTCCTCCGCCGCAACGGAAGGAAGATGCCGCTGCTGGTAGCGGCGACAACAGCTTCGTTCAGACTTCGCCACTACGACACACGCTCGCAGAACTTTCGAGTCGCAGAGATGGGACTCGAAAGTTCTGAATTTTTTCAAGGGCGTATCTGCGCATCATTGCTATAGATAATCGCTACTGCGTGTCAGCGCCCTTCTCTTATCTCCGTCTTCCCCGTGCTGGCGCTCTGATGTACATGCAACTTCTCGAACGCCGCCACTTTGACATTTCCCACCTTCCCCCCACCCCCACATCACTATGGACGAAGAATCAGACGAGCGCACTGAAGAGCTGGACACGTTACAGTCGATATACCCAGAGCTTGTCATCGACCCTTGCAATCGATACAAGGCGACCCTCGACCTGCTGGTGGCGCCTACGAAGCCGATCCCTGTAACCTTCTCGCCCGAAGAGATCGTCGAACGCTTGGGATACCTTCCATCGCTACATATCGAGCTTGATCTCCCTGACAAGTACCCAAACGAAGCGCCCCCGCACGTCAAGATCACGACCACCCCCCAATGGCTGCCACAAGGCAACGCGCAGAAGCTAGCAGAAGAAGCAAAGTCACTGTGGGATGAATATGGAAGGGGTATGGTGCTATTCGCCTACATCAGCTCATTACAGGAGCAAACCGAGACTGTTTTTGGGGTCGAGGAGCTTACACTACCTATCTCGATGCGGATGGAATTGTTAGCCTACAGCAAGCGCATGAAACGCGAGCTTTTCGATAAGGAAACATTCGATTGCAAGGTTTGTCTGGAACCCAAGAAAGGATCAGCTTGCTATCGCATGGAGCGCTGTAGCCACGTCTTCTGCGTTTCTTGCCTGCAGGATTATTACAACAACTGCATAATAGAGGGCGCCGTCAACAATGTCAAATGCATGTCGACAGAATGCGGACGCGGTAAGAAGGAGGAGCGGCTGGTCTCCCCGAAAGAGCTATTGCAGATACCGATACCACGCGAGCAGGTGGAACGATACGTCAACATCAAACGGAAGAAGAAGATGGAGTCAGACCCCAATATCATGTTTTGCCCGAGACAATGGTGTCAGGGTGCGATGCGCTCATCCAAATATCCCAAGACTACCGACGTATCTCAGATGGACGATTTGGAGTCGGAGACAGAAGAGGATGTCCAAGCCAAGCCAGAAGCTCCTACTGGACCAGAGAAGCGTGCAGTCGGCGTTCGCGGTATGGACCGTCTGGCTGTCTGCGAAGACTGCACTCTCGCCTTCTGTGTGGTCTGCCTATCGTCTTGGCATGGTGACTTCGTGCGCTGCGAACCACGCGACGCCAACCAGCTCACCGAAGAGGACCAGGCATCGCTCAATTTTATTATGAAAAACACTTCGCCGTGCGCTTATTGCTCCGTGCCATGTCAGAAGTCGTTTGGCTGTACGTATACATGCTCTCGTTTGTGACCCCAAGCTGACCGAACGTAGGTAACCATATGACATGCGCACAGTGCAAAACCCACTTCTGTTACCTGTGCGGTGCATGGCTGGACCCAGGACGCCCTTATCAACATTTCAACGATCCTAAAAACAAAGGATGTTTCCAGCGCTTAATGGACGGTGCCGAGGGCGACATGGCCAATGGTGATGTACAATTTGGAGGAAGGCGAGGAGCGGAACAAATGGCAGATTTTTGGGAGCAGGAGGCACTGCGGATACAGATGCAGATCAACGACGAAGATATACGATAACAACGGCTTGGCAACACCCACACACATGCGTGTTGAATGGGTGTTTTACTGGACGGCACACCGACTTTCTGGGTACAGGCTATGGCAGCGCTGCATAATGACCTCACAGGCCCTACAAATGCAGCTTCCTCAGCTACAAAGACGGCGCTCTTCAATACTGAGAGCCAACAACATCGAAAAACAACAATCGGCTTCCATGTCTAGCTTCTGAGCCTTCGCATCTTCTTATGCTCATGGGTAGGACAGCGGCGAAGGTCGATTTTGACTAGTCGCGACCTCGATGAACGGCGTCTGGGACTGATCACCATTGTTCTCTTTGATCTTAGACTGGAATCTATTCTTGGACGTTGGGAAAGATGCTGTCATTGTTTCTGTTTTCACCTCGGTTGTTGGACAAAGCAGCAGAGTACACAACGAAAATCAGTACAATCCGGCGTTGATCTCGCGTATAAAGTCGCGTCGCGGCCGGTACTGTCGACAGCACACAATTATCGACTCCCGTTCACACGTCTGCGTATGCACGGTCCTGCATTCAAGGTTTTCCGGCACACTGAACAAAATAGCTTCCCGACGAGATACGCACACGAATACGTCAGGTCATGAACACCACACCCGCAGTCATCAGCGACGGTGTTCTTTGGGCCTCCACTCCTCTCTTCGCCGCCGCTCATCTCTGGTCATGGCATCCACTTTGGGCAGGAGGCATATGGACCGTCTACGGCATCAGCGCCCTCTTCCCGCAGGGTGAGGCAGTACTGAGCCAGATGGCCTACTCGCCACTGCACTACAACTTCAACCCATTGCATTCGCGGCGGTGCGGACTGAACTATGGATCTGTAACCTTTGAAGTGCCAACAAACAGCAATAGCGATCAAGTGACGGACATCTTGATCGCACCTTTTGCATCGACTTCTGACTTGGAATACACAGCACACGCCGGCGAGCAGGATAAGTCGACTTCAGTCGTTATGGACAATGTAAGGGTGGATGATAAGCCAGGCCCATTGTCGACAAGTCAGTGGAACGCTCCAGACGATATTGAAGGTCACAGCGACTCTAGTGCCCTCAGCACTCCCGATAGCTCTGCCAGTCTCATCCACGAGATCATGCCGCAGACCCCATCTTCATCGCCTGCATCGAGCCAAGATTATGGCTCCGAAAGATCTTCCCTCACTTCAAGCCCCTTACCATCATCCAGAATTATGCAGCCATTCACGAGTATTGACCTTGAGATGCGAGACCGCCCAACCCCTCTAGCCGTCGACGATCATCGAAGCCCTCCTAGCTCCGAATGGCCAAGACTCTCTAAGAACCGCCCGTCCTTCTGCTTCGGTGACTATGAGATATGGGGACGTCCAGTGCGCCAATGGTGGCCCTCCTTGGTCATGTTTTACTTCAACTTGTTTGTTCTCTGGTGTGTGTACAGTATCCTGCGATGGGCCCATCGGAAGTTGGTAAGAGAACCACTTCCGTCGAAAGCTGCCCCACCAAAAGTGCCTGCTGCTAACACCATCACAATGGTCGCATCTGAAGCGGCGGCTCCTACTTCAAACCAATGGACTCTCGATCCTGTAGCACAAACCACCTCTGCAGATTGGCACACTACTATCCGCAAATACCTACAGCAGTGGGGTCAGGGCCTTGTCCACTATTGGCAGGCTTTTAAGAGAGCCTTTACAGCAAGGAAAATCCAGTGTCACATCTGGGTAGCAAATTTGATCTGGGGTGACAGTGTCGAAGCTCTTGCGCAGCTTATCAGAGTGACGGCTATCTTGGTTTGCGGCGTCTTATTTGCACAGGCTCTTCTCGAAGAAGCTTTGACTACTCTGAGGCGGGCTGTCCCCAACGACACATGTCAGACTGGGTTTACAACAAAATTGCTTACAAGCCGCTCCACCGCCGCCCATGCTCCAGACAAGATCGCCGGCACATTTTTCAATTGCCTATGGCAGATCAAGCAGTGTACCACCTCTGCCTTACAAACTCGTCTGAGTCCGGATGGCTCGTACCCTACCTTCTCAGCATCATCGTCCCATACTGACGTTATATGCGAACGCATCTTGCAAACAATCATGAGCTTCAAAGCGATACGCCTGGCGATATCTCGGACATTCCTCGGCAAACTATTACTTCGATGATGCGCAAATAATCTTCATTTCACCCACATGCGCATACTATTTTATGCGTCGCTTTGACCACAAAGCTTTTCTGTGTGCAGCGAGAGGGCTGTCAAGTGTTTCAGGATCCTCACACTATCCGGGGCATCTTTCTCCGCGTGCTTGACTTCATCTCATATTCCATACACTGAGTCTAATGTTGGGCATCTGCGCGCTAGTGGAGCACGTTGTCCGCAGTGGGGTGAGGCTGCGAGCACATTGACTTGCTCCTGCCTTCCCAAAACATACTGTCGGGACCCTTCATTGTACTCTGGACACTCGTACCTTCGACGAAGCAGTCAAAGATAAGTTGAGGACCACTAGGGCCAGTGATATCGGGAGAGCTGGAAAATGTTGCTCTTCGGCTTTTTTTTTTTTCGCTATCACCAGGGGACGAACAAACGCATGTCAAACGGTTTACCAGCATTTTGGCGAAGGGCAGACAAGGAAACTTGGAGAGAAAGACAGCAAGAGCGTGATCTAGTCAGAGTTCGAATATCGAATTACGCTACATTATAAAAGGTACATGTACTACGATTACCTCATGACGTGAATACTTACGCTAAAAATCATGCAACTGAAACCAGCAAAAGAAATGTGTCATAGATGACCTAACCAGGGGTCGCTGTACAACTGTTAGACTCGAACGCTGGGCGAATTGAGTGGTAATACTTACAACCTGGAATCTCTTGATTGCCGAACGAATCGTAGTCAAGCGCCTTGCCATTGGGCCATTAGGCCAATTAGTTACTGACTAATTGATAGTGATTTCGAAAATCAGAAACAATATAATCTGTTTGAAATTTCTGCAGTCGTTCATCCTGCTACTCGACATGACTTCCAAGCAGACATTTTTATCTCGCTTATGTGCGGATCTCAGCCTTACACCCCACCCGGCCTGAGACCGGCGACGTTCATGGCCGGAAAATTCCCAAGCCCCACACATTTCAACCCATAGGTCTACGATTCGTTTTCCGTTTCTATGTACACAGCAGTGCCATCTTGACCTGTCGCTTGGTGATGCGAAGTGGACAAATTTCTCATTTTCGATGAAATGCATGTCTCGACCTCATGTGCTTTTGTGCGGCATGCATACCAGCCTGGTCCCGGGTCCAAGAGCTCATAGCGATTGGGGATGTTTGTACTTCGAAATGGCAAAGACGGCATCATGTATCAGCGACATCACCTCCGGACGTCTTGCTAGAGAGGGTGTGTCTGCGGTTATCAATTAGGCCGCAGAGGTTTCCCAGTGGAGAACTCCGTAAAGCATGATGGTGTACCTTGCTGGTGGCAACCCCATATCCATGATCAACGTATCAGGCTTTCTTGGAAGTATCGCGAGGAGACCGGCCACTTCCCAAGTAAGAAGCTGGACATCTAACCGGTGAGAGACCACACCAGTCCCTCGTCGCAGAACCTGTCCGCAACCCCTCCACTCTTGCACTGCTCACACGCCCGGTGTGCGCTGCAGCTCCGTTTTCTGCTTGTCATTCTCGAACCGCCTTTGCCCCTTTTGCTTGACTTGTTCAAGAGCGTGTCTGTCACTAGCAGCTACCTGGTATCAAGCCAGCATGGGTCTTTTCGCATTTCTTCGCATGTTCATCCCCTTGTGGTTGTCCGCGTAGATCGTGATGCATGCCGGGATAACGAACTCAGCTGTTCCTTCGTGTTCCTTCATGGTGTGTGTCTCTACGACGTTCCTGCTCAGGCTGCTCAGCATACTTCGATACGTGCGAAAGCCCCAGAAACCCCACGAAGTGATTCTCCTGTATTTAATGCACACTTTTGCGTATTTTGGTATGGGTGTATGGTATGGCGAAGGTCGTCGCCAACATTGCGCAGTTCTGAGTTGTAGACTCCGAGGACCCAGAATTCGTGGCGCTGCGGAGAACCTTGGAAGGACACCTGCACTGGTTATAGACCTGTGAATGTCATGACACCGCAGGTCTGCTGTGTTTAGAAGTTTGAAAACCTACCAAGTCCCGCAATAGCTCCCGTCTTCACGGGTGAGACGCACGTTGTTGTGCTTGATTTGTTTGTCGACAGGGTCCGAATGCGCTCAGGGTACGCTGGGCTGTGTCATGAAGTCGAGAGATTCCTGGAGCTTGGCACAACTTCCTGGAAGACTGCTTTCTGGAATTTCACATCGTCGAGCTTGTATACTCGTTGACTGAAGTCACATCTGAGACACTTCCTGACCGCATCACTGTACTTTGCACCTGCGTCGTCCGCAAGCTCATCAGCCATCCTGTACGCAGTGTTGAGCTTCGTAATGAAGTTGCTCTGCACATCAGTGGAGTTTTGTGGTCCGTCTTCGGCATCACGGAGCTCTTCCAGTGACTCTCCATACCACAGCTCGATCAGAGCAACTCCCAGAGCAAACAACGCTCGGTTCTGGATTTTTCGCCCAAGATTCTTCGGAGTACTCGCTCCGGGTAAGGTTTTGTTTGCCGTAAATGTTCGTAAAACGAAAGGATAATCGTGGGTGATCAGTCCAGGTCGCTGCACGAAGTAAATATTGTCGACGCCCCACTCTTCGTCAAGCCAAGGAGTCTGGTAAAGTTGCAAGACGCTTGAATCGAGTGTCACTGCCAGTCGAACACGATCACGCTTCGGAAAGCGCCGGCCAAGCCTCAGAGCATCCCACAGGGTGGAAAGCGTCCAGCACTCTGTGTTCTGGGGCAATGTTTTGGCTGGTATGATCTTTAATCCATACTTCTGTTTCACTATCTCTTCCTGAAGGAGCGTAAGACAGACATCGCGCTGAGGGCCTTGGAGGGTTCCAATTGCTGAGCACAAGTCTCTGATAGGCTTGGTGTTCGGTTCAAGCTCCAACGCTGCTGCTACAGCTCTCTTGGTCTTTGATGTAAAGCGGACGGCTTTAGCTCTGTGATTATTGCAGTCGACAACTGCATGCGTGGCAGCCAATACCGAATGCTCGCGAAAGACATGCACTTCAGCCTCGTCCCAGTTCCAGGGACTCCGACTTCCTGAGGCTAAAACCGAGTGACTATGTCCATACTGGAAAAGAACATGGAACGGATCAGGCTGGGAACGCTCGAGGTCATCGTCTTCGTCATCGCTTGTTCCAGCCTCCATTCGAGGCTCCAGTCTCAGACTGACAGCATGGTTCGACTGGCAAGCACACGTCCAGCCCGATGTTAGAACGGATTAGAAGCCTTGTGCTCGCTCGTTAATCCTCTTGAAGTTCGGGGTTGGTACCCGTACACCGGTGTGCCGATCTTCAAAATTCTGCCTCTGAAACGTCAGCCGGAGCAGCGCTGTGTTCACATGCCGAATCTTGTTCATCAAACCAGAGTAGTCCGATCTAGCAAGACTGAATCTGAGGCGCTTATAGTGCTCCTTGAAGGCTTGCGGCTGGGAGAACTGAGGCTATAACGCACCGGAGTATCAGCAATGGTCTAAAGATATGGGACTCAAACGGACCTGGCCGGAGTCATCGAGCTTCAGCTTCTCTTTGAACCGTTCAGTTGTGACATGAATTCTGCGAATGGTGTTGAGGTATGGTTCGTAACTCAAGCCGAGGCGTCTTTTTAATTTGTTCTCGAAGCTCGCCGCCTTCCACGGCTCGCCACCAGGGTTTATGAGGAACTCCGCAACGTCTTTGGCATCGACGACTCCTGACACTAGCGTTCGAACACTGTTCTCATAGACAGCGGTTTCTGCCTCCAGTTCGCCCAAAAGGATGTTTACTTCTTCCATGCACTTCCAGTACCGTTTGGTCACAATGATCCCTTCAGCGTAGAACTACAATCCAGCGAGCAGCAAAGGCAAAGCCCTGAGCAACAGGCCTGCAACTTCCACGCCAGACATCATTAAAGGGCAGCTCGTGGCCTTGCGTGTTGGATTGTGAGCGAGATCTACTTTCAGACTCGCAAGTGGTGCCGAATGGTTCGATGCATTCTTTGCATGTCACAGAGGTAAGGCTCGATCTAAAGTTTGTGAAGAGATAATGACAGAGCCGAGAAGTGAAAAGGGCGAGAGAGGCACATCACTACACAGCAGGCTGAGGCTAAGGGCGGGGTATCTGATCCTGGCCCCCACGGCTGACACATTGTGCATGCACCTGCCCTATACAGATCAAACCAAGCCAGGAGCTTCGCAACACAAACAATCTCTCACTACTCTTCTTCTAGTTGATTGAATGGATTCACAACTGCACCGAATCAGTCATGAGGTCTACAAAGGCGAGCATACGCATTTCTACCGCTGTAGACGAATGTGCACGTTCCTTCCTCAGCCTTGCAGCGGGCCTCCGGAAATCAACTCGATTTAATCAACAAGTGGCGGCTGAAAGCTTGCTAGACGAGTTCGATCGCTTCAAATTATGGGAAGAGCTGTGCTCCAAGGTTGATGGCAAATAATCACAAGCCTAGGGCGGGGAACATCGCTGCGCATCGGAAAGGTCAGCCTCTACCTCAACAATTTATCTTATCCGCCATGCTAAATCTCGACTCGTAAAGGTCGTCGTTCTTTAGAGTATAGACTCCGTGATGCCACTTACCTCAGAAGTGAAACTGTTAATCTGCTTGGATCACTGTCGAAGTCCTTGGTTTCGGGTAGGTCCGCATACATCTAGTGTTGATAGACCAGATCTTTGACAATGTAGCATTGTCGATTGTAGAGGAGGAGCGACTACCATGGGACGAGGAAACGTACTCTGACTCCGATGACTCCCGAGACGGCAGTGTCCAAAACCTTCAAGGTAATACGGAGCTTGGACAGCTTTTTGCCAGCATAAAGTCCGTCGTCACATCCCTCATGCGGCTCTCCATGGCCATAAGAGCCCGCGCCAAGTCGACAGGCAATGTGTATCGATAAGTCGTTCTACGAGCCCTACGACATCGAGCATACGAGAGCGAAGTTTCCCGAGAGCGCGTTGTACCTAACAGAAAGACTTGGTCGAGCAACTTCGAGTAGACGACAATACTCCACATACCGGGAGCAGCACTGGCAAAAGTTGGCAAAAGGCATTGAGAAGCTTGGTCTCGAGGAGTCCAAAACAGAGCATCCTACCAACTCGACCGAAGCTACGCCTGTCCCTGGATCTGACATTTCTGGCAATCAAGCTTCAGCTCAAAAGGCACTCGACGATGGCGACGAAACCCTCTCGCAAACCTCGTATGCGCCATCGGTGAAAGACAGTATTCGAACTCCACGTTTACCATCGGAAGCCTCGAAGGGTCAACCTTATGAGTGCCCACTATGCTTCTCTCTGATTGCAATCTACTCATCCACTGCGTGGAAGTACGTGTCTCAATGCACATTTGGCACACGTCTAACAATCCTAGGCCTCATATCTGTCAGGATCTGCACCCATATTGTTGCACATTCGACGAATTCCCGACTGCCGATCGGCTTTATGATTCTCGACACGCTTGGTTTGCGCATGAGCTTGAGGCACATCGAACCACCTTCCAGTGCATCGAAGGATGTGAGCAGGACTTCACCGACGAGAAAGACCTTGAGGCCCACGTACGAAGCAATCACCCAGTTTTTGCGGTTCCAATTGCCTTCTCGGCTCTGAGGATGACTTCTTCAAGGAGTGCAGCTCTCTCCCACCAAGCAACATGCAAACTATGCAACGATACCATCACTCTGCGAAGACTGCGCAAGCACCTTGGTCAGCATCAAGAACAAATAGCACTCTTTGCTCTTCCGTCAATGGTTCACGACACTGATGAAGAGTCTGTCAACTCAGGTGAACGCTTTCCCGAACTCGAAGAAGACGGCATGCGTTCCGAAACTAGCCAAGACCAATCACAAGGTTTCTGGAGATTCGGATCTAGCTGAGCATGAAGAGGAGGACGACCAGAATGGGGTAAACGACGAAATTGCGGATATGACCCATCTTGGATCCTCCATGTGGCGCAGACAGTGAAAGGTCACAATCTGATGTTTCTGAATCGGCGAGTATCAGCGGGCTGAAATCCGATGCTATGACGAGCTGAACATCTTCGCAAGGCGATGCTCGATTCCAGGGGGGTAACACAGAGGCTGACCGGGCGACAGGTGTACTCAGAATAGAGCTAGACATGAACGATTCGAGAGTTGGAGTGTCCAATTTTGGAGGTAAGGCTACAAACGATACAGTCAGGCCTGAGAAGGAACACTGGACAGCGCCGAAGGATCCCATCAAGTTCGAAAATGCTTTCGGACGCAAGTTCTTATTTCCATGGCACTTATGTGAAACGTGGAAAGTAAGTACTCTGTGAAGAAAAGAAAGTAGAGCAAGCAGCTAACCGCTAGCGGGAAATGGAAGAATCGGTCGAACGGGCCTTCTTGCAGGGGAACATCCGTGGCCCACACATTACTCAGAGCCATTATGATCTTGTGCACATACACGTTCACGAGGGCCATTATGATATTGTGAGCCCGGACAGAGAAATCATCCTTCCTCAATTGTGGGAAGTGATGGTCCAACCTGGATGGTCTGTCACGATGCACATGTGGCCTATACCAGAGCTGGGAGTAGAGCTTTCGTCGGAACCGCCCGTCGTACATCCTCCTCTTCCTCCTCCTCCTCCTCCTCCTCCTCCAGAGAATGGATCTAGCAGCAAACACAAGTTCCCCGAGATCATACCCGATTCAACGGCGGTTGCCATGCCTCCGCCCCTCCACCACCTCCGCCTCCTGCCAACTGGACCAGTGGAGACCCGCAAACCCCCAAGAAGAAACCCCCACCTAATGGTTTCTTTGCTTGGGCAGCTGGCTCTAATACCGGCAAACAAAGCAGCAAAAGGCATAATCTTCGTATTAACCTTTCCACGCCTGCTCACAAGGCCTATGAAGAGAGTAAAGCAACAAGCACAGGTGGTCATTAAAGCAGTCAACATCTGATACTAATTAGGTAGATCACAAGTGTGGGATACACGGCTCGACATATGGGTGCAGCTTTCACTGTTGAAGTACGATTGCGATACGTGACGGGGCAAAAGAAAAAGCTTGTATGGTCAAACGGTCAAACCTATCTCGATAAGATCGTCAGTAGGCTGGCAGCTGGAACGCCAAAAACCCTAGAATAGACGCACTGAGCGACAAATCATGGATAAGTTGAAATATGACCGCAACTGTCTGTATACTTGATGTGAACGCCACATGAGATTTCTGGGAAGCCTTGTGGAAGACAACATTGCACATCTTTAGTTGCTACTATCTTCACTTCCTCGCAGCTTTCTCGTCCCAAATTGAGGGACCACAAGCAGCATGTGAAAAATCTGCTACAATGGAAGCTGTTCATGGATTGTGTCAAGCCGATCAAGCCATGACTTTACAGCACTGCAGTGTGCATGAACAAGTGGGCAGTCACCAACCCGCACGCAAAAGCACCACCACACGCCAAACCCCCACCCAAACCGCAAAGACCGCTAAACCCACCCGTTCCAGCTGACAGAAAGCAAATATAGCATAAGTACAGCACCCGCCTGCCAATCAGCTCGTCCAGCCGCGCACCTCAGTCCGCTAGCCCGTTGCAGCAAAAGGCTGAGCTAGTTAGCTCCGCGGCGTCAGCCCTACGCAGCAACCCTGCTAGCGGCCGCGCCTGTCGCGTGTGTAAGATCGGATCTATGCGTAATGCTTGCTATTTTTGGGGGCCGAGTCGAGGTTACAAAGTCCGTTTGTAATTATGGACATTCATTTCTGTCGACGACGGCCAGCCGTGTGTTTGCCATGTTGTGGCCCCGAGGTGTGGGAGATGTGAGGTTGGTCGCACCGGCCTGGGGATTGAGGCACTAAATATAATGCAATGCAGAGGCTGCGCGGATGCTGTGCCTGGATGTTTGCCTTGGCGATATATCTGTGGCAGTTCTGAGCACGTGGTGTCTGGTATTATTATGTCGGGTGGTGATGCTGTCCCGGGACGCTTTCGGCACGGTGGGACGACGTTGCGAAGTTATTGTTGACGAATCCGATTGGTAAGGCTGAACGGCGGTCTAAAAGTCGGTCTCATTGGTCTTTGTAATTGCTTCCTAGTAAACGAGGCGCTGCTGAGGACAGACAGCAACAGGCTTGTGAGGAGGTCGATTGGACAGACCTGGTGATGACAACAGTCCCTTGAACAATCATACTTGCATATGCAAGCAACACAACGTTGGTTCCGCTCATGAGTGACTCGAACGGTGCGCCGGTGAGCTTCGACTCATAAAACACAATATCTGCATCATCAAGTTCAGCCAGACGTGCTGAACCCAGTCTACAATTGCGGCACAACCTCCGGTCCAAGCTCGCGTTTGGCAGCGGCCGCCATCCCGATTTGGATGCGCTGCGACTGGCGCCGGCGGGTACCTGAGGCACAGCTGAACAGAGTGCGCTGAAACGCATCGATGAATCGTCCACTACTGCAGCACAAGTCGCCGTGGTTGCATATGCAATGCTATTATAGCGCACTCCATCTCCGAGATTCAAAGGTGCCAGGCAGCGACAGAGCGTGTGCCTGCGAGCAGACGTTGGAGAGTCGTTGGGTCAGAGACAGAGCCCGAGCATCGCTGTCCGTCGAATGCTGGAGAGAGGACGCTCAGTGCACCGCCATGCGCTGTATTCCCTCGACTGAAAACATTGCGATAATCGCAGTGATTCGTCGACTGGCACGCTCCGGCCTTGGGGCGGCCTCTGGAATTGGTCGGCAAGACTGTAACGTCGTCCAAGTAAATACGTCTGCCCTGGCCTTAGGCGGGCACCAAGCTCGTCATCGCCAGTCAATGTTTTGAACTGTACGACCAAGGGCAACGGAACGATTCTACGCGCAGTACCGGTAATACACCAGCAAGAGTCCCAAAGAAGCGGTTCTTGGGCTCCGGTTCGCGGGTCTTGCTCGTTAATCACGGCGCAGCCCACGCCGCATCGCCGCGCCGCCGGGAGTAGAAGGGCGCAACACCCACACGGGGATAGGAACGTGTGTTGCCCACATGAAACGGACGTCCTATTCGCGGGCTGGTGAGTAGGTGCTCGGCAGGGCGATGCTGTATGACTGTGTCGACAAGGCCAATGAGATTTCGCAGGCGCCTGTCAGAGATTCCGATGCCTGAGGGAATTTGGAAGAACAGAGACGACGTTGAACACGTGTTTGTGAGGACGACTTTCGTCGAGCGCGCTGCGCGCAGAGGCAGGCAGCACTCGACGCCCGAGGCCGCACACGAGTATTGGCCAACTTCATCGCAGTACCAATAGTGTCGTGCACTCTTGTTGTCTTCATTCCAACCGCGGTACCGCCGGCATCCTGCGATCTGTCTGCACCTGTCTTTCCTAATCAGCACAACAGAGGTCAGGGTCCGGGTGCCCCCATGTCATCAGCCGCATGCGCACGTCCCTTCCCAAACTGTGGCAGAGCACACTTCCCATTTTAGCGCAGCGCCGCAGCTTGTAATGCTCCGACGAACGACGAGTAGCGCAGCGGTTTTGCACGCTCTGACTAGATGCCTGAATGCAATGCCGGAGGCTAGTGGGGGCAAGCCACGAATGCGGCCGCTAGATTGGTGGCAGGTGTGGTGGAACGCGTGGGTAGTGTATAAAGATGCCTGGCCTAGGCAAAAGGTAGGGACATCATCAAGTCACCAGTACACACTTCCGAGAGGCCTTTCATCCCGCAGTTCTTTTCCTATAAGTCTGTTGCGTTCTCAGGAGTCTTTGTATCGCAACCTCATCTGCTTCTTCAGCGAGTCTTCAGCGTGTCTTCACCAGCTTCATTCTCAAACGTTCAACGCCTTCGTCTCTTTCCCAACCTCGTCACTTCAGAGTCATATTCGGTCGCGACGGCTACAACTAAAGCACACACGATCACATTGACTGCACCCTAAGGCTCAGCATCAACAATCACCCATACCAACAACTTCATTCTACATCTATCTCATCGGGACCATGGGCCGAGACGGATACAACTAAAGCTCTTCAAGCCTACAACGCACAACCCCCAATCATTGAGTCAATCAAGAGACGTCTTCAGCAACCCAAGCCACTCGCATATATCACCTCCAAAATGGCCGGTCGCGGAGGATACAACTAAGCTCCCACCACGAGCACGAACGGCGGTCTTCAGGCACACTGAGCGCCTGAGCAACACATACAAATCAACCCAACACCAAACCAATCCGACACCAGAAACATTCATCAACATGTCCGGACGCGGCGGCTACAATTAGCCCCATCGCCTCACACCCGACCCACATCGCTCGAACACATACCACCTCCCCTTACCACTCGACCCTCCACCATGGCGCCTCCACGCCACCTCCCCAGCATCAGCACGCTCCGCAAACGACATAGCGAGCGCTAGCCAGCATTCCCCCCTCCTCTCCTACTATTTTCCTACGATTCCCAGCTCCGGCTATATACTTGTATACTTTTTGCTTTGTACACTATTCTGCTGTTTTCCATTGTTCCGTCCAGCGTTGTTGTCAGGTTTGCGTTCTGAGCGAGCGTCGTCGAGCATCTAGCAAGCGATGGAGTTTCTGATTTCACATATATGGTAGTCCTAGAAAGGGGGCATAAGCTCTTCACTGAGCGACTAACGAGCATTGGGCGGCGTTATTGGACATGGGGGTGTTATTTGAAGGTCTGATTCGTAGATTGGGTAGGTTGCTGTAAGGTTGTGGGCCCTGGGGGCTTTGGTATGCAGATAGTTGGATATACAAGTATACACTCAAACTCTCCGCCTTGGCCCTTGACGATGCTGTTCGTATGCGATGTGTGCTGTACCGGGCGCTGGACCAATATGTTGCGCCGATGTGAGTTGACTACTTGCCCACGCAGAATCTACAGCAGGTAGTCAGCAAAACGTCCAGACAGGTACGGCCGCAGCAACGGCCACGTTCCCCACAAACGCTATGATACTGTTTTGGAGCCTGAGCCGCAGCTGTCAGACGCCACGCTATAGTTGTCGAGGCTCGGTGTTGGGGCCAAAGCGTGCATGGGCGGCAATGCGTAAGGCTGCCGTAAGGCGGGCGGGGGCCGAAAGCCGTCCACCTGCACAACCACGGCCTCGCCAGCGCACTGCAATCTCGATCACTCGCCCAAACACACTTTACCTGGCAACGTGCATCCCACAGGTCTGCGACTGCATCTGCGTCTGCATATGCGACTAAGAAAAGAATCACTTACTTCTCGAAAACCACACCTAGCACCTCCTCCACGTCACCTCCCTCCCCCTTCCCTGTGATTCTCGCCAGCGCCTCAGCAGCACTTCTTAGACTCTCTGCCGCAAGCACGATATCGATATCGTCTGCTGAATCTGGCTCGATGCTGTAGGCGGAGTGCTCTTCGGTAAGCTCAGGAGTCACGGCAGCGAGAAAGGCGTCGAGGTGCACGAGGCATTCGGAGAGGAGGATGCGCTGGCGTTCTGTTGCAGCGAGGGATTCCTGCCAGATGTCGGGCGAAGGGTCGGAGTCGGGGACGAGGGCAGCGGTCATGGAGCGGAATGTGCTGGTCAGGGTGGTGAGGAAAGATTGTACGTTTCCAGGGTCTGTGGTGTGGCGTGCGAGAGCTGGGTTGGAGGCGGACACGCAGGAGATAAAGGAGATATGTGTAGCGGGAGGGCCAAGGGCAGTGTGGATCTTTGCTTTCCAGGCATCTTCTGCGTTGGGCGTCGGGAGTCGATCGATTTTGTTCACTGCGACGACCACGTTGATGCCAGATTGGATGCACAACTTGGCCGTCTCTGTGACTTCAGGGTCCATGTCTGCAGTCGCGTCTTGGACAACTACCAGGATGTCGGACTCCAGAGCTCGCTGCTTGGCGCGTTTGATGCCCTCCTGCTCAACTGCACCGACCACTTCAGCTCCAACAAGGCCAGCCCTGCGCAGGCCAGCCATATCGCCGATCTTCACCAGCCAGCCGCCCAAATCGACGCTGACTTCGACAATGTCTCTTGTTGTGCCAGCTTCCTGGGAGACAATAGCGGCCTCTCGCCCAACAATGCGGTTGAGCAGGCTGCTCTTACCAGCGTTTGGCGCACCGAGTAGGGCCATGCTGATGCCGCTCCGGAGCAGCTCACCTCGCACTGCATTGGCTACGTGCGCTTCGATGTGTGCGCACAGGAGTCGTACCTGGTCTGCAACGGATGCGCAAAGCTGAGCCGGCGACTCGTCGAAATGCTGGTCCTCAGAGAAGTCAATCAGCGCTTCGAGCTCTCCTCTGGCTGCCAGCAACAGTGTGCGCCACTGCTCATAGCGCACCGCCAAGGACGATGTTGTGCCCCGGACAGATATCTGGCGCTGCTGCTCGGTCGATGCGGACAGTGTCTCTCCCAGCGACTCGATCTGAGGCAGGTCCATGCGGTTGTTGGCGAAGGCACGGCGTGTGAACTCACCAGGCTCTGCATATCGAATTGAATGCCGTTGAGAGCCTCCGCTCAGCGCAGCACACCGAGGTATGGCAGCCAGCACTGCACGTACTATAGCAGGCCCCCCATGGACGTGCAACTCCAGCAAGTCCTCGCCAGTCACGGTTTTTGGGCCCGGGAAGTGGAGGACGAGGGCGCCCGAGTCGAGCAGAGTCGCGGGAGACGGTGGCTGGTGCGGGCTGTACAGCTTGCGGAGAGTGGCATGTCGAGGCTTGGGAAATGCTGTCGAGGGACAGAGCCCTGCATAGATCTGATGCGTGTGAGCGCGTTGCAGAGGGCGCAGAGGGCGCAGAGGGCGCAGATGACGTCGTTTCTTCGTACCTGCCTACATGCTGGGCCTGAGACGCGGATGACGGCTATTGCGGCCTTTCCAGACGCAGTGGACAGGGCGTAGATGGTCGGCTCGTCGAGGTGGGCATGGAATTGACGGTGCTGCACGAGGCTCAAGGGCCGGCGCAATGGTCGAGCGGCATGGCCAGCACGCAGACTCGTGCGGTGTGGGTCTGCATAAACTGCAGGTCGAATGCTATGACGCAGAGATATGCGACTGCTTCGAAGCGAGGCAATGACAGCTCTCATGCCGAGAGCGTGAGGTCCAGAGCTCACATGTCGGTGGTGGTGGATTCCAGGCCTCGTGGTTCGCTCCTTCTCCGCAAAGTGGGTCCGGCGGCCGAACTTTTGAGGCCCGCCAAAATGTTTTCGAGCGCCGCCGCCAGCTCTCACCAACAACAGCAGCGCTTTCGTCTGAAGCAAGATTACAGCGCGCCATGGCCTCCGGTATGCTTGTCGAGGAATGCGGCTTACAAAGCAGTGCTGACATGTCCAGACGAAATCGTGTGGTCCATTATTGGCACCGACTTCTGCAGCTACAAGCTGAAGACGACCAAGGACCAGACCTTCTGTCGTAACGAGCACAACGTCTCCGGCTTCTGCAGCAAGCAGTCCTGCCCGCTCGCCAACTCGCGCTATGCCACCATCCGCTCCGACCCCAAGACCGGCGAGCTCTACCTGTACATCAAGGCCATCGAGCGCGCCCACCTGCCGAGCAAGTGGTGGGAGCGCATAAAGCTGCCCAAGAACTACACAAAGGCCCTCGAGATGGTTGACTCCCACCTGCAATACTTCCCCAAGTTCCTCGTCCACAAGAACAAGCAGCGTCTGACCAGGCTGACCCAAGTCAACATCCGCATCCGCAAGCTGGCCAAGGAGGAAGAGCGCCTGGGAGAGCGTCTGGTGCCGCGCCTTGCGCCCAAGATCAGGAGGCGAGAAGACGCAAGGGAGAGGAAAGCATTGGCTGCTGCAAAGGTCGAGCGCTCCATCGAGCGCGTACTCATCGACCGCCTTCGCTCTGGCGCCTACGGTGACCGCCCACTCAATGTCGAGCCCAACGTCTGGAAACGAGTCATGAAGGGTCTGGAGAAGGAGGGTCAGCTCGAGCGCGACGAGGATTTCGACGACGGCGAGCTCGAAGATGAAGAGGAGAACGAGTACGAGTACGAGAACGGTGTCGGCGAGGTCGAGTACGTGAGCGACATCGAGGGCGAGTCAGACGATGAGATGGAAGACTTCGAGGACTGGGTTGGCGTACAGAGCCCTGACGAAGCCTCCGGTGACGACAGCGACGACAGCGAGAGCGCAAGTGAAGATGAGCACGAGTCGGATGGCGAGGACAATGAGGCACTCAAGAAGGCTCTTGCCAACCTCAAGCGGAAACGGCCCGCTGCGCCACCCTCGAAACCCAAGAAGAAGCCTTCGAGAGATCCCAAGGGCGCCAAGCGCGAGATCGAGTACGAAATCGAGAGGGAGCCTGCCGCGAGAGAGACTCTGCGCAACTAATACCCTGCACTTCATCTTCACAGCATTGGCGTTCATGTCTGGCACGGAGTTCGAGCATCTTAGAGAGGTACGGAAAAGTTATGCAGCACCATATTCTGCAGCTGTGTGTTGCTACGACTGTCACAATCTACATGCCAAAAGGCTTCAATCATGTTACATCTGCAGTTCAATCTCTTCGTCGTTGAACAGCACAAGAGGCTATCTGAAACACCAAATTTAGGGGCCTGCCTCGGTCAATCATCAAAACAGGCAATTTGCCGAAGAAACGGCACGCTCGGTCTTTCTAATTGTAGAACTTCCCTGCAAGGTACCACTATTTCTTTTTTCAGCCTCTGTGCATACGACATGTTCATTTCAGCAGCTATGACGTTCAAGCCCCTTATAAGTCCCCTTTGCCGGCAGAACTGGGCTTCTTCGACCATTACTGAACGTCACCTCACCCACAATGTTGACGACTATCACCTTACTTGCTGCCGCTACAGCAGCGACCGCATCTGTGATCGAGCTGCCGGTCCGCATTTCAGACGGCTATGTACGCTTCTCATTGCCATCGTCACCATACAAAACTAACCTTCGAAGGCTTCTGTACCAGTGGAAGTCGGCACACCTCCCAGGCCCTACTATCTGCTCTTCGACACTGGCTCTTCTAACGTCTGGGTTACATCGACAGCCTGCACAGAAACATCTTGCCCTAACTCACGGCCCTATAATCGGACTCTTTACTCCGCCAATGCTTCTTCTACATCCACAGATTTACACTCCTTGACCAGTGTCGGCTACGTCGATGGCGATGGCATTGCAGGCGCCGCGATCCAAGATATTTTCGCCACCCAGGACGGCAGCTTGGAGTGGAACCAGACCTTCCTGTCCGTGAACGAGAGCAGCTGGCGCTGGATCACTGCCGACGGCTTCGTAGGATTGGGGTTCAGCAGCATAGCCGCAGCCAACACGTCCTCGCTTGTCGAAACACTGCTCTGGGACGGGAAGCTCGATAAACCACGCTTCGGCTTGTTCTACGGCACCAATCTCGTCGACGAGGGCGTGCAGAACGGTGTCCTGACCATCGGCGGCAGCGCGGAGGAAAAGTACGTCGACGGCTCCGTGGTCTTCGCGCCGCTCAGAAAGGAGGACCCGTATCAACTCTGGCGCACACCCCTGCGAAGCGTCAACGTCCTCGTCGCCCGTGAGCCCAACGCAACCGTCATCCTCAACAACGGCCATCTGCCAGACACAACCGATCCCGACAACGTGTGGCCCCGTTCAAACACCACGTGGTCCATGTACGGCGCCGGTCGCGTTGTCTTCGACACTGGCGCTGGTCGCGTCTCCGTCCCCGACGAGATCATCGAACCCATCTACTACAACCTGGGCTGGAACGTGACCAAGCTCACCAACGGCGAGGAGAGAATGGAGTGCAAGCACCTCAACGCCTCCTGGGCGCTGACATTTACGCTGGGCGAGGGCGCAGAGGAGGACGATGTCAGTTTCAGCATCCGCGGCGACGAGTTCATCGAGCCTGGGACCGAGTGCATGCCGCCCATTGATAACAGTGGATCCGATCAGTTTGCCCTCCTTGGATCTGCGTTCTTGCAGCGGTTTTATACTGTTTTTGATTTTGGGGCTGAGAAGGTGGATGAGTATGAGCCGCGTATTGGGTTTGGCAGGTTGAAGAAGGAGTGGGATTACTTGTACCAGTGAGCTATTGTAGCGAGTGGTGGTGACTGAAAGCATCTCACACGGCTCCGGCTCCGAAGTCATTGTAAACTCTAGAATATAATCGCATCGCAAGGTGCATGGCCAACATTCAATTTCTCCCGTTCGTACTGACGTATCATTCAACCAACTAACCGGACATGACAGCAAATTCCTCATAGCCCACTCCTGACTTTCACATCTGTAGTAGATCTACACATCTCCACATCAACTCCCCTTCCTTCATAACCCGAATCCCCGCACCCCACTTTCACCGCGCATCGTATCCCCCTCGATATAGGCAGGCTGCGAGACGCACTCCCCTCCCTACCATCAATCGACCAACTTCGTGCCCATGCATACTTCCTCCTCAACGGCGGCATCACCCAGAACGACCCAAGACTGTCGCCCGAGGTTGGCTCAGCACGCATGGAGCTGTATAAAGCAGGATAAACACACGCGAATCCACAGCCTTTGTTTTTTTTTTCGTACTGCAAGCCAGGCAATTTCCCACACGGCAACAAGCAGATTTAAATGCCGGGCTGAGCGGATGGAAGTGCGGGAATACCTGCGCTGAGAGGAAGCTGGTGGGTGTATTGCTGTAGTTACATGATTCTTTCTGTGCGCTGGAGGACGCTTGGTTAAGGGGTGAGAGCGATAGGGCGCCGCTGTGGTGTGCGGAGGAGGGGAGCTGAATTTTTGTGGGAGTTTGAGTCTGGTGTGGCTTTAGGGAGTTTGGTTAGCTTGAATTGCTTGGTGATGTTAATGAGGGGGGGAGGGGGGTCGAATTTGGAGTACATATTGGAAAGGGGAAGGAGGCGCGTCTTCTAGGTCGTATGTGCGAGTGACGGTTCGTTCGTGTACTCACAGGTAAATTGACAGTTCGGTGTAAGATGAGTGTCATTATCGCGGGCACCCGCCCAGTAATTACATAAAAGCGCTATCGTGCAAGCCATCCAAAAAGCGAGCGTGAGAAGAATATATGGGCCAGCCTGACCCCCGCAACCCGGCCGTCGAAGTAATACTACCTAGTGTTCACCACTTGAACCTATCGAAGACATTACTGCTGCGGATGTCCCTCTTCCTCGAACCTCCAGGCAGCGCAGACGTGCAGTCAATAAGGTCCTTGCTGTCCACACCCAGCATGCTCATCTTCTGCATGGCGCTGACGAACGCAATGTCCCATGCGCCCTTGCTCAGTGCGAAGGTGTTGAATGGGATCATGGTGAGCGGGTTCTGCGCTACGCTCTTGTCCGAGGGCAGCGTGAACGGCGCCTTGCCGCTGCGTGTCTCGGAGAAGTACTTGTTGTCCCATTGTCCGACGGTGGAGTCGAGTTCCTGTGGGGAGTCGGGGGATGTGAAGCGCTGCTTTGCGGCGGTGTGGGCGCCGAGGAGGGCGGCGAGGTCGACGGGTGAGAAGCCTTTGGATGCTGGGATATATTAGCGTGGACATGAGATTTGTGAGTTGGGCGACATACCGAAAAGCTTGATCAGGTCGCCACTCAGAACTCGCCCGGAGGGAAGCACACCAAGCGCGTTGGCTTCGCTGGAATCCTTGCGACCAACCTTGACCGGGACTGTGGGACCGCCGGGACATGTCTTGACGCCGTGTGCGGCGGCGAACTGGATGAGATCGGCCATGCCCACACCGGTGTTGGCCTGAACAGTCTTAAGGTTTCCGCAGAGACGCTCGAGACCCCTATTCTCTATGTTCGAGCACTCATCGGCGAGGATCAGAGAGCCATCGCATGCACCATTGAAGCAGTCATGGAACGACGACCGAATGGCAGCGCGGGCAGCATCTGTGCACTGGCCGTCTGCCAGGAATTGCTCTGTGAGTTGTGCCGAGATCTGGGTCCACACAGCAGGACATTGTGCAGACTGCTTGTTCCCTCCCAGAAGCCCGTTAAGCATGCCGAAAATGTTTCCAAACGTCCTCTTGGAGACTACGCCGGCGTTGTGTATCTCGTCTCTGATGTCGAAAGCTTGTGCAGTACTTGTAGCCGCCAGGGCGGTAACGAAAATGTTCGAGATATACATTATAAAAGATAGTCGCTGACCAGATCTACTTGAACAAACGTGGAACGATGGGTATCGAAAGGCACTGGAGAAGTGAACGACTGCGAACTACTGCTAAAGCTTCGAGAGAGCAAGCTCAGATCTTTATATCGCCAGATACCCCAACGGGGCTCAGGCAGAGATGCCTAAATTGGAAGTAATTGGTGGAGACATTGTACCAACATAGGTTCATGATCCAAGCACCATGCCAGATGTGTCAAGATGTGCTGAAATAGATCTGCCAGCCGCTAGTATGGTGTAGCAGATGGTGAGGGTACTGGCTCGAGCTTTTTGTTGTGTGGAGCACGGAGTTGCGCCAAGCGCAAGTGGTAGCCATGTGTAGTCTGACAGACAGGCAAACACGTTCACATTGCGGTGTGATAGAGTGACAACGAACCTATGATCTGGTGATAACAGCGCGTCGGTACATCTGTGTAGTACCTAACACAAGTGGTGCTCATTCAGATTTTGGAGCTGCAGTAGGCATGGCTGATGCCACGAGGTTGCCACAGCATGGTCCCGCGTAGCTAGAGGAGTTCGGCCTGATGGTGTAACGAACGGGTCTGTCATTGTTCCTGGTAGATCGCGTTAGTTCGGAAGCGGCTGCCTAGTACCTGAGCGCCGCAAGTTCGAAACATTTGCTTCTAAAGAAAGAGCCGAAGATCTTGTTTCGAAGGTTGTTATGTTTGGTGAGCTTGGAGAATAAGCTCAAACAACGATCGTTCCGACCCCGCGAAGGAAGTTCCCTGCGCTGACCGCCCCAGGCGAGGATGAAGCTTTCGCTAGACTCGCGTTAATCCAGTCAGGGTCTAGCCCAGCCGGATGACCTGCATTACAGCCGGTCGTGATTCTCGAAAACTCCAGAGTTCGTCCCTATAAATCGAATATGGATTCAGGCTATGTAGATATACCTAGGTAGCCAGGTTAGTCTGGCCTTTAATGAATTCTGGCCCAATTTCTCGTCATATTGTATTGTATCGCTGATTATATTACCTACCCTAACGGGCATGGCTTTTCATCATGAGCGGCTTCTCAGGGGCTTATGAGCGCTAATGTTGGCTGACAGAAGTTTGCAATGAAGTTTAGAAAGCTCCCAGTCATCTTGTGGGTATTTCATGGCATAAATCGCCAGCTGAAGCAATAGTCTTGTTGGTGTTACGGAGGTCGAAGGGTCCGAGGCCTGAAAGCTGGGACGAAAAGGCAGTCGGCCGCTTAGCGAGAGCTTGCCTACCGAATGAAACACCCGCCATTGTTTATTGTTTATTGTTTATTGTTTCTTCCGCAAGCCTTGCCCAAGCCTCGCCATGATGTGGCAAAGCACTCCGCTTGTATATTCGTCTGAAAACATGAGCTGGCACACCAATCCCGGGCATGCAGTGGATGATCGGTGAACAGAATGCGCCTTCCTCGACGAGGTGGTGCTCACACAGAACCGGAGACCTCCGGCAGGGCAAAAACGTGGCCGGCAGAGAACGAGCCTATAACACCGCAAACCCGATCGATCTTCTGTCAACAGCATAATTCGAAATGGCCGAACCAGATCCCATTTGTGATGCTGCCAGTACGTTTTGCAATCAAATCGCGGCCGCACACAACGAGCGCACAGTCGTGCAACACGTTACGTTATCATACTTTACGTGCAACTGTTCAGCCCAAAGACCATTCGGCCCAGTAACTAACAATCAGGCTATGCATTAGAATAGAGATTGAGTGATCTCGTCGAGTCGATACCAACGAACACAAGTCTGAGCTCCACACACATGACCTCTTGGGGAGAGAGACTCGTAGCTGAACAATACAAGACAATCAGGTTTCCCCAGTGACTTTGCTTTGAAAAAGGGCTCACTCGATAAGCTGAAGTGATCTCAACCTCACTTGCAATGTGCCGCGACATCAGGGTCTGCTGACTGCGTCTTGGACGGTCACAGTGCCAAGCCATAGGCTGGTGTCTAAGGTAAGCATCGTGTTCAAGAAAAGTAGCGCCACTGCTTACTCTATGAGTTTCTCCAGTTCCCGTAGAGGCAGCTACACAAGTGGAAGTTTCTGGCTTGATGGCTTCAGGGCAAAGCTGCTGCGGATCGATTGTTCACCGCATCGTGCATTGTGGGCAAAAGTCTCTTCTTCTGGGAACCATCTCTTTGTAGTGGCTTCGGGAGATGAATGCATGGCTGGCATGATATCATGCTGCCAGGCTGAATTGGCTCAGTGCGACGTTGCCTGCCTGTGGTGGTAGCAACGTGATGTCTCCGCTCCATGATCGACTGTAAGACCTCGTGCCACCTTTCCGATGTCCTTCGAAGGTTTCCCTGGGTGTTCTGCTGGGTATCATAGATAGGGTCTCGCAGCTGGCGTGTACGTGGGTAAATTCCGAAACGTCCATTATCCTCTCCGACATCGCGGCCCAGAAACTTGGGCACCTTTAACAGGCCTATGGCATGACAACTTGCAGCCAACAGAGGAACTGACAGCACATGAGTGAGACGGAGCATTGTATCAACTAGTGTTCTCTTGCTTCAAGAGCGCAGAAGTCTGTGTCTGACCTTCATTTGGAAGAAAGCCGTTCGCGATCGAGTAAAGCAGCGCGAGGGGCGGTAGCTGCGCACGAGGTCTCAGAAACCGCAGATGTCCGATGCTCAGAAGCAAATGGAGGGTAGTCGTGAGGTATAAATAGTGTTCACGCCATATAATGCTCGTGCGCCATTCGGTGAGGATGTGATGTAGGATAGGGTGATCTAGGGCTGCAGATGCTTTGACTGCTTAGGGGTCGATCAGTGGAGGAGTATGTGCGTAGTCGTAGTGGTGGATACAGGAGGCTTTTCAAAGCACTCAGGCAGACCGGTGTTGCCTTTGCTTAGACTTTACTCAAGACTGCGGTCGATAGCTTTAAGGGTTGCAAATGTTCAGGCCTCGATTTTGGGAAGAGTGCCGTGGTTCGCTGAGCCGTAGATTCGACGAAAGCGGTGTTATCTAGATGAGGGATGGCTTATGAGATATATATGAGGGTTTCAGCGATTAATCAATTGGTGGGCGCAATTTTTGAGCTAATAGCGGTCCTTATGCTTCGCAAAACGCCAACCCGAACAGTCGAAGACAGTGATGTAGAACCTAGAGCTGGGGCATCACGAATGGTCTACGCAGTTGACTTGATGCCTGGGCAGGCCGTGAAAAAATTTCGTTGTGAGATCGTGATATCCTGAGCGGCCTGCGATTCGTAAGAGTGGAGGATGGGGAAACGGCAGCTGTTGTTAGAGTATCCTTGAAGATGTGCAGGCCCGACCGAGTCTTAGGTAGGTTCGAGGGATGCCTAAAGAGGCAACCAGGCTCTTGGGCAGCTAACCTCGGCTCTGACTCCAGACCTCGTTGGCATTTGGATGTTATAGTTTGATGATGGAGAATGAAGTATGGTGTATGGGGCAAGGGGTAAGTCAGTGCAGACACATTAGCGCCATGTGCCTTGAGAGCTCCGTGGTCGATGACACTATTCGCACGCTGTATCTCACTTCAGTAAGATGCATTTCTGGTGGTTGTATCGGTGAATCTGTGGACATGAGATGGCTGGGTGCTCAACCAATATGTATTGGAAACGTGGTTATGAGCTTAAGTTGTTGCATATATCTGATACTGATTGGAATGGCACAGTACCGCCCGTTCTGCATTTGCTGTCCGGCCTTGTGTACAATGTTCCAGTGTGAGCCCCGCAACCACACTCCGGGAAGCTCGAGATACACGTTTCTAGGTTCATTGTTTTCGAGATATCCGCGACTAGGAAGATCTCATCCAGCTGCAAGTCAAAGTGGATTCAACGTAGAGCCAGCCTCGCAAGGTTCGAACACGATAGTCACATCGTAGCCTCGACAATACCAGGATATCACTTGAAAGCAACGTGGCTGAGGTCGGAACCGTATTGGGGACGATGTGTCTAGCCCTCTACAGGCACGTGGAATCAACATTGCGTGGCTCAAGATGTACTTGACGCGGGGAAAGCACCGCAACAGCAGCGAGGCTAATCGCACGAGCGTGTATGCATGTCCTCTGCGCCAGCTTCGTAATGTTTGGTCTCGAAGCGTGAAGTCGGCACTATAAACGCGGGGAACCCACCCTGTTGATTAGACCTATGACCGGGCGTGCATGGTCTGTAATCCCAAAATCAGAAGAGATGAGGAGAAGTGCTGTGTAGCCGTCGTCAAGTCAGTCGAGACGCAGCATATGATTAGTCGCAAGATGCTCCCAGGTTGTAGACGGTGGCTTGAGTTTTCCGCAGTTTGGGCATGTCGAAAGAGGAGAAATCGTCTTCTGGAAGCCGCGTAGAACGCTTGTGTCGTCTTCAGTCTTCCTTGGCTGTGTTAGACACTCAAGAATGTGCAAGGGAAGTGTATTGTGGAGCGGCATCTCCGCATCTGGTAATTCGCGCACAAGGGCCTTCGGTGCGGTGATCGCGATGACACGTGAGGCGGGAAAAGTCGCGTGAAGGATGTTGCTCGGAAAGGCACGTACCCGCTTTTGTCCAAGTTCTTGAGGCTCGGAAGCATGTCTCCACTCACCATGCTTGTTGTGCGACGTTGGCAGAGCCTCGTGGAAGTCGTGAAGAGCCCCACACCCTTGGGAGCACGGCTTCAACGGCGCTCACTGTCACCCGATGCCATGGCTTGACATCGATGATCTCTGTGGTGATCGTTGTTTGGTGATGCAGAATTCGGTAGTCATGCCCGCAAAATCAAGAAAAGCAGACAAGCAAACCTCTCATACGCCTGCGGACCTTCCGCGGCTTGATCTGACTCGGCACAGGCTTGAATCGAGCATGGCTCCGCCTCGACACGATGCGACTCAAGAAAGGAGCCAACACTTCATCAACCTCCCACGACTCCGGAGCTGCCCAATACAGCAATCCGCCCTCAACTGCCTTGCCAGCGTCCAGCACGGCCGCTACGCACCAGCGAATCACGGATCTTGCCTTGCAGCTTTCTCGATCTCCGCTTCTGCACCAAGCCCCAAATGACGCGCTAATCCCCGCCTCCGCAACGCGGCTCAACGACAGACGTCATCGTTCCCCACAGCCTAAAGGATGGTGCCATGGCTTACGGGTGCCGCACGACTATTGTGCGCTAGTGGAAATGGATATGATGAGGACGGACTCGGTTACATCGTTGGGACAGTGACGGGTGCTGGTTCAAAAGGCGGGCAGCGCGCCTTCTGCTTTTACTATCGCACTTGTTTTTGCTTGCAAGGCTTGGCTGGGACTAGATTGTCCCTTGTAATTTGTCTTGAGTCTTGTACACGCGCTGAGGGCGCAACGCTTTCATCATGGGCAAGAAATTCTACGGTCTTACGGGCACCAAGCTCAACATCGCCATTGCGATTGTTGCAGGAACCGATTTTGCGCTCTTTGGATATGGTATGTTCTTCCTGCTGTATCAATGATTAAAGCCAACATCTTTCAGATCAGGGTGTCATGGGCGGTCTGCTCACCTTGGAGTCCTTTGTCCGTTATTTCCCCGAGATCAACACTCTGCGGCCTCCCAATGGCGACGCTAGCCACACGGCGACTATCCAGGCCATCACGGTCGGCGCATACACTCTCGGATGTTTCTTTGGCGCTGTTGCGACTATCTGGCTTGGTAACATGCTCGGACGCAAGAAGACTATCTTCGTTGGGAGTGTCATCATGATCGTCGGCGCAGCTATTCAAACAGCATCGTTCAGTCTCGCTCAGCTTATTGTTGGGCGTTGGATCACCGGCTTTGGCAACGGCATGAACACAAGTACGGTTCCAACATGGCAATCCGAAACGTCGAAACCACACAGAAGAGGACAAATGGTCATGATCGAGGGATCGCTCATCGTGTTTGGTGTTATGCTGAGCTATTGGCTTGATCTTGGGTTTTCATTCCTCGAGCCTAGCTCGATCGCCTGGCGATTCCCCATCGGTTTCCAAATCATCCTCGCCATCGTCATCCTTATCTTGATTCCTGGTCTTCCTGAATCGCCACGTTGGCTCGTTCTCAAGGGGCGAGATGATGAGGCGTGGGAAGTCCTGGCGGCGCTGAGTAATTTGCCAAAGGAGGACAAGAAGATTGTCACAGAATTGCAGGCTGTCAAGGATGTCGTCTTTGAGATGTCCAGGGGCGGCTTCCGGGAGTGCTTCAAGACCAACAGGAACAGGAACTTCCACCGCACAGTGCTTGCATACGTCAACCAGATGTTCCAACAAATTTCTGGTATCAACCTGTCAGTACCTCAAATTCATGGTGCAACGATGACACTAACATCATTGCAGTGTCACATACTATGCAGCGACCATTTTCGAAGGTTCCCTCGGCCTTTCGCCTTTCCTGAGTCGTCTTCTAGCTGCTTGCAACGGAACCGAGTACTGGATCGCTTCCTGGATCGCCATCTTCACCATCGAGAGATTTGGTCGTCGCAAGCTGATGATTTTCGGTGCTATCGGCATGAGCGCGACCATGGCCATCCTGGCAGGAACGACCAGCAACGTTGAGAACAAGGCGTGCGCTCTGATTGCAACCGTCATGCTCTTCGTATTCAACTCATTCTTCGCGGTTGGATGGCTTGGGATGACCTGGCTATACCCTGCTGAGATCACACCGCTCTCAATTCGTGCCCCTGCCAACGCCATCGCCACCACCGCGAACTGGGCCTTCAACTTTATGGTCGTTATGGTCACACCTGTCGCCTTTGCAAACATTGCTTGGAGGACGTACATCATCTTTGCTGTCATCAACGCTGCCATGGCACCCAGCGTGTATTTCTTCTTCCCTGAGACCGCCGGACGCTCGCTTGAGGAGATGGATGAGATATTCCACAACACGACAAACCCATTCAACTGCGTTAAGATCGCCAAAGAGTTGCCCCACCGCTTCGATAAGCGTGGAAATCTTCTGATTGACTACAATGATACCGAGGAAGCGAGAGATGTTGAGAGGAGGAGGAGCTCTGTCACCGGCGCAGGGCCGGGCATCCTTGATAAGGACAGAAGGGAGCACCACGAGAAGGCATAGGTAAATAACTACTGCCGCGCAAGCAAAGTTCTGTTAAAACCGTTGTCGTATACAAGCAGTTTTGCGGCATACTCTGATCGCTGCTTTTAGGCGAATATAGCCCGAGGCGACTCGAAGCATGGAAGTGCCTCCATTAGCGCGAATCGAACAATGACATGTGATACCCTTTATTATTCACTTGTGTTGCTTCTGTATACTCAAACATCTCCACTGCGTTCTGTCATTCTCGCCTCACTAGCCTCAGCAAGCAAATTGGGGGACCGGAGGAGGGACGATGATAGAAGAGAAACGCAAGGCCCTGCCGAAGAGCTTCTTCGTAGTACTGGTAGCGGAGTATTGACTCACACATTTCTTGTTATTGATGGTGAATTATGTCGCTACCTCTTGAATGAAGTGCTTTTGTCTCTGTAAGGTGGGTATATGAGGCTAACAAATATTCTGATATATGCAAAATCAAGATGTTTATGGGCTTGGGTGGACGCCGGCATGTCTCTGTTTCTCGCTCGCTGTTGCTGCCGCCACGGCATGTCCGTCATCGAGACCTAGAGCGCTATCTATTGGGGGCTCGCTGGTTTCCTGCTTTACCCGGCCGGTGTCATCCTTGTGGCCTTGGGTCGTGATGCGCAGGAAGGGAACCAAGAGTACGGCAACGAAGGAGATGCCAAGTGCAAACCAGAATGTAGCGGCATATGGCGCAAATGGATCATTGGCGTAATATCCAGATGTTGGTGGGTTCCTCTCAACGGCATCGAAGATGGCAGTGGCGATACCATATGCCACTGCAGTACAGAGGCGAGTCAAGGTCTGGAGTAGCGAGCCAGCTATTGACTGCTTGTTCGCGGGCATCGAGGAAAGAACATACATCTATTGATGTCAATGGAGGGAATCGAATGTTATGACAAGTACTTACGTTTGCAACAATGAACTCAAAGTCGGCACCCATGACACAAAAACACAAGGCAGGGAACGAAAATGCCCAATACGAATCGCCCTTTCGCTGTACTGCAACAAGTACGAAAGCAATGACGTATGACCAAGCACCAATGCCCATGATGAGCTTGTTGGACACCCTGTGTTGGATCAAAGCCGCGACGGCGTTGGCGAGGAGTCCTACTACGACCATGGGCAGCAGGTGCACACCTGTCATGAGAGCGTTATATCCAAGCTCCGTCTGGAAGTAAAGCGCGATCCAAAAAGATACTATTGGAAAGCCAAGGAAGCCCAACGACAAGATGAGAAGGAGCTACACCGGTTAGTGAGCGTTCTCGCGAAATGGAATTCTACTGGGCAACTCACCAGAGAGAAGTCTCTGTCTTTGAACACGTTCATGTCTACAATGGCGTACGGGTGCTTCAGCTCCCACACAACGAATGCGCCAATTAAGAGCAGACCAAGGACTAACAATACTAGCACATAGGGTGTCCTCCAGCCATTTGGAGCGTCGCCCGCGAGACTAAGAGCTGCACAGAACATCCCGATGCCCGCGATGGTCATGCCAGTTCCGGGCAGGTCTAACTTTTTGAAGGTCTCCGCATCGAGTTTCTGCCTCGTCATCGTGTCCGTAGGTACTGTCAAGAAAGCGACGATAGATGTGATGAAGTATGTTATCGCGATGAAGTAGAAGCCGGCTCGCCAGTTGAACACCTGCGTGAAGAGACCACTGAGGATGGTGCCGAAGACGAAACCGAGCGGGTTGCCTGCGCTGAAGCAACCGAATGCTCTGTTCTTGCGGGGGCTCGGCCTGTCATAGATTGTACCGAGCATGCCTTGAGCAGGAGGAACGGCAGATGCAGAGAAGATGCCTAGGATTCCACAAAGTACATCGACCGTGATGCCATTTTTTGCGAAACCAGTGCCCAGAGCAACGATGGAGAAGAGGAGCATGGATCCAATGAATAAAGATTTGCGACCAAATAGATCAGCAATACTGCCAAAGAAGAGCAGCAATGAACCGGCAGCTAATGAGCACGCAGCGTTCATCCAAGTGATTTGTGCGTTGGTCATGTTTAAGTCTTTAGCCGCGAAAGAGCTCATGACGGTGATTGAGCCGCCCACAATGCCCGACATGGCAACTGCCATGGTAACTGACAATACAAAGAGACATTCCTGGAGCGTCGATTTGAAGCATGCTGGTCGCGCATTGGGATCTTTCTCGCCATGATCGCAGGTAGGTGACGGTGGACAACTGCCGAGCTCAGCATTTGTGTCCATAATGGGTGGAGGGCGTTGAGTGATGCAAAGGCAGAGGCAGGATCGGTGAAAAGGGTCAGAGAATCCAAGGCTATAGCGCCATGCTTAGGGCTCGTCCAAAAATCAATCGACAGTGAAGCTTCTTAACTCGAGTGAAAGAGTGCGCGATCGCGCAATGTCCGGATTTTTAAAGTGCGGCGTTTCTTCCGCACCCTCACCGCTGCTGACCAGATCGGACAACCACCTTTCTGGGAACTCGATCCCTTCGTATATGGCAATTTTTCGCGATGGCACACCCTGCAGCACGGCTTTCAGCTGCGAAATCGTTGGTCTTTTTTTCTTATTGTTCTCGCAAGGACCGTGCCCCATTGCTAGGATTGCTGAGCTCGTTTCATCATCATATATGTGGACTCTTCCACGTCCGCGCGGCGGTAAGGGCGCGGTTGGTGGGATGTTGGCACTTCAAGACCGGAACCAGCCGTGCAGGGCATTCCGATTGGACATGTGCATCTCTGAGGTTGAGATTCTGAGAAACTGCGTCAAGCTCCCTCTCTCGCGAAATCAACTGGTGCGACCATGGGTATCATTCTGGTAGTATACACGTACTTTTACAACTTGAAGACCTTCCAGTCTCCAAGATCCATTCCTTTCAATACACCACCTAGTGGGCCTTGCGTCTCTCGACCGTCAGCCCAGACTTTCCTGCCAGCCCAATGCTCGATGAAACCATCAGGACCAGAGACAATGATTAGTTTGGAGCCTCTTTCTTGGGATATGCTAATCATCCTCTTTGCTACGTCCTCTGGTTGGATGAAGGTCTTTTCCTCGTCAACGTAATATTGGACCTTCAATCCTTGGGTAGCGATTGTGTTATTCGCCTTGAGTGCATCGAGTTCCTCCACAATGAGGCCTTTGTTTTGCGGTGTTTCGGTTTCGACGGGGTCATCCTTCGAAAGGCCGACCAACGTTGCAGTCTCGCTTGACCCAACGAGAATGCTCTTCCACCAACCGAGTCTATTTTGCGAAGTATTCGGCGCCTCACGTTCATCGCTGACACCGCCCACGCATTCCTCTCGCTTGCGATTTGCCCAGAGGATTTGCATTTTGCTGCCAGTCCTTCTGCTCAGAGCCTGCGCGACTTGCATAGCCGGTGCAATGCCGGTACCTCCTGCCAGAAAGATGACTTCCTTGACATTGCGAGGCAGCTCGAATTCGGCATTAGGACCGCGCAGCTCTATTGTTGCTTGCTCAGGCAATCGGTGCAAATATGTCGACACCTCCCCTCCGGTCTCTTGCCGTATCAAGAGCCTTATATTCTGTGGCGCATTTTCATCCTTCTTGCCATCCGTAGTATGAGGCAGCGGTGTATAGGCACGAGCAATTTGCAGTTGCGGCTGCTTGATCTGTATGCTCCAGACGCTGCGCTTTTCCACCTCCTTCACACTTTGCGAATCGGGTGCACCACTGGCATTCCTTAATGTAAATATAGCACTGGTTGAAGATACAGGCTGCTTGTCGACGAGTGTGTACGGCGTGAATGTGTGCGGGTTCAGCGATTCGTCGGTCAATCTCGAGGGGCCGAAGAAGCGGTACGCTGCGCCGCCAGCTGCTGATGTACCGAGGACGATCAGGGCACCAGCCCGCCGTTTGACCCAGGACATGGTGAAATCAGGAAAGGAAACGTGGGAAGTTGTCTTCGAGATGACGCCGGCATGCTCGGATCTGGGGAAACTCGAACTTTAATCGGTGGTGGCCAAAGCTCTATACGCTAATTCACCACCTCTATCGAGATCTCTAGGTTTGTACTTGACCCCATACAAAGCGCATCTATTCCACTACACTTTGAAAGATACCAGTACTGAGACAACATCGACGTTCACGGCGCACCCTCTTCCCACGACATGAACAGAGGATGCCCTGAGAACTCCACAGCCCCATCAGACGACGAAAACCTTAGCTTGCCGTCGAAGAAGGTGTAGTCGCAGACGCCTTGGGAATTGCTAGTGCCTGTGCCTCGGTTCGAAACGACCAGGCTGGTCTGTTTCGCTCTCCACTTCGAGTGCCTGCCTGCCGCCAATTGTTCTATTCTTGTCTGGTCAAGAACAGCCATGGAGAGCTGCACCACACCGGCTGCAGTGGCTTTACTTTCGAGTCCGAGCGCAGTCTACAATTTGCGGTCACGAGAACCGTAGCTTACACCAACTTGTGCAAGCGGGGCTCCCGTCCGTGATGTGTATGCATCGCCAAGGATCCTAGAGACACTTGTGGCGTCTCTTACCAACCCTCCACAACATGCAGGCTTGGCGAGTCGGCTCCTGCAGCGTTTTGGCCCAATCGCATCCAGAGTTTCCAATCTTGAACGAGTAAGCTTAGCGCAGGTATCCACCAGACTTATCGCACTCCAATCAAGAGTGTTTTGCGGATTCAACTGAGACGAACAGCCCGAATTTTTGTGTATTAATCACGCAAAGAAACTCGAAGTTAGCGTATCGCAACTTTTCTGGACGAATTGTGATCATCAAATATGGCCCATCGGTCAGGCTGAACGATGGACACTACAAATACCATTCACGAACTACCAGTCCCACCTTTATGTGCGTTCAGCCTGATCATCAGAGAATGACTCCGTGTAGATCGAGCAATGAATTCCAGCACAACCGATCTCACGTACGTGAGATCGTTGCAATCTGTCTGTTGGTAAGCCGGGGTGATGGAATACCGCATTATCCTTCTTTTCTGTGTTATCGTTCCTCCACGATATTGCACGTTTTCTGTTGCATTACAGTCTGGGCATCGATATCGTGCATTACAGAGTCTGGGCGTTGAGCTCGACTTCTCTCCCCAAGGCTGCAGACCCATGTCTGTGGTGGCTTACTTCACACGGCTCTGTATTGAATTTGGGGGCGGATTCGTCAGCCCATCCGCCATAGCCTTATGTCTACATCATCGCCCCTCTTTCTCGCTAGCAAGATAACTTATTGATTCCCAGCAGGAGAATAACTCGAGCAAGAGGCACAATCCTACCTTCAAACACCCTCGGAAGCCCGTAGCGGAGGCTATCTCTTCAGTATGAGCCGGTCTCCGTCACCAACAGCGAAACCATTATCCTCGCCGCAACAGCTCCTCTCTCCACCAATCCCGCACAGTGTACCTCAAAGTCCTGATCTTACGCTGCGTTATCATGGATCTAATAAGTCATCAACTTTCGTGCCCTCCAGTGCGTCATTAGATGGCAATTTCAGATACGAGCGCGAAGGAGCAACGCCGGCACCAATCACCCCAGCATTCCGAAATGAGATGGAGGAAGGAGACGAGGAGGCACTTCTCCCAGCAGATCACAATAAGAGGCGTCGGAGCACATGGCACTACGAACAAATGGACTCGTGGAAACGGCTCGCTAGGGTCGGGATCATCAAATTCCTGATGACTGTATTCTTTGGTGCATGTCTTTGTTTATGCCTGAAGGCTTGGGAGGGGTTTCACGCATCAATCCCGCTCTCCAAGTACGACATACGAATCTTCAATGCCCTGACCATTGGGATATCGATCTGCCTGGGGTTGAACCTTCTGACGTCGCTCAAACGATACGCGGTGTTTCTGCGTTGGGCTATACTTACTATGTTCTGGGTTCCAGTCGAGGTCTTCGACCTTATCCTGGGAATTGATGAACTTACGAATGTCACCAAACTTTTCGTTCTCAGTATACCAATACTTAGCCGGCATCGATGGCTCAGGGGTACATCACGAACATGGGGAAAAGCTCATCCATATACGAAGCTCAAGTTTGCCACCGTCTGCTCCATTTGGCTGCTCATCAATATCGGCAGTCAAGTATTGGTGGCTTCACTCAGTCTCTTCTGGCCAACGGAAGCATATACATGCCCGCTCACCAAGTATGGCAGTGTCTCCATTGCCGACCTGACAAAATGGAGTAGAGATGAAACGCGTGAACGTAACTTTACCTCTTACGAAGCAGCCTGGCGGTATGGAATGGAGGCGCAAGCATGGAGCAATGTTTCCATCACCGAACCGCCTCCTGATCTGTCCCAACTCCCTGGCACACCGATATATAGAGGCGACGATTTCTACGAATACCGCTTCTTTTACCGGAATCCTGACCGGCTTTACAGCGACTACCTGCAAAGCAATCGTGGTTTAAAAAGTGCTGCGAGCTGTACGAAGTATGATGTGGTGAACATCACAACTATAGAAGCGATGGAGAATGAGCCGTCTGGCTTCAACGTAAGTGTCAAAGGGCCAGAGGTAGACACTACAACAAGCATCCAGATACCTGAGTACGGCTACGGAATGCTTGTGTACGTCGGATCGACAACATATGATTGCGGACCGCGATGTTCCCGAGTCACAGTATTTCAGGGCCAAGCTAATTCAGGCGATTTGAGGACTGCCATTCCTAGGTCCTCGCTGTGGATCTGCGAGAATGAGATTAGCAAGGTCTATACGCTCACGAATGGTACCAGCCACAGCGGGAAAACGGAGACAGACGAGCGCATCGTTGGCACAGATGGATTTGCAAGGATTGCAGCTGGCGCTATCGCCTGGACTGGTAACAGGGATCAGAACTGGGACGACCGACAGTGGCGGTTGTATACCCAGCGTACGCCATTCTCGCCACCATATGTACCCGCGACGAGCGAAGTCGAAGAATTTCTCGAGCGTTTCAGCATCGGTGCCATAGCCTCGTTCGACGACCACGGTATACGATACAACATAACCATCAATAACGAGACCTGTGATGAGGACAGCCAGAAGATCAATGTCTCCTGGCACTACGTGCTGGGCATCCTGGGTGCGATAGTTGGCATACAATTTGGCGCGTTGTGCTATCTGCTCGCACGCGCAAACAAGAGCATAGTACGGGACTCGAGCTACTTCAGCGTCGCCATGATCTTGCAGCCGATCCTCAAGGTTGTAGACGACATGCCAGGGCGAATGGCCATGACAGGCGTCGAGCTCAAGGGCCATGAAAAGTTGCGAGACAGAAACATACGGTATGACTACAAGGAGTTGCCCGATAAGACGAAACAAGTAACAGTCTACTTCGAGGATGAATGGAAGGGCCATATGAGGAAGAAATGGCCATCTGGTGATTACAGTGGTTGAGGTTGGGGCCGAGGTAATTAGTGTCTTTGGTTGTGGTTTGAGGTGATAATTCGTCTTACTACTTAGTAGCTTCAATTAGCAGGTCTTTGCAAACTCTCCATTGCTCTCGTGTAGTAACATCCAGCACTTATTGGTAGCGGGGCATCGATGGCAGATCACATCAGACGCTAGGGCATCAAGGTCTTGCCATGGCTTCCTAAAACGTACGCTTGGCCATCGTACCTACTCGATCGAGCATATGCAGAGATCGATTTGGTAAGGCTGATGCTGAGGCCGCCGCCAGCACGATGGCATGCAACAAATACATAAGGAAACCCACGCCGGCGCGAAGAGAACCTCCATAGCCATCACTCAGACTTTCATCTGTACAATATACAGAACCGATTCCACCGTCAAAATGTTCGACAAATTGCGCGAGAAAGCCCATGGCCGCGATGAGAAGAGAGCTTCCTTCGATGGCTCGCAGCAACAGCAATTGCCCCAACCTGCGCCAGCATACACATCAACATCGTCCTACCAGGTACTGCAGCCGTTCCAGACCCACTTTGCTTCGATGTCCATGCATTCAGCGGACGACCTGCGCTTTCTGCGCTTTCCACCCCAGGTAGTGGACCAATGCCGCAACACGGTCCTTAACGTCTGGCGAGGCGGCATCCAAAAGGAAGGCATGTACGGCAATGCGCAGGAATTCAAACTTTTCGGCTACCCTTGGGCTGCTTCAGGCTCTGGTGCTATGGACGCGCGACGACTGGTCGCTACATTGCTAGGCACGCTGCACAGCATGGGCTGGGTCCTGACTCTGAATACGGATGTGAGCAAGAGTCCTAACGACAAAGACACGCTTTTATTTCGCTATCAGTCTCCTGCGCTAGCGCCGTGCGATTGGTGCAGTATCAGCTTCTCGCGCAGCGACAGGATACGCTTGATCGATATCTCGCCTGAAGTATGCCAGGCGCTGCCTGCCAGGCTTGGACAAGAGTGGATAAGTAAGGTCAGCGATTATGGCCCTGGTATTCAGGAGATCAAGTTCCACGGCTACCCCTGGGCTGCAGGAGGGAAGGAGACGACGAGGGTCCGAGAGTTGTTGCTTACTATGCTGGGCGTGTTGGAGGAGGAAGGCTGGACGGTGTATGCCAGTATTGATCAGAGCGGGTCCGGGGGTAGCCAAAATACCTCTGAGACTGATACAGTGAGTTTCGTCTCGACATCACTCGAAGAGAGTCGTTCGCTAACATGGATAGTGGCATCTCTGCCGCCCCAAGGGCTGGACTAGAGGGCAGCCTGTGTATCACGGGCGATGATGGGAAGGCATGCTCACCGCATCATTTATAAGTGGGCGCAGTTACTAAAGCCTGTCCATAACTACGTTTTTTACAACCTTGGAAAGAATGTGAAAACTACTCTACATATGCCTACTCGCGTGGGGAGCTGTTCTCTCGGATCGAACCGAACGTGTGGGTCAAACCTTCACGCTAGTTACTTCCTTCCCCAAACACGACCATGTGCCAGCAAAGAACATGCCGCGCATACCGACGGCGCTCTTGCGCAAAGCGCGTACGATACATTCTTTTCTCCCGGCCCTTCTTGCACCCTGTCGCGACCTGCACACTGCCCAGAACGAGCTGCGATGGCTCCGCGAACACGTCGAGAAGATCGCGAAAGCGCGACGCGCCAAAGGAGATCAGCTGGCCAAGGGCGCATTGCTTGGCCAATTGGTTAGGCAAAGAGCAAGAGGGAAGCCGCTGCAATATATACTTGGCTCGGAATACTTTGGAGACCTCGAGATCAAGTGCAGGCCGGGAGTGCTTATACCAAGGTGAGCTCTTCTTCATCGCTCAAGCCAGGGCGCGAAGATTGACAGCTCACAGACTGGATACAGCAGCCTCAGTCACACATCTGGCTAAGCTCGTTCGAACTGCGCAAGACTTGCCCAACGAAGTACGAATCTTAGATCTCTGCACAGGCACTGGCTGCATCCCGCTGCTCTTCCGCCACGAGTTTGCTGCGCAAAGAAAGGACGTTAATTTGCGCATCCTCGGCGTTGATATATCAGACAAGAGCCTGGAGCTTGCGCATCATAACCTACGGAAGAATCAAGCCGGCAACGAAGCAAGGAATGGTATCATGAACTTCGCGAAGGCCGATGTCCTCACAGATCCCTTTGGCGAGCTGATTCCAGGCGCACCCTTGCCAGTGAGGACCATTCTGAACCACAACAAGTGGTCGCCATTCTGGGACATACTGATCTCGAATCCACCATACATATCACCCTCTGCTTACTGGAAGACGACAATGCGCTCCGTTCGCAAGTACGAGCCAAAGCTGGCGCTGGTTCCTCCACCGAGATTGAAGTTCGACGATACACAGCAAGGAGATATTTTCTACCCGCGTCTTCTGAAGATCGCGCAGGAAGTGGAGGCAAAAGTAGTGCTTCTGGAAGTTGCAGACCTGGAGCAGGCACTTCGAGTCGCCCGACTTGCGCAAAAGCTGGACGTTTTTGACGGAGTCGAGATATGGCGAGACGACCCTGATACTTCCAGTCAGTCCACCTGTGAAGACGGCTTCGAGATCTGCGGCGAAGGCAATGGTCGATCCGTTATTTGCTGGCACGGCGTGGGAGGTACTTGGCTAGGCAGGGCAACCACTCTGCAGAGTCAAGATGTACCAAGCGAGAAGTTGCCGAAGTCCTATCTCCCCACGTTTTCATTTGACAATGACACCAACAAGCTTGGGCCAAACAAAGACCCAAAGTCCGCCAGAGCCCTCGAAAGTTGGAATCGGTATAAAGAAAAGGGGAGTGTGCAATACATACGGAACTTTAAGCAATACAGCGGCAATGGTTGAAGGGATGACTACAAACAGACTAGCGAATAGCGCCTTACGGACCTCCAACCTACGCTAGTGCCGCGATTGGATGCATACAGTGTCGCACGTCATGTGCCTTCCTCACCGACTCTGACGTGTGCCTGTCACGCGCTTGTCGTACAAAGATCAAGGTCAGCGCTTGTCGGATGCAGGCTGACGCAGGGAGGGGCCCGTGAAGATCCGGGGTACTTTATGGTCGAGACCCCAGACAGCGAGTCGCAGCTCAATTTACGACCTGGATACTCATCCAAAAAGATGCGTTCCTCTGTCCGATTGTACGCTGTCCTCGTGCTGCTCCTGGCGGCATGCACCCTTGCGCTAGCGAATCCTGAGGTGCACACCACTAGGGCCCTAGAGGTACATACCTGCATCTTACCCAACATATGTGACTGACGGCCGCACAGGAATTACACAAGGACAAGTCCCACGCTCAGAGACCATTGGCTGCTCCTTATTCCATCTCCTCCTATGCGTATGCAGAGAACCAACCAATGCAAGCAGCATCTGAAGCAGGCTCCGCCGAGCGACCCATTGGCAAGATCATCTTGGCAGTCGTCGTCTCGGGCATTCTGTTCGGCCTGGGGATGGGAATGTGAAGTATGGCTGCGTTGCTCGTAGCATTCAACAAGCTTTTGATGCATGCAGTTCGCGGTGTGGGCGCCTGCGTCGCGGGATTCCAATGGCCGTGCGGAGGCTGAGCCATGCGGCTGAGCCCGACACCCAGACTCATAACAGCTGGGCAACCGTAATGCAGGTGCGCGTACCTTGCCCGACATTCGATACCGTCATCCTCTCGCATGGCGATAGCTCTTGAGCTGTGCGTCCCCTGCCAGTCCGCTCTACGGTTAGGCCGTGCAGCGACGATACTAGGCCCACGCCATAGGCTTGAGTTCCAGTTCGACCAGTGCGCTTTGTGTATGCGTGTTGCAGCTATACGAAGTCTATACATCGACGGTCTACCAGACGGCTTTCTTGCGCGAACTTGGTTACACTTGTCGGCTCGCTTCCAACGAGGTTTTGAGCTGCCTCGACAAATTGTGACTGAGCAGCTGTCACATCCGCCGCATCCCCCAATCAACAATCAGGCTGACATTCTTCTCACTTCGTCACACATACGCCATACTCGATGCCAATTCCGTGCTGGAACACAATTTCCCATCAAAAAATCAAGTCTCGTCCCGGATACGACATATCTCCGTGCGATTCCTAAGCATTCGATCGACAGGGCTCTGGTCTGGAGCTGGCTTACGTACTGCGAGTCGAACCATGGGCCTTGTGATCTCCCACCACCAAATAGCGGACTGCAACTGCTGCTTATTGACGTAAAGCGAAACTGTCTGGTGTCAATCAGCAACGCACGTTACTTCGCGCTGTCCTACGTCTGGGGTGGCGCCGCTCAGGTTCAGCTAAAGGAAGCTGATCTGCAGGGTCTTCGGCGCGATGGGTCTTTGCGGGGTATTTGGAAGACAATGTCGCCTGTGGTCAAGTCAGCCATGGCCTTCCTAAAGGGCTTGGGGGAAACGTACCTCTGGGTCGATGCCCTTTGTATCGTACAGGACAGCCCAGGTCGCCACACGTATCTTGCCAAGATGAATGAGATCTACAGTGGCGCAGTGTGCACTATTGTCGCTATGGAAGGCCAAAGTGCAGACTCTGATCTCCCAGGAGTGATGCCGAACACGAGGGTGCTCGATCCACTTTTCGAGAATGCGGATTATACGATAGCTCGCCGTCGCTCCGACCTAGCGAGTGCATGTGCATCAAGCGCGTACGAAGGTAGGGGCTGGACTTTCCAAGAAAGGGTACTGTCTCCACGGTGCCTGTACTTCACCAATGAGCAATTGTTCTTCCACTGCAGAGAAGCGGTTTGGAGTGAGGATCGCCTTGAATGCTTTGATCAGGACTTTGGTGCCGAACGCATCCTCCCGTCGGTCTATTCGATAGGCCACAAACCTGACACGGATTGGCTCGAAAGATATCGCGCCTACGCAGATCTCGTGGAGCAGTACAGTGGAAAGGCGCTGACATACCCAACGGATCGGCTCAATGCTTTCGCGGGTGTGATCAGCAGTCTTGGAGACGCTTGGTCTTGGAAGTTCGTTGTAGGCCTTCCCCTACCGTTACTGGATCTTGCCCTGATGTGGACTTCCAATTCGCTAGCGCCCCAACGCGTGAACGTGGATGACGCCAACATGTACCTTCCTAGCTGGTCTTGGGCCGGCTGGCTCGATGGCATTCAGCATTATGTCTTTGCAAGCAGGGTCTCTCATTGGGATACGGAGCCATTCCCCGAGCGCTCTTCATCGTTCGTTCGGTCTTTCGGCATCACTACACAGGAAGGCGTTATCGTTTTGGAGGTAGCCAACCACCGCATGAACCTATTGAGCTTTGAAACATTGCGACAGGAACAACCTAGCTTGTCCAGGGGCGTTGAAGATCACACTCGTTTGGACATCCTACCCCTCTCGTTGCATGGACTGCCCAACGTTCTCATATTCTGGGCCGAGTCGGTACCGTATCGAAAACTGTCGACCTGTCGAACGTCTCGATACAGCGGAGGGCGACACGGCAACCTGGACTTGCCGCTTAAAAACGTTCGACGCATCTTTGGTGCGGGTGGATCCGCGGGGCTTCTGCTGCATTCTGCGCCACTTACACCGCTTCCTGGAGACGACTATCAATACATCCTGCTGTCACATTCCTCTTCTGGCCCTTGCATTAAATCTCTTGACGACTTCATCAATGCCACCGACGAAGAGCTTGAGTCGGATTTTGCGGTACCCAACATTTACAACAAGACCTATTCGCACGGTCCATGGGGTGGGTTGGATCACAGTCCCATCTATAACATCATGCTAGTGAAGATGACTCCAAGAGGGTGCTTTGAGAGAGTGGCAGTAGGGCAGATCCATCCCCGGGCGTGGAACAGCGCTGGACCAATTAACAGAAAGATATACCTTGGGTAGTAGCAATTGAAGCATTTGGGAGGACAACACCGTCATCTTTGTGAATGAGATGTCTACATGCAGTCCGTGCCTACAGATGACAGTTCCAACGTCCTTCATATCTTCTTTCAATTAATGATCGTGCGCCGATATTCGACTTTCTGATGGCCGTCGACGGTGAATGAACGAACGCCGCGACCGAGTCCTCCGCCATCTCCGAAGCTGCGCGTCATCATCTGCGGAAGCATCCCGAGCTAATAATTTCCCCAGACCTTCAACGCCCCTTCCTTCAACTACAACGAATATGTCTACTACTTTCCTCCGCCTGTCTCGGGTACGAGCTCCTTCTATACGTAACTTCCGCAGTTTCACAACAACAAATCCACGCCTGCAACCACCCACACCGTCTATACCATACACAGAAACATGCCCGTCGCCAACATGCGCATGCGCCGCCGCACCGCCCGATCTCGAAATCGATCGCAAGACACCGTTGTTGAACACCATGGCGCCATATACTGAGCAGGTGCTTCTTGCCACAGGGAAAGAGGATTGGACAAGCAACCTCGAAGACGACTCAGGTCCAACAGCAGACTTCGTGAAAGGCCTCAAGAGCATCATAGGCAAAGGAGGCGAGGCGTTCGATGTTTGTAAGCCCCCTTCAAGCCAGAAGAGCTGCTTGGCGCGTGGACAGCACGAACACATACTGATATAAGCAGCCATTTACCAACGTCCTCATCACCGCAAGCTCGCTCCCAGCGACTGAGACACCAAACGCTACAACCGCATACCTCTTCCCAAGCTTCCAGCGCATAGACTCCATACCGCATACACGCGCTGCGTTCAGCGCCTTTGCAACCGCATACCTCAAAGCGCCGACGCTGCACCCCATGCACGACGGCCTATCCGCCGCGCAAAATGCCGCCCTGACGCGCGATACGTCAAAGGCCGCACTCGTACCCACACCAGAGCCCATCACAAAGCCTACTATCTTGATTTGCGGTCACGGTGGCCGCGATCAGCGATGCGGCATCCTCGGCCCCATACTACAGGCATCGTTCCGCAAGGAGCTTGAGCGCAGGGGGATCGAAGCGGATGTTGCGCAGATTAGCCACATCGGTGGGCACAAGTATGCTGGAAATGTGATTATCTACCTGCCTCCGAACTTGGAGGGGAATCGTTTGAAGGGGAGTGGGATATGGTATGGAAGGGTGGGACCGGAGCAGGTGGAGGGAGTGCTGGAAGAGACCGTTGTGAAGGGCAGGGTTGTGGGGGAGCTGCTGAGGGGCGGTGTCATGCAAGGAGGAGGCAACATTGGGAGAATGGTCGAATCACAGCTCAAGGCTGAAAGAGGTGAGGAGCAGGAGACGTTGAGGCTGAGGCCGAGGGTGAGAGCACGGGCTTGATATTATACGACTGATGAAGACGGTGTTCTAAGCAGAGCTCGAGTTCACAAAAGACGACACTTTTGTAACTCCACCACCGTTCTTCTGATATGTGTACTTAGACATTCACGATGGAAAAAGGTACATCGATGAGGCGAGATGGTGTCAAATTTGTATTCGTGTACTTTTGAGATGCAAGCCACAGGCTGCGCTGGGTATCTGGTCGTGCGCCACTGCGGGCTATGCACATAACTAAAAAGCAAACATTACTTCTGAAGCGAGGCCTTTCCTGCGGAGCTTCATTCGTGCCAGACGCCGCTCTGTCTGAAAGGGGGCCGGAACCACCTTTCTACGACGCACTACTCTTCTTAAAGATGTACTTCAAGCCCTGCACGCGCTCCTTGATGGACCGCTGCTGAGTGACCTCATACAAGGGCTTGTGCTCTTCCTTGATGTCGTGGTCGTTCTCGTAGTCGACGTGGACGTACGCCCGCTCAACATCTGCGAGGCCTTCGAGCTTCCGCTGCAGGGTCTGGCTGACGTCGTGGGTGATCTTCAGCGGCAGGTCCTCGTTCATGACGATGTCGACTTCGACATAGTATTTCTGCCCTGCGTGGTATGCGCGGCACTGTGCCCTGGTCAGCAGGTAGTCGGTGACAATACCTGTATGCAGCTTACTGTGTCGACCTTCTCAATGCGGTTGTCGTGCGTGACTACCAGGTAGGCGAGTTTCGACAGGAACTCTTTTGGTGCTGACTTGCCAACGAGAAGCCAGACGTGGTCGAATGCGTTCGCAGCCCAGGACACGAGGATCAAGAGACCGATGAGGATGGCACCAATGGGATCAACGTACCATACGACACGGCTACCCACGATGGACATGGCCAGACCAAAGGCATTGACGACGATGTCGTTGCGGTGGTCGATGAAGAACACGTGGACCGAAGGGTAGCGGCGGTAGATGTAGCAGTACATGCACAGTGAGCCCTTGGCAAAGACTGCTGTGATCAGTACATAACGCAATATTCGTAACCCGTGGAAAGCTTACTGGCTGTTGCTACGAAAGCGATCGGAATGATGTGGAGCTCTTCGGCCTCCTTGGCGCCTGCGCCGAGTGCTCTTCCAGACTCGATGATCAGCTGGATGGCGACCGTCGTCATCAAGCAACAAAACATGATGATACCAATAGTCTCGATCCTTGTTCGCCCGACCGGGTACTTGTAGACGCTCGGCCGTGCTGCCATCCGGCTGGTGATGAGCATAACACATGACGACACGAGGTCCATGAAGGCATCTGCTGCAGTAGCGAAGAGAGACAACGAGCCTGTCGAGATCGCGGCATACATCTGAATGACAAATAGACAGAAATTGACGACAAAGGACGCATTGACGGCAAACTTGACCTTCGGTCCATTCTCCACGGTGTCGAGAGCAGCTAGCCGCTCCTCGTCGCCGCTCTGAAGGAACTGGTCGATGAGCTGGTTCTGTCTTGTGTAGAATTTCTATATTTGTCAGTGACAATCACTTAGCATAATGATTATCGCTTACCTTCATGCGCTTCTTGTTGGCCTGAGGGTAGTCGGCCTTCATCTGAGCTTGGGTGACGTTTGATCGGCGGTGCTTGCCAAGATCCAGAGGGTCAGCACTGTTCACGGTGACAGCAGCATGACCCTTGGCCACTTGTGTAGAAGCCGTTGTTGTGCGTGACACCTGTTGTATGGTGTCCGTTGGCGCCAAAGAGGTGGTAATTGCCGCTGTTGCTTGGTCGGCCACTTGACTCTGAGGCTGCTCATTGGCAGAGGCTGAAGGCTTGTCAGAGCAGAGATCTTGAGTAACTGCCTGAGACTTACTCTGAGGGTCGGAAGACATTTCGCCCAGGCTATGGCGTGGTACCTCTTGCTGAACTTGGGCGTCGATCGGTGGATAGGTGGTGGGATAAAAGGAAGGCATCAATCACAACAATGGGACGACGAAGTAATAAACAGTCGCAGAGCTGACCAAGGTCCGCCACTCCGCACTGAGGAGGCTTGTGTTCGAGCCTGGTAGTCATGTCCTGTGGCGGCTTCGCTTCGAGGCCGTGATGTTCTATGATTCTGTGTACTTCTGCACAGCAAAGGCAAGAGTGACCGCAGTGTGAAACTCGCTAAGCATCGGGAAGAGCTGTTTAAGTAAATCGTATGACTACGAAAGGTAATTTTCGGGAATGCTTAGCCTCGTCTTGATACTCCAACGAGCTTGGCGGGCTGCAGGAGCGGAGGGAGCGGGGGTAGCGCCCGCTTTCAAAAGCATTGAGACTGGTGTCATCGTGGAGTACAGGTGGTACGAAAGCTTGTATTCAAGACTTCGGGGGGTCAGAAAGCAAGAAGTGTGGATATGTGGCAGGTTGGCAATAAGGTGCGACAGCTTGGCGGGGGCGCGTGGAAGTTTGGGCTATTCGTGCCTGCCTTTAACCGTTGACCAATCATGTAAAGACGCAAGGTAGCACGCGACGATCTGTGATGGGGTTCTGTGGCGCGTACACGAAAACAACAGCATCCTTAAGAGTCGATCTCTGGCCAATCCAGGTTTCAAGCTTCCTCAGCCATAGTCACTGCGAAACCATCTGGTCTTGGCCAGTCACGGCAGAGCAATCTCGAAACGGTTTGTTGGGTTTGCCGAGTTTGTGCACCGAGATCCTCGAACCGGCATTGCCGCAGAAAGCTTGTAATGCTCCCACTCTTTGCGTGTTGTCCCACTCGGCGGAAACAAGACTTGAGCCGCAACAATGCAAGCCGCATGTTGGCGGGTCCTTCCCCAGATCTTCCTCAGGCGCGCCAAGCCGCCTCCCCAACTTGCCTAGCACGTCAGCCGCTTGCCAATAATCTTGGACTTCACGGCAAGCAGCGATATCCACTCGCAGCCTTGCAGCCTCATATCACTGTTAGCATGGCGGTCCACGCATTCCTGGCACAAGCCTCGCTGACACTTCCTGGCAACGTCTGAAGCTCCGCGCTCATATGTGAAGTACCTATCCTAACACGAGATCTGTGGCAGGGACCACCGCATCATCACTTCTTCCGCCTAATTTGTTCTAGAGTCTTGTTGATCGATCAGAATGTGGTTAGTACTTCTGTAACGGGTCGAACCCTGATGGCGAACATATAGCTTTGAGCTCCTCGTGCCCAGCCTCAACATACGTTCAACCTGGGGCTCGACCTCTCAACAACACTCTCCGGAAGAGTATCGTTCGTCATTTCCCTTTCCCTTTCCTTTCGCTTCTGTTGCTGGCGACAAGGCTGCTGGCAGTTCTAGTTCAGAATCTGTAATTTCTTTCTTGCGTTCTAAAATCCCTAATATTCAAACTCACAATGTCTACCATGGAGAAGCCACGATGCGGGAGTAAGGCGGACGCTGCCGTGTACGACTTCCCTCTTCACGTGGCTGCAGTGTGTGAGTGGGGATTCTGCATATATGCGCAATATTCTAATACTTGTGTAGTCATTGTGTTCGCTGCATCCATCGGAGGATGTGGATTCCCAGTTGTCGCAAAGAAGGTCAAGTGGATGAAAATCCCGCCCACGGTGTTTTTCTTCTGCAAGCATTTTGGCACCGGTGTTCTGATCGCTACTGCCTTTGTTCATGTATGTTGGGCATGATCGTCTCATGGCAATTACTAACGTTCGCAGCTTCTCCCTACAGCTTTCCAGTCTCTCAACGATCCATGTCTTCCCGATCTATTCACCGACAAGTATCCTGCACTGCCCGGTGTCATCATGATGGGTTCGCTTTTCATCTTGTTCGTGGTTGAGATGTGGCTGAACGCAAAGACCGGTGGTCATTCCCACGGCAGTGCGACCGGCGAGGAGTTCAATGGAGGTGCTGCACCCGCGGGCATTCAGGCTGCAATGCGCACCCCAATGCAGAAGAGAGACAGCTACGACTCGCAGAAGACAATGCTTACGATTCGCGACGACAAGAAGGGTTGGGTCGAGAACACGTACCCCACCCAAAACTTTTCGTTCCCCAAGGACCACGATGAGATGGAGCCGCGATCTGAGATGCCGCCGTGGTTTATCGTCTTCTACGAGCAATATGTCCGCCAGCGCGAGGATATGGTCAATATGATCAACCGCGCGATGCCTGCCCTTCCGAGCTACCCTCAGGAGAAGGGTCCCGATGCGCAGGCCTCTTACTTCGATGAGGATGTCGAGAACCAACCCGTCGACCCCTTGGTCCTCAAGAAGCAGTCTATGCAGATCACTCTGATCGAAGGCGGTATTCTCTTCCACTCCGTTTTCGTTGGTATGACCGTTTCCATCACATCAGAAGGCTTCATCGTTCTGCTCATCGCCATCATCTTCCACCAAATGTTCGAAGGTCTCGGTCTGGGATCCCGAATCGCGGCTGTACCTTACCCCAACGGAAGCTGGAAGCCGTGGGCTCTGGTGGTTGCTTTCGGTACCACTGCTCCCATCGGACAGGCAATCGGCCTCTTCACACGCAGTACTTATGACCCAAACAGCGCCTTCGGTCTCATCATCGTCGGCGTTTTCAACGCCATTTCATCTGGTCTACTCATCTACGCTGCGCTTGTAGACCTGCTTGCCGAGGATTTCCTCTCTGAAGAAGCCAACCACAACCTGACCGGCAAGGACAAGACACGTGCATTCATCTACGTGCTTCTGGGTGCTGCTGGGTAGGTGCATTTCCAGACCTTTAACTGCCTTACATGCTAACAATCTACAGTATGGCCATTGTAGGAGCATTCGCTTAATCACCCCAGTTACTTAGCATTATCGACATTGTGCACGCCAAGACCAAGTTTCAAGACTTATGGGTTATCGCTGCGGCATTTGCAGCACTGGATTCTCACTCTTTGCATGTCTCGAGAAGTGTCACGACGACCAATGTTTTTCTTTTGTCATAACGAGACACTATAATCTTCGCCCCACCTACGCTCATGCGCGGCTATGGGCCTTGTACGAATATGGTGGATCCAGGACCCTGGTGTTTCACCACTATTCCATTTCCTTAAACTACAAAATGGGGCAACCATTCCCTCATTAATGTGACCACTCTAGTGTAATGACATCATGTAATCAGTTGCCTATCAAGAAGCTGTGCTGGAGCATGTGTTCCTTGAAAAGGCGGTTCTTGTTGTTACGCTTAGCATCTGTCATACAGAAAAGGCACTTTCGGACACTGTTCTAGATATCTCCATTTGTCCTCTCACAGCGCCTAGCACGCACGTCTGCACTGTCAGTACAATCCCAATCCACGCACCGCCATACAAAGAAGTCAGAAACCAGCTTCAGAGCGCTCAGTACGGACTCCGAAGCTGATCGACTTCGAGGGAATATTCGTTGCCAAACCTGTCGATGGTCCCGCTCACATAAAAAGAATCAAATCAGAGGTTCCGTAGTAGCAGACCGATCTGGCAGAAATTCTTCCAGGAACCAAAGAAACTCAAACAGCACTCCGCCATTGCCGCATAGAAAAAGCAACCAGCACGCTCGTCGTGCCGTCTCCCTACCCTCCCCTTCCCCCTCTTTATACTCACACCCGCCCCTCCCACCGCCCACACTGAACCGCACCGAAACGCCCCTGCAACCGGCACTCCACTGCCCGCAACCCTCTCGCTTTCGGCATCCATCCTACCGTACGCCAAAGTCGCAGCTCAGAAGCAATTTACGTTGCGGTAGGCTGGGCCAAGCAGTATCGAAGCCGTGGTGGATTGCAGCGCCAAGCCTGCAAAGACAAATTCCATGACGAATCATTTGCCGGTGGGCTTGGGTTTTGCAGAGCTGTTTCAGCAGGAGACGAGGAGAGGCGAGGCGGGTGCTGGGTTGAAACTGAGGCTCGGGCAGTCTGCGTTTCAGGATGGCGATCTTTGCGCTTTCTTTTGGGGAGGATGGCGTCGGATGATTTCGATTCTGTGTGAATGGTGGCTGGTGGGAAGTGGTTTGTTGTTGCAAGGAGGAGATGCAAGTGCAGCGCTCTGCCAATACAGCGACGCTTGGTGCCATTCTCTCACGACACTGAAGATAAACACCAACCCAATAGCTCAAATAAACTAATAGTAAAATACCCTCAACATTAATGCCCTAGAGTAAGCTAGTTCTAAGAAAGGTATCGAATATAGAGTAAATGTCTACATTCTTACGCATCGCAAGTTGGCATTTACCTACGTTGAGGTTGAACTGCATCAATGCTAACTAGAACCATATGTTTCCATACATCCTTGTACTCGAGCACCCATCCAGAACACTGTCTTCACCGAAGCGCTCTACACAGATCGCAACTGTACACCTCGGATTCTATGCGCTAGCTTTGCATCGACTCAATTCTAACGTAGGACTTGATACGTCGTTCCTCCCGTTCCTTCCACCCCAACATATTGCTTACGCACATCGTCGTGTTCGCTCGTTGCTGCTACACCTCAATCTCCTACTGCCGTCGCTTTTCCCAACCCTTCCACGACCGTCGTACCTCAAGATCCTAGCTGCCGCTTCATCGAAGTTTTCGTCAAGTCCGACTCTCGTATAACATCGATCATGTTCGACATGAACAACATGAGACCTTGTGCTCTGCTCGTCGCTTCTGATCTACGCTTCCTTCTTCCAGAGGCCAGCCGCCTATGAAGTCTGTCAAGCTTCGCACTGGGCATCTAACGATGACAGCGTTGAAGCGTGTGGTGAAAGAATTCGCGAGATCTGAGGGCCTCATTGAGGATTGGCATTATTTGAACTACGTCGACGAGACCCAGCATCCACTCGAGAGCTACGGCAAAAATAACGTCAAAATTGTGCGTGAAGTCGCTGGGATATTTGACCCAGAAGGGGTGTTTCAGGAGAAGGTAGTGTCTGGGTGGAAAATTTCGAGGATTGAATCTTGACTACTAGAAGCCCAGCCCGGAGACATTTACTGCATCGATCACACCAGCCGAAGACATCTTCGGATCAAAGCCCAATATGACAAAAGAGATCGCCAGCACCTCGCATACCCATCGAGGATGGTAGCTCGCTGAAAGTATGAGGTGGGAGTGAAGATGATCGAAGACTTGTACGACGTCAATACAACTTCCCGTGTAATCGTGTAATTGGCCATCAAAGCTTCCACCTAAGCAATTTTCGCGAGTGCCTATTCTACCAGACAGTTGTAGGCATGGCACCGAGTACATGAATGTCATGACATAAGGTCAACAGTCGCAAGTTGGGTCACTCCATGAATGGCTGACGGTGTGCGGCATGTGTATCTTTGGTCCTTCCAGGTTGAGAGATAGGATCCGGCATCAAGCTATCATTTTTGCGGGTCATGGGAACAGGCTGCGATTGCAGGTGGATTTAGTCACATTGAAGTCGACTTGCCAGCCGATCCCTTCACTTTATTCTGCCGTCACCTGAGCTTCTCCACTCTTTTAACAATAGCACCGTAGCTATTCAACTTGCCCCATTACCGCGTCGACTCCTCATTACTATAAAGTGAGTACAAATAAGAGGATGCTACTTGCCTCCTTGCTCCAGAACCTGGCAATCTGACAGCTACAGCTTCGACTCTTCGCCGCATACTTCCACACAGTACTACGATTCCCTACCTCCACCATGGTCACCACTATCTGCACAAAGATCATTCACCTGATCTACGAAGACCAGTTTTACGAGGCGCTCATCAACATCAACATGACCCATGACGAAATCTACGATTCTCTCCGCGCCGCCGTCTACAATGTAGTGGAGCCATACCATATCATCATCTCCGACGCTGAGAGCAACGAAAAGACGCATCTAGACTACAATGTCCTGCGCAGCGACCGCCTCTACAGCATCGCACTGTCTGATAGCTACAGTCACGGCACGAACTCCGCATCGAACGGGGCTCGGAAGATCGCGCATAACCTCAGCCTCACCATGCAGCACTGGGGCGTTATCGATACAAGCTACATCTTCCCTCAAGAGCTCACACCGTTAGAGTGGAACCGCTCCCTTACCGAGAGCTTGAGCAAGCTCAGTCACCGTTCAGTCGGACATCGAGAAACGGCATGGCAGTGGCTGTTTGCCGAGGTGGCCTTGAGGCACAGTAAGAATGAGGAGAATGACTATGCTGAGCCCACGATGGAGAGGATTAAGAAAATCGACATCGATAACGTAGTCCGCAAGTGGGATATGATGTGAGACACAATGGCGATGGCGCGCGCAGAAGCGCAAAAGATTGCAGTGGCGGCAAACGAGCAGTTGGAGGAACTGGAAGCGAATGCGTTATTCAGTGGTGGCGTCCTCGACGCATTGTCAAAGGTTGAAAATGAGCCCACGTACCAGTTTGGGGGAACGTTCAGTATCGTACAGCGATAATGCTCATCACTGCTCCATGCAATGTATCCATCATGATTGTTTATTTGCACCAGGTGCTGGATTAGCTCTAGTACTGTAGTCCTCTGATAGATGTTCAAGGCTGTGCCTGCGTGGTCGTCAACCTCTGGACGCTAACACGCACCTTCACCTCTTCACCGAATTTTTCGAACCCACGATAAGACCGGTGAAGCAAAAATCAAGAACTGTCTCAACTCGAACCCAGGGCCTTAGAGACAAATATATCTAACACTGCTGATCGTCTCATGGAGTGACTTAACCAGCCACTATCAGTCGTCCGTCACAGCAGTTGTTTTGTTAGATCAAGATACAACGCATCTTTTTATTCATATACACTACATGTTGTATGTTCTGATGGAAGCCTTTTTTGTACTGCAGCCACTCAATTCAACATACTACACTCATTCCACTTGTCCTGTGACTTCTTCTCCTCGCACCAGCCTTCGTATCTAAATCCTGCTCCGTAGGTATACGTTGTGAGCTCATCATTGTACTCTGGGTAGAGCTGCTTGCGCCGTAGCGAAACAAGGCCATCGCGCTCTGCCTTCATTTTCTTCACATTTTTGGCTTCGCCGTCCCAATTGCTGTCCCGTTTCTCCTTGGCCCATTTGCCGTGCAAAAAGCCAGCTTCAACATCTGAAGGCTCTTGTCGTTGCTTTGTCGTTGGACCTGAGAGCCATCTAGCTGGGAAAATGGGGCACTCCATAGAAGCAGGCGTGGCTGCACGGCTGGGAGAGCTCAGCGGGGAATCAACCATCTCGGTGCCCTCTGCCGCACTGTCTCTACGCTTTTCAGACATGGTTTCTTGTGTCACGCGCTCCTTAGAATCAATCTTGTTGGAATACTCCTCGAGAAGCCGAGTGAGATGATATGGCCTGCTCTCCTCTTCTAGAAAGAAGGTGCGCACATCCGGGTGCAGCCTGTTTTCTGCATCAGCGCTCAAGATGTTGCAAGCCGTCATCTGTAGATACACATCTACCAACTCTGGAACCCACTTGACGTCTTTGCAAGGGACAAGTGCACCATACATCCAGAACAGGTCTGTGAGAGTGAGGGTTTGAGTTTCGAACACTCGCCAGAGCTGCTTCAAAAGGCAGTCAGCCTGATCATCGAGCGCAAAAAGATCGATGATTACGTGGAGCTTGATACATAGCACTGGATCGTGCAGCAGCTCGTCAGTCTTGATTTCGAATGTTTCACCAAGGTGGTGCTTCTCGACGATGACATCAATCAGCTTCAGTATAATGGTCCAGTCTAAGGCTTCGCTGCGGGGCAGGATAATGGCGGTGCCATCAACGGTAAGGTACTCAAGAAGCTTGGGCGCGGTCTCTTTGAGCGGCTGCAGTGGGACACCAGTAGCGATAACTACACCACGACATTTGTGGGGATGTTGGATGGCGATGTCAGTGCGAATCGGAAATGCTGGTGTGTCATCTGATCTATCACCGTGGTTGATGAGTTCAATAGACAGAACGCTTGTGATTGCGCTCATAGCTCTTGGACCGAGTAGACTCTGTTGCTTGTAAGGCACGCGTTTAGATGGGCTTGCAATGTCGACGGGAAAGTTGCACACACGGGCTTTCACGGAAGTGTTATCAATAGGGAGAATATACCCTTAGGCTATTATTTACACGCAGTATGCCTTCATTGTGTGGACGCGAGACATTACAACAGCAATGCCTCGCATCGTACCTGCAACGATGTCTCACTGCGGTGAAACATGATGTTCCAGAAGGATAGCCTCTGGTAACCCTCAGTCAAATTATGATCAGTCTTACAAGTGGAATGGAAGAAAAGGGCGATGATCTGTGTACTAATGAGTTCGTCATCTCGAATGCTGGCTGATGTGACGGCGCTGCAAGAGATCACTTTCACTTCGATTCCACCTCGACCCACCTCGATTTTTTTTTGGAATCATGACATCTTTCCAACACCATCATAGCGACAGATCAGCACACAATGTCACACCTACTAGAGTTCCCATCAGCATCGCCCCTTCCACACGGCGCGAGCACGCCGCCCTATGTCTTGTTTGGCATCTACGGCAGTGACATCACATCGTCACTTCCCCCACGCATCCCGCTCAAACTCGTCCTTCATTTCGCGCCAGCGCTGCAGAAATGGATACTGTCGCCTCCATATCCTACCTACCTGCCGCGCGCCATTGCACGCCAGTCCTTGCGCATGCATTGTGTTGGCATCGACATTCAAGGTGCGATCGATGCTGCAGGTTTGGGCTGGATCATCATGCGTATGCTTCACCTGGGGGGCTGCAGACTCCCCAAGGAAACGTTCTGCGTCCACCCTGACCTCGCGACATCGGTAGCCATACATAACGCTTGGCTTGCGCTCGAACTACCTGTCGAAGGACTCCATGGTTTGCACACGCACATATACAGTCAGCTCATCTACACTGAGCCGCCCGTCTCTTTATGGAGCATGGACCTGCTATGGGACGCGTTTCCAGCTGGCAGCGAGATCGTCAAGGCGATGGGTCTCAACTTCATTCGGGGCCACGTCAACATGGAGTACTCAGTCTCTCAGTCTCTTGAGATTATCGCATGGTTCCAGTCTACTCCTGAGCGGTACGCGCTCTTCAACAGCCTAAGGTACGCCATGCCTGAAGTTCCCGAGCCGGAGGTCGAGACAATCACCATCGCAGCTGAGGAGGCAAAGAAGATCAGTGCATTCAAGACGGTTGGTAAGCAGGTTGGCAAGGCCATCAAGAAGATGGTATTTGGAGAAAGCACGAAGGACGCTCGCGACGTTGGGATCATGGAGCGAGGCGCAACCCGAAAGGTCAGTCCGCAGGAACGGCAGGATCGAGAGACGAGCGACTTCGAAGCAATGAGGAAGAGACTGCGGCGGACAAGGAGCGACGACAGTCTGAGATCAGTCGACACTGCGATCTGGAACCCGCAGACGCCAGAAGAAAAGGAAGAGGAGGAAGAGGAAGAAGTAACAGTCAACGACGACATGGACGACAAAAGCAACTACTCTGACGACGGAAACATCAGCACAGAGCTTGCCCAAACACTCGAATCCATCCGACTCCGGCGAGAAGCTCGAAACGCAAGGAACAAGCGTTCTCCATCGTTGCCAGCAGCATTAACAGCCGAGAACCTGCGCCGCCGCGAGGACGAAGAACAACCAGTCTTCAACAGACGCGCACCAGTGACACGACACCGCCGCTCGTCCAGCACAACCACAGCAGGGAAGGAGCACGGCTTGTCCGCCGCCGACCTGCAGAGGAGAATCAGGGTGTTGAAGGAGAAGCAGAACAGTCTGGCGCAGGAGTCTGGGATGGTTTCCGCAGCAACGGATGACGAGGATGCTGTCGAATGGGAAAGGGGATAGCAATTAGTGAGACCCAGCCGCAGTCGTTTCAGCCGTCAAACGTTGTGAAGCTGGCTCCGTACGTTTTTAGTCAAGATAGATATACGTCGTTATCGAACAAAGGATGCCTGCACACTACTCGCCATGCCAAGCTTATCCACACCCACCCTTCCCCCATCTCATCCGCTCATCGCCCTTCCATCGGCATCACGCTCTGCAACATCCCGCTTAAAAGCGCCGTCTCACCCCCGATCCCGCACAGCGGCTTAAAAACGTAGCAAGAAAACTGCTAGCCGCCTTACCACCCCGGCGCCCGTGGAACGCGCGCTGTCTTGTCTTGGCGCGAGCATAAAAAGCGGGGCATTCCTGCACATGCACACTATCGCTATCTTTTGTACAAAGCACCCGCAACCACAACCACACAGCAACCAAACCCCCAAAACCAACTCACGCATCAAATCTCCAAATGGGCCTCTCCCACTCCCCCCTCCTCCCCCTCCTCTCCACCCTCTCCAGCCTCATCTTCCTAGGCTTCGGAACAACATACATCCTCGCCCCCCGCACCGGATTCTCGCTCTTTGGCTTCGCTGCCTCCCCTACAACGCCTGCGGACTGGATCCTCATGGAGCGCGTCATGGTGCTGTTCGGGGCCAAGGATGTATTCATGGCTGCGGCGATTTTTGCTTCGACGTGGTACGGGACGCGGAGGAGCGCGGGGTTGGTGTTGGTGGCGGTGGCGGCGTGTGCGGGGGTTGATGGGTGGGTTGTTAAAGGCGAGGCGGGGAGGGGGGAGTGGGGGCATTGGGGGTATGGGGTAGTAATGGGGGGATTGGGGGTGGTAATGGCGGGGGGGGGGGGGGGGGGGGGTTTGGGAAGGAATGGAATGGAATGTATTGTGATAAGCTGCGGGTATGTAGGACCGGGACAAGTGCAATGGTGGCCTGATGGAAATTGGTGAGGCTGTGCAGTGGATGCGCAATACGGCTCAGCGGCCGTCTGCGTACACTGGCTCATGCGTGGTGAAGCTGCGCAACACCTCGTCGACCTCTGCCAGGCTGGTGGTGCGCATGTCCATCCGCCAAAGGGGGTTTGTCCAGGGTTTAACGGGTTTGTAGGCGTCGTTGGCATCATAGCTGTACAGCTCTAGTCGCGGTCCAAATAAAAGTATACCACGGCCTGTCTGCATGCCTCCAATGATGCCAGACAGGTCGCTGAGCACGTCGCCACGATGGTTGAAGTTATCTCGGGACCAGCGGGGGACGGTTGTCAGATCGTCCAGGATGACCACAAGATGGGTGTGCGTGCGCCAGCTGAGTGTCTGCACGCCTTCGACCACCTCTGCCGTGCCCTTTTTGACGATGAATGCCGCCATGTTATTGGGATCGATAACGTGCCAGGTCGGATCGCCGGGCATAGCTTTTTTCTTGGTTGCAGCCTTCCGCTTTGTGAACTTTGGGAGGTCGATGTCGGAATCAGGCTCGTCATCGTCTTTCAGGAGGAAGTTGATGCCGTACTTGGTGATTGGACCCAGAGCACATGGTTCGATTCGGTACTGCTGAGAGGTAGGATAGACGCGCTGGAGAAGGGCTACAGCCAGATCACTGGCGTGCTGCATGTGTGCCGAGCGTGGTGAGATAGGGAATGCATAGCTGCTGTGGTAGGTGTCGTACAGAGCTTGCAGACGGTCGTCGATCGGGGGCGTACGCTGTTGCTCAACGTCCGTGTCCGCGGCGTTATCAGATGCCTGGTCGCCACTCTGTTGCGCAGTCACCGCTTCAAAGGGCCCGTTCATATCGGTAGGGGAGCGCTGTAGGTCAACCTGGGTAGGTAGGTCGTGGAGGTTCATCTCTGATGTGTCGGCCAGGCTTTGTACGGCCATCTTGGAGAGGTGCTTGTTTGCAGCGGGTTGATTGTTGTTGAACAAGCTGCCAGGTGAGACAGCGTCTCGGGACATAAAATCGACAGTGACTACCGGGCCGCCCGCAGCTCGCAGACAGCAAGTGAAGGCAGCTTGAGGCCTCGAAGCAGCTCCATCCTTTACTGCGACTGCCGGACTGTGTACGTCTAAGTGGCGCCTCTTCACTGCATTTGCAGAGATGTTCCCACGTGCGCAAAGGTGCAGCTCAATCTTCCATGGCTACGTCGTCTTGAGTCTCTGCTGGCTGCGCTGCACCATCAGTAACTTCACCCTCAGCTTTCTTGGCCTGCGCCTTGGCCTTCTTCTTGACCTTCTTCTCCCTGTTCCTCCTGGTGCGCTTCTCGCGCTCGGCCTCCTCCTTTTCTGCAGCAAGCCTGGCCCTCTCTTCCTGCTTGTCCTTGTTTGCAGTCTTCTTCTTCCTGAGTGCAATGCGCGCCTTCTTGCCCTTTCGTGTGCGCTTGTGCTCCTTCTCTTCCACAGTAGCCAGCATGGGAGGATGCCCGATCAGTACCGCCTTCTTGATGCCGTCTTTCGTGATCTTGGTGACCTTCCACGGCACTGCACAGGCGGGCCATGGCTGCCGCGACAGCTCGAGCACAGCGGCCCCATCGATTGCAGCAGCGCGCAGTGCCAGCTCCTCGTCACTTGTCGGCTCGTCGGCGAAATAGTAGCTCTTTGGCTTTTTGAACAGGAACCCCGAGCCATCTCCTTTGTCTGGGCCAGGCGACGAGAGTCGCACTTTCAGCGTCGCGGGCGCAGCGTTGGCTGGTGCTGCAAACAGACGCAGCTCTGTCTCGTCCTCGTCGCTCTGGGCTGCATTGTGCTCATCGGCAGGGTCCTGCTCCGTGGACGTGAAGGCAAATTCGGCGGATATTCGCTGGCGCAAAAGTTCTTCGATGTCTCGATCTGGCGTCGATGGCGGGGACTGCTCTGGCGATCGGAGCTCATCGCGGCGCACCCTTGCACGCGCGTTAGTAGTGCGAACAATGATGAATAAAGCCGTGGAAGGTGCCAATTACCGCTTTGCGCTGGGCAGGTCGAACATGGAAGACATGGCTGCGTGCGGCGGCGCGAGTCTGAGTCGTGAGCGGCCTTCTGGAGTCGAAGACTTTGTCGAGCGCATCTGGGCGATGCACGCGAGAAACGGCTAATGTCAGAACCGTGTTAGCAGCACGGCTGGAGCCGCCGAGCACCAGCGAGACATGACCAGACATGACCAGACATGGGTGCCACTGGGCGACTGGGACCGGCCGGCTATCCTGCCCTGATGACACCAAAACACCATCTCGGAATGCTCGTCCCGCCGACGTCAAATTTGCATTTTGAATAGACGTCAAATTTGCATTTTGAATTTTGAGAGTTGAAATTACCGCAGCTCCATGCGCCGCGCAGGCCCAGGACGAGGCTCTGGGACCCTGGCGTGCCTGGATGAGCAATCCATCAGAGGCGAGCCTCGGAGGCTCGGAGGCTCGGACGGAGTGGCGCCGCGTTAGAAGCGATTAGAGTGCGCGCCTTGCCCGAAGCAGGCGCATCTTGGCGGCCACGGCCTGGGCGCTGCTGGGGCACACGCAACGGCTGTTGACTGTTGACGATGCTCGCCTGGCCCATCGTCGATGCCGAAGGATCGCATTTTGACTGGCCTCCACCATGAATCCACAACACCATGTGCGCCTGTGACAGGAGTGCTAAGCGATGCAGCCACCGCAGACCTTGTCCCGGACAGGATTGTGCGCCGTTGCTCCCAAATGCAGTTAAACGCGTCACGCCCACGCAGCTGCTGCTCTTCGCTGCTCTTTGCTGCCCGTTCGCTGCCCGTTCGCTGCCCTTTTGCTGCCAGCCGTTGATGCATCGCTCCGCGGATTTCAGGACTCTCACCGCACAATTGCGGGCGCGTGGATTGGACTGACCAGCCTTTGTGCCCTGATTCTGCTGCCCTGGTGTCTGCTGCCCTGGTGTCTGCTGCCCTGGTGTCGACTGCCCCCCCCCCCCGCGTGTTCATACCGGTAGCCCCAGATCATGCCACGGTAAAGACGAGTAGACTTCGACCATGCCCTGCACTTTGAGTTGGCCCGAGGCAGCGCGAGAGCGCGACCTCCATAGGTGGGTTTGCTGGCGGCTGGTGGGCGTGCTGTCACCCAGATACTAAGAACCACAGATACTACCGCCCATGGCTCGATGCGCAGAGCCTCGTCAACAGCTCCGTGGGGATTGGAGAGAAGGGCCTCAACACTCTGGGCTACAAGCCCGAGGCCTCGCGCGACAAGAGCTTGACGGCCTTTGCCCAGCTCGCTGCCCTTCGCCTCAATGTGCGCCGCTGCATGGTCTCGCTGATCGACTCGAACCGCCAGTACATCCTCGCCGAAGCCACCAAGACGGTCTCGCTGTTCGAGGCAGAGGCAGAGGTCCCGGAAGACGACGTCTGGCTGGGCAACACCATCCTGAACAAGACCGATGCCGTGTGCTACCACACCTTCTCGTCGACATATACCGCCAAGACAGCTAAAGGCGACACAGTCACCGCCGAGTGCATGGTTGTTCCCGACTGTCGACAGGACCCCCGCTTCGCAGACAGGGACTATGTCAAGAGCGAGCCAGGAGTGCGCTTCTACGCCGGCGTGCCCATCATCACCAAGGCCGGTCACCGCATTGGTGGTACGTGAGGAAGTCGCCCCAGACAGCCTGCCCTGCTGACCGCGATGCAGTCTATGCCGTCTCGGACGAGCGCCCCCGTGACGGCCTCGGCGCCGCCGACATGCGCTTCATGCAGGACGTGGCCGCCGCCGTCATGGAGCACCTCGAGCTCGCCAAGGACAGCGACGATCGCCTGAAGGGTGAGCGCATGGTCCGTGGTCTGCAGCAGTTCATTGAACGATCCTCCGTCGCCGATATGCGAGACGAGGCCGGGCCCCGCCTGTCCACCATGGAGCGCCAGACAGAGAACGCCCGTCTGCAGACTCTCGAGGACGACGATGCGTCTGCGTCCGGGACCGTGACTCCGTCGACCGCTACTAAGCACGCCCAGCGCAAGGCGCACGCCGAGTCTGACACCGCTCGCGTCTTCCACAGAGCGGCGCGTATTATGCGCCAGTCGACCATGGCCGACGGTGTTGTTTTCTTCGACACGTCGGCTGCCGGTATCAAGGGCGGTCTCTACGACGACGGGGCCTCGAATGCGAGCAGCGACGAAAGTGTCACCAACAACACCACCGATTTTGACACCGCTGACTCCACCGCAACAACCAGGCGGCGCAGGAGGCAAAAGGTGACATTTGCTGGTGACGCTGCGTCAGAGCATAAAATTGCGTCAGATGCTGACAGTAAAGCGTGTCCGGTCGCTGGTTTGTCGTTGCGTCAGGGGGCCGGAGTGATTGCCCACAAGGATTTTGCCTTTAGCGAGGCAGCAATGGAACGCTACATCCACCGCTATCCTTTCGGGAAATTCTTCAACTACAACGAAGAAGGCGTTGGGATCAACTCGAGCGATGAGAAGTCGGAGCGCTCAGAGACTGACCAGTCAGACCGCACAACGACCTCGCCAACCGGACAGCCGAGGAGAAGAAAGCGAAGGGAGAGATTTATCCCCACCGAATTCTTGAAAGTGCTGCCCAACGTACGAACGCTCATCTTCTTACCATTGTGGGATCCATCGTCAGAGCGCTGGGTTGCTGGAGGCTTCATCTGGACAACCCAAGCTGGAAGGCTGATGAGTCCTGAGAACGAGCTCCCTTACCTCCAAGCCTTTGGCAATAGCATCACAAGCGAAGTGGCGCGCCTAAGTGCGCAAAAAGCGGATCGAGCCAAAACGACATTCATCGCCTCCATCTCGCACGAGCTTCGGTCTCCACTCCACGGTATCCTTGGATCAGTCGAATTCCTTCGCGACACAGTTGCTTCGGCATATCAAGAGTCGTTGGTATCTTCCATCGAAACATGTGGTAAAACACTGCTAGACACGATTGATCACGTCCTCGATCATGCCAAGATCAACAAGCTACGGAATACAGGAGCACGCAAGAACAAGCGCGGCGCCGAGGGACGGACGAAGAGGCTGCCATCCGACAACTCCATCTTGGGAGTCACGGCCGACTTCGACTTGGCTCAGTTGGTCGAGGAAGTCTGTGATACAGTTTGCGCTGGACACACCTTCCGCAAGAATCACAGCATCAATACCATTTCGACGGACGTTGACACTGAACATGCAGGCGTGAGTAGAGCGACAGGGGAGGACTCGACCACTGTCAATGGTGGCAAGGTTGTAGTCGGCAAAGACAACCAGTCCGTCATTGTTTCGCTGATAGTCGCGCCGTACGTCAGTTGGGCCGTCCGCTCACAGCCAGGCGCTCTTCGAAGAATCATCATGAACCTCCTTGGTAACGCTCTGAAGTACACTGATACCGGCTTCGTTGCGCTGAACCTGGTCCAATCTGGGAGTACACCGCAACACATCAACGTGAGCCTGACCGTTGAGGATTCTGGTCGCGGAATGTCTGCAGACTTCCAGAAGGCGCACCTCTTCTCGCCATTTAGCCAAGAAGACCCATTTGCTTCAGGTACTGGGTTGGGTCTTAGTATCGTCAAGCAAATTGTGGAGTCCTTGAGGGGTGAGATCAACGTCAAGAGTACAGTGAGCGTTGGAACACGGATCAACGTCACACTTCAGCTGCCCGTCGGCTCGAGTGAGGCTACCAAAGTGCACCGCAACTTACTGGATGCACCAGAGTCCCTCAGAGGGACGTCTGTCAGCATTCTCTGCGAATGCGACTCAATTGGTGGCCAGCGCGGTGTGAAGGTCAAGGAGTCCATGTCCAATGCCTGCCAAGGCTTCAACATGAACGTTCTTGACATTTACGACCCCAACTTATCGAACAAGAAGGTGGATTTCCTCTTGACCGATGCACCCTCTCTTGACCGACTACTGCAAGAGTCAAGCTCAAGCTGGGTCAACGAGACGCCGCTGACTGTGGTCTGCGTGTGCACGGACACGGCAGAGAAGACAAACCTTGAGAAGCGACTAGGCAGACAGATCGAAGCTCTGGGCTGGACGGCGGAGGTTCTCACTCAACCGTACGTTGGTCCAGATATCCATCACAATAACGCAACAGCTAACGAAATCATAGATGCGGACCTCGTAAACTCGCGCGTACACTTCTCCAGTGCCAGAAGCGCGCTGCCAAGACAGCCCACGACCGCCACATCACCCGCTCCATGACCGCCCTCGGTCTCCACGAACATCAAACCCTCGCACCTCCCGGCGCCTTAACCGAAGACCAACGCAGCATAAGCGACAGCGTCGCCATCTCGCCTCCGCCCGAGGACTGCTCAATAACCACCTTCGGCGCCCCCTCACCACCCCCCGTCCTCCCCTTCTCCTCAACCATCACCCCACCCCAGTCCATAACCCCCAGCTCCCCTGCCCCAACCGAAGGGTCCGAATACTTCAACCCCCGCGTCCTCCTCGTCGACGACAACGCAATCAACCTCAAACTCCTCGTCGTCTTCGCCAAGCGCCAAAAACTGCGCTACTGCGAAGCCATGAACGGCCTCGACGCATTCGAAACGTTCAAATACGAAGCCACCCAAACCGCACCCCCAACACGCCCCTTCGACTTCGTCCTCATGGACATCAGCATGCCCATCATGGACGGCCTGACGAGCACGCGCAGTATACGCAAATTCGAAAAGGAGAATGGGCTGCCAAGGAGCCATATCGTTGCCCTTACGGGCCTCGCGAGCGCGCAGGATCAGCAGGATGCGCAGGATGCGGGCGTGGATATGTATCTCGTTAAGCCGGTGAAGTTTGCGGATATTAAGCGCATTTTTGGCGGGAGGTGAGGGTCATGATGCATCGACTAATTTGGATTGCACGGCGGGGTATGGTTTTGACGGCAGGCTGCGCTTTGCACGGCAGGCTAGGCCACGGTTCGGACACAGCAGGCTGGAAACATTGCTTTTCTTCGTGGCATTTACCGGCGTCTTGCATTGTGCATCACGAGCATACACATTGGAGTTGGCGGGTCTATCTTTTTTCACGCATTAAACGAAGGCATATGGATGGGTTTCTATGCGCTTCCTGGAGCGCAATTCTCACTCATAATTTCACTGCTCCTGACGCATGTGCACTAGATCTTGACGTCTTGTCGATTCTGGCTTGTAGTATTTGCCCCGATGGTATGAGAAGTGCGGGATCGGTGATTGCTGAGCGGTCAAGTAGAGTTATTGGGGGTTTAAACGTGTGTTGCAGCGCCGCCGGGATTTGGGTGGCATCATCCTAAGCGCTAATGTGCTGATGTAAGTCTCAGTCTGATACCTAGGGGAGATGCCGAATTCTCCTCTTGGCTGCATACATTCCTGTAGCACAAGTGCCGATCTGGCTGCGGGCTGGATCAACCATACGATGAGCCTGTGCCCCAGGTGTGGATTGTCCATGCCGCATGGCCGAGGAATCCTGCACTCCTTCATCGGATTTTAAATTCCTGTAGACGGCTCTGTTGCCACATCCTACGGCTCCTCCTCTCACACTCCCAGTCTCTGACGCCAGACACATGAGCATTGCCAACAAGGAAGCACTGCTCGCCATATGGGCGAAGGACCACAGGGTGCTTCGCACCTCCGATGATAGCGACAATGTCAGCCTGTTGCATAGCACTTGGGCCTAGACCGAAACTGCCATCTGAGACCTTGAACAACTTGTGACAGTCCCAAACAGAGCGAACGTGCTCGTAAGCATCCATGACGTCCATCTTGCTGGGAGCATTTTCGTCCTTGTGAGTCTGGCGAGGACGCATCGAATAGAAACTCTGGTGCAGGCTGTTCATCACCTCCCGACAGCGATATGAACCGTGTTGGCTCGTCGCTCTCACGGAGCGGTAGTCAAATAGAGAATCCACAATCGAAGACGTCTTTGACACATCGCCTTCGATGTGTAGTGCACACGCGAGCAACACACTGATCAGCAGACAATCTCGCTTCTGGGTCTCTGCTTTTGACCTCCGGTGCACTCTCCGGGTGACGACTTGAAGTTTGGATCGGTCCGGTTCCGGATACTTGAAGTTATTGAGCCAGAATGAGGCGATGTTGCAAAAGCTTGCCATGGGGAATTGACCACCAATACATTGTGGTTCAACGCAGCGGACAGTCCCAACAATGAAACCAGTTGCAAGTAGAGTCCGTCTATCCAAATCCTGACGATCCAACTGTGGTTGGCTCCGGAATGGCCTCAGCAGATCATCTCGTTGCTCTGTGACGTGGACCATGGAGCGGGTAGTTGTAAACGGCAAAGCAGGCTGTGCAAAATCCGGGACCCAGGAAGGTAACTTTGAATCGCAAGGATCCCACGGTTGATGATGGCTAACGAACAACCAAAGTTTGTGCAACAAGCGCCGCTCAATGCACTTCTCAGCGAAGTCCTGATAGATCTCACTGACGGCCATGTCGTAGTCCGGTACGATCGACTTGGCAACATGAAATGCCTCTGGCGACCAAGCCTTGGAGTACCTCAACCCTAGTATTGCATAGATGCGATCACGATCATCGCTGCATTTCATACCTCTGGTCCAGTCCAGAACGTGCAGTATCGTCCGCGTCCTACTAGCCTCCGAATCGCGCATCTCTCCCGCCCACATGGGCAGCTCATGCGGTCCTTGTTGGTTGAACGCATGTGCGTGCCGCTGAAAGGCGTCATAGTTCATGGCCGCGTCGCCCCATATAAGCGTGGCCCTGATCGCCATGAGGGCTTCTTGCACGACCCAGAGTCGCTGGAACCACTCACACTCCAAAATGTGCCGCGTAGCTAGACGCGCTGCTTGTATGCGCTCCGGTGTTTTCCGCCTGTCGACCGCCTGTAGGGCGCCAAAACTGGCGGCCGCTATCCCACGCGGGTCAGGTCCCAGCCAGATGATGACAAAGGTTGCCGTTTCGTATATTGAGCCCATTCTTTGGATTTGAGCTGAGCGTTCATCAGAGTTCTCTTGGTTGATGCATAACGCATCGATCCATATCAGTCTTTCTTTGCTCTGCCACCGGAGTCGGCGCAGAGCCACTTCGAGGTTCTCCGTGATGTGTAATCGGCCGTTCTCTAGTTGTATAGAAGCTCTGTGAGTAGATTGGCCCCATACATACGATAGAGCTTCCCACTCAAAATCTTTCTGACCCAATTCTACTGTGCATAGCTTGCCAGATAAAGGATCCTGGTCGGTCCCAGGTTCTAGTCTGAGGAGGCGTATTTCGTCAGAATCCTCGTGAAGCGGCTGGTATATCCCTCCACAACTAGGATACGAGCAGCTGGGAGGCCCGCTGATGAAGGACTCACAAATAAATGATTCGTCAGTACTGGAGTATCTGAAACTTGATTCGCTAGAGGATTCGCTGGTACCGTATACAATTTGTGCATTTGTCTGCCGCGGCTGAGGGGCCGCAGACCGGCGAAAGATACGTTTGAATGATAGAGGAGCATGCATAGATTCTACTCGATTCTAGGATTGTAGGATAGTAGGATGCTGGAGGAACTTGACTATGCGGTCAATCGAAGGAGGTGCTGACCACCCTGTATGTCAGCTTCGTTTTCGGTCACCCCGCGCCGGCGCTTAGCCATATCTGCTACCGCCTCGACGACCTTACTGCAAAGGGAACTGCAAGGTAAAAGAGCCAAAGACGAAGGAGTCTGTAGGGCGATGATGTGGGAAGCAATGTCGTTGGAGGACCGTTGCTACAGAAAGGAACGAGAACCTCCAGTACTCGTCACCGCTAGTCGCGGTCTCACCCAACCCTGGCATGAATTCCACCTTCCGGTTAGGACCAACAAAGAGCAATAAAGGTTTTTTTTGGGACAACCGATTCGGGTCAGGTTCTGTGTATTAGATCGCTGCATACTTGACCCGATGTAACGGCGCGATGCCTTCTAGATTTGCGACCCAACCACGTGGGAACGTGCTAGCGTGTTTGAGGTACGCTGACGATGGGTTATGGTTGGGTTAAGGTTGGGTAACGTCACGTGGGACCCGACCTCAACCCAACCCTATAGTGGAGACTACCTTAACCCAGGTATAGCTCGATGGTGTACACTTTGACTAGTCGAAGAGTGGCCACTTCCTTCTCACGTAAGTCTTTCAACGTTGGAACTGGGATCAGGTTTGACAAAACATACAGGAATAGGCCTGCAGGCAGCCACTACAGTATGCAAACCTAGGAATACTGTAAGAACAAGGCTCAAACAGCCCAGGTGCGCACCGAGGCTATGCGCAATCTTGGGCTGCGTAGGACTCCGTTCAACGCGTGGCCCTCTGCGCAAGGTCTTGAGACACTGGCGTGAAATATGCAGAGCTCGAACAGCACGTAAACTTCGAGCCGACCCAGCACGTACTGCCCAAGGGACAGAGAGGAGTCCTGGCCTTTGTGTTGCCGACGACGTCAGTTCGCAGCTGTAGTCGATAACCTCAACCTCGTGCGCATCACACCATCCTAGCCCACAAGCATCAACGTCTTTAACACAGTGGTGCCATATCACCAACGCCAGCAACGCAAGATACGGATCATTGATCTTGATCACGACACATCGACGGATACCGATATTGAGAAGATCAAGGTCCGTGTCATGCCAGGCTTGATTTGTATATCGCTTGGTCTCCAGCACATCGACGGCATCGTTCACGTCTTCGAGCAGGCGGTCGTCGGCACAGGTCTTGTCTTAAGCCAGCCGGTGAAGAGAGCCGACCGGGAAGCGTGCATCATCTGCTGATGCCAGCGATGGGCCATTTTATGCCTCAAAGCCCATTCAGCCAAACGGCAAGCCTAGTCGTGCAATAAAAGCGGACGCGGCGCAGGAAGTGCGCGAGTTGGCGGCGGAGCGAGGAAGCGATTGCATCACGTTCGCAAAAGAAGAACAGCTACTAGACATCTATACCGAGTCAGCAAGGGCCCATCAAATGCGTAAAGCAAGGCAAGATTCGGTGCTATAGATCAGGATTTTACGGTTTTCAACAGTATGCTTTAGCCAGGGATAACTGCGATCTTATAGATCAACAACATCATGTAAAGGGTGCAAACGAAGGGAGAAAATGACTTACGACAGGTTAGGGGCGTGCACGCATGCTTCGACATGCGCGCTGATGAAGCGTCGCGCTTTCATCGTGGGATTGTGTGGGACGAAGGTTGGAAACTTGACGCGCGAAGAATGGCGCGCAGAGCTTGAGCCTGCTTAGTCACCAACGCATGATAACGTGTTCCACCACCAAGTGGGCCACACCAGCAACCGGGCCACCCCACCACAGCTGACGCGACGCTCCACACGATAGCAACAATGCCACAACCACAACGCCCTCTGTCGCCTCAAAGACAAGGTAGATGTCTTCTTGCTACTCAAGCGCTTCAGTTAAAGCAAGTACAAAGCCAGCGTTTGGCGTCGCGGCTATATTCTGTCCCTCGTACGACTCTTCAACGTCGGCTTCAAGGTATCCGCCCTAAACACGAGACTACGCCACACAATCGAAAGCTATCTTCTACTGAGGAGCAGTCTCTTGTACAATGGATCCTAGACCTTAATCGACGAGGCTTTCCACCCTATATTATTGATGTACGACGCATGGCAGACGCTCTACTCGCAGCCCGCAGCCAAGATCCACCTCCTCCACCTGTAGGCAAGAACTGGGTGTTGCGCTTTGTCAACAGCCAGTCTGAGCTACAGACAAAGTGGAATAGGAAGTTCCACAGTCAGCGCGCTTGCTGCGAGGATCCTGTCGCTATCGCAGCGTGGTTCAAGCTCGTAGAGGAGACGCGGCAGACCTATGGGATACTAGACGCAGACACGTACAACTTTGATGAGACTGGCTTTATGATAGGCGTCGCAGCGACGTCTAAAGTAGTCACGAGCTCAGATACAGCAGGTCGCGCTACTGTTATACAGCCAGGTAATAGAGACTGGGTCACGACGATTGAGTGTATCAACGCGTCTGGCTGGTGTCTTCCACCGTTCGTGATCCTGTCTGGTAAGCAGCACCAGGCTAGCTGGTACCACCACATCCCTATAGACTGGGTGCTTGCTGTATCAGACAACGGCTGGACGACAGATAAGCTTGGCGTAGAGTGGGTAAAGCACTTTAATAGATATACAGCGCCTCTACCATATTGACAAGATAGACTTCCTTACAGCCTATACACAGATCCGGCCAGCAGCACTCACGCAGCAGAACATCCAGGCAGGCTTCCAGGCGACAGGGCTTATCCCTCCCTGTCCAGAACGCGTCCTATCGTCGCTCACTGTCGTCCGCACGCCGTCTCCACCAGGGACAACAGCAGACAACGTCGCATGGACCGCAGAGACGCCACGTACGATAGCGCAGCTTGAGCAGCAGGCTCGACATGTACAGGACCTGCTTCGTCGCCAGTCACAGAGCCCAACAAGCCAAGCTATACGCCAGCTTGTCCAAGGTTGTCAGCTTGCGATGAACTCAGCGACTATACTCGCAGAGGAGAATAGGAAGCTTCGTACAGCTAGTCAGCGCCAGCGGCGTCAATATATAGCTCGTGGAGTAGTGCTACAGGCTCAGCAAGGCCAGCAGCTTGCTGCAGAGGCAGAGAGGGTGGTCGCGGAGGTAGAACAAGCTCAGGCTACTCAGGGACGTCAACGCGCACCACCAACGTGTACAAAGTGTCATACCCAAGGACACACGCGGACTCAATGTACACAGTAATAGACTAGCTATCTACAAAGTTCTATGCTATTATCTTATGTTGTTGTAGAGCTATCACGTGGAGAGTCGCGTTAAGTTGGGTGGGGTGCGCAGCTTACTGGTGGAACACAGTACCACCACCTGGATAAAAAATATCGGATACCTTTGGCCGCTAACCTCATCAAAAGTGTCCGACTTTTTTTTTGTCTAGGTGGTGATACGTAGATATTGTGTACTTTGCATAATTATCACAACAACGTTCCCAAAGCCTGGAGCAACTTTCGTTCAAGAATTCATCTAGTCATTAAGTCATGTAGGTCATGAGTGGCACCAGACCTTCAGATCATCTATCGCACAACTGTGCCGCTCTTGAAGGTTGCGCTCCCCTTATCCCAGCCCTGCTGGCCATTCTTCCTGTGCTGCCCGCGGTGTCTGTGACCTTCATATTTCTCCTTGTCAGCGTACCCATACTCCGAATCTCTTGCCCTGTCTCTCCTTCTCTCGTCTTTCCCTTCGTAATACGCATCGCGGTGTCTGTGTCGCTCGTACTCTCTATCTTCGCGGCCTTCTTCTCTGCCCTCACGGAATGCATCTCGGTGTCGGTGCGGACGCCCTTCTTCACTGTGGCTTCTCTGCTTGTCTTTCGCGTACTTTCTGCCACCTAGTCCTCCGAGAATCAGACCCGCTGCTGTGCCGAGCCCAGGGAAGATTGCATCGCCGATAATACCTCCAGCACCAGCGCCCAGAAATGTGTCTCTGTTGTCATGCTTCTTCTGGTGAGTCTTCGTTCGGTGGCCGCGAGACCGTTCGTATTCCCTGTCGCTGTAGTGTGAGTCGCGATCTACGTCCCTCGAGGGACTGTGATCGCGTGTGCGGTCGCGGCTTCGCCGGTGACGATGTCTGCGATGCCGCGACGACTCACTGTCCGTATCATCGCTTTCCGAACCAAGCGCAGTTGAATCTTGGTCTGCGAATCGCACTCGACCAGCGGGCTGCGAGTGACTGCGCATATGCTGTAGTGGCGGTCCTAGCATTCCATTCTGTGGTGGAGGAGGAGGAGGAGGAAAGTATGGTGCGGCTGCCCCTTGATAGCCGTTTCCTGCATATCTTTGCTGTTGTGGCGGAGGATGAGCTTGCATATGTTGCTTCTCCTGTTGCGGAACGTATGGCGAGTACGAAGGAGGCGGTGTATTTGCGTAGGGTGGTGTCTGGTATTGCTGCTGCTGCCACTGCTGCGCTGGAGGCTGCTGTTGCTGTTGGTACTGTGGTTGGTGTTGCGCATGCTGTGGGTACGGCGCAGTTGGATGCTGGTTATGGTATTGTTGCGCTCCTTGACTACCCAGGTAGTATTCGGCAGAAGCCATTTCAGTTACTTTCGTTCACTCGCTCAGTCTCCGAGATTGTACGACGTTGCTCGTAGGATTTGTAGGTGTGTAGAAATGGTAGGGTGTGGATTGCTAGAGATCCACGCCATCGAGGCTGTGCTTTCTATATGTATGTCTGGAGGCAAGATCTAGTCGGAGTCACCGAATCCGTAGAAAAATCAAGAAGCAGCGAACTAAATTGTCAAGTCAGCGTTAGACCCGGAAGCCAAGTTCATGAATGGTCTCGTGCAGCAGTCACATTCAGCTAAGAATCACTATTCGTGACGTTGTACGTCATTCCTGTCAACCGATCATAGTCTTCGCGTCCGCCACATGTCAGCCTCGGATGGAGATCTCGGCGAGCTGCGAACATGCAGGGCTGCAGGGTTGAGCCTCGAAGACGATGGTTCATGACTCAATTGTTGGCGACGGAGCACTCTCCGTAGCTGAGAACCGTTGAAGGTAGTTGCTGACACAGCCCGGTCACGAACAGATGGTCACGAACAGTATTACGAAGCAGACAATGGAGACGCTAGGAGAAATACTTTGATTTCGTGGTGGTTGCTGCAGCGTGCCTAATTCCCTGAATTCTCGCCACACGCAATGCAAGGTGGAGAAGCCGGCACTGCGCCAAGACGAGGGAAGTACTGTGTACATACTGCCCAGTGTCCCGAGCCAATCGGATTCACCGTTCATACACTGCGCAGATGTGAGCTGCCTGGGCGTCCATCATGCCTTCGATGCGCCGCCAGAATAGGACTCAAGCGGTACGACTTGGGCAGACTGTGCTTCCTCGTCTGCAGGCCTGTCTCGGTCTTCCTTGCGCATTGGCACACCCTCAACCTTTTTAATGCGCTTCCCCTCCACGGCCATCATGATGCCTGCAACTCCAGCCACAATGCATCCGAGAGCTACAAACAGCCCAGTCGCCCATGATGGCCTCTCGATTCGGTTATAGTGCCACATGTAGAAACACAGCACGACTTGAAAGAATGTGTTTGACGCGTTCATCCATAATACGAAGTCCATCTTCCAGGACTTGGTGGGTGATGCGCGGAAACCAGTTGGAGGTGGGTCCGGGATCTTGCTAGCTGGAATGGGTACAGCGGGGTCCTCAGAGCTGACCTTTGTGGCATCTGCCTCTTCAGGAAGCTGCTCTGAGCCTGGCAGTCGAAACCATCCTCTATGTATGCCAGCGAGTCGTCGGATGCCGACCAGCTTCTTCTGGGCATTTCCAAGTCTCCAGTGTGCCCACCAGTAAAGATCGCGGAATCTCCACGGAGCAAGACCAAAACCAGTGACGCAGAAGAGTGCGTTGAGAATCTGCGAGTCAATCTCGACCCAGATTCGTCGCGGAGAGTTGATATCGTCGCACGTTGGTGTGCACATGGCTGGGGCAGCATTGCAGAGGAGCAGGAAGAGCATGCCTCCCCATGCGACGACGTTGAGGCCATACACTGTGATCAGGAAGCCAGGAATAGTCAAGAACCACTTCCAGAAGCCTCTCAGTCCAATCATGAACGACTGCGTCCATGGCAATTTGGGCGGTGGTATGTAGCCGTTTGCGTACTGAACATTGTGATTAGCGACTTGCCCTCAAATGTCTATTAAAACATGAGACGCGTACCTGACTTTCGCCGTTCAGAGGCTGGCGTACAGCAGACTCATCACTCTTCTCCGTGAAATGTGATGACCTTGGCTCGATGCCAGTCCCAATTTCCGTGATGCCTCGTACATCGTTTGGACCGTCATATTGCGGAGACCGTTCGCGAGTCTCGAACGATGGCCTCTCCTCCGTTAGCGCCGGGAAGGGCTCCACTCCTAGTCTTCCAGAGGACCCTTTCCTGTTGTTGGGAGGTCGCTCGTTACTGTCTTGACTGCCGCGACGGTGATCCCTCTGTCTTCGCTCGTCCCAGCCTTCCGAGCCAAAAGAGCCTCTCCTGATGTCTACCAGTGAGGGTGCCTTTGAGACCGTGCTGCCTGTGGCTGCCCACATGCCGGGTGGCGGATCGGCCTCCATGAGCTTTATGCTAGCGCTCCGTATCCTGCTCGATGCTGAAGATGCATTGGTGGACGTACGCGCGTGTTGCTTGCCTTTTGGAGTGTCGTTCAGGCCTTCTGGTTGGGGAAAAGGAACAGGCGTCGAGACGTTTGCCGGCGAGGACGAATGTGAGTTTGGGGACGCCATATTTAGTGAAATCAGGACAATGACAGGCGACTCTGCTTTTTGTAATTTCGGGAAAATCGAAGCGCCTCCTGCTTGCGCGCCGGGTCGTCAGCCAAGTTGGCCAACGGCTGGTGGTTCAAGTGGCTGGCCCCTTGGCAGCCTGTTTGCTGGGAATAATACAAGGCGGGTATGGGCACGGGTGGTGACAGGTCAAAGAGCCGCCAGAAGGCAGTGCATGACGAAACAACAACATGTTTGGGGACCGGCTTCTTCTATGCAATGGCAGCCAGCCGATCGCGCTGGCCATCTGGGGAGGATGGTCCCTGAGTGGGCCCATCGAAGCATGTGGCGCAGGGCGAGATCCACCAGAAGGGCCGCGCGCTGTTGGGCGCAGCAAGCTGAACACGATTTTACGCGTATCTCGTACCTCGAGCGTATATGCTCTCTCAATTTTTTTGACTATGTACTATGGTATGCTAGGTAATGTATATGACGAATGTTCCCTGCTCGATCGCGAGATTCATTTAAGTTGCTTCAGTTTTGACGTACGTCAACACTGCCAATCCCTGCGGCGATCTATTGGGGGCACGACTTGCCCACCTCGCACTTAAAGTAGAGTCCAGGCGGCACCAAGCAAGACGGACACCCCTGAGATACCTAAAGCGAACAAGAGAGGCGTACTGTCACCCTTGAGCGAAGGGGGCGCCGCTGCTGTAGTCTGTTGGGCTGGCGCAGACCCAGATGCACTGGCTGAAGCACTTCCTGAGCCGGAAGTCGTCGAGGGTGCGCCCGTAGACTGAGGTGTCTCTCCTTGAGGAATCGACATGCTGCCAGATACATCGCTGATGGGGACTGGCAGGGAGGCAGGCGGTACACTGCTGGTGATCGGAATCGGCACGTGCGGTGTCGGCACGCTGGTCTCAATGGGCACCGGCAAAGACACAGGCGGTATACTACTGACTCCGGGCAGAGACTCAACGGGCAAGCTCATGACAGGGTCGGTAGCAGAGCCTACGATGGTCGGTCAGTCAGATGTTCTTTGATAGCGTTGACAGTGCTGGAATACGCACATGCATAGCACGGCGACTGCACGCAGACTTCATAGCAGACAGAGGACACACCCGTTGGAATCGATGTCTGGATTGTGAAGACCTCCTCGGTCGATTGGATGAGCGACGATGGGATCTCTGTTACTACGCTCTCACTCTGCGCTATAGCTCCGCCAGCCAATAGGAGTAGAGTGGAGCCAATGGTCGTCGAACGCATGGTCAAGGACGTCGCAGGTACTCGATAATTTTGATTGATATAATGTCGCGGTCGATGCAAGTTTCTGTGAAGTCACGGTGTAGGCAGAGCGAGACAGCAGAAAAGCAAGTTATCAGCACGCAGGCGTTTGTAGGCTGACCTCTGTTGCGCTCCAGTCAAGTCGGCTCTCGTGTCTTAGTGGCTTAGCGATCGACACAGTTCTTCGCTCCTTCCCGTAACAGACAGCTAAACAGCCTCCTCACCTCGACTCTGTCGATTGCGAAACATTGCACCGCCAATTGCCAGCCAGTGCCGCAGACCAGCGCAGCCCAGCGCAGACCGACCCCTCCGCCATGACGACGCAGACCATCACCAAAAAGGCAGTCGCGCCTGCGCAGGTGCAGATGTTTGTTGCAGACTCGGCTAAGCTCTCTAGTTCCACACACCTTCCCAGTCTGCACTCGCTCGCCCTCCAGATCCTCCACAACCTCCAGTACCAGCATTATTGGACCGACTTGAAGGTGCACACCCACTCGCCCGTCACCAAAGAGCCTCTGTCACGGCCACTTGTCTCGGGTCTGCCACCGCATCGCCTCTACGTCCACCCTGACGAGCAGGTTGAGCTGCTGAAGAATGCCGACCGCCAGCGCAAGGCTGCACAGGAAGCAGGCGAAAAGAGCGGTCTGGAGGTCAAGGCGCAGCCCGAACACGAGTGGGTACTGCCGACCAGGCTGAACGAGCAATGGACGCTGCGCCGGCTCGCCGAGGTCTTCGACGACATCAGCATGGTCCCACCGCAGTCTTCTGCTGCTGCGCACAAGGACCCAGAGAACCCGTGGAGGACAACAAAGAGAGTGGTACTGGCTACGGTCGATACGGACAGCACCGTCGTCTACTATATCGTCCACGACGGTGTAGTAAAGCCGCGCCAGAACTGAGCGTGACTCATCGCGCACGTTCGAACACCACAAGCGAAATGCCGCTCGAGCGTCAAACCGTTCAAGCCGTTCAAGCCGAGACGATGTTACGACAGCCAAGAAAGTAGAGGCTGGTGCTGGACAATTGTGCATTGCCATTGTGCTGCCCTTCCAACTAAATCTGCTTAGCATCGACTTATTGCTATAACGATCAAGGTATGGCAGGATACACAAATTCGGGCTTTGGCTGCTCATAGAACCGGCTCATGTCCACGTCCCCTTCGGGCGGCATTTGGTGCGCTTCGGCCCACCTCCTTACACCCTCGTAATCGCGGCATCGATGCTTCGTATTGAAGTCGACGAATGCCGTTGGATAACGGTCGCCTTCTGGCTGCCACCACACCTGCCCAAGCACCCCGACATCCGGCTTGCACATCAGCACCTGTCTCAACATATCCAGGCAGTGCGTGGCGTGGATCCGCACGATGTATTCGGAGTTGACGAAAGGACCCTGACCTTTCGCCAGGTAGTAATTGTAGTTCCAATGGAGTGTCTTCCGAAGGAGATCCTGATAATGTCAACACTTATAAACCACGGGGTATCCTCGCGCTTACCAGACAGTGCATATGATGCAGCCCTTCTACATTGGCAGGGAACCCACCTCCGTACTCTCTGCTGATCTTGACCTGACCTGCTCGAATCCCCGATCTTCGAGCCTCGCTTTCTGGAATGACAACGCTTCGGACTATGAAGGTGCTTAGCAAGGGATCTCAAGGCCAGCAATCGTGCTACTCACATCCCACACCCAGTGCTTCCCATGCAGCATCAACTTCTGGTCCAGCCGACTGTCGGTAGACATTTTCATGCAAAAAAGACCCGTTGAACTGTTGTGTGTGCCATCTCGGCGCTACATCCCGTACCACTGGCGCTGCACGATGTCAACAACTGAGTTCAACACTGCGACGAGTGCGCTTACAGTATTGATTGACGTGGTTTATACAGAACTCGTCTGGGTTAGTGACAACCTCCGTCTTACATACGCTGTGTACGATCCAGAATCCTATACTCAGATACACGGCACTGCAGATTGCAAACATTCCACATGCTAATCGATACTCGACATTTTTCGGCGAAGATTTCGGCGGAAAGGACGTCGTCAAGCTCGGCAGTAGAGTGTCGCTATCGAGGCTATCAGTGTCGCTCTGAGAGAGCTGACTGTGTTTTGCTGCTCCATGGAAGATTTGAGCTAAGAAGGCCAGCATGATTTCAACCGTTGTTTAAGAGGATCGGAGAGGCAAGACGACCAGAGATCTCTCCGTACGGGAGTCGAAGTATTGTCCCCAAGCCTCAGCACAAATTTGCGTCGGTCCAGACTCAACCCTACCAGCTACCCGTACGAGCGACTCACACGTTCGAATCGGCTATCGGTATCACAACAGCACTCATGTGCAATACTTGCGTTACAACATGGAAGCTGCCAGCCACGTCAACCATGTTGCAAGCGCCTTGTACATCGTCAGTCATTTGAATCCAAAGGAAAGAACAAATTCTGTGCGAGTGATGGAGCGATCGGCCTCGACCTACGCCCTGCACCAAAGGCTGACACAAAGTACACGAGTCGGACAGTAAGTCACAGGGCCCAGTCCGCCGAGTAAGGTACCGTGGTATCTTTGTCCGTTTGCTCAGGAACGAGCTTGATGATTACTAGCAACCTGAATGCCTACACCCGCTTTAGTGTCGTACGAAGTTCAAGATCGCCTTCAGGGACTGGCTAGTAACGCACCAGCGCAGCACTTTTTACGATCTGCAGCACGCGCACATGACGATGCAATCCAGCAACGTTTCAGGACCACATTTCTGATCAACGTTCAAAGGGCGCTGAGGTGTACATTGCCGAGGCATTCCGTGGTGGAGTTACAGCAACCAAAGACGTCTGACTCCTGGTTACACGGGACGTGATTGTAGTCCCCAATATACGGGTACCTCCTTACCAGTACCAGTACCCTTGATACGCCATCATGGTCATCGAGCTCGTCATCCCCGTTCTTGAACCCTTCTCAGTCAGATACAAAAGACTCGAGACTCAGCTTTAGAGGGACTGCAACAGCGTCCAGCTTAAACTGAGTTCGATACCATAAACTTTTCAAGCAAAAAACCCTCGAAAATTCGCCCAACATGCGTTACTCAATCGCCTTCGCTGCCCTCGCCGCAGTTGCCATTGCCGCGCCCATGGAGATGAAGAACATGGAAACCGCAAACGCCATGCACAACATGAACGAGGCAAAGCAGGCTGCAGACACCAGCTACGGTGCGTACGGCAAGTATGGCAACTACGCCAACTACGGCGCGTACCCCGGTGGTGTCGAAGAAGCAGCCAAGGCGATGGGTATGTGCTGTTCTCCCTTGCTGTGATGTCGACTAACGCCTCGACAGCCAAGGCTAGTGCTATGAAGCGCAGCGATATGATGGCTAGTGAAATGATGAAGGACGCTGCCATCGCCGACATGATGCGCAAGGAGAGCATGATGATGCACGAGGCTGGCGTCAACCACATGAAGCGCAAGGAGATGATGAACCACAACATGATGATGGACGCAAAGGCCATGGAGATGATGGACGAGGGTGCTGCCAACCACATGAAGCGCAAGGAGATGATGAACCACAACATGATGATGGACGCAAAGGCCATGGAGATGATGGACGAGGGTGCTGCCAACCACATGAAGCGCAAGGAGATGATGAACCACAACATGATGATGGACGCAAAGGCCATGGAGATGATGGACGAGGGTGCTGCCAACCACATGAAGCGCAAGGAGATGATGAACCACAACATGATGATGGACGCAAAGGCCATGGAGATGATGGACGAGGGTGCTGCCAACCACATGAAGCGCAAGGAGATGATGAACCACAACATGATGATGGACGCAAAGGCCATGGAGATGATGGACGAGAATGCTGCCAACCACATGAAGCGCAAGGAGATGATGATGATGAAAGATGCTGATATGGTGGATGCAAAGCAGGGTGCGGAGACCAGCTACAAGTCTTAGTGAAAGTACGGCAATTACGCAGACTACGGCAAGTATCCTGGCGGTGTTGAGGCAGAGGTCGAGGAGATGCAGATGGCATAGAAGTCGCAGACTAGGGAATATACGGAGGCATCAGGGTACTGGTAGTACAAAAAATCATCACGCTCGTTTCAAGTTCCAGACAGCTAGTGATAGGCTGATAGGTGTTGCACCACGATCACGATGCTACCCCAGCTTTCCAGCCGCTGCAGGTGCATGACAGGGGCTCTCTATGATGTCAGAGAAAGTCGCGGCAGCCCATGCACAAATTCCTCACTACGGACTGGATTCACCTTGCAGAAGCCACTATCAATTATATGAACTGCAGCTACACCCCTAGCCAATACCTCAACGGCGATAATTAATGCAAGAAACTAGGAAGCGGACGTTTTCGGAACTCGCGGCAGCCAGCGCGTTGTGCTGGGATCATACGAGGATATGCGCAGGGATTCACCACGGGTGCTGGATTGGTGATGGCTGAATAATCGAGCGGGCGAGGTCCGCTCGTGCACCGGATGGCGGAGGAGCCTGAGGCTGCGCGAGCTCCAACGTCCGGCGGCGTGTGGGCGAATCAGGGGCCGCGTGAATCCCTCGTCCATGCATCATCCTGCCGTCCCAGCACAAGCCATGCCCCACACACAATGGAGCAGGTTCGGTGGGCATGCTGGCTGTGCGATTGCAGCCATGCGTGGAGGATGAATGGTGGTCTGGGGCTGCTGGTGCTCTGACGGCGATGGATGCGGCGCTGCACAGAATACACCTTTGGCGCAGTGACGCACCGCGCCGTATGCAGGCCGGGGCTTTCGGCCGTGTGAGTTTGGAACACTCCGAAGCACCCCACAGTCAATGCTGCAGCTGCAGCGATGCTAGCGCCCCACATTACCCAGCATGACCCAGCAAGACCCAGCCAGAGCCGCCTCTTCCCTCTTCTGCGCGGCGTGTGGAGAAGACGAAGCTTGCATTCTAGCCCTGCGTGTCTCCGCGGTCCGCAGGCTGACTTTTGCTCGCTCCCTTCGCCTAGCGAGCAGCGACAATTCCTCCGAGAGCCTCCCGACCGCCCGTCCGCACTACCGCCGACTCGACGCTGCGCTGCGTCGCTGACCAGAGCATGCTTCTCTGTCGTTGAGTCTTGCCTGCCGAATGCCCCGGACTCCGCTCAGCTCTCTCCACCCTCGATGCGATCCTAGCCGCGCCCGCTCCGCCCCCAATGACATGGCCGACTCCGCCGCAACTGCAGCCACCATGACCAACCCGTCGCACCGGCCCTTCGACCACGACGACGCCCTGGGCCTGGCCGAGTACGGTCTTGCGCCTGCGAACAGCAATGCTCTCGCCACCAGCCCCTCCAGCCTGATGGGCCCGTTCCCGGACTTCGACATGGCCTTTGCGCACACCCAGAACCCCGGCTATCCAGGCAGCCTCGTCCACCGCGGCAGCGTGGGCGGGCTCAGCGAGGACGCCATGAGCGGCGGCGGCAGCGTGCACCCGCGCGGCCTCAGCATTGGCGGCAGTCCCGGCATCCTCGCTCAGGAGGGACTCAACGCCAGTCCTGAGAGCGCGCCCGCAATGGGCAGGCTGGCCATCGCCGACAGCAACAGCTCGTCTGCTGCAGGTCTCAAGCTCGAGGCAAACGACGGCCCCGTCTTTGGCACTGCTACAAAGCGCACGAAAGAGACAGACCAGGACACGCCGCAGTGGAGCGAGATGAAGACCAAAGCCGGCAAAGAGAGGAAGAGACTGCCCCTCGCCTGCATTGCCTGCCGGAGGAAGAAGATTCGCTGTTCTGGCGAGAAGCCTGCGTGCAAGCACTGCGTCAGGAGCAGGATACCCTGCGTGTACAAGGTCACAACACGAAAAGCCGCGCCACGGACAGACTACATGGCCATGCTGGACAAGCGCCTCAAGCGCATGGAAGACCGCGTCATCAAGCTGATACCGAAAGAAAGCCTGCCCTCCGTGGCGAACGTAGGAAGATCAGTCGTCAAACCTGCGATACCAGGAGCGCCACCAAAATCTGCAACAACGAAGAAACGACAAGCCGAAGAAGCATTCGGAAACGAGCTGGACAAGTGGGCAAACTCCAAGAGTGGGGACATAGACCCAACAGGCCAGGCGGGGCGATCCAAAGAGTCAGATGAGAATGTGCTACTCAAAGACGGCGCAGAGAGCCTGCCACCCAAAGAAATCCAGGAACATCTTGCCGAGGTCTACTTCGACTACGTCTACGGCCAGAGTTATCCTCTGCTGCACAAACCCAGCTTCATGCGTCGCCTGAACCAGGGAAAAATCCCGCCGGTGCTGATCCTCGCCGTGTGTGCCATTTCAGCGCGCTTCTCGACACATCCGCAATTGCGGACCGAGCCATGTTTCCTTCGCGGCGACGACTGGGCGCAGCGAGCGCGAGAAATTGCGCTGAAGCGGTACGACTCGCCAAACATTACCATCCTGATTGTATATCTGCTCCTGGGTCTCCATGAATTCGGTACATGTCAGGGCGGAAGGAGCTGGATGTTCGGCGGGATGGCGCAGCGAATGGCGTACGCTCTGCAACTGCACAAGGAGGTTGAATACGATCCGTTGGTAACCGACCCAGAGAAGAAGCCGCTCAGCGCGACAGACCGGGAGATCCGACGGAGGACCATGTGGTCCTGCTTCTTGATGGATCGCTTCAATTCATCCGGCACAGATCGGCCGCTGTTTGTGCACGAGCAGTACATCGAGGTACAACTACCAATCAAGGAGCACCTTTACGTTCACGAGATTTACGCCCCGACCGAGAACTTAGGAGGCGCTGTGCCAAACCCCGTACCACCTGACAGCGGGCACCTGGCAAATCCGCGAGAAAACATGGGTGTCGCCGCGTACACTGTTCGATTGGTGTGTATCTGGGGCAAGCTCATCAAGTACATGAACCTGGGCGGCAAGGAGCGAGAGCCAGAGCCAATGTGGTCTCCTGAGTCGACATTTCACATCATCAAGAAAGAAGCCATGGACTTTAAGGATTCGCTTCCCGAGATGCTTGTGTACACACCGGAAAACCTCAAGAGCCATGCTATTGGCAAGACTGCAAACATATTCTTGTACTTGCACATCTTGTGGCAGCAGAGCATGCTTTTCATGCACCGCTTCGCGCTCCCTTCAACAGCGGGTGCACGGCCACCTAAGGATATGCCGCATGACTTCCTCACCAACTCAGCACGCACAGCGCTTGAGTCGGCAAACCAGATCTCGATCTTGATCAACGAGGCTATGGACCACAACGTCGTTGCACCGTTCGCTGGATATTCTGCCTTTTTCTCCTCGACAGTCCACGTACACGGCGTGTTCTCGAAGAATGCTAAGCTTGAGGCGCAATCGAAGAAGTATCTGGCCTACAATGTCAAGTATCTGACAAAGATGAAGAAGTATTGGGGCATGTTCCAGTACATTGCTGAGAATCTCAAAGACTTGTATCGACAGCACGCGGACGCCCAGATGAAAGGACCTGCAGCGAGTGCGGATGGGCCGAGCAAAGATAATATATTCCAGTATGGCGACTGGTTCCACCGATACCCACACGGCGTCTCGAAGACAGACTATGAAGATGCGGCAGAGCCGAAAGTCAACGAGCCCGGCACAGATGCTGTCCTTGGCGAGAAGAGCGATCTCCAGAGTGTGGAGGAGTTCTTTGCGTCCCTCTCACCACCTTCCAAGGCAGACCAACGAAAGCAAGCGCGAAAGACAAAGGCCAAGTCAGTTTCGAAAGCGGCTGCAAATGCCACAGACGCACATAAACCACAACGTCAAAACAGCACAAAAACACAGCAAGCCGCTCAATCTCAGCCTCAGCACCAACAACAACAAATATCGCACATCTCCATTGCAAACGACGCATCTATGTCCACCCCACCAACCACAACCTTCGACCCCTCTGCATACTTCTCCCAGCAAAACCAGTCAACCTCGCAACAATTCATTGCCGAATTCACCGGGCCGCTCTCCCTCCTCCAAAGCGGAACCTCGCCCTCTCTCACGCACCTCCCACACCTCTCAGACCCACATCCGCACCCGCAGAATCAGATGGACATGTCCAATTTCCCCGATCTGTCGTCCGACTTCAACGCAGCCTTCTGGAACCTGGAAGCCATGGGCTTGGCCTCGAACAACTTCTTCGACCCGATAAGCAGCTACTTCGTCCCGTATAATGTCGACCCGCCGCTGATGGGGGCTGCTGCGGATGGTGTTTTTGAGAGCCAGAGCGCGGCCGAGTTTGGGTTTGGGTTGGGACAGGGGCAGAATGTAGATTTGAATATGTTGGATGCGGGGCAGGGGCAGGGCGAGATGGGGTTGGATTTTGAGGGGACTGGGTGAGCATGGAAGGGAGATGTGATGTGAATGGTGGATGATGAAACGATGAAACGATCGATTGGACATGAGGGAATTATATTGTAACTTGAGGACATCAACGACGTGTTCTGGATATACCATGGTAGTGCGAAGGGTCATCGTGGTACATGCGTGGCCATGATTGGGAACAGTTAGGATGTGAGTGTAAATACGATCTGTTACGTCTATAGATAATTGATTTTGAGCACCGCCTGTCGTTGCGTCTGCTGAGCAGCATATCAAACACCCTGAATGCTTGCACAGCTTCTTGGAGACCCTGACTTGAACTTTCTGCTGGTGATAGATGTGACAAGCGTAAGCCACAAAACAGCCACGCGTGAACGAGTACGGACTCCGACACGGCACCAAAGCAAGAATCTATTTTTTATATAGTCAAGCATCCTTTTGTATAACTGCCTGAGATCGCAGGATTCGAGGAGCTTCCACGACGATCCTCTGGTCTGAGCGCCTGCGCTAGCGTCATACCTTGGAGCACAGAGCAATCGAGCAGCCCAACTCGTTCAGCTACAAACCACAAACAGCCCCACCAACCCTCCGACCTTTTTCACAAATCGTGACCGACACGCACACTACATCCAAGAACCTACCAGAAATACAAGCATCACCACAAATGGCTTCCGAAGTTGTTTCGAAGCTTCAGAACCTCGTCACTGGCGAGTCCAAGAGCGCCCGCAAGAAGAAGGCCAAGCAGGAGAACGCAGCCACCGCAGTCCCAGCAGCCGCCGAGAAGACCTCTTCTGAAGCAGGTGCCGGTGGCTCTGACCCGTCTGGAAACGTCAATGGCGACGGCGAGAATGCCTACGTCAAGGAGCTCCAGAAGTAAGTTGCAATCCAGCGCTCGTGCTCCAGGCCACATATGGAAAGAGCTCATGTGCTGACACACAATTCGTGCAGGAACATCCGCAACATTAATAAGAAGCTGGTATGATATTTCCACTCCCGTGAGTTTCATTTTAAATTCCAGCTGACGCGTCGCACCAGAATGCCACCCAGAAGGTCGACTCCATCATTGCAGAGAACCCCGGCGTCTCACTCGACGAACTCGCTGCTTCCCGCAAGATCAACGCCGACCAGAAGGCCCAGGCCCAGAGGAAGCCAAAGCTCCAGGCCGAGCTCGCACAACTCGAGGAGCAGGTTGCACAGTACAAGAAGTTTGACCAGGAGTTCTCAGAGAGGCACGCTCGCGAGAAGGAGATCCTGCAGAAGTCGCACTCCAGCGAGCTCGAGGCTCTGAGGGACACACTGAAGGCTGAGGCTGCTATTGAGCAGAAGAAGGCTCTCCGCGAGAAGCTCCTCACACTTTCGCGCTTCCTGAGGGCGGCTGCTGCTCGTCGCCAGCTAGAGGATGACGACTCGGATCTCACCAAGGCTTTCGAGGGTGCTCTGCTGCAGGTCTACGGAGGTGATGCTGCCGCTGTCGCAGCCGCGGAGAAGCTCATCGATGGTGCTGAGGATGGCGTACCCTCCACCGAAGGTGTGCTGCTTGGCACAACTTGTACGTAGACCGCTGGCATTGAAGTATTGTATGCTAATTTGTTGGCAGACTCGCAAGTAAAGCAGGCCGCGCTCGAGGAGGCTCCATTCGCTGCAGAGGAGGCCTGGGTCGACGACGTCGCGCAGGCCCAGCCCTCCGCTCCTGAGTTAGAGGCACCCGAGGCAGTCTCCGACCCCACCGTTGCGCACGCTGGCTTGACAGAGCTTGATGCCGGTTCAGCGACAGTTGGGGGAGCAGAGGCGGAGAAATCGACAGCACCGGCAGCAAGCAGTATTGAGCCCGAGGCTGCTAACGCTGCTGCGACCGCACAATGGGACAAGCAGGCCGGTGGCCAGGATGAGCCCCTCAGCGAGCCTTTCGAGATCATCCCCCGCGACCCTGCTGAGGTCGAGACCCCTCACGAGACTGCACCAGTTACCAGCACCCAGAGCTGGGCTGACGACACCCCCGAGCCCGCAGCAGCTCCTGCGCCTGCCAACGATGGCTTCTCTGAGGTTCAGCACAACCGCGGCGGCCGAGGACGAGGCGGTCAGCACCAGGGCGAGGGCCGAGGAGGGTACAGGGGTCGTGGACGCGGCGGTCCTCGCGGTGGAGGCGAGTTCCGTGGACGCGGACGCGGCCGTGGTGGTGACTTCCGTGGGGGCCGTGGTGGCTTCCGCGGTGCTCCTCGCGGCGAGTCGACTGCATAGGTCTGCCAACCCACTTTCTCTTCTCTGTCATTTTGGGTCTTACGAGGCGCGCAAAGCCTCTGCCTTCTGGTTTGGCCTATCCACCTCACCTCCCATTTGAGCATTTGAGCGGAATGATAAAAGAACAGCTTCACGGCATTTGTACAACCAACTTTGTTTACTGCATAGCATCGGAGCGCCGGCCTTCTACAGTGGCCATTGTACTCTAACGACTGGGCGGTAATGAATATGGATCTGTCACATCTTACCCTTGATTTGTATGTGGAGCCAGTGATGCCTGTTATGTATATGTAGCCATGTTCGGGCCGCGAGCTGTTTCTCGCGAACGATGCGTCGATCCGGAGAAATTGTTGGGGGATGTGCTGCGCGTCATCTGTCAGGCAAAGTGCCGAGTGGACCGGTGCCCCGTGTTGAGGCGGAGGCGGAAGTGGAAAATTGCAACACCTGCCAAACGCACTGGTCGACAACCATCAGCACAGCCCTCTGGACATAAAATCAAGTAGATGGATCGTATTAAAAATCGCGGAAAACCCAGCGCATGATGCTATTTGAGCACAGAAATCGCAATGCTGGTTTCAGTGAGGCTCAGGTCGTAGCTGGACTGTTCGCAACCCATCATCGAGATCCTCACAGATGACCACTCACATCCTACTGATGACTCGAGGTTAATACACGGTCATCACTAGACAATACGCAGACCTTGCGCAAGCTCTACAGCTACTCCTCCGCCCACAGTCTATCAGTGTGCATCTGCATCCTGCCCCTCGCCCGCACTGGACAAGCACTCTGCCGCCAGACTCGGCCTACACATCCCGATATCACGAGCTACAGAGTATCATGTAATAAAGAACTGAACGAGCCGCATCAGGGGCGCAGCGGCCTGTGTGGTGCAAGACCCGAAACATGGCTTTGATCGCGGGAGCGCTGCGGATGTGATGCAGGTACGGCAAGCTCCCGCTAGCTACACGCTCCACAACTATGATCTGCAAAGCTTAAATCCACTTTGATGGTTTGGTTGTGATGCGAGATAGGTGAGCGTGTAGGTCGTTGGTGTTCTGCGCCCGCTGCGTTGTCAGTGTAGCATTGTATGTGTACGAGTCACCAGTAGGTGAGTCTGCGGTGATAATGGAGGCTAATATGTGCAAAGCGAATTGTTTGTGGATGGCACTGTGGTGTAGATGGATGATCGATCAGATTAGATAGAGGGACGGGTTTCTGATGTTTCGAATGACGTGCATGCCAAGCGCACGGGCGAAACGGTCTCGTGTGGTTCGCGGCTTGGTCATTCACTTCATAGAGGCGGGGATACAGGAATACGAACGAAGCAGATCTCTTAATATCCATGTGATAGATTATAAAGGCTGTGAGCAAGTGAAACGTTCTCAGGTCAACAAATCGCGGTTGCGCTTCTCAGAGGTGCGTGGTGATCGAACGAGGATCGAACGAGCCCACCCTTGCTAGCGCCGCTAGCCGATCAGAGAACCTGCGCACCTCCTCGTTCCTGCCCTTCGACCTCCGGAACGACAACAACCCTCCCCACACCTCCACGCCCGTCAAATCCACCCTTACACCGCACGCCCGACTCGCCCACGTCGATGCGCAGTCCGCAAAATTGCTGCGGCCGCGAAACACCGACGCCCGAAAGCGGTGGCGAGCTTGCGATCTGACCCACGCCCGCTAGCCCCAGCGCTCACCCGCACCTGCCTCGTCACACGCAGCACGCCCCGGCGCCCGCACCGCAACCATGGACGCACCTGTCGACGTCGTGCAGTCGGTGGAGACGCCGCCGACGGCCCAGCAGGACGATGCGATGCCCAAGGCTGCCCTGACGCCGCCCACGAGCGAAGACAACGACCCCAAGAGGGAGGAGAGGATGTCGTCAGAGTTGTCTGAGGCCGATAGCGATGATGGCGAGGATATCGAGCCCGATCATTACTGGGACGGGGGGAAGATACCAGTATTCAAGCCGGTATGTGTGCGAGCGCGCGAGGGCGGCGGGGAAGCTGTCCGCTGGTTGTTGTGCATGCATGCATGCATGCGCTGCAGGCGTGATGTGTGGCGTAGTGCGAGAAAGATGCTAATGTTGTGCTGCGCAGACGATGGCCCAGTTCCATAATTTCAAGCGCTTTATTGAGAAGGTGGATAAGTTTGGGATGAAGTCTGGTATTATCAAGGTCATTCCGCCGGCAGAATGGTAGGCTACGACCCATACAAGAGGTGTGCGCTTCACTTGCTGACGGTGAAACAGGCGCGACTCTCTGCCAGATCTCCACGAAGCCGTCAAGTCAATTCGAGTCAAGAATCCCATTACGCAAGAGTTCACGGGTCAGCACGGCGTATACACAGGAGCGAACGTTGAGAAGCAGCGGTCGTATAATCTGCCAGAATGGCGGGCGGTCACGGATGAGCCACACCACCAACCACCAGCGAAACGGGGCGAGACACGTGCAGGCCGCAAAGCAGACCCGCCAGCACGCACACGATCCACGCGAGCCGCTGCGAAGGCTGACGAGGGAACACCAGCGCCGAAGCGCAAACCTGGCCGGCCTGCACGGGGACGACGTGCCGTCAAGAAGGAGGAAGTGGAAGAAGAAGACGACGATGAGGCAGAGAACCTCGACGTGCCCCCAACACCTACCTCACCTGGCGCCGAAGACAAGCCAACAAAGCGTGGTGGCAGAGTCAAGAAAGAGGATACGCCAACCCGACCGCGTGGTCGTCAGCCCCGGGCCCAGAACGAGAAGAAGTCTGTGTCGTCTCGAAGACTCAACAACAGGGGAGCTGTGAATGACTACATCGATGAGGCCGCTTTCGAAGACTTCGACTACCATCTGGAGAACCTGGACGAGTTCACCCCGGAGAGATGCAAGGAGCTTGAAGAGACCTACTGGAAGACGATTTGGTCCGGACAGCCCATGTATGGTGCCGACATGCCTGGCTCACTTTTCGATGATCGGACAACATCGTGGAATGTCGCCAAACTCCCCAATTTGCTCGACGTTCTCGGTACGAAAGTGCCCGGTGTCAACACTGCCTACTTGTACCTTGGCATGTGGAAAGCCTCGTTCGCTTGGCATCTTGAGGATGTGGACCTTTACAGCATCAACTACATCCACTTCGGCGCACCCAAGCAGTGGTACAGTATCTCTCAGGAGGATGCTCGTCGCTTCGAAGCTGCGATGAAGAGCATCTGGCCGAACGACGCGAAGAACTGCTCTCAATTCCTGCGACATAAGACATATCTTATCTCGCCGCAGCGCTTGGAGAGAGACTTCAACATCAAAGTCAACCGTCTTGTGCACCACGAAGGCGAGTTCGTCATCACTTACCCTTACGGCTACCACTCTGGGTACAACATTGGCTACAACTGCGCAGAGTCTGTGAATTTTGCGACTGAAAGCTGGTTGAGCTACGGCAGGATCGCTAAAAAGTGCGACTGCGAATCCGACAGTGTGTGGGTCGATGTCAATGAGATCGAGCGCAAGCTGCGCGGTGAGCCTACACCGGAGTACTACGAGGAGACCGACGATGATGAAGATGACGAGGATGGCGCCGATCGCCTACCAAGTCCGCCAGCTAGCGTTGCTGGTGGGAGGACCAAGAAGAAGCCTGGCAGGAAACCTGCGGCTAAGCGCAAGCGCGGAAAAGACGAGCCACAGGAGGCGGCGAGACCGAAGAAGCTGAGGAAGATCCGCATTCGCCTCAAGATTCCTGGACGCGGCATGCCATGCATTCTGTGCCCCAACGATGTCGATTACGACGATCTTCTACCGACAGACAACGGCATGCAGGCTCATCGTATCTGTGCTGACTACACGCCGGAGACGTACATCCAGAATGAGACTGTGTGCAATGTCGCCAACATTGGCAAGGATCGCCTGGAGCTCAAGTGCAACTATTGTCGCTCCAAGCGCGGTGCGGTCTTCCAGTGCTCGCAGAAGAAGTGCACCAGGGCTTTCCACGCTACGTGCGCGGTAGCTGCGGGTGTACAGGTCGACCTAGGTCAAATGCAGACATTTGACGCTAAGGGCACAGAGTACTACTATGATGGGTACGACTTCCGCTGCCGCTTCCACCGACCGAAGAAGAGGAACAACAAGACTGTTGACGTCGAAGCCCTGGAGAAGAACAAGTTTGTCCTCAACTACGGCAAGACGCTGAAGCCCAAGGACGTCATCCAGTTCCAGTATGTTGGTGGCGAGATGTACCAGATCTACGGAGCACAGGTTGTCGAGAACAGACCCGGCGAGCAGTCTGTTCTCGTGGACGTGCTTCCAGACGGTGACCGGGTAGAGGTTGAGTGGAAGTATATTCTCAAGCTGCAACCCGAGGAGTCGCAGCGGCCGAAACCTTCCAAGGACGCTAAACCGCTGCCAGAGCACCTGAAGGAGAACGATGCATCACTTGATATCGCCAACCGTACGGACGGTGTTCCTGAGATGGGCGATCCGTTCCACGACCCCAATTCCGAGCAGAAGTGGGCCGAGTGGAACACTGCGCCTGAAGTCACACGCAGGATCAAAAAGATTGACTTCAGCAAGGAAAATAGGCTGTGGTACTATCTCGGAAAGCCCTCCACTGAAGCCAAACCGCAGTACACTGAAGATCCTACCAAGCCAAGAAACAACCCGAAGAGCAACTTCTTGGATACCGTCAAGCCTCCGCCGCCCCCAATTCCAACCTTCCAGCGCCTGTCGTACCCAGCAACATTCCCACTCCAGCCAGCGCCTCCTAGTGTGGTTCGTTCTTACCAACAACAGCTTGCTCCTGCTGGAGGACGGCCTTATACATACAAGCCAAAGGATGGAATGATGACTTCATGGAAGTCGCCTACATACAATCCAGACACCCGGCAGAACCCCAACTCACCCGTGGCACACCAGCCCAACGTTGCCTACGATCACAGGGCTGGTCCTCAGTACAGCTACCCACCATCTCGGCCATCGCCACATCAGCAGCAGTACCAGCCTTACGTGCCTCCACCACACAACTATTCTGCTCAAGGATATGCCTCGAAGGCTGCTTCCTCAGGGCCATTGCTCGACGGTGTCGACAAACATGCTCACACGAACCAGTCACATCAGGCACTGCCTCCATACCCATACCAGCCGCCGGGTAGTGCGCAAGCGCCGCGTCAGCTGCCTTATCCAGGTTCAAGCATGCCATACGGCTCTCCTGCGCAGCACGGTCAGACACCACCCTCACAAGGTCGTGCCTCGATTCCCAATATGCTGAGCACCCCAACTGGGACTCCCAAACCTCCAATGTACGCCGTCACACCCTCCTCCTCTGTTGTTTATGCTGCCCAAACCCCTACTGAATATCTTGCCTACGTCATGAAATACCCGTACCTCAAGAATGCATATCTCAGGAGGCAAAAGACTTACATTTCTCCCTATAGTCCTGGTGGTGGAATCACTCCGGAATGGATGCCCAAGCCCCCACAAGTCGCCAGTGGTGCAACACCTACACCGATGCGCAATGGATCGACCGGATCCCACGGCTACTATCCCAGCCCAAGTCCGGGCTCAGCGCCCCAAAGGCCATCAGCGCAGTTCCAGTCCCCTGACGCGTTCCAGCGAGGTCTCACACAAGCCTCGTCGTCAGCCACAGGCGTCCCAAAATGGGAGCAGATGCTCAAGCAACTCGCAACATCTACGGGCCCGGCTTCCACGCCACACGATCCGACCTCGCAGACCCCTCAATACCCGCCTCTGCCGCGCTCGAGCACTAGCTACGGCATGCCCAACGCTCCGGGCCCCTTCCAGAAACACGCATCCCCGCACCCGCAACCAAACGAGCTGCAACGCCCCATACCCAGCCCCATCAGCGACGATGGCCAGCCCGACGTTGTCGCCGCGAAATCCGTGCTGCCGCCGCCTCCGGCGGTGCAGCCACCGCCCGGCCAGGTGCACAGCGCGGAGACGTGGCGGTTCTCGCAGTAAAGCGTGTACAAGTAATGATCAACGTGGAAAATATGATTGTATGATTACAATGTGTCAAAGGCGTGTGTGGGCTGTGAGCGCGGGACTAGTTAAAGGCTTTGTTTCAAGTATTGTCTTGTAATAACGTGATCTTCCTTCGGGGATGGTACATATAATGTCCCAATGAATATCGTCACTTTGTGTTGCGGACTGCTGTTGTGACGCGCTTTAATGGTGATTTGTCACTGTGCTCGTGGGCAGTTTGTAGTATGTTTATGAGCGAGGAGCGTTGTGATGGGTGGTTGTTGGTCGATCGTCCTGGGGTATTGAGGGTCAATGAACGCTTCAAAGGTGATATTATGGACCCGACATGCTTCAGGGTGTACATTGACGATGCTAACATGACAGTGGTATGCTGGCAAATTCACGTCAAGCACAAGGTCGCGTAGCGCAAAGCAGCCAGTCTTTTCTCGCAATCCCAGCGACTCTCATTTCTCATCCACCTACATCTGCTCAAAGTTCCCCGCAGGACATGACGGGCACGGCAGCCGCCATTGTTCCAGCGCTCACAGCAGCCAAAGCGAACATCGGTTTCAGCTAAGGCGCACGCGAAATCAATCGCTTGTGAGGTTCCAAGCCTTGGCAGACGTGGTGGGCAGATTTGATATCGGAGTCGCGAGGCGTTCGGCTCGTTATGGAAGGGGCTTAGTTTTATATCGTGCGTACACTTTCGTACAGAAGTAGAACGTCGTTGTCAGGGAGTGAGTGTAGGTGTGTGGAGACGAGGAGCAGATATTCGGCGGTGTCAGGGAGCGGATAGGTCGCAGGCACGAAGGATGCACCGATTGAGTTTGTTTGTGGACATTTGAGGAAACTTGCAGCAGTCACTCTGGTCGCATGTACTGCGCGAGACTCAGGTATGAGGAACTGTGTATTACAACATGTTGCTTGGGAATACAGCGCACCGGCCGCAGAATCGAATATATGGAAAATGGACCGAGAGACATGGACAAGCAGCCAGCCGCCTGCACGTTCGAATCAAGCAATACCCTCTGTGAATTCGTTGAAGAGCGTGATTGTTTCGAACCGCTCTGCCAGTGTGTCGATAGCGCCTGCCTTGTTGTCGTTCATTGTAGGCGCCACGGTCCAGCCTCCTTTACTGCGCTCGGTGCGTTTGTTGAGCTGTAGCGAGGTTGACTCCGCGTCGATTGTTATCGCCTCTGCACTCGTGATTGCGCCTTTGTCCGTGGCGATTGCAAGGATCGCGCGGATTGTCTCGATCATGTACGCGTAAGCTGGCAGCAGTCTCTGGCTCATCGAGATGCAGAAGTACAGGTAGTTCTTCCTCTCCTGGTCGTCGAGGTCGTTCAGAACTGCGTTGACGGTGAAGACCATGGCACCGCTCAGCGCAAGGTTCCAGTAGGCTGGTGAGTATTGGATGGCGAACATGAATAGTATGCCTGTTACGGTTAGATGAGTAGTGGATGTCGAATGATCAGAGTACTACCTTTGAGTTGCATTACCGATGCTGCAAATATGGTTCTTGGAGATGAGCCCTCGGGTACGTATGCGCGGAGGCCGTGTTGTTTGTCTTCTGCAATGTACGGACGAAAAAGGTCTAGTACGACCATATGTACCGATGCGCTACTACTTATCAGTTCATGCCCTTACAAGCCTGACATGATCATCGAAATATGACACTGCCTAGGTCTAAGGGCAGGCCAGCAAGTTACTCTCCGCAAGCGGGGAAATGCGTGCCATCTCTGAATGGTAAAAATGACTTGGGGCAGACCTACTGGAATATGAGAACCCAATGAGGTGCCTTGTCCTGTCTAGTCATAAACGCAGGCAGGGTGTCGGTGAGCTCCAGAAGTTTGCGGTACTTCCCAAGAGCGAATGCCAGTGATCTCGCCCCAACTTCGCTGTCACGATATATGAGGAAGACCTCGTTCACTATAGTCCAGAGTCTGCAGAACACCGACTGAGCCTGCTGCATCTCGCTCAAGGCAGGACTGGTAAAGACTGCATCCTGTTCGTTGCTGCCCTCGTTGGCTTCTTTGCTCCCAAGCCTCTTTTGGAAGGGCATGGCTGGTGGGTGCTCGAGCGGCGGTACGACCTGAAACTGCACCATTTGTCTGGAAGCAAAAGTCAACTTCGAGTCCCACGGGAGGTATGCTAGGATTCGCATACACGAGGAAGTTGAACAGCCCCCATGCAGCCCGACTAGCTGCTGCTACAATCTTCGGCGAGCTATAGATTGCCGGATCGGGCTTGCCGAAGAGATCGAGTCTATCAGCCGCTTCTCTCGCTGCTGTCAGGTACTTTGTGGCTTTTGGTACGTCTCCATGGGTGGCGATGGTGGTATACAACAGCGTCAACGCCACGATGTTCGGCAAGGTATCGATTTTGCCTTCTGCAGCAGCTAGCTTTTCTGCTTGTTCCTCGAACTGATAGCTGTACTTCGCAATTTCAGGTTTCACGGAAGAGTAGCCTTGCTGGGCCGAATCAGTGCCAACCTCATTCTTTTCATTCGAATACTTACCAATGCGAAGGATAGTAAGGCGCTGACCATCAGAGGTGAGCATGTTGATTCTGAGTCGGTCTTACAGTTTATGAGGTCACCGATGAATTGCGAGGCATCGAAGAAGCACCATATTGGGTGATGGGTTTCGAGATACAGCGAAATCGCAGACGCGGCATCTTCGTTCGTAAGAGGCAACGATGTCCAGAAGTCAATGTTCAGCTTCTCAAGCCGCGCATCACAATACTTGGGATGGTTCGATGGTCGTTCTGTGCTCTGAACTTGCTCGAGTTGTTTCGTGTACACCTGTGAAGACTCACCACCGAGGAACAAGGTGCTCACGGTGTTTTGCGCAACGACAGGAAGATCAAGGGCGCAGTATGCCTTTGGGTGACGGACAAGCAATTCGAGTTCGCCGTCTGAATGCACAGCTGGTATGACGGCTCTTGCTGCGGCTTGCTCTGATAAAATGGAGTGTGGCGACTCTCCGCGAAGGGTCTTCAAAACGTCAGAAGGTGCAGCGCCCGCACCCAGCCGCTGCACGGTATCGTGAGAAACGTGTTCTGTCCGGTTTTTAAGATGTTCGAAAATGTCCTGAATGGCGACTAGTCTTTCTCGCATTGTAATGTTCTCCCGCTTGAGAATAGTTGGGCGCATTTCCAAGTCCTCCTCGTTCATATAGACGCAGCGCCTGTCGCGCCTGTGGCAGGCCGCACATACCGGCCTCGAGCCATCGCAGCCAATGCGCTTCTGACGGCACTCGTTGCAGGCGACCGAAACACGCTTCCTTTTGGAACTGGGTCCAGCTGGCGGAGGAGACCGTGGCCGTGTCGCCGGAAGGAGTGGTCTTAACGAATTATTGTTGTTGTTGTTCATTGCAATTGTCGAACTGGTGCGCCAGTGCGGCCGCCAAAAAGAGGTCGTGCTGCTCGCTATGAATGGCTACGGACATTCGTGCCAGGTCAGCTCCCGCAGTACCTGTGCCACATCCAAACCACTGACGGATTTTTTGCCAGCCAATGACTTGATGATGACTTCGGGCGGTGAGCTTCACGACATCATCCTGCAGCGGTGCGAACAGATGCTTTGTTTTGGCAAAACTCAAGAGAGAACGGATTTTCAGAAGGCGGCCGGATTGCACGGCATCGAGCCCATTGGGTGCCCCACTAGGTGCCTAAGACCAGCCTAAGACCACCTCCCACTTCCTTTGTCCGGGACTTTCATCCTTTGCCGCATCCTCACGTGGTGGCGGACTTGAGTCGAGCCGGCGCTTCGAGACGCAGCAACTTCAGGACAGGATCCACAGGCCGCGCTCGTAGGACGCAAGCACTAAAGCACGGACGGAGACAGCCGTGAGCCGGAGCACATCCCGCGGGCGAGCACTGAATTTCATCTGCTGCTGCTATACGCACCCAGGCACAGTATCGTACACATGACCACTGTGCAGCAGTGCTCCTCCTTCCTCTATCCCGCGTTGCCTATCTGCGAACTCTAGAGGGCTTCATACAGCTTGTGTGCCCGCTCCTGGGTCTTTCCGGCTAGGTATAGCGAAGTCCCTGAAAGTCCAGGCTACCGGCATCGCTGCGGCACGAGAAGCGCCTGCTAGGACCGTCCCTGTGAATGTGACAAGCTGCACACTGCAAAGGTATGCACTTGATTCCTCCAGAGTACCACAGCGTTTCAACCGGTCTATTCACTGAATGGAGTGAGACAGACGCAGCATGCTCACTTTTGCCACTCCTTATCTGAATGTCGGCGTGTGCTGAAGTCGTTGCTGCAGCATCCTCCATCCTTTGACTTGCAACTCCTGCAATTCCGAATGCAGGACGAACGCCCACTCAGACCCCTGTTGCCGGGGGCGAAGAGATCAGTGGCGCCACCACAGCCCCGATCGCGAGACCGGGTCGCTTCTGCGTGTGAGGCATGTAGGAGAAGAAAGACGAAATGCAACGGTGGAGGTGCAGAACCAGGGCAAAATGGCGTGAGGCCCATCTGTTTCGAAGTTCGTGTCGAGTTCACCGATCACGCGAGATACCAACACTGACAGATTGTTAGTGCAAGAAAAGAGCCACTGCTTGTCATTATGTCGCAGATTTGACTGAAACACAAGGTGATCTCCCCACAGCATGCTCATGACCATGATCTCACCTGTGGACAAGGCCAGGCCATCAAACGCAGATACGACGTCCTCAAGACTCAAAATGAGGCATATGTAGAGTTCTTTGCGCTCATCCAGGCACGCCCTGAAAATGAGTCGCTCGAGATCCTACGGCGCATCAAGATGGGTGGAGATGTCGAGAGCGGACTCCGCCACGTCAGAGATGGGGATCTGTTTGCGCAGTTGAGTGTCGAACCAGAAACACGGCTGCGTTACAACCTGCCTTACATGGACTCAGTGCCTGCGTTCTTGTTGGTTCCCGACAATCAATACCTCACCACTCCGCTCTACGAAGCGACTTTCGAGCCGCCCGGGTTCTCGTCGGACCTTGTGACTCCTGAGCAGTCGCCTCCGAGCAAATGTATGGACCCTTACATGAAGCCCAGTCACGCAGCTGAAGTGACAGAACCTATACTTGATCGCGTCTACACAAGACAGTGGACCAGTGTCATTGCTGACGATGGCCTGTTCCGGCGGCTCATTACCGTATACCTTTCGCACCAGCATGCGACTTTCTTCTGGTTCAACAAGGACTTGTTCTTGGAAGACATGGCTGCGCGTCGCACGCGATTCTGCTCATCACTTCTAGTACATGCCGTCCTCGCTGCTGCATGTGTAAGTATCTTCGAGTGATTGGCATGGTAGGGTGTTAATTTCGTCAGCAAGCTTACAAGGGAATGCCTGACCTCGCTAAGATATGGATGCCTGATAATCTTCAAATCCGTTTGCTACTCCAGGCTAAGCGTCTATGGGAGCTCGAGCTTGGCATCAGCCGTCTCACTTCAATTCACGCCGCGTTGGTACTGCACGGTGTTTTAAATGGAAACGGATTGAGCACTGTCGGAGACTTCTACACATCGGAAGTTATCATCATAGCCCACAATTTACGAATTTTTAAACCAACGCCCGCGAGGTTGGATTTTAGACTCCGAAGGGGTCGCGAGTTCACTGCATGGGCGCTTTGGCTATGGCAGGTCGGTGTGGTATGATTGCCCCACCTGCATCTGCATCCTGACAGCTCCCTATCGGCTGGGTCCATGAGCCGCACTCGATGGCTTGGCTGACGTGACATGTAGACCTACTATTACCGGCGCGCTCCTTTCATCCAACACCCGTCGGCATTCGCCGGCATTCGCCGCTCCAAATCCAGACGTCGACCCAGCCTGGTACGGCGAGGTCTACGTACGTTATCCGTTAAGCCGGAGCGTTACACGTATGCACCTTGGTCATGTGATGAAAGCAACGATTGACCTTCAGATCATTATGAACGACATTTCCTTATTACAATTCGCCGGTGACGAGCAGAAGGTATTGACCTCTGCGCAAGTGCTTGCTTTCAAAACAAGACTTGACTTGCTGGTGCGGAGGCTGCCTCCAATCTTGGCCCCGAATAAGACCTCGCTACCCTGTCACTTTAATGTCCGGTAAGTTGCTTTTGTTGTAAACCGTCACAGTCGCTTCGACAAGAGCAGCCGTACGGTTGATAAAACTGTAATTAGCATGCGCTCGGATAGGAACACGTTGTCCCCGAGGAGCTCAAGAAACAACACCTTTGTGACACAGCCAGCTGACTTTTGCTCAGCACTGAATACTACATGACCTTGCATAGTCTCTTCCAAGGTCAGGTCATCGCGCAGCGGTTGACCCCAGAGCACTCTCAGCTGTTCCACAATAAGACGGCACTCGAGATACAGAATGAGGCCTATATCAGGTTCGAGACTATAATGTGCGTCCGTCACCTACGACATAGTTTTGACGCCTACGATGCCTCGGGTCTTCTCTTCCTCGTGTACCTCGGCAATCTCGCAATCGACTCAATCAGCAATGATGCTTCAGCCATTGCGAAGTTGACCACCGCAGAGGTCATCCGCTCGACCGCTGTGCTCTGCATCAATGGGCTCGTTAGCCAATCTCATTCTATGTACGCAGGTACGCTGTTGTCTTGCAGCTTGATCGAGCAGCTCAGACCGATTGACAAGTCCCGCTTGGTCCGCTACCTTTCTGCTGGGATCGGACAGGTCGATCATCCCTTCGATAGCGAAGTATGTGATTATCCTGTAAGGCGACTGAAATTGATCGACTAACGCGTTACTGCAGTGGCCTATGCCAAACATCAAAGTTAAGCGTAATAAAGAAGCGACCATGAACCACATCTTGAAGGATAGGCGCGAGCTATCGATCGGATAGAGGCCTCTCGATCAGGATTCTGTGTCGTTATCATGAAGCTGGACTAACGAAATCATGACCGAATTGCAGTTGCATAGTGTCACGACCAATACCCTAGACCTTACTATATCCATACCTCCGTAGACCATTTGGTCTCAAAACCAAGATGCAGTTTGATTCAGCACCCCGCAGACTGATATTGCATTGCCTCGTGAATCTTCCATGCAGTGGCCACGCAAGTACATGTTTTCCAATGACTGCTACATGGCCACCACAACGCCAATGTAGTGACAAAAAGGGAGGTTCACCAGACCAAATGGTGGGTGCATGATCTATCAATTTTCTTCAAGCAATGGTAAGGCATGTCGACATTGTATTTTCGTCGACGCGTCATCGAGGGACGCACTTGCAGTTGCAGTTGCCCTGCTGGTTGTGTCACAAACAAATGTCGCTACACAGACCCCACAATCTTGGGGAGCACAATGCATCTGCAGCATCGCTGTTCTGCCCGGCATACCCGTCAGGGTCCTGCAACCTATACTGTGTCAAGGACACTCGTGCTGTTGAGCTGCACGACTCGTGTTATAGAATAGTTCGTTGTAAAGATGAATCGTGACGCTTACATTGATGCAGAGCACGGTAGCAACCATGACCGATTTGCGCACAAGCGTTGCAGGTCCATGAAACCGTATACAATGTACTCGTTTGGAGTCTCCATTTCTCTATTCACATTGTAACAACGTCCATCTGCGTTACAGCGGTGCTGAAGCAATAGGACTTCTTGCACTACGCCCTCAGCCATGTTCTCTCGCAAAATAACGGTTTGACAAACGGCGCTCAGACGTCATTGGCTTCATTGTGTCGACATAAACCATAAGCCATTGTAGTACACCAGTTGCACATCAAATAATCCGCGACTCCGCGATCCATTTCGATAGTACGGACATACGCTCAACCTCAGCTCCAAAGAGGACGGCCAGCAGCTACTGTTGAACAGAACAGGCTTGTTGTGCAAGGCTCTCCACTTTGCACCTTCCCAAGTTGCAAAGTAAGGGTTCAGACGTCACTTCTATAGACCGTCACCCCTCACCTCCAGCGTCCGCGGGCACCAGTGCACTTTCCATCATGATGCAGACCGCTTGCTTAAAGAGTCAAACCGGGACCACACCTTTGTTTGTCGCCTACGCTTCTTCTTCTTCTTCTCTTCTCACCTACAACCCAACACAGTTTTCTTCCACAACAATCGACCACACCCAGAACATCACCGTAATCTTAACAGCCCAGGCAAGTATCCGCCACCCTCACCATGAATCTCATCGCTGTCGTCCTCACCACACTGTCGGCTGTGTCTAGTGTAACCGCAGCCATGAATGGCTATTGGGACGTCCAATCTCCTGGCTTCCGCCTTGTCGTAAGCTCAAGCAACTCGACCTACAATGGGTGAGTGCCTCAATCACCATATTACATCTGTGTTCCTTCAGCTGACCTTCACACAAGCACTGCCCTTGGAGCCTGCCACCAAGGAGCCGCCATCGAAGGCCTCTGTATCACCAGCGAGAAAGTCCAGGATCCACCAAGCTCTTACACCACCTTCTATCACAACATCAGCTCCTCCAGGAATGAGGCTGCGGGAGCCGCCAATACTGATGGCCCTATCAATTGGATCCTCCGAGCTGGTGGCAACCTTACGGTCCCGTCTGCGATGTTCCTCGCACTAGATGCCACGTCCAATGTCGCTAATCCCACCTTCTACCCCGGCACGGACAAGTCCACGCTTGTTGCCTTTGAGGAGGATGGCTGCCTCTATATCGACGCAAACCGTGATGACACTGTCAGCCCTCCTTCCGTCTTCTACCCCAGCCGCCATGTCAAAAACTGGTACATCTGTCTCACGAGGTACTCGTACACGTACACCACGCTGTCATGGAAGGTTGGCCTCACAGGCACGCCTCAGAACCCATCTTGCCAGAAGGTCGATATTGTCCGAGTTTTCAACTGAAGAGCATGCATCGCGTGGCATGAGAGTCTCAAGCTTTCTGTCGATGGTGATCGAATCAGGAAGAATGAAGTGTCGTTGTCAAGTGTTATGAGGTCGGTAGATGTCCGTTTTCTAATGTACATCATTGGTATTCCTTTTGTCATTCGATAAGTTTTTGTATCAATTCAGCGATTGTTTCTTGGACTGACAGGTGGTTTGGTGTGTGCAGTGATAAGTTCTATATATTTTTCAGCAATCACAATGGGTCTAGGGGTATCTCGTCTAGAACAATAGATCCGGGTACTCGCCCAGGGCACCGCTCTTGCCGCCATCGAAGAAGCTGTGCATACCGTCCATCTCAGCGAACTTCTCAGCAACCTTCAGTCCTCTCAGTCTTTCAGACTCAATGATGTCCCAATTCCACTCTGTGCCCTGCACAAGCTTCGGTAGTGCGCCATTCGCGTCATCGTTTGCATTGCCGCTTTGCTCGGCGCCCTGGTAAACCCAACCCTCAGGTTTTGCGGGTATCATATCCGCATCGATCAACGCCTGTTCGGGCGGCACCGTGATCCTGCCCCTCTTGATCACGTACTTTGCAATCCCAGTCGCATATACACTTTTCAGCAGCTCCTCCTCACTAACGTCCTTGCCCGGTCGCCTCGTCTTCCGCCACGGCTGCAACGTCCAGCTCTCGGGCTTGCCAACACCAGGCTTGGCCAAGTGCGTGATAAGGTAGAACCACTTCCTGTCCCAGCACAGCAGCCGTGTCCACATCTCATACTTTGTGTACGGCAGAATCTCCTTCTTGAAATTACAGCATATGCCGCCCAGCGCTATGATGTGTGAGCCCCTAGTACCTTCCGTCGCGCCAATCGCGCCGTTGAGCTGCGATTTCTTGTTCCCGCCCAATCGGCTGTTCTTCTTAATCCCGTTGCGAATTATCGCTGTGAATAGATGCGTCCGTGATATGTCCATGTCGCTGAAGTAGGTGCTGTTGGACTTGTGCAGATTGTAGTCTGTTTCGAGGAGCGAGGTGTGCGTGGAAGTTATCACGGGCTGGAATAGCGCGTGCGGTGGGATGGGTGTGGGCTGGAAGTAGATGTGGTAGATTATTGCGCGGAAGATGCGTATCTGGTCCTTTCAGCAGTGTTTCTTGGATGCCGAAGACAGATTGGAAACTTACGTGCCAGACGAAGGGTAGATTCTTCAAATTTGCCAGGGCGAGCAGGATCGCTGCGATGCGCCAGAGGCCGCCGGGTTGACCATATCCAGTTGCGCGGACAAGAGAAAGCAGGATGTTCTTTGCGTACGCAGGGTTGCTTGCGACTGCGGCTATCGAAGCTCCAGCAACAACGATGCTTAGTGCGTGAGCCATTGTGACCATGCCGGGGTAATCAGAGGCGCACGAACGATATGTACACAAACGCAGGAAAGACGGATGATAAAGGAAACGACGCTAAGCTGACTGTAAGGATTGGTGTTGTCGGCACGAGACGGGATTTCTGTCACGATTGCGATCACATTGCGAGCCGAGGCACTTCCCTTCTCATGCTAGTCTTGATGATCTCGTCGAAAGAGTTCGGAGATCTCGCAAGCTTCTCTGCCTGTGTGCGCTCGACAATACTTGTAGAGAGGTTCATGCGGTACATGAGATGATGGATTTCGAAAGAAAGCATACATCTTAAAGGTAGGCTATCGCGGAAAGGTTGCCAGCTGCAGGGATACGTTCAGGGTCCACACCTCCACACCTGGTTTTATGAATATATGTTGTACACGAACCAATCCGAACGCCTCATGTTTGACATCCCAACATGTGGGGTATCATAGGTTCTTGGTCCGTTTGTTGGAACGACCACGGCATATCTGGTCCTCGTTCTGTCCGTCAGGTCTCAAAGTGTTAGAGCTCTGCTTCTTTCCCTCAACATTATTGATTACCACCACACACTCGCTTGTGCACCTCACGAAGGAGCTTCGGTATGACCTTTTGATTAGCAAAGTGGGATCCTTCGCGGTGGTGAAGGTGTCTCCGTGTGTCCACAGTTCCACTCGTGGAATGCCGCTGCCCCAGTAGTATTCATGCTAATGCGTGTCGAGACAAGCGCGACGCGATCTTCAGGGTCTTTCTTTCGATGATGAGCAATGCGATTTGTCTTCAACACATTCAACAACAAAATCCTGGTCAATGGGTAAATTTTGCGGCTGAATGTGTGATAGAGATAGTGACATGCATGCTCTCGGGCCTAGATGTTCATGCTGATGCGATGGCAGAAAGATACTGTAATCCGACCGCACCTTCACAGCCACAACGCATCTCCATGTCACCCGACTTCGCATCCATCCAATGTCGCTGCTGAGATGCACTGCTGAATCAATCCACCAGGCCCCTCACCGAGCGATAGCCCGCTTAGGTACCCATCTCGACTCCCAGAAGCGAGACCTTGCTTTTCTTCCCAGTACCAAGTATTTCCCTTTCAGGACAGTGTACCCGGCCTCCACGCGGCCACACCTGACCAGCGCCAAATACGCCGCCTATCCAAATAGTTCGAGTCAGAAGCCTGGTCGGTCTACGAGATAGATGCTTGTTCGTGCCCCGGGTTCGAGGTTCCAGGTCCATGCTGCTACTTGCGTTCGTGTGGTTGTGACCGTTTTCTCCACTTCTGTCCTGGGTTCCCGAAGGCCCTTGCCGCATGGTAACCTACAAGAGCGGGACTCCCCACTGTCGCGTGTCATTTCATATACTCCATGATTGAGGCTCTGCTGTTTCTCGGACTGGTCTGCTTGCTTTCGGCCTTCTCTGAATTGTTCACGTCGAGGCGAAGACTTCAATCGGCCTTTGCTATACTCCACGCGGCCTAGGCATCCTTCCCTGCTTCCGTGTATCCGACATCATACCAAGAGCGGAGATTCGACTGTTCAAATCTTATCTTGTTATACAGTTTCCCGGCCTTCATCTTCCAGGACATAAACGATTCGGGGCGCCTTGCGAGTCCGTCCAGTCGAGCAGAAAGACTTGCATTCATACCTCGCCACGGTATCGCACAATCGGTGCGCACACTCTACAGCCATGGCCTCCAAATCTGTCGCTGTCGTCTCCCTCCCCACACTCACCCAAACCGGCGCCACCATCGCCTTACAAGCCGCGTCGCTCTACGCCACGGAACTCGGCTTACCAATGAGCATCGCCATCGTCGATGCCCACACACACCTACTATCCTTCACACGGCAAGACACCGCCAAGCTATCCAGCATCGAAACCGCAATCTCCATGGCCACGACATCCGCCAGTAATCGCCTCCCCACCTCCGCACTCTCAGACACACAACCTACCTCTCCACCCCTCTTCTCCTCGCATCAACGCCTCTGCGCGATTCCGGGCGGCTTACCCATTCTCTCCCCCACCGGCGCCCTCCTCGGCGCAATCGGCTGCAGCACAGGAGCGAGCATGCAGGGTGAGGACGCCGCAGCCGCGGGCCGCGATGCTGTGCTCGCGTTCATCAAGCGCGAGACTGAGGATGAAGAGCGCCGGATTGAGGAGGAGCGCGAGAAAGTGCTGAGGCTGTGGAAGGAGAAAGAGGGTCAGGTGGAGAGTCTGAAGGATGAGCTGGACTACGCGCGGTATGGGTCCGGGAAGAGGAGGAAGACGAGTAGCGTAGGGTTGGGGGGAGGGGCGGGCCCGGATACGCCGCCTGAGGAGGGTGAGATTGGAGGGTTCCTGGAGCCGAGTTTTGTGGGAGAAGTTAGGGTTGGGGGGTTCTGAGTGCTCTACTGGGGAGTGTGGTGTTTGCTGTGGAAAATTCAGAGCTACATTCGTGATAGCAGGCGTTGAATCAAAATGATGGTAATGGCCAATGACTACAAGTTCGCACTTGTCTGGTCTTCTCGCTCGAAGTGTTTCACGTCCAAGCCCCCTAGATCTCCCTTTTCTCTCCACGCCTCTAGAATTTTAATGAAAGCCTGACTGCCATAGCCGTACGTCGCATTTCGTGCTGCGCTCATGCTCGCCTTGCCTTCGTTGTTATAGTACCCCGGTGTACACTCCCTGAAAAACTCAGCCCTGATCGCTGTCCCCTTAACAATGGTATCACACCACTCCTCCTCCGCCTGTTGTGTTGGCTCCATGGTCCTAATTCCGCGCTTGTTGCACTCTGCAATCACGTACGCAAAGTGGCGCGCCTGCTCAGCTGTAACGTGCATGAAGTTCGGTGTCAGTGCAGCCTGGACAATGGACACCCAGAGGCAGTTTGGAAAGCCGCGGCTAGCCCAGCCGTGCAGTGTCGAGGCTCCGTCTTTCCACTTCTCAGTGATGGTTGTGCCGTCACGGCCGTAGATTTCGATGCCGGTCTTGTGTGACCACTCGTTCGCGAGCTCGAAGCCAGTAGCGTAAATGAGGCAGTCTATCTCGTATTCGGTGTCGTTGGCGACGACGCCTTTCTCGGTCAGACGGTCGACGCCCTGGCCGTGTGTATCGACGAGCTTGACATTAGGACGGTTGAACGTTTGTAAATACTCGTCGTGGAAGCAGGGCCGTTTGCAGAACTGATTGTACCACGGCTTTAGCGACTCCGCTGTTTCCTTGTCTTTGACCAGCTCATCGCAGCGTGCACGGATGCTCTCCATCTTCTTGAAATCTGCGAGCTGGACCTTTGCGGCGAATGCAGCCGGGTCTTTTGTTGGGTCGCCTTTGACGGTGAGCAGAGAACGTATGATGTCCGTCCAGCGATCACCGACAAGGTCTTCCGGCTCGTTTCCCCCGTTGACGAGGCTGTCGAAGTTGTCCATGCGATGCTTTTGCCAGCCAGGCTTCAAGCTCTTGGCCCATTTCTCGTCTGTAGGTCGGTTGCCGCGGACATCGATTGATGAGGGTGTGCGCTGGAAGACATAGACTTGCTTTGCCCACTCGCCGAGGTGAGGAACGATTTGAACAGCAGTAGCGCCTGTGCCGATAATGCCAACGCGTTTGTCCTTCAGCTTATGCAGGTTCCCGGAAGGATCACCGCCGGTGTAGTCGAAGTCCCATCGAGAAGAGTGGAAGGTGTGGCCCTGGAAATCATCGATTCCCTTCAGACCAGGCAGCTTGGGCCGGTGGAGCGGTCCTGCGGCTGGAATGATGAACCGCGATTTGATCACATCGCCGCGTGAGGTGTGAGTGCTCCACTTACCCTCCTCCTCATGCCACCGCATCTCATGCATCTCTGTCTGGAACAGGGCCTTCGAGTACAAATCGTACTTCTCCCCGATCATGCGCGAGTGCTTCAACAGTTCCTTCGCTTTCGCATACTTCTCCGTGGGCATGTAACCGAGCTCCTCGAGCAAAGGCATGTAGACATAGGACTCAATGTCACACTGAGCACCTGAGCTCTCAGTCAGCACCGACATTGCAAAGAGCGCTTTCACAAAACATACCAGGATAACGATTCCAGTACCTAAAAGCTGTCAGTCACCTTCCACACAGAGTAACACCCCTAACTTACCACGTTCCCCCAAAGTCCCCGGCCTTCTCAACGATCCTGAAATTCTTGACCCCAGCCTCAATCAACCTCACAGCCACGACCTGCGCTCCATACCCGCCCCCAACAATCACGACATCCGTGTCCTCCTGCACCGGCTCCCTTGTGAATCCAGGCTCAACCCATGGATCCTTCAAGTAGTGCGAGAGCTTGCCATCGAGAAGCGTGTACTGCTCAATTCCCTCGTTGCGAGCAAGACGCCTGTCTCGTTCGGCGAGGTACTTCTCTTTGAGCGCCTTGGGGTCGAAGGGCAGGGGCTGTTGCTCAGCTAGATCCTGGGTCTTAACATCGACTGTCGATTTGTTGGCGAGTGGGATGGGGACTTCGGCGATGGGTGCTGGGGCGACGATCTTTGCTGTGGCCATGATGGTGTTGTAGGAGGCTTGGAGAAGATCGTATCCTTGACTGCCTGTCTACAATGATATGATATACTTCCCCAGATGTCGGCGCTAAACTTGACTGCTCAGAACACTGCAACCTTCAGCGCTTTGAGCCGCGGTAAGTAGATGAATGGTACCTTCCCCTCTTGCTGCACTCCAAGAACAATGCGGAGAGCTTGGTGTCCGAAATCCGCTCCAATCAGAGTATCTACAGTGCGAGGTGTGTGTTGGACTCTCATCACGCGTGAGCGCACAGAATGGCATGTTTCACGGCAGGAACGTACCATAGCGACTCGAGACCGAGGATGTGGCGTGCCGCCGTACATGAAGATCTGGGGTAATCAGTGGGGTAAACCAGGCCGACCGAGTCCTGCAAGACGACTCATCAAAATAGGTCCCGTGCATACCAAGCTACAGCATACACAAAGACCTTACAACTGACTGTGCTTATGGCCGACAGCTCTTGCGCTGCTGCTGATGGCAGAGGACGTTAGTCGATGACGTCACATTTGCAAGAGGCAAGACCACTCACGATCAATTCTGTTCTTCATTCCTTGATAAGGTACGTCTTGCCCAACACCCAGAGCTGGTCTTAGTGAGAGCTCTTCCACATGTTCAATCAGTCCACCAGGATTACGATTTTTCGCCTACGGCGCATCCACATCTTCGCACGTTTCACTCCGAGTCCGACTCAGTACGTCGGAAGCGATGCCCATGCATACAGACCCCAAACCCATGATCAAAATAGCATTTCTGCGACCAGATACCGACATAGCAGTTGCAGAGCCTATTGCAGTTCGTCGGGTCAGCCTTGCAGATCCAGCCCTAGCATCACACGTTAGTAAAGAGCCATCGCCTTGTGTGGAAATGATTTAGTTACCGTCTTGCACTCGTTGAAGCGGTCCTCGCAGAATTCCTTATACCCACCGTTGACAGCAGCTGCCTCTATGTCAGACGTTGTGGCGACCGTTGCGTCGCTGGTGGAGATGTTGGCTGTGACAGTATCGTCAGTATCGTCAGTAGCGGTACCAGTGGTGACCGTATCGACATCCTTGCCCTCAGCAGCTTTCTCGACACATCACTTCCGCCAGAAGCGATACCCTGCGCAACAGCGAAGTCTTCACCCCATGTGTCGGTTACCAAGGTGCAGTCCTTGTACCCCCCAGGTCTTGCAGCCCTGCTCCCAGATGTGCGTCGCGCACTCGCAGATGCTGGAGAGCTTGAGGTTGTTGGTTTTCCACCAGATGTACGACTGAGGTCTGTTAGTATTCAGCGCTTCCACATCAGTTCTGTGGGCTTGACTCACTGTCATGCACTGTTGCTGGCGCTGGTTGCACTGCTCAGGCGTGACGCCCATACTGACGTTTGGTGGGATGTAGACTGGAGTGCGGCCGTTGCCGCCTTTCGGGCGGGGGCGGACCTTCTTGATAGAGACTACGTTCTCCTCATCGGGGGTGAGTGAGGAGGCAGCGGCGGCCGCGATCTGTGTCTTTGATACTTGAAGACCACCCTCTTCGATGGAGTGAGAGTTTGCCAGCTTGGCGAAGGCGAGCTCGGCGTTGCTAGGGCCAGCTCGCTCCGGCATGACTGCTGCGGCAGCAGCGAGGCCAAAGAGGAAGGCAATAGTATTTGAGAGCTTCATTGCAACGATGGACTGCTGATGAGCTCGAGTGGAGGTGAAGGAAAGGATTGATCGGGTGGGAGCAGTTTACATATGAGGACCTGGCAGGTATTTGCGCTAGTCGGCGACGAAGCTACCTTCACTTACACATGATTGAGAATCGTGCCGCAGTGCACATAAGCTGGATCATGGGTGAAGGGAGACGGTGAGTGGCTGATCAAAGTATTAAGTGAGTTTGGTATGAAGCGCCAATATCCACCCAAATATAACCGTCCAGCCTCCCAGTTTCATTCGATCTGAAACTGCACTCATCGTTCACAGTACGTCTTGTATCTCTTATTATCGCTTGAAAATGTGAGATTTTGGACCCAAGCCAAGTCGCTACTAGTTGGGCTGAGTGAAGGGATGGTAGTATCAAAAGCAGAACAGAGACGACGACCTATCGTAGTAAAGACATCACCGCTCATTCAAGTCCTTCTCGGCGAACGCAATGCCATCATCGCTCAGGCCCAAGGCACAGGAAGGATATGAATGACGGTGACACCATTGAGGACGGCAAGGGGAGTCGTGATATTGACCTCGCCAGTCGCTACTGGCTGCTCTTGGAGGCAAGTGAGGAAAGAGGAGACGTAGGCGTAGTGTCAGGTAACGTACCAACAAGGCAAGGCGAGGCTTCACATCTGCGCCTTCGATCGCCCCGATTCCTGCACTGAGCGAAACCGACTAATCCCCCGTGGGATAAAGCCAGCAGACCAAGTCCAGAATCGTAATGTTATACAGTCAGGATCTCAAACACAGTGATTTCCTTCGTCCAAGTCTCATCCAGATGTACACGTCGATCAGACCAGTGAAAAACTTGGTCATGACAGTCGTGTCATTGTATCCAGGATAGTATTCTTGTACGGAGATGCTGAGAATCTGCAATTTGCTGCGTGGACCGGTCGATATGGATATTCGGATCATAAGCGTGGCTTTTCCTACCAATCTTTCCGCCATCGATGGACGTTCTCATGAAGCTTGTCTGTCTGCAGGGACGGCAAGCCTGGGGAGGGCGCTTAATTTGGACAACATACCACAGCTCGGAGACACACAGCAACACACGAACCATCCAACTCCCCCACAGTCCGTCGGGAAAGCTGTGTCGGAATGAGAACGTTGTGGAGTGCATGCCGGAGTGACCTGCCCCAAGCGTGTGCGGCGTGTAGGCGGCTGTCCATTGGCGTGTAGCAATCACGCTGCCATGGATTATCGCCGGATGGGGCTAGGCGATAAGGGACCCCGGAATGGCTAAGCTTCGCGTCGCGTGGAGTAGCTCTGTTTGGGAAAAGTGGTCGACTATCGTGCAACTGCAACGGCCAAGCTGATACGGGTATGGAGCATGCAGACGGGGTTATAAAATGGGAGATGCCCCTCTGAGAGATGCTGCGATCTCCACGTGCTCCCCATTGCTACTTTGATATAGTTCTTCGGGGTTCATTCCATTGCGTAACGGATTCTCGAGCTCTGGTCCACCCCCGCAATTGAGCTTCCGCTCAGCGCTGCCATTGTTTCTGCTCACTCTCCAGACTCGAGTACTCGCTCTCCAGCTGCACAATGGCCTCTCTCCTCCGCACAACAGGCCGCGCGCGGTCGTCGCTCGTGCGCCCCACGGCACAGGCGCTGCGCAGGCAGTATGCTTCTGCTGCTGCCGCCGCCGCCGTGTCTCCAGAGGCGGGCGAGCAGCCATTCTTCCCCGACGAGCCCAGCCAGCCCATGGTCAGAACGCAGATCCCCGGGCCCAAGAGCAAGGCGGCGATTGAGCGCCTCAGCAAGGTCACCGACACGCGCAGCCTGAACATGATGGCCAACTACCAGCAGAGCTACGGCAACTAGTGCGTGCGGCCGCCGGGCTTCACGAGGGCGACGACTGACGCTGCACAGCATCGCCGACCTCGACGGCAACGTCCTCCTCGATGTCTACGCGCAGATTGCCTCGATCCCCGTCGGCTACAACAACGCCGCCCTCCAGCTCGCCGCGACCTCGCCCGAGATGGCCTCGGCCATCATCAACCGCCCCGCGCTCGGCAACTTCCCCCAGCACGACTGGGCCGACATCCTCGAGACGGGCATCCTGGCGGTCGCGCCCAAGGGCCTGAACCAGGTCTTCACCGCCCAGGCCGGCTCCGACGCCAACGAGCTCGCCTACAAGGCCGCCTTCATGTGGAAGCGCCAGCAGCAGCGCGGCGGCTACGACGCCGACTTCTCGGAGGCAGACATCGCCTCCAGCATGAACAACGCCGCCCCCGGCGCCCCCGACATGTCCATCCTGTCCTTCAAGAAGGGCTTCCACGGGCGCCTGTTCGGCTCGCTGTCCACCACGCGCAGCAAGCCCATCCACAAGCTCGACATCCCCGCCTTCGACTGGCCACAGGCCCCCTTCCCGTCGCTCAAGTACCCGCTCGCTGACTTCGCCGCCGAGAACGCTGCCGAGGAGCAGCGCTGCCTCGACGAGACGGAGCGTCTGATCCAGGAGTTCCACCACCCCGTCGCCGCCGTCGTCATCGAGCCCGTCCAATCCGAGGGCGGCGACAACCACGCCTCCCCCGCCTTCTTCCAGGGCCTGCGCGCCCTCACCAAGAAACACGACGTCCTCTTCATCGTCGACGAAGTCCAAACCGGCGTCGGCGCCACAGGCAAGTTCTGGGCCCACGACCACTGGAACCTCGACACGCCCCCAGACATGGTCACCTTCAGCAAGAAAGCCCAGACAGCAGGCTACTACTACGGCAACGACGCCCTGCGGCCCAACAAACCCTACCGCCAATTCAACACCTGGATGGGCGACCCCGCCCGCGCAATCCTTTTCCGCGCCATCATCCATGAAATCCAGCGCCTCGACCTCGTCGCCAACACCGCTGCCACCGGCGACTATCTGTACAATGGCCTGCAGCGCCTGGCTGAGCGGTATCCCCAAGACATACAGAATCTGAGGGGGAAGGGCCAGGGCACCTTCATCGCGTGGGATACGCCCCGCAGAGATGAGATTCTCAAGACGGCAAAGGCGCATGGCGTTAATATCGGGGGGAGTGGCATGGAGGCGGTCAGGCTGAGGCCTATGCTCATTTTCCAGAGGCATCATGCGGATTTGTTGCTCGAGAGGCTGGAGGCTGTACTGAAGGAGTAGAGAGGGGGTAGGTGAGATGAGATGTGATTATTTGCGTGGAGTCTGGCGTTTTGTGATGGGTTGACATGTTGGTTTGGATAGCGAAAGGCTGTCGGCTGATGAATCATTCAGATCGAGCTTCGGTCCTTGCTATGATACTGGACATGTCAGTGATGCTCCAACCGCGATGACCATACTTACCACTGCGGCTCAATTTCGCAACATCCACATAGTCCTCCGGTCGCATCGTCACTACTATCCCACGCACATTGCCGCGGCCAGCCTCGTCGTACCCACCAGTCCCCACGCCATCTTGCACATTGTCGGAACCAACCCGCAGTGAAATCCTCGCATCTAAGAACCAAGCACGCCTCGAGAAGCAACAACCCGTCAAACACCATCTCCCAGCAGCCCAGCGATATCATCCCGTCCCAAAAACCTCGCAAGCTCCCTCGGTCCAATCTGCCTCAACCCCGTCTTCAACGAAAACATCTCCATCTCTTTATCCGCACCCAGCGCAAGCAGCGTCTTGGCAAGCCCCCTATTCCCCTCGCTGATCGCCAGATGTAAATTTTTCTGCTGACCGTACTGCACAAACACCACGTTGCTGGACGACCGCCACGCTTTGCTCTGGCTCATGTAGAGCGTGTCGGGTGAAGTGCCGTGGTCGACTAGGAAGCGCAGAACATCGAGGCGGGCTCGGGTTAGGTTGCGCAGACTGAAAGCTAGGTGGGCGGTTAGGTCTGTATCGCTGATGGATTACTCACCCTAAGATTGGCGCTGTATATTCGTTTGCCGGCCGATCGACATCCCACCCAGCATCCACAAACAACTCACCCGCCGTCCGGTCCCCATTCTCATCCGACGCCCGCAGCGCCCAAAATACATCCATCGCCGCAGGCTCCAGTCCCTTGTCGAGCAGCACCCGCACAGCACCAACCCAACCGCATCCCACCGCCGTCCCCAACGCCGTGCTTGCCAGCCCCGTGGCATACTGGAACCAAGCCAGCGCATTGGACTGGACGCTCTTCGGGTCTGCAGGGTCGGGCCATGTAGCGAAGAATCGGTCCGGATGTGACGAGGGCACTCCAGGGCGGCAAAGACGTTGAAATTCCCCTGAGCGCGGTCCAGCGCCAGGGCGGCACGTCCGGGATGCGCTCGGTGATGCTGCGGGTCGCGGGATCGAAGGAAGAGGGGGAAATGGCGTTCGAGGTGTTTCCCACGGCGAATTGGTCGGGTTAAGTGCTGGTGGTTGGTGGGTTTGTAGATTGAGGTGGCGATGGTGAAGTGCCCACATGGTGCTGTGACTTGAGTGTCGTGCAACGGCCAGCAGGGAAGACCCTCGTCGTTATAGGGAGCCCTGCTTCAGAATCATATCTGATGCCCCAGCCGGATCTCCTCCGGTGCACGCGTCCTGCAGCGGACGTATTGACATGGGAAACAAATCATGTCCGCTGTCACCGTGATAAGACTGCCTCAGTACGAGACGAGGTCGGTCCGCCTATTCGTATCAATGCAGCTCCTGACCCAGTATTCATTGTCAGAGTACAAGCTGATCAATCATACCAGGTGTACGAAACCCTTCTTTTGGCGCTGCTTCGACAATGTCAAAAGCTTCCGCGCGTACCGCATTCGGTCCATCGTCGAGCGGGGTCTCCAGGGGTGTCGTGTTTATTTGCTGCTCTAATTACTCAATGATGCCGAGGTCAGGGTCTGGACAGAATCTTGTCTTATGCGCGAGACGCGTCATCGAGCTTGCAATACCGTGTAGATGGAATCGATGGTGATAGTCGTGCGCTGTCATGGCTAATTTGTGCAGACGCTCTTTCCCCGCCGACTTTGCACTTACCCCCACAGAGTTCTAGCGTCTGATTCGAGAGAAGAACGACTATGGATTCCTGATGCTACGTTCAGGACGAACTCAGTTCAACAGAAAAGGTAACACAAGTACATGGAATTGCAATGCGTACGGCACTTCCGAAGCACGAGTCTACGATTGATGTAGTTGATGAATGAATGCGTCAATGCGCGTCTAAATATCTACAGAAGAATGGCTACCTGAAAGTAGTATTTAACCCGAACGCCGGATCGCTAATACAGAAAGCCAATCCCGATGTTACAATTCAAGCATGCCTCTAAGCACCAATAGCCTGAGGGTTCCAGAAGACCTTGTTCGGGTCGACCTTCTTCTTCAGTGTCAACAGCTTAGCGTACAATGCATCACCATAGTACAGCTTGTGCGCAGTGGCGGCATCGTAGCTCGGGTCGACGTAGTTCAAGTACGCGCCGAAGTCGGTCTGGGGCTGCGCCTTGATGATAGCGTCGTTGAGGCCGTTGATGAAGTCGGTAGACGAGACACCGTAGCCGTAGTTCTGGAAGACCCACAGGCTGTCACGGTCTTTGTAGGCAGCGAAGGTAGTGTCCTTGGAATTGATGGCCGATCCGGGACCGCCGTATAGGTTGACGATGGTGTAGTACTCAGTCGAGGTGCCCTTGATGTGGTCGAACCAGGCGTTCAGGCCAGCGGAAGTGAGACCGGAAGATTCGGGGACGGTAATGGACTTGGCGAAGAAGTTCTCGTGCTCGTCGTAGCCGCTCAGAGGCTCCTTGATCTGGGTCTTGCCGGAGACGAGGACGAGATAGTCGTACCAGCTGTACGCCTTCACGGTGGAAGAGGTAGGAGCCGGCAGAGTGCGGAGGAGCTCGTTCTTGACCGTGGAGTTGAACTCATCGACAGTGCCAAAGTAGGCACCGCTCAAACTGAACGTGCCGTAGTTGTCGATGTAAACACCAAACGAAATCTTGTTGTCAACGACAGAGGCGTTCTTGGCGAACTCCTGAAGATGAAGCCAAGCGCTGGTGAAGACAGACTTGTTGGCGTACATGTTGCTGAACGGGAAGGCAAAGTAGGTAATGCTGGAAGGAGCAGCCTGTGTCTGGAGGTAGAAGTTGGTGACTATGCCGAGCGAGTCAGCAGCACCCCGGATGCCCCAGAAGACATCAGAGTTCTCGGTCGCGGAGGCCTTGATGAGAGAGCCGTCGGCGAGGACAACGTCAGCGGCAACAATCTGATCCATTGCAAGGCCCCAGTGACGAGAGGTGTGTCCGTAACCACCGTGGGTAAAGTGTCCACCAATACCAACGCCAGGGCAGGTCCCGTGCGGGAGTGCCTTCTGGCCCTGTGTGTAGATACCATCAGCAAGATTGCCGAGACGAACACCTCCGCCTACCTTGGCGATACCAGTGCTCGCGTCGAGTTCAACCTTCTGAAAAGGCTGAAGACTGATCATCATCGCGCCGTCTTTGCCACCAGAGCTGAAGCTTGCGTACGAGTGACCGCCGGACTTGGCCTGGACCTTGATGCCGTTCTGGCCGGCACAAACGACTGCATCCTGGACGTTCTGCTGGGTCTCGGGAAGGACGACGACGGAAGGCTTATACGGAAGAGCAAGGTTGTAAGGCTCAATGAGCTCGGCGTAGTCGCTATCTGAGGTCATCTTGTAGGGGACATTTTTGCCGTTCAAGCACTGGAGAACGCCGCTAGTTGCCGAAGGAGTCGCAGATGCGGATGCTGTGCCTGGGGAGTTGTTAGTACCACAATTTCCAAACCCTGCTTGACATGTGCTTCCGCAGTAATCTGTCGTCGAACCACACCACCCAGAGCCGCTACAACAGTCGCCGAAAGAGCTGCCGAAGCAAATTGCTCCGCCGTTGTTGGGACCACAGGTGGCGTCGGTGGAGATCTTCTGGGTAGGTTTTGAGGATGGAGTTGCAGACGTACGTGTTGATGTTGAAGCCGGCTTTGTTGAAGATTGGAGTGTTGTCGGTGTGCTGCCGCTGCAGGTACCGAACGCAGAGTTGCAGCCAGCTTTGCAATGAGCGTCCGACGTTCCACACCAGCCGTACTGGGAGCAGCAGTCGCCGAACTCACTACCTTGACAGGTATACTTGTTGGTTCCTCCACACGAGCCGTCTGTAGAGACCGCAGCGCTGGCCAAGCTCGCGGAGAGCAGACCCGCTGTAAGGGAGTAGATGAACTTCATTGCGTCAACTTAAGCACACGTCGGCTAGGCGGGGTTGATTTAAGTTAAGATACAGTCACGCAAACGAAAGGCCGTGACAGAGAGTGAGCCCTTCACCTAGCGGGCGTGATCGATGTTTAAGTATCGCGCACTTTTCGCCCCGTACCTGCATACACTCTCCTAAACATAACTCGGCACTTGCCCATGCGCCCAGGTAATGTCGCTTTTTCATATCGCGTCCCTGCGTCGATCTCTCTGTTGACTGCCTGTTCGGTCCTAATACGAGCTGAGGGGTACCGCAACCCCACAGTCAGCACGAGTTGCACGAGGATTTGATGGAAGGCTGACAATCTGGGTGCTACAAGACACGCCACTTCTCTTCGGTGTCCACGATGTTGCATTTGGGCGGTGCCTGAACCGCAGTTTAGCTGCTGCCATAGGTAGGCGCGCTATTGATAGTTCTGCCTGCGGAGCAGATGACGATACACCCCGTCTTTCTCCGACGTGACTGCGCTTGGAATAAAAGACGACCTTGTCTTGGCGGCCAGCAACATGACTTAACAAAATTGCTCATGCACCACCTAGACAAAAAAAGTCGGACACTTTTAATGAGGTCAGCGGCCAAAGGTGTCCGATATTTTTTGTCCAGGTGGTGGACTCCTGATGGCTTCTGAATGTGCATGCTTAGCGAAGCTTGAGCCTCTTATTACAGGACCGAGTCATCGTAATTCGCCTAGAAAGGCGTGTTTGACCCGCAGCAAACATGCACCACCTGGACAAAAAATATCGGACACTTTTGGCCGCTGAGTTTATCAAAAGTGTCTGACTTTTTTTGTCTAGGTGGTGAGTTTATCACTAAGAACACCGCCACTCAGCGCATTCTTCTTTGGTCTGCTCCATGTAGGGCTTCAGCTGGGTCACCGGTGCGAGTTTCTGTGGAGATGGCTGGTCCTCAGTGGATGGACGTGGCTGGCCTAAAAAGCAGTGACCTGCGATCATCCCAGCCCAGGATGGAGCTGCGAGTGCTATTTTTAGCATGATGTCAGCGTCTGGTTCGCGATTCTTTGCATGCAATATTAGGCTGGTAACACAGACTGGTACTTCATGCAGGTGACAACAAAGAGCTTGTGTCATGCTGGAGCATCGACTCCAACGTAGTATTCATTATTCGTCGCATTGCCGTATGCTGCCAATATTATGTACCGGGGAGAAGTCCATCTCCCAAATCATGTGCCTATATCTGGCTGACATGTTGTTAACAACATAAAAATCGCACTTTACGGGTGCATGAAGCCATCTCCAGTCATGTGGCAGTTGGTCTCCAAGCCAAAGCTCTTCTCCAAAGCTTCTAGTTTCTTGACAGCAACGGCCTGGGAAACGTGGACGCGGCGAGGCTTGAGGGAAGTGGTGGCTTCAGAGCTGCTGCGCTTCTGTCCGTAGTTCCCGCCAGCCACGCACTTACCGCTCTGGCCCCATTGAGCGTCGGCAGCTGCCTTCCATAGGGCTGTAATGTCGACGGTCATCTCTGGTGTATAGTACAAGCGGCAGTCGGCCTCTTCGTAAACAAACTGCAGAGCGACGCCGGATGTGTCGTTCTGGGGCAGACCATCGCGGACGTTGACACCTGGGGCGCTAGCGGCTCGGTAGAAGGGCAGGTCGTTGTTGAATCCAGCGAGAACAGTGTCCTTCATCGCGGGGTTCCACTGCATAGAGTACTGTGCGGCCTGCTGAATGTAGCCGAATTGGTAGTTGTTCACGCCCTTGACTCCACCAATAGCCTGGATGGCATCCTTGTTGCTACGGCCTCCCATAGCGATAGTCTTGACGCCAGCCTGCTTAGTGAGGAATTCGCTAAAGATGGTGCAGGTTGAAGCGCAGTAGCCATCCGTAACAATGACGATGTTCTCAGGCTGGAACTTAGGCGGTCCAGAGATGTTGGCGAGAGGGCCATATCCGGAAACGTAAATTCCACCGGAACTAACATTGACATAGTAGTCAGAGAGATTCCAGCGTGCGACTGTCGTGTAATTGTCTCCGTTGATATCGTGAGGACCAAACTTCTCTGCCCAAGAGGTGAATGGCTTGCCATCTGCAGTCATATCCGTGTGGTAATCAAAGTATGATGATTGTGCCGTCGTCAAAGAACTGTTGGATCCACGGGGAGCGAGGGATGCGCGCTTGCTGAAGGTCTGTCCGATAAGATCAGCTGCCTCGGTGGCACGGTAACGGTTGGCGCCGTATGGGTCGTAGTCAGGGAAGAGCTGCTTGAACAAGTCGTAGCCCTGCAGGATGGTACCACCTCCGTTGGCTTGGAGATCGAGGATGAGCTTGGTCTTTCCATCGGCAAGGGCCTTTGCAAGGAATTCTTGTGACGTGGCCTGGAAGGCTTTCTGAGCGACTGAAGTACCAACAAAGTTGGGGATTGACAGGACAGCAATATCTTTGTATTGGTCTCCGTCAACGTAGAAACCATTGATCAGATTGAGCGGACCGATGGAGACAGGATCAGGGTAGCCAGGTCCGGTAGACTTAGACGTAGCTGCTGTCGAGATGCTCTCCGATTCTGCCACTGCGCCAGCCGCGCTACCGTAAGTGAACCACTCCTTGGCGAGTGTCTCGCCACTGTTCACGTTCCTAAAGTTGTATCGTACACGAGCATAGTTCTCGATCGTACGCTCAGTACCGTTGGCGAAAGTGAAGGTGGTGGTTGCTCCTGGGTAGACGTAACGACCACGGCCGCCGCCAGTGAACATGCCGGTACCACTTCCGGAGTCGCCAAGTCCAATTTGTGCAAGTTCGTAAAAGACGTTGTTGTAGAGGGCGTCACGATCCTGGAGAGAACCAAACTGGCTGAGGGTTTCCAAGAATTCAGTCGCTTCAGATCCATCAATCTTGACGACCGCTGAGGGGGTGTACGAGATATTCTTGTACTGTAAACCAAGAACATCCTCGAAAGCAAAGACAGCTGGGAGCTGCTCACCATCTTCAGAGACCGAGACAAGAGGCACGTTGCGACCCCATTGGAATATACCGCCAACAGAATCAGGAACGTAGGAGAAGTGACCGTCGTGAGCACTCTGGATCAAGGTGTAGAGCGCCCACCCAAAGGCGTATTCGTTGGTGAACTTTCCTGCGTCGATGTCGCTGGTGAGCTGGTTGAGACCACCCAAGATATCGACTGCAGGCTGTACCTTCTCGACGTACTCCGCAGGTGGATCCTTCAGGACGGTGAGGGTGCTCTGCCACTCCATGTAAGGCTTGAGGGACCCGATGAGAAGCTTGGCGGAGGTGGCGTTGAGTGGTACACTGTCGATGCAGTCCCAGGCAATGCCAGCAGGGACAACCTGTTTGGTGACTGTTGTACCATTCCCGTACATGGCTTGTGAGACTTGGGCACATGCTGGGCTTGACGAGTTGTTAGCCTGTCGAGCCTGGATGTGAGGTTGCGCCTGAGGAAGCGAGCGTGGTTGGGCCGGAGCCACGGGTGTAGACTGAACGAGCGACGTAAAGCCCGTGAGGGCGAGAAGGGCGAAAGTCTGCATGATGCAGCTGGCAAACGATGGCGACAGGCTTAAGAAGGGACCGCAGCGTAGAAGGGATAGCGGATCAGAGATCCTGAGCGACTGTGAGCGTTGCAGCCGAAAAGAAAAAGAGTGGTTTCAGCTAGCAGCTGGCGAAAAGAGTGTGGTGTGGTGGTGGGATGGTTTGCTCGGTACCGGTGACCTTTAAGGATTGAGCAGGAAGGAGCAAACGTGAAGGTCACGTGTGCGCGTTCTATGGTAAGTATGCTAGCCCGATAGTTCCAACTCTCTTCACTTGCTAGGTGACGCTCACTCTAAGCGGCGATACTGGACTCGGCAAATCGGCCACGAACGATTGGGGTTGTAGTGATGAATGGAAGCCTATCGTGCGACGGGTGTAGAGCCTTTTTCAATCTTTGGACAACAGACACTAGAAATTATGAGACTGGATGGAGTGACAAGCGTGACGCAACAAGGAACAGACCGAGTACAAATACTGGCACCAGCAAACCATGGAGTGGCTTGCGCACCGCTTCGACAATCCCCATCCTACGGGCGACAGTGCTCACACTAGGAACGTCAGGCCAGGCACAAACGTGCACTTGAGTCGGTGACACGAATCACATCCTTCACTCGCCCACATAGAGGTACCGGAGTGGATCTCTCCAGCCCCAGGAAGTGGCCGTTTGGTAGAGACGCACACCGGTAGGCTTTCGTCTGGACATCAGTCTTATGCAGGTGAAAACTCAACGACGACGCGACTGGAGACGGCGCGCCGCTGGAAACCCCGCCAACAGAGACACACGAGGTTTTGTACCATGATTGTAAGTCTCTGCCCTGTGGCAGGCCGAGAGCTCACAGTGATTCCCAATACGGATACTCGCTTGCCGTGGCGTTGGAAGTGCGGGATTGATGGGTGGTCAAAGACGCTCGAAATTGGAAGGGCGAGTGATTGCCAAGACGTCGCGTGTTTCAACATGAGCTTGCTCGCAGATCCTCCCTGCCACCGACGCCTCTGCTCCACACTCAACCAACATGCATGCACGACCAGCTCGACCGTGGCTCAACAGCCCATTTCTGTTCGACGGTGTGTGGCCGAGGACCCTTGATCGCGCGGAGCACCGTAGTTCTTGCGGGTGAAATCCGGACGTAACTTGACCTGGCAAACTGCGCAACAATGATCTTGTACGATAGCAATCATCCTTTCATATGCGCATTCATCCGGACCCGTATTTCGAGCACGACTGTGATTGCGATGTTCTCCTGACATGCACCACAACCATCGTCACCGTGCATTTACCAGCCTCGCCGACTCCACTGTTTGCCGCGCGAGGCCGTCAACGCGAGTCACGACTGAACTTTTGAAGCCGACATCCGCATGAGTGGCTGGAGCCTTACTGTGCGTCCGCCACACTGCAGACAAGTCTTGGAGGTCCCGCTGAATCGGATCCGTTCCTTGCGTCGACAACGAGGTCAACGAAAAGCACGACGAGAACGCCAGTCTGCGTGGTTGGGACTTGCCGCTTGTACGATGGTTACCTCACCGAGCTTTTGTATATTTCAGGCTCGCACGAGGTCGTACTACCGCGTGTTGCCGCAGGGTCCAGCCTTAGCGTGATCAAGATTATGTGTTCGACGCTCGGTGACGGTCTGCAACGGTCGATATTCCAGTGCACCGAGAAGCTTTGCCAGACAAGCAAGCATCACGCGCTCGCGGGATGTACAATTCAAACAATCTTAAAAGCAGAATGCTGCCTGTTGTTACGGCAGAGAATCACACGGCAAACCACGTCCCGTTCCGTGCAAATCACATTTATTGATCACAGTTACCTGTGTGAACACGTCCTATCCACGACGTATAAGGAAACGAAGTCAACAGTATTTTGTGCTACCCTCCGTCGGCGTTCACGAAAAGCTCGAAGCTGATCGCCGCAGATGAAGCGGGTTTCGAAACCTCTCAAAGACCATACATAGACCCGTAGTGCAGTCAGATATGAAAGTTCCGTATCCCACGATACCTCGAATCTGTTCATACGACTCATTACGTTGCGAATATCTTCTTTTGCGTTTTGACGACGGCCCTTCGGCGCAACGATGGACGGACTAAAACGTCATCAAAGTAACTATGACTGTCTATCACCCTCGCTACGTCATGCTCATTTGCGCGCATGAAAGCAAAATCAAATGCAGAAAAGATGATGTGCAGTTTTTACAAAGACTAAGCAGGTCTGTAGCAAGGCTTGTGCAATCTTCAGGAGCTTCTCGCAGTGCAGGTTTTTTTTTTGTGCAAAGCTGAAAGATGATTGAATCCGTACACATGGACGAAGGTCACACCAAAGTTTACCATGCCATCTATTCGCTGTGCGAGTACGAATGCGTCTCAATTGCATATACATATCACACGCGACTTTGCAACCTACAAACTACAGCCAATGGTCATCACGCCCTCAGAATATAGCAAGCGTCAGGGCGGTTCAAAAGTCTAGGATCGGCGTACTATTAGCTCCATGTGTCCTGCAAGCTCACATATCTACAAAGAACAGCGGGTACTCCTAGGTCCCACTGAGCTCTGCTATCATTACGCATTTGTCCCAGGTGCTAGCAGAGCCTCACCTGAACCGTCGCTCTCGCAGCTGTCTGTAGAGACTCGATCTACAGATACGATCTGATCCACGGCAGCTATTTCGCTTTCATGTTCTAGTCGCAAGTGGCAGAACCCATGCCTTCCATCACGTATTTGAATGGTATAGTCGGCCTGACCTCCAAACTTGCGATTCCTCCCCGGATCTGTCCGAGCAGTGGCCCCATGCACGTGACGACAAGCTCCGGTAGATGGATCGAGAAACTCAACGTAATCTTTCCATAATGGATTGATAATCCCCCGGTATAGAACAGGGTTAGAGGTCATGTTGCCATAATGCGCAGCTGCCGTGCCGGAATCGAGTCGCCAACCAGCAAATGTAATGGTCCAGTCGTCTGCCCCAAATGTGCCCCATTTGAGCTGAAGTCGGATCGCAAACATCTCGCCTTGCTTGCTCGCGAAAACAGCAAGCATATCACGGAGCTTGGGTCCTTTGCATCGCAGCTCCAAGACATGGGTCGTGATTATACTGAGATGGGGACTGATATAGTAGTAGGACTGGAAATGACCGAGTGGTGGATAGGTGCTACTCAAAGAGAATCCCGCGTCAAAGAGTGGTTTAAGATCAATGCTGAATTTTGGGTACAAATGACGATAGATTATGCCGTCTTCTATCGTTGGACGTGGAATGCTCTCGTATCCTATAATTAAACCGTCGACGACCGAACCATTTGTCTAGAGCAAGGGGCGCGTGCCAATACCAGTCTCTGAATTCTTGACGAACAGGAAGCGAGCGAGTCGCCAGACATAGCGTAAGAGGTTACGACCAGTAGCTGGGTGGATTTCATTGCAGTATAAAGTTCGGGATAGCTCCCGTAGGTGGATGGTCCTTCGAGCAGATTTTCCCTTCTGAAGTAGCATCCTCCAGAAGCCGAAGTGTGTGATTCGAATAGAAGGGCATCCTCTTGTTGTTATAAATTTTTTTGAGGTTCTTCAGCTCGTCTTGTTGAACAAGAATGCCGATACAGTGGCTCCCCTGATACTCAAGATAGTCTTCGATGATCACAAGCCATACAGAATTCTCCGGGTCTAATGGGATCATCGGCGATTCTATGTGAAGACTGTGTCCTGTGAATGTCGTATGGACCCGCGGTGCATGTCTGACGTGGCGAAGGTTGCACTGGGGCCAGTTCATGAAGGTAATCGGTGAACTAGTGAGAAGTGAGTCGTCCCCCCGATATATGATTTGATCCCAGGGCATCATGTAACCCCATGCCAGAGGACTGATATCATCTGATCTGCTCATTGCTGCTTCCTGCAAACGTATGAAGGCCCTTTCACCCTCTCCGTATAACAAGGGCATGTTGACTTCCAATATTCCCATAGGACAGTATGCTATATCTTCCACTCTTGTTGTAATTCGTTTACCGCCCACGATAGCTTACACACAATTGAAGTGTCGCTTATTCAATAATTTATGGGACAATCCCGTTTCAACACCTCGAGCGGCAGACCAGTAATATGGGACAACAATTCAGCAGATGGCTCAAATTCTTTGGTATCCACGAAAGATGCCCAAGTCTTGTCAAAAAACACCAGGTGCTGGGGTGCAACCATTTCCTGCGATGTCCGGCCGCGTGTGAACCACCGGCTCGAACGAAATGACGAATCGATATCAAAAGGGTCCTCGCCATGTTCTACATCCTCTAGGCAGGCATAACATATCTCGGCTGCGCTGTACCATCGAAACATTGAGTTTATCGCTTCCGAGAGTTCTGCACTGCTGGTTTGTCGATGCAGCAAGTGTCCACCCATACGTAAGATACCTCATCTTTTAGAGCTTGTATACAGCAATTCTCAATCTTATGGTAGCCTTTTTTCTTCTTGTGGTTCTCCGTCGCGAGGTCCTGCAAGGTCACCTCCTACTCGCCCCACGTGTGAGACAGGATAGCGTAGGCTGGAATGTCAACGTCGAAGAACTGCTTCAGCTCGCGAGTCATCGCATGCAGTAGCCGCATAGTGTTTGGATTCGACCTTATGGTACCGTCAGATGAAAGACTCATGCATTACCCGCACAAGTGGTGAGGGGAAGGTAACGAGGTATAGGTGATACCGAAGGCAGCGCGGACTGAGGGAGGAGCAAGGCTGCGGCGTCGTTGGCGGGGTCCTTCCTTCGCATGCATCATGTGGATAGCGTAAGCTGACTGTTCGATGATAAGGTGACGGAGAATTTGCGAAAGCAGAGATGAAAGGGCGGACGGCCCAGCAGTGACGGGTGTGCGAAAGGCTTTGGGAGCATGCCCCATCGGACTGATTGAAGCTACCGCTTTAATATACTATTTTCCTCCACGGAAGCACAACAAGGCCTCCCTAGCGCCTGAACATGTATGCGTTGTTGAATGTGCGAAAAGTGTCTAGCCGAACAATCAACAATTGCAGCGTATTGAGAGATTCTTATCTTCAACATACGTGCACTCATTTTAAGATTCTGTAGGGATCTGGAGCGCTTATTACAACTTTCCAACACCAGCGTTGCTCTTCACACTCGCAGCAACACCACTCGCCGCCTCAGCCTTGACACTCTCATCCGCAAAGCTGCCCAGGAAGTCTGTTGCGCTACCACTCCAGTCACCAGAACCAGTCAACTGATTGGCCTGGCAAGTGCGACCAAGCGGGCTGCTACACGCCGCACCGTTGTCTGTGGCCGCATACAAATGCTCGACGCCGTCCTCAATGGGCTTTGTCACAGACTCAAAGACATTGCCTTCAGCGAGCACACGGCCATTCTCTTCCGGAGCAATGCTGAACGCATGCCCAGTGTTGTCGTAAAAGTAGTTGTTTACCGCATGAAGCAGCGTTCCCTTATCCGTACCACCGACCTTTGGGCTGCGACCAGAGGTATGATGAATGTAGTTATCCTGGAACGTAACCTTGTCACCACTCCCAATCAGCAACAATGCCCAATAGTGGCGGTTGTCACAGCTCGCGGACCAGCTCGTGTTCCCATCAATCTCGGTATTCGAAATCGTCACGCGATTGCTGGGGTCGTAACCTGCAACGATATGCTGCCGGCCGATGAGTGAGGTCTTCACGTGGTCGATCCAGATCAAGTCCGTGCCGGCAAGGGTGATGGCATCACCGCCCCAGATGTACTGCGGGTTGAGTTCGGTGACGTGAATGTTCTGCACGATGATGTTTTCGACGCCGGCGAAGCGGAGGCCTTTTCCACGGATTACGCCCTTGGTGCCCTCGCCAACGATGGATTTGTTAGACTTGACGTTGATGGGTGTGATGGCGGCTTTATCGTAGGTGACAGAGACTTTCGGATAGTTGGAGTTGGTGCACTATAAGAAATCAGTTGGAGGTTTTTCCGTGTTGAGGACGCTACTGACCCAGTTGGCGCCATTGATTGCGTCCTGGCCACCGTTATCGGGGCATTTGTTAGAGTCTGGACGGCAACCGTCTTCGGTGGTCTCGCCTTCAGTACCGATGAAGTTGAACTCCTTGTTCAGTATGATAACGCGAGCCTCATTATCGGTGAGGTAGCCGACCAGCTCCTCGGTGGTCGTTGGCGTGACAGGCTCGGCGTTACCGCCACCAGTAGTAGATGCTGCAAATCCAGAGGGAGTGCCTGTAACGCCAGCAGCTGCTACGCCAGAGGCAAAGAAGGACAGGAGGACAGGTAAAGAGAGCATGTCGCCTGGCTTGACAGTTGAACAGTGAGTGACCCGCACGCAAAAGAGACAAAAGATTGTAATGAAGAAGACGAAGAGTTGCGTGCCTCTGTGAAGCCATCATGGCGCAAGCTTATGTAGAGATATAAATCCCCCATCCTTCCTCAAATCACTCGCCAAGGCGGTGCGCTGATGATTGCAGACGAAGTTGTTTATTGTTCGTGACGTATTGCAGCTTGGCATGTTTCCTGTAAGGCCAATGTCATGCGAAGTACGAAACACGCTACAAGCATGTCGATAACTACTGTGATACTCGGGGTACATATTATGAGTGGGTCCGGCACAACCGGATGACTGTAGTCGCATAGTTATCAGATTGGGCCTGCTTTTGGATATAATACAGTACTTATCCCTTGCATTTTGTCTACTCTGGTATGTGCCAAAAGTTTTGTAGGTACTAATCAGCGTCCAGGGGTGCGGGCCGAAATCTTATGTTTGGTGCTGCCCAATTAGAGCTGTTTCCTATATAGTAATTCATGGAATTATAAGATGTACATATTTTAATACATTAGCCGGGCTCTAACACGCACCTACAAAACCTCTGGCACATACCACAGTATATACCCATCCATGGATGATACCACAATAGGGTGAAGATAGCCCAAGCTGTTCTGATTTCGATCAACACTATGAGAGCGGCAACGAATCCTATCGTTTCAGAGAGATGGAAACAACGGGTATCAGGAGCGATCGACGGCAAGGATGCACGCGTTTCATGGCGCCAATCTGCACGTCTACAAACACAACCAAGACTTGGCAATTGTTCTTGGGAGCCGCCCGGAGTATTCTCGTGTAGCCGATTTGAAAATAAGCTGCCATTGCGCGCACATGTGGAAGGTGCCAAGAGTACACAAGAAAGAGTGCGCAAGTGCTTCTGGCACGTTGGAATTACAGGAAGTATGGACATGCTAGTTCTGGTAGGGTATACCATAGGATCTGAGTAGCGCCGTTAGGGTATATAGTGCTAAAGCAAATCGGAATCCGGTTGTTTTGATCAGAACGCCAACCATGCAATCGCTAAATCATCAATCATGGAAACTTCTCTCAGCTCTGTTTTCGTCCAGTCGGTGCTGCTCGCCCAGACGAATTGCTGCTTGACGGTATGGAAGTCCTACTGTTGCGTTGGACATCTCGTAATGCAGCTGCATAGTCTGCTTCTGCGGTCATGCCGCGCGTCCGACTGTCCAAGTCGTCCATGAAATGATGCTGCGGTTTCCTCAAGTCGGTATGCGCAAGCTCCAATGTCCGCAGGGGCGTGTCCTCCAGTGCGCTATGCACCATGTCTTTTGGTGCCAGGTGATCGATGGGATCGTTAGAGAAGACAGAGTCCTTTGGCTTGCGGTGCCTTCGTGGCTTGAAAGGGAAGTTGCTTGGGTGAATGTAGTCGCCATCGGGACTTCGCATCTGCTGGAGCGCGTTGGCTTCCCTTTCCATTTCTTCCCACGTCGCTACCAGTTCTCCGTTGTTTCTATTGCGACTGTCGCTCATATCGGCCGAAAAGCTGCCCAGCCGACTGATCTTGAACGCTCGCAGGCGATCCAAAGCCATTTTGAAGTCATCCAACACTACGGAATCCGTCAAACACTTGAAGACGAACGCAAGTTTCCAGAAGGGGTTGATGCCGGTTGCCAGTCCCGTGAAAGAGATGACACGAGTAACGCAGAGTATGTCGAGGAGGATGAAGACCATGGACATGATCATGGCCAGCAACATAATGGCAAAGCGTGGCGAGATCCGGAGAATCTCTTTCAACCCCATCTCGTATTGGGTTTTGATGATCCAGAACAGGTAGACGGTAGTGATGATCCACCAAGGATCCCGACAAAGTGCCTCCCAGGGCCTGGTTCGCAGGAAGATGGTGTTGACGCCATGGAAGTAGGCAAAGTTGGCATAGATCTCAGCTATCCAGTAAGGCTGCGCCAGGATGACAGTGCCTATGAAAAGTGACCTAGCCGGTTTGGAGAGAAATGGCTTGATTTTCATCCAAGCGATGACGTTATGCAGCGACCAGGATGCGTTCAAGAAGATGGCTGAAACTGACAACCACCACGCATGTACAGGGCTGTTGAAGAACAAGTAGAAGCCTTGCCATAGACCCATCACGAGCTGTTGCTTGGTTAGCTGGAGAATTCACTCGTAACATTACAAAAACTCACTTCGAGTAAAATTAACTAGAGCAAGTCAGCATTGATCAGCGACAGCAGGGTTAACGAATGACATACTTTGTGTAATAGTACACCTCTTCGCATGTTCGCAAGAGTGATAAAGCCCATAATAACGAGCGACCCCACAAGGTAGCCCATTGCCCATGCTTCGAGGACCAATTCGCCAGGATTCGTGGGTTTGGGGACCACCTCTCCCTGGACCCAGCGTTTCGCAAGATCCGGAATGGGGCTCATGGCGAAGACAAAATTTTCGAATTCCGGAAGGCGCGCGAAGACGCCAAGAGACGGTACAGGCGATTCAGTCGCGAAGTCGAGCGGTGTCAGCCCTCAACCACCGCACCATGGCAGATGCAAAAAGCTGGGGACGAGGCAGAAGCTGAGGAGGGAAAGCAGGAGGTAAGAGAGAGAGAGCGGACAAGCGACGCGGGCGTTCTCGTGGCCCTCCGCCATTTCTCCGCAATGTCATGACCGATGTGGAGGACGTGGGCAGAGGCTTCACGCGCGGGCCTGGTGAGCGATGACGCTTTGCTGGAAGGAGCGGTAGAGCATCCCAAATGGGCTCGCCTGCCGCCACGGCCTCAACGGCAGATGGGGCTTGACACGACAAAATGCTCAGGATTCGCTCATGTTCGGCAAGACGGGATCCAGACTGTGCAGAGGCGTGCAGCGATTTGCCGCGTACGAGCGGCGTTTGTCATCCGTCCATTCGCTGCTGGAGGCCATGACATGCCCACTGACGACGCATCAGGCTCTGCGCTCAGGGGAACTGCGTGTCGCAGTCGTGCAAAGAGCCACTCTTCGTGTTGTGCATACCGTTGCAGTCAGTTTACACAAGCATGGGTGAGGGCACACAGGCGCAGTGCTCGTAATGCTCGTTCTCTGAGGCCATGGCCGCGGGCTGAGGAGCCGTGGCCTGAGTCCTGACCGTCCAGAACACGGTTAGCGCGGCGCGTCGACCAGGCTGCATAACATAAGGCGAAGCCGATGACAGACTGCAGCCCCAGGCTTGCGGCAGGCCAGCGGCCCAGCCATCGCGCCGGAATCTGGGGGATGTGCTCGATTGGCTCTTTCAGGTACAGTTTCTGCTGAAGTTGGGACGGCCTCCAATAATTCGATAGATGAACTCGGACCGACGAGCCAGGGTGATAGAAAGCCACACTACACGAGAACGAAGAGCACTGGCAGCAGCGCCGCGGACGTGATGCACCGCGAGGTCTTGTGTCGCACGCACACTGTAAGACGATTAGCAGACATGCTGACAGTTCTTCGAGACAAAGAAGAGCTCTCAATCATTGCGCAAAGCTGGAGTTACACTGGGGCTAGGAGGATGCTCAAATCTGCTCTGTAAGCCTGCCGGCCGGGTCAAGCAGACCTCGCCGAGTTGTGCAGGGCCTCTGTTCGCTGCACTTTGCTCTGTGAGCGTCGCCATATGTGTGCATATTCTTGCCGCAGAGCTCAATGCCTTCCTTGAGTGTAGCCGTGCCGTCTGCCCTATATACAATGAAGATATGCATGTGCTTTACGAACCAGGAACCACGACGGACATTTGCACTGGGTCGCTGCAATGCACAGAGCGCCGTGTGTTGACACATTTGCATAATGACTCAGGCGTGATACATGCTCGTTAGCAGCCTCACAAAGCTATTCTACAAGGCGGCAGCATGAGCGAAATCGACTCATCCACGATTGTGAAGGGTACCTGCTGCTAGCGTGTCACAAAATGCGAACGCGTCTGCCCCACGTCATCGAGCCCCGCGCGTGGCAGTTGTAGCAGTTGTTGCCGCATAAACACCACCGCATGGTTACATACAAAGGGCAACTACTGCACGCTCCTTGTCGCGCCCTCACTTGCAGAAGCGAAAGGCCATATTATCCTATCGCTATATCATACAGGTCGCGTAGGTGACCTTAGCCTACCTCTACACTTCAAAACCTTTCTTAGGTAGTCCCCTTGCTTTGTAACACAATAGCGCACATCATGTTCAAAAAGAAACCAAATGTACGTCTTGAGCATCGAGTTGGAGGTATGGTCATGCTTCATATGTGCTCACCCTGTCCAGATCAAGCCGCTCTCGCCGCTGAAGTCGAGCGACCGCCGCCGAACAGCAGACCAGATTATCGCCGACTTTGGCATCGAGGTGCCTGTAGACCCAAATGCCGATCCAGAATATAAGGCATCATCTACAGCAGGGCTTACGGCCGTACGAAGATCGCTGCTCCCAGAGAATGCAATGTCTGCACGATTCACGACTACCGCAGGCCCAGACTTGAAACAGGTCTCAGGTACCGTTTATGTCGGTAGCCATGAGGGCACAGGAGGCGAGCAACGGATACTGTGGGTCAAGGTCGGGGAGCAAATGTACCCAACAGGTAAGAGTGCTGGTTGACCAGCTTCCCTGACTCTCGCGTTGGCAGGAGGGATCATAGTAGCCTGCAGCGCTCTCATCATTTCGCATATTGTGCACACTACTCGGACTACGTCTCATAATTTTCGAAATTGCAACTATTCAACTTGACGGCGAGCTTTGACTAATATGTGGCAGTATACACTCTCTGGCACAACCCCAAGATCGTCCCGCTCCTTTACACTCCGCTCTATGTCGTCGAGAAGCTCCAAGGTGGTGCAGATCTCATGACGCCTGGTCTGCAGCGAGGACCGCCGTTCCCGAAGGGAGCCACGAAAGGCGCCGTCGTCGCCATCGCCAGTCTTGAAGCACCCACCGTACCCATGGCTGTCGGCACATGTCTAATAGACGTAAGCTCACTTGGAAGTACACAAGGTACAAAAGGACATGCCGTGGAAACCTTTCACTGGGCAGGCGACGAGTTGTGGTCATGGAGTACCGGCAGCAAACCTGGTCGTGCTCCGCCTGCTTCGATCGAGGCGTGGAACGAGCAGCAAGACGAGGACACAAATCTCATCGAGCAAACGGCAGGCATTGACATTGGCGACAATGATGGTGGAGTCTCTCTGAATGCCGATCCCACCGAGCGTTCCAAGGCCGAGCAATCACAAGGTGTGGATGGCGAGGATGCGCCTAGCAACAAGGACTTCGACGATCACGTCGACGAAAAAGGGTTGACTGTTAGGGGTGGGTTATCGTCCCTTTGTCAGGTTGGATGACATTGCTAATCGCTAGAAGAGATTGATGACGCCTTCAAGAATGCCTTCTTGTTTGGCGTACGACATCACATGGACCAAAACAAGAGCCAGCCAAGCTTCGGCCTCGACTTCCCACTTTCGCAGTCGGCTGTCATGGCGCTGCTTGTACAGCCTTTCTTACCCACGTACACACCTGTGCGCACTGCGTCGCTGCAGATCAAAAAGTCGAGCTGGAAGAACATAAGGAAGTTCATCAAGTACTTGGACAAGCAACAGATTGTCAAGAGCAAAGACAGAGATGGCAACGAGGTCGTCATTGTTGACATCGATTTTAAGGACCGTCAGATCGAGGCATTCGTGCCCTACCGACTACCTAAGAAGGACGCTCCTACAGGGGCAGGCACAAACGGCAAGTCGGCCGCACCCCTGTCAGCCGAGTCTTCAGTAGGCCAGAAGTTGAAGGTGCTCTCGCTGCTTAGACCGAAGGAGAAGCTCGCGCCCATTTTCCACGCTTCGAAGGACGATCCTCGTGGGTTGTACACCCCTCACGAGCTTAAGCAGCATCTGATTGCGTACATCGAGTCCGAGAATCTTGTTAATGCAAAGAACAAGCGACTGATCAACATCAACCCCCAGCTTGCAGATGCACTGCTAGGTTCTTCTGCTGCAGATAATGCTGCACTGTCCACAGGCACAATTGCTCGAGATGCGCTCGCGGAGCGTATGGTGCAGGCTGCCACACCTTTCCACGCCATTATACGCAACGATACCGATATTGGCGACGCAAAGCCGAAAGCTGGTCCACCACCGAAGATCCAAATCACGCTTGAGACTCGAAGCGGGAACAAAACTGTCACCAAGGTCCATGGCCTGGAGCCTTTTCATATTGCACCCCAGCCACTAGCCGACGAACTCAGGAAGACTTGTGCTGGCAGTACAAGTGTCGACAAGCTGCAAGGGTCAAGTCCAAAGGCTCCTGTGATGGAGGTCTTGGTCCAGGGGCCGCAGAAAGACGCAATCTTAAAGGCACTCGAGAAGCGAGGCGTGCACAAGAATTGGGTGGAGGTGGTAGACAAGACGAAGGGTAAGAAGAAGTAGAGCCCCCATACCGGACTGCTCAAAGGAAAGAAGGAAGAAGTCTAGATACCCAAATAGTTATTTGCATAGCGAAATCGTAGTATCTTGAATGACAACATTATTCCACTTGCTCATCAGAACCATACGTCCACGCTTATCCGCGCACACTATAGTGTAGCAGGCATAACATCTACGCAGTATTCAAATTCATGACAGGTGATAAAGGGATGCAAGCATATAAGGGAAATCGTGTATCGAGGCCGAGCGTTCGCCTAGGTATCGTGCAGGACTCTCCTTGTTCGAGGATGAAAAGAAGTACGGTGGTAGCGCTTGTGTACTTTCATTCCTTTGCGGCCACACCCAAGGCGCTGTTTGATGCTCCAGAAGCTCTCGAAGCTCACTTAGCTCTTGATCTTTTGTCATTGTGTATTGGCTCTCGCCGTGCGATTTATTCATTGCGTGCATGATTACCTCAGTGGAAATACCTTGACGAGACCATCTGCACGTTATACCGATGTCCCTGGACTTCTCACAGCACTATTGTAGCCGTCAGGGTTGTCATCATGTTGCCGGAGGCTTGCGGAGACTACTTCCATTACGCACTGCTGGTAGTTGACATCTTCTACTAAATGGCAGGAGTAGACATTTAGCTACTAAAAACATGATGGGCAAGCTCCCACGTAATTTGTAGGTCTTGTAGCAGTCGGGGTAGCGTAGTCTTCACCTCAGATCATTCCGAGGTCCAGACCAATGTCGCTCGCATATGAGACACTCCCCCTTCACCGATATACCTGAGTCTCACCGCGTTGATATTGTTCTTCCGCTATTTATCTGAACATAATTGACGCACTTGGCTCTCGCCAACCTCGTAGGAGGTACCGCGTACTATTGATCTTGCCACTATGCTTGCCTTCACCTACTCCCACTTCCAGCCATCTGATTATCGCAGCAAACGCTACGGAACCGAATCAGCTGACTCTTCCACAATAGCTCCTACAATAGCTTCTACACTCAACTTCTACACTCACGTCATTCTCTGCAAATTTTTCCGTTCAGAATACTCAGAAACTTTTCTTGTCCATCACCAACATTCCCATCTTACCATACTACTACTTTACATCTACCGCACTACTGCAGTACACAAGACTCACCATGTCCAAATTTACCGATACATTCATCTCCAAGGCCGAAGCTCTTTCAAAGAATCTCATCGCAGAAGGCGAGGCTAGACTCAACGGCGCTGCTGCGAGGCTTGCCCGCGGCGATACGTGCGTCAAAAAGATCGAGGCCATTCACCACGACGACCAGGAGCGTTTCCGTAAGGCCGAGCTCGCCCTCGAGAAGCAGAAGGTCTCGGTCATCGCACCCCACATATTCGCCGCTTACGAGAAGCTTCCGCACATTGAGCTCAAGCTCAAGGTCGCCGCATACGAGCACCAGCGCAAGACTGATGAGTGCAAGCACCTCCAGGCAAGGCAACTTGATGCCATCAAGTCCCAGATGTGTCTCAAGAAGGTGAATAAGCAACTCACCCAGACCATCGAGTCACTCACCGCCCAGCTCGAGGGTAAGGCCTCACCACAAGAGCAGGCGCTCAAGAACGAGAACCAAGAGCTCCGGAAAGAGCTTGATCTGCTGAAGGCTCAGCTTGCAAGCAAGACTGAAGAAATGGAGGCCAAGGACGCCGTGGTCATGAGCAAGCAGCAGGACATCGATGACCTCCGCGAAGACTTTGATGCCTACCAGAGCGTCCATGAGGGCATTTGGAGCCACCGACACGATGGCTGCAATGAGCTGATCGCCGCTCTCGAAGAGCAGTGCGGTATGGTCACTGCTGAGCGCGACACTCTCGAGGCCAACTTCAGTACCCTGGACCACAAATGCAGCTTCCTTAGGATGGAGCATGACTGCCTCCAGGAGCAGTTTGATGTAGATGTGACCGTTCATCCCGGTTTTCTTGCAGACATCAGCTGACATTATCAGGAATCAGTCAAGGCCCGTAAAATAGAGCTGGAGGACCTCGACACGTCAGAGTGTACGGGTTCGCAAGACTGCACTTCTTGTGCGGTCCACCTGGAGCGCGCCCTCCGCATATCTCGGACCGCTGAAATTCAGGCACTTCAGCTCGTCGACCAGGTCAATCACGACCGGATGGTGGCTTGGGACCAGCTCCACGAACATCAGACAAGGGTCGTCCGAGAGCACTACGCCTCCGTCGGTGCCTGGGTCGCAGCTCGAAAGGCACCCAGTGTTTCTCCTACACTTGTCTCCCCAGACTTCAAGCACAGTGAAGGCAGCGAAGATGGCTGGAAGATCTCGGACAATTGCGGTTCTTCCGAGAGCAGCAGCGTTGAGTTCCGTTTGTGAACTCAGGGCATCGGGGATTGGTCTACGATAATATTACGCACGAAGTAACTTTTCTTTCTGAGTTTTTCTTGTTATTCTGGCTAGTCCAAACCGCCAAAAATATTGGCGTTGCTAGGTTGTATCTCTTTGAGCTGCGTTATCAGAGGTATAGCCCCGTCTTTGCTCAGGCTCTAATGTTGGCGCCAGTGTCGCCTGACCCGCGACAACCTCGTACTGTATAGCTTTTTGATGCATTCATGGTTTTTCGAGCTCATTCTTGTGCGAGGTGGACTGTGGTTGCGCATGTGCAGTGATGACCTGCTGCCAGCTGCGGCCGATCAGGACGCGCAAAACTAGGCCGTTTTTGGACAGGGTCAAGGCGGCCCTTCCATCCTCGTTCGCATTCCTCCTCATCTCACCCATCTCTCAAGGCATCAGGCTTATCGCAATTGCCAACTCTTCTCGTATTGACGGGCATTTCGTATTTTTTGGTCATGTCTCATATCTCATGCAGGTAAATTCCAACATGATTCCAGCAAGGCCATCAAGTGTCATCGAGGCAGTGCACTTAGCACCTAGCGGCGGTGCCTGTTTCCAAGAGCCAGTCCAACCATGATCATCCTCACAATCTTCTCGGCACCATCCTTGACCAGGTTCTCGGTCTGTACAATTGCTTCTTCAAGCGTCAAAGGTCCCCGCATGATGCTTGTGAAGGCTTTGATACCTGCCCCATAGCATCCGTCCGCTCCTTCCCCGATGGTACCAGCCAAGGCGACAACTTGCGCTCCGCGCCGCTTTGCTCGGCGAGCAATCTCCGTCGTCATCTTGCCCTGGGTCGACTGCGAATCCAGACTGCCCTCTGCGGTGATGACGAAGTCCCACTGCTTCTCGAAGACACGGTCGAACTCAAAATACTCGTTGATGCCATCGCTGCGAGCCCGCAGCCTCGCGCCAAGCATCATTAAACCAGCACCAAGACCTCCGCTGGCGCCGCTGCCAGGCGCATTCGAGATGTCTCTTTTGAGTGTGCTCTGCGCAACGAGGGCCAATTGATCCAATGCCGCCGCGAGCAAGTCTACCTGTTCTGGGGTGGCTCCCTTTTGAGGGCCGTACACTCGCGCCACACCCCGGGGACCGCAGAGAACGTTCTTGACATTGCACACAGCTTCTATATGGACCTTCTCAGCTGTTTAAACGTTAGTGCTGTACAAGAGAAAGCTTCATGCAGACTTACCAGCATCTTCGCGAAGTCGAGGGTAAACACCACACCAACATATCTTATCCAAGCGTGATAGCGCCCGACCTCCATCCGCCTTCGGCAGCTCCTTTCCCTCTGCGTCAAGCAAACGAACACCAAGCGCTTGAAGCATACCGGCACCGCCGTCAGAAGTCCCGGAATCACCGCATCCAATAATGATTTTAGTGCAACCGGCATCTAGCGCCTTCTTCATCAGTTCTCCGACCCCATAGGTGGTAGTCACAGTTGGGTCGCGTGAGTCTCTAGGAACTAGACGCAATCCAGCCGCCGCGGCCATATCTAGAACAGCAGTCTTGCCGTGGACGAAACCCAGATGCGACTCAACTGGTACGCCGATAGGGCCCGTCACAGTCTCATTTGAGACATTGCCGCCATGAGCCGCAACTAGAGCCCGAGCAAAACCCTCTCCACCATCATGTAGAGGCAGCTTCTTGATGATTACGGATCGCTCGTCCAAAACCTTGCGGCAGCCGGCTTCGATGGCATCTGCGACATGCTCTGGGCCGAGGCTCTCCTTGAAGCCCGAAGGTGCTATCAGAATCCTGAGCGGGTGTCCTCCCAGGATCTCTGACGTCGGTGTCGGTAAAAGTGTCGACGCCGAAAGCAAAACTTCATCAACCTGCTGAGGAGGCAGGTTTAAGGTTTTTAGAGTGCGAAGCCTTGGAAGCTTTGGACGGTTCGCCAACGGTTCTGGTGCGATGGCAGAAGTGCAAAAATCAGCGTTGGTAGGAAGCATAGTGAGCATAGCTTGATGGCGATGGTGAGGATGTAAAGAAGTAGAATATCGCAATCTTAAGCAGGTGAGCGTGTCGGTGAGTATGAAACGAAGGTTGCTCAGATCTGCTTGTTGATGCTCTTCTCAAGTGAGCACACGACACCCCTTATATCTTCTGAGTATTGTCTCAATCTCGATATCGTGTCGCTTTTCCCCGAAGGCTATGGCATGCCACACAGCCTTACAATCATAGTGCTATCCCGAGCGATGCTCATTACGCCGCCATGGGAGAACACTTGCAGCCTTAGGACGCGCCATACCATCAAGCCAAACAAACACTAACGTGTGGTTTGAAAGCCACTGATGGTATATTTCCATTCATAGGTCTTGCGTCGACACAGCCGGGAGTTACGACTACGAAGGCATGGCCATTCACCAAGGCTGTCTGGATCGCTATGCGTTACCAGCTCATCTTGTCCCACACATCGTGTCTTAATCCATGGGTTTGTTTAGTCTTCGTGTAGGTCCAAGTGTCTTGACGTTGCTGGGCCAGCCCATGGGAGCGAATCACGTGCGTTCACCAAGAGCGTTAGCGATTCCAAGTCGCGCAGCGTCCAAGATCTGCTTGGCGATACACTCGAGCACAGCCAGGATGGTGACGTTTACAAAGGAGGCTGTCTTTTAGTGCGAGGATCCACACTACGATACTCGATTGGGATCTACAATTCCTATTGGTTCAGTGATCAAGTAGACACCTGCTTGCCACGCGAGCAGACGAAGCTGTTTCTATTCCTGTTCCGTCACAGCCTGAGTGCATGGACACTACATACCGCAAGTATGATTAGGTGTCTCATGGCGCTAGGAGACACGGCAAGAGAGGCTTGGGTTAGCTCTTTGTAGCAGTAGGTCACTGCAGTCCCGTGGAGACGATACAATCCGCCTCTTTGATGATCGTTTCCGAAACACTGCCACAAAACCTGATTATCTATCACGAGATATCTCTTGATATATGGCAACGAGGAATCTACGGATCGTATTGGGTATTGATGCACACTCACATCGCAAATGCTCTCTTGCACGTTCGTTTCGCGCACCTCACGACACTCGTTTAACATGCGTCTTCCAGAGCGGCTCTACAGGGGAACTTCATCCAGCGACGATATTAGTCCTCGAGACTCACACGAGCTACCGAGGTTTTCCTTTGAAGGTGACGACAGACCGCTTGTTAGCACTGAGCGTCTTTTCAACCAGTGGACTGTAGACGAGGAGACATCATACAGTCACGGCTTCAATGCGATAGACAGTGCATCGAAATTAGAACAAGATATCATCGTAAGCAAGGGTGCACATCTATACGTACATAGCAACGCTGACGCGTGCTGCAGGTCACTTGGGATGGACCGAATGACCCTGCAAATCCGCTAAATTGGTCACAATCACGAAAAAGGATTGTTACAATGCTTGGTAGGTACAAGCAATGCAGGCAGCGCGTATCAGTGAACTAACTGTGGCTAGTATCTATGTTCACTTTCATCAGCCCCTTTTCGTCAACGATGATTGCACCGGTGCTGCCTACTATTGGAAACGACTTCAATATTCCCGAAGGCTTCATGCGCCAACTAGTCATGACAATCTTCCTCCTCGGATATGCTCAAGGTCCTTTCGTCCTGGCACCGTTGAGTGAGATCTATGGACGTGTGACAGTGCTGCAGTATGCCAACTTGATCTACCTCATATTCAACACCGCATGTGGATTTGCTCGGACGAAGCAACAGATACTTGCCTTCCGCTTTCTAGCGGGAATTGGTGGTGCAGCACCTCAAGCAGTATGACTATCACCACCCCCCAAATGCGAACATGACTAACTCACGCTCAGTTATGCAACGGGGTTCTCGTCGATACATGGCGTAAAGAGGAGCGCGGCAAAGGCCAAGCAATTTATGGTATGCTTACTTGGATAAGCCCCTGCATAGCTCCCATCTGTGGAGCATACATCTCGCAAAGCGTCAGTTGGCGCTGGATATTCTGGGCAATCTCGATCTTTACCATGCTTGTCCAGATCACCGCACTTATCTTCCTCCACGAAACATTCGCTCCTACGATCTTGGCCAAGAAGGCAAACCAGATTAGGAAGGTCATTAAGGGCATCCGCCAGGATGTTGTCGTGCGTACGGAGTTCGAGACTGGCGATCGGTTCAGCAAGATCCTGCGCAAACGACTGGTTCTGCCTTTCATCATGATATTCACACATCCAGCAACGCAAGCGCCCTCAATATATCGTGCTTACCTTTATGGAGTCATGTATCTCATGCTCTCAACGTTTCCTCTAGTCTTTGAAGAGGTGTATGACATGGATGTTGGTCCCGCTTCTCTCAACTATCTCTCCATGTGTTTCGGCTTCATGATTGGTCTGCAGATCTCACATCCACTCATGGATGGTGTAAGCACTCTCTATCCTAGCTTCAAGGGTTCAATCTGACATAACCGCAGCTCTATGCCCGTCTGAAGACATACTACGGATTGGAAGAAGGCCTCCCTGAGTTCCGTGTCCCGCCAATGCTCATAGCTGGCATCCTCTGTCCTATCGGCCTCTTCGTCTACGGCTGGACAGCACACTTCGGCGTACATTGGATTGCCCCCAACATCGGCTGCGTCATTGTAGCTATTGGCATGATCATTGGCTTTCAATGCAGTCAGGCATATACCACAGACGCGTATGAGGCGAAGTATGCTGCTTCCGCTGCAGCAGTAGGCGCATTCATGCGCACAATGTGTGGGTTCAGCTTTCCGCTGTTTGCAGTGCAGATGTATGAGACCTTGGGATTGGGCTGGGGGAACAGCCTCTTAGCGTTCATGACTCTGGGGCTTGCGCTCGTGAGCCCAGTGCTATTGTGGTTTTATGGGCCCAAGTTGAGGGCAATGAGCAACAGAGGTCTTTTGTAGGATGGCGATCAAAGTGGTCAGGGATGACGGCTAGTAATTGCATACAACGATAGGCATTGTGCTGCAAGACAGACGTGTTTATTATCTGGTGTGTGCAACAAAGATCAGACCGCTCCCTCGATGCTGCGGACAGTGTCGCCGATCTCGGACTTCAATCCAGTGTGCCTTATTTTCCCCCGCACTCCAAGGACTCACAGCCTCACACAATCTCCAGGAACCACAAACGGACCGAGCCGCTAATATGAGCTTTGACAAGCGCTTCTGTCGGTAGCGTGGCGATCTGCTGAAGTTGTTCTGGGCCCGGCAAAACGTCTCGGTACTTGAATTTTGAGCGACCCTTTCTTCCAAGTTTCGGAACAACTTTGCGGAAGAGAGCCGTGGTCATCGTGAGTGCCTTCTTGTTTTCTGATAGTAATTGCTGTCTCCTCCATAGAAGCAATTGATCAAGATGCCGTACCTCAGCTCGCAACCTAAGATTTTGATCGCTGGTGCAGGCATTGGCGGTCTCACAGCCGCTCTCTCCTTGCACGCGGCAGGGTTCGCCGACATCCAATTGTTCGAAGCATCTTCCACTCTCACAACCCTCGGCGTCGGCATCAACGTGCAGCCTTCCGCCGTCCTCATCCTGCGAAACCTTGGTCTTTTGGAAGCTCTCGAGAAGACGGGCATACAAACAGCAGAGCTAAACTTTTACAATCGCCATGGCGACTCAATTCTCAGCGAGCCTCGAGGAAAACACGCTGGTTATGCAGTCCCGCAATTTTCGATTCATAGAGGAGAATTCCAGATGCTGCTCCTCAGCGCTGTCAAAGAGCGCCTCGGTGACGATGCAATACGTCTCAATCACGCCTTGGCCAGTTTTGAGCAGAACGAAAAGAGCATAACAGCGCAGTTTTCGCAACGTCGCGATGGCGTACCCGCCGAGCTCTCTGGGATTTCTGCCGACATTTTGATCGCAGCTGACGGGATCAACTCAACTGCGCGACGAATTCTGTACCCCAAGGAAGGACCGCCAAGGTTTTCTGGACGCATGTTGTGGCGCGGTTGTCTGGAAAGGGAGCCGTACCTGACGGGTGCTTCCATGGTTTGGGCAGGCCACGCAGATCAAAAATTCATTGCGTACCCCATTTCACAACGCTCAGCAGATAAGGACAAGAGCCTAGTAAACTGGATTGCGGAACTGCGCATTCGAGGGAAGGACGATAAGGATCTGACACCGCCAAAGACCGACTGGACCAAAGCTGTCGACAAGAGCGTGTTCGAGAAACCTTTCGAGAGCTGGAAATGCGGTGGTCTCAAGATGAAGGACTTGATCGACAAGACAGACAAGGTGTTTGAGTTTCCCATGTCTGATCGCGATCCAGTCGAGCAGTGGTCATTTGGCAGACTCACGCTCCTTGGTGACGCAGCGCACGCCATGTACCCAATTGGATCAAATGGCGCATCGCAAGCCATCATCGACGCCGAAACATTGGCGAAACATCTTAAGTCCACAACAGAAGATGTGGTGGGCGCTTTAAAGGCTTACGAAACCGAGCGATTACCTCCTACGGCGAAGATTGTGATGGCAAACCGGGCCAATGGTCCGGATCACGTTCTGCAGATGGCCGAAGAGAGAGCGCCAGATGGCTTCCAAAATGTCTACGATGTCATTCCAAAAGAAGAGCTGGAAGCTATTGGTACGGTCTACAAAAAAGTTGCCGGGTTCGAGATGGACAGCGTCAATACAAAGGCGAAAGAGACAGATGGGGAATGCAATAGGCTACAGCTGAAGAGCCCTAAAGACTGGATATAGCCCTGAACATCGTTTGCAAGGCTCAGATAGCAGCTGGGGCAAACCCACCGCAATCGCCAACACGTCTGTACTACATCACATACCCAATTAGTCGTTCCTTGAGTCGGACCGTTCCCGAGTTTGTAACCGCTCCATGGCCACGTTAGTAATACGCACAACTGAGACTCAAACACCTGTGGCGTCCACCTTCTCATTGGCGTTGACGCCCAAAACGGTCGCATGTCCAATTGTGCGACCTGAGCCACCGCGATGACGCAGCTGACAACTCAAGACAGTCCATTTCCCATACTTGTGGAGATGCATTTCATGGATTGAATTCTGCTGCGGCCAGCGAGGGCGCTGAAACTATCAAAGAAAGGTAATGAGGGCGTATCAAGATAAAGGGTGTGTGACAGGCACTTCATTGTTCGCCAACGTAGTACCGAGGGTATATGACCAGCGCACCTCTACATCTCTTCCTGCTGTAAAGCCTCGACACATCTTCCTGTGCCCACAGACGATACTTGTCTTGGCTGTAGATCTCCCACCTGCTTCGCACTCCTTACATACTTCGAGATCACCAAGACCGTTGGACTGTACCCCACAAGATGCCGGGACTCGAATCTATGCGCCGCCGGCTCTCCAGCATCGCCAAACCTCACCCAAACCCCACAACGCCTCCTTCACACACCCAGTCCGACAAGCGCCTACTTGATCCAGATTTCTTCAACATCGATGCTGAAGACCTGACATGGTTCCACAAGGTCAACCTCGCTGTACGTCGCGACGTGAGCAAGTTGAGCATCGCGCACAACTACATGCACATCCAACGCGTCACCGTGGCCGCTTACCAACTCTACTGCACCGACGCTTCGCAGATCTGGGCTCAAGGCATTGATCACCGCACCGTCGTTGTCGCAGCTATGGTATCTTCAATGGCCGCCGTATTGTATATGAAAGACCATGCCGAAAACCTGAAGGACTTTGGACCAAGAACACCAGATGGTCCTAATGCGATCCAAGCTATCCAGCATGATCTAATATTTGACTTTCTCCGACGGTTGGATTGTCCGCCTGACGTCGCAGGTCCGGCAGCGCTGATAGCAAGCTCAATCAGTTTCGAGTTGGAGTGCAACGATCAGGAGAAGGTCAAGGATGACTGTGAGGCGTACCCTGCGATGAGGTTCGTGCAAGATGCTGTAAGGCTGGATGAGCTGGGCTGTGTTGGCATTGCGAGGTTGGGTGCGATGAGCAAGACGACGATTCTGGAGGTGGTGAATAGGATGGACACGAGGCTTCGTCATTTCTCGGGATTGATGAAGACGAAGACGGGGAAGAAGGAGGCGGAAAGGAGGTGGGCGCAGATGCTGGAGTACAAGGAAGGCTTGTTGCTGCAGAGTGATTGCTCAGTTGGGCTTGAGGCGGGGAGGAGGAAGTCATCATAAGGTTACACTTGAAGTCCAGACGAAGTAAACCTTTTCGCTCTTGCCGCATCCTAATTGTACCATGCATAGTCACACGGAAGATTGATCGATGGTTTGAAGTGCCTGTGTGATGGTCAAGCATACGAGGCTCAGCCAAAGTCGATGCGTAGAATGGTCTGCAATAGATCTCGGATGGCGGAATCATGGTAGAAGTCACTTCTAGTAGCGTTGTGTCGTGCTATGCACAGGAAATCGAACAGATTTGCGCGCACGAGAAATGGCTGGTCATTTGTGAGAATGGCCTTGTTGTCCAGATTCCCCTGAGCAGAGTCACTCAGATGCGGTGGTGAGACATCCCACACGTAGGAGAGGCACACGTAAGAACTCAGTCGAAGCATGCGAGATGCTGCATTGGAGGAGCCCTGCCAGAGAAAGCTCGGGTAGGAGATGTACGAGGCGGATGGAAGGCTGGTCGTGATTGAGCGGCTGATATTGAAACAGTCGCGGAGGATCGAGCTTGATCTCGTCTCGTGTCGGTACTTTAGTCGCGATGCGGTACATCGACAGAATCTCGATATGCTTCCGCCCAGGATTGAGCCTTCTCTTCTGACAACATCTTGAGGGTCTTCAGAGCCGGAGACTGACTTAGTATAGTCATGTTGTCCAATGAGTAGAAGGTCAAGCGCTCTGTTACATGCACCCTGACAAAGTCAGTCACCAGTCAGAAAGCTTGTTTGTGACTTGAATCTCTCTGAGAAATCACCGGCGAACAAATGAGCTGAAATCACCTTAACTGTTTCCAAGAAATCGTGATGCGCAGAGCGACACATTGTCTAGGTTGCTAGGGGCCCTGCTACTGCACGTCTGACCTAAACTTAGACGAGTCCCAAACTGCAGTTGTTCATGGTGGAAGAAAGTGCTGGATGCCTCAGGTTGACGTTCGAACGACGCGGACAAGGTGCATCAGGCTGAAGGTCAACGCGTGAGGCTGTGCATCTCCAGGCGTGAAACAAGTCACAGTCAGATCTTTCTTGTGAAACTTGTAATTCATCTGGTCGTTGCACTACGCTTCTCGATTGCACAAGGTGAGAGAGCAGCTGCACTCGCTGCGCGCCCGTCGCACCTCCGCGCACGTCCCATCTCGGCAGAACATCGGCCCGCTGTATGGCCCAAGCTTCCAGCCTCGCAGGTACTTAAACCGCCCATCCCCCTTCTTTCAGCGGCATACTTAGTACGATCTTCCCCCACCCCTACATTGTTCAACTGCTAACTATTGACAGCCTTCTTTGGATGACTGGGCTCAAGATTCCGGTTCATCTATCTTGATCAGCTGCATTGCACAGCGCGGACTGGTTGGGGTATGGCTTTCCTTCGGGGACGCCACAGGGGCAATTTTTGCTTGCTATCTCACTCTGTGGGCTTTTTCATTGATGCTGCTGTCTCGTAAGAGCGGTGGGTTGAGGAAGAAGATGATGTTGGTGTTGATTGTGGGAGATTGCGCGAAGAACGCGTGAGCTTGTGTGGTACGCGTTGTTCTTGTGATTGCTGTGCCCGTCTCTTGCGGGGGCTTTGACCTTCTGTTCCTATACTGCATGATGCCTCTAACCGTCTATGTGTCCAATTGCTTAGGCAGATTGTTTCTCTTTGGTGTTGCTGCGTCGAGTGGTTGTCGAGGGAGTGGTCGCTGTCTCCAACTGCAGCCTCTTGCCCTCAGGTCTAAGGACCTGCGCCCGCATGCTACCTTCTCGTAGCGAACTTGATGGCATAGTGAGTCTAACTTGGCCTGCGTGCTTCAACCTGCCTTGCCGGCGCCTTCCTGCTTGCTAGGCGTGTCTGCGCTCTTCCCAGCATCTTCAGCCCCAAGCTCGATATCGCCCTCAAGCTCACCACCCTCCTTGACCTCTTCAGCGCCCTCCTCACCTGCCTTCCCAGCCTCCAGCGCGCGGTATTTCCTGCGCTTCTTTTTATCACTACTAGCCTTCTTCTTGCTCTTCTCCCTCGCCTTAACTCTAGTACGCGCATCGTCTCCCAATTCATGCTCCTCGAGCCTATCCTGCAGTAGCTGCCTCGCAACCTTGCGATTGATTACCCGTGACCGTGTGTCTTGGTACTTAACAACGATGCCGGTGGGAATGTGCTTCAGTTGTACAGCGGACGAGGTCTTATTGATCTTCTGTCCGCCGGGACCAGAGCCTTTGAGGAAGTTCTCTATGATATCGGATTCGGGAATGATGCGCCGCGGTGGCATTTGCTTTGCGAGCTGGATGGCGCTGCTGTGGAGCGCATGGCGGAGGCTCTGCTGGAGGGCGTTGCGCGTGCGCAGGAGCGTGGTGACAGGGGCGAGGAAGGGCATCGCCATAGCGAAAAGACCGTAAAATTGTCACTGATACGAGGAATCCATTATTGTCGTGCAATTCCAGGCATGAACATGCTGCAGCTCCCGCTGTCCCCTACCAAACGACGCGCCCAATCCCCTCGCGCCTCATCCCCGGCTGTTCCGCGCCAAAAGCAAATGACATGACAGCGCCCATTCGTCCCTGAACCAACGACCGCAAACCACGAATTGACGCAATACCACGACATACCACACGTCTTTACACGCCTCGAGACCTTACATACGACTCGCTGCATGCCCGACTCCACGACCCTCGCAACCGCGCTCCTTCTCACACTAGCCTCCGCGCTCCTAATCGCCGCAATGCTCTACCCGTCCGCCCTACTACGCTGGTTCCAGCGCAAACGCTACCAATATGAAGTCACGTTCTCCCTGTATATGTTGACCTCAACCGAGAAGTTCATATTCAGTACGTCCTTCCCTTCAACCCTCCATCTCATCACCGCTGGCCCCCTATGCTCGTCTATACATCTTACGTCGAGGGGACATAGCAAAAGGACAACGCTAACGCAAACCACAGACTCGGTTTTATTTCTACTTCTAAGCTTGTTGATCATCGCCGCGTCCCTTTACCTCCCCGAGCACCTCAGCATCATTGCGAGCCGCATCTTCTACTACTACAGCGGTAATGAGAACGCGCACTCGCTCGCGCAGAAAGCTGTTGGCGAGCCGGCACACATCCATGGCGCGGGGTTGGCGGGGAACGGGAGGGGGTTCATGGAGCCGTGAGACCAGTCAAGCATGAGGATATCCAAGGATTGGGTTGTTAGCATGAACAGCTGGCGAGGGTGAAGTTAGCCGTTTGCACGGACTGGATCAGGTCGATTGCTGCTTCAAACTGCAAAGGATTTGACAAGTAGAGGATGGAATGATAGCATGGGAGGCGTTAGTACGGCGTTGTTGATGACTGCTCGTCATGAAATTACAGCTCCTCAGACACATAGCCGCGATAGATACCACGTAATTGTAATACTTCGACAAGAGGCAACGACTGTGCTCAGAGGCATTGATGGTAGAGGCACACAACTCCAGTACTACCAATATGGGCAGCGAGGTACAGGATCCCTTGTTCAACGATATATTCACCGCCATTTTTACCTCAATGCTTTGGGAGGAGGAACGGGCCGAGCATGATGGTAGCATAGCGTCGATAACCGAGAGGTATGCAGGGCTCGAAAGACAGCAGGCAGCATGGACTAGATCAGGGAACGGTTTAGCCGTTCCTCAGAATGTCATACAGGCGATGTAAAAAAAAACTATATACCGCAGCTAGAGAATGTTCGCCGAGGAGACCGAACAGCTACCACCCAATGCATATGCTTCTGCAAAAAAATGTGCAGACATCGACTCAGTAAATAAATACAGAGTAGGGATAGATGGTCATGACATCGTGAGTAGGGAGTATGAGATCGGACAGAACCGAGAGAGAAAGTACCTAAATGACCAAATCGTACGTAAGTTCCTATTGATGGCATCAACCAAAGATGATTCGTACGCCTCGCTCGAGAGTCGCGGGCGTGTAATTATCAAGCGTGAGCAGGACCGGGAAGTCACGCACGGCTTGCTCGTACGCTACAGCCTTGACGCCGTTGCCCACTATGGCAATGAGAATGACAGGTGCAGATACCATCGAAGTGTCCTTCTCGACTTTGCTGGTGATACTCCGGGCAAACTGGAGCTGGCGCTCGAAGGCTTCCGGGTTGTAACCGAGCACGTTCTCCGTAGCGCAGATCACGACGACGACGACTCCGCTGGCGGACAAAAAGTACGGGTGTAAGTCGGTCATACCAAGATCCATGCGAAATGGTACATGTCGGACGGGACGTGGAAGTGCACGCCCAAGAGGCTCGAATGGGTCCATATCTTTGACGAGTGATGCTAACGGCGAGTGAGGAACGACCGGGGTGAACAGAGTGATGATTTCCGCTTCGTTGAGTGTTCGCAACCGCGTGAGTGTTTGGGCGGGGCAGCGGACCATGACTGCTCTGCCAATGGCTGGCTGTTGCGAGTCAGCCCTTGACGAGCGGTTCATTTTGTGTTCTCCCATTTGGCTCCTGACGTCCGTGATGTGAAGCGGCGCACTGGCGTCAGTTGACAAGTATAAGAAATGAGGTGGAAGACCGGCGGATGCTAACAGAACGTCCTGGTGAATGTTGTCCTCCTGGTGCTCCTCTCAAGTGGACTCTTGTCCGAATGATGTGTCTGCTCAGACTTCCAGTACAATGCGCAAAGAACAAAGGCCGCCAACGAACAAGGATACAGGAAGTACTCCGGAGAAGGAGAGGATGACGCAGCTTGGAAGCGGGTTGTCGAAGGCTCGGTGCCCGAGAAGAGGTAGAAGAGGCACCGTGAGCTACAAGTAAGCGTTTGATTGAACAGAATCGCTGCGGTGAGATGGGCTGAAACGGCATGAGGCGCTCTATAGTTATATGTGTCAGTATGTAGCCCGCCATGCTTTGAGTGTTACAACAGATGAAAACGAAGCTTGTGGTACAAGACCAAGGTCCGCACGCTTCGCGAGAGATGGATGGCAGGTAATCGAGTCCGCCAACCACCAGTCAGCGAGCAGCTCCCGTCTCTAGGAGGCCCTGAGCCGTCGCTGACACACGACATGAGTAGGCATGCGGCGTGGGTTACACAGAGCAATGGATGATAGTCTCCAGTGGTTACTACTTCGGCCGGTCATGGAACGTTGGGCGAAGAGTTGCCCTCTCGCATGCTCGTTGTAGCTGCAAGAAACAACCCCAAGATTAGCGTGTCAAGGTCGGATGGAACATGTCGGCTTTGTTCAATTGAGTTGTGCGCAAGACACCAGGAAAGCTGAAGAGGTGGTCCGCCGCTGAGGATCAAAGACAGGGGTTTGCTGCTGCTGGCCGAACGCCCTCTGGCCGGCCCGACAGGGGTCCTTGAACAAGAACGCCGGCAACTGAAGGTAGATATCCAGCCAGTAACCGCATAGAGATCAGCTGCATCTACCCGCCAGACGCACGGCGTGGTTCGTTCTGAGCGTGGCGCACGGGCGTCAGTACATTTCGAGCGGGCTGTGCAGCACCGTTGTCAAATTGATCGCTGACGAACAGGGTATGTGACCATTCATAGCATCAAGAAACGCGCGCTAGCCGAGCGTGAATAGCATTCAATGCTGGCTGTGTAATGTGATGTATGCGGCGACGGGCATCTGCGATGCATGGTCTGTCTCAAGGCGGATATGCGTGACATCTGCAAGATCCTGTGCATGAATGGCGTGTGAACGAGGGGCGGCGGGCTAGCCGAGCGCTGTGCTCCACAGGGCGTGCCAATGCACCAAGTAAACTGTGCGGTGACATCCGCTCATGAGAGAGGCCGATGAGACGTCTGATGAGTTCGTAGGGCGACACAGAACGAGGGTGAAGACTGGGTCGAGATGGCCGGTGGTTGATGGCTCGCTTACTTAGCGTCCCAGACAGGGAAAGCGCGTTTGGTAAACACCATGACGACGCGCCCAAGTTAGCTGCCACATTAGGTCACGATTTCGCTTCCATCCATGCCTATCGCAATGAGAGCGTAATGCTATCTATCGCCGGTAATGCACTTGCTCAGGTCTTGAATACAAATGGCTAAAACCGCGACAGAGGAGCTACCGTCGCTCAGCGACGCGCTAGAGTCGTTGGATAAGGGTAGGTACAATCATCAATGCGCATATCGAGAAGCTGCAGAGCTGACATGGTGCAATAGCGTCACAGACTCCTGCAAAGCAACGGTCCGTCAAAGTCTCCGGGGTCATTGATGCCATCTGCCGACACGCTTTTGCCGATGGGCTTAGCGAGGATGCTTTGGAGACTGTCGTACACATTGCGGCAAGGAAGACAGAATTAGATCAAACAAGTGTAACGACGTTGATCAAAAACCTGTACCCTGCACAGCGAGTAGCCGGCGATGTCGTTGTAACCGTTGTAGCCGCACTGGGTCAGGGTAGAGGCAAACCTTCACCAGGCACTCAGGACAGCCTTGTAAAGTGGCTGGCTCTGATCCACGAAGTCGTTGAGGATGCCAGTATTTTTTCAAGGCTGTACGGAGTCCTTTTCGGGATGTTGGACATGATCAGTATCAGGTGTGTGACCACACCAAATATCTACCTCGACCTCAAGCTAACTCGAACAGAACATCATTGTGCCATCTACTTTCCTTGATTACTCGAAGGAAGCATGTGAAACCGTTCAGGATCCAGCAATTGTAAGTTCCTACCCTCCGTTGTACAACAGTCTACTATAGCACGGGCTGATTTGTCTGCCAGGCTTGAGCTGTCCCGTGGGCTTGGTAACGAGCCTGCTCTTCAAGGTCTCCTTCGCGTTTTTAAGGACTACTATCCCGACATCATTCTCGGAAGCGCATCCACGAGCCGAAAGTCGTTTGCACCGGTGAGTTCCCGTTGCCCTGTGTAAGGTTGGACGCAAAGCGGGGATCTTGCTGCAAGGCTACAGCTCCACACGTTACATTGCTGGACTTTACTGATGGCGTAGACACCTGATGCAGAGTGGCGAGATAGGGTGCGTTTGATCCAGGAAGCTCGCACATCGGCGGACGATCCTATGTCTGAACGTCACAACGGCTTCAAGGTCCTGCGGCATGGACCGAAGTTGACTAAGGCATCGGCGCTGCCCGATGTGCACACCTACCATGCTACCGAAGTAAGACGCCTGATTCCTCTGTGTTCTGGCAAAGATACTAATTGGTGTAGAGCTCTGTGACACTGGAGGGTATTGATACCGTGGAAGCTTTCGTTGAGAAGCTCGACCAAATTGAGCCACCTGGCCAGCTCATCTCCTTTCTGAACGATCCTCTTCTGCAGAAGTTCATCGATCTGAAGCCATCGCCAGTGGCATCTGCACGTATAGGCTTGTGGCTTGCAACATGCTTGGAAGATCAGATTACTTCCGCCGTAAAGACTGCGGACCAGTCTCCCTTCCTGGCTGAGTTACTCGATGGACTGTTACAACACGCACGATATACCAAGGTACATATGCCACATAAAGAGGGAGCAGATGATATACTCACGCTTTTTGTAGGCCCTTCTGCCTGTCGTTCCAGTCTTTCTCCAGGAGTACATCACAAACTGGAATGGTCGCGAGAACGTCGATTCTGTGCTTGGTCTACTTGCACACGTTCCTGGAGACTCTTTCGAGCATGTGTATTCGGACTTCTTTGCCCCAGCAGAGCATGCACTACTCAGCAACGGTCTTTCATCAAGTGTCCAGCTGGTCGGGTTCTACACAGAGGTGCTGCAACATCGCGTAGCCGTACTTTCCCAACAACAGCCTGAATATCGCCAACCCGCGCTCAGCTCACCCGGGCAGCAGTTCTTGAAAGATTTCACTTCACACTTTGCCATTTTCTCGACTGCTGTACTCCTATCATTGCCCTCAGACATGGGAACAGATGTGGTATCTGCAGTCCTTACCTTTTGGGAGCTACTTTCCACGTCTTCAAAGCCGCACGTCATCCCGATTCTACTCCCGCCGATGCATTTCGTTTATTATTCGATGTCAAATTCGTCATTTGATGTGGCATCTCGAATGTGTGGCATCATAGGGAGTTACAAACAAGCATTCGACGCGCACCCTAGACCAGTCAAGCACTACTATCCTAGTGAAATTACTGACGGACTCAACTGGTGCTTGCGGGATGTCTACAACTTCTTCTGGGTAGCTCGTGGTCTTGCAGTCGCCGAACAGAAGTCTGTTGGTATGTATTGCCACCCAGCACTGCGCTCGTCACTTGATGCATACATGAATGGGCTAGATCGGTCATACGCTATTAGTCACGTATTCAATTTGTCTTACAACGCGTGGCTTGCATCAATGTCAAACGCAGCGTGGCAAGTCCTTCAAAAACAGGAAGTTGACCATCAAGGTCTCAATCGAGCCAGCAAGATACACAACGGTCCAGTCACCCAACAAAGCCTGGCAAGCCTGAGGAATGGCGGAGGCATCAGCGTAGATTGGGACGGCGCAGATGGATACAAAGTATTCATTCTCAATTGGCTGGCAGAGAGGGGGCTCGGAGGATTGAGAGAGCTAATGTTTGCGACTGTCACAGATCTGAAGAAGGGTCATGGTTCCTCATAACATACATGCATGAATGAGGAGATATAGCTGTATGAGCTTTGATTCCCAATGTACGAAGTCCTCATCGTTCCATACACACCACGTCTTCATGACTCTACAGCCCCGGGTACTCGGCAATGCGTCACGGCAAGACGAATAATAATTTCAGAAGTAACGTTGGTGTCGTCTGCAACGCGTGTCGTCAGCCACAAGAGGCAAGATATTTTTGGTGGTGACCGTAGTGCTGTGGCTGAGCAAAGTCGTACAATATATCGGTCCTATCTCGGCCTGACCTGATTGTACCGAAGATGCCGACTTACCCTCTCACCCCTTCACACGGTATCATCAAGGCTATTGTGGACGCCGGATTCAGCTTGCATAGGCTTGTTCACAGTGATGGTATAGTAAAAGACGACTTATAGTCAAGGGTCACCAAAGACCAACAAACGTCAACCGTCCAGCCATCAGTGACTTCATCCATGCCCAGAATACAACGCATCATCACACGCCGAAGCATATGCCATCGGCTGCTCTTCCGTTGTGCGCAATTGTCTCGCGTTGGTGATGCCGAGCGAATGACCTCATACCCAAGCGCGTGTCCTGAACACCACGCGTCGCGCACGTCTGCAGAACTCGATTCTGACGTCGCTGTGTCAAGAAGCTAAGGCTGAGCTACGGGTCACGGCAAAGAGCAAGATGCTAGGCTAGCATCAACCCAGAGGCGTTGCGTAGGCGGGACCCTGCGTGTGTAGAACGTGGCTGACGTTGTGTGAGGCGTGGACTTGTTCTCAAATGCCGCGTGAACATATAAGTCGTGGAGACGGGGGCAGTGACGGTCAGCTTAAGTTGCACTTTCACATCTAAGCTTTTGATCAGCTTTACACAATCGCTTTAATCTCGTTCTCTTCGCCTCATATACACCTAAACTTGAGTAATCGCCAACATGATCTTCTCCCGAATCCTCTCCCTCATCCTGCGCGTCGCACAATTCGTCTTCGCGGCAGTCGTGCTAGGTCTGACAGCGTATTTCATGTACTCGCGCACACGACACGGCGTAGGCCCTTTCGGTCGAACGATCTTCGCAATCGTGTGGTCATCTCTCTCCGTCCTCTTCTCCATTATCTGGATGATCCCGACCAAATCAACCATGGCCTCGTACGGCTCTGATCTGTGTACGTGCCTCAATATCAAAAACCTCCCTCCTTTTTGGAATCGGAGACGACTGACACTGTGTAGTGTTTACAGCAGGTTGGGCCGCCGTCTTTGCACTGCTCGTTACCTGGTTCAACAGCGCGGGATGTGGTAGTGCGTGGGCGTGGGACCGTATCAGTCTGAGCCGCAGTAACTACTGTGGTCAGTGGAGGGCAGCGCAAGCTTTCTCGTTCTTGAGCTTGATTGTCTGGTTCAGTACTTTTGTGCTTGGTGTCATCACATACCACCGCTTGACCCGCCAGCCGGTGATCAATGAAGGCCCTGGGTAAGTCGCCGTTTAGAAGTAGCAGAGCGTATGCTGACCGTGTTGTAGAAAGAGCTTTGTTGGCCGCCGTCCGCGCGTCTGAAAGTGGTAGAGGGTCATGTGGGCGATTGGGGTGTGTGGTTTGATAGGAGGATGGAAAGCTGTCACTGCGCAACTGTGCTCGACCTGCCCAGATTTTCTTGACATTATTGTGATCGTGAGGGTATGATATAGAGGTTGCGTCTGAGCGAGCAAGCGAATGAGTGATCTTGAATTTTTCTGCTCCTTCTTATCAATTATTACGATAACGTAGTTTACAAGCGAGCGACGCACCCCACCAAACTTAAGCACCTCTGCAGACGTGTATCTCAACAACGCAATAAAATAATAGATAGCTATTAACATAACAGATTAAGTAGTAGCTATAGGCTCTTTCTTACACGTACGTGAGTTATGACCACGCTCTCTACACCTCTTGCAGCGCGCAAGAGACTGACGACTAACGCCTGATTGCTCTCCTCTCTGACGCTCCTCACAGGCAATCTGCTGCTTAGCCTTACGTTGGGTGAGTATATCCTCTCCAGCTCCCTGTGTTAACACTCCTTGATGTTGTATACGCTTTTTCTTGCGTTGTTTACGCTCAGACGCTGCCTTGTTAGCCTTCTCAAGGCTGGTAATCCGATCGCGCATTAGCTCAGCAGACAGCATCATCACCTCTGCCCCCTTCTTGAGCTGGTCAATTGCTTCAATAATTGAGGCTGGCGACGAGCTCTTGTGCTTGCGTACACGCTCACGTATAAGCGTTGACTGAGCTTCAAGCTCACGTATGTTGCTTGGTGTACGAGCCTCCCACAGAGTGTTGATCAGAGCTGCTGGTGGAGTCGGCGTACGCAGCTGCACGTCAAGCTTTGATAGGACTGCGTCTGGCTGGTGTGGGACAAGACCTGCTCCTTGAAAAGCTGATCGTATATTCGCTGGTGTAAACGATCGATCGTACGCTGCCTTAAGAGCTGGCAGAAACTCAAGCTTGGTGACGTGGTTGATATGGTCGCGGATCAGGCTCTCAATCTCACGGCTGTACGCGCGCTTCAATGGCGAGAAACAGCCAACGTCAAGAGGCTGGAGAAGGTGAGATGAGTGAGGCGGCATGCAGAGCGTGTAGATATTGTTCTCCTTGCAGATCTCCTGGAACTTAAGAGAGTGGTGACTCTCATGGCCATCAAGGATGAGCAGCCGACGTGCTCCTACTGTACGAGCCTTTGTATGAGCGTTGAAGTGCTCTAGCCACTCTACTCCTAGCTCGTTGGTAGTCCAGCCGTTGTCGCTGACTGCGATCGCCCAGTCGCGTGGGATTGCTGTGTCTTCATACCAGGCAGAGAGGTGGTACTGGCCAGTTAAGATGATGAACGGTGGGATAGAACAACCAGCAGCGTTGATGCCAGCAATCAGCGTCGCCCACTCACGATTACCTGGCTGGAGAGCCTTTGGCCGGCCTCTTCTCTCTGACCCCGTCACGACAAGCTGCGTCGTAATCTTGCCCATCATGAAGCCAGTTTCGTCAAAGTTCCAGACGTCATCATCACAGATGCCGTACTTGGCTTTTGTCTGCTCTACAAGCTCAAACCAGCTCTTAATTAGGACTGGATCCTCACACAGAGCTCTCTGCCTATCGTACGAGCGATTGAAACGCGTCGTAAGAGCGTCTGTACGTTTGACAAAGTTGCGCGCCCATTGAACGCCGACCTGACCAGCCCTGCGCGCAGCCAGCAGTCTATCAGCCATATCGCGTACAGCAGCGTACGTAGGCGCAAATCCACGCACGTCAAGGTCAAGTATATAGCTGACTATCACCTCCTCTTCTCGCTCAGTCAGCTTCTTTGAGTTGGGCTGGCAATCGCGTCGGGCAGGCCGGCCAGCGCGTCGGTGGCGGAGCGTCGCTTCAGGTACGCTGTAGACAGCAGCAGCGCGTCGATTAGCTGCAAATTGACGTTTATTAATAGACAAGATAGCAAGCTGAATATCTGCTTCATTTGAATGTGGTTGCTTTACGCTACGTTGAGCCATTGTACGTCGAGATCAAAGAGGTGCTCAAGTTTGGTGGGGTGCGTCGCTCCCTTGTACGCGTCGCTCGCTTGTAAACTACGTTACCGAAAATGTTGCAAATGATTATCTAGCCAACAACAAATCTAAGTTCATCTCAGCTCCAGTGAGTGACAGAACCTGCTTTGCTTAAAGTCTTCTTAATCGCCTCACGGTGAGTACTCTTCATTTCCTTCCCTGTCTACCCTCACATACTTTTCCCGATCCATACCGTGCGTGGCACGCAGATGGCATGTCTGGTCATAGCGACAGCTGCCGAAGTCGCGCTCATTGGCACATTGGTGGCCCAAGTCTGGATGTAGTCAGTAAGCGTTCATAGTTTCGAAGCAAAAGACTCACAGCAATCAATATCCTCGCAGTACCTGTTGTTGCATGCCAAACTTCGAGCCTTGTAGCGCAGAGCGACGAGCTCACCCGGACTTAGTCTAGGTTCGTGCTGGAACTGACAGAACTTGCCCTGTACACATGAACCACCAAGATGAAAGTTGTTACACATCTTCTTTCCACACTTTTTCATACGAGCGTCCAAAGCTTCAGCGGACGCTCTGTCGCGGGGCGGGAGCGGCTCGTCAAGTCTTTGTTCTCTTTTGTTGTAATAAGAGAATTTCTTCTTCGTCGTTCCTTTGGACGGCGCGATCGAGATGGTTTCCGTGCGCCGGGGGCCGATTTTGCTCACGCTTGCCCAGTTTGAATCTTCGCTGGACTCAGTTGCCGACACGGAGGGGGCTGGGGTGCTTGGCGATGATGAAGGACTGACGATCGCTGGCACTATAGACCTTGCTGGAGGCGTCTTGTTTGTCTTGGAGCCATTTGTCAACGAGCGTATGACTAGCGGAGATTGGGCTGATGTTGGAGGGCTTTGAGCTGCAACTACGACTGTATTGACGGCGGGAGCGGGAGCGGATTCAGGAAGAGGCTCATTCCTGAAAACATCGTTGAACTTAACACGTTTGAAGTTTGGCAAGTGAGCAAACTCTGGATATGCTGGCGTCGTCTCCAACAAGGTGATGCGGCTCGCCTTGGCCTCGTTGTGTTTGAACTGATCGAGGTTGTTGAGGTAACCGGAATCGTGACAGCCACCAAAGACGATGTGGCGACAGGTTGGATTGTCACTGAACGTACGCAGCATCTCTATCATCCTGTTAGGTCATATATTTACTCTGGTAATCTTGCAACGTGCCTTTAATCTTGTGGTCAGCCCGTTCTTTGCCTTGACCAACGTCGATAATACTAAATAGAGACTGGTTGGTGCTAAAGCGCTGTGCAAACGTGCGCATCTCTCCGGAATGGCGCAGAAGTCCAACTTGTTGTAGCTTGAAAGCAAGCTTGTCCAGACTCATGTAGACGTGGACCATGACTGGCCAGTTTCCAGCGTTGCTATATAGAGACGAGATGTGGTTGTTGATAGCGTGGTGCAAGCGAGAGGCAGCTTCCGAGCCACCGTCACCACCAGCTGCTTGAAGTAGAGCATCTTGAAACTGTATATTGTTAGTGCGGCTCTCTAGTACAACACGACTATCCTTGGGCAATTCGTGAACGTCGACGCAACCATTTTGCGACAAGCTCAGGCGTTTGCACGTGGATAGGCTAGACGATAAGTTGCAAATTGGTTCACTCACAATAGCACCATCTCCATCGATGAGAGCCAGGACGAACGAGCTGGTATCCTACATATCACATCAGCAAGGTACTTTCCAGACGATGTTCACTCGACGCCAACGAGCGTGGACAGAGGACTGAATATCAGGCAATGGACATAAACATCAAAGAACATGTTGAGACGATTGTGAAGTACAAAAACGTGCCAGCAACTTACCATTTGGCGTTCATGTTCGCTCATAACCCTATGTACTTCCTCGACCCTAGACTGATAGCTCCTTCTGTTGTCTCGTTCGCTAAGATAATCGCTCCTCAACTCTGAGTGTTCACGTAACAGAGTCGAAAACTTCTCGATCAGTTCCTGGGCGTGTCAGCCAGTCGTTCCCCTTCAGCGCGCGCTTTCTATTGAGTTTTCACTGACGTTGACGAGATTTTCTCTTGCATGGTCAGCAGCCCGAAAACTTTCCATCTGCCTTAGACAGTTGTTTAAATCGTAGCTTGCCATACTGAGGAGTCCGACCATAGGGTTGAGCTATGTCTATGAAGCAAAATTTGTCCGTGAGGATCAGTAAAACGAGCGCGTCTTAACGTATGAGTGAACAGCGAGCTCTCGGTGCGGGAGCTAAGCGCTAGCTCGTCTTAGAAAGAAGTGGGGTCAATCAAACGGCGAGTCGACAGGTTGTAAAAGGCGACGTGCGAGAGCTGTCCTATATTCGACTGAAAGATGGCTGGTACACTGGCAAGGCGCAGTCATCTTCCAGAGGTCGCTGAGGTGCGGGGCATAGGCGAGCGTATCGGTGGGCCTGAACGTGGCACAGAAAGGAGACGAAAACACACAGCCCACCAACTCATGCAGCTCGAGCCGTCGTTACCGTATCAGCGACAGGCACGAATACTGATAGGGTTTTCAGAAGCTTCGAGCAACTCACTGGTTGCGTTTGGATGCAGCATTGTGCTGGGCAACAATGTAATGCTTTGAAGCGCTTACTGTTCAAGACCTTGCCGCGACGCCCACCGGATAGCTGGCACGGGCCAGCAGGCACATCTGAGGTTGTATCGACAGCACTGTAAGCACCACAAATCCCTGTTAAACATACCATAGTATGACAATGTTAAAGTACGTTCAAGGGTAACGCCGATGAGGTACTGTGGCCCGAACACCCCCACCCCCGCCTGAAGCTCACGCTTCCCCACAAAATGACGCTGATCTCGAATCACTATACTGCTTACAGCACACACGGAAGCATTCCACACTACGATATATATAATTAGATGATCTCGATCAGCAATTGAATGCTTCACGTCCGCGTCACACGGCTACTCAGCTCTCACAGCTCCAGAACCTTATCAATCTCAACTGCTCAGAGCACAGCACCCGTCCAACGTCTGAACACCATGGCCGCCAACAAGAAAGTCCGCACCAACCCACCGTATGAGCTGCTCTATTTCCCTGGCATCCCAGGACGCGGCGAATTCATCCGCCTAGCCTTCGAAGCAGCAGGCGTATCCTACAAAGACACCGCCAACGAGGCCGAGGACGGTAGGTTCCAGAAACCGTAGCTCCAGTTCCCTCTGTGACAGCGATCATGCTTTTCCCCGACCTGTGCTAATACCTTCTTCTTGCAGGCATCAAAGAAGTCTTATCCCTCATCGACGCCTCGAGCACCGGACGCTCCGGCAACCCACCCGCCTTTGCGCCGCCCGCCCTACGCGTCCCCGGTGCCGGCCCCCACGACAGCCCACTGATAATCTCCCAAACGCCCTCGATCCTCTCATACCTAGGCCCCAAGCTGTCGCTCGCCGGTTCAAACGAGGCAGAAGCACAATGGATACTGTCCCACACGCTGACCGCGCTGGATCTGAACAACGAAGCACACGACACGCACCATCCGATTGCAGTCGGGAAGTACTACGAAGAGCAGAAGGAGGAAAGCTCAAAGAAGGCGCAGCACTTTAGAGAGGAGCGCATCCCGAAGTTTTTGGGCTTCTTTGAGAGGGTGTTGAAGGGGAATGAGGAGAAGGGGCAGGGCAAGTATCTTGTAGGCGACAAGCTGAGTTATGCGGATACTACACTGTGGAATGTATTGAGTGGGCTGCTGTTCGCGTTCCCTAAAGAGATGGCGGCGAGGAAAGGTGACTACGAGTTGCTGTTCGGCACGTTCTATGATAGTGTCAAGGAGGCTAGTGGTGTCAAAGAATACTTGGCGAGTGACAGGAGAAAGCCCTTCAGCTTGGGCATATTCAGACACTACCCTGAACTGGACCGTCAGTAGACCAAAGCTGTGTTCAGAAGACAGGCACTTAATGACACAAAAGCCAACAGTCATCACGGAAAAGAAATCAATTGCAGTGGTATCTTGAAGGGGTGCCCATTGCGGGCTCATATCGTCTCATTCCATTTTGTGCCGGATACATGATGCATTTCCGAAGCCGTACTCCTGAACCGTATGATGCCCAGGCTAAACAAAACAATCGCCAGCAGCACGTTTAGTACTCAGCGGCAGACTGGGGGAACTCGAAGTTGACACCCTTGCCGGTGAGGCGCTTGTAGACCTCGGAGTAGGTGTCGAGCCTGTAGTCGACACCACCACGCTCCTTCTCGTCGAGAACGACCTTGAGGACCTTGGAGCCGTCCTCGCGGGTGCGGAGGCGCTTGCCAACAATCTCGACGGGGTAGACGAGGTCGGACAGGATGGCGTCGTGGACAGCGGTGAGGGTCCTGGACTGGGGGCGCTTCTGGGTCTGGCTGGTGCGGGACCTGTTGGAGCGCTTAGGGCGGGGCAGGATGCGGCGGGAAGCAACGATCAAGACGTGGCGGTCGGAGAACTTCTTCTCGAGCTCACGGGTGAGACTAGACGACGTTAGAACCTGTTGCGCAAGTTTTGGTGTACAGTCTGCTTACCGCTGCTGGGCCTTGTGCCAGCCCTGGAGGAGAGGGACGGGGACGAAGATGACAATAGCCTTACGTCCGTGGCCAACCTCGATCTAAGAATCCTGGTGTCAGCAAATTGTGCTGCCCAGTGCCCACCGCCTCTTCGATCAAAGTATGGGTATGGGTGTGCGTGTGGTGTGGTGTGGTGTGTGGGCGCGTCGGTGCGCTGTAGGTGGAGGCTTATCTTACCTCGCGGGCAGAGACGAACTGCAGAGGGCGCAGAGAGCTCTTCAGGTCGGGAACATTGTTCTCGAGGTCAGTCAAAGCCTGCGCAATTGTTAGTCTGCGGTCGCATGCCAGTCGAAAACGAGAAACTTGCGTTGGCGATGCTGGTCTCGATCTCGGAAGGGCTCTGCCTCGAGGGCGAGTTGGGGGCGATCTTGTTCAGGGCGTTGGCAGACATATCGGCGGCTGGCGAGGTTAGTTTGTCGGCTGATCAGAGAGAAGTTCAAGATGTCGACCTGCGAGCACAAATTGGAAGGTGCGTCTTGGCGCCCTCTCGCTTAGCGAACAGTTAGGGCGGATGCTAGCGCTCGCGCCCACCGGCTCTCTATGAAACACGTGAACGTGCCGCACCCGGACTCCTTGCTTATATTAATCATTGGTTGACAGCACTCAATTGAAGTCATGTGCATTGCGTGTGAATCCCTGTAGTCATTGATGTTGACCTTGTTGCGATCTAACACGCTGTAATCGTGAGCTCCTCCCAATAGCAAGCAGCACTTTCTCCTGACTCAACAATACAAATATCTCCACACACCAGTCAAGATCATCGCGCTCGCACGACGATGCAACAGGAGTACGCAAACCATGAGAATTGATCCTAGTCCACCCATTCGCCGACCAATCAGAGAGCGACTGCTTGGCACCAAGAATTGAAGGGGACAGCATGCCCGGGCAGGCTGCCAGCGCGTCGACGTCACGAGCGAGTAAAACGTCTCGGTTCAAAGACCAAACTACTCTAGGACGATGGTCAATAGCTTATCAGTTGTCCTCACAACCTTCTGAGACTACGCCACCACCTTTTAGGCGTGTTTTGAGGAGCCGTGGCGGAATCTTTCATCGTGAGCCCCTTCATGGTCTCCGTCCGCTCATCAGGCTTCTATATCTCCTGCCACAATTGTCTCCAGAGGGACTCATCAGGTGCATTATCTTTGATGCCCCAATCGAAAGCTCTTACGCCTGTCTCTCGTACGAATGGACTCGGGCGCTCCATCTCAGAAGCGACCAACATGCTGGCGTGGATGAGAGAGTTATACTTGTCAACGAGCGTCCATTTCTTATTCGGAAAAATCTCTTCGACTTCTTGCGCACGGCACGTCACAATGCGACTCGCGATTGGCCCCTTGGCAAGATTGATCTTTCTACCCCGTTTTGGATAGATGCTATTAGTATCGATTAATCGAATGCGCCAGAGAAGAACCATCAAGTCAAAAGGATGGGACATATTTACTCTCAGGCAATAAAAGTCCATGCCTGGCTGGGTATTGCAGTTTCTCCAACGCAAGGCACTGGATTTCTCCGCGGTCAGCAGCCGAGCGCCATTGAATATGGCCAGCAGCTCGAAGCTGCCATGGAGCACTGGCTCAATTACCAGCCTCTCCCTGAATATAGTCTGGAAGAGCATGTGTTGTATCATATCACTCACAACATGTATTGGAGTCGCGCATGGGTCGTACAAGAGATATGCCTAGCTCAAGAGCTCGTCATATGGGTGCATACCGTTCCTGTGGATTCAGAGACGATACGGTTCGTGCAGGGCGGCTTTTTCTGGAACATGGGAGAGCACGATCACTTTGAGCATTACCGCTCAACGAACTTCCGCAAACCCGCTCGAACTAGTCTGCTAACGACACTGGATCAACTCAAGAACAAGGAGTGTGCTAATCCGCGGGACCGTATATACTCGCTCCTTTCCCTTTGCTCTGAAGGCGCTTCCTCGATACCGGTAGATTATACCATCAGTCTCGATCAACTCGCGTATCACGTTCTGCGTAGCCATTCAGGGCCTCTCTGCTTCTGCCTGGCACTGAGAGTAGCACGGCAACTTGAACTATCACCCGGATGTAATCATAAAGAAGAGTACACCGATGTCAACGGCCTAGATATACCTTGGATCGAAGTCGATATCCCTTTAAGTACGATTGAACACGATATTGCATTTCCAGAGTCGCTCGACAGATCTCCTATATGCGAAGCCTTTCGACCTATTTTCCGCTCGATATCCAGGAGTTACGTGACCGGCTTACGGTCAGACAATAAAGCCGGGTATCGCTTGTGCGGGGCTAATGAGAAGACCAACACAGTACGTATCGCGTTAGATGCGCTCGGTAGACTGGAGGGACTACACAGCACCGTCGCGCTGTGCCGGACTGCTTTCTCAATAGCGGCCTCTACAGAAACCGTGGTCCGTTTGGGAAGGGGAGCATGACAGCTTCGTTGCACACGAGAATGCGGCTCTGGGTTGCAGATCACTGGCACACTTCATGCGGCTACGGTCAGCTGATAGAGATAGGACTCTTGTACACAGGATTGGAAGCTGCACGGGTGAGGCTTTTCTGAAGTTGCGCCGCCAGAGATCGTTCTCACTAGACGAGAATATCACAACCTGGTGGCGTCTTGCGCTGGCTGGTCATCGCTGATGTATCGTTATTGAGATACCTGAGCTGTTGCGACGTGATTGAGACCCACTCTCGCGGCAACTGTAGCGTACCGTATGCCTTTCTTACCCAACGGAGAGCGGCGATCCACAGCTTCCATTCACGGACGTCAATCTACACGGAAATGATGGGGCGTTTCTTCTCATGGTAAGTGACAGATGGCTATCTGCTGCACGACCATACATGTTGTCACAAGTTCATAAGGCAACTTGGAAGGACAAGGTCGTTATTGAGGCCAACGTCTCTGTGCGAAGTCACTATTGGGACGTAGATTGTGAGAAGAGCGGCCGTGACATTGTATATCTTTCTCCACGACCAGCGCAAATATATACAAGAATGTCGAGAATTTTGGCTTGTTTTATCAAAAGACCCTTTCGATCTTCAGTCAAACGTCTCACATGCAACTCATTGACTTCCAACCATTTATCATGATCGTTCCTCAAGGCAAACCGCCTAGAAAGAGAGTGTGTTACCAGCGGTGCCAACAACCGCGGCCTTGACCTTGCTCGCATCAAGAAGACCAGAGACGGTGTAAGCGGCCTTGGTCAAAGTACCCTTCTCGGCAGTGTTCTTGCCCTCACCGAAGTCGTTGCCAGACTCAACAGCGTATCCAGCATCAGTCGAGTAAAGAGCCTTCTTGGAGCTGACAAAAACGTTGTTCTGAACAAGCACCTGCGCACCCTGGCGGGTGTTGATACCATCCGAGACGTTCTCGTAGTAGTTGTTGTAGAAGTGGCCTGTGCCGAAGCGGAAAGACGGTCCGCGCGAGTTCAGGTTTTTCAGGTAGTTGTTGGCGTAGGTGACAGTCAGATGACCCTTGTCCTCGGCTCCGTTGGAGTCGGAGTGGCCGATCAGAGATGCTTTCCAGTGGTCGTGCAGGAAGGTGTTGGTCACGGTGACGAAGTCAGCGGCGTGGGTGATGTCGAGCAGGCCATCGTAGTAGTCCTTGTCGTGGTCGCGATCGGAGGAGAGATCGAGGTGATCGACCCAAACGTTCTCAGACTGGAGTCGGTGTAAGTATGTGGTAGTTTCCTTGGGCGTTACGAGCTCGTACCTTCTGGATGGCGATAGCATCGCCACCGACGACCTTCTGGACGGCAAAGTTACGGAGGATAACATTCTTGACACCCTTGACGGTGATGGTGAAGTTCTCAAGCACGACCTTGCTGTTCTGTCCGATGATGGACTTGTTGCTGCCGACCTTGATGTTGTCGCCAGAACCCTTAATAGGACCAGTGATGAGAACAATGGCAGCCTCGTCACCCTTGACGGCGGCGGTAAGCTCGCTGAGGGACGACACCTTAACGGTCTTTCCGCCTTTACCTCCAGTGGTTCCGCCATTGGTGGTAGCGTAACCTACAGTGGCAACGTCCTCGAGGGAAGCAGCACGCTTAACGACGTCACGCTTGACATCGATCATGCTAGGTGTGGGCGCTGCCAGAGCGGTGATGGCTGTAAGGCCGAGGGAGACAAACGTGCTGAACTTCATTGTGTCGAATTGTTGGCGAGTTCGAGAAAGAATGACTGTTTAGTGAAACGAAGGACTGAAGTGGTAGGGTTGGAAAAGAATGGAAGAGCTGAGCTAGGGAACAGTAATTGGCAGAGTTCCATCTCTTATATAGAGACTGCAGAGCCCGATGCGAGTCCGAGTCCCGACTTGTCATGTACTCGCCCGATTAATTCAAGCCCTACGCTCTGTTCAAGCATGCCCCGAGAATCCCGTCGCCATGTTTCGACCGCTCTCGTACGATGGAGACATTACCGGTTTTGATCACGACAGCGGAGGCTATATGCGATCCTGATGGCGCGATTCATTTGATTGGACTAGGTATAGCAGAACAAGCAGTGGACAAGCACTGTCAGAAAACGCTTGGCGTGATGCGAAGGGATTCGGTTTGAAACGTCTAACCGTGTATGGTGGGTGGGTGGAGAGCTGCACTGTTCGCGCTGCCAAGCCAGGGGCTCTGTCGTCGAAACGCCGCGGTAACTTGAAGAGGTAGAAGTAAAATTGAGCGGACCTTTGCGCACAGGAATCTACTGTGTATGATGGAGAAACGCTGGTCTGGTGGGACATCGGACATCTCGGCATGCCAAAGATTTCCATCATGCAATGACGGGTGCCGTGTTGGTAAGGCATAAGATTAGATTTTGATGTCAATTGGCATGATTGTGAATCTCGATGAGCATATTGAACTTATAGTGCGATTGTGTTGTAATGGTCAGCGTTGTGTGATGTTTTCGGTTGCGGGACTACGAACCGTTCCACTTGTACGAAGAATGCACGTTTTTTCTTCGGAGCGATCACTCGCAGGAACACCACAACAGGCCTTCTACTTATGCTTGTAGCTGCTTAACGCCATAACGCGTTCATTCAATTAGAACTATACAGTGACGTAGAGGGAATCGTTTCTGTCCAACTAGACCGTTCTCTCATAAATGTAACTAGATGTGTTGTTGCTGTAGCGTGTGTAATAGAGTGAGTTGGTTGATGTTTCGGCTACTGATTCCTCATAAAGACGACTTGCTTCGTAGATTCCTCTGGCGTCTGACTCGAGTAACAAGTCGGCACCGCGAGGCGTACACGTATCACTCCACCAGAATAGCATTCAAAGGCTTCCGGTGACAGTCACAATGGGCTGCAACAACGTCAGCTTTATCGCAAGGAAGGTCATGTCGATGAAAACGACCTCCCATGCCGCAAACTTATCCCTTCCGTTCAAGCAGAATGAAGCCAGCACAACGTATCGACCGTAATATTGAGATCCACTGGAAGGAGACGATGGAAGCGGCAATTGATGAACAGGACAGGCAGCGACCTTGATGGACCGAAGCGCTCGAATCCGGCCGTTTATTTAAGCATGGGTAAACGCTTTATCCCTGAAGAGTGGTGTGGTGCCAAGAAGTGCTGACGAATGTTGGTCTGACTTTGCAGAGCACACAACGGAACGTGTTGAAGGAGCCATAATTATTTAGCTTGTCATTTCGACTGCGCCGAACAACCGTTCATATGGATATCGGCACAGCTACAGATCGTGCCAATGTCGAGCCAAGAGGGCGAAAGCTGGGCGACGTCGAACACGATTGATGCTGGTGGAATATTGTGCTGAAGGCTTGGATGACACGATGCTTGTCTTGAAATAGATGCGCACTAGGGGTGGAGGAGAACGACCCACAGCTGAGACAAGGATCGAAAGGGCAAACAGCTAATCCAGCAGGTGATTTAAATGGCGGTTCAGCTGCTCCAAAATGATGAAACGAAGGCGTCAACAGCGTCTTCTGTGCAACGCTATGCATTCTTCGCCTGAGGAAATGTTCGTACTCCGCTCCGACTGGTGGCAACATAGTCCGAGTCCATGCCAGGTCAAATATGTCCTTCCGATAAGAGGATGTATACTCGTCCATACCTAGGTAATTGCGACTTGACTGTCGCTACAAATGCTGGTGCGAACTTAACAATCAATGTGGGCAACAACGAAAAGGGCGTCTTGTGAAATCGATTCCGTACAACACCGCGCGGCTCAGCATTATTAGGGCGTAGAAATTGATGTGGTCCGTATAACATCGGAACTGTGCTATCTCCATGCATTGCCGTCGTACTGGTGGTTCATACACAGTAGATCGAGACTCAACATCACGTGCCGTGACATCATCACATGGCCCAGAACGGTAATCACCTTCGAACGTAGTGTCTAAAGAAGCCAGCGAAACGCTTAGACAAGGCAGCTACGAGACCTATACAGCGTGAAGGAGTACAGTTCATATTTCTAACATACCAGAGTATATCGCATCGCCTGAAACGTTCTTACCCGATTGTCACTGCATTCACACTCCAGATCCCAGACCACGCGTCTCGTACTTCGTTCATACAGCCCCAGGATGCCGCCAATCCCTACTTACAAAAATGCACCCATTAAGGCCAACGGCATCACACCGCAAACTGCAGACGAGGGCTCCGGATCAGCCCCGACACCCACCTCCCGCTACGTCCCCGCTACAACAACCGTAGACCCTTCCTCTCCTCCAGCGCCGCAACCAGGCGCTCGCCCTACACCGACCGGCACCACGCCCGCAACCCACGGTGGGCCCCCGCCTCCCCAGCCGGGCTACACTGCCACGCACATCACGACCGAGACACGTGTGCAGGCGCCACCACCACAATTCACACAGCCGCCGCCCAGCGACTCGCAGCTCGCGGGCCGGTCGACGGTAACATCGACAACGGCGAGCAAGCCAGGGCCCACGACGCTAAATCTGGGTCCCGTGGCGAGTCCTTTCCAGAGTGCAAATGCTGGCGGAGGGGTGCCCAGGGCGACCGCGGCAGAGAGTGGAAGGACGAGCCGGGAGCATCCATCAGGGTATCAGCAAGCGCCTGACAACGCGCCGTATACACAAAGTGGTGACATTGGTGGCGGGGAGAACGCTGGGGAGGGCATTGGGGCTCAGGCATGGAATATGCTGTCAAGAGCTGGTGAGGCGCTCAAAGGTGCAGAGGAAGCAGCGTGGAAGGCTGTGAATGGGAAGAAATAAGGTATACTGTGGTGCTCGTGGCGGTGTAGACCATGTCAGAATAGCCATGTAGATAGCCGTCAGAGCGTTCAGTCAAAATCACGGTGATCACATGCCAAGGAACAGTGTTTTGTCAAGGAAACCCGAAATCTTTCTATAAACCGCTATTTTTCCCATGCACCAAGCGATGAGAAGTGAACACCTAGGAAAGGGGTAAATGGACAAAGCAATGCAAGCCGGATATGACGAGTAGTACAGGGCAAAGTAAAGTACAAAGTGTTTTACCACCGGTTCGTGCTTTCCGTGACGGGCTTGATGTGCTCCATCATTCACCTCTACACACTCGCACTCGCGTCGCGATTATCTGCTTCCACCACGTGAACTCGTTTTGGGGTATCGAAGAAACGGGGAAGGCGCTTAACCAGATCCACCCTTGTACTTCTTGCCGAAGAGGATGAGCTGGGCCTGGTCGTAGATGGACAGGACACCGGCACCGGCAACACCACGGAGGATGTTGGCACCAGCACCCTTGAAGAGAGACTTGATGCCCTCAGCGGCGACGATCTGACGGGCGGCATCGAGGGTACCGTTGTACTTTACGGCCTCACCGGAGGTCATCATCATACGACGGCGGATGGTGTCGAGAGGGTAAGAAGCGATACCGGCACCAGTGGTGACGGCCCAACCAAGAGCGAAAGAGGCAAGGAAGTTACCCTCGAGGCTACCGGTAAGGAGGACAGGCTTGATCGAGTCGTACATACCGAAGTACAGACCACGGTAGACAACGATACCAGCAACGGAGGGCATGAAACCACGGTAGAGACCGCCGATACCATCGGAAGCAAGGGTCTTCTTGTACACATCTACGAGACCGTTGAACTGGCGCTCACCACCCTTCTTGGCGGACTTGGCGTCGTTGGCAAGACGGGTACGGGCGTAGTCGAGGGAGTAGACGAAGAGGAGGGAAGTGGCACCAGCGGCACCACCGGATGCCAAGTTACCGGCCATCCACTTGGCGTAACCGTCACGCTCCTTCTTGTAGGCGAACATGGACTTGTATGTGTCGCGGAAAGCGAAGTTCAGGGCCTGGGTAGGGAAGTAACGGATGACGTTGGCGGTGTTACCACGCCAGAGAGAGAGGACACCCTCATTCTGGGCAGTGCGCTTGAAGCACTCGGTGATACCGTCGTACTTGCGGTCGAGACGGCCGGACTTAAGCATCTCATCCTGAGATGGATGTTAGATGGTTGAAGCTGACGATGGTTAAAGACGCAATGCATACCTGGTTCTGGATGAGGAGCTTGACACGCTCGATGGGAGCAGCAGCGGTCTTCGAGACGGCGGCGGAAACACCGCCCATCAAGAAGTCGACAACGAAGCCGGGCTAGATGGATGTCAGCGTTGCACATCGTTCAGGAGCCAGTTGCGGACACATCTTCAGCTGGCCACCGGCATCTCGGCACGCGCAAACTCATCTCTAACAAGGTTCGTCCTGTGCAAACAGGATCGACCGATGCTATTGAGATGGAAATTGCAATGGATCGCTGAGCTGGGCGGCCGAAGTTGAAGAAGGTGCGTTTGGCGATAAGGACGAGCATACCATGCCGAAAACGGACTTATCCTTGGAGTATGTTAGCCATTAATTCTTGTCATGGAGACTGGGTATGTGCATACCTGTTGAGCCGCCATTGTGAATAACGATCTCGTGGAGTGGAGAGTTGATGGAAGAGAGGTTGGGTTGGGGAAGGGAAGCTATTAAAGCAGTTGGCGATGCAGATTTTCAATGGAGAAGGCGCGCTAGCGCCGCCAAGTAAGAGCGCTCAGGCCGCCGCTGCTCCGGGTCCTCTTCGATGCCTCGGGGAAGCAGTACGAATCTCCAGGACAGCATGCAAGGCATCTCACTGGTGCTTTGAATTATGAACAGCTGCAATTGAGCCGCAAGTCCACTGCATGCCCACCGGCTGTCATCGAAGCTGCATTGTGTGGCCATCCGCCATCATTCGCTATCTTGCTTTATCTCAGGGTGCGGCTGTAAGCGTTGCTGTAGCAGCCACAACATCGAAGCTCTTTTCCACGACTGCGCAGGCACTGCAACCTGGCAGTTGCCACGCTTGGTACACCTGTAAACTGGGGCTTCAATGTTCACATGTGTCCAGATGCCTTTTCAAGTTTGAACCCTTCCCGAACGCGGTGCGCTTCGCAGCGCTTCTCCTTTCCCAGGGTCCGCCTTGAGCGCTATTTCCGCTACCAACAAGATCGGGCAATTTCGGGAGGACCGGGCCAATAAAGCACGAGACGATGGAAAATTCGTGGCCCGGGTCCCGATTGTTGAAAGGACCGTGGTTCGCCGTTGCCCAGGTGCTTCTGGATTTGAGGCCGCGCCGATGATGTCGATTCGATGAGGAGCTGTTCCTTCGGCACCTGATCGAGCACAGCTGCCGGCTGAGGGGCTTCACGGATGCAGCTGTGTGCTGTTAAAAGTCCCATGAACCACGACATCCTGGAGTCGCGCTGGGCCAATCAATCGATCACCTTGGAAACGTCCTCTGGCGCCAGCTGTTTCGCTGCACGAACGGGATTCCCGCCGATTCAGCACGCGACCGAAAGCTCCACAAAGCTCGTCATCACAATAAGACAGTTCTTTTTCCGGCAGGACACTCACCAAAAGTTTTCCCAGAAGTACAGGCATCAACGCCAGTGCCATTGACGACATTCAATCCCAGCGCCAGCCCAGCTACGGGATTCGACACTTGAATCTTTCGAATGATATCGAGCACCATGACAGGAACCACATTACCAATTTCTAGCCATGCCAGCCAACTCTCCGCTCTGCATATCGATAAATTCGCATCACGAGCTCGAGAATGGCCGTTCGGCGGGATCAGAAGTGCCAGTAGACTCTCACAGTAGGATTTTAGGCGTATAGCTTCTGCCGCTAGTAATAGTTACAGATCTGCCAGCACCTCGAGATGGAGTACTGATAATGAAACAAAGGTCGTGCTTCTATAAAACGCATGCAGCAACCCAGGTCTGTGTCCCCGCGATCCATGAGCTTCACACACAGCGACCGTGCATGGCGACCGCGAATGACGACCACACATGACCGCAATCGATTGCCTCGCAACGGACTCCTTACACCAGTGGCAGCCCGGATCACGAGGAGACAGTATGAGGAACATCATATCACAGTTGTAGGAAGAGGGTAGAACCGAGAGGCACAATGGAGACAGCTTTTTAGCAGTATGTGGTTACAGAGTGCACAAGCCATTCGCATGCTCTGCGGTCGCAGATCTGTTCGAAATCTGGACAGACTGCAACGCAGATTATGATGCAACGCAGATATGGGAGCAAGGAGGCGGCAAACATCACGTCTCGAGGACGAGATATCTTTCGAAAAACGCATAAATGTCAAAGCATGAAGGCAGTTCACCGAGGATCGACTCGCGAGCCGCTAGCTACCGGCTTAGCGCAAGCCACTCGTCCCCACTTAAACTACATGCAACGCTACGCTCCCGCATTGACTCGGTTGTACCTGCATTTTGTACATGCAGGCGCGATTTCATTGTGTTTCATCACTGTTTCTATGAGAAGATTGCGGCGACAGTCACGAAGACATCAACCTGCAGGCTTTTCTGACTTGTTTTAGCCGGATCTGCTGGATCGTCAGGGACGAAAACTGCACACTACCATGCACACACACACACATACACCGGCTATTCCCTCTGGCGCGACAGTCTCTCGATATCGATACGACGACATTTGACTCAGCCCATATCTCACTGGCTACATTCACTGGCTTGACACTAGGTTTCGATGCGCTTGAGGCTGGGAGACAGGAGCATGTGCACGTCAATCTTCCATTCGCGGTCGTGTGCCATGTTGGCTGCGACAGACCCCTGTTAATTCCCTAATAATGTACAGCCTGGAAATTCAGCTCCCAGAATATTAGATGGCGTGCTACCACGCATCCTTACAGCTGGGGTAGCATTGCACCCTTGAAAGCAGCGCAGTTGTGGCTGTCGACATTATACTTTCTGTGAGCAGGAGCATCGCATTATGCCTCGCCGGCTTCTGCTATGGTCGCCTTGCTCGTCACCTTATCGTCGTCCTTGACCAGGTCCATAAATTGCGTGTCGAAGTCCAGGTCGGTCATCTTCTTTGTATCTCTGCCCCTATCCTTTGCAATGATTTCGCCCGCAACGACTGCTACATACTCAAATCCTAACTTCTGTTGCAGTTTCTCAAGCTTCATCTTGCTCTCGAAGGTGCCTCGACGGAAGAAGGTAGGTCCCGCTCGATTGTAAAAACATAGAACTTCCAGGCACAAGCTTCTTGCCGGCTTTGGCAGCGGCTGCTACTGCATCCTTGTACCGGGAGCTTATGACTGGACCTTTCGGAGGAGCCCTCGTATCGAAAGCGTGAGCAATGCCATAGGCGACGGCTTCGAAGGACCTTCCATTCGGAACAGACCCTGCAATGACACCGATTGCCAATGCTGCGAAGATCGTGGGGTAGATTGTCGAGACTTTCAAGGTGGATTGAGAAAGAAGAAAATGGGCTGGTGATTATCGAGGGAGAGCAAGAAGTGTCTGATGATTGACGAGGGCTCGTTAACATTCGGCTACTGAGGATTATATGGAGAGCATTATGTGGTGAGGGCACGTGGATGTGCTACGGACATCAGATTGGAAAGTGACGGACAGTTCACTGTGGCGATAGGAGGAGTCGAAGTCCACCACCAAAGTATCGTGAGGCAGAGATCCTTGCTGGACAACATGTTAAGCATCAAGGCATGGAACGAGAGTAGCAGAAGAACTGGCATCGGAAAGATTAGGATGGACCGGGAACGAGCGGATTTTAACTTAGGTTGAACTAGTATTTCGCCCGTTTTGTGGGGAAGTGCTTGAGAGAACCTTCTTGGTCGAATGAATTTCCTTTCGAAATTAATTACGTGAATTGAGTGGCAGATAGAAGAGGTGCCGGGGCGGGGATAAGCACGGCGTTCGGAGAACGACCGCTTCGAAGCTGCGCCACTTCCCGAACACCACATATTTACATTCGAGAAGCCCCGTCGACCACAGAGCCCCAAACTGCTCTTTCGGAGGCACACAAACGTAAAGCCGCAGATCGTGTGCAGCCAGAGCTACACCTAAATCGTCGAATTCGAGCCATCCGTCTAGGTGGGGCACAGCCAAGACCCTAACTTTAGATCACGATGAACACAAGCAACAGTGGAAGACAAGTTCGTGCTTGGGCTGAAGTCGGAGCCCTGACGGACGGAGCCATATTAGATCGCTTCGATCAGAACATAACCGACAGCCCCCCCTTTTCCACAGATGAGCTGGAAGCGTTGGAAAGCAATTTCGAGAGGCTCTGCGATGACAATGGTCGTGTCGACAAGGCAGCGTTCCGAACATTTGTATTCTCGAAAGTCGATCTTCCGTCTGCGCTCAACGAAGCCGCTGGGATTCTGTTTGACAGTCTTTGCTACCTAAGCACAACACCTCTGCAGGCCATATCACCACCACCTGACTTCCTCACTCTAAAAGGGCTCAAACGTGCTCTTGTGTGGTCCTTCCCACACAAGACCTCGTCGATCATGATAAACACCTCTGGATATCGCGAAAGATCGCCGGCAGATCACAGAAAGCTCATCTTCCAGAGCCTAGCAACATCGTACCAACATCAAACCTCATGGTCCGATAGGACATTGCCAAGAGCATTGGCAGCCGCCAACGCCAGAGACCTTCCACCGAGCTATAGAGGCGGCCCGGTTGAAGAGAAAGATATCAACTTCGACGATGACGGGGATGAGATGTACCACGATGTGTTGGACTTTATTGCCTCGACGCAGCCTTTCGTACCGCCCACTAACGCTGATCCACGTCGCGATAGCTACCGTTATCTGGCGACGAAACTTCACGAAGGAGCCCCATCATTGTACGAGTTGGCTATATCGACACCTAGAATGCAAGCGTTTGTCTCGTTATTGCTCGCAATAAATCTTCGGGATCGAGTCGTGGACGAAACGGCGGACGCTGATCCGGAGATTCAGAGTGTTGCACAGTCTATGGTAGCATGTTTTGATCAGTCACCCTCAGAGTGTTCGTCAGGACCTTCTGATATAATCACCTGGCCGATGTTCAACTTCGCCATCTCAAAGCTGCTTGTACGTATGTCACTGCACTTCAATTGTGCGCTGCTAACCTCTGTAGCCTGACCTATTTGACTCACTCTATAGTCTACTTTCCTTGGTCTTCTTCGATGATACTCGCCAATTCGACGCCTATACAGGGTACGCTAAGCCTGGCCCAGTCCTTACGCTTCCTCGCATGGTCCAATTGGAAACTTTTCTGTACAACTCTATCAGCATGCTTGATATTCACCGCCTGGAAAGAAGCACGAGTGACATTGAGCTGGTCGAAGCTATCAAGAACATCGCAGAGTGCGCTTTACTTGTAATCTCCGGTCACACAGCAACGAATGAGACTCACATCTATGGTGTCTTCATCGCTCGGCCGCCGATAGATGGACCTTGCATACAAAGTGGCGGGTCAGACTTCGACGAGACAGCTTTGCTGTTTCAACTGAGCCCTACTCACGACGTCTTTCACGGGATAATTGGTGCTTCAGCATGGAATTTGAACACGGATGGCTTGATCTTCGGCAACAAGGATCATGGTGCTGCCTTAGCCCTCAATGCTCCGTTGACAGAAGCACGAGTCACACACAGACTCCCTGGTCCCAGTGCTGATACGAAAATCGTCTATCGTCCTTCTCTACACAGAGGTGACTTTGATATACTTTTTTCGATTGATGCCGTCGAGCTATGGGGCAAATCCGTGTAGCCCTTCGTGTCACAACAAGAGCCGGTGGTAGTACAATAATTACTGGCAGCATATGGTCTCCTCTTCACACGCAAGACTCGTACAAACTAATGCCTAAGACTTTCTCGCAATCCAATCTTGAGGTCTGTGTTCGACTCTTCTGCAATACAAGGGATTGCCGTTGTCGCCCATGACGCCTGAAGTACGTTACCACATCTCCTTTCTGGAGCTCATTGAGCGAGACAACAACGATCCAAACGACGATGGGGACTGTACTACCGACTTTAGGTCTGTTCTACAAAACCAACCTTAGGTCTGCTTTCTACAAAATCAAACCATGGCTTGAACATATGCCTGCCAGACTGCGATCGTGTCGCCATGGAGATGGGAAGGAGCACGGTGAGTCTCTTCAATACAAGCGTGACCTTCTCCTACCTGTCTAGCTTCAAAAGTAGCAGGGCTTTCTAGAGCTTTCAATCTGTAATGCATGCATCTTACTTCAACGCTCGCATTCATGTCCTGTTTCCCCGCGCTCTCCTTACCCTAGCGATTCGAGCATCGCGATGCAGCATTTGGAGTCGCTTGTGGGACTACAAGCCAAAGGAGCTCGCGATCATGCAACTATGACTATCGATTTAATATATACCGTGGCTTCCATCTCCAGTGTTCTCTATGGCGGGCCTGAATTTCTGCAGATGCTCTGTAACGCAATAACGACACTCGTTGCTTACATCTACTCGCAGACACTGGACGTCAACACTCGCGCTATAACTACTTTTGACATGTCTCCATCTGGACGCTTATTCGCTTTCAACACCAAATGCGCGTTTCAAACCATGGCTGATGCTCTGCAAGTTTCAATCACAAGTCAGCTGTCTGTCCGGATCTGATGCGTCTGGATGACTCAGCGTTGCTGTTGGAAGAGCCACAACCACCTTGGACCAATTTGATAAGGCTCAGTCTCTTCATTGATTCATGCGTAAGTATGTAGGTCTCACAATGGAGATTCTGCAGCGCTGTTAGAAGTAAAGGGCAATTGCATACGTAGGGACGCTACTCGAAAGTCCCAAGAGTAAGAAGGACGATTTTACATGTGACCACTAGCGAATAACAGCGGTTACATCTCTTTTGCGATCCTTTTGTAACCTTCAGGAACGAGCTGCCTCTTTACAGAACTAACACGTGTTTTATAGTGCCTCTTATTTCGGCTTCGGAGGATCTGCAATCGGTTTTCCGAATTTACTTGCCAGATTTGGAGTGTGAGCGCCAACACCTGCGCTCTCACTCGTCTGGATCTTGAACTCCAAACAGACTAACTATCACGCCGCATTGGCGCATCCTCCAGGTTTCCAAGATAACCATGTGATTTGAGTGCCTGGAAAAACTACTGCAGCCACTTGAGCCAGACTTTTGCTGTTGTACAACCCGCTGCTTTAAGCTGCACCATAGTACAATGCAGACTTCGTATCGCAAGACACAAGACAATGGCTTTCCAGAGCATGATCCTGAGTCTGGAGTTACTGCGTTCAAATTCTCCGTTCTAGATAGCACGCCACTTTTTTCGATCGTCCAGGCCATACCATCGTGCAGTCCTTATCACAAGGACCAAATGCCAAACCCCAAACGACGCAGCCTGGCCAGCTGGCTACAATAGCTGGCGTAGCCGGTGAATTCATCGGCAAGACCATCGAGCGGAGCAAGTACCAGACAGATGTTTCGCCAGATAATCGGTCACCTGCATGTCCCTCAATCGCATCAACCTTCCCAACATCTCTAGCCACCTCCCCCTCAACACCAAGTGCCACATCGACACCTCCCAGCGGAACTTTTGAGCGTACGATTGCCCAACCCACCACAGGCTGTCCATCCGGCATTTCGTACAATTCCTTCAAAGCGCGAACCAGATTCCTCGAATGGCAATACACCACCGTCTGCGACCACGGCTAGCACAACGACGAATTGGTCGCGCTTTCCGCTGCTACGACGTCTGACTGTATTAAAGCTTGCGTCATGTACAATGCGCATAAATCTGGCAGCGATAGGACATGTGTTGGCGGAGGCTTCATTCCGGAGTGGTGGAATCAGACGCGCGCCATGGATGAGAGTGGGGGTATGGCGTACAACTGCTTCTTGAAGAGTAATGCAAGCGGGATTTCGAGGAACGATAAGCAGTATGAGGTTGTGACGGTGTGTCTTTATGGGTGGTGTGATGGTGTCTTGGGTCAGAGGTGCAGAACTGTAGCTAGACGGGCTTCGATAATCGACATCGTTCTGTACTTTATGTGTTCAATGTGGAGAATATCAAGTGGTCGATGCTTTCTTCAAAATTCGCAAGAGGTAGCATATTTCTGACGCACACGGATGATATGCCAAAGACTCTTTTTTAAATAGAAACCTGAAATGTGACAAAGACTGGAAGATGACGGAAAGCGTATTGCAAGTCCCAGTATGGTTCTTGAAGTAGCATGCACAACTAGCCACGACCTAGGTGAAATGCAGCCGTGTTGTGAGCAATAAGTATCCTTCACGGCGTCGTGAGATTCTGGCCCTGGCGCCCTGAACATGCTAAGTGCCAACGAGAAGGCGTGCGACCCGAATAAAACTGAGCAACGACAACAGGAAGATTGCTGACGCCATTATCTGAGCCTCCAGGTTTGATTGTTGCACTATTGCTCGAGGGACACCATGCTCCCTCCCTTACATCCCCTGGTCAGCATAGGAATGCAACTAAGCCCCCTCCTTACCCCAGGCCCAAACCTCAATAACTCAATCATGGCCGCTTCCATTCGGCTGTATCCATGTAAGAGATGCTATTCCTTCGCAAGGCCTCACTGTCCAGTGAGGTCTTCATCTGCTCCGCTCTCCTCGCTCTCTGCACGCTCGCTCTAATCTACCACTTCTACACCAGCACAACCACAATCTACCGCGACATACAGTACCTTCGCCTCCCCTTCTCACCTGCACCACCATCCTCCTCCATACCCAACATCCTATGGTACAAACTCGGTCCCTTGGGACTCAACAACGACACGCAACACTGGACCGAGAGTTGCATCGCCGCGAACCCAGACTACGACGTGCATTTCCTGACCGACGAGGATGCAGAGGATTTCGTGCACACCGCGTTCTCGAACCGTCCTGATATTCTCGAGGCGTACTTTGGCCTTACCGTGCCGATCTTGAAGGCGGATATGCTGCGCTACATGCTGCTGTACGATCAAGGTGAGGGTGCTGCTGCGGGGGGGAAACGTTCATGCTGATGTTAGCAAAGGCGGGATCTGGTCTGATCTCGATGTATCGTGCGAGGAGATACCGATGGAGGCGTGGATTCCAGCGCAGTTTCGAGGCAAGGTGGGTTTGGTTGTGGGCTGGGAATTCGATGTGGGGTGGACTCCGGGGATCGTGAGGCAATTCGAAAGCTGGATGATTATGGCGAGGCCGGGGAGCCCGCACATGTTGACTGTGATTGAAGGGATTGTGGAGACGCTGCATGAGATTATGAGGAAAGAGCATGTGAGCATTGGGAACGTTACTTTGAACATGACGGGAGATGTTGTGGACTTTTCGGGACCGAGGCGGTTGACGACGGGTGTGTTCAAGAGCTTGGAGTACACGTTGAATCGCACTGTAAGCCCGGATGAGGTCAAGGAAATTATCCAACCGGCGCTGTTGGGTGATGTGTTGGTCATGCCGGGGCGTTCGTTCGCGGCTTCGTCGAACGACTATGCGAAGAATGGTGGAGCATCAGGACTGATATCGCCGCAATTGGTGACGCATCATTATGCCGGGACTTGGAAGAACGATAAAGGTGGTGAGTGATATGCGAGTTAGACAATGACGATCGTCTTCTCCTCCACCTTTACCCCAGCCATGTACATCTTCAAGTCTGGCAACTGGTCGCTCTCATACTCATGGTCATGTTTCCACCTCCCATCCTCACCATCCCCACCGATTCTTCCATTGCACTGGTAGAACTCCATATCATCCCACCAAAGCTTTCTGTAAGCCTCTTCCCATACATTCTCTCCTATATGAAAGCCTCGCTCCCACTCGTGCGGTGCAGTAATCCTTCTCGTCCGATCATCTTTCCAGCTGCACAGATACCCGTACCACGCGCAACTGTCCCATACGGCGAGACCAACGCGCCTATAAGTTCCTTCCGTGTCCCCTGTAGGTACAAGGGCCAAGGTATGGACGCTGACAGGGTCGTGTGTCTGGTAGGAATTCATCTGCTTAACGAGTTGTTCCCCAAGGTGGCGCTGGGCAATCGCAACGAAGGTGATCTCTTTCGTGGGGGCAATAATCTCATCAGGCCTGAAACTTCCGCGCACAAAGCGGAATGACCCTTTCCTCCGGACATCGTCGATATCTGTGGCAATCTCGGAGCTGGGATCCCGTTCTGAAAAGAGAAAGTACTGGATTGGATGAAAGGATCGATCTTTGAAGATCATATGCTCGAGACCCAGACGACCTGCGGGTGGCGGCGCAGTCATATGTGGCAGTTTCGACACAGCTTCCCGGTTGGAATACTGATAGATGGCGTTGACGTATCCTTTTCGAATGTGTCCAAGGATTGTTGCTTCGCCGGTCTGCTTGTGGATACTGCCGGAAACCTCGACATTCTTTACAACACATATTCGATCGAGACTCAGCATCTCATTCTGCCCATACATCACTGGTGCTGTGACGGAAGCCCATGACCAGCTGGGTGCGAGGGCTTCTGCGTGACGGATACGCTCATTGCGCTCGATATCGAAGTTTGTTGTTGCGCTCATAAGGAACGTCTCGTTATGCGGCAAACTCCACAAGAGCCCAACGAAGAAATGATCCCGCCATAGACCAGCGACGTATTCGTTTCTCGTGTGTCGACCGAGTGCCTGCGCTACGCCTGCAAGGGCGACCAGTCTATCGCTTGACTTTGTCATTCCTCGGTGAGTGTAATTCATAGTTAGATTACACCAGTATTGGTGCTTCATACGCGCCCAGAAACGCGAGTCTGTCATTGTGCCCTCCTTGGCATCGACGTCGTCAAAGTACTCGAACTCATCCATGATACCGCTGCGAATGGACTTGAGCGACAAGTCGTGCCTTGTTGTGCCAGACGTAGGAGAGCCTTCAGAGCCATGCATAGTGATGCATTCCCACTTCAGCTGATCACCGTCAAAGATGAGCATTCGAGGCGAGAGAAGCTGCTCCTGCAGGACCCACGCACGTCCATAAAGCGCTGGATCACCTCCACCAAGATCGTTCGTTTGCGGTCGTCCATACGTGGTAAATTGCAGCCTCCGAGCCGGACGTGTGGTTGTTCTTCCAGGGATGTCGATGTGGAACGGCAAGTTCAGTAGCCCATCCCTCGTTTTGAAGCATCCCACGTCACCCCCTGGCGCATGTGCCGCTGCCAATGTCAAAGTGGCAAACAGATAGACGTCGCACATCGTAGCTGCTTCTTTTGCCCAATCATCGCTGTCATCCTGGATAATACACATGGAGTCGATCCAAATGTACCGAAACCCCAACTTGCGCGTTGCGTGGACAGCTTCTTTGAAAGTCTTTGAAAGGTCCTCTTCAGAAATCTGACTCTTGTGCTTTTCATAGTTGTCCTTCAAGGTACGAATGATTGGGACAAGACCCCAACAGTGACTCAGTGCTAAGTATCGCCGGTTGGTCACGATCACGACGTCCTTGCTCTCGATAAGTCTGATCGTGCTGTTGTCAACGTCGAGCAGCCTTGTAGGGAGAAAGGGCGTTGAGCCATGTCCCGCTCGATGACACTTTGGATGACTGCTCAAGCATGACGTAACCCAGTAAGTTGCGAGCTTAAATGCACCTTCTGATCCAGTGTCTTCGTTGTTCAACTCGGCCGCCTGGCTCAGTGTCTCGGCAAGGTCATCCGCTGAATGGGATGCCACGCCTGGTACTTCTGGCCGCGTGGTGACACCCTCTCCGCCTCCTAAGAAGCCATTGCAGGAAGCCAGCATCCGTCTCGGTATCCTGGCTTGAGAAGTGGACGCCTCTCGGAACTCTACCTGAAGTAATGGAAGAGTGCCTGAAGGGAAGCTGATTCCGAGGATGATGTACAGGAGCTCATCCTCATCCTTCAGCAGTGTTGTATGCTCATACTGTGTTGGCGAGGTATATATGAGTCGACATATTTGGCAGCGACTATCGGATGCATGCTTAAGCTCGCGAACGGAAGAATGGAGGATCTGCTCATATGTCGTCCAGGCGATGTCTTCCGGTTTGTCAATCTTGTCTGGAACAGTTGCTTTTGCTAGGGCTTCGGACCAAAAGGACTGACAGCGTTTGCAAAACATTGTAGCATCCAGATTGTGGTGAGAGGTAATGGGCGGAGGCTGGTGTTAGCGTGTCTCGAGTATCCTGGTCTGCTGACTCTTGGCAACGTTTCTGTTGGTTGCCTTACGATTGTGCCCAGTTGGGAAGGCTGACGGGGCTGTGTCCATCTTCTGATATGTGTGTGTTGGCGGTCATGCCGTGCAGGAAATGTCCATGGAAAAAGGAGATGTAAAGTGGTTGGAGCAAAGGCTAGGAGCGAGACGAGCAGAAGGAGGAGGGAGTCAATGGACGAGCAACACTACCCTTGCCATAACTGGCACATCTTCAAAATCTTACGTTCAGGCTACCTCTATCATCCACTCATTATGACGTCGCCATTCTGTGCCTTCGCATCAGCAATAGCCCCTGGGTCCAACCTGCTCAAGCACCCAGGGCAATTGTGCAGCACCATATGGCAGAACATATCGCAATCAATGCAAAAATGGCTCTCACACGAGCGACACTCATACCTCGCGCTCTCGCTCGCATGCTGCTCACCGTTCTCATCGTCTTCTAACACCACCTCCCTATCTGCATGTCCATTTAGCATACTACCTGTGGTCGACTGCCTCTCTTTCTTGAGTGCTCTTGCAGCCAGCTCCTGCTTGGACGGAATCGAGGGAAAGGCGGTGAGACAGCCGACACAGTCCTTGGAGTCTTTCTCGCGTGCCCGCTGCCAGGACACCGTGGCCCAGTTGCGCAGGGGAAACAGGTGGTGGTAGCTGCGCGCCAGATGTGTCGAGAGCAGGAGTGTGAGTTGACAGCTGGGACATGTCACGGGAAGCGAGCATACTTTTGCGCTACAGCGCGAGCATGTATAGCCGCCTAGTGTGAGGTTGCCGTGACATGCGCATATTGTGGGAGTGTCTTCGACAACGCGAGATGGAAACCCCATCATCATGAGTGCTGCTCCTTTCTCGGGCTGCTGGGGTGTGGATGCAGTGTCTGATCGGATGACGGGCGGTGTTGTCGTTGCGATCAGAAGCTCCTTAAGCATTTCTTGGTCGGTTGCGATTGTGTATTCGCTCTCGTCTCCGGCATTCGTCCGCGTTACTATCTCCTGGCAAATCTTGAGCCGCGCGCCCATGCCTATCACGCTTACTCGTATGCGGTCACGCACACATGCTTTGATAGTTTGGTGGATATCGGTGGGGTCGAGGGAAAGGAGGGAGCCAAACACGACAATGACTTCTCGCGTGCCATGATTTGGCGTGTGGTATAGAGCTGCGCGGGCGAGCTCAAGAGCGTTTTGCAGACTGGGTGCACCTTTGGGCTCTTTACCGGTCTCTTTGCTCCGTAACCCTAAAATCGCCGCTGCGTGCTCTGCGGGGTTGCCAGACAGCTCAGAGACTCGTATGCATATGCCGTCGTGCATGCCAAGGACACTCATCTGGGAGATGGGGTTCTGCTCGAAAAATTCCCGGACATAGTCTTGTGCGTAGTTGATCATCGTGTAGAAGCGGTTTGGCCGCATGTCTTTTTCCAACATAGCTTCTGAAAGGTCCAATACTAACACTACGTGCCGTATTATACCTCTCTGGAAGGGCTTGGTATCCTTCCGTAACCGTTTCCGCTTGCGTGCTTCCTCTCGCTCTTGCACGCTCTGCCCTATATCCTCATCATTCACTGGGACTATTGTCTTCTCAACTGTCCGCGAGTCCTCCGTCTCCCATGCTTTGCGCGCTGGCCTCTGCGCCGCCTCCTTGCTGGCTTGCTTTCCCCCGCTCGCTCCTGCCGGTTGCGCTGGCCTATTTGAATCAGCGCGCGAGCCAACGTACTCGTCGCCAGAGACTTCATCGCCGTCGTAGGAGTAGTCTGAATCGGCCATGTCGCGTGGTGGGTGTGCTCGGGAGCGGCTTTGCGTGTTGCTGTAGCAGCGACCGCCGGCGGTGCTATGCTGCTATTTCCTCGTTCGAGTTATTGAGTAGCGGCTGACGGATATGTGTCTATACGATGCTGAAAGTGGGTGTTGCGCGCAAGTGTGGGGCAATGCCATAGGGTGGAAGCGCGCGAAGATGAAATAATGGGGATGACGTCGCGGGCTCGCACTTGTAGCGCAACAACAAGCTCTGTCAAAGGTAAAATTGGTCAAGTCATGTCCGTGATTAGCGGGAAGTAAGTGCAGTCGACATTTTGCCGCCTGACAGCAGATATAACTCGGTTGGAAGCCCTGCGAGGCGTCAGCGATCGATTGTAGTTCGATCTTCGGAATGCGTGGGCACGTGAGCAACGCGTTCTCACGTTTTGCATGTGAAATTGATAACTACATATATTACTCTCTTTGCCCAGAAGACATTATCTGCGTGTCGTGAACTAGCAGCATGACGCGTAACGCGTCCAAAGATCCCCAAAATGGTATACGCTATGCTAGACAAATCATGAAACATTACGCCGTATCTTGTACATCCGCCACATGTCCTCACAGATCGTTATGTATACGTGCCAGATCCAGCGACAGTTGGCATTGGCCAGTCGTCCTCGGTGATGCTCGACCAGAAGACCCAGATCATCACAACGGCGAGAAGTGTGAAAAGAGTTTCAAAGAGACCACCGTTGATCTTGCCGCTGGTGCCTGTGCAGATGTGGACACTGATAACGTATTGGAAGACCTGTCCAATCGCAAAGAGGAGAGCTGCGCCGAGCAGGTAGACTGTAGGTTGTTAGCTTTGATATTAGAATTAGATTGAAGGACGTACGCATAGGCTTGCGCTCGCCAAGCACACGGAGAACGAGGAATGCCTCCAGGCAGAAGAAGATGAACAGGAAGACCAGAGGCACCAATTGGTAAAGCGTGTAGAGGGCGTAAGCCTGGTTCGGCGATGGAAGAGTGTCATCCCAGTAGCCGGTCCAGCTGAAGCCCGTGTCGAGAGCAATGTAGCCCGTCCCGACAAACAGGATGACCGACGAGATCAATAGCAGTCCGATCGAGATGGGGGTGCCGTCGTCAAGGAGCTGGTAGCCGACCAAGCCATTGAGCATGAGAATCCAGGTTGTTGCAACAATAGCAGCAATGTGTACAGCAACGAATGCCTGCAGCAGAGTCAGCGCGTGACCGCCATGTTGCAAGATAGACTACGTACCAGGCGCACAGAGTTGTTTAGCGGGAAGCCACCGATCGTGAAGATCTCGCAGATAGAGACAACAATGTAGCCGACGAGGAAGAGTTGCATTTCCCTGTCACCAGTCAGTCGTCCAGCCGGTATAGTTCGTCCTTGCCATTGCGCACCTTCGGCCAACGGCAGCCTTCTTCCTTTCAGATCTCCAGAGGAGGAAGAAGGTGGTGAGGATTGCGATTCCGCATAGTATGATGGAACCTGCAACAGTCAGCCTACATGCAGTCGCGCAATGTTGACCTTTTCACTGACCCAGGTTGTGCAGCCTTTTACCACCGCCGACAGGGAAGCCTTCAAGCGTGCAGCCTCCCTCCCATCCTCCTCCGTTCCGAGTGGGTGCTTCGGCGAAGAGCTGTAGTGATGGCGGTTAGCGGCGCACGCGCGCGAACAACGGGCCAGGCCCGGGCCAAGAGCAGGCGCAACATACATAGCATACTGCGACAGTCAGCATTGGGTAGACAGAAGTGTATCATGAGGTGAGGCGGGTGTCTTACCTGGCAGGGTCGACCAGCTGTTGCCCGTGTCGCGACAAAAGTCGTCAAACTTTCCGTACCTCGACATGGCTGGCTACTTGCAGCGCAGCGTCGCGTCCGGGAGACAATTGCAGCAGCACCGATCGTCGAGTTCGATTCCGTATTACAGCGCGGTGCCTAGACAGCGAGTGGATATGGCAGTCCTGACAGGGCAAAGGTAGCGAAAGTGAATTGTGGAGGAAACGTGCGGGTCGTGAGAGATGATGTGCTGCTGGTACGGTGGCTGGTGCCGCGGGCCCGTTTCTTGCTTCAGAAGCCAAGGAGCGGCTACGATCAGGGATGCGTTTTACAACACCCTTGTCGCAAACCAACGTCGGGAGCGGGTGAGTCAGCTTTTCCTGTATCTTCACCTTGGAGCACAGAGCGGTTCTAGAGAAGAGGGATCAAATGCTGTTGTGCTGCGAAACAGGTTCCTCAAGCCTCGCATGCTCGTCACGATTCACGAAACGACGACGAATGATGCAGCGAACAGGCCACGCAAGCTAGTAATCAAAGATGCAGCCAATCACGGCCGCGGGAGCTGCTGCGCTAGGCAGATTTCAGATCGATCAGCGCTCTCGCAGAGGGTCTGGCGGCAGAGCAGCGCCTCACAGCCGACACAACTCCATGGCAACAAACATGGTTGAGATCATAAGTGGGTACGCTGTCATCACTGGTTGTTGACACTCTAAAGTCACGATTCACGACTCACGACTCACGACTCACGACTCCAGCGACCATCCAGATGTGTGAGTACAACTTCGTTTTCAGCACCAGCCCCTCACGCCAGGAGCGTTCCTGTCGTTAGTCCAGCAGATGCACGTCAGGACACACAACGTTCGCAGTTGTGCAGCAGCCATCGGCGGCCAGCATGCCAGCCATCTTTGTCAACCTGCCGAAGCGACTGAACAAGCGTGCCTTCACGTGCGTGTCCCTGTAAAAGCATTCGACAGACGTCCTGGAGCCTGGAGGTCGCCAACGCAGCCTTCTCACTTTGCACGTGGTTGCTGAGGCGCAACAGCTGCACTGTGTTTCACTCATGAGAAGCAGCCGTGTTTCGACACCCGCGGCGGTTTACACGCGGCCCTCACGCGTGGATCCCTGGAGTATGGATCATTGATATGTCCTATGCTATGAATTCGACCATTGGCGTTGGGAGGGTGAAATTGCTGAACCGCCGTGTTCATGCCGTGCATCTCTGGTGAGGCAGCGCTGTCGGCCGCCAGTATCCGCGATCAGCGCGTCCGCCGTTCAATGTTCACATCGATGTGGAGTTTCATCAAGTGATGTTGGCGCTGCGGAGTGGGGATTCCCCGTGGATTGCTGAGAACACTGCTGCCTTCGAAGCTGCCAGCCGTGCCAGCCTCTTGGAGCATCCTGTAGCAATCACAGAGATAAGCAATCTTGCACCTCTACAAGCAGACTTGTCCGTGATGGCATGCAACAGCGACATCATTGTGCAGCAAGCTGCTCCAACAACCTGGCCAACAGCAGCCTTCTTCCCCCGTGCGGCCCGAGTAGGAAAAGAGCGCCAAGTCCAGCAGGGACAGCAGCGCTCCCAGGGTTCACGCTGACAGGGTAGCTCACGTTTTCCTGATCACGAAGTCTACTTGTGCCGTATCGTGCTCTTTTCAGTCACACTGCCGTCCAATGTGACCGCCCTTGACCGCTTAAGCCCTAGGCCCACTCTTCGGCCTGCACGTCACTCGCGACCGCCTTTCGACCCATTCTCCAGATCCACAGCATTGGAGTTGGCTGCTCCCTCAGCCTGCAACCTTCACCATTCCTTTTCACGCGGGCAGCAGTCGGAGACCTGCGAACATCCCTCTCCACAACTTGAGCTCGTCCTCACGCCCTCGTGGAGGCGATTCTGCTTATCTGCTCGACACCGATAAGGATAGCGCGCGGTCCTCCTTCGACACACCTTCTTCGCACTCTGACGACCTCTCGCTCTGGAGTGACACTGGTGACCTCGTCGACCAGCTTGCCGACCAGGAAGATCCGCTCGCCATCCGCTTGGAGAGCCAGCTCCCCTCGCAGCGCCGTCAAAAGAAGCACGCCCGCTTCGCGTCGCAAGACAGCCTCAACGAAAAGGGCCACCGTGAGCTCAGACTCGAGGATATTGAGATCCCAGACCCGGGACCACGAACCATCTCCAAGGCAGACAAGATACTCGCTCGAATCATGGCACCCAACGATGGACCGTCCCGTATCCACGGGCTGCACGGGAAGAAGCTCATGTAGGCAGAGTGTTACAGCTGCTCGCAGTGAGAGAACTGACATACAACAGCTATTTCACCAGTGTCTTCGTTTCATTAGGTGTGTTCCTCTTTGGTTATGACCAGGGTGTCATGTCCGGTATCATCACGTACGCCGTCCCGCACCCTTCCGTACTCGAGCATGTCTGACTCCAAACACAGCGGTATCTATTTCAAGGACTACTTCAACCAGCCCACAGCCGTCGAGCTGGGTAGCATGGTGGCTATCCTCGAAATCGGTGCATTCATCTCATCCCTCGTGGTCGGCAAAATTGGAGACATTCTCGGACGCCGCAGGACCATCCTTTACGGTTCGATTATCTTCGTCATTGGCGGTGCGTTCCAGACTTTTGCCAATGGCTTGCCCATGATGCTCCTGGGAAGAATCATCGCTGGTCTTGGTGTGGGAACGCTGTCCACGATCGTACCCGTGTATCAGTCTGAGATCTCACCGCCCCACAACCGTGGAAAGATGGGCTGCATCGAATTTACTGGCAACATTGCTGGATACGCATGCAGTGTCTGGGTTGACTACTTCTGCAGCTACATCAAGAATGACTATGCCTGGAGAATTCCGCTGTTCGTGCAGTGTGTCATGGGTAGTCTGCTGGCTCTGGGCAGTTTCCTCATCTGCGAATCACCAAGGTGTGTAGTCTTTAGCTGCTGCTTGGAGCATACTGACAACACGCAGATGGCTCTTAGACAACGATCATGACGAGGAGGGTATCGTAGTCATTGCTAACCTGTATGGAAAGGGTGACATTCACAACCCCAAAGCGCGCGATGAGTACCGCGAGATTAAGATGAATGTGCTGTTGCAGCGACAAGAAGGTGAACGCTCGTACTCGGATATGTTCAAGCGCTACTACAAGCGTGTTTTCATCGCCATGTCCGCCCAAGCCCTCGCGCAACTCAACGGCATCAACGTCATCTCATACTATGCACCGCTTGTCTTCGAAGAAGCCGGATGGTACGGTCGCCAGGCCATCCTCATGACCGGCATCAACGCGATCACGTATTTATTGTCCACAATACCACCGTGGTACATCGTGGACACTTTGGGTCGTCGAAAGATTCTGCTTTCCGGTGCCTTGATGATGGTCGTATCGCTCTCTGCGATCTCGTACTTCATCTTCCTGCAGGCGAGCTGGACACCGAACATGGTGGTCATCTTTGTGATGATATACAATGCGGCATTTGGATACTCATGGGGGCCTATTCCATGGTTGTACCCGCCAGAGATTCTGCCTCTTAGCATCCGTGCAAAGGGCGCCAGTCTGAGTACCGCAACTAACTGGGCCTTCAACTGGTTGGTCGGTGAAATGACACCTATCCTGCAGGAAGCCATTCAGTGGCGCTTGTATCTCATCCACGCATTCTTCTGTGCTGTCAGCTTCGTCGTTGGTAAGTCATGCTCTCAACCATCCGCCAATGGTACACTAATCAATCTCAGTCTATTTCATCTACCCAGAGACCGCCAACGTTCGCCTCGAAGACATGAACTCATTGTTCGGAGACGCCACAACAGTCGCAGCCACGCCGCAACAACAAGCCGAGGTCGAGTCCTTGATGAGCGGCAGCGGCCGTGGTCGTACGTCTGAGCGCGGCGGTTCTCGTCTCGCTGCCGAAGCTGCCATCCCTGGGCTCGACATCGACCCACCTGACCTCGAGAATGGCAGGTCTCCTCCCAAGTCCGAGAATGGAGACGGCGTCGGCGGCTGGATCTCAAACATGGTTAAAAGAGGCAAGGGAGATGACGCTAGCGCTGGCGGGAAGTACAAGCGCGTTGGCCAGGACGAGGACTAGACATTTGCAAGATCTCACTGACTGTCATTTCCTGGATATTTTTGCATACTCTGGTCTTCGTTGCAAGCGACTCGGTTTGATATCCACGAGCCATGCTGCTCGACATGTAAGTTTTGGGTGATAGATGGAGCGAAGCATTCTTTAGAGAAAGAGGCCGGCAAGCCTCAGCATTGTAGCGGTATGAGCGCGTCTGAGACGGTGGTTCGATTGTCAATAAAAGCTGTTCTGATCTCATTGTTTCGACATCGGACTAGGGTGATCTACCGGCCTTTTTGACACGGATGGCAGTTGTAGCCTACGCACTTGCTTAACCAAGATGTCTGCAGCGCGTCTCCCCAACATTTTTTTCGCTCCAAGTATTCTCGCCATCCCTTTGCAGATGCGTCGAACACGAAACAAACACGAGTACGTCAGCTTTCTCGTAAGAATAAAGGCCAGGTGTCAGCAAGTTCCCCCCTATAGATGCGCTAGGCGAATGCAGCTCCCCCGAACCATAGAAACTATTTCGGGAACCTAGCAATTGATCTCCCTACCGCACCGCAGGGTCCGTCAGACGTTGCTCTTCACCGTGGGCATTTTCTATGCTCGCAATTCTTTTGGGGCTCTTCTTCTCTTTCACTTCTTAGGTCTGTTGTTTCTTCGCAGCAGACGTTACGCAGGCTTGTGAGACAGCCTTATCCGAGCATCAAGTCCAGCTCACGTTACGCACCCCTCGCAGCTGCCCTCGAACCAGCCACGCATCCTCTCTTGATATTGTCCACCGCGGACACAACCACACCGGTTACTAGTATATTCGAGCTTTCTACATCAACATGGCGACAGCGCGTACAACAGGCGCCGACGCGCAGGCGGAGGAGCTGCGGAGGAGAAATGTAGCTGGCCAGACAGCATCGCCAGCCGCGAACACAACGCAAATCAAGGACAAGTCCAAGGAGAAGGTGCGCATCCCGTCAAAGCGAGGATCAATGATGAATAGACTAGCTGATAACTTCTAGCCATTCGAGCTCCTTGCCTTCCTCGACGAGTACGAGTTCATCTGGGCCCCGCTCATCTTCACGGCGCTCGCTTTCTTCACGCGCATGTACAAGATTGGTCTTTCGCCAATTGTCACCTGGGACGAAGCTCAGTAAGAAGAACGATACAACATCATGTCGTATACTGACTAGAAACAGCTTTGGCAAGTTCGGTTCCCATTACCTCAAGCGCGAATTCTACTTCGATGTCCACCCTCCTCTCGGCAAGATGCTCGTCGGTCTTTCTGGCTACCTCGCAGGATACAACGGATCATTCGAATTCAAATCTGGTGAAACATACCCGCCGGAGCTGAACTACACCTTCATGCGCCTCTTCAACGCGGTGTTTGGCGCTGTCTGCGTTCCTCTGGCCTACTTCACCGCGAAAGAATTGAATTTTCGCAGGCCCACCGTCTGGTTCGTCACCCTGGCTGTTCTCTGCGAGAACTCGTACACCACGATCAGCCGCTTCATTCTGCTCGACTCTATGCTTCTCTGCTTCACCTTCACCACCGTCTTCTGTTGGTCCAAGTTTCACCGTCAGCAGCACGACCCTTTCTCTCCCGAATGGGGTCTGTGGCTGATGCTGACCGGTGTCTCTATCGGATGCGTATGCAGTGTCAAGTGGGTTGGTTTCTTTGTCACTGCTCTGGTCGGTCTGTACACTATTGAGGATCTCTGGAACAAGTTCGGCGACCTCAAGATGCCCAAGGTACGGCTCACACACGGAATATGTGAAATCTAAAACTAACTGATATAGATGGAGCTTGTCACCCACCTTGCCTTCCGAGTTTTCGGTCTCATCCTGATTCCCCTCGCCGTCTACACCTTCTCCTTCTACCTCCACTTCTTGATCCTCGAGAACAGCGGTCCTGGTGACGCACAAATGAGCTCGCTCTTCCAGGCCAACCTGCGCGGAACCGAAGTCGGAAAGAACAGCCCTCTCGAGATCGCATACGGCTCACGCGCCACGTTGAAGAACATGGGTTACGGAGGAGGTCTGCTTCACTCTCACGTCCAGACTTACCCCGAGGGCTCGACACAGCAGCAGATTACTTGCTACCACCACAAGGATGCCAACAATGACTGGTTCTTCTACCCCAACCGCCACGAGGTTCCTTTTGAGGCTGATGAAGAACTCCGCTTTCCCGGCAACGGCGATGTCATTCGTCTCATTCATGCTCAGACTGGCCGCAATCTCCACTCGCACACCGTCGCTGCTCCCGTCACCAAGGCCGACTACGAAGTCTCCTGTTATGGCAATACTACTGTCGGTGACACCAAGGATCACTGGGTTGTTGAAGTCGTTCGCGACGCCGCTTCAAGGGACCACTCCAGGATTCGCACTCTCACAACCGCTCTGCGCTTCAAGCACAAGGACCTTGGTTGCTATCTCCGCGCTGGAAATGTAAACCTACCCCAGTGGGGCTTCAAGCAGATCGAGACCACATGCGTCAAGCAGAACAACCCTCGCGATGTCTACACTCACTGGAACGTCGAGAGCCACACCAACGAGAAGCTGCCTCCTGGCAACCCCGGTGACTACAAGTCTCCTTTCTTCCAGGACTTTATCCACCTCAATGTTGCCATGATGACTTCCAACAATGCCCTCGTTCCCGACCCAGACAAGCAGGATGACCTCGCGTCTGCTTTCTGGCAGTGGCCCATCCTGCATGTCGGCCTCCGTATGTGCGGCTGGAACGATGACATCGTCAAGTATTTCCTTCTCGGTAACCCCTTCGTCTACTGGGGTAGTACAGCCAGTCTTGGCATCTTCGGTCTCATTGTCTTGTTCTACGTTGTTCGTTGGCAGCGCGGCTACAACGACCTGAAGCAGACTGAGATCGACCAGATCCACTACTCTGGCATCTATCCTGTCGTTGGCTGGGTCCTGCACTACCTTCCCTTCATGGCCATGGGTCGTGTCACCTATGTCCACCACTACTACCCTGCGCTATGGTTCGCAATCCTGACCATGGGTTTCTGCCTTGACTTCACAACGAGGAACCTGAACAAGCAACTCCGTTGGGGTATCTTTGCTGTTTTGTATGCAGTCATCATTGGCCTGTACTGGCTGTTCCGCGCGATTTCGTTCGGTATGGTCGGTCCCAGCAGCCAGTGGAAGCACCTCAAGTGGTTCGAGAGCTGGAGGATCACCGATTAGATATCTGGAACATCTGCAGTGATTCCGGGAAGAAGTCTGCGCAGCGTGGCAGGCGACGAGTGTAACAATACTTTTTACTTGCGTTGCGACTTACAAACATCATTTCTTTGCTACATCTAGGGATCAGGAAAGAATGCGTGCGTCTGATTGACGACCTGGCTGCTTTGCAAGGTGTTGGTAGGGGGAACGAATTAGAATCTAGCATCGCTCTTATAGTGTTATGACGAGCCCTGATATACACCGTTACCAGCTCTTGCGACTGCTTCATTCCAGCTGTCTTCTCTTAAGCTCATCACCACTCCACACAGCTGCAGAGGGCGAGGACAGCAGTGATCGAAATCGGATAAGGAAAGCAGCACAGGAAAGCCGACCTTTGACCTTGATGTGGGGCGTTAGGCCGTGTGGGGCAGGCGCGTCGCGTGAAGCACGCGTCTTCCTCTACTTCATGCTAACATCTATTGATCGAGCAGCAGAGCATACACTGCCCAACCGAACAAAATGGCCGACTTGATAGAAGATGTGGAGATGGACACGCAAGACCTTGAGCAGGAGACCCCACCAGACAACGTCTTCATTGCCCCTTCAATTTACAAAGACGACATCCTCACCGGCAAATCATATTCCCACTTCTCGCCCATACCGCAGCAGATCGCCGACGACATGACCACTGAGTGCGTCTTGGGTGTCGATGAAGCTGGACGAGGTCCTGTTCTAGGTAATTGGCTGAAATTGAGGGCTGCTCTGTAGCACAACTCACCACAGCAGGTCCCATGGTATACGCCCTCTTCTACCTTCCACTCCCGGTCCACCACGCTCTCCTCGCCGAGACGCATCATTTTGATGACTCGAAAGTCCTCACGCCCGAGGTCCGCTCGAACCTCATGCGCACCCTCTGCACGCCCAGCACCGACCTCCACGCCGCCGGCGGATGGGCGACACGCTCGCTCTCCGCTCAAGACATCTCCGCGCACATGCTCTCACCGAACCAATACAACCTCAACGCGCAAGCCATGGACGCAACAATCGACCTGATCAAGGGTGTTCTCGAGCGTGGCGTGAACGTTAAAGAGATCTACATTGACACAATCGGCAAGCCCGAAGTCTACCAGAAGAAGCTCGAGCGCATCTGGCCCACGATTTCAATCACTGTAGCAAAGAAGGCAGACAGTTTGTACCCTGTTGTTAGCGCTGCGTCGGTTTGCGCAAAAGTCACTAGAGATGCGGCCCTGGAAGTGTGCTATGAGCCTTACCACACGTCTGAAGAAGCTGCCGCGCACACAAAGAACGGAGGCGATGCCAAAATATCATGGGGATCAGGATATCCTGGTGATACACGCACTAGTACGTGGCTGAAGGCCAACATGGATCCTGTGTTTGGGTGGGGCAACGAGTGTCGGTTTAGCTGGGGCACAGCGAAGGAGCTGCTCGAGGGCAAGAAAGCGGAACTCAGCGTTGACTGGCCGGTCGAGGATGACGGGGATGACATGCGCATGACTGATTTTCTCAGTGGTGGCGAAAAGAAGGGCAATGAGCTTGTGGAGTGGTTTGGCAAGAGAGTCACGGTCGAGATGGAAGCTTTCTGAGCACATGAGCGTACGCGTCTCAATCGACACAGCACACGGCGGGCATCTGCACAAGCAGAAAGATCCAAACCAGCCGCGGAAGTGGACCCTGTCGATCTCGGTGTTCATGAGCGATTCCACTGGGGGTCCGCGGGTTTCGGTCTTGCACACCTCGCGTAGCTAGACCTTGATCCCCGGTCCATCAACCCCGAAGCCACTCCAACTCCACTGCGTAGTCGACCAAAATACCCGGACATTACTGCACGCGGCAATCTGCGTACCTGCAGAACGAGCGCAAGGCTATCTGCAGTCTCCGGTAATGCAGATCAGCGGGCCCGGGTCGGGGATGAAAGAGTCGGCAAGAGCAGCATGGGACATAAGTAGTCTTGCAGCGTCCGAATGCGAGGCTGTTTCAAACTTGCATGTGCCAGCGCTCGATACATTGTTACGACATTTGAAGGCCTATCGTTCACATTGTCGTCCTGGACTTCGAGCGCGTGTACGACGCTGGCGCCACGTCACTCTTGTTATTGTCTTCAAACAACGTTGCGTATCAACACGTACTATCTCGGAAACACATATTTACTGCCATCTTCGACACAATCTTCCTCGACACAACCTCCCTCAACACAACCTCTCTGCACATCACCCCATCCACCCCAAGAGCAATGCCATTCTTCACCCCCCACACCCGCAAACCCCACCCAGTCTTCGCCGGCCTAGACGACCCATTCAACTTCCCCACAACCAAAATGCGATACACCACGCGCCCAGCCTCCCCCGCATCAACCACAGACTCAGGCTACTTCAGCAACAACGACGACGCCGCCCCGCCAAGTCCGAAGGCGCACATCCCGCCCAAGAACAGGCGGCAGCTGCACAGGCACTCAGGCGTACAGACCCACGAGGCTGCGCGGCGGGCGGGCGACGGCGCGGAGGAGCGCGGACTGGCAATCAGTCTTGAGAGAGGGAGGGGGTGGAGACCAGATCCGAAGCGCACGTTTACTGGGATGAATATGAACATCGATGCCCCTCGGAGGGAAAAGGAAAAGGAAACGTGGTACACGACGCGGCTCTACTCCAGCACGACACCGAAACGGGACATGACGGCGTTGCAGAGGAGTATGGCGCCTACGCTGCGCCGCGCGTCGCTATCGTTACTACGCACGCCCACTCCGCACGCGAGCAACGCCCCAGCCCCAGACCCAAAGCAGAGGGTCGCGGAGAGAAATGCTCCGCGCGGCAGACGACGTGTATCCTCGCGTGATGAAATCGCGCCGTGTAAGCTGGTGCTGAGGAGTCCGAGGAATAGATCGCCCACGCCCATGGGTATACCGAATACCAGCGTGAGCCAGCCTGCGCCTACGCCGCTGCGGATTCGGATCGGGGCGAGTGCGAGCGCGGAGAGTGTGCGGAGGAGATGGGTCTCGGGGTCTGAGGATGAGGAGGAGGAGGAGGGCGGTGACGAGAGTTTTGACTTTGGGTTCGAGAGTGGGGTCTGGAGGGCGAGCGAGGCGCGGCGGGGACGTGTTGATGTGGAGGGTAAGAGCGATGCGGAGTCGATTGAGAATGCGGCGTTTGGGGGGCTGGGCGGGGTGATACTTGCGCAGACGGGGCTGGTTGCGAGGGCGCAGAGGGTGCGGGTGCGGGTGCGGAGTCCTGGGCTGGCGAGGAGGGCGGGGATGTAGACTTCAGGGGAAACGATGTGTGGAGAGCGGGCGTTGACACGGTGGGAGCCTAGCTGATGTGATGTGTACATATGCAAGATGCAGCGAGGCTATACTATACTATACTATCGTGCTCAACACTCTTGTCCATGCAATGTGCTTCTCGCCGCCACCCAGCCAGAGATGAGTCTAGTACTCGCTCAGCCTCAACCTCCTCCCGACATTCCTCCTCACCACATCGCGGTCGACTGCTGGTTCGGCAGCCTCGTGCTGGCGGTTCGCATGGAGCGCCTGGCGCAGCATGCCGGCGTCGAAGAATCCGTCTAAGAAAGGAAATCAGCAATGAAATATATTGGGCCGCAGACAACCAAAAAAAAAAAGGGGGGGTGAACGAAGGATGCAGTGCAAACAATGCAGTGGTGCAGAACAGTATCATGAAGCGTAGAACATGGGTCTCTTAGCCGTGCTAGGCGCTCGGCTCGTCCGCGTCTTGATCACAGGCGTAGTGACCCGCGGACTGCTGACGAACACTGCCATCAACGGCTTAAAAGGGGGCGAGTGCGGGGGCGTCGGGGGCAGATACAAGGGCAAAGAGGGTGCGTTGGGCACTCTCGAGGAAATACAATCCAAGTCGAGGGAAGGAGGGGAGGGAGGAAGGGTTGCAGGAGGAAGGGGAGCCCTACATCCACCGAGACCGTCGTCGTCGTCGTCGTCATCCACGATGCTTTCTGCAGGCGTCGCATTCTTGCCGGCTTCCAAAAGGATGTTTCTGCCGCGGGTCTTTAGGCGGCCGGCTGTTGGTCGGGCTTCTGCTTCGCGGGCGCGAGAGGCGGTCTTATCTGCGCTGGTGCCCCGGCGCTTGATCTGGCGTAGGAGCTTGCGGACTTCGAGGAAGTAGGATTCTAGAGCTTCGATGTAGCGCGATGTTTGGCGGTGCTTGGACGATGCGCAGATGGAGATTGAACCGTCTTTGATGATGTAGCCAATACCGAAGCCGTCTGCTGACGTTGGGCCGAAGCCAAACTGGCGCAGTGAAGGGTTGCCGCAGTTGGATGTGGACAGAATAGTGGTGTTGATCTTGTCCCAGCCGCCATCTGCAAAGAGCGCAGGCATCGAGTGCTGTACTGGTGCAGGTGGCGAGCTGGAAATGCTGCCATTTTCAGACATGACCGAGTTGCGATTGGGAGACGCAACGCCGTCAGGGCTGGAAGGGCGTGTCGAGTCCCAACCGTCGCTGCTGGCTGCCTCTGCGCCGTCTTCGTCAATGGCACGCTGCCAAATACAGTAGAGGGCGTAAAGATGGCGATCATGTCCTTGGGCTTTGGCACAGACCTTGGTGTTCTCGGTGTGCTTTTGGCACGCTTTACGAAGCGCATCGATCTTCTCAGCTGCTGGATTCTCGCCCCAGAAGGTCTTCAAAAAGTCGACCGACTCTTCTGTGACTGACCTGATGGCTTCTGTTCGGCCGTGGTAGAACATCTTTGTCATAGCTGGCTCGTAGACGCACTCCACTCTACCGTAGAGACCGTAATAGGCAGCTTGGAACGCCATCTGCACGAAAGCATCAGGCGAGAATCCCATGGACGTCATGAAGTTCTTTCCGTAATGAGGGAACTCAAGAGTCGCGAACTCGTTCTGCTGGATGAGATCTGCAAGACGGGTCTCAGCAAAGCGAAGTGCGGTGCTCAACTCTGGAACCATGTCCCACTCCAGCTTGTGAGGCGTAGTCTGAACGTCGCCAAAGCTATCTGGGTCTCGCTTCGCAGGGTCAGGACTCTGAGTAGCCCACAAGCTCGGCGCACTGCCGTTGATCGTTCGTGCGAATCGCAGGATGGTGTCTGTGTATACGTCTGAGGCGAATCGTAGAACAGTGTGACCGTCGACACCAGTATGTTCGAAGTTGATCCCTGCACTTCCGTTCTTGCACACGATGATCTGCAGCTTGTCGTACCAGCGATTTGTGCAGGTGCCGATTTGCACGCCCTTTTCGACCTTGCTTGTTCCACAGAGCATGTTCATGCAGAGATCTGCGCCGTTCTGTGGCTCCGTGTAGTCAAGACAAAGGATGAACAGCGCCGAGTCGACAATGTTCAAGCTGTCTGAGTTGTTCGAGCCTTCTTCTCTATGCAACACATCCCTAAGTCCAGACCAGATTTTTCGATTTTCCGTGCTCAGGACACCCAACGCACTCCTCGCAGCTTCCTGGATGGGGACGTCTTGCGCGTCTTCCACGATGGACTGTAGGTTCAGCGTGATGTCTTTCTCAGTCATGATGAGGTCGTTGTTGTCATCGAGAACATCAAACCAATAGAATTGGCCGTGGCACATGACAACGATGTGCTTCGATGTAGGATCTTGTCCAATCTGACATCCATTCTCCGTAGGGATTCGGGCTGTTCCAAACAACCTCGAATATTGGTACATACACAGAGGCTGGCCTCGGACCGTGTCTGGCGGTAGTTCTTCCAGCCGTACAGCCCGAACAAACGAGAGGGCTGAGACGACGAGCGAGGCCGCACGCGTAACCTGATTGTTACGAGCGGGCGTGGGGTCATCTTCGAGCAGGAAGAAGGGGTTGAGGTTGAGCACAACGGGGTTGTCAAAGTTCAGGTACGAGTCATACCCTGTGTGATGTCAGCTTCTTTCGTTCTTGAAACAGATGTTACTTTACTCGGTATGAGACTCACAGAACTGTTCAATGTAATTTGCCTTTCCACTTGCGTACTTTTTCAGTTTCTCTTGAAGCACAGCTCCGTCCGCTTTGAGGAAGTCTTCTACTGCATGCTGACTGTCATTGTGCTCTTTAGCCGACTGCAGTGGCTTGAGCGCAGCCAGGTACTTCTTGCATGAGGAGTCTAGCTCTGGGATGGGTAGTTTCGGGAGCTTGTCTTGAGAAGCGAATGTGATGCCTGGCTTTGAGTTTGGGTTTGTAGAGTTGGCCAAAGGTGCTTTTGCTTCGGCGGAGAAGGCGTTTTGCGACTCCTTTGCTGCCTCCATGGACCGTCCAGAGCCGTTGGTGGTAGACATGGTGGCGGTCGCCAGGGATTGGTTTAGGGATGATGGTTTTGTGAAGGTGCGAGCTGCCATGGTGGTTCGTCAGTCAAGCGTGGAGGGGACAGACGGAGGTGCAGATGTTGAGAAGCCGCAAGGCACTACGGTAGAAGTAGTGACAGTCCTGAAGACAGTAGGCCGGCATGAGGACAGGAGCTATTCGCGAGGGCGACGACAGGGTGGGCATGAGAGGTTCTTATGAACAAATGGACGAAAGGGGATAGGGTGGGCTGTGTGGAGACGCCTGACGACAAACATGTGAAGTGCCCGGGCGAAACCTCGTTGCAGGTAGGGTGATCCAAGACGCTCATGTAGCCGGCCGCTAACACGGAAAATGACCGGCATGATGGTGACTGACCCGACGAGCTAAGGCTAGGAAACGCATATACAAGGAGATGCAACTTACTCGGTAGCGCCAAGCTCTAGACGGGCTGCAGATGATGAGAAGCACCGATTCAAGACAAAGGCCGGGGCTGTGACTGCTGGGTCAGTGTGGACTGCGGTATGTACTTACTACGCTGCTGTGGGTATCGTGACGGCTCCCAAGCAGATGAACAGCAAGGATAAAGCGCCGGACAGGCAGTATTATCGCGGCAAAAGCTGATGCAAGTTGGACAATCTCGGCCAGGAGGAGACGGAGCCCGCATATGGCTGCCCCGAGGTGGTTGTGATTACCAGCAGGGTACACGGACGAGTGGAAGTGGTGTTTAACGATGATGCAGCGTCACCAACGCGGGCCTGGGTCGCCGGCTAATGGCCAGACGAATGTCGCGGAGCTGCCGGTGCGACGGGAGGGCAGCAAGAGCAGCATGGCGGGGCTGCAGCGTACAGCAGCTATGATTCTATAGTTCTATCATAATTCCAGTGCTGCATGCTTTGCTCGAGCCTCGTGCGGCCACGGCTCACGCGCCGATGTGACGCAAACGTCGATGCTGGCCGTCTGGTAGGGAGTAACCGGGATGCGCTGGTTGGCTGCAGCTGTATCTGTACATTTGTGCCTACACAATACTGTAGCAAGCGGTCTTGGTAATTACGGGGTAGCAGTCCTGGGCCTGCGGGAGCTCATGGTGGTGGGGGGGGGGCTTGAGCTTGGGCTTGAGCTCGAGCCTCGAGCGTCGCGGCGACACGGAGGGACGACTTTCTCACTTGGCAGCGCCGCCCACATGCCCGCCCGCATGCCCGCCCGCAGTCGTCGAAGCCCATGACGGACCTGCTGCAGGTGCTGCCTGACTTTGAGACGCGGCCCTTTACGCACCTGCTGCCCTCGCTCGACAAGGCGCTCGTCACCACCAGCGACCTGCTCACCCTCGACGCGCAGCATGTCGCAAAGCGCGCCCAGCTGCCCGCCGGCGAGCTGAGGAAGCTGGTCGACGCCGTCGTGCCTGCGCTGCACCTCCAGCTCGGCCTCGGCGCTGGCGGCGAGACGGCGGCGGGCGATGCCTTCTCTGGCGCGTGGAAGGGCATCAGCACGCTGGACGAGCAGCTCGACGCGGCGCTGGGCGGCGGCGTCCCGCCCGGCTACCTCGTCGAGGTCACGGGCGAGAGGTACGCAAGGGGACGCCTGCCCGCAGAGAGAAACTGACTGACCTCGCCCAGCGGCGCCGGCAAGACGCAGTTGCTGCTCACCCTCCTGCTCGCCGTCCAGCTGCCCGCCCCGCGCGGCCTCTCCAAGACGGCCGTCTACATCTCCACCGAAGCCGTCCTTTCCACCACCCGCCTGGCCCAACTGCTCGCCGCGCACCCGGCACTCGAAACACTGTCGCCACAAGAGCGGCCCTCGCTGGCCAGGGTGCTGGCCATCCAGACCCCAGACCTCGAGTCGCAAGACCACATCCTCCGCTACCAGCTGCCCGTCGCCATCAAGAAGCACAAGGTCGGACTGGTCGTCCTCGACTCGGTCGCCGCCAACTACCGCGCCGAGTTCGAGAAGAAGGGCGCCAGCAACGGCGCGGCCTCCATGGCCAAGCGCGGCACCCAGCTCGTGCAGCTCGGCGCCCTGCTGCGAGAGCTGGCGCGCACAGAAGGCATCGCAGTCGTTGTTGCCAACCAAGTCGCCGACCGCTTCACGAAGCCGCCCTCGGCGCCAAACTCGAACGCCGTCTCTCGCAACACGTCCACCAACAGCCAAGGCACCCGCGACAACACGCCCCAGCCCTCCAGCCCGGCGCAGTCCATGCCAGCCTCGCAGTTCGACGACAGTCTGCTTTTGTCCCCCGACCCACTGGCTCTTGACCACCAGCAGCGCTGGTTCACCGGCTGGGGCGACATTGCACACGACGCCCCGCACTCTCTCAAGACGCCGTCGCTGGGACTGGTCTGGACGAACCAGTTGGCGTGCCGGATCGCTCTGATCAAGAAGCCCGTGTTTGCCAACAGAGCGCCCCTCATCCACACAGTCAACGGCGAAGACCAGTGGAGCGAGCAGGAAGAGACACACATCTCCAAGTGGCAACGCTGGCTCAAGATTGTCTTCGCGCCGTGGACGCCGCCAACCGAGGGGAGGGGGCTGGAGTTTGAAATCACAAAGCAGGGCATCAGAGCCGTAGCCAAGGATGTGAAGCAATGAAGATCAATAGCCCTAGAATCTCTGAAAGTGCAATTCTCGCTCTCACAACACAGACTTACCTCACACTCACCCACTTCACTTGAGATTTCTGAAAGTGCCCATACTCACCTCACACCACACTCTCCGCAATCGTCCTCGCAACCCCCATCCGAATCCCCTCCTGCGCCCAATTCGGCAACGCCCTTACCAACGCACTCCTGCCCGCCGCCTCGGGCACAAAAACCTGCGCCCCTCGACACCCAAAAATCTGCGCCACAACCGCATCCGCCACGTCCCGGGGCTCCATGACCACGGCCCCGCGCCGCACCAGCTCCTTCTCCACGGGCGCGAGCAGCGGCGTGCGCACCCAGTTGGGGTGCACGCTCGTGGTCAGCACGCCTGGCGCGCGGTACGCGAGGCGGAGTTCTTGTGTGAGGCCTGGGGTTGTTTGTGAGCTCGCATCCTGATATACAGTGTGGTAAAAGAGGGTACCCACCTTCGTGAAACGCCAGCACCGCGCCCTTTGTCGCGCAGTAATCCGCCATTCCGGCTACACTGACATAGCTCGCCGCGCTGGCGACAGTGACTACGTGCCCCTTGTTGCTCGCTATCATATCCGGCAGGAACGCCTGCACGGTCGTCCAGTTGCTGAGCACGTTTACTTCGAAGATTTTTCGAAGAAATTCCTCGGTTGTGCCGAGGATCGTGTGCGCGGCTAGGATGCCTGCGTTGTTTATTAGCATCGAAGGCGCGCCTAGCTCCGTACGGATTTGCTGCGCTGCGGCGGCGACGGCCGAGGCGGATGTGATGTCGCACGTATAGAGGCGGACGTGTGTGTCTGTGAGGAACGTCAGCGAGGCGCCCGAGCATGCAGTCCAAAAAGACACGACACGTACGGTCCTGGAGATCGGGGGGCAGGGCCTGCACGTCGAGGATTGCGACTGTGACGCCCTTGTCCACCAGCCGCTTTACTGTCAGCGCGCCGATGCCGGAACATCCGCCTGTTACGACGGCAACTTCCTCATCCCAGTGCCACTGCGCCGAGGCGGGGCGCAGGCGGTAGTTGTTGAGCGCGAGGTGGTTTAGCGTTTTGTTCAGCGATTTGAGGACCCCGAGTGCGAGACACCATTTCAGGGTGCGCAGGATGGCCGCATACCGCAAAGGATCGCGGAGGGCGGCGACGCGGGAAGTAAGTCTGGCGCGTAGACCGGCGGGGCCTTTGGTCAAGATGTACAGAAGAAAAGCTGTGACTGCGGGGTTGAGCGCGAGGTGCGAGACGGCGAGAGAGACGAGGTTCGACACGCGTTGCAGAGCGACCGACATTGTGACTACATGGAAGAGGCGAGGTGGTGTCTAGAGGAGAGAGAAGGGCTGGTAGATTGAATAGAGGAGCTACAACACCCTTGTTATATTACTAGCCCCCATAGCTGATGCGGATCCGATGCCCTCTAGGTAGTTGGATCAGCGTGCCAGGCACTGTCGTTCTTCTCTTACTCGCTGTCAGCGGAGGGGAGGGGGAAACGGACCTCGGCAGCACCAACCGTGATTGGGATAGCGAATGAGGCGCCAAGTGGCTTACCATCTGACCGCCATGCTGAGAAACTAGAGTGTACGATGCGTCCGCTGGGGACTCTGCTGCGAGTCGCCGTCGGTGCTGACAGAATGGTCGTTGAATCTTGTGGGGCCGTCATGCCGTGCAAATCCGGGGAAGCACGCTAGTTATACAAGTAAGCCCCAGCAACCTGCGTACAGACATGGTTCATCGATACTAACCTCTGCCCTGCGCTCCCAGAACGATAGTTCAGGTCACCAAATAACTTCAGGATAGACATGATGACGCCGGGTAAATGAGGCGGCGCTCTTCAGTAGCCGTAAGTATCTGAGACTGCAAATGGGTGCGCCCACATAATGGCATCCTGCATTTCAACCAATGTCACGAAAGTGCTGAAGCGGAGAAAATATCGTGAAACAAATACTAATCGTTCTAGTACTACGTCGCTGTGCATAAGCCAAACTTTTCCAGCCACGCCAGCCAGAGGTCACTGTTCAGATGCATCCGTGAAATCATCCTGCCACCCTCGCTCAAAGCCACAAGTCGATTGTTGACGCCATAAGACCATGGGCGTTTCAGCACCACAATCCTTCGACACCGACATCCCATCCGTGTAAATGCTGATCGTGAACCAATGCCTACCGATGCTATCTATGTGTCATGACCATCCGCTCGCTAGAAATCGATTGAAGGTGAATGCGAACTCCATACGTCCTATGCAAAAGACCACATGACGTTTTTGATATACACACGGTGATGAGCCGTTGACAGGCACTAAACAGCGGGGACTAGGCGGGATCAAGGCATTCCAGCGCAAGATCGCACCTTGGCCAAGGCTGTATGTGTGGTGACGCAGTCCCTCATCCGCGGGTAGCACGAGTCATATCGTTGCAGCGGCTGACTAGAGCCGAGATGCGGCGAAGGAGAGGGGTGCCGGGTGTCGTCTCGTTGAGCTCAATGTACTTGGCAGTCAAGCGCTGGATCATCACCTCCATGATCTTCGGGACAATGTCACGAATTTCGTTGTCCTGTAGTTTGTCAGTATATGGTTGCGTATAACATGGAAAATTAGCTTACCTGAGGGTTGACGCTCTGCAGAACAGCATCGAGCCAGGCCAAGCGCTGTTCAAGATTACGGTCCAGTGGCTCGGAGACGACCGCGCCAGTAGACAAGACGAGCAAGGGGCTAACTTGCGCAAGGTAGGCAGGATTGCAGCGAACGAAGATGGCATCGAAAAGCTGGTCAGTGCGAGGCGACTGGAGCCACTGCATGGTTCCCTGCTCGTAGTTGCCCTCGGTCAGAAGCCTGGTGATCGACTCAATCTCCAGCTCCTCCGGAGTCTTCTGCTTCGGAGGCGCCGCTTGCCTTCTGGGCGTTGGAGCCTGGGAAGGTGCTCGAGACGGTGGTTGGGCGATGGACTGCTGCAACTTGGTGATCTGAGCCTGCAGTTCGGTCTGCGTAGCGACCATGGATTGTATAGTCTCCAAGCAGGTGTGTACAGTGTCAGTGAGCTGGTTGATCTTCGCTGCATCCTCACGTCGCTGAATCTGAGACTGGCGAAGTTGCTCGCCAATCTGCTGGTCGATTGTGTTGGTGAGCTTGGCAATGGCAGGATTCACAACCGAACCGACAGATGCAACGACAACAGGTTCGAAACCACTGGAGACCTTCTTGGCGACCTGGTCAGACAGGTTCTGGACGAGTTGAGGAGCTTTCAGCGCGCGGGAGACGGCATCCGGAATCTCCTTCGACAGCTGTGGGCCAAGTGCAGTCTTCAAGTTGCTGCCGATGCTCTGCTCGAGGGTAGAAGAAGTTTGTGCGAGCACTTCAGGCAAGAGAACATTCCGAATGTTTTCGTCAACCATCTTGCGGATAACGCCCTCGACGTTCTCGGTCAAAGTGCTGGACACAAGACGGAGAATAGCCTCCTGCTTAGCTCCGTTGGCGGCATTCATAACACGCTTGTCTTCGTCGAAACGCTTGTACATCACATCCAGTTCGCGGGCGAAGCTCTTCGTGATCTCAGATGAGACGAGCTGCTCGAGCTTCTTCTCGTCCAAACCGGCTGGTGCGGCGGCTGCGGCAGGAGGAGCTGACTGCTGCATGTACTTACCCATAAGCTGCTTGGCCCACTCGGGGATCTCGGCATCAGAGGTCTTTGCGGTCGATGACTCGGCGGTCGATGCAGGCGCGACTGCGGCGGCAGGGATCGGGGCCGGTCCGGGAGCAGGCGACTTGGCTGGTACCGGTGCCTGTGCGATCTGTGCGTACGACGAGGGAGTGGCACGTGTAGAGGCCGAAGCTTGGGAGGGTGGTTCAGCGGCAGTACGCTTCTTCTTCTTCTTTTCTGACTTCTCTGCAGCACCACCGTTGATAAGAGCGGCACGAGCAGCATCCTGCTTACTCTCGACCTTAGCGAGAGTGGAGGCACGCATTGCAGCCTCAGGCGTCATTGATTGCCTGGAAGCAGTGCTGTTCTCCTTCTTTGTGCTCTCACGAACAGAGCGATCAGACACGGATCTCGGTGCGGTAGGAGCGTCACCAGCGGTTGAAGACTCATCACCAGTAGCGGTGATGGGAGCTGGGGGCTTGAGCTGGGAGATAGAGATGATGCCCTCCTCTTCGGCCTCCTTGGGGTTGAGGGGCTCACCAATCTCCTTCTTCCATCCCAGGTCGCTACGGCGGATACGTAGGACGCAGACACCCTTGGAGTGCATGACATACAGCTCAAACAATGCAGCATTGTCAGCGTCGTCAGCATCAACAGGGCCGGCAGGCTCGTTCAGCATGTGAAGGCTCCGGATCTGACCCTTGGACGCGAACGAGTATTCAGTGACACTAGTCATGATAGCCGTCGCATTTACAGGAGGCAGCGCTCCCTTACTAGCCAAGCGAGATATGTACTCAGCCTGACTCAGGAGAGGCAAGTTGTACCTAGGGCAAGAGACGTGCACGAAGAAGATCGAGTTACGTGTGGGGTGAGCAACAGCCATGATGCCTGTCTTGGGGTGGAAGGAGACGCTACAGATAGCGTCCGATTCGTTGCCGTGAGGAAGATTGATCTCTTGGACGGCCTTACCGAGACCAAGATCCCAAAGCTGGAACGAGTGGTTCTGTTTCATGCCAACCATGACATATCGCAGCGCGATACCCTTAGTATACGGCTTATCCTTGTCAAAGAAGAAAACTGAAGTGGGCCACGACTTCGCATTTGGCGTCGTGGTGTGGAACTCGAGCAAGGTTTCAGAGACCTCGACGTTCTTAGGCGCGCTGCCAGGAATGCTAAGCTCCGGGTCGGTGAGTGAGCGAACATCCCAGAAGCGCATGCGTCCGGCCTTGTCGAGGGAGACTATGACAGTATCGTCCTCACTGAAGGTGAAGTCCTTGCCAGCCTTACCGGTGAGGATCTTGAGCGAGCGCTCCTTCAAGTACTTCTCGGTATGGCATATGCGGGACTTCTGGCGAACGTAGCTGGCAGCGACGCGAGGAAAAATGATGTGGATAGACTTGCCCCGACCAACAGCAAAGAACTCAGGGTGACGTGAGGATGGCTTAGCGCGTGTCTTTAGCTGGCCGCCAGAGGTGTTGTCATCCTGCGATGGCGAAGGAGGAAGCAGAAGACCCTGCGAGTCGAGGCCCTCGCCGAATTGGTCGTCACGAGCTGGGTCAATGGATGTCCAGAAGACAGTGCCATTGACACCAATGCCCAAGATGCTCTCAAGGGACTGCTTGGCATCATCTCCAGCGTTGCAGATGGCAATGTTGAAGATGCGCTCCTGGTGGTTCTCGAAGACCTGACGGTAGTTGCCATTCTCCTGACGGATGATGCGGAAACCACCCTTCTTGGTGAGTGTATAAACAATGAAGTTCTTGCTGGCGGAGACAAGCGAGCGGTCGATCTGATCGAAGTCTTTCTTGATCCTGGCGATATCCATGAACAGTTCAGGCTGGAAGAAGAGGCGTCGAGGAGGCATATCCTTGACCGTGATGGAGGCGAACGCGCGCATCGGGAATCGGTAGACTGTTACCGTCTGATCCTCACCCTTTGCGGGACTCTCCTCAGCCTCAGCGGTCTCCCAATTTTCGACAACATCGGCATCAGCCACCTCAGCAGCGACCTGTTGCAAGGCAGCAGCCAGAGGCTTGGGCACGGCCTGCTCGAGCTCCCTCCTGTTGCTCTCAGCCTCAAGTTTTTTTGTGATTTCAGTGGCGACATCAACGATGGTCCCTTCAATCTCCTTGACTTCCTCGGCTGTAACATTGCTAAGCTCTTGCTCAATCTGAGCCGTGGACTTGCCCTCGGCTTCAGCCAGCGCGTCCTCGATCTGTTGGTTGACCTGCTCGCCCAGATCGCTCACAGCCTCAGCCACAGTCTCATGCGGATGAGAGGGAGCCTCGGCGGCAGTAGCCTGAAGGACATGCTTCGGCTGGAGGATTTGCATCTTCGGTGGGGCGCGAGTAGTTTCGGCGACTGGCGTGCGGTTGCGAGGGCTGGCGGCGGCGAGCTGGTCGAAGGGGTTGACGTAGGTGAACTTGGGCGCGAGCGAGGCAGTCTCAGGTGCGCGAGAGACAGTGGTTGGGCCATCGTTGCCAAAGAAGTGCGTTGCAGCGTTATCTGATGGCTCAGCTGCGGCACTCTCCAGCACTGCATCGGCCAGATCCTGCGCAAACTCGTCCACAGCCGTCTCAGGCATGTGGGAGAGAACTGGCGGGGAAAAGGCGGCAGCAGAAGCGTGCGAGGAACGAGCGGGCGATTGTGAAGGCTTGGGGTGGTTGAGCAGACGCAGAAGCAGGTCCTGAGGGTTCTCAGAAGCGGCAGGTACTGGTGAAGACTGTAAGCCAGACGGCACCGCCGGGACAGAGCCCTGCGAGCCCGATCTGTTGCCCATGAAGCCAGCAACAAAGTCGGAGGCTGAGACAGTGCGGCCATGAGCTGGGGCTACGGGTGGCTGCTGCGGTTGAGGTTGCTGCGAGACACTGCGCTGGCCAAGACCTGGCTGGTTGAAGCGCAGCAGGTTCAGCAGATTGGCCGACTGCTGCTGTGGCGTCTGCTGAGACACAGAGCCGGCGCCGTATTCTGGCGCGGGCGTATTCGCAGACGACATGTTGGGCGACAAGATGTGCGAAGGATGGTGAGGTGCAGGTCCGCTCGGTGCGGGCGAGAAAATGGGCGAAGAGACGGAGGGTTGCTGGTAATGAGGGTGTTGTTGTTGGCTGGAGGGAAGCTGCTGGTGATTGCCACCAGAAGCGCCGCCGCCGTTGAGCCGCTGAAGAAGTTCCTGCAGATCGGCCATGGTGAAGGCGACTTGGGCGATCTGTTTGTGCGTTAGCGGTGTAAGGTGAAGGCGTCGTGCTGGGGCAATGACGCGCTGAGGACCTCGAGTTGCACTCACTTTACTCTGCCCAAAATTCGCGTGTGGGTGAGCCTGGGCCGCTCAAGGAACGAAACAAAAACACAAATGAGATGCTCTGATGCGCGAGATGGCTTCAGGCAAGCTTTTGATGGGAAAACGGAGCTGCAGACTGTGCAGTGCGAAGTCAATGGTTGACGTGCTGTCAACCGGGTGTGTTAGCTCGACCTGCGCTACCGTCCAAATAGGGAAAGTCAGCTTCGAGTTCGTCACAGCTCCACAGTGAGACATCATCACCATTATCTGCACCATGTTTCGAAGTTGCTTCGATAGTATGTGGACCGCTAAACAACAGATCTTTAAAACTGATCAATCTGAGATGCGATCTCATTCTAGTCTGAGGAATCATCTATGATACTTTTGTGGGAGGCTATGTTGCAACAAATGGGGAACGCTAACGAACGCGAGAATAATATATATATGCGGGTATTGAACAGATGAAATGACAAGAGAAGACGCGGCAGACCGGAACATAGGAAATGGGGGTATCCTGGACTACACAGTAGCCCATATCGGGGCAGCATTTGTCTAGCGCGCCGCCACTGACTGCTTCCTCGGCAAGAGATACTTGTCGTCTTTCGGCAGCGGCGTCGGCGGAAGGTCTGAGTATGTGTTGTACGGGACGGCAGAGTCCTTCCTTTCGCGTTTGGGCGAATACGCGGCCGAGGTCAGAACTATCTCAGGTGTGTATATCGTCGAGGGTAAAGTCTCGAACGTATGCGCAGGCTCGGGTTTGTAAGTGGTCGAAGGGAGGGTATCGAAGGAAGAAGCAGGCAGTACCTTGTAGGTTGTAGAAGGCAGAGTAAGATATTCTGTCGAGGGTAGAATTTCATAAGTTGTAGCAGGAAGTGTGTCGAAGTTGCTGGCGGCTTGCAGCGCATTTGGTGTCGGCAGTGCATCATATGGTGTGTTGGGGGAGGAATAGATGTAACTATCGTCAATCGCAGCGTCTATGTCTGCCAATAAGTTCTCGTTGGAGATGGGGGTTCTAGGTCCTGGCGACCCTTGGCCAAAGACAAGGCTGAAAGAAATGGGGCGTACTTCAGGAATTGATGGAGGGCTGACTATGTGGTCAGATGCAGGCATAAGCTCATCATCTGACTCGTCTTCCGAAGGCTCGTCGTCCACCATCGTCTCGTAGATTACAGAAACGACCCGATTCGCATCAGGACCTGATGTGCTGCCCGGGTAGAGTGAGATGGGACGGTTGAAACTCGAGGACAAGCCGCCATTATAGGTGGTCGCGGGTAACAGAAACAGGCTCTGTTCAGGTGCGGAAGCTGCTTTCGGATTCAGTAGTGAATGCGAAGAGGACGGGCGGTCTAACTGTGCAGGCAAGCTCGACACTGATGCACTACGCTCAGTAACAGAAGAAGACTGCAAAAGACCGGGTGTGAGAACGGGACTGGCGCTCTGGCTCCTGGAATGTGTTGCGAACCGAGGTGAAGCCTGTGATTTGTATGGTGGAGGTCCGAATTTATCGAAATGATAGTCTGGTGGCGGCGCGATGAAGATGTCGCCGTGGCCCATCCGTTCACGGGGCGCAACGTTCCGCAGTGCCTGCAGTCGCTCATTCGCAGCGTTTGACTCCAGTATATGCGCATGTTCGACGAGCTTATCGACAAGCTGTGAATGCGAGTCTTTGAAGGTTCTCTTGACGAAACCCATCAATAGCTTCGAGCAAGTCATCTTGACCTCCTCGCGGATGTACAGGCCTGAACGAGGAACCTTGAGGCCTACTTCTGGCTGCTCTTTGGGTTCCCCAGGTAAAGATCCACCTATGCTCCACTTTCCTCGGATATCGAGACCAAGCGGCGCGTAGACGTGGGTTTCAAGACAATCAGGAAAGTCGTGAAATACCGCGTGATACGAAACTGAGCCTGTCGCCAATCCTCCAGGCAGATATGAGACTCTGTCTGCAATCTTTAGCAAATAACCTTTACTGCGTTCTGTCTGTTGTACCTTTGATTGTGTACCACGTTGCGTAGTATTCTGAGGTCGGCGCATAGGTTGGAGGCTTGCACTTGTAGCGCTCGACCACAAGTGGGTTCAGGTCGATCATCGCTAGATGATCTTTGTACATATCGAGCACACTCTTGCGAGTGATCCCCGCCGGTAGCGGTGTGATCGTTGTGAATACAGCAGTCTTTGGCATATTGATGCGTCTTGTCGTGTCGAATGTACCGGATGTGTTGAGCGGGGTCGAGGGATCAGCTTGGGAGTAGCAACAGCGGACCACGGATATGTTTTGCGACCACAAGTGAGAAGAGAAAGGGGGGTGTTTGCACAATGTCGTGAGGAAACCAAAGCATTTTGTTTCGTAGGCTAGAGTCCAGCCACATGGGGTATCACATCGTATCAGCAAGTGTGCAAGCACTAATCATGGCCAAAACGCCCCCTCGCGGCCCCTGCGCCCAGTTCGTGGCATCTGGGAACGGGTCTACCCCGCCAAGCAGCATGCCAGCCTTCATGAATGTTTCTCTCTCCGTTTTGAGAAATTTGGGTCGTTGACAAGCTTCTTGCCTTTTGTGTTCTTGACAGACGGACTGCTCTAGTCCGACGTTCCGTAGTTAGCCAAACGAGCGACATGTGAGGCTCTTACTGACTGAGCATCAAGACGGCACAATGACAGCGCGCAAACAACTCGTATGGAGAATGAAGTGCGAGTGCGATTGTGGCGTGTGGATATTGTGGGAGCGTTCCTGTGTTGCAAAAACGGATATCAAACAGGGTCCAACATGACAGTCACAGGTTCGGTTTCAGACGCTATTTCCAGTACTAACCAAAACAAGCATCGAAGATGAGCGACTGCAAAAACAATCAATGATCTGCAGAATCACCCAAACAATACATTTCTGTATTTCCCATGCTGTTGCGTAGTCATTTACTGTTGCTTTCAAGCTCATTGCGATCATGAACACAGAAGCCAAAGTGGATGACACCCTGGCCGGCGACCTCCGCAACATCAACCGTTTCAGCGGCCTCATGACTCTGCTTCGTTTCAAAAGAGCTTCACAAGGCATATACCAGCATGATCAGGCTGTGATTCCTGCCTCAGGTTGATTGCGAAGCCTGAGGGTTCAGCTGACGAGTCTCCAAAGTTCTCAGGCCTTTAGTTTGATTGCCCGCGAGTCCAAGAGTTTAGAAAAGGTATTTCCTGCAGCCTTCGTCTCGACCACCGATGCGGAGCTTGATACGATACTATACCTCTGATATACCAGGACGATAGCAGTCGACATCGCGTTTCACTGAAACTGCAGTCAGGCATGTCGCGTGGGTTGGAGGCACAGTCGAGAAATACAGCTTGCTAATCGACAGGATCACGCTCACAAACCGAAAGTAAGACTCCAGTGCAGGACGGAACATGATCGCAGGAAAAATCGCTTATTTGGTCAATTGGGACACCAGACGTATTTACTATGCGCGTACGATGATGTGGACTTATACCCTAGAAAAGAACCAAATTGAACGCCTTGATCATACCTGATGACCAGTCCATGCCCATTCGGCATATCTTCATTCTTCATTACAGTCCCTTTCCTCTCAAACACCCTGGTGCATAGCAACATCCGGTTTCTGCACCGCTGGCACCCTTCTCTTCTCCCCGTTCACAGCCAGAAAGCACCCATACGCAAACGCGCCCGCACTCAACGCCCAACTGAGCCCTCCGAACGCGGCCCCCGCCCTTGCAACATCACAGACCTGCCCAAAGCAGATCCTTCCACCCAGGAATACACTCAGCGCCACGAAACCGGCAAACCAGAACAACATCGAAAGCGCATCAAGCGCCACGAGCCCCCACCGGAAGCCAGCCGAAGATAGAAGGTGTGCAAATTTGACTGGTACCAGAAGAATAGGAAGCAGAGAGGTAAGTGACCAGACGGCGGCGAAGAGGAGGAAGGATATTTGGGCGGGCGAGGACTGGCGCCAGTGCGATGTCCACCAGGAGGAGACTGTTGGTGTCAGTATTGGGGTGCTGGAGAGTGGTTTGTAAATGGAAAGAAGAACCGTAGCCCATTAGTCCGAGGACGATAATGGCGAAGACCGCTTGTGCGCCGCGCACGGGATGCATGGGGTTGATGTTGACCATTGTGGTGGTAAGGTACTGCTGGTGCTGCAGCGGTCTTCAATTGAATTTCGTGATGACCTGCGCCTCAGTACTGAGCTGTGAACGTCGGGAAAACAACAATATAGAGTCAGAAGAACAAAGTCCAAGTGTAAGGAAAACGAAGCGAAAGGAGAGAAACAAGGCGTCGAGGGCGCCTCAGTATACTTTTACCATTTCTCTAGTTCTAAATTTGCTATCTCGAGACTCGCACCAGCAATGCAATCTTCGGCAACTTGTGAGTCCAGGTGGGAACTCTATGCAATGGACTTGTGAGTGGCTAGCTACGATAGATGTTTCTGAGCTGCTTGGACCCGGCTGACGAGTGCTGCACCACGGTTGGCCGCCTCCATGTTTCAGGTAGGGCTGAATCCCTGGTCGCGCATTAAGCGTATCAGGTTTGTCAGTACTGCAATGATTGAACCGCAACAACGACACATGATGAGCCGAATGCCGATCAAATGTTTTGCGGGCAACCAAAGTGTTTGCTGATCATCTAGCTGCAGCTTCTCACCGCAACGCCGCTTTAAAACTGGCTACGCTGTGCGGTCAGAATTGCACCAGAAGACTTGCGCCAGCAAGCTCCTGCCCATCGAATCCAATTCCGTGAACCCTCACAGCTACTTCACGTCCAGCCAGCTCCTCCACGAGCGAAGCAGCGACTATGTGTTCGGCCGCATATGCTCTTCCCAAGCAAAGGTCATCGACCTCGACGACGAAATGTGAGAACGCACCGGTGATTTCGCTGTATGGCATTCCCTGGACTGGTTCGCTGGAAGTGTGGCTCCAGCAAAGTCTCACGTGCTGAGTGTCTCCATTCCCACGAGCTTCCTTCCGGATGCCAAAGAGAGCATGATGCGGTGGGACATCTGTAGAACTGTTTCGAGACGAGATGTCCTGGAAGTAGCCGCCTTGATTAGTAAATGGCCGGGAAGGAATGGGATATGACGCCACTGGTTGGATACAGATGTAGTCGATCTCGGCAAGTCTTCTGTCATCGGTGGCTTGCGACCAAAACCCAAGCTCTTCCAGACGCATGTTCGAAGGTATATACTGATCATCGAGTCTGAGTTCTATGTCAAGAAGACGATCGACGGGCGGATCTTCGCATCTCTTGAGGTTGTATATCTTGTGCGAATAGCCAACAGGGTAACCTGTGCGGCGTGCTTCTTCTTCCGTAGCTCGACAGGAAGCCTTTAGGTAGAAGCTCACGCCTTGGGGCATCCTTGAGACATCCCGATAGGAGATTCGCAGTCGCAGTGACCCATCTATAGGCATATCGAGCGTAAAGAGCGGTATGCTCCAGCTATGAACTGTAGGGGACAGATCCTTCTTCATAACCGACGGAGGTAAGTTGCAGGCTTCGATGACGAGCTGCGATTGGCCTGCGACCCTCTCAATCTTGTGTTTCAGTGGACTGAGCATGCCTATCGATTCGGTTCTCAAAGGCAGTATTGACTGCGAGCCGAGTTGCGAGTGGAAAGGTGCTCCGCCATATAGGATGTCTTCTTCCTCTTCGCTGTGTGAGCCGAAAGCTCCACAAAAATCCGTGAAGAAGAAAGATTTAGAGCCAGCAGGTTGTGCTTTCGCAAAGCCAGTAATGGATGCTGTCTTATTCGGCTGGTGTTGCCTCCTACAGTCACCACATGAACAGTCAATGCCGTCTGGGAGATCGTCCCCATCCCAAACCGTTGCCTCCATGTCCTTTCCGTGACTAGGGAAGTGCTCAAATGACCAGGCTGGTGCGAAGACTCCCGCCGCGAGCCCTAGTGCTGCAAGCTTCGCGACTGCCACACCGGTGTTGGTACCGCCACCTCCATACTCAGGATAGGTGACGCGCGGGTGCGCGAGTTTAGTCGTGTTTTGTGCCCAAACATCGATCCCAAAGTGAATCTGATGTGGCGGCAGACCAGCTCTTAGGGCCTGGTGCAACGAAGCGATAGCGTCATCTTCTTTCCAGCAGTAGTTCGTCAAGACACTGCCACAGGCCTTCACGAATGGCAGATTCCGTTCATTGAGAGCATTTTGATAGGATACCTTGTTTGATGTTGTTAGAGCATCGTACCTGTTACAAGGTTAGAAAGGTAATGAATAGGGCGGGTGAAGCCCACCAAATGAGCTGTCTGCTGCCTCCAAGTTCTAGTCTTAGTTGGCGGAGAAAGCCCGCCAGGAGGCTCACGTCCCAGCTTGCGCTTGGAAACGACTTCTCGATATTCACCAGCCAACCGTCAAACCCACAGTGCTCCGTAATGTGGGCGAGCTGCTTAGCCAGCGGGAATGACAGACCGTCATCACCGTGCTGCAACAACTTTTCGGAATTTGGCGTTTGCGGCTCGATCAGTAGCGTACCCAGCGCCTTCACCCCATTGCGATGCAGTGTGTTGGTCCATGTAGGTGGAGGAACACATACAAGCTTGTGAGAGAAATATATAAGAGTATCTACGTATTGCAGATACTCACATGCATACTTCTCATCGTCCAAGCCAATGCTCGATGCGCCTTCATAACTGTGGTAGTTGCCTACATAGTCGTGGCACAGCAGGACCTTGGCTTTAGTCAAACCTTCACCTTTCCTGCAAGACCGGGGCAAAAAAGGCGTATTGGCTCGCTGCAGAGGGTCGCAGTCTGCGTGCGTCCACATTTCAAGCTGCTCAAAGGTGTCAAAATAGGTGAACCCCTGCAGGCGATCGAGAGCACGTTGCTTTCGACGTTCTTCTGGTGTCGGGCCCGTATCTGGTGAAGGGAACAGATGACGATAGCCATCACGTATCGGGCGTAGAATGTCTTTCCAGCCTAGAAGATATGCCATGTTGTTGCAGAATTGCGGCTGCCGTCGAGAGCTTCCAAAGTCCGCGGGGATGTCTGGCGGCGCTGACACCTATCAAAGCCCATGTGTCGCGCCCAGGGCCAGAGTGAGTCGATGAACACTAGACTCGCACCTGCATTGGCAGTCTATATATCACAAAGGCATTCGCGACCTTCCCAGCTGGGCGCTGCGGCATGTATAGACGGATGACGTCTGAGCGGCGTTCTTTCTCGTCTTGGCGTCGACAGGGGTAAGCTCCCCAATCCATGCCTTGCAGATGCCCCAAACGTGTTCATTTTATTCGACGTCGCAAACGTTCAATCCTCAACGACGCTCCAGTCGCCAAACTGCACCACAATTGTAATACAGCTAAGAGCGCGTCTTCACGATGAACCTCTTCAGGCTGTTAGGTGAGCCAAAGCTGATCCTCTTGAGCATGCGCGGGCTAATACGGTGGTGCAGGGGACTTGTCCCATCTCCTGTCAATCCTCATTCTTTTGCACAAGATGAAGACCTCCAGTGTACGTTGTATCAAATCGGCAGTCGGATTGCGCAAGATCTGACCATCCAAACAGAGCGCAGCCGGTATCTCGTTCAAGTCGCAGTTTCTGTACTTGATTGTTTACCTGACTCGATACATTGACCTACTCTGGACCTTCTACGAACCCCACGCGCTGTACAACACCGTCTTTAAAATCGTCTTTATCAGCACATCCGCGTACACCGTATATCTCATGCTCAACGACTTCAAGCCGACGCACGATCCGAACCTCGATACCTTCAAGGTCCAATACCTGCTAGCTTTCAGCACGGTGCTAGCTGTGCTGTTCCCGTACAAGTACACATTGACGGAGGTGAGTTGGGACGTAGAGGGAAGCACATTAGGAAGCTGACAAGGTGCACAGATCATGTGGGCGTTCTCCATTTGGCTGGAGTCAGTCGCTATCCTGCCCCAACTTTTTATGCTGCAAAGGACGGGTGAAGCAGAGACGATCACCACGCACTACTTGTTCGCGCTTGGTGCCTACCGCGCTCTCTACATTCCCAATTGGATCTACAGATACTTCTTCGAGGTGCCGCGCTTCTACGACCCGATCGCAGTCCTTGCTGGTATTGTTCAGACTATTCTGTACTCGGATTTCTTCTACATCTACTACACAAAGTCAGTGTCCCTATGGTCCTGCTCGCGAAATAATGCTAACAAACGATAGGGTTGTTCAAGGGAAGAAATTCAACCTTCCTGTTTAGAAGCTCCGCGAGATCCATACCCCATCTTTCAATTCGAAGGCCGGCATTTAGTGCGCGAAAGCCTTTTGTACTTTATTGTTCGACGATCGGCGTTCTGGAAGGCTATCTTAGTCCAGTTCAATGGGATGACACGATCCCGGGTAGCTGTTGTACGAATTGCATGAATAAAGGAGTACGAACGAACATGCGCAGGACGTTCTAGGGTTGGGCAAAGTTTCATCGCAGCTATGTAGCGTTATGTACTGTTGTCTTGAACAAAGTTGAATGCTGCAAACAAATCTGTGCATGGACTACGTGCCGCGTCGACAGACCAATGGTACCGATACGTCACCCAAAACAAGTCTGCAGTGGCGCGCCGCACGTGTCAGTCAGCCTCAAAGATCGCGGCTGCTAGGCAGTTGCGAGACAGCAATATCATGCGTCAATCGCCTTCCCAACGTTTCCTTTATTCGCACCTTAGCACTCATATTAATATACGTCCACTCGCTGTTTCAATTCTGAGCTGCGCGCTACTCGTCTAATCTTACCGTGCCTGTGATCGCCTTCCCAACACTCACTGCCTGCGCAATTGGCACACGACACCACCATGTTCTGCCTTCGCAGCTGGATTCCCGTGCTCTTCTTTCTGTGAGTTGGACCTGGTCACTTTGCACCGCTCTCATACTGATCTTCTCAGACTACGGACAAACGCGTCGCCCGTCTACCTAGTCCTCTTTATCTCTGCGACATACTTCCTCAACCGACCCTGCGTCTACTGCTCGTTACTCCTCTTCATCCTCGTCGTCGCGCTATTCGATTTCCACACACCATGGTTCGACCCGCCGCTCCCCGACACAGCCGGGCTGGCGCTGAACGAGACAACACCGATGCTGGAGACAGCTAGCGTGTTTGCGCAAGCTGCTGCAAACACAGCGCAGGAGATCGTCAAGGGCACGGTCGACGGAGTAAGAGGGAAAGCAAATACGGGTGCAATGAACGAGTGGGTCAAGGGCCTACTGGGAAAGAAGGAGTGGAGGATACAGTGTCTGGACGTCTTGATTCGGATCTAGGAGTACAGGACCTGGACGAGGAATGGCGATGTGGATATTGGGTTGGAACTCTTACGGATGCTATACTGGCTCTTATAATGGTCCTACATAATGCATGGGAGGCGCTTGCTTTTGTGGCATTGGTGCGGCATCAGGCTGTTCAGCTCTACAAGTTACAGACCGCAGCACAGCATGGCCTTTTAGCGCAGCAAACTACGGAGCTCATGGTGTACTATCGGGGTTGAAGAGCGTGCTCATTCGTGATACCAGATGGTTATGAGGTGATGTTGAACATTTGCCGCCCGGCATCGTCGCACTCCGTTCGGTGTGCTCCGACGTGGTAGTGCTAAATGCTTGAAGGATTCTTCGATATCCGCAGGCAATGTTTTCTCTCCATTACTCGTATTCTCATCTCGTTACCTGATGCTTTCCAGAAGAGCCCCGCGCTAGGCTGTGAGCAGAATGTCCGAGGCCCCCGCAGCGCATACCACCGCGCGTTGAGGGCAGCCATTGCATGGAAAAGAGTGCTCAAACAGGTGGAATCATGTTGCCGCGTGTAAAGATTCTTACCAGTCTCGATCTGTGCCTTGCCATCTTACCATATCCAAGTACAGTGCTGTGAACAAGGACGTTCCGCGAACAGAGCGGCTGCCGCGACGCGCGAAGCACCACCTTCCCGAGCGAGTGGTGACATGCAGCACCGTCTCTTCCCCACCTGTTCCGCCGCACTCACTCCGTTCGCTCCTTCCCTCTTTAAAGCTGGCGTCTCTTATTCACATCTCGAGACTTAGCTCTCGCACACAGCTCTGGACTAAGCTTTCGCCCAGGCCATTTCGATCCATTCCTACATCTTGCCGCACTGCAGCCGCTGCCAAGCGTCTCTCAAGCTCAGTTACGAGAGCTACAGAGCTTTATTCCACTTCACGTGTACAGCTCAGACAGAGGCCAAGACTTGCAGTTTCGCAACCAGCTGCATTGAGTTTCCAGAAACGATTCTGTCAGAGCGAAGTCACCAGCAGCTTTGCAGACATGGCCTCAGACCGAGACATCCTCCCCTCGTGGTACGTTTGACTACATAATCAAGCGCGACGAAGCTGATAAGAGGTCCTCTAGGGCCAAGCCCTCCCACTATGCCATCTCCCTCTACGACATTGAGTTCGGCGGCAAGTTCAGCTACAAGGGCACAATCAGCATCAATACCAAGATCACGAAGGACGATGGCTTCTCTGAGCTAGTGCTCAATGCCCATCAGCTCAAGGTCCACAGTGCTGAGCTGAAGGCCGGCGATTTCACCAAGATAGCGAAGGACATCTCGTACGATGAGAAACGCCAGCGCGTCACACTCGATTTTGGTGAGAAGATCAACCACTTGGGCGAAGCGATTCTGGAGGTCAAGTTTGAGGGGACAATCAACAACGTACGGCAACAGGGATTGGAGTTTTCAGAGGAAATTGCTGACAGGCACATAGATCATGGCCGGCTTCTACCGCTCCAAGTACACGCCCAAGGGCGAAGTCCCAGCTTCGGTAGCAAAAGACGATAAGTTCCACTACATGTTCAGTACCCAGTTCGAGGCATGCGATGCCCGCCGAGCCTTCCCCTGCTTCGACGAGCCCAACCTCAAGGCCACCTTCGACGTCGAGATCGAGGTCCCGAAGGACCAAGTCGCCCTCAGCAATATGCCGGAGAAGGAGACAAAGGACAGCAAGCGTGATGGCTTCCACACTGTTGTCTTCGAGACCACTCCCATCATGTCTACATACCTACTGGCCTGGGCCATCGGTGACTTCGAGTACGTCGAGGCCTTTACCGAGCGCAAGTACAACGGCAAGAATATCCCTGTTAGGGTTTACACCACACGAGGATTGAAGAAGCAAGGAGAGTTTGCGCTGGACAATTGCCACAAGATCGTCGACTATTTCTCTGAGGTCTTCCAGATCGACTACCCGCTTCCCAAGGTCGACCTTCTCGCTGTGCACGAATTCGTAAGTGCTCACCTATGGTGTACGTGTATTTGCGCTGATCGACAAGCCAATTATACGTACCCTTGACCCCTATTGTACGAACTTTGAACTGACCAGGAATGCTAGTCGCACGGCGCTATGGAGAACTGGGGTCTCATCACCTACCGGTAAGTGTTGGAGTTGGGCTGGTTGATCGAGTACTAATTTTGCATCAGCACCACTGCACTGCTTTTCGATCCCGAGACGTCGGCAGACAGCTACCGCAACAGGGTTGCATATGTCGTGGCTCACGAGCTCGCCCATCAGTGGTTTGGTAACCTTGTCACAATGGACTGGTGGAGCGAGCTTTGGCTCAACGAGGGCTTCGCCACATGGGTTGGATGGTTTGCCATCGATTATCTATACCCTGGTAAGTTTTTTCGGGAGCTAAACCGAGTTGCAACTGATAGCAAATAGATTGGAATGTTTGGGGGCAGTTCGTTGTACGTTCGAGAGCGCGAGGTACCGTCGCTCCAAGGTTGCTGACGTTGTGTGTAGACTGATTCTGTGCAACAAGCTTTCGCACTCGATGCGCTTCGCACCTCCCACCCCATCGAGGTCCCGGTGTATGATGGTCTTGAGGTCGATCAGATCTTCGATCACATCAGCTATCTTAAAGGAAGTTCTGTCATCCGCATGCTCAGCGCTCATCTCGGGGAGAAGGTATTCCTTCAAGGTGTTGCCGATTATCTGAAGGCTCACCAGTATTCTAATGCCACGACGAACGACCTGTGGTCCGCCCTGAGCAAGGCATCTGGTCAAGATGTCACAAGCTTCATGGACTTTTGGGTCCGCAAAATCGGTTTCCCCGTTGTTACCGTGGCTGAAGAGCCTGGTCAGATTGGTATCCGCCAGCAGCGATTCTTGCTGGCTGGCGATGTCAAGCCCGAGGAAGATTCGACAGTGTGGTGGATTCCTTTAGGTCTTCACGCAGGTTCTTCCCCGTCGACAGCATCTGTTCACGAGACAGGTGCATTGACGCAGAAGGAGGAGACCATCCGCAACGTCGACAATGGCTTCTACCAGCTGAACAAGAACCTCACTGGTTTCTACAGAACCAACTACCCACCAGAGCGTCTTGTCAAGCTCGGTGAGTCTCGCCATGAGCTCTCAGTGCAAGACAAGATTGGCATCATTGGCGATGCTTACGCCAACTCTATCGCTGGCTTTGGTCCCACTGCTGGCCTGCTTGCGCTCGTGGAGAAGTTCCAAGACGAGTCGGACTACCTAGTCTGGTCGCAGATCCTCACCAACCTCGGCAACGTCCGCAGCGTTCTATCTGACAGCGATGATGTTAGCGATGCTCTTAGGAAGTTCCAACTCAAGCTCATCACGCCTGCAGTTGAGAAGGTCGGTTGGGAGTTCAAAGACGGCGAGGGCTTCCTCATTGGTCAGCTTCGCGCCTCACTCATCCTGTCTGCCGGTCTGGTTGGTCACAAAGCGACTGTCGATGAGGCATTGAAACGCTTCGAGGCATACACTTCTGGATCTGACAAGTCGGCCATCCACCCTTCGTTGCGTCGTGCTGTATTCGGCATTGCTGTCAAGAACGGTGGGGAGTCCGCTTACAAGGCTGTCCAAAAGGAGTACCTCTCAACAACTTCCATCGATGGCAAGGAGATCTCTTTAGTTTCCATGGGCAGAGTCCAGACACCCGAGCTTGCTCAAGATTACCTGAAGTTCATCTTCTCGGACAAGGTCGCTACTCAGGACAAGCACTCAGGTACCATTGCGTTAGCCAACAACTCCAAGATCCGCCCTGAAGTATGGAAGTATGTCCGCGACAACTGGGACCAGACTGTTCACCCTGCTCTGTCTGGCAATCTTGTCGTACTCGAGCGCTTCTTGCGCTTTGGCCTGAACAAGTTCGCTGATGAGAAGGTCGCCGATGATATTGCCGCTTTCTTCAAGAACAAGGACACTCGCGGTTACGACAAGGGTCTTGAGGTCATCGACGACACCATCAGGAGCTACGCGAAGTATGCAAAGAGAGAAGAGGCTGTCGTCAAGGAATGGCTGAAGGCCAACAACTACCTGTCGTGACTTGGACCGAGGCTATAGATACTACATATGGTCTGGCTATTCAGCTTAAAGCCATGAGATACACGTCAAAATGAAACAATGTTATAGGTCAGTTGTGGTATGTATAAGAGCGGGGAATTCGAGTCATTGTAGGCGACGACCGATATTCTCTTACTTAACAGCCGCACCACGTTATCGGAAGAGCCAGGTCGAGACACAAACTTTGCGCTCGATGAAGCCTCTCATGCATCGCGAATATCACGACACCAGAGCAAACCGATGAATTTGCAAGGGCCCGCATTTCGTGCAGGACTACCTTCCAATCTTGGCGTAGCATTACCATTTGAGTGGGCATGCTTACCCGGAGCGTACAAGTTCCCGCTTGTTTAGTTGCGAAATCGCAACCCTGCAATGTCGACATCGACAGGAAGATGGACGATTTTGTATGTTGGAGGCAAGCTCTGCACCTTTCATCTTGGCAAAGTGGAACGTAACAATCGCGTGCAACCATGCCGCCATATGTCTGATCCATAAGAACGGCAATGCTCGCCATGCATTTACGAAACACTCCTCTAGGGCACCTGTTCCACGGTCTTTCAGGAAGTGCTCACGGTCGCGATGGCGACACACGACTCCGCCAAGGCACCCTCAGTCGAGGATGTCTCCCTTCCTGTCTCCACGCCACCCTCCATTGACGACTCCAAGCGTAAATGGTACCGCAGCACACTCTTCAACGCCTTCGTCATTGGAGGCGTTGGCTTCCTCGCACCTGGTCTATGGAACGCAATGAATGATCTAGGAGCCGGAGGAGCACTCGACCCGTACCTCGTCAATGCGGCCAACGCTCTTGTCTTTGGCATCATGGGCTTCTTTTGCCTCTTCGGCGGCCCCATCGCAAACCGCATCGGCTTCGCTAATACGCTCTTTCTCGGTGCAGTCGGCTATCCCGTCTACTCAGCGGGCTTATACACCAACAACCGTTACGGCAACGTCTGGCTCGTCCTCGTTGGTGCTGTGTGCTGCGGCGTCAGCGCAGGCTTGTTCTGGGTCAGCGAGGGTGCTGTCGCTCTCGGCTACCCCGAGCCCGGCAAGAGAGGCAAATACATGAACATCTGGCTTTGGTTTCGCACAGGTGGGCCACTGGTCGGTGGCGCCATTGTGCTCGCACTGAACAACAACGCTGCAGCCAAGAAGAAGGGGAAGGTTGGCTACCAGATCTATCTTGTCTTCATTGCACTGCAGTGCATCGCGTGCCCTCTCGCACTGGCGCTCTCTCCACCGAGTAAAGTCCAGCGCTCCGACGGGAGCAAAGTCGTCATTCAGCGTGAAACCTCGTTCAAGAACGAGTTCAAAGCCCTCTGGCGCGTGAGCAAGCGCAAAGACGTCCTGCTCCTTCTGCCTATATTCTATGCCGCATACTTTAATCAATACAGCTCCAACTTCAAAGCGTACTACTTTGGCGTGCGGGCTCGCGCATTGATGGGTTTTGTATCCAACTTCGGAACCCTGCTGTCGTCTCAACTCATCAGCCAGTTGCTCGACTACAAAAAGCTTACCGTGAAGAAGCGCATCACGTACGGCTTTTACTACATCATTCTCCTGCACATCGTTGCGTGGGTATACGGCTGGGTCATCCAGGAGAAATACACGCGCTCGAACCCTGTCTTTGATTGGGAGGATGGAGGTTTTGTTGAGGCGTTCTTCGTTATCATCCTGTGGGACTTTGCGAGACAGGCGCTGCAAAACTGGGTTTATTACCTTCTTGCGACCAAGACGGATAATATTTCTGAGCTCTCCCGTTTTGCGGGCGTGCTCCGTGGACAGGAGAGCTTTGGGCAAGCTGTTTCGTTCGGGCTGAATACGAAGAAATGGAGAGGCGGTCGTGTACCACTGGGAGTTAACACAGCCTTGCTGGTGCTTTCGATTTGGCCTACTTGGCTCGTAGTCCGCGATCACGTTCCTGTCGAGTCGGCCGAGTCAAAGAAAGACGACGTCGTCGCCGAGGACCGCGCTCTGCAGCAGCAGGTCAACTTGGAGGACAAAAGGAAGTTTGCGGAAGGAGAGGCGGTGCTGGCCCGCAACGTGTAGAAGGATTATGACTGGACATTCTAGAGTATTTGGAGCGACCACAGGGTGGACCAATCAGTCTCCAATACATCAAGATGCGGAATATTGATCACATGTCTTTCAAAACCTCACCCAGATCGCCTCAGCTAACGAACGCTCGTACCAGACCCTCCGCCGTCAATCATTCGGTATAGTTTTATCCCGCAATCATAACTTCGGTCTACCCCTCCGCTCATTGCCCGTTAACTGAAGTCGCAACCTGAAGATGAGACCTCTCCCACAAACGGCCCATCAATTGCGGAACACTGCGCGCTTTCTCTCTTCTACGATCGAAACACCACTTCGAACACACAAGCGGCTTTGACTTGGCTAGGCACTCTCGGCATCCTGAAGGAGTTGCCGCTGATCCTTTAATCATGCCGTTTATCTGCAGGGTAACCATTCGCCATGGAATTTAGGCCAGTCAGCGGGATTGTTTCGATGTATATGATTACAGCTTGTTCCGTCTCTAAGGCTACTAGAGCGAGGATCATGTTTCTGGAAGAGCTATAAAGACTTTATGGCGCCATTTGCTAGTTGAGGGCTACCTGTACTCGTCTGCATACTCTGGTCCAGTGTGAACAGTTGCCGACTGGCTACGAAACATCTGAATCATCGCCGAGTACGATATCTAAAATGGTCAAAGTAGCTGTGACCCAGCACGAACCGGTTTGGTTCGATCTTCAGACCACAGTGGACAAGACATGTCGTTTGATTGAAGAAGCGACCAGCAATGGGGCGGAGCTTGTTGATTCCCCTGAAGTATGTATCATGGGCTATCCAGCGTCGATCTGGTGAGTTTCCATACTTTCGTTCAGGACGTGTCGAACCTCAAACATGCAATCCATATGCTTCAGATAGTATCATCGAACTCACAATCGCAGGGCACAACCTCTAGACCCACTTCTGGCAACCAAATCCATCAAAAATCCACTCCCTTACAACTCGAAAGAAATGCAACAGATCTGCGCGGCAGCACAGAAATCCAGCATCGCCGTAGTCCTCGGCTTCAGCGAGAACGACTACAACACCCTCCACATCGCACAATGCACCATATCTCCTTCCGGCGCCATCGTAATGAAGCGCCGTAAGTTCAAACCCACACACATGGAGCGAACCGTCTACGGTGACGCAGGCGGATCCAGCCTTAACAACGTGAAGGAAGTTGAAGGCGTGTAGAATCGACGCACTGAGTTGTTGGGAACATATGCAGCCGCTGCTCAAGTACCACACCATCAGTCTGCACGAGCAAGCGCATGCACCAGCAGATTCAAGTGATTGCTAGACCCGTATTTAATCAAACTGTTCCGTGTATGAATGGCTTTGTCATAGCTGAATCTGTCTGCTGCGCGAGAGCGAGCTCGCACATGTGGGTCTTTATGATGTTTGCAAGGCGTAATCATCTGCTACGAGCTGGTGACTGGTATTGATATTTCAGCAATTCGTCCCTGTTCACGGTAGGGACTCTAGGGAGTTGTGGCCAATATGCAACCCAAGTGCTGACATAGATTGATTACGGCTTTTGGACAATCAGAAATGCGAGGCTGTCAACATTGTGAACCAGTATCCCGCAAAGACTCTGCAGACTTCATCGATTTCGCAGCGCCTCTGCTCAGTTTTCGGTGAAGGTAGGTGGCTCCGGTAGCTGAGAGTGTGTAGTATGCCTCGCCCAGCCTTGCTATGGAGAGCTTCAGGTATGGTTTCATTTGACGCTGGTCACATTGAACACAATGCTCATCTGTCCGGCTCCATTCCTAATGCTCGCTGTGAGAGCCTTGGCCAGCAATCTTGAGTGTGGGCCACTATTTTGATGTCTGCACGAGATGTAGTCTTCGACACTGGCCTCCAAACCCTGATTCGACAATCCAAACAGCTCACAGATTGGGTCGATAGTGTTCCAGATCCGGGAGGTTTTCTTGGGGTGGGTGATCTTCGGCAATGTCGGCGCTGGACCCTAATTAGTGGACAGAAATTTCAGTCCTGCATACACTGGCCGATATCTCAACAACTGACAGCTCAAATTAGATCATTGTTGTTGCTATGCACAGTGCTTGTATTAAGGATCGTCAGTAGATTATCAATGGGCAGACAGGCATAAGAAAAGAAACAAAAAACTGCTGGACAATTTGGGAATTGAACCTAACAAAAATATCACCCCTGCACACACTGGCCGATATTTCGACAACCAACAGCTCGAATTAGACTGTCATTTTTGTTATCTAACCACCTTCCATCGAAGATCATCAATGGGCTCGTGGCATAAAGAAAGCAGCAAGAAACTGTAAAAAGCTGGTGGACAATCTGGGAATCGAACCCAGGACCTTTCCCATGCTAAGGGAAAATTATACCACTAAACCAATTGCCCATTACATTCTTTTATGAATGAGATGTGTTTTGTAACACTAATAGTCCAGTTTGAACAATTGGTTGTTGAGAAAAGTGAGTTTTTGTGATTCGGGGGAGGATGGGAAAACCGCCTAGAATTGCAGACGGAAAATTCGGGAGACCAACAGAACTAATTCTAAGACCCTCGAGACGTGTTCCATTCAAGTTTCAGACTGATCGGTCTAGGGGCGCTGCCGTTGTACCGGACTGCATATTCTGGAGGGGGTAGTCTAGTGCTTTTATGAAAAGAGAACCGCAAAATTGATGAGTATTGTAGAAATACCTTGAACGTTTTTCCCCGCGAGTCCATCTTTTGGCGCTTCTTGAATACCTACCGGTGTCATCCTGGGCGTGCTGCCGATGTGGTTGAGGGCGGTTAAGTAAGTGTTGCTTTTTTACCATGTCAGACTGGCGGCAAACGCGATGCCACGAGTTTTTTTTTCTGGGGATCCTCACTAGAATCACGCAATAGATGCCTGGGGCTATTATCTGTCAAACTTTGGCTTCCTTTGTAAGGTTGTGGCGGTTGTGGTCGTGAATTGCGTACCGCGACATGAACGGCTCAGTGGCGCTCCATACAACCGAATGCTCGAATGTCAACCTCGGAACATGGTCGCAATAAACACGATATCAAGTAATGAATTCCCATTGCCATCCTGCTACTCGTGCCTGCTATCCCTTCAAAGCAACACATGCGAACTACCCTGGTGCAGCCAATGTCGATATCTCTGCAGCACCAATTTTTGGACTGAAAATCTCACTTAAACCATACACCACTTCGTCAACATTACAGGCGCAATGACTATATTCATCCAGTGCTCATGCGGACGTTCCTTATATGTCATCTTACGAAAGCTTCGGCCGGTCGGCTTCGACTACTTTTCCAAAGAAGCCAGACACCACGTGCAGCAGGAACGGTTCGGTTGCACGTTCATCGAGCGAGGTTAGCTTGCTCGGTAGTCCGCGATCTGCGAGGCTGTCAAGCGTGAGTACTCAATTGGCATCTATGGACAGCAAGTTGTAAGCTAGCCAATGGCGTCGGATCAAGTCTACAGTTGCAGTACTATATAGCCTCAACTCTGTCCGAGAACTTGCGCGTGTTCTGCGACCTTCGCAGCATCTCCCATCTCAATGTTCTTGCCTCCACGGCCAGGCGCCTGGTTCGAGCCAAACGGCGGGGCTAGCGCCTTCCAGCCTAGCTCCCTTGCCGCACACCTGCCGCTGCGGGCGATATTTTCTCTGCTTGCCTGCTGCCCCTCGCTCTCACACAAACTCTCCACTTCGAATCAGATATCTCGAGTTTTTTCTCTTCGAACTTCCCCTTACCGCAAAGCATAACAGTGAGTTTGACCGTCTGCGTACGGAAAGCGCAAAATCGAATGCCTGGGTCAGTACTGACATTCCTCAGGTTTTACGCACATCAAAAACAATGGATTACCAAGCTCCTGCTCCTGCTGCCGGTGGCCGTGGCTGCTACAACTGTAAGACACCCGAATATCGCCTTGAAATATACAAACTTGCCCCGTCCAAAACCGCCACCGCGCGATTGTGCCAGCGAACCTTCTCCGCAAAAGGCTCGAAGAACGCTCGATTCGCCGACGTTGGGGTAGCAGCAAGCCTCGACATGATTAAATCGAGATTTTCCACCCCAGTCTTTACCAATTCGCTGCTACACACTCGGCCATACGTCAATGCAGACAGCGAACAATAGGCTAACGAATTTCTAGGCGGTGACAACTCCCACCGCGCTGCCGAGTGCCCCACCAAGGGTACCCCAACCTGCTACAACTGCGGCGAGAAGGGCCACGTTAGCCGCGAGTGCACCTCTCCCCAGGCCGAGAAGACCTGCTACCGCTGCGGTGGTACCGGCCACATCAGCCGTGAGTGCACCCAGGCTGGTGGTGCTCCCGGCGGTCGCACTGGCGGCCAGGAGTGCTACAAGTGCGGTCAGCAGGGTCACATCGCCCGCAACTGCTCCCAGGGCGGTGGCTCGTACGGTGGCGGCTACGGCGGCCGTGGCGGCTTCGGCGGTGCCCAGGGCGGATACGGTGGTGCTCGCCAGACCACCTGCTACTCCTGCGGCGGTTTCGGCCACATGAGCCGTGACTGCACCCAGGGCCAGAAGTGCTACAACTGCGGCGAGGTCGGTCACCTGTCCCGCGACTGCCCCCAGGAGACCTCCTCTGAGCGCGTCTGCTACCGCTGCAAGCAGCCCGGCCACGTTCAGTCCGCCTGCCCCAACTAAGCGTCTCGACTGAGCTTTGTCGATTACCTCGATCTGGAGTGAGCTTTGATGCAGCTGATCGCGACATGTGCGATGCGGCTGGCATGTTCGATTGTTAGAGATTCCACCGCCATGATTCACGAGTCATCGACACGATTACGATTTCCTTCTCTGTACATTTTCTCATTCTGCGGCTGGCTGCCGTTTTTCGACGCTTACACGAAAAGCATATCATCGCCCGGCATGATTGGACTTGGCTCTTTTTCGCATTTGACCGAACTTCAAGAGGGTTGGTTACGGAAAAGTCTTGATTCAGGAAGATTTTGCATTCGGTGGATACAATGTGGGTGGAAAGGAGAGCGGTATCTTCGACAGACAGCAAGGAATGGGAGTAGTGATGGTCCCGCGAACGAATACGACTATGAGAAAGGAGGTTGCTGCTGTTCAGTTCGTGTCTCTGAGGCTTTGGCGATTGTTAGAGTCAATAGGATTCATCGGCTGAATGGTAAACAGACCTTGCTACGTTCATCTCCAAGGGGTGTCCCAACAACTTCTATGCCCACCTGTGCTGTGACTATGAGTCGACGCTCGACCGATGTGCAATGTCAGTCCTGATGATATATGGCTTCTTCACGTCTCGTTACATTATCTCGATGCCTCGAAAGTTGTCTGCGATGACTTGGCACACTAGTCTGCTTTCATCTCTCCCGCGCGCATCCAAACAAACGGCCAACACCCTCGACCCCACAACACCCACCACGCGTCACGCAGAGCAGCAAGGCGCGCCTGATCTCCTTTAACGTAGTCAATAATATGGCACCCCAAAGGAAGCGCGACAACCGCGAGAATGCGTTCTTTAACGTCGGAGTACAGGGAAGGTAAATAAACAAACACCGCACATGTATATGGGCGCGACTGACAACTTGCGCAGAAAGACTGGTATCACTCTCGAAGAACGAGCGCGCGATGAACACGGTATCGAAGCAATCTCCGGCATCTTCTCGTCGCCAGCGAAATCACCACCGAAGCGCGGAAGCGAACTGACAGGATCAGAGTCAATGGATATACAAGAGAGTACGTAGACCAGTGCGAATCGACTTGCGCGCAACCTTTGGCAACCACAACTAGCATAGGCTGATCTATCATCTTACAGGCTCCATACCAGCCATCACTACCTCTACTGCAATTTTGCGCAATGATCGCACTCGACTGCCTCCACCGAAATCGCGATCGCCCATGAAAACTGCCCTCGGGTCTTCTCCGCGCCGGCAGTCATCCATGGCACCCCGCGGCAGCTCGTCCGGCTTTTCGAGTCCCATTCGCGCGACTTCACATCCTGCTGTAGTCAGAAGGCTCGATTTCGAAGAGGAGGAGGACGAAAGCCTGCAGGAGACACCTGCGCTAAGTGGCTCAGGGCAGCGCCGCGGAAAGCGCAACGACGTCTACACTTTAGAGCGCTCGCCGAGTCGCCCGCATAGCGCCATCATGGAGGAGAGCGAATTACAGGAGCAGATTACGGCAAATAATGACGAGGACGATGAGCTGCCAGTTGTGACCGAGGTTGAACAAAGCTTTCTTGCGCAAATTGGAGATGACACAGTCACGGGCGCCGATGCAGTAGAATCGTTCCTGGAAGGCGAGACTCAGGAGGATACTCAAATTGAAGAGGAAGAGGTCTTATCCGAACCATCGAAGGAGCCAACGAAAAGGGTCAGGAAGCGCAAGAGCGACCAGGCAACGGCTGTTGAGGAGAGTCCAAATCCAACAAAGGCACGCAAACGTGGGCCAGCGGCAGCAGTGCAGGTACCAGAACCAGCGAAGAAAGGCAGGAAGGCTGCGCCTCCGCCTGTTGCTCCCGCGCGTCGATCAAAGCGCGTGTCTGATATTACTGAACAAGAAGCCAGCGTTCTCGAATCGTCCGCCGTCGACGAGCCTGTTGCTGAGGCTTCTGAGACTGTGGAGGAAGCGCCAGTAGCACCAATACGTCGTGGGCGGCCGAAGAAGGTTGAAAAGGATGCTGAGGGAGAAGCTCCAACGAAGACAACAAAGAAGTCAGGTGCGACGGATGCGGCTAGAAAGAAGTCAGAGCCAGAGTTCAAGAAGCCTGGGAGGCCAGCTGCTAAGCCAAAGGAGAAGGCAGCACCAAAGGGCAAGGAGAATGTGAAGAACGCAATCGCAGTTGCAAGGGACGATGCTGGGCGGCCCGTGGACGCGTATGGCAATCCCCTTAGCAAGGCGGATATCGAGCAGATGTCAACAGCGTCAGTAGGATCACGATACGGTCGAGGGCGCCACCTGTCCGTCTTCCGTGAAATGGACCCTGAGGCTATCGCGCGTATCGGACGAACTGGCAGGCATCGTGTTGCACCCATCGATTTCTGGAAGAACGACCGAATCAATTACAACCCAGATGGCAGTATGCAAACCATAGTTAAAGCCCCATCGCCTGAGCCCATACAAAGAACTTCGACCTACTACAGGAAGGGCAAGAAGAAGGGTTCAGCAGTCGTTGAAGAGGAACAACTAGAACTCGATCCTTGGGAAGAAGACGATGGCTTCTTTACTGGCAACTACAAAGATTTTGATCCGGCCAATGAATTCACGTCGCCCGGGCTCGTCGAAGGCGTTATCGCCTGGTCTGACAAGGGTATCAAGCCTGAGCCTGTTGGTGATGGTTCCTTCCAGTACGCCAGGATAGGCGGCAGCGGCCCGGCGGGCTTCTTCAATTGGGGCATGATTGAACTCCGCGTCGATCAGATGAAGCGCTCCAAGAATTCGCGCAAAATGCACATGGTCTTCAACGTCCAATTTGGTGTCCTTGAGGTAAGGGTGCATGAAAACGAGTTTACTGTGCACAAGGGTGGGATATGGCAGGTTCCAAGAGGTGAGTGCCGAGTATTAAGGATTTGATCGGGAATCGAGGCTGACTCGTCGCAGGTAACACATACAGCATCAAAAATGTCGGCAGCACGACGGCAAATATCTTCTTCGCGCAAGCTCGCGAGTCCTTTGCGGACGAGGAGTAGACCTTGATACGGAAGTGTCCGACACACGGCATTCAACATCACTCCGCGAGAAGCTTTTTGCAGTTGCATGGCACGGTTTTGCCCGCTCAAGATATACACATCCGAACGAGACTGTTAGCTCTGTACCGTGTGTGCTATCTGCTCGATTGAATGAGATCCTCTGACCTGCCTCCACGCTCATCTGCATGTTTTTGCATCATACCTTCTGCGCCTTGATCTTCACCGCTCTCACTGCCCGTCAGAATTTTATCTAGGAACGGGGATATCAGCGGCGACTTGGAACGATGTTGGCACCTGGTGTCGTATACCTCTGCAGCTGAGTCGAAGCCATCGATGTCACCTCCGCAGCAGGCATCGCAGGCAGAGAATCCGCGACACGGACACGACATGAAGCAGCTAGGCTGCTGCAGAGCAGAAGCGGGATATGCGTTGTTCGCTGCTGTGCTACGCGTGAGGAGAACAGCGCACTCAGATAGAGACGGAGGTGGATGAAGGCGCACTTCATCCTGATGCTGGCAACGCTGAGGACGCCCGATGACTTGGACTCAGCTGCAACTTAATGCCTTCGCGGCTAGTCTGCACTGATCTGTGTCGAGCTAACATTGATTGCGTATTGGCTTTGGGCATGTTGGACTACTACAACGAGGGCTGCTTTGCGAGCCCAAGAAACGATAGCTCGCCTCAGGCGTTCATGCATGATTCTTACCAGGCAGTAGAGCAGTAGTCGCGTGGCACAACATCTTGCGTACCGCTGACAGCGCCAACGCTTCGCATATGTCGTGTCTCATCGCAATCTCTGCGTCACGAACGCCGTGTCACCACATCACATTGCGGAAGCGGGAATGCCCATCGTTGGTGTGTTGCACGAGGCTGCAGATGCATGCGCACTTCCATTGCTGGCGTCTGGGGGGCCTGAGATCCAGGGCTGGGTGCTGGAAACGTGTGGCACAGAAGCTGAGTGGCTGGGTAACCGTGCTGCATTGCACCTGCATGTTAGCTGCTGTGGCGCCGAGGCTGAAAGCAAACGTTGCACGAACGCTTCTGGGGTCCTGTGACTCCTGTCGCGCGAGTACAGCATGCTATTATTGTCAGTGCAAAGACTAAACTTCTGCAGCACTCCGCCTGCTCCGCTCAAGTGCAGACGAGTTCTGAGCGGTGTAAAGCGGTGTAGGTGCCAGCGGTTCGACACAGAAGTCGTCCGGTGAAAACGAAGACTACAGCTGTCCCGAACGCCTTTGAGGTTTAAGGGCTTCGGTAGGGCGTTTTGCACACCAAAGCGAGTGTTGTATTTTTCGGCGTACTGAGAAGAGGCCCGGAGCGAGGCCTGCGCGATCTGGAGCTGGTGGGCTGTTGTGGGCTCGAGGCGGTTGGGTGGCGAGATTCACGAGAGGCGGTCTGTGGTGGTTAGGTAGCGGTGTGTTCAGGCGAATCATCACCGAATAGATGCTTCGAAGATGTGCAATCTTGACACATGGTTTGCCACACGGCTACGACTGTTTGCGCTTCAGAGATACATGTCGCGTCTGCCCAACTTATTCAAGGTGAGGACTTCGATTGAGGGCCATGTTCAGATTGTGTGAACACTCGTTCTCACGTGCACAGATACCTGAACGGGTGGCATCATCTTACCATTACCAGAGCAAGCGTGAACCTTCACAGCACCTGCATGAGTTTGCTGTAGAATCTGCGCTCTAACACCGCCCTCTCCACAAGTCTTTCCATCTATATGCGTTCGCCGACCGCGGACAATATTCAGTTGGTCAGCTGTTCTGCACAAAATCCAGAACTGCAAAACATACGGTGACGATCTCCATACGTACCGGAATATGCTCAATTCCTTTTGCACATCGCGTTTGGACTTATTTCGTCTAGCGGCAGTATGTTCCAAGCGTCACGAACGGCGGTCAGCCGAGTCATTTAAAGAACGACGGACTGAGTTTCAGTGGGTTTAGCGGACTTTAGTACGAACCGAGTGCTGCGATCCACCGAACGCATCATCGCCGCGTGGTATCTTTGCTGGAGCTCCACGGGGTGGATACGGATGTTACAAGATTTCATGCTGAATGTGCCGTTTCCTGTGACTACCGGTATGAAGTTGCGTGATCTCGAAGATCTTGACCGAGTTGTTTGCCAATACCGACTCAGCAGTATACCTGGGGTCGGACCCCATGACATCCGCTTCGAGGGTCGCGTTCGTCGGTGACTATGGTGAGTTATTGATTACGACAGCATATTCGTCTCTTCTCAGTCTGGTCGAAAGTTGAAGATGAACAGCTGCAAGCGAGCCGCTTACGAGCCAGCGGCGTTGAACTCGTAATTCTTGAGCTCGCAGCCATGTGAACACCTAGATCGCTCAATCGAGCCGCGTAAGAGCGACCACAATCGCGCTTTATGCTTGCTCGTTTCCTCGTTCGCGAATGTGAAGGCGAGCCGCTGCTTCCTCGTCGTACCGGCGCACGTGCTTTCTCATTTCGTTCCAGCAGACGGCGACCGAATGCTCATGGAATGTTTCTGAGCTTCTACTACGTTACTAGTCCGGTGTTAGAGCTTGTTTGGGCAGGTAGGTGTCTAAAAGGGTGAAAGGGTTGCATCGTGATCCACTTTTCCACATTATCAGGGATGGATGGTTGTAGGCTTGTGGTGTGTGCCCAGACAACGGCGATGTTTTCCCCGAGGCAGCGATCCCGGCAGATCAAGCAGAGGACATGTCAGGGCGAACAGGTCCCGGGTACCTAGATGACGCTGGACATGGTGGCCTGGTAGAGGCCATGGGCCAGACATCATGATTCACGTTGGCGAACAGGTGGTGCATAGGAACACTCTCTCGAAGTCGGTCGATCGCCGGCGGCTGACCATGCAGGGCTGACATGTTTGAACATGTTCGCAGCAATGCGCCCCCGGAAACAGGATGCAACTCGGACAAAAAGGCCCGGTAGCGACTCATTCGTGTCAGGCGTCGCCAGTTTTTCTTTTGGCCCTGCCAGAATCAGCATGAGAGTCAATGCCGAACTTTTGCCAGGCGAGCACCCGTTCGCTGCCCTGAAGAATGACAGGCGAGTCACAAAAGGAGTTTTCTCAAATACAACAAGCGGCCAATATCAATCAGAGCAAGGTGTTACTATGTAAGAGAGAGAAGTCGCAGCAGGGATCATCCCGAACAATCTTTAACGCCATAGTTACAGCCTTACGGCCTGACGTTTGAAGTATTTTCTCGAAGGTGTGCTGGAATGTTCTGATCGTCGCACCATGGTATCGATAAGACCGGGCTGCGAACGCCTAAGATCCAGCTAATTTCCTTTGCGCGGGGCTAGGCGACGACACGAACCGGTCTGCGCTGTCATGTTTGCATGCGGAAATGGCCAAAGGACGATGAACGGTAACCGAGTTCATGCAGACCCGCACGTGAGTGAGTCAAAGACGGCAGAATGTGAAGCGTGTGGCTGTGCGAACAGCTCATCAACCGCACCTCAGCGTAATTCAGCTGTAAGGAGTGACAGCACGACTTGCAGATAGCCACGTCGTCGTTCTTGACCGACAAACTGCAAGCCTCGCCTTAATACGTCATCACTAGCGATGATCTGGGGTAAAGAAAGCTTCCGAGCGAGTCGCAGAAGAACCCGTTGTACACCGCCACGAGCCCAAACATGGGAATGCTTGCTCGGGCATCAAAGTTGTAAGTCTGGGAGGTCGGTAGAGGGGGACTGTGTTCGGAGATGAAGGAAGATGGTATTCTATGCTCGTGTCTATGCGCTGGCGCAGCGCGATGCAATGACGCGGAGATGCCTTGCAATGCTGAAAAGAAAACCGACAGGCTGATGCTTGGTTGAAAGTACAATGCAGAAATCCTCGCCACGCTATGCCGTAATCATTCGTGAGAAGTGCTGATTAAATCGAGTCGTGGAATGAGACGTTCCTTGAATGCATGGCCGACACGACTGATCGTAACCGCCAAATATATGTTTAAACATGCAAGAACAAGCAAATGATGACGCTGACCCAAAGAATGCCCAACGCTACAATGTTTGAAACGAAATAGTGTAAAATGAAAGGAGCATCGAAGCAAAAAAGAACCTGACCCACGCTAAATGCCACAATCGTTGCTGATCAAGAACGTTTGTGTGAAACCGTCTTGACCCATCTATGTTCCCATAATCTTGTTTTCGTTTCGATATGTGTATGGCGATGTTCTGAGACGTCAGAACTCATTGTAGACAACCTGCAGGCAAACCATAACACCAACTCTAGTCGGTGCCAGCCCGCACATGTATACGTAAAATGATGTTGAGTGTTAGACTTTGCAAAGCTTGACCCATGATATTTTTCTGCCAATGTGAGGAAGGTGGTCGTGAGCTCTAATCAGCAACAGGGACTGGCGGCGAAGGCAATGCCGTGGTCGCTGGACGCTCGAACTCCCCAGACTCGCGTTTGAAGCTCTTGATGCTTCCGGTTGCACTGTGCTGCGACTCCCTGTCTGGGCTCCTGCCTCCCTGACTGTGCGTGTCCAGATCTGACAGGGTAGGTCCCGTAGCTCCACCCTTCCACCTTTTCTGGTACGGCTCAATGTAGCTTAAGCCCTCTCGTTTGATGTCTGATTGCATCATTGGTGCAGGAGCTGTCCGTGCACCACTGACCAAGTCCTCTGCAGAAGCTGGATGTATCTGAGGCAGAGGTTGGCTGAGTTGTGGCGGGACACTGGACCTCGAGAGTGTGTTTGCGCGTCGGCGGCTGAATGAATCATTTCTGCGTCGGCCTTGGCTTGATCCACTGTCGGTACGATGGTGAAAGGATTGTATCGGCCCCTGCTGTTGGGGTGGAGGAGTGGCCTGGTATTGCTGCGCAGGTACAAGTGAGGGATTTGGCATTAAAGGAGCAGTGTTGGCGGGAGTGAAGCCGTGTGAGGTCGGCGCGGGCGTATGTGCGGGCACAGCGTTGCTCTGAGAGGGGGAGCTGCTAGAAGTCGCGGACGGGTGAAGCTGGAAAACTGGAGCATTCGCACGCGCACTCATCTCTTGCTCGCCCAGCTGCCAATGCATGGATTCGGCTGATCGCCACGGAATGCCCATCTCGGTAGCTACTTTCTGCCACATCTGATCCTTGAAGCTAAAACATCGTCAGTACATGATCGCGAACGCAATTACTATCATGCCTCTCATTTGAGATGGATGAGGCGCAGTCAAGAACTGCATGCTGTTGACGGAAGGACAAATGAACCAAATTCCAGGTAAAACACGGTGTACGTACCGTGCATAGAGTCGTGCAAGTTTATTTTTCTTCTCTTCGTCCCAGATAGCTCGCTTTTCAAGATAGTTCTGATAGCGCAGTCGGCAAGAGATGGAGCTTCTTCCAGGAAGGCGCTTTGCAATATCGTCCCACTTCATGCCTTGACCTCGCAGCTCGATGGTTAGATTGTCTTCTTCTGGTGTCCATTTCGACTGCTTTTTGGCGGGGCTCTCATCTGGAAGTGGCGTTTGGGAAGCTTGTCGCTTGATGACCTGGTGAGGAGGCGATCGGTTTGAGCCGGGTGGACCATGATGAACAGGACCGGGGCCCGGAGGACCAGCGTACAGCGGACGGAACTGAGGATGAGATGATGGGTCAGGGTGTCGCTGAAGGTCTGATATAGCTGGTAGAACAGGTCCGCCCATCATCGTTGGTACAGCTGAAGGTGCCGACGTTGGCGCCTGGGCTAGGTAACCCGAAGTTGGACCGTATGGCGACGCTGCATACGAAGGTGACCCATTTGCGTATGCGGGGGAGGCGGCGTGTGCAGGGGATGTAGTGTACGCCGAAGGAGCTGTGGTGTATGTCCTTGCTGCAGTGGAAGTGGAGGCCACTGAAGCTACGCTCTTCTTGCTTGCCGGCGACTCGGAGCCACGGGGCTCGAGCAGAAGGTTGATATCCATGATGTTAGATGTACTGACTCACGGCAAGACCATGCACTGGGAGACTGTAGTGATAGATTTGCTGTCACCGGTCTCAGGGGGCTCGAGCTCAGTGTCTGTGTAGGCTCGAGTGAGTGTTGAAGCAATACGAGAAGATCACCTGACGTTGATCGATGCTTTGCTCAGAATCAGGACTTCTTTCTGTTATGATGGAGATGAATTGTGCGATGAAGAGCAGGGCTGATGGTGACAAGTTTGGCAGTGCTGACGCAGCGATGTGGTGTTGCTCCTTGATCGGCAGTCAATCCGCGTGGGGTATCGAGTCGTAACGGCGAGATGGATTAGGCGTTGGAGTACCACGACGGCGAGATGGAATGTCGGAGGATTGCTGACTGTTGACGAAGATGAAGCTGAGGTTGTTGTGAGGTGACGAGACTCTAGATAGAGCTAGATGCGCCGATGTAGGCTAAAGTGACCAGTCGTGAGGTACCCACGAAGATACAGGATCTAACTGGTCGTTGGAGTCAGGCTACTTCGAAGAGGATCCAGGCAATTGGGCAGGGGCGTGAAACAGGCCAACCAATGGGTCCGAGAGCGACAATTGCGCTTAGCCACCGATTTTTCAAAGCAGTCAATGGTAGAAACGCAGTGGTGCAAGATGCATGCAGGCCGGCGAGAGTGGAGGATGGGTTAGCAGGGTCGAGGTAATAGGGTACGCATGGATGTATGAGTAGAGGGAGTTAGTGTCAAGTGCAATACGAGGACATGCATCCCTTGGGCTCGGAGTCGCCTCACTGCCCATAGTGGTAGGGATCCGGGGGCTTGGGATTAAGATGTACGTTTCTGACTTGACACTGACTACTCTGGCGCTATCCATTGGCTTTGACGGCGCCACTTTGACCCACAGACCACATCAAGGCAGCACTGTTGATCTGTGGAAGCATGTATTTGGGAGCTTAGCGAGCATCAAAAAGAAATGATCTGGAGGGCGAGTCTACGAACGCAAGTGTAACGAAAAAGCAGATCCTGTGCTCCGGTCGAGCGTGGACAAAGGCGGTGACGTATCCCCACTTCGACGACAACGCATCTGGAGATCTGGTTCATGTTTCCCATCACTCACATTGGCTTCACTCGCAGGCTTGATCCCGCTTCAAGCTCTTCTTCGTCAGGCCGCAATGCGCACCCAGGCCGCGGCGTCTGCAGTGCTGGCAACAACAGGGGAATTCTCACGGTCACCGGAGCATAGTTGAATGGGTCGTGGGGCAGCGAATCAGGCATGAAGTTGGCGGTGAACATGCTCAGGGATGTCGGATGTCAAAGCCAAGGGTCGTGTCCAAAAATGCAGAAGCGCGATGACCTGGCGGTGCGAACAAGATCTGCAAGCATCCTTCGTCCGCCCTACGGCAATCTTGCGCACCAGAGGCTGCGGTAGCGAACGCATGTTAGCCTCGCGAACACTGACTTCATTATGGCGGTGCAGCTGCTTATTTGTCTGCGCTGGCAAGAAAAAGGGTTCAGGACTTGCTTTTGAAGTTCACACTCGCCAAAGCACTCCACAGTGGATGTCCATGTCCTTCACGCAACGGTTGGCGTCACTTCGGACCAGAGAAGCGGTGAACTGCGATGAACTGCCGAGTGATGGCCGTAACATTTAGCATACGATGGCGTACCAGCGATGCCGTACATGTTTGGAGCCTTCGTGTAGCTCCGGGTCAGGCCGTTATGAGGCTAGGCTGGCTTTGTCGACCTGTACTACCGCACCCACGTGAGACATGCCTCAGCCGAACTGCGGCGCAGCGAGCTCTGTGCTGTCCTGCACAGTCCACGTTGTTGTGCGTAAGTCCTGTGTTGTCAGGCGTCATCGTACGAGCTTCGAAGTCTTGCCGGCAGCTGGTCTCTGGCAGCGTGAACATTAGAGATGTCGCTTAGCCAAGCATTGCATCACACAGTGCAAGCAGTCAAGGGTTCGCAATGATGTACATGGCGGTGAGTGCTGCCCGAAGCCGACGTTTGATGAATCAGTTCGAGATGGCAGGGCTACCGGACCCAAAAGGCCGAGGTGCATTAGCCGGGATCGAGTGAACAAGTGTTCCGTGCGCTCTCCACGCTTGAATAAGAGGGCTGGCGGCGACTCGCGCCTTGACGTGATGAAAGGACCCCCCACAGAGCGTTTTGCAATTTGTCTGCGGCATGACAACCAGACTCTCCCTAGGCCCTGGCCACGACTGCGGCGTTTCGACAGCATCAAATGCTAGACCAGGAGCCACTTTAAACGGCCACTTGCTTGCGTGTCACACAGCCCTCGCACTCAGTACCTGGCTGATTGTGGGATGCGCGGCTTCTTAGCCCAATGCAGATGAGAAGCATTGCCAGTTGGCGGTCATCCCAGCGGAACAGTTCATCAAGCTGAGTACGAAGCGATGCGGGCGGCCTGGCGCGATCTCTGAAGCCTGTATTTTCGGAGCTGGATGTCATTCTGAACAGTGAGCGGTGTAGACTCTGTTTGATTGGCCAGAAATCCACCGATTCCAGTAAAGTAGAAGCTCGCGGCGAGTTCAATGTTCGACTCATGTTCACCACACACACCGGACAATGGCGGCACCAGACCACCTTTAGTGGGCCAAAAGAGGAGCAGCTTGTCATTAGCAGCAATAGCATCAGACTTGGCTGACGACCGGATGGTTTCGAGCGAGCACACGGTGAAGCTCGAGCCGCTGCTGGCCTAACACAACCTCGGAAGCTTCTGAGGCGTTCAGGACGAAACGCGCCAAATTCGGCGGTTTCGACACACGATACATAAGAACGTGAGCATCATGAAATCGGGCTTGCTATTTTCCACGAAGACGGACACCACGAATGGAAGTGCGTGGGGTAGATATGGTTTTGCTGTTTGACAAGTCCCTGAATGTCATCACCAACATTCATCTGATTCTCATGAACCACAAGCTTGGCACTCGCTTAGCTTTTCCCATGCAGCCATGCGGCTGACGTGCAACCTGCGTACAACGATACAAGTACATCGCTATGTTAGTCTCTCTTTGGGAAGTGAAGTTGTCAATATTGTCGGCCGCCATCCGTAAAAATGGGGGTTGGACTGGTCCTGCCTAGTTCGTGATGATCAGGTGCTGTGCTGGCAACACAACCGCGCTTGCCACAAGGATATTCTACCGCTGCTGGCGCAGCAGCTACTGCACTTCCACCTCCACGCCAACAAACCGAAAACACATCGTGACCTGGCGCCCGCCTACCCCACTAGTTTGTTCCTGTCTGCCTCCCACGGTCCAAGATGTCACTCCAGAGCGCGGCAGACGTGCCGCTTCTCATCAGCTCACCAAACTCCTCATCTGAACGCCGCATATCGCCGTCATGGAGCATCGCTCACCTGAAGAGCCGACTAGAGCCAATTACTGGAGTGCCAGCAAGCAGCCAACAGCTGTCTCTACGAGTTGGTTCCCAAGACCCTTTGCCAATGAGTTCCATTGATGAGGAACAAACGCGGCTTGCGCAGTTCCCTCTGCAGCCCTATGCCGAAATAATCGTAAGTGTTCCAATTCTGTTTCTCCCATGATAGCAATATCAGCTCTGCACCCTTCGCTCTTCTAAGCCAACAATCATTGGCCTCTCTCCAGCTGCCATATATCGTCTGTCCCAGTACAGCTGCGCGAACGTCTCTCTTGCGGTAGTCGCTTCGCTGTTCCAGGTTGCTATTCGCTGCCTCGGCCGTCTCTGAGGCTGTTCTCATCAACGTCTCTTACCTGCATGGAGTGTATGCCCCGCATTGCCCCTCACTAGCCTCAAAAAGGATAGGAGTCCTCGCATTGTATTTCTTCCGGTCTGTCAAGACGTGGGGCGCCATCTGCAGGCAGATAGCCCGTGGCACTGGTTTCGCGTTGTCAGGATCCAGTTCACTGTCAGCGTTGCTTTTTTTTTCTGAACTATTTTCAGTGACACATGGCCCTATTTGCGTCAGGGCTAGCCGGCCACACCCTGACATGTACCCTCAACGATGCTGCGCCGACGAATCATTCTAGATAAACAGGATCGTGTACTGACATCCAGCTCTAGGTCAACGATACTCGGCCACCTGCGGCACGAACCGACTTCTCCGATCTATCAGCTGTCGACAAATATGTGATGCCTGCAGCTGAATACGAAACTCGGACTGACAGTGTGCTTGCTTGGAAAAAGGCTCAGAAACTCGGTCGGTTCGATCCAGACGCGCCCAGCATAGAGCAACAGAAAATCCACGCCTCTGAACGTGAGATAGAAGAGAGAGGTAAGCAACGTATTTTTCTTGCAATCTACACATGGTGACCGCCCATCCCTCTATTCATCCCAGTCGCTCTACACAGTCGCGGATATAACTTCAAACTACATCCATGGGATGAGTAGATTGCAACGAGCCAGCATTGGACATGAATGCTATCGAAGGCACCCCGCCCTAAAAGGCTCAATTGGGTCAACCGCATGTGGAGATCTTCAACGCCCACACCATGACTTCATATTGGGGAAAGACATGATGTCTCATCCTTAAATTTCCACAGAGACGACACAGGCAAACAGACGGCGTGAAGCTCAATGGGGAATGCCCTCACTAGAGTCACTCTGCCTGCTCTTACGACAAAGGTCCACATCAAGCGCCGTGCATATTCACCTTACTCGTAAGCATGCACAGAACGCTGCAAGGAGCTCCCGAAAGCACATTCGTCAATACCGAGTCCTTTCGCTGGACAAGAGATTGACTTCGAGTGTTACGGCCGAATTGGAGATCAGGCAGCGAGGCTCCTCGCTTCCAAGACCGCCCTGTATGATCCATCCCGCTGGGACCAATCGCAGACGTCAGCAACGCTTTGAAGTGAGCTTGCCAACATCACGAGTCTTTGCATATTGGCGCTGCGCATTTCCTGTTCGCGCGCCACACACGGGCCCGGTTGTGAAATGGCGTAACAGCATGCGTCGTCCGCCTTTTGTCCTAGCATGCATGAGCCTCGATCATGCAACCGCCAGAAGCTCATCGACAAGCACCTCCCTTTCGCCCCTCGTTAGTAGATCCAGCCCCAGCCAAAGTTGATTTGCAGAGATCTATTCCAATCAGGGCAACATGTTAAGCGCGAACCCTGGTGTGGCCCGCTTCCCCATCCGCTCAGCAGCCTCACAGGAGAGGCACATGTCTACACGTGCAAACGGTGTGAATGATGCACCCAACAGCAATTCACTTTAGACCAAGTGGTGAACGACTGCTCGTCTTTTCATAACGCCCAGCTCAGCGCCCCGGTGGTTGCAACGTTCCTGCACATCTGCACATCCTCGCCGCACTACTAGCTCTTGTCGCTATCATTATCGTCTCGTATCAGTAGCTAATCCAGATCTAGGTCTCGTTGTTGGTGGTCGTGTCCGCCTCCTCCCCGAGTCCGATGCGCGAAGGGGCACAGTGAGCTATACGGGCCTCATCCCGGAGATCCCTGGCATTGGAGCTTGGGTCGGCGTCACGCTCGATGAACCGACTGGCAAGAATGATGGAAGTGTCAAAGGCAAGCGATACTTCGAGTGCGGCAAGAACTGTGGCGTGTTTGTCAGGCCAGAGCGCTGTGAGGCTGGCGACTTCCCAATCTTGGACGAGTTCGATGAGGATCTGGAGGAGCTTTGAGTGGCACAGCAGTATGAATTATGAATCGATGTGACGTATGTCGTCTATCAAATCGTGCGTGGCTTTGACGATTATTTTTCGCAAACAGCTTATTCTCAACAGACAAAGATAAAGTCATTCACGAAGCAAGCTTATTCGTGAGCACAGCTCTGCACTTATTTAACATTTCCCATTTAAATGCTGTCATAATTGCTGCCATGACGGCCAGCGCTACACATTCGAGATCTTGCCAGTACGCAAGATGCTGAGAATGCATGCTTTAGGACGTCAAGACGGCAAATTGGGATAGCTGCAATACGACGGTCTTTCATGAACGCCAACTTCCGACTTTCTATTCAAGCTCGAAATCACCGCGAAGATAAGGCACTATCCGCAAAAGTACTCACCACCGCGAACGCAGACTTTCTAACACATTTGCACTCGCATACAAACACAACAATGATGTACGCCACTCAATTTCAAACACGAGAGGAATGCCTTGAAACTGGGTTCTATCAAGATACGGGCGCTATTTGTCTGCTGGATCTTGGTCCAGATCGCGTGCCTATTTGTGTCACAGCACAAAATGGTTGTAACCACATCTTTAGCAAGAGCTGCCTCGAGGCGGGGCTACTCTCGAACAACGACAATGCTAAGGCATGCTCGGCTTGTCTTCGCCCGCTATAAAGCAACGAGGGTGATGGACAAGGATCTGGAGAGAACAAGCAGTCGAATGGTGGAGGAGACGAGGAGGGCGAGACTGAGGACGCTGAATGCGAGCAGAGAGATGGAATAGGAGCGCACCACACGCATCAGTATCTCGCGTTTCATGTGACACATAAACTCAAGTGACTATCATATCTCTCCCTCAATTCCGTCATCCACTGGCCACTATTCAACCGCTGTCAGACCCTAGACATCAGCACACTCACCTTCTCTCCATCATCCATTTCTCTCTTTCCTTGCTGTCGAAGGGATTTATTAAAGACCGGAACTCCATGTCGTCTTTGACTTCCACAGCCGACAGCTCTCCATCCTGGTCACCACCTGTCCTATCGGCGCCATCAACATCGTTACTCTGGTCTCTAATCTCATCGCTATCCTCGTCGCTACCCTCATCATTATCTTCGTCGCTATCTTCGCCGCTATCTTCGCCGCTATCTTCGCCGCTATCTTCGTCGCTATCTGCGTCACTGTCCTCGTCGCTGGCCCGCAATCCATGCTTGCTCGCGATAACCAGATGCTCGAGCAGTTTATGGATGTCCGTTCCAGGGATCCTTATCCGCTGTCTCTCGGAAGAGCGGGACGAAGTTCTGCCCTTGCTGTTCCGCCACGGCGCGCGCCTTGCAACACTCCTTTTGAGCGGCGCTTTCTCGCGATTGACCTCTACCTCCAGGCCAGCGACGGAGTGGTTGTGGTCAGCCTCGTCAACAATCCGGCTTTTATTCGCTGCGCCAGGTCAACAACACAGCTTCGCACTACGGCAACGTCTCGGAATGCAGGGAAGCGGGCAGGAAAGAGGTAATTCTCTCACCAACCCTCACTCTCCGCCTGCCAGTCCTCGTCGTCAAGATGCTGTCCCCAATCCATTTTCTCGAGTTCCGCCCTGAAGAAATCCACCTCCTGCATGAGCACGTCCCTACTCGCGCCCAGACTCTCCGGGTATCGTTTCAAGTTAAACCAGTGCGTCAGACTGCGCAGGGCCTGCTCCAGCGGCACGCTTTCATCGACCTCGGCGTCAACGTCACTCCCCGCAAGCCAGTCATCGCGGAGCTCTGGTCTGCAGTGCAGATAGACAGCGGTGATGACGCGCATATTGCTCTGGCGCCATTTCCTTCCACAATACGGGACCTGATTCTTGAACAGCTTGAGCGTGTACAGTCTGAGCTGCGGCTGCGGGACCTTGAGGCTTTTGCGCAAAAACTGCGAGCTTTTATAGCTGACGAGCATCAAGTTGCGGTGCGCTTTGTTCTTGCAGATCTTTTGCATGATGCGCACATAGTTTATGCTTGTGAAGAATGCGCGCCATGAGAACGTCGTGATAGGCTCTGAAGGTAGCTCGCTGGTTGGGAAGCCGAGTTCGTCGACTTCTGGGGGCTGAGGGAGCGAGGAGATAATTGCCTCGACACCGCTATCTGTGGATTCGTTGCGGGTGAGGCGGATGGGCGGAGGCGCGGCGTCGTCCGAGTCGGATTCGTGCTCGTGGTTGGCTTCGAAGGGGTTGGCGGTGTCCTCTTGGGGGATGTTGCGCGAGTGCGATATGCAGAAGTTGAAGAAGCTTATCCGTTAGCGAAACATGGGAGTAGAAGGACAGTGTACTTACTTGAGCTCCTCCTGCTCGCTTTTGAAGTTGACAATTTTCTCAATCTCCTGCAATTGCAGCAACTTCAAGATCAGGGGAACGTAGCTAGAGTCGACGAGCAGCTGGGTGATGTACTCGAACTTGAGAATATGCGACACCTTGAACCACTTCAAGATCAGCATGAGTGAGCCCGTCACTGCTTTGTCCAGAACCTCTTGGGTACGCATAGCGTCCAGCTCTTCATTCGTCGCGGGCGTACTGCTGTGGCCATTCATGCCATTGGTTTCTGGTATTTGCGACGACGCTCCATTGACATTGTCATTGTACTGGAATCCACTCTGCAGGCCATTCGCCCCGCTCGACTGCGTGACAAGTGCCGTAACATGTGCCAGGATAGCTTTGATCAGTACTATGACCAATGATTGCAGGCTGGATAGTGACCTTTGGTAGAAGTCCTCAACCAGGCCCATTCGCTCTTCGATGCTGCCGGCGACCGGCTTCTCTATCGTGGACTCGTCCTGCTTCGGCTCGAGTGAGAGTTGTTCGATGTCGACATCATCATCTGGACCGGACCAGCCACGTTCGTACTTCATGAATGCTACGCGTTCTTCCCATAGCTGCTTCATGGCGCGTGAAGCCTTCATACGCTTCGCGAACAGCTCAGCCGCTTCGAGAATAGACGCAGGAATGTCAGCCCCTTCCCACTTGCGCCCGACAAGCATATCCTGGAGGTCAGTGGATCCTTTGCCACCAAGATTATTACTGGACTCGTCGAGTGGCGGGTACAAGAAGGGAAACATCTGGTTGGTCTGATAGTTTTGCTTCTTGCCGCCTTTGCCACCCGGTCCAGCTGGTGACGGTGGAGGTGAGGGCGCTGGCGTGGCGATGTGCACAGGCTGGTGGAGGATGGAGGTGTTATTTCCGTTGGTGTCTCCGAGACCAGAACCAAACACATGGTTCCCTGCAACTTTGTTCGGGTGGTTCCTCAATGGCGGGAGGATGGAGTTATTCTCGGGCTCGAGGGGAAATAGCGGCGCAGGCGGGTTGTAGGCTGGGTACTTGGAACTGATTTCCTGGCGGAAAAGATGATAGTCGAGAGGAGATGCAGTGATAATGGGCTGCCCTCGCGCATCTTCGACATCCAGATTCTGATCTTTGAAAGACTCCTTCGCTCTGTCAGCCTCGGCCAGACCACCAAAGCAAACTAACATTGTCTTCCAAAGGAGTAGCGTGACTTTGCTGAGCGGGAGGTTGATTGACTCGTCCCATCGCAGTTTTGAAATGATGTCGATGAGCAGCATGAGAAGCCCAGGCTCTTTAAGGTCGAGAACGGCGCTTCTGAGACTCAGATCTTCTTCCTTTTTCTCTCGGTAGCGTGCGGCTTCCAGCACGACGTAGACGGCAGTCATCGCGCACCATACCTCACGCCGCTCTGCCTCTTTGCTCTCATGCTGCTCGTCCTCGGATATAACGCCGCAGGCACGCATACAAGATGTACGCAAAACGTCAACCAGCGTCTGTATGCCGTCGCTGTGAGCCAGTAATCCGACATTGCGCAGAATCAGATCAACTTGACGCCCAGACCTCTCATAAGCATTCGTCCCTTTCTTTTCCACCTCGTCACCATCCTTCTCTTTCACCAGCCCAGCAGTCTCATGCCAGCAGCCCAACAGCACATACACCAACGCCTCCAACTTCTTCAACCTTCCGTTGGGCTCCTCCCTCCTGATGCCCTTTAGCAGATTCTCCAAGAAATCTTGTTGCTGCTCAAGCGCCGCTCTCCCCCAGTCCAGCCCACCTTCAGTATAGCTCTCGTCGTTCTGGCCATTATGCGCACTCCACTCCAACGCAAAGCTAGCCTGCGCTTTCAACAGCATTGCCTGTTCCTCAACCGCATACGTGAACCACTCCTCCAGCTCCTCCTCGAGACTCGACGCATCGTCGTAAGTAAACGCATACGGCTGCGGCTCGACTCTAGGCAAGCCACCTTGCTTGACGAGGTCTTGAAGCTGGCTCAGGCTCAGTGCGTCGGCGGGCGTGTCGGGCGGGGGCTGTTGCGGGGGCGCAGGCGGTGGGAGGTGCAGAGGGGGTTGTGTAGGTGGGCCAGCAAGCGCCAGCGAGCCTAAAGAGCCATGCTGGGTAGGAACAGAATCCCCTCTACTCAATCCGGGGCGACTCGGCAGACTCGGCAGCCTCCCAGTCTGACCAGCATCGCGCTCGTCGACAAGCTGCGTGGCGGTATCGAGTGGGGCGTTGAGGTCTGCAGGCTCGGCTTCGATGACAGGCTCGACGGGCTCGCTGTTCTCGATGTCGAGGAGGTCGCCTTCGTCGACGCCAGGGGGCACAATGGGCGCTTCTTGCAGGGCGGTCTGGTCGACCATAGTTGCGACGTACGCGGCAGAAAGACGTGGGCGCTCGAGGAGCCGGTGTGGTTGCGGGGCTGGCGTAGTCGCGGGGCTTCTCGGTGGTGATGCTGGTGGTGGTTGCGTGTTGCCCGCGGGATTCTTGCGGTGGTTGTGAGTTTGTCCTCCGCTTTGGGGGACAGTTCAGCAGCAACTCATGGTGCGTCTTTCCTGTTGTCAGGGGAGCGACTGCCTGCGATCTGAACGCGAGGCGCTGATTGCGATCGTGGGGTAAGTATTTGGTAGTGTGCCAGAGGGAGGTGCTGTTCACATGTGGGGCAGATTACCCTGGCCAATGACGCTGTATCACCCACTGTCGAAAAGCATAGCTTCGCCGTCATGATGCAATGGTAGAGTCACTGAAAGGAAGCTAAAGCATGCATGGCTGTAATGCAGATGAATTGGATGTTGCCAAGCCAAAATAGTTGTCAAGCTACGGCGGTGATGCAACACCGTGGAGTAAGGACGAAAGAAGAACACCTCCATCCCCTCTACTATCGCAGGCATCTTTGTGCCTGCATCGCAAATGACCGCCTGATGCTGTCTCCAAAATATATGTAGGACCCAAACCTCGTAATGAGTGTCGCTGATATCGAACAACGCCGTAAATGAATCGAACAACAACTGCCGTTACTGTGAAGTGAAGGAGGGAACAAAACACCGTATACTGATAGCCAACGACCAGCAATGTACGCAGAATCACGACGAGTATCCTCGACGAACGTGATAAATGGGAAACGCAGACCGTCTGCGTCAGAGACCATTTCGAACATCCAGCAAATCAAAGTCAGCTTGGACCGGTGGCCTCGCCGTTGTTTTCCCGCTCCTTGATCTCGTCTGGCACAATGCCTGCGTTTTCGCACGCACGCTTGTAAATCTGCGCCTCATCCCATGCCCGTTGGCACTCGGCCTTGAACTTGTCGCAGCTAGTGCTGAGCTCAGTGATGGCTTGCTCTGTCAGAAGCTTCTCCAGCGTCCACTTCTCAATGTTTTGCTGCTCATTTTCCTTTAATTGGGTGATGAATTGCACTGCGCGTTGTAGGATCGAGCCTTTGTTCTTTTCGCAACCAGGAACGATCTTCGCAAGCTCGTTGATGCCTTCGTTGATAGTTTCACGGCGACGACGTTCGACTGGGAATGGTTAGTAGGGATAAGCAGAGATACTGCACTGCTGCTTACCTTCTTTGTGGTTATCTCGCCTTACTTTGTGCCACTCTTCAGTTCCAACCTGCGGCTTATGTGTAGCGCTTTGGGGTGGTGAGTCGCTGTTGGCTGGCTGACCAGGTCGACCTGTCTGTGTCGCGGCCTTTAGAGCTTCAAGACTAAAGTCCTGCATGCTAGCCTGCTGTTGGTGGTCGCCCATATTGAACGAGTTGTCGCCCCCTGTGGCCTGTGTCTGGAACTGAAGCTCTGTCGCTTGCGGCACAGTCATCTGGTGATATGCCAGAGCAGCTGCAGCTGTATCTCCCACACTCGATGTGTTGCCGCTGCCGTTCTGACCGCCCATGTCGAAACTATGTAGGTCATCGTTGGCACCAGCATTGTGTGCAGCAAGGTGAAAAGCAGTGTCTTGATCGGTCAGGTCGGTGTTGCCTAAGTTGGGAGGTGCTCGGCCCATGCCCTGGTCGCGGGTATCGCGTTTGCGTTTGTTCGTGTGGAGGTCCTGGCCCAATTTGGCATCAGTGTGATAGGCGATGTCTGCCATGATCCCCAGAGTAGTAGTAGAAGGGGTGTTGGAGAGGTAAAGCAGCTTATCAAGGCGAGGAGGCGTCTCGATGTCCAAGCTGCCTGAGGTGGCTGCTACGGTAAAGGGTCACACAAATGCGACTGACAGCGGAAGCGCTGCAATGGATGTAGAACCGTAGGTATATGTTGGTAGCCGCAGAGTAGCCGAGGAGAATGTGCAATGTCGCGTTCGTACAGCGAGGCACAGACGGACAGTGAATGACGCGATAAGGTCTTGAATCGAGTGCGCAGACAGCGAAGGCGCAGGGCGGATGCGCGTTCACACAGTCGACACGATAGTATATGGGAGGCTCTCTAGCAATCGCCGGCTATGGAATCGCACAGTGAGGGCTAAAGAACGACAGACGTTAGCACGGGCGCAGGCAGGTGAGTATGTACAGCAATGCGACACAGCGTCCAGCAAAGCGGGCGACGCGGCGCACTGATTGCCTGTCGCTGTGGGACCAAGCTGTCACTCTCGAAATGGACCGTCGTATCGTGCGAACGTGCGGGTGTCGCGCAGTGCACAAGGCCGTCGTGCTTCGTTTTGACGTCGTCGATGCGCGCGCCGAGCGAGTGCGGGACGCGGAGCAACAACACGTCCAGCGACCAGCGAGCTGCGAGCTGCTGCGGAGGCACCCACAACGTCCGGGGCGCTGTCGCGAACATCGCAGGCGGATCGCATGCTGGGACAGGGCACTTGCACTGCTGCACAGCGCGATACAACGTCCAGACTGAGAGGCGCGGCCGGCGCGCAGATATGTGGGACTGGGGACTTACTTGAGCGATCTTGATGTTCGTGCCCGCCGCGGATACACGTGAGGCTTGGAAGGTCAGTACGGATCAGGCGTATCAGGCTTCAACATGAACCAGCAAAAGCGAGAAACATGGATAGCGATCGAGTTTGCACGCTGGCAAGAGAGAGGAGGATGCCTTACAGTGATAATCGCGCTTGGCTGGTGAGAACACCAAATGTATGGCAAGAGGGTGCGTCGAGGGTGGAGGTCACATGAGAGGGTCACGGGCGCTGGGAGCTCTTATGGGTTCACCAAAATGCCGAGAGGAAACGCGCTAAAAGGTGACGAATCAAACACCCGCCAGCCGCCATGCCAGGCTTCTCCACCTCCAAGCTGCTGCCGTTCGAGCAACCTCCGCTCGCCAGGGTCGACTCTCGCTGGCGAGCTGTTTTGCGATGAGAGCCACCTCGTTTTCGGTGTAGCTCACCATAAGAATGCCCCTTCTTACTATGCATTGAGGCGCCATCCCCGCGAACGCCGCCTCAAAGCTCCGTGATGATCTGCAGCTGCTCCACCACACGACCTGCACTTGCTCCGCACCGTCAGTCTTATCTCAAACATCGCACCTCACTGTCTGCTCCCCACGCTGCACCAGTCGCCCGTTTGTATTGCACAGATGACACACTTGCACACTGCCTAGGTAATCTGACAATCAGCAGACGGGACACATGATGGTGGCATGTGACACACCTCCCCCACATTCTCTCCAAGTTGCATCATCATCACCGCCTTGTCTCTGTGCAACGTGATCGATCTGAGCGTCCTCTTGGCGTACGGCTGACGTTTTGAAATTGATGGATTTTATTCAAGGCGGGTTGTGTGCACGATCAAGTTGAAGATGAGTGTGGAATATCACGCGGTTGCAGGGGATTGTTGTTGTCATAACTTGATGTCATTTCTACTGTACATGCTGAGCGCGGTTGAAGCTCTGCTGCTGCTCAAGGGTTTACGACGGCCGGGAAAAAGAAGATGGTCAGGGTGACCAAGATTGGAAACGTGGTGATGATTGTCCTACTCAAGATGCGGTAGAATCGATTCTTTGGGTACGGCCCGCAAGGGGGACCTCGATAGTCTTGCGGCAAACTGGTCTTCTGATGGTCCTGAGCCGCTTCCAAGCCTTCAGGTATACCCTGTGCGAGCGATCCGAAGCAGAAAGCCAAGAGTGACAGCCAGAGCAGCACATACAGTCGAGCGGGTAGACCGTATCGGTTCGTGCGAATGCCATCTCTGGTACTCGTGTACAGGCGACGGATGAGCGTGTGGATTGGAACGCCACCAATGCAGCCGTGGTACCAGGGCTTCATCTTCGGCTTCATTAAATCGGACTAAAAAGTAATCAACACAGGAAAGTGAGCTATGGCGCGAGGGCAGTACCTCAAGGTCCGGCAGTGAGGGCTGCTCCATCTTCCACTGCTCGACCATGGATGTAGTGGCATTGACCGCCTCATCGTAGGGCAGAGCTGCGACTGGAGACTGAATCCGAGGTAACGTCGGTGGGTGTCGAAAGCGTTGGCTGATGCTGCCCCAGGCGGCAGACATACCGGCCACGGTTTTGCGCACGCTCACGGGGGAGCTGCGGTGGGATGTGGAGGCCAAGTTGATCACGCAGCTCGTGAAAGCGATGCATTTAGTGTGCAAACGGGGCGATACGCGAGTGCTGGGGTGGGAAGTTGATGTTCAGGTGCAGATGTCGTAATTGACGTCAGAGGAAAGGCAAGGGCATTGATCTCCAAGGTAGAAGTCGCGATCACGATGCTGATAATGATCATCCTGACGGTACATGCCAGTACCTTGAGGAAGGCTCTCTTGACAGCTCACAATCATGCGGGTGATGATGCACAGTATGAGCTCCAAGAGTTGCTTCTGAGAATGAGCTGGGTATCACTCGTCTCGAAATATCCACCTGCCACCATTCTTGTGTGCCTCAAGCCAGCGGTCCTGCACAGCCTTCACTTCCAGCTCTTTCGCGCGGCCTCTATCAACTTCTTGTGATTGCGTTGAGGGGAAGTCTACACGCCAGAAACCGGGTGGTGTCCGGCGTCGCTCATACATCTCCCGGTGCTTGCCACTGTCCTTAGCTATCTTCTTTGTACGTGCCTGCATGATCATCTCAGCACGCTCATCTGATGAAATCTGTGTTGACATGACTGTGTTGTATGCGTCGCCGAGGTAATCTTCGAGCAGAGCCTCTTCTCCTGCAGGTGAAAGCGGTGCCAATGTCTCAGCTAAACGACGGAAGTGTGAGCCACAGCATTGCTCATTGGTGCAGCCCGGAAGACACAAACGATCCCCTCGTTTTCGCACCGCTTCCGAGAAGGCATAAGTGTAGCCATTATTGTACACTGGGTTTGGCTTGAAGTCACTGGTCTTGAGCTCCTGCAGAGACTTTTCGCGAAGCCGGCGTTGTGCTTCAGGGGGAGAAGGATTTCTTCTTCGCGGAGTAGGCCTTGCACCGGAAGCACGCAAGCTCCATATAGGTCTACCATCGGTCACAATTTCGTCTTGCTGATTCGAACGACCTTGCCCTACAGGAGTTCGAGGATTGCTTTGAGGCATCCGAGCAACTCGAGACGCAGTCTTCGAAGGTGGTTGCATCGGCTCCTGCTTCACTAGCGGCGAGCCAGTGGTAGACGTGCGCTTCACGCGGCTTGTAGGGGTATTCGGTTCCTTTTCTGCAAGCATCCTCTGGAAGCGCGCTCGAGCAGCACTCGGAGGTAGCCTCAGTCCTTCCTCATCCGCAGGCGGTGGCGCTTCACCAGATTCTGCGAGTATGCCATGCTCAAGGTGCTTGTTTGCAACTTGCTTCATCCGCTTGTTTGAGCTGTGCTCTGAAGTCCGTGCGACGAGATTGGGGTCGATCGGCTGGAGTATATGTTGTTCTTGCAGATGCGGCCCTGTAGGTTCACTGAGCGCCCGCATCTCGTCAGCAGCCGTCTGAAGTCTGGCACGAACATTGGACGTCCGGTCCCTGCTGATGTGCTCGCTCTCGGCATCCTCTCGCATTGCGATCTGCGTGAAAGGTGCACTTCCCGAGCGTTGATGCTGGATTGTACCAGTCGCATTGGAGTGGAGGGCGGGCTTTCTCGGTAGCGCGCTAGTTACGTCGGCACCCTGAGGCACTGCCTCGTCGAGATCGATGGTCTCCGTACGCGTGAGAATGTGGGCGAGAGGTGGCGGACTGCTCAACGGCTCGTCCTTCACACGATGCGGCTTAGCTGGGGTTCCGTCTGAGAATCGTCCGGTATAGACGTCCATCTTGTAATGTTGGCCGCGCTTGCGCTTAAGTGATCGCTCTGAAACCACTTGCGGTAGGTCATCTTCGTCTTCATCATCGCAGAATTGAGTTCGTCGTGTAGTTTGATCAGCGACTTCGTCAACGGTAGTCTGGCTTGAGGTTGGAACTGCATTGGCTACGACGCCATATTGGCGAGCTTCATCGAGTCTAGTATTGAGCGAAGGCAGATCGGGCGCTGCGCCTTGATGCTCATTAGCATTCGTGGGCGAAGGCCCTCTCGGTGTGACGGACGCACTGAGAGATACGTCTTCATCTTCAAGAGATACTTCCTCAGCGCCACTCGCAGGTGTATCAGCGGGCCCAGGAGATGGCCGCTCTTGATTGGCGCGTTGAAGCGGGTCCCGCGCAGCGCTGATAGATCCCGGGCTGGATGGCATATAGGGCGGCGCCTCGTCGCTATGAGGAACAGCCGGAAGTCTCGAGGGAGTCTCGTCGGCAGCGGTAATGACAGTTTTTGGTCGCTGATGGGGTTTCATTCGATCTGCGTATTGCTGCCACGCACGCACACTTTCCTTCATGTCCCTGTTCTTCTGCATGACCGCAGTGTTCTTCCTCTCGAGATACTTTACCTTCTGAGAGAGGTTTTGGTATCTCTTGCTCAATTCGTCGTACTTCTCAGCTAGGATGCGGTGTTGCTCCTCCGGCACGCCCTTTGAGGCAGTGTTTGCATCGTCCAAAATCGTTGATGGTGCTGCGCTTTCAGCCCTTTGCTGCAGCTCTGTCTCCAGCCTCTCATTCTCCTCGACGACTCGGGCATTTTTGACAATCTGCTCGTTGATGTGATTGAACAAAAGCTGCTGGTTTTCATCTCTTTGCTTCAGCTCATCTTGGTGTCCTTCCTGTCCTAACGTGTTGTTAGCCACAACGACGCGTGACATGTGTGCTAGTCCGTACTCTTCTTCCACTCTTTCTCGAAGTCGGGCGCGATGACCTCATCGTAAACGCGAGACCACAAGCCTCTATTCTTTTCGACCCATGTCGTGAAGTCCGAGATGCTCATTGTTTACTCATGATCGGACAAAAAGGTCGAACAGTCGAAGAATGCCTTCCAACGTATCTGAAATAAGGATGTCTGGAGCCAGGCGGCAACGTCGAAAACGCGCTAATGGAACGCGCAACCACGCGGCGCCGACCTTATCGATACCAGACCCCGCATAATTCCGAAGCACGCTTGCTGTCGCCACAACACATTTCTTGGTCATGAAGAGGCCGCGAGAGGAGGAAGCTGGCCTTGATCGCCTAGCGAAGGTGCGACGCGCGTCGAGCCCCGACAGATTGTCGAAGCTGAGCGACGAGTTGCTGGTGCGTATCCTATCGTTCCTGCCAATATCGTCACTCTTGACTTCCCAAAGGTAAGAAAAAGCCACGCCAACTTTGAAAAACCATAGCTGATGGCGCAGGATATCGAAGAAGTACAGTCGGCTCGCAGTCGACTCAGAGCTCTGGAAAGCAGCCTACTACCGCTCGTTCGTCCTCCCACGCGCATCCCGCATTCCAGGTATCAAAAACCCCGGTGCACACGATCGGTTGCACTATTCCTCGCGATTATCGAGATGGCTGGATGATGGGGCTTTGGTTAAGAATGGCGCGAATACCAAGTGGAAGCAGCAGTACCGTTTGCGCCACAACTGGTCTCAGGGTAAATGCGCTGTCAGCGAGATCGTGGTATCTGAACGGCCTCCCGAGCCGCCGCTACTGGTCACGCTTTCCAATAGCACCATATTGGCTGCTGACTCGATCAGTGGCTTGAGAGCATTGAGCGTGAAGGATGGGCGCAAGCTGCTGGCAGCAACACCACTCAGTGCGGTAGCGGCAGATAACGTGGCATTACCCGTGTCCATGGCAATCGACTCGAACGACAAAGACGAAAACGATGAGAGAGTCGTATTAGGCTTCGAAGACGGATCATTTTCCATACACGCTCTGAGACGGGACTTGAGGCGGTTCGACCACCTATTCACCCATCCACCTTCTTCAAACGGAATGCTCTCGGCGCTAGCTATGTCTTCTCCATATCTCCTTACCATGACAGAAGACCACCTTCTTTCTCTATATGCTTTTGAAGAAAAGCAGAAAGATCTCTTAAATTTGGCGCCTCCAAAGCTACTGTATTCGTTGCGGTCCCATACGGCATGGCCTCCTGCATCTCTGTCTCTGCGCACAACAGCCGCGAGCATGACGGCGGCAATCGCCTACTCGTTACCTACATACCTGTCCGGCTGGACAGTCGGTGTCCAGGAGTTGAATCTCTCGCACAAGGGTGAGCTGCTTGGTTCACGGTTAGCCACAGCAGCAGATGGGCATTCCTTCACACTCTCGAACTTTCTGCCAGTCTCATCATCGTCGGCACGGTCACCCTCACCAGCACCTGCCACTCCTTATGAGCCACACTTCGTTTCCACACAGAGCAACTCTAAACCAAACTCAATGTCCTATTCACATCCATATCTGCTGGTCGCACATTCAGATAACACTCTGTCTCTCTACCTGGTCAAGTCGACTGCATCTACTCTGTCTATCGGTCCATGTAGTCGTCTCTGGGGCCATACGTCTTCGATTTCTGGTGCACACGTCGGCGTACGCGGGAAAGCCGTCTCTGTCAGCCGACTCGGTGACGAGCTTCGCGTCTGGGATTTAGAAGGCGGTACTGCATCCCTTGCTAATCGCAGGCGATTCAGAAGCGGTGAATTGAGCGTCAGGGTACAGCCTTCGAGGGCTGGCGATGGCACGCTTGACGGCCAAGATGTCGAGAACGAGCGCAACATTGGACTGAGGTATGCGCTTGATCAGACCTTTGATGACTCAAGCGTGAATCGTGGATGGGTGGGGTTCGATGAGCAGAATGTCGTTGTACTAAGAGAGAGGAGCGAGGGAAGCCAAGCGTTAGTTGTTTATGATTTCACCTAGATAGATAACGTGTTTTACAAGCGAGCCGCCCATACAAGCGAGCCGCCCACCCCACCAACTTTGCGCACCTTTGAAGCTCAACACAGCCATGGCCCACCCACATCAAGCTGTATCGCAGTCAGACGAAGCTAGTATTCAGCTTACTATTTCATCTCTTAATAGAAAGCAGTTCACGTCAGTCAGAGCGGCTGCTCAGATGTTTAGTGTCCCTCGTACAACGCTACATAACCGACGCGCTGGTACACTAAGCCGACACGATTGCCAGCCCAACTCAAAGAAGCTCACTACGATAGAAGATGAGGTGATTGTTGGCTACGTAATTGAGCTAGACCTACGTGGATTTGCGCCTACGTACGCAGCCGTACGTGATATGGCTAACAGACTGCTGGCTGCGCGCGGTGCTGATCAGGTTGGCGTCCACTGGCCGCGCAACTTCGTTAAGCGTACAGAGAGTCTTACAACGCGTTTTAACCGAGCGTATGACAGGCAGAGAGCTCTATGCGAGGATCCTGTCCTTATCCAAGGCTGGTTTAAGCTTGTAGAGCAGACAAAGGCTAAGTACGGCATCTGCGACGAAGACGTCTACAACTTTGACGAGGCTGGCTTTATGATGGGCAAGATCACAACGCAGCTTGTTGTGACAGGATCAGAGAGGAGAGGCAGGCCAAAGACTGTTCAGCCTGGCGACCGTGAGTGGGTGACAGTGATAGCAGCTATCAACGCTGCTGGCTGGTCAGTCCCACCGTTCCTGATCTTTGCTGGCAAGTACCACCTCTCTGCCTGGTATGAGGAGGCAGAGATCCCACGCAACTGGGCAATCGCAGTTGGCGACAATGGCTGGACAAATAACGAGCTTGGGGTAGAGTGGCTGAAGCACTTTAACGCTCACACTCAGGCTCGTGTAGTATGAGCGCGGTGCCTACTTATCCTTGACGGCCACGAGAGCCACCACTCTCTTGAATTCCAGGAGCTCTGCAAGGGGCACAACATCTACACGCTCTGTATGCCACCCCACTCCTCTCACCTGCTTCAGCCTCTTGACGTTGGCTGCTTCTCGCCGTTGAAGCGCGCCTACAGTCGTGAGGTAGAGAGCCTGATGCGCAACCACATCAACCACATCACTAAGCTTGAGTTTCTGCCTGCGTTTAAAGCAGCGTTTGATCGATCGTTCACGCCAGTCAATATCTGCTCAGCCTTCCGGGGAGCAGGTCTAGTACCTTATCAGCCAGAGGCTGTCCTCTCAAAGCTAGACGTACAGCTACGTACACCTACTCCACCAGCGGCTCTCACAGAGGCTCTCTGGGAGGCTCGTACTCCAAGCAACGCCCGCGAGCTTGAGGCTCAATCAAGGCTAATTTGTGAGCGCATACGCAAGCATAAGAGCTCGTCACCAACTTCAATTATTGAGGCGATAGATCAGCTTAAGAAAGGAGCTGAGGTGATGATGCTTTCAGCTGAGCTGATGAAGGAAAGGATTGCTAGCCTTGAGAGGGCTAACGAGGCAGCGTCAAAGCGTAGGGAGCGCAAGAAAAAGCGTATACAGAAGCAAGGAGTGTTAACAAAGGGGGCTGGAGAGGATATACTCGCTCAACGTGAGGCTGATCAGCAGCTTGCTCGTGAGGAGCGTCATGGAGGAGAGCGATCAGGCCTTAGCCGCCAGGCTCTGGCGCGCTGTAAGACGTGTAGGGAGACTGGGCACAACTCACGTACATGCAAGAAAGAGGCTGTAGCTACTACTTAATCTACTCTGTTAATTTCTAGGTATTTTATTATTACGTTGTTGGGGTACACATCTGTAGAGGTACACAAAGTTGGTGGGGTGGGCGGCTCGCTTGTATAGGCGGCTCGCTTGTAAAACACGTTAGTACACAGTGATACCCGAGGTCTTGAATTACATTGCTCACCTTTTCTACTCCCGTTTTCGTCAGACGATGTGCTCTCAGGTGGTAAGAAAAAGTCAAGTTCAGCAGCGAAAACATTGTAGCCAACAAAGAATCCGTCTACATGCGATCTGAAAGACATGCTCGAGCCGGTGCACAGGCCGCCCAATCATCTTCTCATACGCAGACGCGGAGTGCCTTCTGCTATGATCCTTCCCATGTTCAATCCACAATCCGCGTAAACATGTCCCAAAAAATGTCTCGCTACTCATCAACTTACCCAAGCCTGAGTCTTGATACCCAGTCATCATATTGACTGCTCAAGAAAACCTCCGTCAGCGGTCGAGAATGGACTTGCGATGGATTTCGCACCAATCATACATCAGGGCTTCCGGCTGACTTCCGAGGTGGCCACTGCATTGAGAAATCCGGGCCGTCCTGCTCGACGTAGGGGCTCGATACCCCGAACTTGGAGACGCTACGGCTCGCGTGAGCTGCGCTTTTGCGGGGATGGGCTGGGAAGTATGCCGGTCTCCGCTTCGCTGCGACATGTCGGCGTCTGCTTTTCGGCTGGCGAGCGAATTCATGCCTCTTGCTTTTCCTGCCTCTGCTCACGAGCGTCCACGCACTGAAATCTATTGATTCTAAGTATATCTTGTCCTTCTTGACAGCGAGAATTGTGGTTCTGAGGAAGACAACATGGCGAAGGTGTTCGACTATGCAGAAGGTATGTCATTACCTAGCAAAGGAAGGAACCACGCTGATCACGTAATAGTCGCAAAGCACAACACAGCCGACAGCTGTTGGGTGATCCTCTACGGAGACGTTTACGATGTGACACGATTTATCCCCGAACACCCCGGTGGCAGCAAGGTCATCCTGCAGCTTGCCGGCAGCGACGCAACGGAAGAGTACGACCCAATCCACCCACCAGGCTTGCTGGAGGAGAACCTGAAGCCGGAAGACAAGCTTGGCAAGATCAATCCCAAGTCGCTGCCGAAAGAAGAGAAGACACCCGTGGAGATAGGCGAAGCTCAGGACGACGGACCAGTGGATCTGGAGAGCATCCTTAACATCGACGAGATCGAGGAAGTCGCAACAAAGAAGATCCCCTACAAGGGTTGGGCATACTACTACTCCGCCGCAGACGATCTCACATCCAAAGCCTTCAATGGCGCCGTATACCGCCAAATCCTCCTCCGGCCCCGTGTTTTCATCGACTGCACATCCTGCGACACATCAACTTCCTTCCTTGGTCACCGCGTCAAGCTTCCCATCTACGTCTCACCTGCCGCAATGGCTCGCCTCGCGCATCAAGACGGCGAATGGGGCATCGCACAAGCATGCGCCAAATTCGGCGCCATGCAAATCATATCACAAAACGCTTCCATGACGCCCGAGCAGATTATCGCCGACGCAACGCCGGGGCAAGTCTTTGGGTGGCAGCTGTACGTGCAGAATGAGCGGGCCAAGAGCGAAGCAATCCTTGCGCGCATGAACGCTCTCGACCCTGTCAAGTTCATCTGCCTGACGCTCGACGCGCCCGTACCGGGGAAGCGCGAGCATGACGAGCGCAGCAAGAACGTTGGTTCGAATCTGGCTGTACGCGCTGCCGTGCAGGAAGATCAGAGCGTGTCCAAAACTTCTACCGAAGCGAAGACGCCGAAGCTTGCGGGCGTCGGCCAGAGCTTATTCTGGGGCACTGCTGCAGATCTCACCTGGCGCTCTACGCTACCGTGGCTGGCAAAACACACTACGAAACCCATTGTGCTCAAGGGAATACAGACGCATGAGGATGCGTATCTGGCGAGTTGTTACGCGCCGCAGGTCAAGGGCATTATTCTGAGTAATCACGGTGGCAGGGCGCTGGACACCGCGCCACCGGCGGTGCATACCCTGTTGGAGATCAGAAAATACTGCCCTGAAGTGTTCGACCGTATTGAGGTGTGGGTTGATGGTGGTATCAAGCGTGGCACGGATGTGGTCAAGGCGCTGTGTTTGGGTGCAAGCGGTGTCGGTGTTGGGCGTGCGGCGCTTTTTGGATTGGGCGCTGGAGGAAAGGAGGGTGTTGAGCGCGTGCTCGAGAGTAAGTCGGGTTTACATGACTCTAGCAGTATATGGCTAATATTTGACAGTCCTCAAAGCGGAGACGGAGACATGTATGCGTCTGCTTGGTGTCGAGAGCGTCGATCAGCTGGGGCCGCACCTCATCAACACAAGAGCTGTTGAGCGTGACATCTACGACGGGCCTTCATTCGCAAGAAGTGCCGCCGAAAGCACAGCAAGGAATCCGGTGCCTATCAAGGCGAAGCTTTAGCTGTCATGTGTTCTGCCGCGTTTAGTGCGATACGATAGTAGAACGCTTCATCTCTGCAAGACTTGCCAGCACCAGCCACGCATTGATGAGGTAGCAAGAGGTACTCACTGATTTTCTTGAATCGACTCAGTCAGCACAATAATATCCAGGAGGCGTTCGGTGTTCACTTCGCAGATGATGGCCTGCATACGAACCGCTGGGATGCCACAGCATTCACGAAGTACGCAGTCTTAAACTGCGCAATTCACTCAGCATGAACAGTGAACAAATGGCACTCGTTCTTACAAATGCCCAATTCTTTCAAGTAAATCAGGGCCTTGAGATCCTGTGAGATTCCCATACATGCGAGATGGAAAGAGTGATGCTGCCCCACACGTGCAGGCGCGTCTGACTAGCGCGAAACGGCGCGTCATCGAGCGACTGCATTTCAAGAACATAGCAACAACCATGACCGACGTCTGGAGTGGCGAGATCCTGCTCCCAGACGGCGAGTCTGTCAAAGGTAATAACATGTCCTTGTCGGCTTTCACGTTGCTGACTTTTGAAAGACATTGGTTTCTCGACTCTTCACGTCGACCATGCACCGGCAATAACCGCGCCATCTCTACGCTTCCTTTCGACCGTCGACAGTGCGAAGATACCATTATATCTTGCTGCAGGGCCAAGCTACGATGTCTGGACCCTCAGCGAAGCAACAGAAGCATGGTTCGAGTCGCTACTGCTGAGCGTACCTGCAACGGCCGCCTTCAGCCAGAGCGCACAAAACTGGTGGACGTTGGCGAGAGCACAGTCGCCAGTCGGCGTACTGGTACAGGTTGAGAGCCAAGAAGCCGAGAGTCTGAAGCCCAAGGTCACAGAATTGCTCTTCTATGGAACCATTGCTGCTACGCCTGGTGAAGGTCCGCCAACACCACACTCTTCGCAAGACAACCCTAACGCTTGGCCAGGGCTTCTGCCTGAGCTGCGCGTACATGCGCTCCCACTATCATCTGATCTACTTCATAATAACGCACCCTCTTCGGTCGTCCCAATCGCACAAGTGTTGAGCGCTACAAAGCAGACCGGTGAGGTCGAAGCTCAGTACTTGCCTCCCCTGCACGAACCTCTCGCCGTCTCGCGGTCACCCAAGCGCAAGAGAGATCTCTTTGAGGAGGCTACAATTGCGAGGAGGAGGGCTAAGGGAAAGGGTGGGGAAGGAGTCGCTGCAGCTGCAGCTCGAGTGTCCGAGTCGCAACGGTTATATGCCCACCGCAAATCCACTTCCATCGAGTCGAAGGCGTCACCGTTTCCAGAATCGCGGCCTTCTTCTGCACACGGGACTATACCCCGCCAAAAAGCTCGCCAGCTCTCTCGGTCTCCCAGCATCACTTCTGAGATCAGACCACTGAGTCGAAAGGATACTGTAGATGGCCCTGGGAGACGCTCGCACTTATCACGCGTGGACACTATCTCATCCCAGCTAGAGGAACCTACAACAGAATCGAGGAACAAGGAAGCACTCACGAAGGTTGTCCTGGCGGCAATGCGCATGCATGGGATGCAGCAACGAAAAAGGACTAAGTCCCGTCGGGCATCAATGGCTCCTGGAATGGAAGAAATCCAGCCTTTGACTGAAGTAGCGACCACAGAGGATGCCGCAAAAGATGAGGAATACAAGCAGATCTACCACCAGACGTACAGAGGTGCTGTGCTGGCTTTGGTTTGTGCTATTACTAGACTCAGCTACTCCTCGCTAATAACATTCCAGAGAAATCACATGACGGAGAAGCCGTTACATGCCCAACCAGACCGAATGCGTGACCTAGTCGAGCAATTCCTCACACTATTCCTGAACGATCCACTTGCACAACCGTTACCGTCTGACGAAGCGACCCACCCAGCTGCTACACCCGGTGTCAAGCAAATTGGCATATTCGGATCGTCTCACCATGCCAGTCCATTTGATTTGCCCAGTGGCATGAGGCGGCCGCCCATGGTAAGGGCTCAAACAGATGGCCAGGTCTACACCGGTTCCCCAGTCAGCAGAAGAAAGCCCTAGATCACAAGCTCGACGATGAGTCAACTCAGGCGTCTCTTGGACAGCGCCCAAAAACCACACGTCATAGGCGCCAGCGAACGTCTAGTGGTCTAAGATACGTACTTTGTGTAATGATGCTAAAGTAGGCTTTGGGCCGCTAAACGAACCAGCGCTGCGCGCACCCTGGGCCGACTTGTCATCACGGCCCTACGTCCGCGGAGTTACCGAGATGATCACTGGTTCTCGAATCACACCAGATTTGATTGAGGTGTAGACTCAGCCTCATCCTATCGCAGGTCCATGATTCAGGGGCGAGATAGCTTTGGATGCCAGCGCACTCCCATAGAAGTATCGACGTTACATCGTAGCGGTGAGCTACGCAGAGTCAGTCACCTTTTCCCGTAGTGCATAAGAGGCAGCTAACAGCCGTTGAGTCGGGTGTCATTGTCAGCAAACATTTTGTGTCTTGGACATTTGCTTCAGCCCCAACTCCATAACTTACAGCTACGCGACCCTGAGTATCATCATGCCATTCAAAGTCTCTGTTCTGGCGCTTCTTGCTGCTACCTGCAGTGCGGTGCCCTACCCGAACGAGACAGCTCCTTACTACTGGACTGTACAAAAATTCAACGGTACGTGCTCAGCTGCGGCCTGTTGGGCATGGGGCTTTAGCATCTCAGGATCGGTTGGCCCGTCCAGCCAGCCCGCCTTCGAAGCGAGCGACTGCAGCATCGATAGCAGGATTGATGGTCACCAGCAATGCAAGGGTATTGTGGTCAGCGTACCTGGCAGCGTGGCCTTTCAGATAAATGCCACCGGTATCAGCGGTGGTTTACTGACTGTCCAGTATACGTATCAACAGTACGTTCGCGATTACATAGCCAGGAAATTGCTCACATTGTTGCAGAGGACCGATCAGATATACATACTATGGCAACCACTCGGTGACCAGGCGCGCTGATGGTGTCCAGCCCAATTTCCTCCAGCCTAACGAATTCGTTATTTTGTCAAATGCCGCTTCTGCGATCGGCTTCCAGCAGATTGACTGAACCTCATGCAACAGTCTTGATCATCGTGGTAAGGAAGAGCAAGGTCTGCGCACAGAAGAGTTTGGGCAAACATCATTGCAATAGTCGAAGTAACTTGTTCATCGGCCCCTCGTTATGATGACACTTCTGGAAAGAAAGGGAGTCGGAGTGAGGACGACTCAAAGTGAAGGTAGCTTTGCAATCGGTTTTATGCGTTAAATATTGATAGCAAAAGACAGCACAAAGAGACTCTTTTCACCGAATCGCTGTGGCCTCATTCGCCTTGGCCACTGACATGCACTTGCACCATTTTCGAGCCGGTGGCTCTCCTTCCTCCTTGATCCTCTTTGGTAGCATTGTAGAAGCTAGAAGTCTGGCTACAAGTTCCGAGTATCGACTCCGACCACCTTGCCAGGCCCAACCAACGTACCGTTGACAGGCGCATCGAGACCTCCCGCAGTACTGATATACAGTACATGCCTGTCCCTCTTTGTACGTCCAAACGCGGCCCCGGTCCCTCCAGCCAGAGTGAGCTGATCTTTCGCTCCAGCAACGACCTCCACTTTCCGGTCTCGTGGCGTAACAGCTATGAGGCTGTTGTCGTCATTCGTAACAACCCACACCGTCCCATCGGGTCCAATCTCGAAATCATCAACGAATGTGGTAACCGCATTCAGATCTGCGTACACTTCGATCGGGGCCTTGCCGTCTCTAGCGAGGTAGCCGTCATTGGTGACGCGGACTCGGTAGATGTTGACCAAGTTCGTGTTGCTGAAATACAGAAACCCATCTCTGATCTTCACTCCATTGATACCAAAGCCAACAGTCTTGTTGAAGCGTTCAGGATGTGGCTTGAACTCCGGCCTATCGGCGATGACCTCGTATGTTCCCCTCTTCGTATCGAGTCTGAACAGTGCGCCGAGTTGGCTGTCTGCGATCAACACAACACTTGGCATGTCAGGGAGCGCCACGACACCGTTCAAAAACATGGCGTCTGGGATGTCGACGATCTTGTGGACTGTCGCCGTGTCTTTCGAGAACTTGATTTCCCACGAAGAGAAAGAGCCGACATAGCCTGTCGCGTTTGCTGTTGCGTTTCCACCTGCTATAACGAATGTGTCTGGAAGTGTCTCGGCAATGCCGAGGATGTTTGTTAAAGTCTTGAATTTGTAGATAGTCTCCAATACCGCATTGGATAATGAGGGATTGCGCACTGTGTAGAGAACGGGTGCGGGTGCAAACTGCGTGACTAAGAGGTCGCCATTGTTACGCACGGCGATGTTCTCGAGCCAAGTAGGGACACTGGATAGTTGAGCAACAGTATGAGTTGCGAGTGGCAGTCCAGTTTGCGGGTAAGCCCAGGGGTCGTTAGATGTTAGTCTGCTGAAAGTCCCCTGCCAAAGAGCTAGCGTCGTGAAAGTGCGTTGAAACAACATCGCTGGCCGAGAGCTTTCACGAGCTGCTGGTCTTTGCTTTTGGTGGGAAGTCATTTTATACAAAGAGTGTATCGCAAGGGGTGGGAGATATGGGTGGGTAGATCTCCTGCGGGTCATGGTGTGTCAGCAGACTCGTACTGCATGTCATCAAGGACGGTCGCCCAAATTGTATATTGATAAGGCAGAAATCATGCTTGTAGCTACATCATTAGAGGAAGGCTCGTGTTAATGGACTACGGATATACGTTCGTCTGTGGAAGTTCCCGACGAAGTGTAGCTACACCTCAGCCACCCGTAGCAGAACTAATGTCCGCAGTGATGGAGACTGAGATACTAGACGGCCTTGGTATCGTCTTGATAAACTTGAGCCCTTCAGGGTCATTGCTAAGCCCTATAGGAATTGTGACAGGCGACGAGATACAAGCAACTAGGTTCAATATCGTGGACCGACTGGCTACGTCAATTGCAGTTGGATCAGAAGACATGTACAGTAATGTAGTGGAGCGATACATACGTCGTACTTTCAATCGAGCCTGACAGATCTAACTCTTGACCATCTCCACCGCAGAAAGCCGTCCTCCAGGATATCGTGAATCTGATGGAAGTTCGTAAGTTCACGATTTCCAGTAAGTTTCGGTCCGCTGGTCGAACGCTGGTCGCCAGGATGCATCTCCGCAGGAAGTATAAATACAGTCATGCAAAGAATACAGCTATCCTCATGCAGGCGTTGAAGGTTAAAGGTATCGCACACAATGGGCACGGTGAAGCGAAGGCCTCCACACAAAACGCAAGGCAAACGGGAGTCTTTTTGTGCACGATATATTTCATCAGCAACCACTTCCTTTCATCAAGTCCGGTATAGTCCAGAGGCTAGGATATTCCGCTTTCACATCATCAGATATGAAGTTCCGGAAAGACCCGGGTTCGATTCCCGGTACCGGAATTCACGCATCTTTTTGTTTTCTATCTATTTCTACGCTCGCAGTAGTGCACAAGAACGTCACCCTGCCGCCAAACTCTCTTTTTGACTCTCAGCACGAGTTCATTCTACATCCACGCATTCCGTCTCCCGTAGTTAATGCCTACAAGCAGGACTCATAGACATGGATTACAACGTCATGCAGATGTGAAGGGCTCCTTCGCACAGTCGTCGACAGGAGCGACTGCCTATCCTTATTTTTGCGCCACACTTTACAAGCCACCAGATCATCTCCCCTTTGCTGCAAACCCAGACTCGACACCCCCAACCCCGACAAAACCTGCATTCCAGCAAACCCAAATCGAGGCCAAAGCCAACCAATAGTGCGTGTCCGACGCTCACCTAACGCCAATCAAAACTCGGATTTCTCGGAAATTAGTATTGCGCAAGAGAGCAATTTGGGTTGCATGTGCCGCATCAATCCTGCCGCTGCATTCTCAGCGATGGCTGTGCATCTGCGGTGCGCCTGCGCACCGATAAGGCCGCTGCGGCTTCTGATAAAGTGAAATGACTCTGCGGCGTGTCAGCGCTGAACCTTGCGGTAATTTGCTGCTCAACAGGCGCTGGGTGATGCATGGCGCCGTCGCAGGGCAACCCCAAAGAGAACAATTGAGTCGACCGTTGAACATCGAACAACATCGTGACGTGGCTGTGCTGGTATCAGGGCACGTACCTAGGGATCCCTGTGCGAGTCGCTCGTATTTCCCCAGTTTGCATGTTACAGATGCAACGAACATGCTCGCCTGAATCCGGAAGTGTGCGGCGTCAGTTCGTGTGAATCGCGCCTGATCCCTCGCAGACGTGACACTTCAGCGTGCCGTCGCGTTTGCATCCCGTGCAATTCTTGCCCGTTCCGTTGCACTCATCGCACTTGACTGTGCCGAGGCCGCGGCATGTTGGGCACTCCTTCATGGCTGTGGGTGTCGTTACGGAAATGAATGATCGAGGAGGACGTGGCTCGAAAGATGACTATGGCAAAATCAAACGCTGATCAACAGCGAGAGTCGTGAAGAAAGTGAGGAGGGGGCAACGTAGAAGGGCAGGGTGAGATTAAGTTGACGACGCTCAGGTGATGATGCAGCTTTCAGGTAAAAGTTTCGAAACAGCGACGCAACCTTCAATCTATGCCAGGGACTTTATACAATCTCCCGCAGTCGTTGTGCACAGGTCCGGTCCGCTCGCTACCACTTTCAATCTTGCTTTTGAACACGATGAAGCGAGTCTGTTTGCCCTACTCAGCCACCCATCAGGCAACTCCAACAGGAGCTCACGGCTCGCAGCGGGGTCAATACGGGCATATCCCTATCTCATAGAGACGGTACGTCCAACGAGATGGCAGCTCTAGCTTGGCGCAACTATGACGAGGGTTACGCAGGTTTCCTAGCGGGGTCCTCATCTTATCCATCTGAGCCGAGCGCTCTCAAACACCACCCTTTGCGGTGCAGCAGACTTGCTAGCTAGCTCCATCTGTCAGGAGGTAAAAACACCTAATATGCTTGGCTGTCCGACCTGCCCAAACAACTCAACGGGCATGTAGCGTCGCCACAACCGGTCTCCGCCGCCGTGTTTGATCTTGCTGGCCGTGCCGCACTTGATCCACGTTATCATCACGGCAAAGAGGTGGTTTGAACGCAGAAGCTCATTTCCCGTCTTCTAGCATGTTTCTTAATGTTCTCCGCAAGCGAATCATCTGCTGATCCGGATCTTGCCCGGATTAATGCCTGCGCCGAAGCAACTTCCCCTCTCGAACAGCGCTGAGGGCACAGCAGGTTTCTTGCTCGAAGGTCGTCGAGTGACGGCCTGGAGAGGGTGTCGAACAGACCAATGCACTCGCTGCCCAGGGGCACGTTGCCATTCGACTGGAGGAATAGATATCCGCGCGACACCGCGATTCTTTCAAAGAGCAGGCACACACGTGGCAGCTGCAAGAACGTTAGCATGGCAGGACCCATGATGGTGGGTAAGGCTGAATTGTGGTTCGGTAAACCTCGGTGCGAGCGCATGCATCAGCACATCGGAGCGAAACGGTGCTTAATTTGATGCTGTGTCGGGTGCCCTGTTTCAGGCAGCAAGAAACCGATGCCGAACATAACCTGGAGTCCTTTGCGACACGTTCAGGCAGGTATCGTGACACGACTGCCGACTTGGGATCAGGCAATCGATGTTTGTACCTGTCGTACTCTGAAACGAGGGACCTTCCTGGACTAGCACCAAGCCACGTGTAATCCCGTAGCTCGGCACAGCCTCAGCATCCTTCCGTCGCTTAGACATCCTGAGTCTACCAATTGTATTCGTTAGATCAAAGAATCCAGGAATTCAAGTTTGTGTCCTAGGGGGCCTCTCTTTTGTTTCCACTGTCGTGGAGTTTGCAGCAGGTTTGCAGATATCATCGTACAGTGACAGTGCGCAGGCCAGGCTCGGTAATGCACTGCCACAGAAGACCTTGACGAATCAACCTGTGCCGTGGTCTGATTGACCTTGTCGGAGTGCGAAATATATGCACAAGGCTCTGAACCGGTGAAAGTATGCGGCCCCAGGCACACAACGGAACATTAACGCTTCTGGTCTTTCAATAGTCTGAGATTAAGCCTGCTGGAAGATGCTGACGTAGCACACCGCATCACCAGGAGGAGTCTCGACGAGACAGCTGGTATTATTGGCCTGGCTGAATGTCGTGTTCTCCTGAGAAAACAAATAGTAGATGCAATAATGCAGTATGCAACAGACCATCATGTTTGTTCAACACTCACCGAGTTTGCCCAGTCTCTTGTACTTCCATAAAACGCCCTTGTTACGAGGGACACCGCAACAATACTGCTGAAGAACGCGGCGGATGGTTCGCTCAGTCGTCAGATGCTAGAGTCAGCGGATCATGTGTTGACAGAAAGGTCTCAGCCTTGGTCAGATAGCAATGAGATCAAGGTTGAAGACACACTAGAATCTGGATCTGGTCGATCAGCCAGGTGCTTGCGAAAACTTCAAGCTCTCCAAGCGACGCGTTGTAACGCGCCTCTAAGCGGACGTTGCGCACCTAGACGCTTGGCAAGGAGTATCATTGTGCATGGCGTCCGCTGGTCAGGGCACTAGAGCGATGAGACTTTCCTCTCATGCCACATAGAGTATCCCGACTGGAGCTGACTTCGGTTACACTTCGGTCGTCGATTGGGAGAGCTCTCATCCAAGTCGTTGTCACGTAATTGTTGACGTTCTGAGAGTTGAGTTGACGCAGCGATGTTTGCCTTTGTAAAAGCGTGTCACTCACAGAATTTTGCCAATCAGGTCCGAGCAGTGACTGGCTTCCCCGAATGGCTCCCGCTAGAATTGCAGTCGGCGACGGGCGTGCTTGGTCCGCTCAGTCTGAGAGAGTATCCGAATGGGCAAAGCTACATCGAAGCTTCGGCACACCGTTATGAGCTGCTGGTGTCGGGGAAGGCGCGGGGAAGCAGTATGCGCCACGAACGCCTGGCCTCCACCCCGCTTGCCTCGCCTTGGCGTCCATTCCGCCTTTGCTCTTCTTCTCTTGTCGTCCTTTCCTCTCGCGCTGCCTGCTCCACCAACTGCGCGACCAGACACTGTAGAAAGGTCTGCTGAAAGAGTGGGAAGGACGTGTCCCAAGCATGCAATGCGAAAACGATGTTGCGTCTATGCTCATCCTACCTATGATGGGTGGAGACGACTCGCTGCAGTCTTGTCCAGACTCTAATGACTTAGCCAACTCTCGTCGATTCAACACACAGCCTTAGGACAAGACGACGAGCGGTCTTGGCCGCTCAGGCAGGCAATGTACAACGAGGTAATTTCTACGCCGATTCTCAATCAGCGTGCAACTAAGCGCGTCAAATACCGATGTCACATCCGCTGATGCGTCTTCTTGGCTGATAACCAGCGTCGTCGTTGGACTCTAAGGAAAATATGCTCGCGGTAGTAGCGCTGAAATATGAGGGATAGATCAGGCTGCCGGGCGCGAATGTGACTCCTGGTGCACCCTGTACCGCAGATCACTGCAAGTAGTTAGTAGGCGGTCTTCCCCACCGCTACGCGTGCTTGTAGCTTTTGCATCTCTCCATGTCTTCTCGTAGGCCTTGGTTGAGCTTGAAGCTTCCAACCTTGAAGCATGGCAGACCCAAGCGTTGGCAAGCCGGAAGGCAATGTGAACGCTCTCCACGATAATAACATCAGTGACGCTCGCCGTTCATTAATCGCCAGCGTCAATCTGAACAAGAACCTAGACGCCAAGTATGTCTCTAGCTGTAAATACAAATGTTTATCTTAACATAATTGTAGGGTGTCCAATCCCCTGATTGGCGTTCCTCACGACACTTTGATGCGCGATGTTGAAGACTTCGCTCGCGAACACGACCTAGAAGATATCGTTGAGCACCTCAAGAAGGGCGCTCTGGTCGCTCAGAGCCCCAATGGCTTCGAAAACATCGAGATGCTTGTTGAGGAAGATAAACAGCATCTGCACTTCGAGAAACAGCATAAGTGGAAGCACCCCCTTCAGCTTTACATTAAAATCATCGTTTGCTCCATTGGAGCCGCCGTTCAAGGCTGGTGAGTGTTCCATAAAACTTACAAAAGCTGTACTGACCTAGATAAGGGATCAGACTGGATCTAACGGAGCGAACTTGTCATTTCCAGTCGAGTTCGGCATCGGCGAAGGCGACACGGAAGGTAGCCCTAACCGATGAACACACAACCTACTCGTGGGCCTTGTGAACGCCGGGCCTTATATCGGAAGTGCATTCATCGGCTGCTGGATCAGCGATCCTTGCAACTACTACTTCGGACGTCGTGGCACCATCTTCATCTCGGCAATCTTCTGTGTACTCACTCCTATTGGCGGTGCTTTGACTCAGACCTGGGAACAGCTCCTCATTACTCGCATTTTGATGTAAGTTGCACCGGAATGATCACTAGAGAAAGTCTGAATTGAAGCAGCGGCATTGGCATGGGATTGAAAGGCTCTACGGTGCCCATTTTCGCTGCTGAGAACTCTCCAGCCCAGATCCGTGGTGCGTTGGTTATGAGCTGGTAAGAGTGCCCTTCGCCTCATACAGGAGAGATGTATGTGCTAATATATCCAGGCAAATGTGGACTGCCTTTGGGATCTTCTTGGGGTACTGTGCCAACTTGGTTGTGTATCAAGTGCCTGTAATCGCGTGGCGCCTACAGATTGGATCAGCGTTCATTCCAGCAGTGGTAAGTAGTCATCCAGGAGACAGTCGAATAGATTATTGACTACTACAGCCTTTGACAATTGGTATCTACTTCTGCCCAGAGGTACGTTCACTGCTGAGTTCGGCGAGACGGTTGCTCACACGTCATTAGTTACCTAGATGGCTTATAAAGAAGAATCGCTATCGCAAGGCCTGGCAGTCGCTACTGCGCCTTCGTTTCAGCCCTGTCCAGGCGGCTCGAGACCTCTACTACATCCATGCCCAGCTCCAAGTTAAGGCACAGATCATTGGAAGATCCAAATACTTCTAACGCTGTATCAAGCATTTCACCATCCCTCGAGTCCGCCGCGCCAATCTAGCTTCGTTCGTTGTAATGATTGCGCAGCAGATGTGCGGAAGTAAGCGTCATGCCCTAGACTTTTGCTCGCAATCTTGCGCTGACTATAAGCAGTCAACATCATCGCTTTCTATTCTAGTACGATCTTCAAACAAGCAAATGCCTCTGGGAGAGAGGCTCTCATCGCTTCCTTTGGCTTCGGCCTCGTCAACTTCGTTTTTAGCTGGCCTGCCATTTGGACGATTGACACATTCGGCCGCAGGAGCCTGCTTCTCTTCACGTTCCCGCAGATGGCCTGGTCTTTGCTTGCCACTGGACTATGCTTCCTGATTCCGAGGAGTAATCCCGCCCATCTCGGTCTGATCGCTCTTTTCATCTACATATTCGCGGCGTTCTACTCCCCAGGAGAGGGACTGGTGCCGTTCACCTACAGCGCTGAGTGCTTCCCTCTCACACATCGGGAGGTCGGAATGGTAAGAACAGCCACCCAAGTTTGTGAGAGTCGCGCTAGTTGTTTTTCAGGGTTGGGCAGTCGCTACCTGCCTCTTCTGGGCCGCCGTACTCTCCATCACGTTCCCACTCATGCTGTCTGCGTTGGGTCCGACTGGAGCCATCTGTTTCTACGCCGGTCTCAACATGATTGCGTTCTGCATGATCTTCTTGTGGCTACCGGAGACAAAGCAGCGAACGCTCGAAGAACTTGACTACATCTTCGGCGTGCCCACAAGCAAGTTCGTCAACTATAATTTCCGTGTCGCTCTTCCCTGGTGGTGGAAGCGCTGGGTCATGTTTGACAAGTCGGCTACATTTAAGCCGTTGTATACCTTCGATGGAGTAGAAGGCCATTACCAGGTCGCCGAGAATATCCGAGGTAATAGCAGCGAGAAACCCGAGACTGTCACTCGGGAGTTCTGAAGTCTGGGACGCGGAGGATGTCTTGATAAGATTAGAGGTTGAAGATAAAAATATAGTACATGAGGGTCAGCATGAGATAAGAAACGACGACATTTCACAAAGCAACAAGTTCTGTTCGCGAAGGATGGGTAAGTCTTCAAACTCGTCCCTCCATTATAACCACGCCTATGGACAGCAAGTGTAAGGATGTCAGGGGCAAAGAGTGTGAGCCATTTCGACTGTAAAGACTAGGTACAAGAAGTGAAGAACGTTCTTTCCCCATTTTCCATCAACATAACATGATGCATACAGACGCCGTATGGAGTATGTTCTTCAACACGCTGTCACTTAACCGCGGAAAGCGCGGGAATGGCGGCGAGCCTTGGAGCTGGTGGAGCCAGCAGCCTTCTCCAACCAAGAGACGAAGGTCTCGAGAGTGAAGGTCTCGGGAAGAGCGTCAGAGCTACCGGTGGAGGAAGGCGTAGGGGAAGCGACAGAGGTCGCAGTGGCAGAAGCAACGGGTGTAGAGGCAGCGTTGTTCTGGACAGCGGCGGAGGAGGTGGCAGCGGGCGCAGCAGAGGAAGCGGCAGCAGAGGCAGAGGTAGCGGCAGCAGCAGAGGTCTTAGCAGGTGCAGCGGCAGAAGAGCCGCTGGAGCCGGAGCCGGAGCCAGAGCTGGCACCGCTGAAGAGAGCAGGACCGGGAATCTGGTATTTGGAGTTGTCGCCATAGACGTTGACCTTGATACCAGGGTCGGTGGGGGTGTAGAGCTTATCAGCGGTGATACCCTCGGGGTTCTCTGTGCCGGAACCAGTAACCTTCAAGTTCTAATCACAATATTAGCTCGTTGTTCGGGCCATTGACTAAATCGATGTTAAGACCGACTTACAATGCACTTGGGGTAATTCTGCGCGCCGTTGTCCTGGCCGGCGGAGTGGAGGGCGATGATCTCGTGGCGGAGAACGTAGTCGCCAGGAGCGATGGAGCTTGGCACAGTGACAGACCAGGTCAGGTTGTTATTGACGAGCTTGGTGGCAGCCCACTGACCATCCTCGTAACCAACGGCGTCGATCTTGAAGAACTTCAAGTCAGCAGCCTTAGCAGAGGTAGCATCGTCGACCTTGGCCAAGTAGTCGATAACAGGACCAACGTGAGACTCGGGCCAGGTGTTCCACTGGATGTCGACCTTTCCTCCAGCAGCGACCGTGGCGACCTTTGCACCGGCAGTAGCATCCTTGTGGCAAGCAATCTTGTTCACGTTGGTGTACATGGTAGGGTCGACGAAGCCGTTGTCGAGGCACTCAGGGCAGGACCACTCGATGACCTCAGGAGCGGGGGTCTGGTACTGAAACGAGGGGTCATAGGCAGTGAAGTCAGTGCCATCAACGTGAATATCCGCAAGATGACCGTGGGCATTGACGGAGGCGGCAACAGCGCCGAGGATCGCGGCGATCTGGATCTTGGAAGGCATGTCGACGGTTTGGGTGGTTGAATTGGTTGTTGGAAAGAAGAGCGTTCAAGAGTAAACTTCGAGATCAACGAAGGTGCAAAAGAATGTTATCCGCTTCAATCGATGAAGGGTGAATGAAGATGAAAAGAATGAACTGTCGAAATAACTGAATGAGTGTGGTGAGTAAACAATGCTCGAGGGCATGAAGCTTTCTTATATCGAGCAGGTGGGTTCTACGAAACATTGTGGGTAAACGCTAGGGCTGTGCAGCTGTCAAGCCATCCGGGTATCGCTACGAAATAGGCATAACGGCCGGTAGCAAAAGCTTGGTTGTAATAAGCGTTAAGGGGAAAAGGTGGTGTTGGGTCCAAAATTCTTTCTGATTATCGTTTCATGTTCCTGAATATGGGACGGGCGGCAAAGCACAGCAGACTCGGTCGAGTGTTCCTCATTGACGCAGGCATCTGGCCAAGCCGAAACGCCTATCTTCGATGAGAGGAGTCTGTAAGTGTTGCAAACAACGAGCAGGCGCAGCAATGCAGGACAGCACATTAAGCGCTGCGGCTTGCTACCCTGTGGATCATTATCAGTACATATTGCCTGGGATGCTACTAGACCTTAGCTACATCAAATTACTTTGATGAGGCAACGAGGATGATGGAGGTGGACAGACCAGATGTGAAGAAGTCAATTTCATGGGTGGCTGCGTGTCGCGTAATTTCTCTATGTGAAGACTACTGCAACTTCATTGAACGCGCAGAGATACATTGAATGCTAGTCGCGCTTTCATCTATCTGTTTCAAAGGGCCCGCATTGCTAACGTCTTTGTAGCGGCAGAGCTCACAGTGGCTCGCTTAGAAGCTTCGCACCTGGTTTGTTTCACCTGGCCGAGGTTGTGGGTCGAAGACAGCGCGCGCCACCACAAGGCTTTTGACACCTCGAGACGTTGACGACACTCCTGCCGAGGCTGTCTGGCGTAGATAGCACGCCGGTCACTAAGCCCGTTCAGCGTCTTGATAGCACTTCCGCTCTCTAAAGCAGGTTCAAAATCAGTGTGGGTGGGTGCCTCCTCATGCTAGTTGTTTGGCACTGCTTGAGGGAATGAGTCTGTCTTTCTGGATTCATTTACTGGTCAGGCCGGCTCAATGCGTTGTCTGGAACCGGCAGACTTCCCTGGGTGAGGTCGCGGTTGAGCCGACCAACACTAAGAGCTGAGTCGTAGCTTAGCAGACCTACCTAACTATGGGTTGTTTTCGAAATGATGAACCCACCCCGTAACATACTAGAAAGAGGCTATGTATGCCTATACATCGCATAGAGACATGAGGGCTTATAAATAGCCCTAGGTAAGGTATAGAATACTATATATATCCTAATGATTAAGAGCATATAAGTCCATCTACTATGTAGCTGTGTGTAATAGGGGTATACAGAAGAGAGCTTTGATGTTGGTGTGTTCTTAGTATACAGACTATAATATACGCACGTAGTATAGGATATACGCCTAGAAACCCTGGATTTCGGCTCTCACGTGGTGGGTTCAACATTTCGAAAATCATAATATCTAAAAGCTAAGTAACGTACATCACGGGTTCGTGGAACGCACCCTCTAGTGGAACGCTTTTGCCAAGACCACACCAAAACACTATCACCATCTTAATGCCTTCTAATCAACGCCAATTAGACGCGTTAAAAGAAGCTCAGATACAGCTTGCGCTTCAAGCTCTTAAACAAGACGCGAACCTCTCCCTGCGACGCGCTGCAGCTATCTACAACGTACACCAAAGCACTCTAAGCAGACGACGCGCTGGACAGCCCTCAAGAGCTGATTCTATGCCTAGCCGACAGTATCTGGATGAGCACGAGGAGAGAGCGGTCGTTGATCACGTTCTTTACCTCATACAGCGAGGAGCACCCCCTCGCTTGTCAAATGTGGCTGATATGGCCAATATACTGCGCCAAGAGCGCAGAATGGCTCCTGTTGGCCAAAAGTGGCCCAGTACGTTCGCTAAGCGTCAACCAAGGCTAAAAGTAAAGTTTAATCGCAAGTATGACTACAAGAGAGCCCTCTGCGAGGATCCTGAGATGATACAGGGCTGGTTCAGCCTAGTAGCCAATGTCAAAGCCAAGTACGGCATTGTGGACGAAGACACGTACAACTTTGACGAGACTGTCTTTGCAATGGGTCAGATTACCCCTGGAGCAGTTGTTGCAGACGCAGAGAACCCAGGACGAGCAAAGCAGGTCCAGCCAGGCAAGAAGGAGTGGGCTACGTTGATTTTAGGCGTAAATGCTGCAGGGTGGGCTATTCCACCCGTCATCATCCTTAAAGCCAAAACCCACACCACTAACTGGTCTAAGGACAAAGATCTGCCCCTAGACTGGGTAATTGGGGTCTCTGAGAACGGCTGGACCAACAACAAGCTCGGTCTTGACTGGTTGAAGCACTTTGACAGGCATACCAAGGAGCGTACCTATGGGACTCACCGTTTGCTACTTATAGACGGCCATGAGAGCCACCAGGCAGCAGCATTCACCCAACACTGCAAAGAGAACAAGATTGTTACTCTTACTATGCCTGCGCACTCATCGCACCTCTTGCAGCCACTTGACGTGGGTTGTTTTGCTCCTTTGAAGCAGGAGTACGGGCATCAGGTCAACAGGCTCTCACGCAACCGGATCAACCACATAGACAAGCAGGCGTTCCTAGTATGCTTAAGAGCAGCATATAACGCGACTATTACCCCTAGCAACATCCAGGGAGGGTTCCGAGGCGCTGGATTGGTCCCCTTTAACCCAGAACGGGTCATATCAACCCTCAATGTGAGGCTGCGGACTCCATCACCCCAACTACCTACCAACAACAAGCCCTGGCCGTCCCAAACCCCCAAAAACCTGCTTGAATTTCAGTCGCAATCAACTCTAATTCGAGACAAGTATAAGAGGAAGCAGAGCAGCTCACCAAATTCAGTGTATAGCGCGCTAGAGCACTATGCAAAGGTGGGAGCAAAGGTAGCGCACCAGCTTGCGTTGATGAGAAAGGAACGTGATGAGCTTCGAGAGGCTCTAGCAGCTGCAACAGAGCACAAATCACATAAAAGGAAGCGAATTCAGACAGGAGGGAGCATAACAGTTGAAGAGGTACAGCGTTTGACTGCTCTAAAGGAGTTTGGCGTGCGTGGTGATGGTAAGAAGCCAAAGAAGAGGATGCGCGCTGAAGGAGGTGAACCATCCCAACGACGCTGTGGACGGTGCGGAGAGGGTGGGCACAATGCGCGAACGTGCAAGAATGCTGTAGAAGAGGTCTCTGAGTAATGTTACGGGTTGTTTTGCCTTATGCAGCGCCAATTTGTGGTGTTTTGGGCCATAATAGGGTTGATTTTGGTGTGGTCTTGGCAAAAGTGACCCGATCGACAGGGTGGCCCACTTACCCGTGATGTACGTTAATACTAATATACTTAGAACATGTTCTAATATAGTTCTAAATATATTAGTAGATTTAGATTAGGGTTACTTTAAGGTTATGGTTAGTCTAGGGTTAGAGTAAGTTAAGATTAGGGTTAGATTTTAGGATTAGAGTCCTCTAGAATATATTTAACGTAGTAAATCTAACTTTTTATAACTAATATAACGTGTTTCCCCACCGAGCCGCCCACCCCCACCGAGTCGCCCGCCCTCACCAAAATCGCGACTATTACAACAACTATTACTATGCCGCCACAACGCGACGCGCAATCGACCTATAACGAAGGTACACTATACCTTGCTATCCAGGCTACAAAAGCCGCTGAACCTGACAGTACTAGGCACGCGTCTAGGGCCTTTGCTGTCCCCCGAACAACGCTAAGAGACCGACGCGCTGGAAAGCCTTCACGACGCGATACTGAGCCTAACTCGAAGAAGCTAAAAAAGCTAGAGGAGGATGTAATAGTCGCGCGTATACTTGACCTAGACGCACGAGGAATAGGCGCTACAAGGGCTATGGTGGAAGAAATGGCGAATGATCTCCTTGCTGCGCGCGGTGAAGGACCTGTTGGCAAGCACTGGGTAGACAGGTTCAGAACGCGTACCAAGGAAGTCAAGCTTCGACGCAGCCGTCCATACGATCGTCAGCGAGCCCTAAACGAAGACCCACGCGTTATAACGCCCTGGTTCGAGCTAGTAAGGACAACAAAGGAGAAGTACGGCATCCTTGCTGAAGACACACATAACTTTGATGAGTCTGGGTTCATGATGGGCATAATTAACGCTCAGATGGTCTTTACAGGCTCTGAGAAGCGAACCAATCCAAAGAAGATACAGCCAGGCAACCGTGACTGGGTCACAATCATCCAGGGCATCTGCGCTGCTGGCTGGGCTATCCCACCCTTCATTATCTTTGGTGGTAAGGTCCTTATATCAAGCTGGTACCCAGGCCTGCCTCGCGACTGGGTAATTGAGACTAGCTCTAACGGCTGGACAACAAATGAGCTTGGTCTAAAGTGGCTGAAGCACTTTGACGCGCATACAAAGGAGCGTACTGTGGGTGTGTACCGTCTACTAATTGTGGACGGCCATGAGAGCCACAGCTCTGCTGCATTTCACCAATATTGCGCAGAACACAAGATTATCACCCTGTGTATGCCCCCACACTCGTCGCACCTATTACAGCCGCTTGACGTGGGCTGTTTTGCCCCCTTGAAGCGGGCGTACTACGCTGAGATCGACAGCTGGGCAAGGTACTCTGTCACTCAAGTTAAGAAAGAGACCTTTCTACCAGCCTTTCACATTGCTTTTAACAAGGCAATTACAAAGGAAAATATCCTAGCAAGCTTTAGAGGCGCTGGTTTAGTACCTCACGACCCAGAGCGGGTGTTATCAAAGCTTGATGTGGTGCTTCGTACACCAACACCTCCACTACCAGAGGACACCCCTTGGGAGTCCAAAACGCCAGCCACAATAAAAGAGATGGAGGCGCAGTCTACGCTAGTTCGTGAGCGCATACAAAGGCACAGAGAGTCTCCTATCTCTCCTCTTCTGCAAGCAGTTGACTCGCTCACAAAAGGCATGGCTGTAATAGGCCACAATTCACTATTACAAGCTAGGGAACTGGCAGGGCTTCGGAAGTCAATTGACGCCTTAACAGAGCAGCGCAGTCGCAAGAGAAAGTATATTCGGACAGAGGAGAGTCTTACAGTGGGTGACGTACAGGATTTGATAGCTGAGAAGGACGGTGGCGGCCAGGAGGCAGCAGAACCGCCAGCGAAGAGGGTGCGCAAAGAGAGGCACTGCGGGCGTTGTGGCAAGACTGGCCACAACGCGCGCACCTGCACTGCAGAAATAGTAGATTCAGTCGATAGCGACGCTTCTAAGGATTAATTTGAGATTGATACTGTATTTATGCAGCGTTGTGGTCGAGCGTAATAATCGTGTAATAGTCGCGATTTTGGTGAGGGCGGGCGACTCGGTGGGGGTGGGCGGCTCGGTGGGGAAACACGTTATTCTAAATATATTAGACCTTAGCTAAGCTAACTATCTAGCCATAAGGATCAGCAAGCTGGCTAGATCAGCAAGCTGGCCACCCCACCAAACCTGACCCGACTCTCTACACAACTACCATAATGCCGCGACAACGACGCTCTATACAGACTTCTCGTGAAGGCAGAATAAGCCTTGCTATCGCGTCCTATCGTAATAATCCAAAACAGTCTCTCCGCGCTCTTGCGATGGCTTTTGATGTGCCAAGATCCACACTCCAGACGCGTGTCGGTGGTACCCAGCCACGATCAGAGGTACGACCTGCTAATTGTAAGCTATCGCCTATCGAAGAGCATTCTCTCGTGCAGTGGATCCTAGACCTTGACCGGCGTGGTTTTCCACCCCATATTATCGACGTGCGACGAATGGCAGACGTATTACTCGCCGCGCGTGGCCAAGATCCACCTCCACAGCCTGTCGGCAAGAAATGGGTGTCGCGCTTTATTCAAGGCCAGCCAGAGCTCCAGATAAAGTGGACTAGAAGGCTTAATAGCCAGCGCGCTAGTTCTGAGGATCCTATCGCGATTACAGCGTGGTTCAAACTAGTAGAGGAGACGCGACAGACGTATGGCGTTCTTGACCAGGATATCTACAACTTTGACGAGACTGGATTCGCTATGGGCGTCGCTGCAACGTCAAAAGTAGTCACTAGCTCTGATAGAGTCGGTCGTGCAGTCGCCGTACAGCCAGGCAATCGCGAGTGGGTGACAGTAATCGAGTGTGTTAACGCGTCTGGCTGGTCTCTACCACCGTTCGTGATCCTGGCTGGTAAGGTCCACCAGAGCAGCTGGTATCGCGATCTCCCTCTAGATTGGACTGTCGGCGTCTCAGAGAATGGCTGGACGACAGATGAGCTAGGTTTCGAGTGGATAAAGCACTTCAACCAGCATACAGCCGCTCGTACAGCTGGAGTCTATCGGCTTCTTATTGTAGACGGCCATAGCAGCCACGCTACGCCAGAGTTCGACCAGTACTGCGCCAATAATAAGATCATTACTCTCTGTATGCCGCCGCATACCTCCCATCTTCTCCAGCCTCTAGATGTGAGCTGCTACTCCTCTCTTAAGCGCGCGTACGGACGTCAGGTTGAGGAGCTCGCCCGCCAAGGCGTATACCATATTGACAAGATAGACTTCCTTATAGCCTATACACGGATCCGGCCGACTATATTTACGCAGCAGAATATCCAATCAGGCTTTCGGGCGACAGGTCTTGTCCCTTCTTGTCCAGATCGTGTTCTGTCGTCGCTAACTGTCGTTCGGACGCCGTCTCCACCACAGACAACTATAGATGACAACGTTGCAGCACAGGCAGCGGCGCAGACAGAGACACCACATACAGTAGAGCAGCTTCAGCAGCAGGTACGCTATCTCCAAGAGCGACTGCGGCGGCAGCCAGAGAGTCCAACAAGTATTGCTATCCGCCAGCTTGCTAAGAGCGCTCAGCTTGCAATGCAATCAGCAGTAATACTCGCGGAGGAGAATAAGAAGCTACGTGAAGAAAATCAGCGCCAGCGACAAAAACAGAACCAGCCGCGTCAATATATCGCTTCTGGTGGAGTTCTCCAGGTGCAGCAGGCTCAGCAGCTTATTGCAGAGGCAGAAAGGGTAGTTACGGAGGTTGAGCAGGGTGAGGGCAGTCAGCGACGTCAGCGCGCGCCGCCGACGTGCACGAAGTGCCATATTCAAGGACACACTCGCACTTCGTGCAAAGCTAGATAACAAATTATATCCGTCAAGTTTTATCTAATTTTACTGCGTTGTTGTGGATCAATGGTGTAGAGAGTCGGGTCAGGTTTGGTGGGGTGGCCAGCTTGCTGATCTGGCCAGCTTGCTGATCCTTAACGTTAATACGTAAGCGTGTGTGCTAAGAGTGCCTTGCATTAGCGCTATAGTCAGCCGAACTTTAGCGTTGGTCGGCTCAAGTGCATCCTCGGAACCGGCAGACTTCCCTGGGCGCAGCGTTTCGGCGAGGACAAGAATCGTGAATCACAATTGCCGGTGAATTGCACTCCACCAGTCGCGCAGCAGCCTCAATTCCTCCCGTTGCACACAGGTCCTAGCTTACCGCGCAAGAGAGGTGAGCTGGAGGCTCAAGAAACAAGCAATGCGGGAGGCGGCTCTTAGTGTCGTCCGTGCGCAAGGAAAGGCGCACCTCGACCATCGTACGGAACAGCTGCTTTGTATTCCAATCTGCTGTTCCCATCACTCTCGCAATTGCAGCGACCGAGACTCGGCCTCCAATACGGCGTCGCGGTGATGTTCCCCATCATGTGGCTTTAAACTGGTCACCTTATTTATTCAACTTCAACCTGGTCAATTCCTGGGCGAGCGATTACCTTTGCAAGTTGTGATGCCAGAGCCCTCACGCTGCGGCAGCGTTGCAGGAGATCGAGGCAGCTGTGCCCAGTGCATCTACCTAGTCTTGCATGCTCGCTGGTCTCTGTGACCCGACCGATGCGATTGAAAGGAATGCGCACCAGCAAATTCCCTTCGGCCCTCTGCAAACCAGCCCTAGAGGGACAGTAAGCTGCCGACTGATAGACGAGCTAATTCTTTGCTTCCCCACACTTGCTCTTGTTGCATGCGCACCACTGCACATACGTGCCGAACCTCTTGTTGTGGGAATGAAATTAGGACACTGGGTACACTAAGTTCTATGGGTATCGTATGTGAACTATCTACTGAAACTCAGACATTACGGACAGGTAAGTCCCAAAGCAATTTATGGCAGCCAACAGGAATCAGGAAATTACACCGACGCCGAACTTCGATACTGCCTCGCTCCTCCGTCCTTAGTCTTTCGCTACGATAGTGACAGGCGTTCACGCTGTCATCACGAAGTCGACGCAGTTCTCGTACGTCTGCTGTGCATTGGTACCGAACCAGAACCACTGCATTGTGCACTGTCCGGGCTGTGTACATTGGCCGGCGGGCAGGTCCGTTGGCATGGTCACACTGAACTGCGTGTTGTTCAACGGTAGCTGCGCCAAGTTTTCGTCCGCGTAAGAGTCGAACACGAGCATGGTTTCCACGATCGTATTCGTCGCAGTATCGACAACAGAAATGTTGCATGGCCCTTCATGGGGAATAGGCAGGACGGCAGAGAACTTGACCTGCTGTCCCGGCGCATACTGCTGGACATTCTTCTGATTGTCGGCGAACTGCGCACCCTTGCATAGACCAATGTTGCACTTTGGCGAGCCGTTGCTGGGGATGCCTTCAAGGGGTGCGGTGCCGTCGGCATTAATGGCTGCGACAGCTGCTTGACCACAGACTTTTGCCACTATACAGCTGTATCAGTATATGCTTAGAGAATATTGCTAAGATTAAAACGTACTGGCTGGACCGGGAAGACGAGCTGGAGGGCTTGTGATGTTGCCATGAGCTAGAACTGTTGCAGCGAAGAGGCCAAAGCTGAGAATTGTCGAAGAATACATTTTGAAAAGTCAGCACTGGGTGAATGATGAAGACAGCCTATTATTTTAAAAATTAGATGGAAGAGAAGAAAATGTAGCAAGTGACCAGCACAAGGTGAATTAGATTGGCTTGGTGATCAAGAACCAGCAGGCCTGTTCTCTTGTTATATAGTTCTGGGCAATACGTATGTACCCCCGACGGCATATGGATAGAAAGAGATCCGGACCAATGTGGCATTCTGGGTTCCGAGTTTGGTCCTGAAACAGGAGTTTCGTCGCCGCAAGAACCAGATCTTCCGCAAACCCACCTGTACAAGCTTTGCAGACCAACGATTACAAGCAGAAGGTTTCTAGAGTGATGTTCTCCAATACGTTGTGCAATGCTGGCTTGTTGAATGAGGCATTGTTGGCACGTCGAGCGGGTAACAGAGCTGTGTAGGCTTGCAGTGGGAAATCGCAGCTGCAGTCGACCGATTTTCATAATGAGTTTCGACAGCAGACAGTAAGAAATAGCCTAGACTGGAAACTTTAATAGGTAGCTTCGCGCATGCTTATCTTGCTTGTGTTGTCTCGTGTGGTGTTTGGGAGAAGCTTGGCTTCGGGAAAGGGAAGGAACGAACACCCCCCGCACGGGCTTTCCAGTTCAGCCTTCCGCGCTCGGTGCTGTGCAGTTACGTCACACCACCACAACAGCACCTCTTCGCTAATCCCTCGAGCATCCACTCCTCTCTCAATAGTTTCTTGCCAATGAATCAATACGAAGCTCATTTCGCTTCCTGTACAATAGTATGGCTTGGCGCATCACCGCCTACGCTCGGCTTCGCGCGCATTCGTCTCGTGGCTTGAGGGGCCATGCGCTGACAATGCGCCCGATCATCAGCTCGAAAGGCTGGGCAAGCACTAACACCGGCATATTTAACAACTGATCCAGCTTCTCGAGCCCACTATGTGTTATTCGCCAGCAACGGTCGAATCACGAAAGCGCATTCTCCAAAGAGACCAGCCCTCAATTATCGCAGAGAAGCGACGAGGCTTGCCGACGTTCTGTTCAGCTGCGGCAGTGAGCTCTACGCTGGGCTAGTAGCGACTGTTGCCTAGGGAGAAATGGGCGCATGGAGGTTGCAACCTTTGCAGACGCGACTAAAAGGACCTCGTCCGCGTCATGTGAAGGCCTGATGCTTCACTGCCTGGTCTCTGCATCAAAGACCATTGGCTGATGTTCGCCTAAACCACCACTAAAAACCGTATGGGTTGTCAGCAACACTACAGGTCTTTCTTCCGAGCGGCTGACGGCAGTCTCTTGATTAACGGATCGCCAACATCTGCTTAACTTGTTATGTTGTCAGCATGGCCCGAAAGGCAGGCAATGTAGCCAGCCTCCTTCCGTTTCTGCTCATCGTGGCACACTTAGCATCAGCTGGGCTGCGACAAGTCTACAGCCCGCATCATAGTGTTGGACATACAAAAGGGGCTCGTGGAGGGCTTCGTCAGTCGCTACACGCTACCTAACATACTCCTCAATACTTGGTCGAGCCTCCACTTCAGCTTTCTTGTGCTTTGACTCTTCAAACCATGTGCAACGGGCAGTCCAATGCGCCATGTTCCGTATCTCCCCACCCGGCGCTTCTGTCTCGTATAAGATTGTCTGAGGCCCTAGGCAGAGTCGGTGCAGTCACACAGGCAAGAATCAAGACTGCGTTCCCTCCTCAGTCCGGTTTCCTTGGTCTCAATGACGGCGCAATCTTTCCAAAATCTCACTTTGCCCCAAACGTATCTATTAAGAAAGTCGCAGCGGCAGCACTCGAACGGAAACCACTTCGGAATGCCATCAGGTAAGTGCGTGAGCGCTATACGCAGGAACCCACTGTCTGACCCGTCAGAATCTTCGTTGTTGTAGTTGATTTCCAGGACGTGAAATGCCCACCCGGCGTCATTGAGCGTCACCAAGACTTATGGTTCTCAAAGGGCAGGATACCCACAGGATCTGTGACAGAGTACTACTCTGAGGTGTCCAACAACGCAGTCTCATTGACTGGAGACGTCTTTGGACCGTTTACATTGAAGGAGAACATGGCAAATTATGCCAACAATGGTAAATCACCGATGCGTCTACATTATTACAATATAGGTTGACACCACTCGGGTTTCGGCATGGGTTTCCCCGAGCCAAACTCTCAAACGATGGCACAAGAGGCGTTCGACGCTGTGAAAGACAAAACCAACTTCAATCAGTACGACAATGATGGTAACGGTTATGTATGTATTTATGTACTCATCAAGATCATATGAATGCTGAAATGATGTAGGTCGATGCTTTCGTTGTCGTACACGCGGGACGAGCTGCAGAAGAGACTGGTTCCAGGAGCGACATTTGGAGTGTCAAATGGCAGCTACCAGAGGAGCGCAAAGTGAATGGTGAGTATGGTTTGTGCTAACAGAACTTCCGTTACTAATGGATCTGCAGATGTTAAGGTGTTTGGATTCCTGACCGTCCCCGCAGACGCTAAGTGCGGTGTGTGCGCACACGAGATTGGACACCTGGGTATGCAACAGCTTGTAGAATGGAGAATCCGATCAGGAGTGTAACACTGACCACCTCCAGTCTTTGGCTGGCCAGATTTGTACGATATCGACCAGTCCTCTGCAGGTATTGGAAACTGGTGCTTGATGGCCGGTGGTACTTGGGGCGGCGGCGGTGATCGACCTGTCCATCCTTCTGCATGTAGGCCAGCCAATTTCTGTCCTTGAGGCCGAAGATCTGACAACAACTAGGGTGTAAATCCAATCAAAAATGGGTCGAAACCATCACGGAGGATACTAATCATTCCGTCACGCTTCGAGACGTCAAGACTGGCTTCAAGATCCATCGTCTGTGGAAAGATGGCGATGCTAACAGCCCTGAGTACTTCCTTGTCGAAAATCGACAAACGACTGGAAGTGATGAATTCCTTCCCGGCAGAGGGCTTCTCATCTGGCATATTGATGACCGAGTGGGTTCCAATATCGACGAGAGTCACCCGTGGGTCAAGCTCATGCAAGCCGATGGCCTGGATCAGCTGAAGCAGAACTTCGCCAGAGGTGATGACGGAGATAGCTACCCTGGCCACACCGACAATCGCAAGTTCAGCGCACTGTCGAACCCGAACAGTAAGTCTTACGGAGGAGAGGACACGTTTGTCTCCGTCACGAATATACCGATCTCATCTCCGACTATGACGTTCGATATAACTGTCAAGAAGGTCGATCCGCCGCCAGCTAACAAGTTTGATCCGAATACGTGGTATCGGCTGAAGAATACGTTCCAGCCAGCGACACATTGCCTTGATGTCGTAAACGACAACGGTGTCAGCAGTAAGGGCCTCCTCAACATGGCAGCGATTGGGAACTTCTCCGGTCAACGCTGGCAATTGAAGCCCAATGGCGATGGGACATATTTCCTCCGAACATTATTCCTTGGTGCCAATCGTCAACTTGGTGTTCAAGGCGACAGGAAGACGCCGATTTTGGAAACCGCGAACGAATCTGCTAAGAGCCAGTACTGGACCATCGGGCAATGGGATCACCCACAAGACGGGACGTGGCATCTTGAGGTAAGATGCCGAGGGTAACTGCTTTACACTCGCTGACCGTGATTCTCAGAATGCGTGGACTGAGAAGTCCCAGTTTCTTGATACGATGGAGGGCGGGCCGAGAGTCTCAATGAATCAAGCGAATACAGGGCGCCCAACCCAGAGATGGACGATTGAGGCGATTCGACCCATCACTGAGCCCGGCTTTTGATCGATATGGTCAGCTGAATGTTGGTAACTTGTCTTACATGATTGTTGAGCGCCTTCGATTACGTTCGATTCACGCTTTGTGAGGGTCGGTCTTTTCTATATATCAAGCACGCCGTATGCGTCGGCGAGAATTTCCTCATGCGCCACGTCGAGACATTGTGCCGTGCGCTAATGGCGGGCGCGCCTGCCCCAAGAGCCACATCCGGAGAACGTCGCCATCAGCCGCCAGCGGCTCCTCCTTCCACCGAGTTTCTAGCGGGCGCCATGCGTTTAAAACGCGGAGAAGCATGCAACTAACCATGCTTCACATCATTCTAGGGCGAATCATCAATCGCCGAACCCCAATCACGATGTTTACCCCAGGAACCGACCTCATGGCAGATATCTCACGAATCTGCCGGGCCTCAGGAGTCACATGCGCCTAAGCGGACCAGGCCAGTCTAGGTTTTCCGGCCTTGTCCTCGGCTATGCTCATTGGACAAACAGCTGTCAACTAACTCCTTCAAGCCTCCACTCCACCTCTTGACCCAATTAAAGCTGATCAAAGGCCTCAGGAGATTAGCTCACCGGTTTGCACGCGATCTTTTGACCCGAGCGCTGAGATGCAACGATTCTCCACCGAAAATTGTTTAAGTTGACGAGCGCCGCAACCTTCACATCGACGCAGACCCAGGTGACACCTTCCCCAGATTCAAAACTCTTTGACACTGCCTATCGGTGGAGCTCCAGGGTCCACACTTCCCGTTCCCAACGCTTTGGCTTCGCGTCGCACGAGATTCGACCCCCGCCACTGTTGACGTTTGTTTGTCAGGAGGGGCAACTCGCACTCCCAGCATGGCCGACGAGAAAGACATTCAGCGCAGCGCGGCTCCCCACCCACAACCGCTCTACGAGGATGAGCAGCACCACAAGGGCGCGGCAGACAGGGTCATCAATGATGCTCGTCTCGCGACCGAGAAGGAGCACAATATGACGCTGTGGCAGGGCATCAAGCTCTACCCCAAGGCAATTGGCTGGTCGATCCTGATCAGTACCTGCATCGTCATGGAAGGCTACGATGTGTGCTTGCTGAACAACTTTTTTGGCTTTCCGCAATTCAAGCGCAAGTACGGCGAGCAGCTGCCCAATGGTGACTGGGAGATTCCCGCGCCGTGGCAGGCCGGTCTCAGCAATGGTGTCATTGTTGGTGAGATCATCGGTCTGTTCCTCAATGGATGGATCAGCGAGTCTATTGGGTACAGATACACTCTCATGGGTTGTCTGTTCTTGATCATCTGCTTTACTGCTATCTTCTTTACCGCCCAGACGGTGTGGCACCTCTTGATTGCTGAGATTCTTTGCGGTATCCCATGGGGTGTCTTCCAGACACTCACGATCACTTACGCAAGTGAAGTCTGTCCTGTTGCGCTGCGCGGTTACTGTAAGTTGCACCCCTGAGCTTGACATGAACAGAAGCTAACGAATCAGTGACAACGTACGTCAACTTCTGCTGGGGTCTTGGTCAGGTCATTGGCATTGGAGTAATCCGCGCCATGGTCAACCGCGAGGACGAATGGTCTTACCGCATCCCCTACGCTCTGCAGTGGATGTGGCCTGTGCCGCTCATCATCGGTATCTTCCTGGCCCCAGAGTCACCCTGGTGGCTTGTTCGCAAGGGTCGTCTTGCTGACGCCAAAGTGTCGATGCTTCGTCTCACGAGCTTGAACCGCGAGACTGACTTTGATGCCGACGAGGCCGTGGCCATGATGGTGCACACCACCGCCCTCGAGGAGAAGATCACCAAGGGAGCCACTTACCTCGACTGCTTCAAGGGTGTTGATCTGCGCCGCACGGAAATCGTCTGCATGGCTTGGGCCATCCAGAACTTGTCTGGCAACGCTTTTTCCGGATACTCGTCCTACTTCCTGCAGCAAGCCGGCCTTGACCCGTCTACTTCATACGATTTCGCAATGGGCCAGTACGGTATCAACATGGCCGGTGTCTTCGGTGCTTGGTTCCTGATGAAGTGCGGAGTTGGACGACGATCTCTCTACCTTTACGGTCTCTGCGGTCTTTGCACCATGCTCTTCGTTATGGGCTTCCTTGGCCTTGTGCCCGCCGCCCACCGTCAACAGGGTGCTATGGCTACAGGTGTCATGATGCTTGTCTGGGCCATGTTCTACCAGCTTACCGTCGGCACCGTCTGCTACTCGCTCGTCGCCGAGCTGTCGACTCGCCGCCTTGCGATCAAGACGGTTGTTCTTGGCCGCAACCTATACAATGTCATTGGCATACTCACCTCGGTGCTGACACCGTACATGCTGAACCCTGGCGAGTGGAACTGGGGCAACTATGCTGGTTTCTTCTGGGCTGGGTCCTGCTTCCTTAGCATCGTGTACGTTTTCTTCCGGCTGCCGGAGCCCAGGGGCCGCAGCTTTGCTGAGCTGGATCTGCTGTTCGAGAAGCGCATCCCTGCGCGCAAGTTTGCGAGCACCCAAGTCGACGTGTTCGGCGAGGAAGCGCTCGAGGGCACACATGCGTTCGAGCAGTACGAAGCGAAGGTAGAGGCTGCGCAAAGGACCGAATCGGTTGTTGGAGCTTAGATGCTAATGTGGTCTCAGGTGGTGGCATGAATTTGTAACGAGGTGGATGTGATACGATCTGTTTGTATGCACTGCATGTTGGATCTGCAATGAGATATGACCAATAATAATGATGAGCTGTCTAGCGTCTTCCGTAGCAATGACTTCAATGTATATCTTTAATACTTCATCACCTGCACCCAGCTCTGAGATCGATTCTTGGCTCCCAATCAGCTTTCACCTACCCATTGGACGTTCCTGCATCATAGCCCCACTTTGGCGCACCCTCGACGCGTTGTTGGTCTGTGGTTTACAGATGCAGCCGCAACAACAAACAAACACAGCCACTGCGCGCAGACACAACAGGTCATCTCTATGGAGCTTCTTCCACCGCCATCAGTCTTGCGATTATGAAGCCATCGTCCGCGATCGCCGACCGCCGCGCAGCCAATGCGAACTACACATCGACCGCGCGACCCCGCGAGGGGGACGAACGACGCGAATCCACCAGGACCTCGCATCGTAGTACTCGCTCAAGCGCCATGGGCACAGCGGCAGAGCTGAGGGAGCGGCGCACCGAGAAGCGCGAGGTGCGTGAGCGCGAGACTGAGATTCGGCGCACGAGAAGCCCGCTGAAGCACTCGACCGAGAGCCGTGTCAACGCCCGCAGCCGCGCTGAAAAGCCACCGCGAGACACAGAGAGGCGCAATGCAGCGTCAAGACAGCCATCAGAGCAGCCACTGCCGCCGTGGGACCCCCAGGCCAGCTTGATACCGCACACGACCGCCCCGCTGGCGACGCGCATTTCGATCCCTCCGTTGGCCTCGACCGCACCGCTGACGCTGCAGCCCGTCCCGCTTGCGCAGCTTTCGCTGGATGCTCAGGAGAAGGCGGTGATCGAGGACTTGCTGTTTGTCTTCATGGGCTTCGAGGGACAGTACATCCGCTTCGGCGATGCATACAACCCACACGAGGAGAAGGAGCGGCTGTTGGGCCCGCAGTTCAAGCTCCTGCCCGGTCTGGATCCCAGTCTGAAGGATCTGACCAAGGCAATGCTGAGGACGGCGACGCACTACATTGCAGTCGAGACGTGCGTCGAGGTGCTCAGCCGAGACCAGTACGGCGCTGTCAACCATGCCCTTTGTGCTGCGATACGGCGATTGCTGAAGGATTACCTGACGCTGATTGCGCAGCTGGAACACCAATCACTTGCAAACGACTCCTTCACCCTGCATATCTTGAATCTGCACATGAAGCAGACGAGCCATATGCTGTTCCAGCTGTACACAACCGGAATCGAGCTACTCAAGGCGAACGGGATCCTGGAAGACGACAAGGACGAGGAGACTGATGATGATACCAACGACTTCGAAAACATCCTGGAGTCGCTGCGCGAGGGTGGCGCCACGATTAAGAAGATGTGCAAGGGCGGAAGCGTGCTTGGCCTAATCACGAAGCGGTTATCGTCCATGTCTGGAGACCCTGCGGCTCGGACGCTGCTCACAACACTGCTGAGAGAAGCCAGTAGACCGTACATGGCTATGTTGAACGAGTGGCTGCATCACGGCGGCATCAAAGACCCACATGCGGAGTTCCTGGTCAAGGAACAGCGGAGTATCAAGCGCGAACGACTAGACCAGGACTATACAGACGAGTACTGGGAGAAACGATACACTATTCGGGATGCACTGGTACCACCACAGCTGGAAGCAGTCAAGGACAAGGTGCTATTGGCTGGCAAGTACCTCAACGTTGTACGGGAATGCGGTGGCGTCGATGTGAGCAAACGTGTTGAAGACGCGCCGACAAGCTTCGACGACCCTCGATTTCTCGACAATGTCAATTCTGCATACGCCTCGGCGAATTCTTCACTCCTAAACCTTCTCCTAACCACACATCAATTACCAGCTCGACTACGCTCGCTCAAACACTATTTCTTTCTCGACCGATCCGACTTCTTCACTTATTTCCTCGAAATGGGCGAACTGGAGCTCAAGAAACCAGCCAAGCACGTCAATGTTGGCAAGCTGCAATCACTCCTCGACCTGGCAACCCGCCACGCTGGTTCTGTGGCCGTGGAGGATCCCTACAAAGAAGACATCAAGGTTCAGATCAATGACGTGGGCCTCACAAACTGGCTCATGAAGATCGTGAATGTGCAAGGTCTCGATCAAGAAGCTGCGACCTCTATATCAAACTACACCCCCGCCAACACTGACAACATAACAAATGACAAGGACATCACCGGCTACCAAGCCCTAGTCTTCGACTACAACATGCCCTTCCCGCTCTCGCTGGTCGTCAGTCGCGTCACACTGACCCGCTACCAGCTCCTCTTTCGCTTCCTGCTCAGTCTCAAGCATCTCGAGACTGATCTGGGCAAGTGCTGGGGTGAGCAAGGCAAGAACTCGATGTGGAAGCACCGGTCCAAGAACCCGCTGGTCGAGCAGTGGAAGCGCAAGGCATGGACACTGCGCGCACGCATGATGGTGTTTGTGCAGCAGCTCATGTACTATTGCACCGCTGAGGTCATCGAACCCAATTGGGTCAGCCTCATGTCTAGACTGAAAGAGGAGGGCTTGGCACCTGAGCAGCACGCCGAGAAGGTTAAGCGCACCGTTGACGAGCTGATGCAGGACCATGTTGATTTTCTTGCGACCTGTTTGAAGGAGTGTATGCTCACTAACAGCAAGCTACTGAAGGTACGTTACAAGTGAATCTCCTGCCCGACATTGTATGGCCGACTTACGCTGTGTTGGAGTTGCACTAACAACACTCAGATCAACAACAAAATCATGTCCACATGCAACATGTTCGCCACCTTCACATACTCCCTCTCCCGCTACCTCATCACCTGCGACCCCGACCTCGTCGCATCCGTGAACGCCGACATCGACCTACAATCCCCCAAAACTGCCAGTCAAAACCGCCACGCCGTCTTCGACCCCCAGCGCCTCGACAAAATGTTCGACATGCTAAACAAGTACGAGGACAGCTTCACCCGCCATCTCAAGATCCTGCTTGATACCCTTAATTACCTCGCGGCTACCGAGACGGTGGTTTTCCTGCAGCTTTGTGCGCGGTTGACGAGCGCGGGAGAGGGCTTGGGCGGGTTTCAGGTGCCGATGGGGATGGAAGGGGTCGTGTAGATTTGCGTGGATACCATGAGTGATGTTTTCATTGAGCGTTTGGGTGGCGTTACGGCGCAGAGGAACGAGCTGCGCGAAGCTGTGTGGCGCGTTTCTTCGTGTTATGGTTTCGTATGGGGAAGGAGCGAGCGAACGAGCGGTATTGCTGCCACGTGTGAGGTCCAATGCAAGCCAGTGCGGCGCGTGCTTAGCACTGATTAAAACAGCTTCCGCCACCCTTCCGCCTTGCACCATCGTTGCCTGTTCTGCTATTCACTAAAAGACGTTCAGCAGCGGTGTATGTTTCTGCCCTTCCAAAATCTACTACAGTACCCTTTATGTTCTTCTCTGAGATTTCAAAGTCAAAATTCGACGGCCGAATGTCTCTCCAGTCTCCTTCTCTCTACCAAGACCACAGTCATTATACGAGGAGCGGTCTCCGACTGGGTGATAGTCGCTTCCCTCACACCTGGCAAAAGTCAGCGTCAAAAAGTGCATGTCAAACTCCAGTGTACTTGTTATCGCGAACAAAACACCGATTGCAGACCTTGTATGATTGTCTCTTCACCACAGCGCCGTAAAGGGTGAATATGGCTGTGCATGCTTCGTTCTGAGTGTAGTAAATCACAGGGACAAGAGCAGTGCTTCGTCGCGATGTGCTCTGTCGAAAGGAACTTGAGGTACACCAATGGATGTATTCCAGTCCTAAAACCAGCATGTAATGTAGGTTCTACATAAGCGTGGAGGTACTCAGCAGGCTTCCTGCAGGTGGCATACGAGCACTGATACAGCCTCAGTCGATGCACGCGAGCCTTCATCTAGTGCAAACGTGGAGAGGAAGAAGCCCATTTCTCTGCCTGCATGCGAGAAATTCCAGAATGCCGAGATGGAGAAACTGCAACTAGCATCACTGGCTTTAGCACCGCTGTCCGACTGTGCTATTCAAACTAGCGACAATGGTTGCACGAGTATCTCCTAGCTGCGCTGGCCTCTTACAGGAGATGCTTAAGATAGCACTGACAAGCTCTAGGCAGAGCGCCAGCAGAAGAGATATCTATGCCATGGAGGAGGACTCTATTCCAGGCCTTTAGATCATTGGGGCTATGGGCGCACCTTTATAAAGTGATGCAGGGAGGTCTCCGACGTGCGCTGCTGCCTCCCCTGCCTCTCCAAGCAGCCCATAGTTACCTCCACATAAGATAGATAATTATCCATTTCGGCTTTCCGCAATGCTGGGAGGAACCGGGGTTTCGATGAGTTAATCGGAATATGGATATGTACATAGCGTCTTGCGGGTGGAACCATCTTCAAGCATCCTCGAAGCGCTGCATATGCTGGTACATTGATACCTAGGTATATTGTAGACGGCAATCTTGCCTGAAGAAGTGTGTAAGAATACACCTGGTCTCTAAGCTGCCTAGATCCTGCCTGAACGGCGTACTAAACATCGAAATTGAGATCAACTAAGTAAGCAGTGGTACTGTTGCAGCCCAAGCGCAAGTAGTGCTGGCATGCATGCATGTGAACATTTAAGCCCCTGTGCATACAGGATAGGTCCCTGAACGAGTGAGAATGCAAGCAACCCCCCCCCCCCCCCCCCCCCCAGACGTTTCTCGAGGTTTCTGAACGGCCAGCTCCTGCATTTGCGTGCTCTTATTGGTCTTTCTAGGATCAATCGTGTTCTCACCCATTCAGGGACCTATCCTGTAGTTCCTCAAGCGCTGCCGACCTCGGGAGTGTCGGACGTGGCACAGCCTCGTACCGAGTCCGTGCGCGTGACGCCCACCATCGCGTAACGCCCCGCTAAGCAAATCGCACCCCATCTTCAACACCCCATAGCTCAGTCAATATGGACTCAATTCAAGAAGCGGCTACAGAATTCGATTTGCGCAATCATAAAGAACAACTTTCATACACAAAGTTTGCTAAAGCAAAGGGAGTTGATCGGTCTACGTTAGCGCGGAGGCACAAAGGGGTTTCAACTTCTAGGGAGGTCAAAGCAGTTAACCAACGGAAACTCAACAACACTGAAGAACAAGAGCTTATTAAGCTTATTAATAAGCTTACTGAGGACGGATTCCCTCCTAACAGGCTTCAAATCCGAAATTACGCGTCTAAAGTAGCTGGTAGCAGCGTCTCTGATAGCTGGGTTACTCGCTTCCTCCACCGTCACACAGCTGAACTGGTCACCAAATGGGCAACAGGGAAGGATCGCAATCGCCACCAAGCTGACTCAGGGGCTTCTTTTGAGGCCTACTTCACACTTCTACACAGCAAGATAGCTGAGTACAGCATTGAGCCTCAGCACATGTACAATATGGATGAGAAGGGCTTCATGATCGGGGTACTTGAACGTGCAAAACGAGTGTTCTCCCGGCCACTGTGGGACAGCAAGCAAGTCAGAGGTACTCTCCAAGACGGCTCACGGGAGTGGATCACGCTTATTGCTTGCATAAGTGCCTCAGGGGAAGCCCTGCCAGCAAGCCTCATATACCCAGCAGCCAATCAAGCTATATACTCAGGCTGGGTGGAGGATATCAAGCCAGGGGAACACTCAGTCTTTGTCAGCTCATCTAGTACAGGCTGGAGCAACAACGAGATAGCTCTTGCCTGGCTTGAACAGGTGTTCGATCGCGCTACTAAGGCCACAGCACGGAGAAAGTATCGTCTTTTGATACTTGACGGCCACGGGAGCCACGTTACCCCTGACTTTATTGAGTACGCCAACCAACGCAAGATACTCGTGATGATCCTTCCCCCTCACTCAACACACAGGCTCCAGCCACTGGACGTTTGCCTGTTCTCACCTCTGGCACGAGCATACTCAAATGAGCTTACGCAGTTCCTCCAAAGCAGTCAGGGGACCTCTCCAGTCACTAAATCAAACTTCTTACACCTGTTCTGGGCGGCGTGGCAGAGCTCATTTCAGGAGTCAACAATCGTCAACTCCTTTGCAGCCACAGGGATATGGCCCCCTGACGCCTCTGCTGTACTCAAACAAGTCAACAACACTTATACAGACAAAGAAGAACAATCAGGAGCTCTTAGACCAACAGACTGGAGGCGTATAAGGCAGGTACTTAAGGATCATGTGAAGGAACCTGACAGTGAGGCAGTGCGGGAGCTGACAGGGGCAATTCACTCTCTTACTGCCCAGGTTGAGCTGCTTACTGAGCAGAACAAAGGCCTGCAGGAGTCTCTTGCACACAGGAAGAAGCACAATAAGAAGAGTAAGCCCCTGAGTCTCCAACAGCGGAAGGAGTACCAAAGTCAACCTGTATTTTGGTCTCCTCGGAAGGTCAGAGAGGCACACTATCGTCGGAAGATCAATGAGCAAGAACAGGAGGAGCAGCATCTTCAAAAGCTACGTCAGAAGCAAGAGCAAGTAGCAATTAAGCTTCAGAGAGCAAGAGAGGCTCAGGAGAAGCGTACAGAGCGTGAGAGAGCTAAGGAGGTGAGGGTGCAGGAGAAGGCTAAGAAGGCAGCTGAAGCGCAGCGTCAAAGGGACGCTCGTCAAGCTACTACTGCTATCCAATTATCCCAAAAGGGTAAGCGTAAAGCCTTAAAAGCTACCTCAGGTAGCAATAAGCGTCAGAAACAAGCTGGTGATGCTGGTGGTGCGAAAGAAGCCCCTGAGGCACCCTCAGCTCCTCCACCAGTCACTACTCGCCGCGGACGCAACGTTAGGCTTCCAAGTAAATACAAGTAGCACAAGTAGTTCACATAGGTCTATTTACTACTCTACTACAATATTAACGTGTTTCCCCACCGAGCCGCCCACCCCCACCGAGTCGCCCGCCCTCACCAAAATCGCGACTATTACACGATTATTACGCTCGACCACAACGCTGCATAAATACAGTATCAATCTCAAATTAATCCTTAGAAGCGTCGCTATCGACTGAATCTACTATTTCTGCAGTGCAGGTGCGCGCGTTGTGGCCAGTCTTGCCACAACGCCCGCAGTGCCTCTCTTTGCGCACCCTCTTCGCTGGCGGTTCTGCTGCCTCCTGGCCGCCACCGTCCTTCTCAGCTATCAAATCCTGTACGTCACCCACTGTAAGACTCTCCTCTGTCCGAATATACTTTCTCTTGCGACTGCGCTGCTCTGTTAAGGCGTCAATTGACTTCCGAAGCCCTGCCAGTTCCCTAGCTTGTAATAGTGAATTGTGGCCTATTACAGCCATGCCTTTTGTGAGCGAGTCAACTGCTTGCAGAAGAGGAGAGATAGGAGACTCTCTGTGCCTTTGTATGCGCTCACGAACTAGCGTAGACTGCGCCTCCATCTCTTTTATTGTGGCTGGCGTTTTGGACTCCCAAGGGGTGTCCTCTGGTAGTGGAGGTGTTGGTGTACGAAGCACCACATCAAGCTTTGATAACACCCGCTCTGGGTCGTGAGGTACTAAACCAGCGCCTCTAAAGCTTGCTAGGATATTTTCCTTTGTAATTGCCTTGTTAAAAGCAATGTGAAAGGCTGGTAGAAAGGTCTCTTTCTTAACTTGAGTGACAGAGTACCTTGCCCAGCTGTCGATCTCAGCGTAGTACGCCCGCTTCAAGGGGGCAAAACAGCCCACGTCAAGCGGCTGTAATAGGTGCGACGAGTGTGGGGGCATACACAGGGTGATAATCTTGTGTTCTGCGCAATATTGGTGAAATGCAGCAGAGCTGTGGCTCTCATGGCCGTCCACAATTAGTAGACGGTACACACCCACAGTACGCTCCTTTGTATGCGCGTCAAAGTGCTTCAGCCACTTTAGACCAAGCTCATTTGTTGTCCAGCCGTTAGAGCTAGTCTCAATTACCCAGTCGCGAGGCAGGCCTGGGTACCAGCTTGATATAAGGACCTTACCACCAAAGATAATGAAGGGTGGGATAGCCCAGCCAGCAGCGCAGATGCCCTGGATGATTGTGACCCAGTCACGGTTGCCTGGCTGTATCTTCTTTGGATTGGTTCGCTTCTCAGAGCCTGTAAAGACCATCTGAGCGTTAATTATGCCCATCATGAACCCAGACTCATCAAAGTTATGTGTGTCTTCAGCAAGGATGCCGTACTTCTCCTTTGTTGTCCTTACTAGCTCGAACCAGGGCGTTATAACGCGTGGGTCTTCGTTTAGGGCTCGCTGACGATCGTATGGACGGCTGCGTCGAAGCTTGACTTCCTTGGTACGCGTTCTGAACCTGTCTACCCAGTGCTTGCCAACAGGTCCTTCACCGCGCGCAGCAAGGAGATCATTCGCCATTTCTTCCACCATAGCCCTTGTAGCGCCTATTCCTCGTGCGTCTAGGTCAAGTATACGCGCGACTATTACATCCTCCTCTAGCTTTTTTAGCTTCTTCGAGTTAGGCTCAGTATCGCGTCGTGAAGGCTTTCCAGCGCGTCGGTCTCTTAGCGTTGTTCGGGGGACAGCAAAGGCCCTAGACGCGTGCCTAGTACTGTCAGGTTCAGCGGCTTTTGTAGCCTGGATAGCAAGGTATAGTGTACCTTCGTTATAGGTCGATTGCGCGTCGCGTTGTGGCGGCATAGTAATAGTTGTTGTAATAGTCGCGATTTTGGTGAGGGCGGGCGACTCGGTGGGGGTGGGCGGCTCGGTGGGGAAACACGTTATACAATATTTGCTGTTGTTGGTGGCTCAGTAACCTTATTTTTCAACAAGTCGATAGGATCTCAGCGGGGCGTTACGCGATGGTGGGCGTCACGCGCACGGACTCGGTATCTGAGTCAGCGACGGCGCCAGCCGCGCGTCATTGTTCGTCAGCGATATCTTTGTTGCTCGCCAAACCATGTCGTTGAAAAATTGAGTACATAGGAAGGTGCCATAAACATATCGGGAGGGAAATTGGCACAATTCGGCGTTCGGTTTTGAGCTGACCGGACAACGTAGATACCAGGCCTTGTCGCAAGATCGACTGGCTCGATGACGCACCTGGACCCATTGACATCTGACGGCGGGCAGGCAGGCGCACTTGTCTAAGTCACAGAGTGCTAAGCTTCGCTAAGCTTTCTAGCGCTGCAGCTAAATATTCAGCTAGAGGCTGGAGTGAGTGGACCCTACGATCATCAAATCAAGTACCGGCACCCGACATCACCTTGACTTGAAGGGGAATGATCTCTCGGTAGCCATTATAAAAATAAATATCGATAGCGTGACCTCGTGAAAGCACTCCTGGAGAAAATCCTCGGCTGCTGTCTGCCCGCCAGTCATGTGCTCGGGAATACCAGCAACCGACAAGGCCAGCGCTGTCAGACAGCCGCTGTCCCGTTCGAACTCGTATCGCTGATGCGGGTCGATAGATCAATTGAGCTGGTTAGCTACTTTGGCGCAGATGCTTCTTCTTTTAAGCTTCTCGCCGCTCGAGGCTTTGTTTTTAGGTCCAGCTCCCAATCAACTCTTGTTCGCTCGTTGAATCTTTCTTGCACTCGTTAACGATGCGCCTTCTACTTACTTCCACTGCGCTTGCAGCTTCCTGCAATGGGTTTGCTCTGCCTTCATGGATGACACGAGCAGTCGACTCAACGCTGCCTGCGCTTCCCCTGGACCACTTTGTCACACCAAAGTTTGCGCGACCATTGACGCTCGACCAAGCGCTGTCGGGTCAAAACGCCTCAGTCACTACCATCAAGTCTGAGGACCTAGAGGCTGCCAAAGCTGATGTGCCTACACTCGTCATCCCCATCAACGGCACGGTGCACGGTGCCCTGGCAAATCTTCCCCGGAGCCTGGATGAGGTATTGACTCAGTTCGACAAGAGACAAAGCACTTGCTCGAATGTTCGCACCCGCGTCGAGTGGGACCATGCATCCAACAGTGACCGACAAGGATACATCGATGCCATCAAATGTCTGATGAGCGCGGCCCCGTCCGGCCAGTTCAAGACATCTAAATCTCGCTATGATGATTTCGTCGGCCTCCACCAAACGCTGACACCAAACGTGCACGGGAATGCCAAGTTTTTGCTTTGGCACAGATACTACGTCTGGACGTTCGAGTCGCTCCTTCGTGACCAGTGTGGTCTGACAGGCCCTCTGCTGTGGTTCGATGAGACTCGCTATGCTGGCAACTTCGCCGCTTCGTCTATCTTCAGCTCCCAGTGGTTCGGAAGCATCAACCTCGGAGGCAACTGCGTAACGGATGGAGTAAGTTGTTATTGTACAGGTCGACGTCAAACAGTTTACTAACCGCGAGACAGCAATTCGCCAATCTGGCTCTCGTCTACGGACCAGGAAGCAGCAACACAGCTCACTGCTTGGCTCGCAACAACAATGACACTCTCACAGCCAACACCGACAACGCCATGGTTGATGCTTGCAACAGCCGTTCCGACTACGCTGACATGGCTTCATGGTAGGCTGAGCCCACGAGATCGTTTCGGAAATGTTTGCTAACAGTGTCCCAGCGCCGAAGGTGGTGCCCATGCATGGGGACACAACGGAATCGGAGCTGTCATGTTGGACGTGTACGCGTCTCCATCCGATCCTGTCTTCTTTCTTCACCACGGCTTCATCGACCGCAACTTCCGTATCTGGCAGAACAACGGAGGAAATGCTCGAATCAGCTCGGTTGACGGCACCGACGCGTCCGGCAATGCCTTGACACTCAATACCAAGATCAACGTATACGGCTTCCGCCCTGATGTTAGTGTTGGCGACATCCTCGACACCAAGGGTCCTACACTCTGCTACAAGTACGACTATTAGCTGAGGATTCTGTTGGTGGCTGGTAGACTTTTACTTCGTGTACATATTTCTCTTACAATTTTTCGGGCCTCGAATCACGAGACAAGGTTCCTCGACCATTCACGTCTCTTCGTTGTTCTGTCATGTCATCGTAATGTAATTTGGCAACGACCTCTATTGTGGCTCATCTAGCTTAATTCCGCGTATATGCAGTCGGTAGTGTTATCGTGCTTGCGTGCTTCCGCGAAGGGCTTGCGATAAGCTCCTGCCCAAAGAAGTTTGGCGCACAACTGCCGGCTGCCGGCTGCCGGCTCCCTCTTCTTCTCATTCTCGACCATTGCACGCGACATTTCACAGTGGATATCAACTGCGTCCGGCTTCATCATGGCGGTACTACAAGAGGCGGAAAGTGCACCAGATGCGCGGGAGACGACGCCGTTGTTGTCGCGCGCAAAGTCAGAGGAGGCGGGAGCTGAAGCGCGGGGCATTTCCGTCAAATGGCGTCTTATGTTTTGCGCCTTTTTGGTGTCGACATCGTTTTGCATCACCCAAGTCCCCATGTTGTTTGTCTTCAGACTTATGACTTGCGACGCGTACTACGAGGACCCTCATCATGTACGCGATCCCACAGCGAAGGATGTGTGCGCGAAGCACGTCATCGAGGCCAGCACCGCACGCAATGTCGCTCTTCTTTCAGTCTCCACCACCTTGTTTGGCCTTGTCAATCTCCTGGTGACTGGTTGGACGATCAAGCGCCTAGGCGTTAAGAGGGCTCTGATCATCCAGGTCTTCTGGCCTGCGGTGAGGCTTCTCGTACAGAACATTGGCATATCGAAGGGATCCAGCGCTGGAGTTCTGATCATGCAGGCGAGCCAGGTGATCACTATAATCGGTGGTCCCAATGGTTATGTCCTTGCTCTGAACTCGTTCGTGGCAGACGTGGTGGAGCATGAGAGTCGAACGGGCGCGCTGGGTCGACTTCAAGGATGCATGTACTTTGGAGGGGCTGTAGGCTTCTTGACAGGTGGGCTCATCGGCGAAGCATTTGGGAGCGCTACGCCGTTTCGCGTCACTGCTATTCTGTTTATCATTTCCTGCGCCTATGTTGCAGTATGTCTTCCCTCTACGCCACCGCACGAGAAAGAGGAGAGTCAGGCGGAACAGCCTGCGACCGGCCTTGGTCGATTCTTCGGCCCTCTGCGTATATTCGCTCCTCAGGAGTGGACTCTCGCGGATGGGCGCAAAAGCACACAGTTTGGAGCCTTGACTCTCGGGCTCGGTGTGTTTCTGGGCATCCTCGCCACTGGCTACATACCTACACTGCTTCAGATGTACGCCACAGACGTCTTCGAATTCGGTAACAAAGCCAATGGATGGCTCATCTTTATGTACTCGACTCTGCGAGGTGGCTACTTGTCATTTGTATTCCCTCGCATTATCGCTGCTGGTAGAAAGTGGCTTGAGCCAAACAGCGCTCTGATCAAAGAGTCAGCAGAGGAGGAACCGCTGCTCAACGGTGTACGTCTACCCACGTCCCTTAATGAGATTGGGCCCATCGACCCCATGGACAACGATGTGGAGCCCATCGGACCACCTGAGCCCAAAGACAAGCAGACGTTTGCATTCGACCTCATGTACGCGAGGTTCTCGCTTCTCCTTGACGGCGTGCTGACAGGACTCGCTGTTTTTGTTTCTCAAGGCTACCAACTCTACATCGTGGCAGCCCTCCTTCCAGTGGCGGCCGGGACTGCAGCAGCTTCCAAAGGTACGATCCTGCAGATGCTTCCAGAGAGCCAGCGCGTCGATGCTCTGAGCGGGATAACTCTTGTCGAGAACATTGCGCGTCTTTCCACCACGGCGGTCTTCGGTCTGGTCTTTGCAGCGCTCGCAGAAGTAGGTAAGATCCCACTGGTCTTCGTCTGCAACGCTGCTGTTGCACTGTTTGGCTTTATTGTCTTGCTCTTTTCGCATCTCCCGCCCAATGGCAGTCGGAGAGTAGATCTTTAGGTAGCGCTTCCGAGTCAAGCTCACCACACCCGCCTTGCGGTTTGACGTTCCGCCTCTGTGGGTCTACTTTGCGGATCAATGCACACCCCGCACCGCATCGGTGGGGTATTTTTCCGTCTCCGCCAAAGTCACAGCGAGTATCACCACGGCAGTGGTGCAATGATGCATAGATACTGCGTTCTATCACGCTCTGGGTACGGAGGAACATCAATTGAACCGCTTTGGGTCCGTCAAATGTGACGTGACGGTTTTCTGTGATTCTGAGGCGTTCGAGTACAAAACGGTCGTGGAGAATTTCGCCTTCGAAAACTGTTTACCTGCATTGTTGTGATTATGAAGCTAATCCAGGTGTTAAGCGGAATCGCACTGGGGCTGCTGCCTGTGCAAGTTATCGCGCGCACTTTGGGTGGCAAGCCTAGCAATTTCATCATTGCAGAACGTACGCCCCTTCAGAACATCGTTACTTGGGACGAGCATTCGCTCTTCGTCCATGGCGAGCGAATTGTGTTTTGGGGAGGTGAAGTCCACCCGTTCAGGTTCGTTATTGTATAAGCGTGCCCTCAGAAGCTGAGAACAGCAGGCTCCCTGTGCCGAGTCTTTGGCTAGACATCTTCCAGAAGATAAAGGCACTCGGATATAATGGAGTATCTATCTACACCCCATGGGTCCTCCATGAACCCAAGCGAGGCTCCTTCCAGGCTGAAAGCGTCTTCGATTATGGGCCTTTCTTCGATGCAGCCAAACAAGCCGGTGTCTATCTTGTGGCAGTATGTCCCATCCGCATCGTTGAAATGTAACAAAAACTAACCTTGTAGCGACCTGGCCCGTACATCAACGCTGAAGTCTCGGGTGGAGGTTTTCCTGGCTGGCTACAGAGAATCTCTGGAAACCTACGAACTCCGGACGCCGACTACCAGCAAGCTTCGAAGAATTACATCGAGCATATCACGCCGATAATTGCGAAAGAACAGATCACAAATGGAGGCCCGGTCATCCTCTTCCAGCCCGAGAATGAGTACAGTGCAGGTGCCAACAACGTCACCTTCCCGGATGATGACTACATGAACCATTTGATGAAGCAATTCAGAGACTTGGGGATCAACGTGCCCCTCATCAATAATGTAGCTTGGCCAAGCGGCATCAACGCCCCTGGTACGGAGGCCTCTGTCGATATCTACGGTCACGACGCGTATCCCTTAGGTATGAACTGTACAGACCCAAAATACTGGGTCAATGATGCCCTGCCAACCAACTGGCGTGAAACGCATCTTGAGCAAAGCCCGAGCACACCCTATATGCTTGTCGAGTACCAGGGTGGAGCCTATCAGCCGTGGGGTGGTGATGGTTTCGAGAAATGCGCAGAATTCACCAATCACGAATTCGAACGAGTATTCTACAAGAATAATATTGCTGCAGGCGCGACAATATTCAACGTGTATATGGTAAGAAACTTGCTCACACGAGTTAAGACTCAGCAATGATTACTCACATCTGCAGACATTTGGTGGTACGAACTGGGGCAACCTTGGTCATGCAGGCGGCTATACATCGTGAGAAAGAATCTTGAATTTTGGGCCAACATGTAGCTGATGGTTGACAGATACGACTATGGTGCAGCCATCACCGAAGAGCGCCAAGTCCACCGCGAGAAGTATAGTGAAGCGAAGTTGATCGCAAACTTCGTGCACGCATCGCCAGCTCTGGCTAGTGCGGTGCCGGGGTACAATAGCAGTGGAATCTACACCGACAGCAAAGCTATCACCACGACACCGCTCTTTGGCAACAAGACCAACTTCTATGTTACGCGTCAAACTACATACAACAGTATGGCATCGGTCTCATACAGGCTTAAAGTCCAGACAAGTACTGGCAATCTGACACTTCCACAACTTGGCGGACAGCTCTCCATTCATGGCCGTGACAGCAAGATTCATGTGACCGACTATGATGTTGGTGGCTTTAATCTGTTGTACTCAACAGCGGAGATTTTCACATGGAAAAAATACGGAAGTCGGAGCATTGTAGTCGTTTATGGGGGTCCAAACGAGCAGCATGAGCTTGCTGTGTCCAGGACAAGCGGCGCGACGGCTGTTGAAGGCTCAGGGTTGAAATTTGCGAATCGCAACGGTGATACCATCATCAACTGGCAGACTGACTCGAAACGTCGTGTTGTGCGGGTCGGCTCTGATCTCTACATCGTCATTGTCTCACGCAACGAAGCGTACAACTACTGGACCGTTAGCACTCTACCAGCAGGCAGCGCATATTCGCACAACTATACACCGTCGTCCGATCTGATCGTTCATGCCGGGTACTTGGTCCGAAGCGCCTCTATCTCGAACGGTAAGATCGGGCTCGTAGGCGATATCAATGCGACCACCACCGTGGAAGTCATTGGCGGCGCACATGAAGACATCAAGGGTTTGACCTGGAATGGGAAAGATTTGAACGCCAGACTTGATCGAAATGGATTCTTGAGCGGCAGTGTCTCTTTCTCATCACCGAGGGTAGAGATCCCAGACTTGAGTGCGCTGACATGGAAATCCATCGATGCACTACCGGAGCTCCAGTTTAACTATGATGATTCTGCATGGATCAACGCTGACCATATCCAAACCAATAACACTTATTGGAATCTCACGACTCCGACTGTGCTCTGGGGCGCCGAGTATGGCTACAACACTGGTTCGCTTATCTTCCGTGGTCACTTTGCCGCCACAGGCGACGAGACCATGCTGCATCTTAACGTCTCTGGTGGCTCCGCTTTCGCGTTCTCGGCATGGGTCAACTCCACCTTCCTCTCATCTTGGACCGGAACAGGCGACGCTGCAATCGCAAACCAGACCCTCTCACTCCCAAAACTGAAGCGTGGGTCTAACTACGTCTTGACCATTCTTGTCGACCATATGGGCCACAACGGCAACTGGTAAGTCCCGCTGTGCACATCGCTCTTTGTAATAATTCGAACTAACGCCCCAGGTTTGTGGGCTACAACGAAATGAAGACACCCCGGGGCATCCTCGGTTACAGCTTCCCAAGCCACACGCCCACATCATCGAATTCCACACGCCCAGACGACGGCATCCGCTGGAAGATCACTGGAAACCTCGGCGGCGAAGACTACCACGGCGGCCCGCGAGGACCCATGAACGAAGGCGCTTTGTACCCCGAGCGCAATGGCTTCCACCTTCCTTCATCACCGACAGAGTCCTGGGCCAGTGATGCTGGCCCTGCGTCTGGACTCAGCAAACCAGGCGTAAGATTCTATCAAACTACGTTCAAGCTTGACATTCCGAAGGGATGGGATGTACCGTTGTCCTTTATCTTCAATGGAGATGAGTTTACCGGTCGTGGTCGGGGCTGGCGTGCTCAGCTTTGGGTTAATGGGTATCAATTTGGCAAGTTCGCGAATGGTATTGGACCGCAGAGAAGGTTTCCGGTGCCAGAAGGCATCTTCAACTATCGCGGTGAAAATACGGTGGCAATCAGTATATGGGCGTTAGAGGAAGGCGGCGCGATACCGAAGAGCATCGAGCTTGTCGCCGGTATGGCTGTGCAGTCTGGGTATGGCGAGATCACGCTCTCACCGATGAAGGGCTGGGAGGAGCGCGAGGGTGCTTATTGAAATTGTTGCCAGGCTGGTTATCAGTGGTACAGCTTTCTTCTCGACCCGCTACAAGACAGGCAATAAGCTCTTATTCATCTTTACCACTTCAATCTCCTTGCCATGCTGCGACAATGAATCACAATTGGCTTCCTTTGGGCTGCAGAATCTGCACGATCTCAAACCTCTTCTGCGTATCAGCCTCATCAAACAGCGCCCTCCACCCGAGCTCCGATCGCTCCTTCGCATTAAACAACGCCTTCATCACCACATCATACCCTGTGATCCTCCGCTCATCAAGCTTCCCCAGCACCCCGGGTTCTGGCACAATGCCATCCATGATAACGACCTGACTACCTTTCCGCAACGCCGGAATCAACGCCCTCAAGATCCGCAGACAATACTCCGTCGGCCAGTCATGTAAAATGAATCTTAGGAAGTAGACACTCGCACCACAGACAGGCTGCGTTGTAAAGAAATCATGCGCCTGGAATTTAACACGCTCGTGAGTGGGTTCGTTGCTGTCGAGTGCGGACGCCACAACCTCCGGCCGATCCTGCACCACAAATTGCATGTGTGGGAATTTCTCTGCCAACGCGAAGGCAACATGGCCACGACTCCCTCCGACGTCTACCACAGTGCCATGCGTGTGCGGCGTCCAATCATATGCAAAAACAAAGTCGACACCCAGTGTAAAACTATTGGCTAGGAATCCCATGGCACCAGCAAATTGTTGAGCCCGCTCGGGCTGTGTGGCGAGGTGATCGAAGAAACTCAGTGGGGTACTGTTCGCAGACTATAAGCTGTGCGGCTCATGTCCTGGGTTCCGGGAAACTGCTCCATCACATCGGCGACGTGGTGTGTGCTCTTACCCGTGGGGAGCCCGCACTCCATCAGACCGGTGAGAACAAGCATGGACAGCATGGCTTTTGAGGCGGCTGTGTGCGAGACCCGATCTTCAGGAAGGCTGTTGATCAAATAGCGAGCGGAGCCATGTCGAACCAGCGTTCGCGTGTCGTCGACGTGCATGCCGGTCCTGAGTGCGAGATCTGAAATCGACATTGCTGAACCGTCAGATGGGAGAGCTGCTGGTATCTTGAAGTGGGGCAAGCCATGGACGCTGACGAGATTTGACATCTGCATTCCGGTCAGCACTGATGTACAGAGGCATTGGAAACCTAGCAGACCTCGCTGTTATGAGATGTGATAACTCCGAGTGGGCCAAGAAGGTGGCAACGCAGTTCATCGATTGCCTCGAGAGCGGCTTGACGCGCTGCATCTGCTTCGGCCGATAGCTTCAGAATCGGTGGATAGTCATGATCGAAAGACGGCTGTGGTAGTCCGCTGTCTCTAATGAACTTATTCGCTTCAGCTGTTCTCTCTTGGATGATATTGGTAAGACTGTGAAGTACGCTAGCTGCGGCCATCTTTGTTGTGTGTACAATGTATCCATTGCGTTCGACCAGCAGGTAGGAGACAGTTCCAGACAGCCCAGCGATGATAAATCGTTCCGCACTTCCAAGGAAAGGATCGTTCCGGGACCTTTAGCCAAGGACCTCTCACTGGAGGAGCTTTTGCGGGGTAGATGTAATCGGGTAAGGGTAAGCAGTAAGCACAGATGGATCAGAAACACGGATATGAAAGCCCGAGTACCCAACCAACCCTTCGAGCTGAGTGGATAATGGCATTAAAAAATATCAATGAAACTATTAGGACTCTCAAACTAGCCTCCTTCGAAGAGTCGCGAAATGTCGCACAAGCTGTGTTCAAAGGCGAAACTCACCACGCAGAAGAAGATGATAAAGCCTCAAAGAAAGACACTATCCTCCACTGATGTGCCATGTACCTCACGTAAATACAGCCAACTTTGCCCTAGTATTAATAGCGCCTAAAGACCCGGCTAATGTGCCTTCCTCTTTGGCAGCCTTACACGGGTGATGATAACAGACGACCAGCACCAGGCAGATCGTCGGTATCATCCACGCGCCCCCAAGCCATGCAAACATCTGGTTGTCATTGAATCGAATCGCAGAAAGGCAGCATAGGGCCAGACCAAACATGAGGCAGATGGCTGAGCGGAAGTAAATTGAAGCGCGACGCTGAACTTTCGGAAGCGAGAGAAGCCCGAGGGAGGTGATCAGAATGAGCGCCAGACCACCCTATCTCATATCAGCATTCAGCAAAAATTTCGCCAGTACTGTTATTGGTGGAGTTGCTTGCCCAAAGCGCGAACAGAGTACCCTCAGGATACTGTGGTACGGTGCTGAAGTTAATCAGGTCCAAGAGCCATAGCAACGCTGGGAGGAGATCAGCTTCCCACGCATTCATTGCTTCAACAGCTTGTCGCCAGATGATGAGCAAAGACACACCCTGCAGTACGAGTACTAGCACAAGGTGAAGTGGAAAGTGCAAGAAGGACCATATCTGCTGCTTGATGCTGCCGAAATGCTCTTCCTGTATGCGATCGAAGTACAGCTGATAGAACCAATAAATGATCAGGAAGGCGGCGATTATCTGACCCACTACTGCAGCTGACCAAAGGAACTCGTTCTTGACAATCTTTGAGATCGACTTGCAGATAACAATGATGCCTTCCCCAAGGATAATCAAGGACAGAAGGGACATTCGCTGTACCATGTGTGTCCCCTTCAACGATATGGCTTTCCACTTCGGTACACAGGAGACAGCGACGGTAAGGATGGTCTCCGAGATAGCTATAATGCACCATGCGATATAGGTGTTCGACTCCTCCGCACCAAGTGTAGTGTCCGGAAAGATAGGTGCTAGTGCACCATAAAGAACCGCGGCAGCGAGTGTTGATGCCATGATCAATGCGATGGGAAGAATTGAAGCCCTAAACTTCTTGGTATAGAGTAGGGTTATACCATATTGAGTGAACAGAGTCAGACGGAAGACCATCAAGATCAACCCGAACGCCTTGTAAATCTTGAAATTCCATTGAGCTTGGCCGGGCTTCCACTGAGGTCCGATCACAGCAAAACCGGCCATGACGCCGAAGTGGATCGCCTTGGCTGTACATTCGAAGACAGAGTCGGCGCTGAAGCGTACATCGTAGAGTGACACTTGGTACCAAGTAAGCCAGAGTGAGCTGAAGAAGCCAACGTATTCTCTCAGGGAGCATCGATCGTTGATCTCGAGCATGGACGGAAATGTGGTTAGGTTTGCCACGAAGTACAGGTCGTAGAACAGCTCTGCTGTTGTCGCTTCTGCATGACGATGAAATGCTGGGTTTTCATGTAGCAAGCAGCCCATGTTGCCGAAGTTGGGTTGAGAGGGGTCAATAGCGTGCGTATGTGCCTCAGCCTTGTGTTGCTGTTCAAGGTCGACCTCAGAGTTGCTTGTATTCACGTAATGATGCGCCGTGGACGAAGGCTCGACAAGAGGGGTGGCAAAGAAACGAAGTCGAGTTTTCTCCTCATGATGGTGAGCTTCGTGATCCAGCTAAACCGCAGATGTAGTGCCCAGAACTCAAGCCATTGACGATCATATAAGGTGGCGATTCGAAACTGAGCAGTATTTCCAGATTGGTCCGTCTTAAAGAGCCTCTTTATTCGCCTTGAATTGTGAGCCATGAGGTTGAAGCGCGTGGCAACCTGGGCGAGTTTTGTGGGACGTAGGGCATTCCCTCTCGCCAAATATGCGTCTTGGTGATCACTGTCCTGTTCTCAATTGCTGTACAAATTGGACGGATGTTCCTTGTTGCGTAGAGCCGTGCGTGCAAGAATTGCCGTTGTGCACTTCTGTGTCACTCCAGTTGGGTCGAGACCTGGGGTATGTCACCAGTAGAAATCTCATCAGTAGAAACCTCACCGGTCAACGCCGCAGCCAGCAAATCGGGGGCCTGCATATGCGGTATATTGATTTGGATTACTGCAACGCATTCCACGCACTTTGATGCCTTACTGCGATTAGGCTAAGTTCAAGTCGTTGATCTCCTTGCGGTAGCGATCAGTTCCCAAGCCTTGCCGCCGACTTTGTCTGCGCTGTGCGTGCACGCCTCCCAGCCAAGATCAAAGCAGGCCTTGTATTCGTCCCAGTCTGCTTGCGGACCGATCCAGACGATCTTTTGAACAGCACCATTCCCAAAAGCCGTCAAGTACTCGTTGACCAGACCAACACGCCGTGGGTAAACAAATAGCCAGACTGCAGCCTTTGCTGCCAGTGGCTCATGAAAACGCGTTCCGTACACGACACGGTGATTTGCTTGTGGCAGGTATGCGTTTGGACTTGGCGCGACTTCAACACCCACGATATCCGACGAGTAAGGCGCGGCGATGAGGAATGCTTCAAGTAGGCCGAAGCCACTGCCGATGGAGAGCGTAAAGGCTGGCGCAGGCGGAAGGAGCGAGTGGATGTGTGCGACGAGCGGCGTGCTAAGGGCGAGACAACAGCCTGAGTAAACGGTAGCCTTGTCAGTCAGTTGGGGTAAGGGCAGCAGCTCTTGAACAGGAAGGAGTTTGTCTGCCTCGATTTCTTCGTCGCTGCTTCCGCAACTGTACGGCATTGCTTCCCGTGCTGGTCTGATCGACGCCTGCTAAACTTATCATGACACCTCTCAACGGATCGTGTAAAGTAAGTGAGGTGGTCGAGCGTTTGAGAGACTTTTGTGTTGATAGGGCGCACCGCAACTAGTCTCGGTTCTGAGTGCGCGCCATTCCGCGAGCCTCATCACATCATCGTGCATGCAGGTTGGCCAGAGCTTCTCGCTTTAGCCTTCACCCCGCAGCAGCTGCCATTCCAACCATCACGCGTTGCGAGCAGCCACAGAACATCTCCGCCTCCAAAGAAGCTTGCGAAGCTCGAGTCGGTGTCGCTGCACCACAACTGTGCAGCATGGCTCGCTACAATCCATTTTCCTTCACGCCGGGGCCTGTGAACTTCTTCGCGACACTTGTCTACGTAGCTCTATTCGCCGCCTTACTAGTCACCCATCTTCGAGTCCCCAACTACCCTTCCAAGAGCCCACAGGGCACAAACCTCTCTGAAGCTTGGAATGATCTTCAGCACATCACTCGTCAATTCCATCCATACAACAGCCGCGCCAACGACCGTGTACGCGACTATCTTTTGGCGCGCGTCAAGGACGTCGTTGATTCTAAGAAGCTCAGCAAGCACGATGTCCAGATTATTGATGATGTCGCCTCCAATGCAACGTTCTCATCTGGAAACACAACAGTCTACTTCGAGGGAACCAACATCATCGTTGCCATACGCGGATCCGAGGATGATGAGCCGTTCTTTTCGTCCAATCAGAGCGCATCAACGTCTCGACGCCCGGACAACGGCGGTGTGCTTGTCAACGCTCACTATGACTCTGTAAGCAGCGGCTATGGTGCTACAGATGATGGCGTGGGTGTCATCACCGTGCTGCAGCTGCTGTCATACTTCACCCAAGAGAAGAACTGGCCGAAGCGAACAATCATTCTTTTGCTGAACAACGGCGAGGAAGATTTCTTGAACGGAGCGAAGGCCTTTATGCGTCACCCAATCTCACAAGTGCCTCACACTTTCCTCAATCTCGAGGGAGCTGGAGCAGGCGGTAGAGCAACTCTATTCCGCAGCACTGATACCGAAGTGACCAAGTATTATAGCGCGTCAAAGCATCCTTTCGGTACTGTTGTCAGCGGAGATGGCTTCAAAAAGGGGTTTATTCGCAGTGAGACAGACTACAGGGTCTTCTACGGCGAGCTTGGCCTGCGTGGCTTGGACGTCGCCTTTATGGAACCTCGAGCCCGATACCACACCGTCGAGGATTCAACCCGCGAGACATCGCTCAAGTCAGTGTGGCACATGCTTTCTGCATCTATTGCTACAGTGTCGGGATTGGCCTCAGATACCAGCGACAAGTTCAGCGGCAGTGAAGACGGGCGAGAAGACGGCAAGGTGAACGCTGGCACAGGTACAGATGCAGTGTGGTTCGACTTGCTAGGCCAAGCTTTCGTTGTGTTCCGCCTGCACACGTTCTTCGCCCTTTGTGTGACCTTACTAGTCGTCGCGCCACTTACCCTCATTGGCCTCACAGTTGGTCTGAGCAAGGCTGACAAGAACTATCTTTTCGCGCGAAAGGCCTATGTCCATTCGCCTGATGATGACGAGCCCGTCTATCTCTATGGCTGGCGGGGTTTCTTCCGCCTGCCGATTGTTTTTGTCATCGCAACAGCCGCCGTCATTGGGCTGGCGTATCTTGTCGTACGCGTCAACCCCTTGATCGTCTATAGCAGCCCTTATGCTGTCTGGAGGTGAGTTACCAACTCCACGTTGAATTTTGATTACGACTAATCTAAATTCAGCATGATGATCTCGGCATGGGTCTCGTTCGCGTGGTTCTTCTCGCGTGGAGCCAGCGCAATGCGTCCATCTGCGTTGCAGCGCATGTACGGCTTGATCTGGCTGTTCGTCGGAAGCTTTATCCTTCTCGCATTCGTCACTGTGCTTGCGAACAACTACCAGCTAGCTGGTGGGTACTGGGCGCTTTTCTACTTTGCTGCAGTGTTCGCTGCTCTTTTATTGTCCTATTTGGAACTATTCTTCGCGCCCAAGAAGTCGGCCTATGCACAGACCTTCGACCTGATTGACGAAGACACTCAGCCTTCCAGCCGACCTCTTACTGGGAATAGTACTCTACGCTCAGAGGATCGCCCAATTGATGACGACGAAGCCACCGAGACAACCTCTCTCCTCCGCGGCGATCAGCGGAGCTTCGCACGAGCGCGGCAAGGCAGCAGACGAGGATCCTCCGCTGAGGAAGATGAGTCGCGACCACTGGATCTTGGGCATCCATACCCGGGAGAACAAGGATGGAGTGGAAAGTTGCCGAGTTGGATCTGGATCCTGCAGTTTTTGCTGCTAGTGCCCATCACGGTCATTCTCGTCGGCCAAGTTGCCTTGCTGCTGACATCGGCTCTCTACCAGACGCCATCAGATGGGAACTCGTCACTCTTCATTTACCTGTCTTTCGCCGTACTCACTACTCTGCTCATCGCGCCGGCCGGACCATTCGCTCATCGAATCACCTACCACATACCCACATTCTTGTTTTTGGTTTGCGTGGGGACTGTCATTTACAACCTCGTGGCATTCCCATTCAGCAGGGAACATCGTTTGAAGGTGTACTTTGTCCAACAAGTCAACCTTGAAACGGGCATTAACACGGTATCCCTGACTGGTGTGGATGGCTACGTCCAGCAGGTCATTGGGCAGTTGCCGAGCGCGCAGGGAAAGTACGTGAACTGCTCCACATCCGACGTGGCGACTCGCAAAGAGCTCAAGAAGTGCGAATGGGAAGGCCTCCCCGCCAAAGTGGTTGCGGATCCATCCACCTTCAAAAACAAGTCTCGTACAGACAGCTGGCTCGACTATACAGTCACGAAGAGCAACAAGACTGGCGAGGCCACAATTCGTGTTCTAGGGCAGAATACGCGAGCGTGTCGTGTGCTGTTTGACACGCCGATCCGGGATCTGACGGTTGCCGGGGGTGGCTCAGATCCCCGCTTCAAACGCACCGGCGAGCACGGCTCCCGCGAGGTGCGCCTTTGGCACCGAGAGTGGTCCGAACCCTGGAACTTGAGTGTTTCATGGGACGCTAAGGAGAAATCGAAGCTTTCTGGAAGGATGGTCTGCCTTTGGTCGGACGCTAACACAGGCGACATCCCTGCATTTGACGAGGTACAGCATTATCTGCCCATTTGGGCGATCCCATCCAAGATCAGCGACGGTTTGGTCGAGGGCTACAAGCATTTCGAGATATGAGGCCTGTTAGAGTTTGGGCTTCCAGTCGCCAAAGCTGTCAGTCATCCTTGTTGCAAATTTTGTTTTGCTGCGATATCCCGACCGGACGCATTTCAGCATGGCGTTTCTGGTCATTTGCTTCTTCAAGCGTGATTTGATGCTTCATGCGTGTTTGTTATGGCCTCAAATAATGCTTGTTCGCAACTGTCCCTTGGTTTTGAATTGTCTCTTTTCCTCCGGCGCTCGCGACTGCGGTCCGTATTGTAGAGTATGGCATGTGCATCCTCATGTTCAACCTAATGGGAACGATTAACACGGCCTCTCTTACTTGCACATAATGCCAGAATTGCTCCACGGCATTCAAGACAACATACAGAGCCATCCTCTTATTGCCTACTCCTTCGCGACCAGCTTGATCATCATCCTCTCAGGAACCTTTCTCCATTTCGGCGGACAGCCCTTCGTGCATACCCCAGGTTTCCCGGACCTTTTCTCCCTCGGGTACTACCACCAGCAGTCGGGTGACCTTCGCACAACTGCTTTCGATTCCTGGCAACCGTTCGTGCGACAGCTTCAAACCGAGGTTTGCAATTTGCAAGATCACGCTGCGAGAACATTCCTCCATATCGGCGAGCGGGCGCGCGAGATCAGGCCTCTGTTTCTCGCACTTGCAGACCGCCTCACAACAAGAGCGGGCCATTCGCTGGAACATCCCTGGATAGCGGGGATATCAATATTTCAAGTCCTCACCGTACTTGCACTCGCAGTATTTTTGCTTCGCATCCGCCGGATTTCAGGGTCTTGGATAGCGAGACATCGAGTTGTGACGGCAAATTCGCTACCCTTTGCTGCATTTGCCAGTTTCGTAGGTCAGGGGTCCTGTTCGGGTGATTGGCTGGTGGCTGCGCTAGTCATGGTCAGCTTCGACGTGTTCCAACACGCTTTAAGTGGAAACGCTACCGTCGATGACGAATCACAACACCATAACGATGCACCGTTGGCGGCAGTTGAAACCCTCTTGGAGCAGACGCATACCCTTCTGACCGAATCGCAAATTGTCGATCTACCTAGGCGATCACTTTCCCAGTCTCAAAAAGGGGTCCCCACTTCTATTATAGGGCCTCACGACTCGAATCACCGCGAGATCGTGCGACTACAATGGTCCCTCACCGACTTGCAGACCGCAATCAAAACCAAGGATGTGGAGTTGGGCATTGCCCGGCAAGAGCTTCTTAATGCAAAGGATGCGCTTACAAGATCATTTTCAGACATCTCGACGCTGCAAAATGATATGAAGACCATGAAGCAAACCCTCGCAAAAGACCATCAAGCCATTGTTTATCGGAAAGACATCGAACTATTCGCCCTTCGCAAAGGCAACGAGCAGAAGGAGAGACACATGCAGGAGAAGGACTCGCAATTCAGTGAGACGTTCAAACAACAACGGGCCACACTGGAATTGAAGGAGGCTCAATTGAACGTGCTGAAAGAGCGACTCGCCGCCATGGAGCGTCAAGCCAGCCCTAGATTCAGTCACGATGCCATGTTCGAGCCGAATGGCAACGGAGACCACGCACTGGAGGTGCGTCTGCTGCGCGTCAAGAAGGGGCGACGGTCGCTGTCTGGCACGTCCAGCTCAGAGCAGGACAAAGATGCTATCATCGAGCAGTTAAAGCGTGAACTTAGCGCCGCCACGAAGTCCGCCGATGACGTTGTCAATCAACAAGCAGAGCTGCAAAGAGCTTGGGACATCAGCAAGAAAATCCAGCAAGCCCTTAAAGAAGAGCGGGAGCGCCATGATCAAACGAAGGTGTTTCTGCAGGAAGCAAGCGCGGAGCTTGAAGAGGCTCAGCAAAACAGAAGGAGGAGCAGGAGTGACCCATCACCAGGCCGTCTTCCCACGATTGAAGAGAACGACCAGACCGAGCTCGAGGCTATGTTTGACACGGCTCAGCAGGATAATTTGCGATTGCATATGGAGGTCGATGCTCTCGACAAGAGGGTCCGCGACGCCAACGCCCGGGTTTTCCTCGCTGACCAAGAAATCGAGGCGCTTCGCGAGCAATTGCGATTGGAACAAGCTATCAATGAAGACATGGAGACCGCTAGGCCTAGCGTCGTTCATCGCGTCCATTTCCAACGCATGGAGGGTCAGCTTAAGGAGAGCAGGGACGAACTGGTCAAGAAAGAAACAGAATTGCAAAATCTGAGACTGACTTTGGCCGGGAAGGATCGCCAACTCGAAGCACTCCGAGCAGATGTACAAGAAGCTGTAAGGAAGAGCGATTCCGCTCACTACGAGATCGAGAATCTCAGGCAATCTGTTGCAGATCTAGAGGCCTCGAGGGAGAGACTGCTGCAGAACCGTGAGCGTCTTGTTGTACAGCGGCCCACGCAACACGTATCCTCAACCGAATTCCTCTTAGCACGAGAAAGCGGTGCGACACTCGTCAACGACAATAGTCCGCCATCATGGCTGCTGACGGCGCAAGATGATACTCCACCAGTACCAACCGCGCCCATGCTGGGCAGTCCAGCCTCGGGCAGTGTACAGCAGAGAGACAGCTCGCATGGGCACCAAATGAACCAGAGCAACTCTCAAAGACAAAGTCTGGCCAGCAATGCTCCTGTGGCCGACATGCGCAATGCAAAGAGGAGAAGCGGGTTGGGATTGCGAGACATGGTGAAGCGGATAGTCAAGAAGGACACCAGCACTGATGGTGTCCTCCGAAGCCCCACTACTCCGGAAGAACACTGGAACAACAGGCCTACTACCGCAGTCAACACCACCGCACAGAAACCTGTGCCGCCGCCCATGCGCGAACGACGACTGTCCCTCACTTCGCATCCAGTGGAGCAGAAGAAGGAAGCCGACCCCATGCCACGGCCGATCCCTCGCCCAATTTCCGGTCCGTCAAATGCAGGGAACCGCCCGCGCACGAGTACAGCACCTACTGCTTCTATCCTACGTCGCTTTCCTAGCAGAAAAGAGCTCGATGAGCAGCACCTGCAACGACCACGAACAGCAACACAGCCAGTCATTGATACACAAACAGCTGCTCTACCGAAAGCCGTACGCCCGTCAAACCTAAGGCGAAGCTCACAGCCGAGATACTACACCAGCTCCACTGCGACCAGGATCAACAGCACGGAAGATCCGAAGCTTGAAGACGTACAGCCCCGAACTGCTACCACAGCACCATTAGCAAGCGTGGTCAAAGGGATGGACAAGCAATCAAAGCACGACTCGGGCGTCGGCGCCATCACGGAAGGAGAAAAAAGCAAGCTGAGCAGGTTGAGCTGGGGGCACACAGCGTAGGTCGATCCTAGATCGTAATCGGGCACGAATGCTAATTTGCAGCAGAAACAAGTTGAAGCGACGATCACTGTACTAGACGAAGTGAATGATAATGGAGACGATATAATACGAGATGAATGATGCATGAAAGAGGTGTCGGACCGGTTGGGTGTTTCTAGCATTATAGACCGTTGGCACGTTGGCAACCTAGCATTGCATATATACCATACATTCAAGCATATTGACAAAGTCGGGCCTGCCCGTCGCATTACTTTCAAATCATGCTTGACCCTTTCTCGCGTTCGTCGCGATGTCATGTCGCAAACGCGTTGTTGCCCCCAGTATACTGCCTCGAGAAAGATCTGACCAGCCCCCCCGCATTCCACTTTTGATGAGCCGCAGCTGCAGTAGCGTAGTCCTTATAGCAAGTAGAATTTAACCAGGTTGTAAGAGCCCGCTCGATAGCCACAAATGGCCACGAAGGCTACAGAGTGTGGATAGCACAATGGGGCGCCGCAAAACGCGCTTTCCTGGATGACCCTCGGTGGTGTCATAAGCTGCATCTCCATTTCCGATGACAAACATCCACAATCGTTTGCACGTACCCAATTTCAGAGGACGACTAATGCGCGGAAATTTTTCGAAGGATATTTCGAAGGATGGAGGCCTTCGTCTTGCGACTACCTGGGTACGCCGGGGCCCGCCAGATGTGAAGGACGAACAATGGAATCACATCCCGAAGGCTACTGATGTCCAAGCATATATCAGCGCCAACGTCATGCAGGTGGACGAGGTTCGTATACTAGACCTCCGTGGTTTTTTCAAGACCTGCAATTCAGTCAATTTCTTATCGTCTGGGGAGACGAAGTGTGGGCGCCGACTAAAGATAATCAGATGCAAGGCATCACGCGTCAGAAGACGATTGACGTTTGTCGCACCAACGGCATCACCGTCCGTGAGCTGGACTTCACTCTTACAGAGGTATACGGCGCCGATGAAGCCTTCTGTACTGGCACTTTCCCATCACAGATCCACCTCACCGAAGTCGACAGGCGTCAAATCGGAGACGGCAAGCGCGGAGTCGTTACAGAAAAGATTCAGCAATTGTACACTGAGCTTGTTCGTCGCGACGTCAGTAGATCAAGGGAAGAGATTGAAGCGGAAGTGAATGCACCCCGAAGATTGTCTCGTTTGTAATTAGAGTCGCCTGCGAGGCGCATCCGTGTTCCGTAACCGGCTCCTGTTGCCACATTCACGGTCCACCAAAATCCTCCAAGCAAGTCAATTACTTCCAAGAGTCATCTTCTTGGACACCAGCGACGAAGCTTTTGGCAAGCTTCCGCCACACCTCATAGCTGTGGGGTATTGCGACATTACTAGTGCAAAATTCATGCGGCTCAAAAGTGGAGCATTTATCCCGTCGCATAGAGGAACACCGCAGATGGTAGTATCAAAGTACGTAAAAACTGGGGAGCAATGTAAATATAAGCGATGGAGGCTGCTCGCCTTGCCCTTGATCTCCTGTCTCTAGTCGACTTGCACGCTCACCGTTGAGTAGGTTCGTCAATTTTGTAACTCGGTCCCTCGGATACAAGCTGCCGAACACATATCTCAATCTATCAAACTTGGCCGCATACATCTACCATGAGCTCGAAAGATGTAGATATCGTGGGCAAAGCGCTGGAAAGCGACCTTGGAGATGAGTCGGTTGAGCCACTTACAAAAGCTCAGCGGAAGCGACTCGTGCTAAAGACCGACCTTGTCATCATGCCTCTTGCAATAGTGTGCATGACCATTGCATTCTTGGACAAGGTAAGCCCGCCATTCAACTCTAGATGTTAGTCGTACTGAACAGAACCTGTAGAATGCTCTGGGCTATGCCGCCGTTCTCGGCATCAAGGAAGATGCACACCTCGAGAATCAAGAGTACAGCTGGCTCGGCAGTATCTTCTATTTCGGATACCTCGCTATGGAATTCCCAACTCTATGGCTGATCACACGCTTCCCGGTGGGCAAGTACATTGGCATCTGTCTCACGATGTGGGGTGCTTGTCTTTGCTTCCTGTCGCTCTGCCACAACTTTGCTGGTCTCGCGACGGTGAGATTCATCCTCGGCATTCTGGAAGCAGCGACACTGCCTTGTATGATGCTGATAAACGCAATGTGGTACCTGCGTGATGAACAGCCGTTGCGAACAGCTTTCTGGCACAACACATTCGCTGGTGTCTTTGGTGGCATCTTATCTTACGGCATCGGAAAGATCGGAGGTGCTCTGTCCACGTGGAAGGTACGTGAATTAATCCTAATAGTGAAGGCTTGGCTGATTACATAGTACATCTTTTTGATTTACGGAGCTTTCACCTTCCTGTTCGGTATTCTTTTCTTCTTCGCTATGCCTGATTCTCCATCCACCGCCTGGTTCTTCAATGCCGAAGAGAAGAAGCTCGCTGCCATTCGCCTCGCGCCCAATCAGACTGGCATCGAGTCTCGCAAGGTACGACACCTTGCACAGTATAGAAGCATATGTTGACGAGTACTAGAGATTCCAACGCAAGCAAATCTGGGAAGCCTTCAGGGATCCAAAATGCTACATGATCTGGCTCACGGCCCTCGGATACGCAGTGGCCAATGCCGGCATCACCAATTTCAATCCGCTCATCATTTCCGGCTACGGCTTCGGAAAAACAAAGACGCTGCTCATGGCGACACCACAAGCTGCCGTAGCCATGGTTGCTAGTGCAGGTCTGACCGCAGTCTCCATGTATGTACCGAATGTACGGTGTTTCTTCTGGATTTTCGGGGCCACAATGGGTCTGATCGGCGCTGTGATGGTGCATACTCTCCATTCGCCAGGAACACAGAACGCGAGTTTGGCTGGCGTCTACCTCATGGGCTTTTACAACGTGCCATGGGTGTTCACGTTGAGCTTGAGCAGCTCCAACACGGGAGGAGCGACGAAGAAGAGTTTCATGGGTATCACATGTGCAGTCATGTACGGTATGTATCCCACAATCTTTTTGGTCTACGCGAATACTAATGTTGTAATAGCGGTTGGCAACATCATTGGCCCTCAGTTCTTCGTCTCATCGCAGTCGCCTACGTATCCGCTGGGTATTGGGTCCATGTTGGTTGCATTCGCGTTGATGGCAGTCTGTGGGATCGTATACTACGCATTGTGTATCTTCGAGAACAAGCGTAGGGACAAAGTTTATGGTGCTGCGCGGGACGAAGCCGTGGTTGGGCTGCAAGCAGAAAGGGACGACTTGACGGACCGTCAAAACGTCAACTTTAGATACACCTACTGAAGCCTGCAGATCGAAAGATGCTCGGTAATGACACAAAAGCGGCTGTAGTCCCATGGATATTATCTTAGTGCATACAGTACACTCAGACTATGCCTGCCTCCCAGATTTTCGACACTTTCACTCATGGCTAGCTGTCTTTGCGAGTCGCTCATAACCCCTTGATTCATGCAGACGCACAGTGCCCTCCATCAACCCTCAAATCTGCACCCGTCATGAATCCACTACCATCGGCAAGCAGGAACACAGCAGGCGCCTTGAAATCATCAGGCACGCCAAGCTTGCCCAACAACGCACCCCTCATCCACGTCTCCTCCAGACCTGGGTCTGCCGCGAGCAACTCATCCGTCATCGCAGTCCTAATGTACTGATTCATGATTAGCAACGTCTTTACCAAAGCTAGCGTACTAGACTCACCCCAGGACTCAACGTGTTGACCCTGATCCCGTACTGTCCCCATTCCTGCGCCAAGCTCCTACACATCTGCTGTACAGCGCTCTTACTCGAGTTGTACGCCGTACATGTCAGTCCGCGATTTGCGATCTGCCCGCTCATGCTCGCAATCAGCACAATGCTCCCGTGTCTGCCGTTCTGTTGGAGGATCCTGGCGGTCTGTTTGACGCTGACGAAAGCACCGACTACGTTGACGCGCAGGATGCGCTCGAAGTCGGCGCTGGAGTACTCGAGAGCTGGCACGCGTTGTTGGATTCCGGCACAGGCTATCATGCCGCTTAGTGGTGCGCCGAGCTTCGAGCCCAACTCCTCGATAGCGTCGAGCACGGAGGTGACGTCGACTTCGCTGGTGACGTCACATTTGTGATATGAGACTGTGAGGCTGGACTGCTTGGCTAGTTTCGTGAGGGCTGAGTACTCTGGCTCGCTGGGCTCCGGTAGCAGGTCGATCAAGGCAGCGTGGCCACCTGCCTCGACAACGGCAAAGGCCAATGTCAAGCCGAGGCCACGGCCACCGCCGGTGATAGCTATTGTCTTGTTGCGTAGAGAGAAGAGTGCAGGGATCTGGTTCGAGGGCACATGTTGCGAGAATGTCTGGTTTGTCGGATTGTCTGTGGTATCGATTGCCTCTGGTGCCATGTTTTTTGTCATGTGTCTTTGTAGGGGAGTTGATAGAGGTGGGAGCGATTGTAGGCCTGAAAGGGATCGAGGTCGTTGTGCTGGCAGGACTCGTTCGTCAAGAGGGCAGCGGACTCAACGACGACTTTACTGGGGTTTGAGCCATTTTGAAGCTGATTCGGACGTGCAGTAGACTGGTAAGAATTCTCAATCTCGCAATGGGGATGTGGGGAAAGATTTCGCCTCAAAAGCGTTGAGCTGTTGTGCTGTGGACGTTTACCGCAGGCGTTGATGGTCGCTTGACCCTTCGTCTCCACAAGTTGGTGGAGTATATTGCCCTTTCGACCGATCGGGTAATCCGAAGCACCATCTTTTCTCCAGCCTCGCATCGAACCGACAACGCTAGCGCCCGGTTTGGCCAAAATGAGGAGTATTGCCTGATGCAGTTAGTGTCGTCATACCTGCACTCCACGATGGCTTCTCCGCATGGAGAGGAGGATGAAGGCCACGATGACGGTGGCATCTCCACAAAAGTCAAGAACTTGGAGGTAATCTGGAGGACGCACGAGGTCCGTGACGGGGGCTTGACTCTGCGTGCATATATCTTGATGGATCCACCCTGATGTGAATCCATCGGGCTATTGCCAATCGTCTCTGTCACTGCTCCCCTTCAATCCTCAACTTCTTCAGTATGACCATCCTTACCGGGCGTGCTCTCAACTGGGCAATCACGGCCACGGCCGGCTCTGGCTTTCTCCTCTTCGGTTATGGTAGATGATGATACATCGCAGATGCATGGTTGGTAACTGATGATGTGACAGATCAAGGAGTCATGTCTGGATTGTTGACCGGATACGCATTTACACGAACCTTTCCTGAAATCGATACTACCGAGGGTGCTGGTGGTAGCTCGTCCCTTCAGGGTACAGTCGTGGCCATTTACGAGATCGGCTGCTTCTTCGGCGCCATCTTTTGTCTGGTCTTTGGGGAGAAACTCGGCAGACGCAAGTGTATCATGCTTGGTTGTATCATTCTGAGTATCGGCGCTGCTCTCCAAAGCGCTGCTTTTGGCATCCCACAGATGATCGTTGGCCGCATCATTGCAGGCTTGGGCAATGGCATAAACACCAGTACGATTCGTAGGTCGATTCATCGCTGCACACCAAGACGCGGCTAACCAAGACAGCTGTGTGGCACTCCGAGCTGATGAAAGCAAACGACCGTGGACGCGGTCTCTGCATTGAGCTCGCCATCAATATCTTTGGCGTCATGGCCGCGTATTGGGTCGACTACGGCATGAGTTTTGTCGCCAACGACGCTCAGTTCCGTTTCCCCCTTGCGCTCCAGATCCTGTTCGCAATCGTTACGTTTTTTGGCATACTTGTTCTTCCTGAATCACCACGTATGCCCTTCCAGACACGAGATCGCTTCGTGCTGCGTAGCTGACAAGCTCTAGGATGGCTCATCGTACACGACCGAGTCGAAGAGGCGAAACACATCCTGTGGGCAGTTGAGAAGAACGCAAAGGAAATCGACCCCGACAATGAGATACTGAAGCGCGAGCTGGGCGAGATCCAGCACGCCATCGCAGAAGAACGTGCGGCCGCCGCTGGCTCGAGCTACAAAGCACTGTTGAAGAACGGAGATCAACGCTTCTTCTACAGGACGATGCTCGGTATCGGTGGCCAGTTCATGCAGCAGCTCTCTGGTAAGTCTTGAAGAGCCTTCGAAATCATCACCTCGCTAACCCCCATCAGGTATCAATCTGATCACCTACGTACGTGTCATACACGATCACACATTGATCTTGCCGTGGACTTGCTGACAAACGACAGTACGCACCTGTAATCTTTCAGCAGTCGGTAGGTATCTCGCGTAACCTGTCTCTGCTGCTGGCTGGCTTCAACGGCATTGCATACTTCTTCTCATCTCTCATCCCCATCTGGTGCATCGAGCGCCTCGGACGCCGCAAGCTCATGCTGTTCGCTGCCGGCGGCCAATGTGCATGTATGGCGATACTTGCTGTGACTGTCGCAGATGGAAGTAAGAGTGCGGGTATCGTGGCAATTGTCATGTTATTCTTGTTCAACTTCTTCTTCGCGGTTGGCCTACTGGCTATTCCGTGGCTCTTGCCTGCCGAGTACGCACCCCTCGCGATCCGAACCAGAGCTGCTGCGCTCGCCACTGCCAGCAACTGGATCTTCACCTTCCTCGTTGTGGAGATCACTCCAGTCAGCATCAACAGTATTGGTAAGAGCGATGTTTACCCGAGTTACTGAGCGATTCAGCTGACCACAGCAGGCTGGCGCACATACGTGTACTTTGGCGTGTTCAACGCGTTCTTCGTACCCCTCATCTACTTCTACTTCCCCGAGACGCGCGGACTATCGCTCGAGCATATCGACAAGCTCTTTACTGGCGGTAAGGTAGAGCTGCACTGGAAGGCAAGCATGGGAGATGGTGGTGACGGAGGAAATATCAGCGACGCGTCAAAAGAGGCCAACACGCAGATGATTGAGACAGCTAAGCATGGCTGAGTGTGAACTGACTGTTGGCTTAAGAAAGTGTTTAGACGCTGCGCACAGGATGATGCAATCGCGTAAACACGAGTTGAGGCGTGAAAGGGCCAATACGAATGTGGATAGTTTAATGCGGGGGCCCCCATTCCGTAGTAGTTCGACGCTAGGGGATACTAATTTGGGTCCTCCCGTGGATGGCCTATGCAACAACCTTTCATCGAAAACCATGCTTGATTCTTCATCTACGCAGTTCATCTTACACCAATGCTCTGTAGAAACAAAAGAAGGCCATGACCGACAATGACAGAGCAACCGAGGAGAAGCCGAAGCGAGCAAGAGTGCGCTCAGGCTGCATGCGCTGCAAAACGAAACGACGCAAATGTGACGAAGCAAAGCCGGTGTGTGGCCGATGCAAAGATAAGAAAGAGACCTGCCAATGGGGTACACGCATTGTCTTCCGTGAGAGAAACAACCGTAGTCTGGACACGCCACAGCTATTCTCGACACACAAGAAGCTAAAAAGCGCTGCGCCTGGCAACTTCGAGATTCAAGACGTGACCGCTGAAGTCATTCGGGATCATGAACAGCAAGAATTCTCAGGGTGCCCGCCCCAAAGGTCCATGTCGACACAGAGCACAGTTCCGCCGCAGACTGCGAACGGAGATGTCCCGTTCGACGCCGTCAATGCTTGGAAGATGCCGCCTCCCATGGACATGATGGCACTCGTGGATTCCAACTCGGTTCGAGACGGAAGCACATACCATGACCCACCACACGAGAGCATCGACAATGTCTCAAATGGGCTACCGGCCGTTGAGGACCTTTCATACATATGGCCCAGTCCAACAGCTCATGGTCTCTACGACGACAGCATCTTCCTTCCTGGCTCAGCCTACCTCGACGCGCACTCTACACTCCGTAGCCATCTTTACCACGAAGCGAATGCGAGCGCTGCTACTCGTGAGGGAACGCCGGAGCCACGTTTCGATGACAAGTCCGAAGCAATCTTTTCCGGCGGTGCTTCATCAGGCCACACAACGCCGCGCCAAACCGCCGTGACCGGGGAGGAGTTTTCTCTACTGCAAAACTGGGTCGAAGAAGGCAAGTGTTGCTTGCGGTGGTCATGGCCATGTACTGACATTTGTCTCTAGTCGCTCCGTGGTTGGACAAATTCGACAGCCACCGCTTGTTCCAGCACACACTACCGATCATGGCACGCTCACACGCACACCTGCGGTATGCGATCCTTGCCACTTCTGCTCGACAGCTAGAACGCAAGGAACGCAGCGCACACACCGATCGCAGTCTCTATCTGTACCAAAAAGCGATCCAGCTCGTGCTCCCTGAGCTACACACCCGCAGCACCGCAGTAATCGCATCTTGCGTAGTGCTCTGCGTTCTTGAGATGCAGAGTAGTTCGCCCAAAGCCTGGCGACAGCATTTGGATGGCTGCGCGCATCTCATACAGGCCTCGGGCATCCATGGGCTGTCAGGTGGCATCAACCAGGCACTGTTCTGGTGCTTTGCACGCATGGACGTATGCGGAGGCCTGATCACCTCGATGAACACGCTCATACCGATGCAAAGCTGGGCTCCGGGAACCACGCTCGAGGACCATGCCACGCTGTTCAAGGTATCGAGTGACTTCAACGCGCATGCCTGCTACGCGGTGTATCTCTGCGGCCACGTCCTGGATCTGCTCGCTGGCCACCCGCAGCTGGCGTCCCGCGTGAGCATCTCGGCCCGCAGCGCCGACAGATCGTCATCACACTATACTTCTCGCTGGACGCAGCTCTGGCAGTACATATGCGACTGGCATCATCACCGGCCCGACGAAATGCTCCCCATACACGTGGTCGAAACCTCCCCGTTCCCCAAGATCCTGTACAGCAACCCCGCCGCCATCTCAGGAAACCAGCTGCACCACACCGCGTCCATCCTGATGCTGCAGCACAAGCCCGCGGGTCTGGACCTGACACCTCACCCGAAATCCATCTTCTGGCACGCAAGGCGCGCCTGCGCCATCTCGATCAGCAACCACCACCACGGCGCGTGGACAAATTCCATTCAGCCCCTGTGGATTGCGGGACAGTGGATGAGCCATCCGGGCGAGCAGACGGCGATACTGGAGCTGCTGGCGCGCATCGAGGAGGAGACTGGCTGGGGCACCAAGTGGCGCGCGGAGGATCTGAAAGCGTTTTGGGGTGAATGACGAAATTGTCCAAATTGAGGATGAACATATACGCATCCGTAGACGCGCATTCGTTTTGATCCACGTCCATGACTTCAGGTCTGAAGACAGGCGTGCCATTCGCCCAGGTGGTCACGTGTCCGCTGGCGGGCGGCGTGGACGGGCGTTTCCTTCGCCTCGACGTGGAAGCAGGCAAGAGCGGGAGGAGAAGCAGGCAAGAGCGGGAGGAGGCAGTTGACGTAGATCTCAAAGCCGTGGCTCGATTTCGGAGTGACAAGCAGGGACGCTGGGGCGAAGATGTGCGTACAGATTGCTGCGCGGAAAGCGCGGTGGTCCTGTGCGGACAGGGTGGCGAAGGCGGATAGGAAGGGTGGGCGGGGGTACTGCCATGGTGGTTTGTGGGAGGTGGATGGGGAAGGGTGCGCGCGTTTCGAGACGGGGCGTTGGGTGTATGCTCACTCGGACGGTGCTGGCCAAGTCCGCTAACACCGGGGCTGGTCGTGGAGCGTGGTGTGGTGAGCTAGATGGGCAGGAGCCAGACGTGCCTTCCTCACACCGCCCAGACAAGTACAACGCCGGCGTGTCAGCGTGTAGATCATGCTCGAAGTCCGCACAAACCTCTGCATCAACAGACACAGCGCCCGCTGAATCCCCGCTGAAAAACACGTCCCATGACGAGACAGGCCACACCCCTCGTCTGCACGCTCGGACTACGCATACAAACACCTCGAGTCCGCGTCAAACACACCTACCCACTCTTCCCGCCCAACCCAGGCACCCTCACCCCCCCTATCCTCCCCTTCAACCTCGCCACCACATCCCCCACCACCCCCCTAACCACCCCCTCCAACCGCCGATCCCCCCTCCCCCTCAGCACACCCAGCACACACACCAACACCAGCACATCAACAGCAACATGCTTGACCCCGGCCCAAACAAGACGGCACAGCCACCGAAAAAACCGGTAGCGGGGCGTGTGCGTGAACAGGCGGCGGGCTTCGAGTTGCTCGCGCAGGGCGGCGACTTCGGCGGTGAGTTTGACGAGTGCGGATTCGATTGTGCGGCGGTGTTTGAGGGTGTCTTTTTCGGTGGAGGTTGGGATGAGGGAGGGGAGGGGGATGGGTTGGGGGAGGATGGCGCGCATGCGGGGTTGGGGGGATGGCGTGTTTTGATTCTGATTCTGGGAGCGGGATAGGACGGCGGCGATTGTTTGGGGTTGAGGGTGGGATTTGGGGCGCGAGGGCGGCTGCGCGTTGGCTTCGCTGAGGTTGTGGTCCCTGGCGCCGGCGCGGTAGAGGGCCAGCGCGTACTGCGAGTCTGGCGCGTCGACGAATTCTTCTTCGCGCTCGAGGGCAGCTTCGGAGGCTTCGAGGTCCTCTTCGCTCTGCGACATGGGCGATTTGATCTGCAGCGGCCCGTCGTCGTCGTCGTCGTCGTCGTCTTCGTCTTCATGGCCGGGCGGGTACAACTCCGTCCCGTCTTTGGTGCGCTGGCGTTCCAGGGCCGAGTACGAGGCCGCCATGCCCGGGACCTGGTCGAGTGTCTGCAGCGGCGACGACGACGACGACGAGGGCACATTGGACTTGACCTGGTCCCAGACGAACTCGAGTTCAGCGACGAGCTCGCGCGAGTCGGGCGACGGCGATGCGTACTGGTGCATTGTGTCGATCAGCGTGGTGATGTAGCGCCGCTTTGCCTCGGTGCGGGAGAGGTTGTTCTGCTGCTTCCAGGCGTCCCTGCGTGCTGTCAACACCCGTTGTTTCATAAATCATGACACCCCCGGATGGGGTCGCGTGTCGCGTGCGTACCACTTCTCGCGCGCCCGCTGGTCCTGCTCGCTGTCGCCCGTGGGCCGGTCCATGATGCCGTCGACATCGCCCTCTGTTGGTGTCAGCCACGTTGTCTCGCGCGAGATCGTGCGTCTTGTTGGTGTAGCGCACCCATGGCTTGCTTGTACAGGCCATACAGCCGTAACCGCGTCGCCGACGGCGGTTTATGCGACCCCGTGCGGATCTTGTTCACTGTGTTGAGCGCATGGCTAAAGACTCGATCTGCCCCCCTCATCAGCATCCACGCCTGTTCATCGCCACTGCGTGCACACACCTACAGAGTCGGCCATGCCGAGCGTCTATCCGTGGGGTGTGCAGCCGCAAGTACAGCACGCACGGCCCGAGCAATGTAACAGACAGTCAGTCAGTCGAAGGGGCGAGTGCGTATCAAGAATCCCCGGGTACGGATATCGCAGGCTGGCTTGACGTGCATGATGCCATGAGTGCGGAGCCGGGATGATATGCTATGGAGTTGCTAGGAGCTGGAAGCGTCACCTCGGCACGTCTGTCGGCGACTTCGGCGGCTTGCTTCGTCACATGCTTGCTACTCCTGTTTCGAGTGCATTCAAACATGTCTATCTTGAGTTCTCGCAAATAGTAGTTGTGTGCTCGTTGGAATCTCTTCGTCGCTTCAGAGTCATGAATCTGTCAGCACTCTGTGTTTGGAAATAGTCGCCCAATGCGGCAATATTGTCCGAGGACGTCCAAGACATGGTAGCGTTGTACATCTGGACGCAGCAAGGTGGTAGTAACTATACATTATTTTGATGTGCATCTTTGATCGCATCCGCAATAGCGCTCCATCTATATATCGCTCATGCACATCTTCAATCGCCGCGCGATAGCGTTGCGTGCTGTGTCTTCGTCCATCTCGCTCACCACCAGACGCGCGTCTTCAATCAGAACCTCGCTGATAGCACTTTGTCTCGTGTCCGTCGTCTAGTACACGTACGGGATAATCCTGTACGGCACAAGCTCGACATACCGGTCCCAGTCCTTCCCGTACTTCCTCCTGCACTTCTCCTCGTCTCTGCGTTCACGGTGGATGAGCAGGACGGCAAAGTACACCATGAAAAAGTATGTGAAGATCATGCCCCAGCCCTTGGCTTCAGCCGGTACAACATACTTGCCATAGGCGTTCTTGAAGAAGTAGGCATCGGTCTGAGTGGCCTGGACAGGGTGCGACGCGACGTTGCGGATCACGTACCCACTCAACGCGGTGGGCAGCACGTAGGACCAGCTCATGAACCAGTCGCCAAGGTAGTTGATGTGGCGCGCGGTGCCCCACCAGCCCGAGACGAGGAGCCGGCTTCCCGCGGCCGTTTCGATGTACTTGAGGTGCGAGACGCGCGGGTCGTCGGGGTTGGTGCGGAAGCGGTTCTTCTCGTTGTTGACCGCGCGGAAGATGTAGTACCCGATGCCCTGGACTGCGAGCACGGCGGCAATGCCAGCGAGGCCGAGGTCGACGGGGTACACGGAGAGATAGCGCGCTTGCAGGCTGTAGGTAAAGGGCACCCAAACCAAATCGCCAAAGGAGAGCATCATGCCGAAACCGTCGGCGATGAGGTCGATGGTGGTGAGGATCGCGGGCTCCATGTACAGCGCGTCGAAAGTGTAGATGGCCTGCGCAGCGGTAACTAGGATGATGGAGTCCGTGACGCGGCCGTGGTTGCGGTATTGCTTCATGATAAAGGCCAGGTCCATGATGATCCAGCCAAGCATACCTGGACGCAGCTCGCACCACGCCTTGATGTCGACCTCGCCGAAGATGGGAAGCACGACACGCGGGTTGAGCTCACGGCCAATGAACCAGTCGTAGAGGACATTGCCAGAGTGGCCGCCAGCAGCAAGCTCGCGCATGTCAGGGTCCTTGGGGTGCTTGACGCTGAAAGAGCGGACATAGACGTAAGTAGCCAGGAAGTAGGAGATGAGGATGTTGGTGGTCAGAATGCCGACATAGTTGTCGGTGATGAAGGTCCAGACAGACCAATCGGCGCCATAGACGACGGTGCCTGCCGCGAGAATGGCCATGGTGAAGATGGCCGAGCTGAAGGCTGGATGGGTTAGTTGATATTCTCAGAGCGAAGACAGAAATTCTCAGAGCGAAGACAGAAATTCTCAGAGCAATGAAAAGACAGCACTCACCATTGAAGCGGTAGTCGAGCTTCCCACCGCTCCTCAACTCAGTACCCTTGACATTGGTGCTGGGCAGGAAGGTGTGCAGAGTCAAGCTGAGCAAGTAGTAACCCAGGGTGCCGAGGACAGCATTGGTGTTGAGCAGGCCCTCGACCCCGGTCCAGCCCACCTCTTTCTTAAGCTGGTCGAAGCTGAAGTTGGATGGAGAGAGCAGGATGGGCGCTGGGCATCCAGAGATGTCGTTGCACAGGAAAGTGAAGACGTAGACCAGGACGGGCAGACCAAAGGAGATGACAAAGGCGCCGGGGCTGGGAAATGGTTAGGTTTGACGTGTTTGGGATGTGAACGAACGTACGGGCCAAGGAACTCGTAGCCGTGGGGCTTCTCTGCCAGCGACTTTTCGACTTGGCGCTTCTCTGCCATGTTGATGTGTGCACCTTCCTCTTCGATGTGATGTCTGCTGCTCTTCGGCGTGTACGCGACCGAAAAGGGGGCGAAAACAAAGCACTCGCTCAAGTCCAACACAGTCAATGGCTCGACTGGACTCTCGAATCGGCACACTCCAATGTGGCAGGCGCAGGATTCGGCGAATATATATAGCGTGCGTCCCCTGGTGAAGAAGTCGAACGAGCAGAGCACGGCCGGATCACGACCAGCCGTAATGACGCGTTGAACCCGCGGGCGGAATCTCTGGGCGGCTCCGCGCTAGCGCCCGATCGAGACGCGACAGACAGGGATGGTGGTGCGGTGCTGCAAGGAGCGATGATGCAGCGGGCGAGCTCCGGGCAAACGTGTTGTGATTGCGACTGCGCTCCAGGCGACAGTGACAGCGACAGCGACAGCAGCACCCGCAGCCATCGCACCGCGCATTTCCCCCTCCCCGCCCCGTCCGCAGCCGCCGCGATGAAGACGGCGCTCTCTTCGCTGCTCGTGCTGCTGGCATGCGCCCTGTCCGGCGTGCAGGCGGCCAGCGACAAGCCGCTCAAGCCGTGCACCGTCGTGTCGCCTACCACGGAGCGCTTCTTCGACCTGAACGGGCTGCGCCGGACGCTGCCCAAGGAGGGCGACAAGAAAAAGGACGCCGACGAGGGCAGCTGGCACGCCAAGGGCTACGACTACGGCGCCAACTTCACCGTCAACTTCTGCGGGCCCGTCGTCGAGGAGCTGAGCGACGTGCAGGACCTGGACAAGAAGCTGTGGCGGAACGTGAGCGCCTTCTACGAGCGCGGGGACAGGCAGTACGCCATTGGGTGAGTGCCAATCTCTATTGTTCTGCCGTGAGAGGCAGTACCTCAACCAGCAGCAGCAGACTTGTCATCATTACCACCACCACCAGACGTCATGAGAACAGGGCCCACGCTGACAGCACAGTCTCGAAAACTCGGAGCCCATCTTCCGCGGCAAGAAGCTCATCCTCAACTACACCGGCGGCTCCCTCTGCCCATCGACCTCCTCCAAGCGCTCCGTCGACCTCACCACCCGCGAGATCATCGGCGACGACGACGATAACGACGACAAGAAGCACAAGGACACCGACTCCGACAAAAAGCACAAAGACAACGACTCGGACCACAAAAAGAAACCCTCCTCAGACCCCGCTCCGCGCCGCAAAACCACAATCATCTCCCTGCTCTGCGAATCAGACCCCCTCGGCAAGACCAGCATATCCTTTGTCGCCGCCGTCGACGACTGCACCTATTTCTTCGAAGGCCGCTCGCGCCACGCCTGCGGCATCGTGCACGCAGACACGCAGACGCTGTCCCCCAGCGGCGTCTTCGGCGTCATCGCCTTCATCGCCGTGGGCGTCTATTTCGTCGGCGGCTGCGTCTACCAGCGCACCGTCATGCACCAGCGCGGGTGGAGACAGCTGCCCAACTACGCCATGTGGGCCGGTATCTGGCGGTTTTTCTCGGTACGTCATCACGTTGCTATTCGCATCTTTCCCCCAAGAGGCCATGGGAGAAATACTAACCGGACCAGGACATGTTCGTCATCCTCACGAGCTCGTGCGCGCGCTTCCTGCCCAGCCGCAGGGGCTACAGTCGCGTGAGCCTGGGCGCGGATAGTCGCGGGCGGGGAAGGCGCGACGAGAGCGAGAATAGGCTGATAGATCAGCTTGATGAAGAGTGGGATGACTAGATTTCTGTTTTCTGGAGTCGTTGATACTGCCTTGGCCACGAATACATGGATGGCGTTGAAAAGGATCTGGGATTTTGGCTGCCAGCGGGTTTGCTGGGGTTGTTGGGTAGATATTGCCGAAATGGCGAGAATCTGACATGTCAAGGACAGAGTTTGCAAAGGGATGGTGCTGTGATGTTGGGCCAATGGTTAAGTGATGCTGGAGCGAAGAACATTAATGTGAACAGTGGACGTACACGCATCGCAGGTGTACGGGAATGAGGGAGACCTCTCGGCGCTGTGAATGAGTGTATGTAAACACCGGCCAGCTCGACGAGCTTTCTCCATGACCTACTCGAATTCGACTCACCCAATAACCATACTCACTCCACAACAATACCACTCAACCCTCAGTGCGACCTCATCCGCGAGCACCCAACTGCATCGTTGCAACTTCAGGTGTCGCTGGGTATGTTCAAGGGGCAGTGCTGTGAAGGGTTGGTTGCTATTATGGCTAAGTTAGGGGAGGGCTGTTCACAGTCGAGACACAAAGCGAAAACTGCAACGGAATCGTCTAATCTGTTCTCGTTGAGTCGGACGTAGGTATACACGCCAGAAAAATGGGGGAGTGCATCGAAGAGGCGAGGATGATGTGTTGCTTTGCTGAATGCTACTGCTTTGTTCACTAGCCAGTTTCCCAATCCAACGACCCAGACCTCGGTACACGAGAGGCACATACCAATCTCTCTCGCACTCCATCGAGCAAAGCTTGGAATCTATTACAAGGCGCACTTAATTACCTCATACTCAACACAAGTTACCGCAATCCTCCTGTCTTGCCCCCACGCCCCGTGAACTCGTAAGCGCGGCGAACCAAAATGGTGCAGAGCTGCTCCAGTGTCCTCTCACGCAGGCCCGGCATGATCTGCCAAGACGTTGGAGGTGGAGATTAGGGGTCTGAAAGTAGTCTCGTTAGAGAGGGGTGAGTTCCTTGCTTACCTAGTCGGCATTTTGGTCTTGATTTTCGTCTGCTGGAGGGCGAGCAGGTAGAATCGGATTGCTCTTCCGCTGATTCCTCTGGCTCCTCTCCTTCTTCCTCTTCTTCTTCCTCTTCCTCTTCCTCTTCTTCTTCCTCTTCTTCTTCCTCCTCCTCCTCTTCTTCAGATGAAGCTAGAAACGACGACTCAGACACCGGCGCCGTCCTCCCGGCAAACCCACCGCCTACGCGGGCTAGGTACGACCAGTGAGCTTCCCGCTCCGCAAAGTTCACGCCCACCGCTTCCACACCCTCATCTACATCGTCAGCACCATCCATCTCATCCAGCTGACCCTCTGCCCGCCAAAGCACACGCCGACAAACCGGGCATCTATTTGCGTTGCGCGTAGCGCTCTCGCTCCACGCGCGCAGGCACGGGGCGCCGAAGACGTGCGAGCATGCGCCTGCGCCTGTGAAGCGGAGTGCGATGTGCTCCCCGCCAAAGGGCTCGAGGCAGATGCTGCATGTTTCGAGGGCTTCGACGTGGGTAATCCAGAAATCTAGCTCCGAGGGGATGTGGGTGCCGACCATTGTTGATGTGCTTGTTGGTTCGCGGTTACTTGGGATTGGTTTCTTTGACTAATGGTGGTTTCAAAGGGGTCTTTTTGAAAGGGATAGGTGGACATTGTGCGAGTTTTCTTAAGTGATGGTAGTGTGAGGTGAGGCTACAATGATCGATGCGAATTCAAGCATCATGGCTTCACAGTGCGCACGACAGCAGTTACCAGGCATATTTCCTTGGTCGGTTGATCAGCCGATGAGCTGTACCGTGAATGTGATACTCTTCCATCGTTCTGCAGGGACGATCGGCATTGATATTCTGACAGCTGGTTAGACGCACATTTATGAGAAAGGTCTTGGGAAGGCGCGACGTTGTCACAGCAGGAACGTTGACGTCATTTGGTGAAATTATGTCGACAAGGATCAGCTACAACCTCCGCTACGAAGAAGCTCGTTTTTTTCGAGCGATCACTCGCAGAAACACTAACAAGACCCCCCCTTTTGCATGCGCTATAATAACAACATAACCATATAATATAATTAGTAAAGTATCTAGATAGATAGAGATTTATCTTTTCTACTTTTCTATATAGCTTCTAGCAAATAATTATGTTGTTGTGTTGGATAGATGCAAACACAAGCAGAAGGTGCGTTGTGGTGTTCCTGCAAGTGATCGTTCAAAAAAAAAAAGAACGAGCTTCTTCGTATCTCCATGAAGTACTCCAGATATCATCAATTGTGCAGAGAGATAACTAGTTCCGAAGTCGCTGACTCATACTTCTGAAAATTCGTCACAATTTCTTGATAGAGATATCTACCTGTGATAGCAGTGCATCTGCACGATCTTTCATGCTTGCGGTAGCCACACATTCTTAGTCAATCTTAATCTCAGCTCTCTCAACTATCGGGCTTTTGAGAACTCCGTGGTCTCGACATCGCTCTACGCAACACAGACGGTCTTGGCCATCACAACCTTGATATGCCAGGAGCACTTATATTTAGCCATCATTGTCAGAACCTGACAAGCCGGCTAATAGCGACTATAACAATGTATTTGAATCGACTCGGCGACGCTCCAGACAATCAAAGATCATACCGATCCGCTGGACTGCTGAGACCACGCACTGTTTGATGACTGTGGTTCATCGCGTCAACCAGCGCCTTCAAGGTTTCCAGCTTGAAGTGCTCTGAAGCAGATTACTTTACTCACTGCTGGACTTCAGCTTTGAGCTCAATCGCCCGGTCTGGTAGAGCTCCATGCTGACCACGTCAGTTTACGGACCTTCATCAAATCCGTGCCGCCGTGAGCCACCAGCTCGGAACCTCGCCATGCGACCCAAAAGTGTCAAGGCTGAGCTCGTTCATGTTCGACTCCGCCTTTGAACCAAACTCTTGAGAAGGTTTCTCGCTCATGGGCCAATGGCGCGTCTTCAGCTGAAGGCTTAGGTTCCCCCTTGGCAGCGCCAGGATTGCATCAACCAATCAGAATAGGATGACCCATCTGCAGCACCGTTCAGCTTCTGCACCTAAGCGAACACCGCCATGGCAGCTCCTCAGCAAGCACATGCGCAGTGAGTATGCAGGTCTCATGCCAGATGCAATGCCATCCGTGAGCCGACCGCAGATCTGGTACGCGAGGTGCACAGCCCGGAAGATCGAGTATATATCTATTGTGTATCAACAGCAGTGAAGTTTCTCATCATCAAACTCAACAATACACCATCAACAGCTTTTCCTTACTTCCTTGTTTCTTATTCTCTTATTTCCTTTGTCTCTTTCCTAGAGTCACTCACTTCAGACAACTCCCGCCATGCATCTCATTGCTTCCATCTCCCTGGCCTCTTCTCTCATCGCACTGACTGGCGCCGCCCCGACTCTGACTGAGCGTTCAGTCGATTTCTGCCCCGGTCAATGGTACTTGAGTCCTGAGCTCAAATGCTCCAGTGGCTTCACCGGCTGTATTGCACAAGAAAAAGGGAATGAGGTCTGCAGCGGACAGAAGCGCTTCAACAACGACTGCTGGAGTACTCCAAGTCTCGGTTCGTTCTTCGACTGCTCGAGCAATGGCTTCAAGGGATGCAGCACCAACCCACGCATCTGCGATGTCAAGTCGTCGACTTCCACCAATCCTGCGATCCAGGAGCCATCAGTGATCCCTTCGGTTGTCCCTGGCACCTGCAGCCCTGGCGAAGGCACCTTCTTCAACTGCGCCAACGGTTTCAAGGGTTGCAGCACCGACCCGACAGTCTGCGATCCGAAGCCGTCCAACAAGCCACCCTTCCCCCCATCTGCAGCCCCCAATACCTGCCAGTCTTGGGAGGGTGTCTTCTACAACTGTGCCAATGGCTTCAAGGGATGCAGCTTTGATCCCACAGTCTGCGACCCGCCCAAGACTCCCATCACTCCTACGCCCGCCAAACCTAAGCCCATTGATATGGTCAGTCCTTCGTCTGGAAAATGCTCTTGGCAGAAGGGTACCAAATACGTCGCGCCCGGCGAGTGCTCCAGCGGTTTCGTAGGCTGCACTGGCTCGGAGCTTGGTGATATCAAGCCTGTCTGCGATGGCGAGAAGCGCTTCTGGTCCACTTGCCCCCCTAACCACGGCAATTACCAGAACTGCGGTACCAATAGTTTTGTGGGTTGCACGACTGATGTCAATGTTTGTGACAGGAAGAGCTTCTAAGAGGCCAGAGACGATGAGATGTAGCATGGTGTTTGATATTGTCTGCTGTTGGTTTTCCGCATATTTTTTCTTCTTGGGTTTTCTGTTTTCGTCTTTATTATTCAGCGGGCACATGATTTCTGATATGCATCATACACACTCCTTTATATCTAGTCTTAATACTACAAAATCTAGCTTTTGACATTCTCTAAGTGCCGTTACCACGCAGTGTGATTTATATCCAAATTTGTGTCTTGCTACTTCGCGAACAACTGAACAAGACCTGTAGTCGTCTCTAACCTCGCTATCTATCTCTCGCCCCTCTGTCTGTTCGCACATTCCATATTCTATTTTCTCCTGTGCAGATTGGGACGACGGTCCTATATTTTCTGTTGTCAACATTTGAATGAGGAGCTCTAAGATCCTCTCTGCTGTCTCCAAGCGAGCATCGATGCCATATGGACTATACAGGAAGCTGCAGCTTATGGTTTCGTTTTTGTCAACATGCTGGACGAATTGCCACTTGAGAATTGCAAGAGATTCATTGACGAGTCGGTCATTTTCGTACGCGGGCAGGTACGGGAAAGGGACAGCGCTGCTCCTCAAGTCGCGGCTAAAGTCCTCTAAGCAAACCTTCGTCTCGATATTTCAGTCTGTAATCTTGATGTCTTACTGTATGCGTCGCAATCGTTCCACCAGTACGCGGAATTCTTGGTGAAAGCTATTATAGGTGATGCATGCGCATCTATATATCGCCCGTCTAACGTGAAAACGTGAGGAAGAAGATAAGTGCCTTAGGGGAAAATAGCATAGAAAAGCAGGTTGCAGGCTGCATCCTTAAAGCCTGGAGGCAAGGTGATGTGCGGAACCACAGAAGTGAAAGCAAGGTCTTCTTAGTGCAGCGTTCTCTCTCGCCCCGCTCGCTGCATTGAACGTGTCTTAGCTCACTGGACCCTAACATCGCGCCTAACAGACGTAGGTCATTGCAGCAGGTTGGATTGGATTGCAGCAAGTTGCAGTTTGGATCAGATTGCAGCAAGTTGCAGGGAGGTCGCAGCAAGTTGCGGGCAAGTTGCAGCACCTAGCTGCAGAATGCTGTCTTAAATATTAACCTACAGAGTATACCAGTTCTAGAGATATAACAAGATAATAATTATTCAAGGGTATTTATTCAAAAGAAACTATTAAAGCATAGAGAAAGCGTTACTTAGATTGCGCTCTTATTAGAGTCCTAAAATGCGCCTGTGATAGAAGACACGCTATGCGTGGTAGACTCTTAGTGTAGTCTTGTATCTCTCCTCTTTGCGTGACTAAACCTTCGTGCAGCTGGTTTACCTAAAGCTCTACCAAGATCCTGTTCAAAGTTAGGTGACCGCACTTATGCCACAGAGCATTCGTACATACCTTTCCGAGCTGCGCTGTAGTAGGATGCTATGATGCATTGTCCTCTTCAAGCAAGTTTCCTGATTCAACTTCTGTCCAACCACAGCCTTTTAGCCTTTCTCTTAACGGCTGAAAGTTAGGTGCAGCGCACGCTGCAGCCTTCTGATCCAATTGTACTCTGTCTGGTTATCCCACTCTTGATGTTTCGAGTCTCCGAGCATCCGTCTGCTCAAACGGCGCATCTGTGCCCAAAGAGTCTCTGATAGAGGGACGCTTGCGTCTAGGTCTGCATCCAACAGGGCTTGCTCGATACGTCCCTTGAGCTCGTGGTCTGAGGCGTCGTTCTCGGTGTTGCAAAATTCACGGTATAGGGTACTGACAAGAACAGTGGCGGTCTCGCGGTTGGTCAGGGTCTCCAAGGTGTTGTTGGATGCGGTTGCATCATTTTCCTCCACATCCCAGTCGCTATCCTCATCATTGTCCGACTCTGCACGGTCTGCACGGTCTTCCTCATCCTCTTCACTGCTGTGTTCGTTATGCTCGCTGTCATCTTCTTCGCCATCTTCCGTATAGGTGGTGCTGATAGCCGTGCGAACCCAGGATTTGCGGCAGATTGGGCAGTCTATCTCATTTGTTGTGGCCCGGTTGAACAACTCTTCTAAGCACCCTGCTCCAAATATGTGGCCACAGGCACCTCTTCCGGTAAACATTGCATGCTTGTGATCGTCCGAAAATTGGTTGTAGCAGATAGGGCATTCATCTGGGATTCAGATGGTGCAGGTTTCGCTCTGCCACGCGTTGAGAGAGTTGTAGCCGGACATGTTGGACGATATAGTAGAGAGACAGTCGCAATGTTTCAAGCGGGGTAGTGCAGAAAGGAGCTTTAGAGACAGAAAAGCCTATATTCTTGCGTTCACCGTATTCACCTTGAGGCCCTGATGGTCTGCTATTATGGTAAGCAATTGCGCTTCACCGTGAGCTCTGAAATCATCATTCAGGTGGGCCATGGGCGCCCTCAAGTGGAGACGGCAGGTGAAGACAAGATTGAATTGTTGCAATTAGACCACCATCGTGCTGAACTAATGTTGTGAGAGAAGGAAATCGAACATTCAGACATTGGCAAGCGACACATGTCGAAGCCCCGACAGTCGCTCATTCAACCCTCATCCCGGCAGCTTCACCAACATGAGTAAGTGGAGCAATCGGGTGCTGTTCACGTCGGAAACCAACTTTGACGCGACCAATGCGGGACATCTTCTCTTCGAATCGAGTCTCCATGCGCAATACTGTCTCGCGATACATGGTCGAAGTGGTCCAGTCGTATGAGCAGCCAACGATGCGCTTCATGCCACCCTCTGACCCTGCCATAAGGAAGCAAGTCGGCGGTCGGGCGGCAAGGAACAGAGTGACAGTCATGTTACCTGATACCTGTTAGCTAAGTTCAATAGGAGAAGAATTGGTCCCGACACATACCTGTATCTATCAGAGTGAACAGCCTCTGCTCGCCTGGTCCAGCGTTCTTGCACTGCTCGACAAGTGCCTTGATTTCGGGATCTGTAGTTGGATCGTCCGCGACATACTCGTTGTGTTCGTTCCTGTGATGTCTCGAGAGTGGACTGGCGTATGTCGACCATCTCAATCGAGAGAGCCTACCGCCAAAGATCTGTTCTTCGATGGTCTCGATGGGAATGTATCCCTCAAATCCGAAGAACCAGCACTGCTGATCCCAAAACTTGCCAAGGTACAGCAAGCGCAGCAACCAAGGCGACAGGAAGAACAGGAAAATTGAGTAAATGATGAGAAAGACGCCAGCGCCTTGGCTGGAGGATAGTCCTGTGTCTAGTCCAGCAGGGTTGGGTATCGCGACGAGCACGATGCCAATGAGGAAGGTGAGACCGCTGAGTCGTAGCATGATTGACGCAAAAGTGCGTCCCCATGATTCACGTCGGGTGTTAGCAACAGGTGTGAAAGACTTCCAACGCACATTGGCTGCACGGCAACCGTCGAGAATGACCGTGTCATCGTGGCCAATACCGGCAACCTCGACACCTTCAGGTAGAATCTCCCACAATTTCGCACCGTAAGCATCATCCATGGAGTGCCAAGGCTGATTTGGAACGCGGGGCAGCATGCAAATGAGACGCTCTAGGAGCTGGTCACTGCCGTTAGCCATGGAAAGACTGCAATTGTTAGTATTTGTGTTGAAAACGAGTGGCTGACTTCTTACCGTGCGAAGGCTTGGAAGGCAGAGTCTGTAGGGTCGATTCTTGGACGAATGCGAACAAGACCCATCAGCGCGTAGCTGTAGTCACCTGGAAGGTACTGGTACGTGTTGCGCTTGTGGAGGCACTCTAATGCGAGTGTCACAAGTTCAAGCTGGCTCAGGATGAGGTTACCTTCGTAGTGATCGATGAGCTACGAAGTCAGTGAGTTGTCTATTATGCAAAAGTGAAGACTCACCTGGCGTGCCACTTGCGCATCCTCCCTCCAGACCCGGGCTGCGAACTGGTTCTTTGGGACGCTCAGTGGCTCCAAAAGATCACTGCCACGTAGGTAAACCTTGATCTCCTTGCCAGCAGGGGCAAGTAAAATCTCGGGAAAGGTCCAGATCCGATTACCCCACTGTTGCAGCATGAGGTCTGTAGTGCTAATGTCTTGCGAGTCATTTGGGGGCTGTCCGACAGCGATGACGAGCGATTGCGCACCCCGAATGACATCACAGATCCGGTAGACCTTTTAAGTGTGAGCATGATTCAGAGACAATGTGGGGATCACTTACGTCTTCTTGGAGTTGGTCCTGGTCAGGCATGCAAGAACAACCGACCCAATACGCCATCACGCCAGCGTTTCGCGCAGCTGCATCCGCCATCTGATGCAGAGCCATCAGGTCATCGTTGCTCTTGAACTGCTCTGCTGTATACGCAACGAAAATGTATGACAGATTGCGCTCGGACTTATACTGCGTGACCCATTCTTCCACGTTCATGATCAATGCTGGCTCACCGGACTTCTGCAAGAAGCAGAGATATCGAGGACGTAGAATGCGCTCTGCGTGCGGGTTACTGTTGCTGGATCCTCGTGGGTTGTCCAGCTCCAAGGCATTACGTGCTACCTTTGGGTAGCCGTAGTACTTGTATGGCACAGGATCATAGTTACCGCCGTTTCGCGGAGGGATGGACCCGGAGCTAGGGCTGGAGATCTATAAAGCGGTCACTACAGAGCTTTATTGTACTGATATTATTGCACTCACCACACAACTGATCACGATGGCGGTAACAAACCACTTGAGGCAGAGCATAGGCATGTCTAGAAGGTTGTGAGTACACAAATATCCGGTTCAGTGAAGGAACCTACCTTCACTAGTTGGCTTGCCATCGTTGTTGTTGGGGTCCACATGGTTGAACGGCCAATTCGCCAATCTCAAGTACAGAGGTGCGATGTTGCGGATGAAAGTACGACGATACGTGGACGTAAGCTTCTCGTCATAGATCTGATCAACAGTCTGGACAACAAGTTTTGACACCTTGCCGTCCCATGACGATATATAACCTGAATCATTCAGCGACAGCTCTCTCACATGCACTGATCTTACCTACGGTCATCATAGTCACCCACCCACTCACGCTCGAACGCATCTCGGTGGCGATGCGTGGCGAGTTTCTGATAACCCAGGCCTGGCTTCCCTGCTTTTGTCAGCGTGCACTATTCGAGCAGATCTTGGGTAATTTACGGTAGGCCATTGGCGAGCCCCATTTCCAGGACGTGTACGGGTCGAACCAGTGTTTGTAGCCTCTCAGTCTCATGGGAACATACTATATTACTTGTCAGCAGTCACACCGCTTTTTGGGGGATGAGATGATTATACTGGGGTGAGAGGCTTTTCATGGGTTGTGACTTCCTCAATAGAGGCCTGTGCCATGTTGCGGACCATGTTTGTATTGTAAATAGCCGATTAGCGAAGGCAGGAGCAGAGCTGAAAGAGTGGGTTGGGTTTTGGCCTATATAGGACCGGCTGAGAGGGATAGTTGTTGTGTGTTTCCTACAGTTGCCCAGTCAGTGGGGAAAGCTCCAAGAAAGAAGTGAATCATACCTGTTCAGCAACGCCGAATTGCGGCTTGTACACAGGACTTGGTGCCGCAAAAAGTTGAGGTTGAGCAGTCACAGGGTATCTGGCAAATGGAGAGTTGGGGTCAAAGGCACCTCCGTGTGGGATGGGGGCCTGAGCCGGTCCTGGACTGACTTGAAAATTAGAGCTTGGGGAGAAGCCACCTCCGTGGACTGGCTGGTACTGGTCGTCTTAGTACTTGTTACCTACAATTCGAAGAGGTGGATGTACGAACTGTGGGTTGAAGATTGTTCTGCACGAAAGCACTGCTGTTAGGTATGTAGCCACCACCGTGTTGAGGATGAGCAGCAAATGCCTGAATATTGACATGAGCGATATATATCCAGAGTTGACTTGCCCACTTACCATTCAGATAGAGAGCATCGAAACGTTGATAAGAAGTTTTCCTGTCTCAATTGCGCAACTTATGTCTGTGAGCTGCCGCGCAACCTTAATATGCCTTGGGGTAATGCTTAGCAAGCCCCACGAGGGTGGCCCACCATAACGCTAACAACGCAGGTTCGTTTCGACCCCAGCGCCTCCATTTGATCGCACGTAGCCTGATCCTGGCCCTCATCTAGCGAGTATACTCATCCAATAGTTCTCAACCGTTCCAATTTACACACGCAGTATCGTGGCTTCGGTAATTGCCAGCTGAACGTGCTTTGATACAAAGCTACATCCAAACAGAACGAATGTATGACTCAGCCGCACCCTACGAGACGACATTCACATTTCTCCCAGCACATTAGCAGGTTGGATTTGTTACGCAAGGACTAGTTTGACTCGCTGCTGGTGATGCTCCTTCAACAGTCAAGACACGAGTGACAGCCGAACGTAGACTTCTTGGACCCCACGCTGTGCAACAGTGGCGCCACAAGATTCGGGACGGCCATATTTGGATAATGGCTAATATTGGGAAGGCTGAAGATTGCAGAGCCGGGGGCTAGGTAGGCATCGGCTGACCCTTCCCACTCGCTCGATGCTGGGCGACATTTCAACCCTCTAGGACCACTTCTCTCTCTTTTGGCTGGAGCCGAGAGACAGCCGCTACTAAACGCTCGCTTAACTGCACATGGCTACTTCTTGGGTACGGCATCCGGATGTCGACACACATCTGTGGAAGCAAAGCCTGCGATGCGATATAAGCCTCTTGGACAATTTTGCGAGGGAAATTGTGCCTGGCCGCGCCGATCACTTACACATGTTCCTGCACATGTGCGCAGGACTCCTTGTCAACACATGTCTCAATGCTTTAGAAAGTGTTACACATCCTCGCATTCTCGCGTTCGCGGCCCTGACGTTTGGGGCCCGAAAGATTGTTGCGCATGCCGATTGGTGCCTTGCAAGTTCAGCTTTACGCCACAACCTCCTTTTGCGCACACGAAGCGCCAGGGTCCCTGCCAAGACATACGAAAGTGTCCGGAATTGACAAACTTGCATTCAGCTCGTCTGTTTGCAATACTTTTTGGCGCCAGAGCTGAACATCGTGGACCGACACTCGCTGCGACATGCATCAGGAGATCACTTTCGATACCGTTGCTTCAGCCTCCAGGCAGGTGTGCAATAGCGCACAGTGAACAGGCGTAGGCGAGTTTACCTACTGAGCAGAAGCGGTTGGAGAGTCTGTGCGCGACTTCACGATCGTCGATAATAGCGCAGCTCACCCTTGTCATTGATGGTTCGTGAAGGCAGCAGCAGACATGGCCGCGTTTCGAAGCTTGACTGCAAATCGTCTTCCACTCGAACCTTACATTGCTGCGGCAGCAAACAGTCGCAGTGCTAAGTCCCTCGGCGGGAAAGGCCAAGTCGCCAACAATGACTTGCCTCTGCATTTGTACGAGTGGTCGCAGAGCCGTCAAGACGGGATCGAGGTCAGTGGCATCAAGTCTGTATCTGACCTCGAGGCTCGAGAAGTGCCGACGGTCCGAGTAGTGTAAGTACGAAAGAGAAAGTGTATGACAAAATACTGACTGCGACAGGTTCGCTCCAAGAGACATTCCGATTCCAGAGACCGCGGCTGAAATGCTGAGACTATTCGAACACTACAAGATGCCCAGTGCTTTCATTGCTGAAAGTAGTCAAAACGTCTCTCAGTCTTTCGCAGCGCAGAAAGACATCGACGATACAACGTATGTCTGGTTCCACTTTCTCTGCAAGACAGTGTCTGTCAGGGGCAACCGGATCGTTCATCAGCGTGGAGTCATTCAAGACAGTATCGTACTTGACAGTCGACTCATCAACGCGCAAGAACAGAGTCAGGCGGATTTCAGTTGGCTGAAGCCTGGGTTCGTTCTGAAAGTAAAGAAGCAGCCGAGTCTGCCTAGGATGCCCAGTCGAACGAGAACCTCAAGCAGCGATATGACTATGGCTTCGGCGCCCGTAGAGTCGTCAGTTGAGCTGTTTTGCTTTGGTGCGCCGGAGTCGCTGGGCGATCGATTCCGCAAACTTGCGAGTGTTGCCATATGCGACGATATTGTGCAAGATCCGTATGTTCTGCTAGAAGTGGTGCTCGAAGAAATGTACAAAGTTCTGGATAGCACTGGGTGGGATATAGCCCGGGTCTTTGGCGACATTGAAACGGTAAAATAATCCCAACGTCGTTTTTGGTATCATGCTGACAGAAGATCAGAGCACCTTGGAACTGGCGACCACGCCTGGTAAAGCAGAGAATCTGCCGCGAGATCACTTCACCGGCCTTCATAATCTCGCGAAGCATGTGACGTATCTACGTGAGAACTGCGACTCGGCATTAGCAACGCTCACAGGCCTGCGACATCATCACTCAGCTGCTATTGGCGAGCACCCTGAGCCTGCTCAAGAGTTTACGCGTCAAGCACTCGAGTATCGAAAGACGCTCTTCCAGTCCACACAGCGCCGGTTGGCTAGCTTGGACAAGCGTATGGCGAACATCATCCAGCTCTCCTTCCACCTTGTGACTGTGGGCGACAGCCGCATCATGATGTCGGAAAACCAGAGTATGAAGACCATCGCGGTCATGACGTTAATTTTCATGCCACTTAGCACTGTAGCTGGCATATTTGGGACACAGTTCATGAAGCTCGACGAGGAAGAGCCCTGGCACATACGCGTATCGCAGGACTTCTGGTTGTTGTGGATCATCGCCGTGCCTTTAACAGTCCTCGTAGTCACGATCTGGCGAGTCTGGTATTATGACGCGAGAGGCCGTCTCGTGGATGATCTGCCGCGGCGCGAGAAGGGGGAGCGTGGATGGCTGGGATGGAAGACCGTGATTCTTCTTGGGAAGAGGAGAAGGTATGATGTCAGGGGCACGGACCACGAGAAGGCCTACAGTGCGGGAGCAACCGCAGCCAAGGCCTGAACGCCACGGCGCTATCATCTGGATATAGATTGCTGTCGCTTCAATAGTGTTTGCTGCAAATGCCTATTTTGTATCAGAGGTCGTCTTCTATACCACTCCGGTCCGGCATTGTGAACAAATTGAAGGTCATGAATGTCTGTCTGACACGGGGTTTAAGGGACACAGCATGATCGTAAAGGCCTAATACGAAACAAAAGGTCCAATGGGAAATGCATATGCAAGCTATCCATCTACACATGCTGGCCACTACTACTCAGCCCAATGCTAAGAGCGAGCCAAGCCTCTCCCTAGTCCAGGCCACAATGCGCCTCGCTACATGCAAATGCCGACAGGGTATAATGACAAAGTAAAACATTTGATCTTAGCTCCAAGACCGGCTTCCTCATGCTAGTACGTCTTTGAACAGTACGCGTGCGACTATCAGCGGAAGTTGGAACATGGATCGCGCCGGGTCGAGAGGGTGCTACCGTCGGCCCTGTTCATGTCAGTTGTGATGTCAATCGTGGGAACACGGCCATCTTACCAGACTGCTCGATCCACCGACAGCCACCCGCTGCTTGCCCAGCCAGCTCTTGGGTGCCTCGCTGCGGCGCTGCAGAACGACAGTGTTGCTCTGGAGACGCATGGTCATATCGTACCACGCCGAGGTGATGAGTCTGTTTTCGCGGCGCAAGTTCTCAACTTCTTGCTGAAGTTCAACCTAATCGTATCAGTACGTATCATCATTGTGGATATTCAATAGGGTCAACATACCGAGCCTTTCTCCGCCGTCTCCTTCTTCGCTGATGCCAGCTGCTCCCGCAAAGTATTGTTTGCGGCCATCTGCTCTTGGAGATCCTGTAGCGATCATTAGCAGGTAGTCCTGCGGTTGTGCGCTTAGGGAGGACAGAGAAACAATGCCGGAGTCGATGATACTTCTTCGCCGCCAGGCGAGGGACAAACTTGCCGCATGATCAAAGCCGTTCGTTGAGATGAACTCGGTGCTGGCTCTGACAGCCACCGGCCTCTTCTTTGGCGACATCATTTGTGCGACGCGTCCCCAAGTAGTTTGCCCCGTGCCGGTCGTCGAAGTCGATACCTCGGACAAGGACTTGTGCTTCTCCGAGTGGAGCCTATCTGGTGATGCTGGTGAAATGAGCGTAGCGGCCGAGTACGACGGGTCGAGACGTTGCCGTGTCTTCATCGTCGATACCGCTACGTCAAAGGCGGAGGAGGGTGATTTGGTGTGGGGGTGTTGGCTGATGCTTACTTTCTTCGCTTTGTCGAGCGCTGCTTCTGACGAGAGTACTGTTTCCGCGATCTCCGTGGACGTCGTGTCCAGCACATCCGATTGCGTCTCTGCCGGCGCGCTGATGACCGATTGAATCTGACCTCGAACTTGCTGCAGGGTCTCCGCTCTTTTCAGCTCGAGCAGCTCGGGAGACAGTTTCTCTCGGTCGAGTAGGGCGGCACGTAGGAGGCTCGCTTTCTCTTCGTTGGCGAGCTCTAAGTCCCGCAACTTTTGGTTCGTTCGCTGCTGTAACGCCAACAGGCGCTCGTGTTCAGCCGAGACTACCTTTGCTTTCGCCTCGTCATCGAGCTCAGACTTGTTGTTCAGCTCGTTGCGAAGCTCGGCCATTTGCAAGTCTTTATCCCGTAGTCTTCGGTGAAGCTCCTCCAACTCCTGCTCAGCAATCTGGAGTTTCTCATTCTGCTCGAGGAAAGGTTTCTGACTTTCCTCGTCCTTCTCTGCCGTCATATCGGAGCGTAGGCCTAGATTCTCTGTCATTTGCTTGAGTGTCTCAGCCTCCAGACTCTTCAAGCGGGCGGTGAGAATATCGACCTTCTGTTGCAATGCTATCGTATCAGCGGTCACTGGTGCATCGTGCACTCTTATGGACTCGGATTCGGGGTTAGGCTCGTCCTCCTCGAGCTCATCTTCGAGGCTGCCACCACGATCGGCGTGGTTCGAGGACTCGAGCTCCCGTATCTTGTCTTCTAGATCATTCTTGGCATCTTCAGCTTTGTATTGAAGCTCCCGGGTCTGCTCCAGCTGCTTCATTAGCAGCAGATTCTCGTGCTCGATCCTTGTCCGCTTTCCCTTCTCCTCAAAGATGGCTTGTTCGCAATTGACGAGTGTCGAGCTGTTTTCCTTGTTCACTTTCTCTAGGGCCTCGCATCGCTCCTCGATGGCCTCCAGCTGCTGTAGTCGTTCACGTGCCTGCTGGTAGTCCTCTCGCAGCTGCTCCAGATTCTTTGTCTCCTTTGTGAGTGTCTCGATCTTCTTCTTGAGGTTCTCATTTGCCTTTGACCGCTGGCTGAGCTCATCACGCTCTGCCTTGAGTACCTGCAATTGGTCACGTAGGTCTTGTTTCGACCCTTCTTCGTTTTGGAAACGCTCCAGCCGTCTGTTCTGGCTTTCGAGGATGTCTCTGGAGTGGGCCAAGTCCGTCTCAAGCTGATCGATGTATTGTTGATCACGCGCTAGCTCATTGCGCAGCTGCTCGACGTCGTCTGAAGGGCCGGGTTTGGCTGCACGATTATCCAAATGAACGGTGGCCTCGGCCAGATCTTCCTCCAACTGCGATATTCGGTTGCGTGAGGTCTCCAGCTCCTGCTTCAGCTTCCCAACATGCTGCCTTAAAGCGTGTCTATCCTTGTTCGCTTCGACTAATTGGGCTTCTTGCTCCAAGTCCGAATCTCGTCCAAGTATGGTTGAGGGACCTGATACAGCTCGAGTCGGCGTCCGGTAACCTGAAAGGTTGGGCTCGACCGTCAGTTCTGAGTCTACACCCAGGTCTGACATCCTCATGTCCAAGGCTTGCATCTCTTGAATGGCCCCTGCAATTTGCTCGGCTGTCTTTGTCCCCAATTGACCCATGACTTGCAGCATACGCTGGTTGCTCTTCGGCGAGAAACAAGCAGCGAGAAGGACAGCCATAGTCAGCTTTGCCGTAAGCATAGTCGATCCCTCCCTTGCGCCTGATTTCAGATCAGGGATCATACGTTTTGTGAGGACCGGCAATTGCTCGCATTCTTCCCGTATATACGTTGATACGGCACGCTCGATGTGCTTGAGGTTTTGCCATCTTGGAATCCAGTTGTTGCTTTGCCGGCGGTCGTTGCTCTCTTCGAATATGGGGAGGGACTCGCTGAAGTACTCGTTGTCGATGTCGTTCAGGATCTGCCAGAGAAGCTGACCGTCCTCGAGCTGGTTCCACGTGTTTACTCGGCCGGGAAGGTCGAAGGTGTTCACCTGTTGGGTAGGTTAGCGGGGGTGGGAGTAGTAAGGGCCATGTCTTGCGCACCCAGTCAAGCAGAGCTCGAAGTAGCTCAGGCTTAAAATCGTCCATGGTTGCTTCGCAGGGCTCACCGCCCACAAGTGCGCGTTTGTATGTTGCTTTGTCGTCTTAGGTATGGCGGGCACAAGCTAGGCATCATGTGTAGGTGGACGAATCATGCAAAAGTGGTGAAAGCCGTTGTGTTGACGCGTTGGTGATAGATAGGCGGTGGGCGTGGGAGGCCGCGCTAAATCGATCGTCCCGCCGCGAAGGTGCACTTCAATGTCGGGCTGGTTGAAGCAGAGCGAGGGTATGCGTCTGAAGGACAGGCCGCAAGTTGTCAAGTTGGGCGCGTAAGGATGCAATTCAGCTGAGACAGCGACTCGTCTCAGCGCATTGTGGAAGTGAAAGGTCGAATGTTTCCGAATCTGGTGGGGGCGCCTGCTGCTGCTGCAGGGTCCACGGGAGGTTGCTGGCAGATGAATCTCAAAATGTGAGCAGGCAAATGAGTAGTGCACATCCGCAGCGGGATCGTGTTTTTTGTCCGATATAAAGACACGAAGTCTGCTGTACGAGGCAAGTCACAGATTGCAGCTACAATGCCCTTTGGTGATAGGTGCCCGCTCAGGGGTGCAAGAAGTGAATTTGCTACAAGGTGTCTAAGTCGTGTCCCTTCATGCTCCAATCCGAACTCCGTATTCCAAAAACGATTGTTATGTTGCTAGTAATTATAGTCTTGAAAGAGGTGTATGTACAATGAGAACGGGAATGTAACCATGCGTCCTGCAAGTGTTTTAAGCCTCGCCTTGCGTTGTAACGACACCGTCCTCCTCAATCTCAACTTTGTATTTCTCGCCCATCGTGGTGACAAAGTCCAGAGCAGAGGCAGGTGCTTGGGCAGCGAAGCCCTTGATGATATCTGTCGCCATACGTTAGTCGGTCGCGGTATGCGGCGTCGCGCACTTCAACGTACTGTATTCGTGAGTAATGACACCCTTCGCCTTTCGAATACTCTCTTTGGCCTCCTCTACGATGTGGTCTGGGGTCTCGTTCGGGAAACTGATGATGACCGATCTCTGAGGAGCGACAGCCATGGTGGTAGCGGCGAACAACGCAGTCAAGACGGAGAGTGTAGCGAAGCGCATTGTGAAGTCTTCGATCGGATTTGTGAAAATTGTGCGAGTGGGGCTCTTATCAGGGTCGTCGTCAGGTGGGTGCGGTGTTCGTGGAGCCGTGGATTCTTAGGGAAGGTGGGAGCCTGGAGACAGTATGGGGTGAAGCAGCAGACCTCGGGAGTGCGTCATTGCGCCTTCTCCGCTCGACGCCGTTGGTGAATCACCCACCACCATCCTCTTCAATCACGATCGAGCCAGTGCGAGCTCGCCTTTGATCCACCTCTTCAGCGCAGCAGCGAAGGGAAACATTTGCTACGGAATCCGAAGCCTCGTCTGTCCGCGCTTTCAAGGGGGCACCAATCCAAAACCTGTAGATGTAGTAGAACGAAGCGCCTACAGCCAAGGAATAGCCAGACTCAACCCATTTTGCTGACATGACGGCTATCAAGATCTAGAGAACTCTATAACGACTGCTGAATCTATCAATGCCAATCAGGCGAACACACACAAAGTCACGCCTTGGTTGCAGCCAGTGCAGAAAGAGACGAGTCAAATGTGATGAGCGAGAGCCACGATGTACCTCCTGTGTCCAGCGCGGTGACAGCTGCATCTATCTCAGATTTCCCACAAAATCGACATTAATCACCGCGTCAAAGAATTCAGTACCTCCGGTCAGCTCCAATTCGCCATCAGAAACAGGGACGGGTCAAGACTCTCCAGCCCCAACGGCCGCCGTCGATAGCCACGTAGAGGATGCCTTATGGAGCCCGGATAGAGTACGTGAGCTGGAGCTTCTCCATCATTGGTGCTTGAGGACTTCCAAAGATTTCACGCCAGACTTGGTCGACTTGTTCCAGGACTATTTGGTCAAGGTGGCCCTCAAAACCCCCCATTTAATGAACGCTTTGCTCGCACTCGCGTCGTTCCATGTTGCCTGTGAAACCAACGATCCAGCTACTTCTCGCGACTTCACAAGCACAGGCATGGGCTACCACACTAGGGCAGTTGCTGGTTTGCGAGCTGTGCTCAGTTCACTCTCACCCGAGGCCTGCGATCCCGTCTTTGCTAGTTCGACGCTCATCATGGTATGCGTTATGATATCGCCCTTCCTTCCTGTTGTGCACAGTCGAACGTTCAACTTCACGGCCGAAGCCATTCTTCCGTTGGCGGACATACTGCGTGGACTCGGTCTGGTCATCGAAACCTCCCAACGAAAAGTGCAGCAAGGACCTCTCAGCGGCATTTTCAATGTCGCATGGCCGAGTCTACCCCACTCGACTGTCTCCCCCATCCTCGAAGACCTACGCAAGATTAACGGGATCAAATCAGACCATACGACTGCGCCTGTGTTTGAACATGCAATTCAGGCTCTCCAAAAGAAGATTCTCGACAATACCGCAGTCTTTCCCTGGATAGCACTCGCTGGACTGGAGTTCATTGAGCATCTGAGGCTGCAGAATACTGTTGCAATGGCCATTTTCATGCTCTGGGGAGCGCTGATGCACATGGCAGATGACCAATGGTGGGCACGATTCTCAGGAAAGAACTTGGTAAACGAAACCTCGACAATACTGAGCGCGAAGGACGATGAGTTCACCGGAATCATTACTTGGTGTCGCCGGGAGGTTGGCCTGAGTGAGCGTTCATGACCTGTGAGATCATACCTCCTTCGACTTCGGTCAACACGTCAAAGACTATGTCTAGCTAGCTTGGCAACATAGTTTCTCTGCTAGATATTTGCTGTAGAACGGTATATGAGACGATCTCAAACTGAGACTTACAGCAGAGCTTGTCGTGTGCGACCTACTTGAGCTCACTTGCATTCGCCCTCACACTCTCCTCCAGCGGCGTATACCCATGGCCATAGGCCTCTTTGAGCAATCCCTCGACCTCATCTTTCATCAGATTAGTAATCTCGTCCGTCCCATCGTCCCCAAAGTCCGCAAATTCGTGCTCCGGGTATTCCTTGCGCAGGATTTGAACGATCTTACTAATCGGCGCGGGCGCAACCATACCCAACAACCTCCTGCCCTCCAGCTTCGGGTTCGCCAGCGCAATGACATGCAACTTCGCGTCATCCCTGACGTCGATGAAATGCTCGGGAGCCCGCTTCAACGCTTCGTACTTTCCATCCCACAGACTCTTGACCCATCCCGCCGTCGTACGGTAGCCTTGATGCTGCGGCTGCAAAACAGGCCCCAGGTTGCCATTAGGATTCACGCAGTTGACCACAATTTTGGTGCCAGTTTCGTCTTTCCACTTCTGCATTGCGCGCTCAACTTCGACTTTGGACGCCGAGTACACGGTTGCGCCACCTGCGTCAGCCCCTTTCTCTTTCACGGCTGCAATCGCGGCTTCATTGAAGGTACGCTCGTCCACGGTAAAAGGGACACTGGGCCTGGGCTGGGTCACTGCGAAGGATGAGGATGTGTATACGAAACGTGTGATACCCGCCTCGGCAGCGGTCTTGAGCGCGCTCATAGCCATGCTGACTGTGTATGGGATGGCAACCGCTGGGTCGCCGGATCCGCTCATGTCATGTGCGACGTGGATGAAGCCGCTTGCACCTACGCGACAGAGTCAACACATCATCTCATCAAGTTTGAGATATCGAGATTGGCGTTCACGCACCTCGCACAGCTTCGGACAGGGCATTGGACGTGGTGGGATCCGGGACGGAGACCAACTCGAACTTCCCTGCACCGTGCTTGGCATCAAAGTATTCTTTCAGCCACTGACTCCTTGTCGCGTCTCGCGATGTACCGCGGACTTTGAAGCCAGCAGCGAGGACCTGGTCTGCGACATGTGAGCCGATGAAGCCACTACAGCCTGTCACTACGACGGTGGAGCCGTAAGGAATCGCTGGATTGGGAATGCCGGGGATGGTCATGGTTTTAAGTTGTGTCCTGTGACGGGAAAGAGTTGAAAGACGTCAAATACGAAGTGATTAACTTGCGCTTCCTCTGTCGATAGATGTTTGGAACTTTGAGCGAAATGGAGTAGTCGCGGTAAAGCCTCCGAGGTGACGTAACGATGGTAAACTATCCCACCGGGTACCCACATTAAGCCGTCCGGTGCAATAAGCTACACTGTGAGGGTTCAATGTATACCGAGGACCTTCTGCAATTTTGTTAGTTGAATCATGCACCGCAGATTCAGCTATGAAGACGTTGAGAATTTCGATGCTTTCATTTCAGTGCCTAGCAGCACTGCTATCTACGGTTGGTGCGATACAGAAATGAAGAACGCCTTCCGAATGTTGTGACCGCCGCCAATGTCGCGGCTAAGTTCTCGCCATAGACGTTTTGTTGCGCTGAGCGCTGAAAAATACAATCATTGTGAAGCGAATCGGTAGGGTTAAACAAGGGCAGAACGCGCAAGGGTTGTACAGAACAGGGGAAGAAAAGAAAGCTCCATGCAGCGCCTGATGATGCATCACAACCCAAGCTCCACAGATACTGATGTTGCCGTACTATACAAAGCGATCTGTCAAGGGCGAGCGACATGCATGAGGCTAGAGCGGAAGCTCAAGGATGCCTAAGCAAGGTCGAAGATAGAAGAGATCATTACCCGAGGGCAGCCAAAAGCAAACATCGACAAAATTCGAGACGTTGTGTGGAAGAATGTCGTGTAGTGGTGCAGCAAGAGTATGCGTCCAGTGTGACCATAACTCGTTAGGTCATAACGTCGTCAGAGACTTTTCGGCTAGAAGAAGTTGCTCACGCCAGCGGGCTGAGCATACTGCTGGTAGCCCTGGTTGTGTACAGAGTTGCCGAAGTGGTGAGGTACAGGTGGGTTGCTGAGTCGATGAGGCTGTCGGTGGGGTTGAGGCGACGCAATGTTGGCACCGTAGTTGGCAGAGGCAGTGTACATAGGAGGCTGGAATGGAGTGCCGGCTTCGGAGGTCTGAGCACCAGAGATGGTGCTAGGCGAAGCATGACCTGACGGAGCGCGACCGGTAAAGGCCGCGAGACGACCCTCACGCTCCTGGACCTTTGTCTGAATTCGGCGACCGTAAGGGGTCTGGCGAATCTGAGGGAGGATGGGCCGCATAGCATCGATAAGCTGTATGCAGAGCTCAGACGGGGCGAACTCGAGAGCGGTTTGGATGACGTAATTGCCGTAAGAATCGCGCATGAGCCGCTCAAGCTGCTCGACATCAACCAACTCCTCAATCATAGCAGCCTTGGTCGACATCTCAGCACAGCGGATGCACTTCTCGATGACGTTGGAGCTAAACTTCTGCATCGACAGCTCGGCAATCTTGCCCCTGAAGCCGAGGCACAGGGGAGTCGTGAAGTTGGGATCATTCAGATCGAGGATATACTGGACAACATAGTTGCCAAAGGGATCCTGCACCAGATGGAAGCTGTGAGCGGTGATCTGGCGAACAAGGTCAACCTTCTGGAAGCCGGAAGCGTGGTCGATGCAGCGCTGGAGGACACAGCAGCCATGACGGTGAGTGCCGACAACGATGCAGTGCTCGCCTACAGCATCGAAGATGAACTGAGCCTCTGCAGACTTGAGGTGGTTAAGGCACTTCTGGATGACGTGATTGCCGTTTAGGTCCTGGATCAGGTCAACGACCTGGCCAGACAAGGCCTCGATGATGATCTGCGTCTGCTCCTCGGTAGAGATGAACTCGATCATCTTCTGCAGGGCGCGAGTACCGTGCTGGTTCAGCGCAATGGAGACCATGGCGGGAGCAGCATTGCGAACAAGAGTGGTGCGCTGCTCGTCGTTTGTGAACTCGAGAAGCTTCTGGCAGAGGTAGTTGCCGAAGGGGTCAGTCATGAGCTCGACAACATGAGGAGCAGTCTCATCAAAGATGATCTGCAGGTGCTCGGTGTTGCGCTCCTCGAGCTTCTTTTGCAAGAAGCGACAGCCGTGTTGATCCTTGCACAAGCTGTAGATCTCATGGCGGGGCATGGTCTTCAGATCATAGTTCATAAAGCGATTGGCGTCGTTCTGCATGCGGCGGCTCTGAATTACACGAGCCTGGCTATCTTGAACCCGACCGTTGGGACCGTAGGTGGCGTACGGGTTGTAGTACTGGCCAGCGCCAGGATACATGCCGTTTGGTCCGTAGGGAGGCGGCCCACCGTACTGAGGGCTGAGGTTCATGCCGTTCATGGCATTGTTGAGCACGTTCATGCCGTAACCGTAGTACGGGGCATTGCCTGCAGTTGTAGAAGAGTACTGCGACGTATTTGGACCGCCGACTGTACCGCTAACGTTGCCGTTGGTGGGACCTGCGGATGTGATAGCGGGCCCAAAGGGAGCAGCGCTCGCGTGGAGACCAGAAGAAACAGGGCGGTACTCTTGCTCCTTGAAGCCAGTCGAAAGCTCACGGCTGTGACGGTGAGACACGGCGTGAGGCGGAATGCGACCAAGGTTTGCGTTGTGTTGGTTGAAATGCTGCTCAGCGTGTGCATTACTACCACCATTCATGCCACCATTCATGCCGTTGCCATTTGCTCCGTTACCATTCTTCAAAGTGGGAACGTTGCTCGCAGAAAAGGACTGAGTCAGCTTGGGCATGCCGCCATTCGGGCTGGCAAAGCTTGAACGTTGGTTATCTGACCGAAGAGGGCTGGTGAAGTTGAACTCAACGGACTGGCGGTTGCTCTTGGGGGTTGTCTGGCCGTTGGCGGCGCTCTTCTCGTAGTCCTCAGCCGCCTGCGAGCCTTTGCGAAATGTGTTAGCAGGAAGCGATTGTTGAGCCTGACGATGCGTGCGGTAATGCGGCCAACCAGACTGGGACTCCGGACCAGGAGATTGGGAAAGTGCTAAATCAAGCGCGGCAGAAGAGGCAGAGAAGGAGGTGCCATTACCTGCATCGCCGCGACGGACGAGGATAGGAAACTTGTCGTTCGTGTTGCTCATCTGGAGATAGGCCTTGTGGTCAGGAGCAGCTGCGGGGTTGTGCACCTTATCTTCCTCGCCGAACAGGTAGCCAGTGGTGTCGATGTGACCCAGGACAGAAGCAAGATCTGGGAGGTTGTCACGGCCACGAAGGTCAAGGCCAGTCACAGGCATCGACATACGGTTGTTCCTGTAGCAGCTCAATCAGTTTACGAACTTCGTCGTCGCGTTGGAATGTGGGATGCGGGCATAGGGCTGGTGGCACAGCCCTACGTCACCACCGCAAGTAAAGGAGAGGAGAGCCTTACTTTCGTGAGGCGGGGCTCAGAGGAGTGAAGTCGTCGTTGTCGAAGTCATCGTGCTCCTCGTCAGAGTTGCGGCGAGTGCCAGGCACTGATTGGGAAGGCAGTCCGTTATTGTCGAAGAACGAAGACGAAGGCGGTGACGTGACCTGGGAGTTGGCACGGCTGCCGCGAGGAGTGATCCTGGTGGTGGGCTGCTGAATGCTGGACATGCTGAAACGGTTTGGTCGAGAGAAAGCGCTTGGGAAACCGTTATCGCTGTACTCCGGAGGAGTAGTGGGCTGGCTCTGTGCGGGCTTATTGAAGCGGACTTCGGAGGACAGGCGGTGGATCTCCTCTTCTCCACGTCGAGACTGCAAATCGATGAGTTCCATTTCAGCCTCAAAGCGTCTACGTTGCTCCTTTAAATATTCGTACTCAAGCTTCTTCTTCTCGAGCTAACAATCAGTTAGCACAGTCACGCGGTCGACTGCGTGTGCTTTTGAGGCAACAAGCGACCAACGGTAAGGTCTGGAAAGATGGAATGAAATGGTGAAATGGTGAAATGGATAGATCTGAATCTCTGAGAGAGACAGGAGAGTACAAAGGATACTAGTAGCAATATTGGTGGGGTTGATGAAAGTGCACGGGCATGGGTGAGGTAAACACGTGGGAAGGCGTTAAGACGTGGTTGTTTCCAAAACGGTCTTGGCAAACGTGGGAAATCGCGCAGTTCGACGTGAGAGACGATAAGAGAGTCGAAGTGAATGAGAGATGCTTACCACTTGAAGCTTGTGGTAAGTCTGTCAAGGCTGTCAGCAATTATCCCTTATTCAATATGTATTGTCTGGTACCGAACACCACTCAGTCCCTCGTTGCAAAACATGCACATGCAAGCAAAAGCTGGCAGATAACACATGTCTGTACTCTCGGGCTCAAGTCTTGGTGTTGGTGCCAAATTGACGGAGCTCCGGTACGTACCGCGGTGGTGAATTCTTGAGGCTCAGCAGCTTGCCTGCGCTGTTGGCCGATGGGCGACAACGGGGTGTTCACAGTGGGTATGTTGTTCGTGGTGAAGCGTCGATGCAGCTGACCACGCACATCACTATTATTGGGGGCGGCAGCCTGGGAGCCGAAGGTGCTGCGCAGCGGAGATGTGAGGCCAAGAGCAGCAAATGACGACTGCTCCTCGCGAGGAGAGCGGAGACCGCCGCGGTCACCAAAGCCGGAAGAGAAGGCCATAGTCAACTAGAAATACACTGCACTGTCGTCAGCATATTTGTCCCTCGCATCTCGAATGTGGGGTTGAGGGCGGTGAGGGAGGGGTGCTGCAGCTGCGCAATGCGCGCCTGCTCTCCGAAGAGCGGACAGCACACAACAGCGTGGCTATGTGCAGACAGGGGCGCGACATACACAGTCAAGTTACTCGTACTCGTACACAGGGCAAGTGCCCTCGGTGGCCTTTGGTTGTGCGGACGCGAATGAGGAACGTCGTCAACCAGCAGAAGTCGGTGGTGAGGGCTCAGTGGTATCCTAGTGGCACGGGGTGAGGCCTGATCTATGCGCCAGACCAGCCAAAATTGGATATACGCGGCTTATGGAAGGGACCGACAGAGGGAAACGTCAAGATAGGCCGCCTGTCAGTCCTCGAGTATGATTCAAGCGCTTGTGGGTAGAAAAGAAGGAGCGATCTTCAGCAGCGAAGTTCATATGGCAGGCGTGGACCCTGAGCTCATTGGGAAGGCACCATGCATACGCGCTAGAAATGACCCTCACACGGGAATCCGCAAAGTGCTTCAAAGACGACCCGTGCCTGGCCTTGAGCGCACATGCACCGTTCTGCTTGGATCACGTCGATCTACACGAACGTGCGTCCGCTGTGGCATCTCCAGCTTCTCCCATTCTTCATCCCTTTCAAGCTGCATTGGAGCTCAGCACCATCTGTCAGCCTCCTAGTAGCCACCCACGCCACCGTGGCACTCTCAGTTCGCAGCGCCTCGGCCCATCATTTGAGAAACTTCTAGTCTAGTGACCCACTGGCTGCCCAATCTGCGCGGTAAACGTGCTGCTCGAAAGCTCCTTGACAATGTGACAAGCAGCTTCCAGGCCTCTGGACCCAGCCAGGGATGTTGAGTACCGCCAAACAGTGGGCTTCCAGCAAGGCTCACACGTCATTCAGCAGCAGCTCTAAATCCATCGTCACACAGTGCAGCCAATCACCCGCGCTCATGACTGGAAGGCAAGGGAGGGGCAACACTCTTGTTCACTTCCACGGCCGGAGTGCGAGCAGCGGGGCAGCGTGGCTCGTTCAAAACGCCGGTAGATGCCGCCGTACAGTAGGTACTTTAGAAGCGGTAGAGTACTCCCCTCATGCTGAGAAACACATCTCCCACGACAATCAGTGAGGAACAAAGGGCAGAAATGCGGTTGATATGCACAGCATTACCGGCAGCTGCACTGTGCACCACCGTTCTGGAGAAATCCCGAAGTCCACACATGTTTGTTGATCCTTCTCTAGCAGGCAAGCATCACTTTCTGGAAGCGGTGAATGGCCCAGAGCGACCAACACGAAATGGATTACCTCTCGCCATGCCCTGACGCTCAGCAGACCAGCAACATTCCACCGACTTCCCTGGAGAAACGGTCACGCTGCTAATTACCTTCACCCAGTTCTGGGGCACACAGGGCAACAAAGGCCCATGGCCCGCTCTTGCGCAATCCACGGCTATCATGGCAGACGCGGTTAGGCTAGGAACCGCATCTGCAATCCTACACCGCTATCTCGAAACAGTCCGCGCTAGGCCATGCCCGCCGCGTTTCAGGTCGAGGGGTCCAGCCATTCGCTTTTCTGCTTCCCCGCACGGCGAATCGGCTGCCGCCGTCTCAGCCCGCCCTCACTTCAGCGGAGCAGCACCCGCCAGCACGAGAAGTGATTCCGAAGGCGTCAACAGCATGCTGTCACGGAGATGAAGGGGCGGGTATTGATAGGCAACAGCGACGCTGTTGTCGGAATTTCGAGCTGATTAGTACTTCACATCACCAACTTGAGTTCGAAACAAGATGAAAAGTAAAAGCAACTTGTACACCCACATCAAACTCGCTTCATCTTTCCTTCTGTAGTGACCTGCGCCGCTGCGGGGCATGCTTCGAGAAGACTGTCCGTCATCGAATGAGTACTGCAGGCTCCCGTGACAGCGCATACCGAACGCCCGCAACGTGCGCTGGCAGGCCAGCAAGCGAACGTGGCAAGCCTTGCTCGGGCGCAAACCTTATTTATGTATGTCAGTGCTGGCAGTCAGTGCTGGCAAGACAAACATGAAGGGCATGCAAGGGCGAGACGTGGCGTTTTGTGGGACAGTGTCGTTGTAGGCGTGATGAAATTTGCAAATGGATTTCGGGAGGACGAGTCGACGGTTCACGGCGGTCAAGACCGATGGTACATAAGGGTGATAGACCCCATAAAGAGCATCCATTCGGCGTTGTCACGAGCACAGCATAATGAGAAAGCGAGAAGGAATAAGATTGTGACGTGTTACATGCATGCATTATCATCTACACATTATCGTGGAAGCGTTCGTACAGTCTTTAGTACAGCTTCAGCGAACGCTTGACACCAGCAACGGTCTTACGGACCTCAGACACGCTCCTCTTAGTAGTGGTGTTACCCACGGGAGTACGAGCTGGAAAGCCTTCCCACGAGGTGGCGTACTTGGAAACAGCAGCCGCAATACCGCGAACGTGCAGCAGCCAAGCCTCCTGGTTGAGGTTCTCTACTGTATCACCAGCTTGGTGGTAGTTTGGATCCAGTATGGCTCCCGATGTACCCCCCCAGATCTTCTGCTCCTCCTCGGTTTTGACCTCGTCAGCACCGGTGGTAGTACCTCCGGCAGGAATGTTGGCATCGAGGAAGGGACCGTAGTCAGAGCGGCCGTTGAACTCGGTGGCGTTGGACGGAACGCCAACACGGACGAAGTACTTTTCGAAGAATTCCTCAATCTGGTCGCTACCGCTGGGGCCGGTGAGGCCGTAGGCGCTGCCATCACCGTCGTAGATCTGGTGAACGTAGTTGGGCGAGGCGATCATGTCGAAGTTGAGGTAAGCACGGATCTTAAGCGACTCCGCAGGGGTGAGGCTCTCAACGAAGTAGGTGGAACCGAGAAGGCCGGACTCTTCTCCAGACCAGAAGCCGAAAGTGACGGCGTTCTTAACGTTGTACTTAGCAAGTGCCTTCGCAACGTTGAGTATGCCGACGGTTCCACTGCCATCGTCGTTGATACCTGGTCCAGCGCCGACGGAGTCAGTGTGAGCACCGAGAGCGAGCTGGTTGTTCTTGTCACCGCACTTGCTAGTGGCCAAGACGTTGTTGGTAGTGATGATCTGGATGTCAGTTAAGACATCCAGGGTGGCAGTTACGTTAGCACCGCTGGAGAGCTGGGAGAGGTAGGCCTGACCCTCAGCCTGAGAAACGCCGACTGTCGCGACGTAAGGGCCCTCGGGGCGAGGAGGAGGGCCAAGGGTGGCAGAGACGGTACCGGCAACATTGTTGTAGACGACAGCACCGACGGCACCTGCGCCGCCAGCAAGAGCAGACTTCAAGCCAAAGTCGCAGCTACCACGGGAGATGAGGGCGATGTTGCCGGCCAGGGTCGCTGGGTAGTCGGACGCTTCACAACCCAGGTTACCTACGGCGACCAACGGTGCAGTAACGGTGCCGGAAGTAGAGTTGGAGTACTCAAAGAGAGTGGCATTAATGGTCTTTCCTCCAATGGTGAAAGTGTTGATGGTGCCGTTCAACATGACATAGTTGGAGAAAGGCTGGAGGGTGACATCATAGTATGAAGTGGACTCAAGCTCCTTCTTCAGCCAGTTAACAGTGTCGTTGTGCGCCTTACCGCCCATGATCCTGTTACGGTCTGGGTAGCTGTAGGCAAAGTCCTGGAGCTGCTGGGCACCCCTCAGCAGCTTCTTCGAGGTGATGTCGGCTTCGAGCTTCCTCTGGGTGTTTGTTAGCTACTGTAGATCTTCAAATTAGGCTGAAAGGCATACCGAAGTGACATCAGGCCTCTTCTTGCACGGCTTGTCATTTTGGCCGGCTTGACGCCCTTGGAGTTCTGTGGTCGCCGACACAGCAGCGGCGAGAGCAGCGAGCGCAACTGTGACCTTCATGTTGACGATCTTTTATCTCTAGCAATGAAGCTGTAAGAATAGAGAAGCGGCTGTGTCTTCAAATCGCAGAGGAGCACACAAGCTTTATACCTCACAGTCGGCCCATCTGCCCTGACATCCCCGCGCCACCTTGCTCCCGCACGTCGGTTGCGTGTTGTCAACCTTGACCATCGCACAGGAAACCGCAGACCTGCATCCAGGTCCGCTGCAATCGCCTGCAAACGTAACCATGTCCCCGCTCTGCCAAGCATCCCAATATCATCCAACTCTTATCATCCGCCAGAGTCTCCACTCTCCAGGCTTGATCAAGAAGCTCGACGGCACAAGCCCCGCCAATGCCTGCTTCATCGCGGTAGGCTTTCTAGGCAACGGCTGGGCGTGCGTGTTAGTGGCGGGCGATTGCGAGCGTTGCGAAGGATTCAGTTGCGCAATTGCAAGGAATCTGCTCGCGAGGGGAAGAAAGAGGAGGTTGCCAAGAAGGCCGGATGAATACTGTTTTGGAAGGTGTAATACGGAGCGCTGCAGGAACGCGGCTCTTCGGCGGGTCGGGGAGCGATTGTGTATCGCACCGCAGTCAGCGGCGCTCTTGCCGCATGCTCATTACATCTCTTTGATCCAGATGCTGGTAGATGCGCGGTATGTGTCCATCCTGCGCGGAATTTTGAGGTTCAGGCGATGATTTCGTGCTCGGCATTGCCGTATCTGTTGCAGAAGCCGAGCTGCACGGAAGAGCGCTGACATTATAATCGAGGTCCTATGAGTATCCAGCTCGATGACATACCATCAAGATTGCGATTACAGACATCCAGAAACTTCAAGAGGACCTCTACGGGGCTGGCTCAACATGGACTGGAGCAATTCGTCTGGAAATTGACAGATACGCTGCGTGGGAAAGTGCCGCCTATATACCGTGGAGCACCTTGTTGTACTCTCTCACCGGAGTCGATCCTCCATGCGGCAAGACATGCACGATCTCTGGGCATCGTCTTGTCGTGCGCTTGCTATGTTCGGTTGGCAGGATATGTATCACGTGAAGCCTACGAGGCTAGAAAAGTCGATCTCATCGAGATTTGGAGCCTTTTTTTGCGTTTTGAAGCGTCCTGACACGTAATAGTTGGAACTTTTCAGCTACATCGCTACAATGCCAGCGGCAGGCCTGAACGCAAGAGACTGCACATGAATCATCTCGGGAAACATGGTGTAAAGGACATCATACAGGCCGCTGTCACTGGTGCTCGTGTGAGATATGCTTATGCTTCTCGACGCCATACGGGTCAAGCACGCTTCATAGCTTCCCATGACTTGCTCTCACGAGAAAGGAACATCGCTGGTTGTGTCCAAGATACCGATACTTGCAGTACATACCTTGCGTCTTTCCATGTTAGCACCTCTCTGCTTGTTCATCGTGGACTGAATGGCTGCCATCACGTCTTTGATTTGGAAAGTAGCATTGCTTGGTTGCAGGAGCGAAGCCCCAGTCTTCCGACGATTTCGACAAGCATCTTGTCTCTCGTATGAGAGAATTCCAAAGACCAAGATGATGGCGATGACCGAGATGATCCTCAGGTTCTACAGTGCACTCTTTTGGTCCAGTAGACTTGAAGGCAACCAGGAATTCACATCCTTTGCCAGTCTCCAATTCATTCGAAAGCCTATGATGATGCACTCAAGACTTGACAGCAGAAGACACTTCCATAACAATCGAGAATTAGTATTTGCTCTGGCCGAGGACCACCCAAGCGGTTCGAAGACAGGTGCGCGAGCAAATACTCGCACCCTCCCTTCCACATCTACCTCGACACATGTGCAGAAAGACCTTAAACACCAACAACAACAGCCCTCAAAACGCACTCACCCATCCCAACATCCTCAACTCCCCCCTACTTCGGCCTCACACCCCGAAACGCAAACCAAAACACCACGTACACCCCCACAGCAACCAAGCCAAAACTGCACGCGCAGCCCAACCCTCGCCCGCCGCGCCGCTCTATACGCGCCGCGGAACTCAAACGCACCCTCGCCTCCGTCCCTCAGCAGGGCGTCTGACGGCAGATTCTGCATCGCGATGTCCTCATCCATGGTACGCGTGGTGTGGGTGTACGAGACGGATACAACAGGCTACGCGTGGGTGTACGAGACGAATGGACAGAACGGAGTACGCTTGAGAAGGAAGAAAAAAGGTCTACATGTAGTCTGTACGCTGAGCTGAACGCTCGCACTTTCACCACGACACGGACGCACTGTGCGCCGCGCTACGCAGGCTTCACGGTGCTGAAAGCGACCCAACACACGCCCCACAACACTGCTGCTAGGATGTACATGAGACAGATGAGAATGAGCATTGTGCTGAAACGCATGCGAGCGCAGCACGAGGCTTTGTATAGTCTGTATGCGGGGGAGAGCTCGGCTGTTGTGGGGGAGGGGAGAGTGGTGTTGCTGGGTGTGGATGGGGGGGACATGGTGATTGGAGAATGGTATGACGGTGGTAGTTATAAGGATCGCTTTTGTATTCTTGCTTGTCTTGTTTGATGTTCCATCGCTCACCTTCCACAGCTGTGCTTTCTCCGTTGTCTCAGGTCCGAACATATTCCAGAGACAATAGAGCGTGATGGAAAGACGCAGGTGAGCAATCGTGCTTTCGTGGAGGTATACACATCGTCCATTCCTTCCATGATTTATCATTGCAGGTTCATTCAAAGTGACTTTTGCATATGATACATATCAACAAATTCTTCCACTCCTATATCTTCCATCCACCTCATCCTGTCGATCCTCCTCTACAGCTCATCCCTCGCCGTCTCCGCGCCAAGATCCGGCATCGCCATAATTTTGACTACCAAGCTCGTCCAGCCAGTGAAATGCTGGGTACGCTGCCCCTTACCCGTCTCAGGATTATACTGCTCCCATGCGAAGCCCGTCTCCTTCCAGCTCTCATACACAGTGTTGACGAGGTTCTTCCGCAGATCAGAGTACAGCTGCTTCGCGCGCTTCTGATGCGGACCTTTAGCTTGTGCGACGTTCTGTCGGAGATTAGGTTAGTAAAGTCGTTTATTGTGGAGTTAGAGTGTGGAAGGGTGGGCTTACAAGAAGTTGCTGCACGGCGAGATAGTTCATGTTCATCCAGATCGGGCCGCGCCAGTAGTCTTCACCTGTGTGGTACAATTCATCGCTCTTGCTCAGACTCCTGAGACCATAGTCGGACCACAGATGTTCCTCGTCTCCAATGAGGTCGAGGATGGCGCCGAGATGCTTGCTGTCCTTGTCGACGAGACCGGTCAGGAAGGGAAAGAGCGAGATGTAACCCTTGTGGCACACGTGCGCGTTCTCCTCGTAGTCATCGATGGTGGCGTCGCAGTATGCCTTCTCCTTCCTTGACCAGTGCAGGTCGTCAATGTTACGGACGATGGCCTCGTCGTATTTGGCGAACTCGGCTGCGTCGTCTTCCTCGTCGAGGTAGATAGCAATACGCTTGATGGCGCGTGTCATCATGCCCATCCAGCTGATCAGGTCGACATGCAGCTCACCGGGGTGCGGTGGCTGGGCGCGGGGGTAATCGTCAAGGCCAGAAGTGAGGATGTGCTGCGGTGTGCGGCCCCTCCAGCGGTATCCCTCCTTAGAAGAGAAGGCTTCGCGGTCGTAGCTCTTGATGTCGCCTGCCTGTGTTTTGCGGAACCAGAAGTAGTGGCGTTTGAGCAGTGGATACAGCTCGCGAAGGTACTGCAGCGCAGCATCGCGGTTGGCGAGGTGCATATAGTAGGCTTTCTCCTTGATGCCGGAGCCAGCCTTCTGGGCATCGAGCTTGTCGAGGAAGGAGTTGATGACCATGAAAAGCGTGGGTGGATTGGCGTAGTGGGGATACTGGACCTGGAACTCGGCAGGCACCTTGCTGCGCGCCTCGGGACCCAAGATCTGCTCACGGCCAATCCAGCCATCCTCGTCCATGAGATTGAACCAGCTCTTGATTATGTCAAGTGTGGTATCGACGTCCCAGTCGATGACAGGGAGCAGATGGAAACCCTCATCCCATAGGAAGCCACGAGGGAAGAACGGCCGCGAGGGAATGCTGGTGAAGAGCTCGCTGGGTCCAACAGTCTCAGCCTCGTGCCTGCTACGTGCCTCGGCGGCTTCCTCCCAGAAACCCTCGTTCTCCTCCTCGTATGCCTCGTCGTAGGAGCGGTCGACGCGCGAGTCGCCATAGAAGTAGCCGATGCCACCGATCAGGTTCGAGAAGAGCGACTTGGAGAACTCTGTGTATCGCTCCTTGAGGAAGGGCGGTTGCGGCTTGAAGATGTCGGCGAAGCGTGTTGCGAAGCCCGAGGTGACTGATTTGATCTGCGCGGTCATGTCGTCAGAGGTGATCTTCGCGGGGGCTGAGGCGGACGAGAAGATGACGTCGAACTCGAAGGCGCCGCTGAAGACCTTCTGGACCATATGGATGTTGCCAGCGCCGGGCGAGTGCTGGATTGTGTAGACCTGGGCGGGCGGCGGGGGGTTCTCCTGGCCGTACTTTGGGACCAGCTCGTCGATCTGGCTCTTCATATGGGCGAACAGAACGGCCTTGATCTGCCACAGCGCCTCGTCAGGCACCTGGCCGCTGTGCACGAGCGTCCTGTCCAGAGGCTTGTCGTCGCAGCTGGGGTGCTCGAAGCGCGGATGCTCGCCCTGGCCCTCGGTGATGCGGACCTCGAAGTCGCCCAGTTCGGTTGTCTGGCCGTTGAATACGACATCGCCAGGGATGCCCGTCTCGTCGCGGTTGGGCTGGTCGACCTCGAGGCTGCCGAGGCCCTCGAGCGTGTTGTACCAGATGACCGTCGTCGTCATGTCGGGATCGGCATCTTCACGTGGAGTGCCCTTAATACGCGCGCCCCAGCTGCCGCCGTGCTCGCCGCCAGGGAATTTGATGAACTCGGTGGTGATGTCGATGCGGTTCGCCGGGTCGTGGATCGTCTGGCGGCCGCCGCTGCGCACATCGTATTCGTCCCAGCCGTAGCCGTCAAGCTCGTGCTGCTCGCAAGTGTGGCGGAAGGCTGGTCATGTCAACTTGTGCTCTGCAGCAACCCATGCTCGCAGCTTCGGTATATGGTAGTGATGCTTACTGGTCTGCACGCTCTGGTAGTCCTCGACCCTCGTCCAGAGCAGTCCGCCCATCAGACTCTTCGGGATGCGCGGCCTGACGCCAAAGTACAAGTTCGGCCTGTACGGCCCCCAGAGCAAGCTGTCGTTGCTGGCCTTTGCAATGTCTGCGACCTGCGCAGCGCCGTCTGCGGCGGCGAATTGCAATTGGGACTGCAGTGTAAGCAGACACACCAGGCCTGTCCAGAGACTGCCTTGTCTCGTCATGGGTGGCATGGTCTGTACCACCTGCTATCTAGAGGTGAGGAATGAGGCCTTGCATGAGCTATCAGCGAAACCTGGCGACGTAGCGTTTTGGGGTCGCGGGGGTTGCGCGGCCTTAGGAGCTGGTGATTGGCTGCGAACGGAAGGCCAGATCCACATTGTGCAGGGTCCAGAGGAGCTTGAAACGGCCTGCAGGAAGACGCTTGAGGTATAGCAGCTGCGCATGTGTTGCTTCTAGATAAAATTCGATAGAACCTCCTACTTAGACGCATTCAAATGTCCGCAAGAGGAGCCCAATTAGATCCATTTTCGCCGTCCATATGCACGATCACTGCTGTAGAAATGCACGGGAGGCGTGTGAGCTTTCGAATTGATACTTGAAAGAATGGGTGTCCATACCTAATGTTCCATCGTTGGATATGCATACGTCGTAGCGGGATGCAGTAATGCAGCATTTGCGCTTTCTGCTCCCTTTGATCCCATCCTTGAGGTCGTCTGTACAGCTGCCTCGCTCTCTCATTACACCCAGGCCTCGCGGCTCATGTCCACCCACTCGCAACAGTTTTTCATTCATCGCTCTCTCCTTCCTTCTTGCGAATCCCTCCCCTTCTACCCACGGGAATCTACCCCCTCCCTGGACTGAGCGGCCTGTTGAACCCGCCCTGCCTGTTCATGTACTGTCTCGCCTGGAGTTGCTTATCGCGCCTGACCCCATAGTTTCTATCGTTCCCTGGCACCTTAGTGTTCTTGGTGCTTTTGAATCCCCCAAACCCCATCGTCGACATCATCTCCCACGTTTCATCATCCACGCCCTCGGGTCGCTCGGGCGCCTCTCTCATAACATCGTCTGTGGATTCGAAATCCTCCTCAGGTTTGATGGCCTTGGGCGCTGCGCGGGCAGGCGGTGGAGGCCCCCGTGCGCCGGGCTGGGAGCGTGGGCCTGAGGGAGGGCCGCGGTCGTTGTTGCGCCCGCCTCGTCCACCGTCACTGCGCCCGCGCCCTGAGTCGCGCTCGTCTCTCCGGAATGGCGAGCGTGATCGGTACCGTCCTCCTTCGCGCCGTCCGCCGCGGTCGCCTCGTGGACTTCGTGACCGGTTGCGCCGCTCGCTGTGGGTTTCGCGCTCGTTGCGGGAGCGGTCGCCTCGCGGCTCGCGCCTTTCGCGTGGATGCTCACGTGGTCGTTCGGTGTCTGACATTGTGTGGTGTGGACTGAACAGAGTTAGGGTCGCGGGCGCAAGTAATTGTCTGGCAGTGACGGCGGACGCTAATGGTAGTTACTGTATGTGGAAGGTTTAGTGAGTGGTGTGGATAGCAGCGTACATCGGTGTTTCTCATGGTCAGCCGATGTAGTGCCGGAGGAGTGCCGAGGGCTGCACCGTTATTCAGCTAATTAATTAGGCCAAGTACGATAAAGGAAGTCTCGTCGAGCACACTGCACCCAAGTATAGCTGTGTGAATTCTGATTCTGTTGGTCTATATGGGTGTCTACTGAAGTCATTCACGAAGAGGGTTTTGTGCAGCCCTCTCTTCCCTAATCGGACCCGCCTGTCCAACGGAACGTGCAAATCGAGTTCAGATCTCATCCTCCTCTTCATCGAAGTCGTCTTCCTCACCCATATCGTAAAGAATGCGACCACCCTCACCAGCACCTTCACCCTTCTGTGCATCGAAGTATGGCAGTACAACACCCTCACGAGCTTGCTTCTGCTTGTCAGTCAAACCCAGATTGAACGTCGACTCGATCTCGTTGGCTGCTGCGTTGACAAGGCCAGTGACTTCGTTGCTGCTGTACGCTGGAACCTGGTCAAGCAGTACAATAAACTCCTGGCGTAGCGTACCGAAAGGCATGCCATGCAAGGGTGCGTTGTAGTCTGATCGGCGTGCGGTGCGGAGGAAGTAAGTCTCGCTCTCAGGGCGTCCGGACTTGCGGCGGAACTCTGCTTCGAGCACGATGCCGCGATGGTCATTGGCGTCAAGACATTGAACAATGCCTTCGGCACATTGGAGAAGCCCGTGAGTCGGCTCGGGGAGACTGCGCTCTCGGGCAGCTTTGGCGGCAAGGACGTGCGCGAAAGACTTGCATGTGATGACTGTTGTTGCCATGTACTTGAAGAGGTCGAGTGGTTGGGGTGCGTACGCTTTGTGTGCGTCTTGGTCTGGGATGGTGTCTTGGTGGTAGACACCAACCAGTGTTGATGCGAACTCGCCGGCGACGAGGTTGAAGAGCGCACCCATGTCGACATTCTTAACACTCAAGATCTCATACAGTGAGTCGATGACGATGAGGCTCTCTTTGGCCTCGCCTAGTGCATTGCGGATGCTCTGCAGAATCTGCTCGCCTGTCTCATTGCCATACACGGGAACACTGCGGACGGCTGGGTGAAATCGTGTTGCTTCGAAAGACACCACTACAACGTTGAGGTTTCGCGACAGTCCACGTCGTACTAGCTCACCAACAAGTGGCATGGCACGCTGGTTGAGGTCATCGAGGATGAATGTGAAGGGTGATGCGTTTGAGCGGATGTTGAGGACTCTGGAGATGAGCTGAAGAGAGTGGCGCTGATATTGCGCAGTATTGCCTGGCCGTGCCATGCTGACTTTGGGTGGACGAGCCTCTGGTTTGCGCTTGCGGACCCCGGTGATCTTAAAGTTGTCCTTTTTGATCCAGCGACTGCAGTCGACGGCACAGATAGATGGTCTGATTAATGGCTTGATAGAAGACGCTGTAGATTCAGTGAGTCTCTCCTCGCGTAGCTGCAGTAGCCAAGTCGGAAAAGCCCCGCCTGCTGAGATGAGATGGTGGAGAAGATCCGGGGCCTTGAGAGCTGTGTCCCAGTTCATGTTAGCAAGGTTGCGGTTCTGTGAATGCAGCATGATGGAAATGTATCACGAGGCGATTTGATCTTGATCAAGGATACGCTGACTCGAAAACTGTACAGGTTGGAGTTCAGATGTGAGAAGGAGAGGTGGAGGCGAGGTGGAGGCGAGGTACAGGAGAAGGTTGGAATCAGAAATGGAGGAGGCTGGATTTCCAAAAAGATGAGGCTTGGAAAATGGGGGCGGTGCTGGAAGTCCTTCTAGTCAAGTACTTACTTGGTCTTTTGAAGTGAAGGACAAGTCAAATGGTCGAGGCGAGTGTAGAAAATTTCCTATGCCCCTCAATGGTCAAGCTGGATAGTTGAGTGCGATGTACACTATGGGATGGTGTACGAGAGAACAGCCAACAGTCCACTGATTCCGAGCTCTTACTGGCATGAATTTATCATATCTTAAAATGGTGTTGGTAGGGTGAACGTCCTTACAATTTGGGCTGGTGTGTCATTAGCGGCGCGCTAGCAGCCCTGGAGTTAGGCAGTTGCTCCCCGCAGAATGTGGCAGACATCAGCGAATACGCCAAAAGGACGAGTCGATCGAACAGCTGCGATGATTGCTCCTCCCTACATTGAGCTGAGATGACAAGTACCGCACCTGGGACGGCGCTCAAGCCAGCGCGTCCGCGCTCCCCTCACTTTCCGCCGCACAACGCGCCTCGTGTCTGGTTCATCACCAGAGGAGTCTCGCCCATCGCAATTGCTCTTGCAAAACAGGTACTCGAGCATGGTGATTACGTTGTAGCAGGCGTTATTCCTGTTGAGTTTGAAAAGAGCGAGAACCAGATCGAGGATTTCAAAGCCTTCCTCGAGGAAGTGAAGAGCACGGAGAGATGGCGAGAGCGCTTGAGAGTGGTTGGTCTAGACGCGAGGATTGTCGGTCAGTGTCAAGCCGCTGTTGCAGAGGCCGTCGAAGCGTTTGGGCGCATCGATGTATTGCTTTGCGCAGCTACTGAAGGTACGAACTACAAACCTGGAAGTAGTGTTAGGCTGAGACCTGACGCCCTGCAGCTGTCATTGGAACCGTTGAAGAACTGGCACAGAGCAGTCGCACCATTAGCCTCGTGGACGAGATATTCGAAATCAACTTCTTCGCCAATGTTAATATCATCAAGGGCATTTTGCCAGTGATGCGCGAAAGGAAGAACGGCCATATGATTGTAATTACAGGAATCAGTATGGCCCCTCACTGTATTTGGTGAATCCTCTGCTGACATCCATTAGCCGGCCATCTTGGAACACCAGGGCTTGCCATGTATTGCTCATCGCAATGGGCTATCGAAGGCTACTGTGACGTGAGTGTGTTGCACCGCTCTCGCGGTTCATGCTGACCCCGAACAGAGTCTTGCCTACGAGATTGCCCCCTTCAACGTCAAGATGTCGATCGTACAGGCTAACATGGAGGTCAATGTGCTGACGAACAGGATCACCTCAGTGCCACCGATGCCCGAGTACTTGTCTGAGGAGAATCCAGCACCACTGGCCCGCGAAATTTTTTCCGGTTTGCTGGACAGACTCGACAGTATCGAGAACCCTCGAGCAGAGGAAGCAACCTCGCCCACATACAGTACCTCTACAATGAGCCCGGATAACAACACCGCCGAGTCTACGATTGGTGATCTCCTGAACGCCGACACTATTACGTCACTCTACGCACCTTTGCCTGCTGCGCTGAAGAGCTCCCTTATAGCCGAGACCGTCCACGCACTGACCGCTATCGGTGGACACGATAATCCCCCGGCACGCCACATCGTCGGGTCTGAGGGAGTGACAGCGGTGAAAGAGAAGTTGATGACCACCAGCGAGGAGCTGGAGGACTTTATCGAGGTCAGTAATGCCGTCGATATCGCCAAAGATTATCAATCCGTTGAGCCCTCGGCCTTCGGTTAGCGTTTGGGCTAGCACCTCATTAAAGACCGCGTGCATTCGATAGTTACTTCCAAGAGCAACCCTTCGTGTTGGAGACTGCGGCATCGCGTAGACAGGCTTACATGAATCTCTCAGAGTTGCCATTCGAGCTTCAGGACCAGCGACATTGTGTGCTGCGATTGCAGTGACAGGGCAAGACAAAAGAGACTCACTGTGCTCTGTGAAAGCGAATCGCAAACTCCAGCTGACGTACTCGAGTGCGTCCGGGAGCTTTCGATGTTGCATTGGGTGAAACCCCATGATTGCGTCATGCGGTTGCTCTTCTGCAGCAAATTTTCTTGAACGTGCCCAGCACAGCCCTACCTTCACTCTGACCGTATGCAAACGCCCCTGTGAGCCTGCACGACATAAGATCTCGTCGCGCCCACTCAGGACTTTCTCCTTCCACCCTCCCACTACCTGAACCTCTCGCCATCTCTACCCAACATCTACTCCGATAAGACATGTACTACACCGTCCCCATCCTCGCCGTCGCCAGCCTCTTGGCTCCCGTGGTAAATGCTGCTCCTCATGATCTGATGGTGAACAACAAGTTCGTCCGAGACGTCGGTGTGGTCTATTCAGACCACAACTTCACGGGCAACCCTCTCTACCTGGTCACCCACAAGAAGGCTCACAAGTGTGAGACTGGCATCTCCACAGTCACTATCGCCTCTGCTCAGGTCTGCGTGCCCTCCACCTGCGTCTTCTACAAGGTATGAAATGATTCAATTCCACAAGTAAACCTGCATTGTGTGCTAATGATCTCCGCAGAACAAGGACTGCACTCTGTCCGGGGTCGGTGATGACTACTTCCTACGGGGACCTGTCGATGTCTACGACTTCCAAGCCGTCACGAACAAGACCTGCGGTTCCTACATGTGCGGCTCCGTCGACGACATGGCTCACATCATCGGCAACGCCGCCTCGGCTATGGAGTCCACCAACACTGAGGATGGCTACTGGGGTGTCGTTGGTCGCGAGTAAGCGGCGTCGCCCAATTCCTCAAACACTCACGCGCTACGTTCCGAACAACCTTTTCACCACTTCATGATACATACATACCGTCTTTGTTAGCGTTTTTTACGATGTGGTGAGCACATTGATTGGCTTTTCACCGTTCAGACGATGGAAAAGATTTGCTATTGTTCACAAAAGTTTCATCAATTTCAGATCGCTAATCGTAATACAAACCATCGTTTCCACCATAGTTTTCTGCGCGTATTGCTAAATTGGAGTGTTGCTATGGACCTCACCTCATGTTGGCGCACTTCTCAGGATGCACAAGTCGAGACTTCCCTCCGTTATTGAGAGTGAAAGCAGTTCCGAGATGACACGTACTACAGATCCTCTTATCAGTACTCGTCATTGGCGCTGCCATTTTGCTCTGCTAATGAATCTACCGTTGGCTACAATGGTCAGTATACGGCGGTGGCTACAATGGTCAATCTACGGCGGTTGTTTCGGCGACGTGACAGCGACCGTAAACACTTTGATTTCTTTGATTCGATTGGCACTAAGATCTCGCCAGTGCTTTGAGTGATGAAATTACATAGACCTTTGCTCTAATTATACGGCAGCTTGTACAGGGAAACAGTAACAGGTCATATAAGCTACGAGCATAACTACAGCTGACTACAAGCCGGAGACATCAAAAGCTAGGGCCGTAAGAAGGCCATTCAACAATGCGATAACACCGACAAGGACAACGTCCAGTATCAATTGTACGGCAAGAATGAGTGCCGATATAGCTCCCGTCAGTGGGTTCAAGAAGATGAGAAGACCGGCGAGACCCAGGATAGCGACGGCAGCAGTGACGGTGGCGAAGATCTCAACGATGATGAGTGCAAGGATGGCGCTCACAGCAATGAGCTGACGCTTTTCAGGCTGAGCGGTGATGTCCTCATCGATCTCGATGGAGCGCTTCTCGGCAGTGGAGTTGACAGGAGGAAGTTACTTGATCTCGTTTGTAGTTGAGATGACAGCAGCAGTGATTTTGTTGATCTACGCACCGACTTCGGTTGTCGCGGCGGTCTTCTCGAGAAGACTAGAGGAGGCGGAGAGGGGAGCGAGAGTGGCATCTGGAGACAATTAGACAAGGGCTTGGATACTGTAGCGGTGGCATACTGATGGCCCCAGTGTAGATCAGGACGGTGGTATAGAGATCAGTCAGGAGGCTAGCTACGTCTGCTTGTGTATCGCGCTTCTGGACCACAGGGCTCGCAAGAGCAAGGCCGCTAAGGGCAAAGATGGAGAAGTGAGAGAAGCGCATAATGAGTATCGAGGATACAATTGAGATGAGGGCGAGAGCGAGTGAGACGAGCGACTGATGTACAGAGCAGAGAGCGAAGGTATCTGGCGAGTTATATACACTTGCGAAAGTATTCCGCCAATGACTTCACTGAAGGTCAACCTGTATGGCCGTTGGGTGACAGCATGCTCGATCAAGACGAGCCTCCGCCAACGCATCATGGTCATCTCGCGTATGCTCTGCACAGGCGAATCGTCTGAGGCGTGGAGGTGGTTACGCGGATCTAAAAGTATTGTTGACGCTGACCCCTGACCTTAAAACAAGCCAAAGTGGACTCCGCAGCTTCGAACACTGCTGTCGCAAACCCTATGGAGAGATATAGAGACCTCAAGAGGCAGCTGTAAGGTCGAAACAAGCCCTTGACAACATAGCAATGTCTTCAGACTCCTGGAAATGCAATCAACATCATAGCAGCATGGCAACATTCAAGTGCGGATGCTTTTGCCGTTTTGCGGTAGAACTCTGCGCATCCTTGACGCAGATCTCGAGATCGACGTCATTGACAACGGCAGGAACAATAGGGGAGGGCACAGGCATCCCCTGAACGTCATGCAATCCTGAACCGCAGCTGGAAACGGCAATCTGGTGGACACTCTGCAGGATTCTTAGCTAGAGATAGACGGAAGAATCTGTCGCAAGATTCTCTTACCCAGCGTCTGTGTCATGTGACTAAACACACCCTGCATGCTTTCTAATTGCCGGCGAAGTCCAACCATGAGTCGATCATGCACTATGGAGGGCTGTGCGTTCAATTGAAGAAGGACATGGGGGCGATGTGTCGCGTGAAGATGTAGGAAGGAGATTGCTCGAATGCGGATGCAGAACGCGATCATGACTAAGCCACGCTAGGCCCATTCGTGCCACTGATTGGTATTTCGGCCTGTGAGCTCTTCACCGCACCATAAGGTGCCCATATACTATGAGTATGAATTCAGGTCGCACAGAAACGCGGCACAACGCTCACGTATCGCACTTCTGTGCGCCTTATCGTGGTTGTATGACAAGCCCCGCAACCGGCCGCTTGTACCTGCCAAAGAGGGGTAGGTGTTGGCCCTCACGATTGCCGAAGAGCAGCGACCGCCGGCGCATAAGGCGTATGTGCCTATTGATTTGATCTGTTTTATAGCTTTTGCAAGATCTGTCACACTTTGTACAACTTCTCTCCTCTGCTGCGACTGCCTTTCGACTGTCAAGTCATTCAGAATGCTGCTATCACCCGAACTCGGAAAGGCCATCCAGGAAGCGGTAGCGAGGAATTTCAAAGATGAAGTTGCCTTCGTCCAAAAGATGGTGCAGTATGGCGGGCAGAGGGGCGAAGAGCATGAAGCATTGGAGGAGATGTACCGGCAGTACAGCTCTCGAGGCTACACCACAACCAAGCTCGAGATGGATTCACAGGTTCTCTCACAGCATTCAAGTGCCGGTCGCATCAGCGATTCCCACTCCAAAGCTCCAGTAGTAATCGGTATACACGAACCGAAGTCTTCTAGGCCGGGTGGAAAGAGCTTGATTTTGAACGGCCACATCGACATTGTACCTAACGGACCCAAAGAGCTCTGGACTAATGACCCGTACTCGGGACTCATCGAAAGCGACTGGCTGTATGGCCGTGGAAGTGCTGATATGCGCGCTGGTGCAGTTGCAAACTTGTATGCTCTAGACGCTCTGCGCAGCATCGGCAAGCAACCTGCATCGAAAGTCATCCTCGAATCGGTGCCCGAGGAGGAGTCCACAGGCAATGGTACAATGGCGACCCATCTTGCTGGATATACTGCAGATGCAGTCCTGGTACCTGAGCCTACCAACGAGGAGCTTGTCCGCGCCAATGTGGGCGTCATCTGGTTCAAGATTGCTGTCGCTGGCCGACCGGTCCATGTCTTGAGGGCAAAAGAGGGATCGAATGCAATTGAGTCGATATGGACAATCGTGGGTGGCCTGAAGGAGCTGGAGAAAGAGATGAATGACCAAAAGGAAGGGCGGCTTTACTTCGAGCACATGTCCTCGCCCATCAATCTGAACGTAGCCATGATCCAAGGCGGGGACTGGGCCAGTTCGGTACCCGCTTGGTGTACGATCGATTGTCGCGTTGCACTCTTCCCTGGCGTAACGGCACAAGAAGTTGCAGATAAGATTGAGCGGAAGGTTGCCGAGGTATCTAAGACCAACTCTTTTCTGCGCGACTCGCCAGCAAAGATCTCGTGGAATGGGTTCTTCGCAGAAGGATACGTGTTGGAGCCAGGTAGTGAAGCAGAAGAGACGCTGAAAGCAGCGCATGAGCAGGTTACCGGTGCAGAGCTAACGAGCATGACCATGCCAGCCTATCTCGATACCAGGATCTTCGCTCTGGAGCAGAAGATACCTGCGTTGTGCTACGGACCGATTGGGGAGAGTTTACATGGATTTGATGAGAGGGTGAGCATCAGCAGTATCCAGCGAGTTACTACAACGATTGCATTGTTTATTGCAGAGTGGTGTGGTCTCGAGGATATAGAAAGATGAGCCTACTCTACCAATACGAGGCATAGCCTTCACGCGCAAGTGCCATGGCAGCAGCACGAATGAGAACGTTGGCATGTTGCTGCAAAACACTGGAGAGGCGAAGTCTTGTGTTATTCTGATTCTAGTGAATATCGTTTGGTGTTCATGCTGAACGATTCCGCTGCGTCGGCGCCTAATTTATTTGCTACACGCAATATACGTACATTACCGAGGCACCCGCTACTAAGAAATACGACTTGAGCCTCACCCAATAAACAACGGCTTCAAAGCCTGTCTCGACACCCCAGTATTCTCAAATACGCTATGTTATGCTTCGCAGAATCAGCCAAAGAAAAAAACATCGATTTTGCCTGAGCTCGTGTAATGCTGTCCAGCTGTCAGTAATCATTCCACAGTCGACCTTAATTTTGCGTTGATCCAAGACTTTCCCCAAGGTCTCCAAGCCTTGCTAGTATGATGTTATCCACTGAGCATCCACCGAAGCTGCACTGCGCGGCCTTGGCAGGTACCAAGAGGCTCTTCATCCTGCTCGGCGACGGGACGTTCATCCTAGGTTCCGTAGAGATCCAACATTGACAATGAGGAATCACTTGTTCAAGTCGTCAAATGACCGTTGGGAGGACCACAGTGGCCCTAAATCTCATCAAACGGCGGCTTGCCGGTAGAAAGACTACATGGGCTAATCTGGACACAGATGAGAGATTCTTGGATGATGATCACTCCGTAGCAAAGGTCAAGTACAAATAGAGCTATCAACCTGCACCGTCGTTTCTCTGCAAGCCTCTGATTCATTCACTTCTGTAACGATGCGCTCCACCATCCTCCAAATCGCTGCCTTTGCGGCTAGCGTCGCTGCTCTGCCCCAGGCAACACCTATCGACAAAAATGCAGGTCCCACACCCGTAAAACCCACTCCGGCACCGACCGTCGCGCTTCCAATTGAAGCACGTCAAGCATCCACCAACCCCTTTGCTGGCTACTCCTTCTACGCAAATCCATACTACTCCTCGGAAGTGCACAGCCTGGCGATTCCCTCTTTGCCCGCTTCATTGAAGCCCGCTGCTTCCGCAGTGGCAAACGTGGGCTCTTTCGTGTGGCTCGATACTCGGGCCAAGGTACCGACTCTGGATACCTACCTGGCAGACATCAAGGCGAAAAATGCAGCAGGTGTGAAGCTGGTGGGCACTTTCGTCGTGTACAACCTGCCCGATCGTGACTGTGCGGCACTTGCGTCGAATGGTGAGCTGCAAATCGACCAGGACGGTGTCAACTTGTACAAAACCGACTACATCGACAAGATCGTTGCAATCTTGAAGAAGTATCCCGATGTGAAGGTCAATCTGGCTATTGGTAAGTGCACCGCGAACTGGGAACTGGAAAAGGCCTACGCTGACGCAGTATAGAGCCTGACTCCCTCGCCAACATGGTTACCAACATGGGAGTGCAGAAGTGCTCTCGCGCCGCGCCTTACTACAAAAACTTGACTGCGTATGCACTTAAAGCTCTAAATCTTGCCAACGTTGATATGTACCTTGATGGTGGCCATGCTGGTTGGCTTGGCTGGCCTGCTAACATCCAGCCTGCGGCGCAGCTGTTCGCAGAGGTATACAAGGCTGCTGGATCTCCTCGTGCTGTCCGAGGTATCGTCACCAACGTGTCCAACTACAATGCTTTTAGGCACAGCACTTGCCCAGCCATCACCAGCGGGAACGCCAACTGTGATGAGGAGCGCTTCATTAATGCCTTTGCTCCTCTTCTTCAACAGCAAGGATTCCCCGCCCGCTTCATCGTTGACGTTGGACGCAGTGGCAAGCAGCCCACTGGTCAGAATGAGTGGGGTGACTGGTGCAATGTTCAGGGTGCTGGTTTTGGTCCTCGTCCTACTACCAACACTGGTAACTCGCTCGTCGATGCTTTTGTCTGGGTCAAGCCTGGCGGTGAGGTACGTTCTTGAGTCCCTTTACCCTCTTCATTGATGGGTGCTAACCTCATGCAGTCTGACGGTACCTCGAACACCTCCGCTAGCCGCTACGATCCCTCTTGCGGCAAGGCCTCTGCCTTCAAGCCCGCACCTGAAGCTGGTACCTGGTTCAATGCTTACTTCGAGATGCTCCTCAAGAATGCGAACCCTGCTCTTGCTTGAAAACGAGACGCGTCTGAAGTGGTGCTGCTACGAATGTTCTCGTCAGCGTTCAATAAGCTTTCGGTGTAAATAGGACAAGATAGAGATTGTGACTCAATGGTATTGTTTTACGTATTTGTTTTCGCTGCAATCTCTTGCCGAATGAGATCATCGCTCAATGGTATCTATTTATCGAACCTGCTTCTTTGCCTCCTTCCACGCATCTTTGATCGACTGCGCCGCCGCTTGACCGAAGCCAGTGAAGTGTGCACCGTAACGATCCTAGGTGGTGTTAGATGATAGCAACGGCAGGGTTCTGGTGTCACGTACCTGCTCGGATCCTGTTGTGCCCTTCTGTGCAGCAAGGAACTTGGCCCTCTCGCGACCATCGTGACCCAGCCAGTGATAATCGGCCTTGCCTGTGTTGCCTCCATGGCTGACAATGCTTAATGTAGCGGCGCGGACAGGGTCGAAGAGCTGACCGCCGAAGTAGTTGCCGTAGCGGTCCTGCTCAGCACCGGCGCCCCTGGCATGCAGGGCCTTGTTGCCGTATGACTTGGCCTCATCGTAGGCAGATTTTGCCTCCGACTTTGCCTTCTGATATCCGTACTGTGCCTCGTTCTTGGCGGCCTCGTAGCCGGACTGACCAGGAGCGAAATGCTGACCGTAGCGGTCCTGCTCGGCGCCGCTGCCTGTGGCGTGGGCATTGAGGTCGTGGATGCCTTCACGGATCTTCTCGCCGGCCTGATGGCCGATCTGGGAGAAGTGCTCGCCATAACGGTCCTGCTCAGCGCCGGAGCGAGCAGATGTGGTGACGTCGGGGTTGACAGGGTTTGCCTTGAGCACACTCTTCTCGTCGCTGCTGAACCAACCCATTGTGATGTGTGGAAAAGTAAGGTTAAGTGGAAGGTGGTTGTAAGGGTGCAATTGAGTACAGGGAGAGCTTTGTTGAAATGTGATGGTTCGATGGAGTTCAAGGTGTTAACTATGAGGAGCTCTAGCCGCAATGACGTCAATTCGCCTAAACCCTTGCTTCGAACGCGCGCGTCATGAGAGAATCACCGACGCGGGTCGAAAGTTTATTTACGGCCTCCGGAACAGAACCTGTAATTAAGACGTGAACAAGCTGAGCGAAGACTGTTTCTTCGGTTCCTCGAGCTAGTCGTCGATGCCTCAGTAGCATGTGTTGTGCTTCCTATTGAATGTTCGAGAGCACCAGATCCGGTTAGAAGCATTTCGGCTGAAGTGCAGTCATCACATGAAAGGTCACATTTCATCGACACGATGCTGCGGACATAGCTCGTTTCATTGGAGGTCAATCCTGCATCAATCTGACAACGACCACTCCCTGCATCTCGATCAAATAGGTAGCCTGTAAAGCAATGTCTCTACTACCACCTCATGACCTCATACCTTGGCAGACCCACAGCAGACAACCCCTTCCCTTGAACCTACTTTTAGAACCCCTACTCATCTTCTTCAACAATACTACCTCCCATCATAAATGTAGCCTTTCTCGTTTCTTGCCGGATGTTCTCCGCATCCACGAACTCTAACAGTCTCTGCGCGTTCAGCGCTATGTCCTTGATCACCTCCAAGCGCTCGTCTCCGGAATTCTCTCGAATGCCTGTACGTACCCGCTTGGAGCTGGGTAGGCCATATGGAATGGGAACGTTCTCAGCAGGGACGTACTTCAACACTGCTTCCTTGGGGTCCTTGGAAGTGCTGCACACCTGAGAGGTACCGGCGGCCTTGAGACAAGCCTCTAAGCGTTCCAGTGAAACTTGCTCGAACTGGTCCTTCGAAACCAGGTTCTGTTTGTGTTCGAGCGTGTGAGCGTCCCCAGCGTACAGCAACTTGAGAATGTAAGACGCGCCAAAAGTGCCGTTCTTGATCTCCTCGATGAGTTGCTTGTCGCCCTGTGGACTTGGTTTCCATCCACTGTAACCTTTGACGGACTTGAGATACCCATTTTTGTTCGAGATATCGACCTTCCGCATCGGGTTGCTGCAAATGAGGTTGTCTGGCTGAGTCTTCACCCCCAACTCGACCTTTGCCACGTCATCCGCTGCATGGCCAAATGCACCTTCCCCTCCTGCGATGCAGACAAAGTCAACTTTCACACCAGTAGCCTCAAACCAGCGGACCATTTCGTGCCTTACTTGACAAAAATGCTCCTTGTATCGATACATATACGCCCATGTCGCGATGCTATCGTCCCGCCAAAGCTCTGCACGTTGCTCACGCGTCAATACTATAACGGGTATTTCGCCCGCATCTGTCGTGCCCATCTTTGACTCTAGGAGCTCATTCGTCGATGGTACAATGAACGCGGCTACCATGTTCTCGTAACTGCTGCGAAAGAATGTATGCGCCAGCAAGGCTCGGTGACCAATATGAGGTGGATTGAAAGATCCTCGGTAGATTAGGATGCGGTTGACTGCGTTCTTTCGTAGCATCGGTGGCTTAGTCGACGGATCAAAGATGACCTTTTCTTCTAGTCCGCATACTTTGAGCACAGCGCCCCGTATGTACTCTGCGAGTTCGATGGTATCGTGTATTGGAGATGGCGGTATAGCATCAGCTGAGTCATTCGATTCGTTTGAAGTGTTATCGTCCTGGTCAGGGTCACTGCCTCTAAGACAGGTCGAGAGCGAACCCATGTTGATGTTTGCTTACGCTACGCCTAAAACCAAGGATCAAGCTGAGTACAATGGCAGAGAGCCACTGCGACCTGATTCGCTCCAGAAAACCTTGCATTTGATTGCTGTGTACGATCACAAGCTGCTTGCCCTGAGTAAGTCGGTGTATCACGAGACCTCTGCACGCGCTGGGTGTAGAGATATACGTGTTTGCATTGCTGTGATTATCATGACAGTATTACTTCGTAAGTTGGTCCAGCATCGACCTGTCTCTGGGTTCGACGTCCTTCACTGAAGAACCCCGCCATGACGACTTTGAGTGCTTGCTCCCCTACCCCCTCTCTCATTCCCATACAAAGAACCTACAACTCCTCCTTCTCTTCCTCGCCATTCAAAGTATCCCTGATAGGGTCCTTCTCTGCGTTCCTTATCGCGTCTTCGAACCTCTTTCCGCTCTTAGGATCCGTAGCAAACAAGTGCTCCTTCACAAGACGCTGCGGCGTCTCACCCATCCACTGGAAAAGACTGAAGTCCTGGAACTTGTCCGAGCGGAAGATTTCTAGGACCTCGATCTCTTCGTCGTCGGACAGGTTCTCGATAAAGTGGCCCATATTACGCGGTACGATGCCGACGTCGCCTGCTTGGTAGTCAAAAGTCCGGGCTGTGCCCTCGGCAGCGAAGATTGTCACGCGCGCGCGGCCTTTGATGAAGAAAGACCACTCATCTGCATTGGCTGCATTGAACTTAGTGGCCTGTTATGATGTAACTGGGTTTCATAAAGACTTACGGTGCCAGTGCATTTCTCTCAGCGCACCAGGTTGGATAGTGAGGTGCGCTGCTGCCACTGTCTTGGAAAGCGGGAAGTTGGTCGAGTCAGTGATGCGGACTTGGCCACCCGTTGTGTTCAGTGGTTCTTGATCCAGCATCTTGTGAGTGAATTGCAGTTTGGACTTCTTGTAGCCAGGGCTGTTACTCGGAATCTCTTTCTCAATACTGTTCGGGTTTGAGCCTTGAAAGATGTACTTCTCTTTCTCGGGGATGGCACGGAAGACTTCGGGCGCGACACGGAAGTTTTCTGCCAGAACGGACTTGGGTGTACGTGCGACCCAGTCAGTGAGCAAGAAGGTTGAGTCTTCAGAGAAGTTGCCGTCATCGAAGACGAGAAGGAATTCTGTGCCATTTGGTGACAAGCCTTGCAACGAATGCGGGTGGCCAGACGGGAAGTACCAGAGATCACCCTTCTTCAGATCGTCGACAAAACTGCCGCCTTCGGTGTCCAATGCGGTGATGCGCACCTCGCCTTCAAGCACGTAGGCCCACTCAGCCTCCTTGTGCCAGTGAAGTTCGCGGATGACGCCTTCATCCAGACGCATGTTGACACCGGCTAGTTCTTTGCTGGTTGGCAACTCGCGCACGGTGGTTTGACGCGTCCATCCACCCTCCTCTATGCGAATGTGCGAGTCGGCGAATGACCAGCGCATGTTGGGCATGTTGCCATGATCCGTGCTTGGTGGGCGGATAAGATCTGGGTTCTGCCTCTCGCGCTCTCTGTTGCGCGGCCCCAGCATGTCTGCACCGTCACCATCTCGCTGCGCGTCGTTAGTTGACTGACTCGTGATGCCGTCTTTGGTGTTTTGTGGGTCTTCGGTGCTCAGCTCACCCATGGCAGAGGATGCAGCTTGTTGCCTTGCGCATCGACCTTCTTGTCATATGGATTGCGGTTGTCAGGCGTGTACGGGTCCACGACCTTGTGCGGGCCAGCATGGTGTCGCAGGTTGCCTGGCAATGGCTGCTGTTCAACGGGCGCGGTCAACGCACCGCAGGCGCTCAGCGCAACGATGAAGCTCGACAGATGCATAATAGCCCTTCAATTGGAATCGATTACAGAGATACAAACAGTCATGGGCAACTCTTACTATTTGATCGCAAGTCCGGCAATTGTTTACCTGCTGATGACTGATGTTTTACTGGTCCATCCCGTTTGATCCGGGGTTAACATGCAATGACGACACTTCAAGCTTTCTCACATGGCCTCTTGTGGTAGGGCGCGATCCGCATCCATCACATCGCCAGCTTCCCCGCATCTGAATTAATCAATTTCGCACTTATCAAGTCTTACGAAGACTCACCAAGATATCACAACGCCAGCTGTATAACCTCATGTAGAAGGTGTAGGAGAGCCTTCCAGCGCTATCCTGCAATTGCCGTCATGCGCGGCAGGAGCTTGCTGCAAAGCTTAAGCTGACGTGTGCCTGTAGATCTACCGTGCAGCCGATGACACAATGGGGGAACCTTGCGTGATCCTGTTAGGCTGCAGACATGTCGCAATTAGTGCGTCTCGACTGGCACCGCTCGGCCCGCTAGTTGCAATACATATCTAACCGCTGGATGTTCTGCACCCTGCACCTCATCAGACGTCTCACGCTCACCTTCCAATACCATGTCCGGCATCACAGCACGCGGAGCGTCTGCGCGGGGCGTCGACGAGGAAACACCGCTGCTCGGCCGAGTCGCGAAAAATTCGGACAAGTCGAATATCAGCCGGCATTTCAAGCAGGATGTCAGCCTTAGTTGGGCAGATGCCGTGTTGTTATTTGGCTACATCATTACTGGACTACTGGATAGCTCGGCTGTCTTCATTTGGGGCAGTTTCGTAAGCATGCAGACTGGTGAGTAAGCATACTCCAGCAAACAGTCCACTGCTCACCAATCTGCTTAGGAAACACTGTCTATCTGGGCCTGGGAATCGTCGCTCCCCACGAAGGCATAAGATGGATCAAAGCTTTGATCTCTATTATCTCTTTCTGTTTCGGCTCTTTCGTCTTCGCACGCTTTCATCGCTACTACTCGCCCAAGAAGCGCTGGGTGCTGATTGCCAGCTACACTGCACAAATGCTACTGATCGTCTTAGCGGCAGTCATCGTCACAATTGGAGATGAGGTGAAGGCTCAGCTGCATTGGCAAGTCTTGGTCCCTCTAGCTGCTGTCGCGTTTCAGTCGAGTGGACAAGCGGTGACGTCACGTGCATTGAAATTCAATGGTCTCACAAGTGTTGTACTGACAAGCAATTACTGCGATCTATTCTCTGACCCTAAGCTGTTCGCTTGGAGCAACGTCGAGAGAAACAGGAGAATCGGTGCGCCTTTGTTGCTCCTCCTCGGGGCATGCATTGGAGGGCTCTGGGCGCACAGCGGTGTCGGTCTCGCAGGTGCACTTTGGACCGCGGTAGGCCTGAAACTGATGATTGTAATTGCTTGGGTATTCTGGACAGGCGAGGAAGATGAAGAGTAGGAGGTCGTGTGGATAGACAACAACGACGCGATTGATGGAGTGAAGAGTTCTTCCAATCCTTCACTTGCTGGCGGCTGCTAGGCAGCACACGCACAAAGAATTTCAGCCGATCTCGTCACCTCCATCGCGCACACACCCACCGTTCTCCACTGACTTAAACAACTCATGGCTTCTTTGAACAGTAGCGCAATGGCCACCAACGGCGTACAGCTTCTCTACAGCACCGGCTGCACTCCCACGACCTTCCACTCGTTCTCAAAACTACCTGACCACCTTCGTGCGCTCATTTTATCGTACGCTGCATCCACTCCGCGCACGCGCTTTATCGAACTCTATGGCTTTTCTTCACCTAGCTTCAACCCGCGGATTCGCTACATCCCCCGACTGCCTGCACTTTTCGCCGTCTCGCGTGAGACTCGCGGCTTCAGCGTCGCCCATGAAGGCGGAACACTCGCTCACCTATTCGCCACCTCCAAGCCAGAGAATACGTTCTATATTAACTTCGAGCAGGATATCCTCTTTCTGTCTTCACGCTTCACGCCCTCAGGAAGGTCCACGGAGACATCCAGACTGCGAGAACTAAGCTCGTTGCTAAAACCTGAGTTCCTTTCTCAAGTGTGCAGGATCGTCGTGACTTACTCCAGTCTCGACGCATTCTCGGAGTCGTCAATCGGTGAGGTGCTCCTGGATTATCACAGCTTGGAGACTTTGTATGTCGCCATGTACGATTGGTGGAGCGATAAGGCTGTGCGGACGAAGCTGAGACGAGGTCGGCCGATGGAAGGATACGTCACGTTCCAGATCGAGACCGAAATGAAGGTCGCGGAGGGTGAAGAGACAGAAGACGAAGATGAGAGTACTGAGGGGTACAAGATCAGGACTTTGAGCAGGGCGAAGAGGAGGGTCGTCGAGTGCGAGCTGCGTCTCGATGAGTAAGTCGTGTAATAGGCTCCAGCTGGCTCGTTGGCAAGAATGAAAATATGCCAAGGCGGAATCGATCGTAAGCCCACGACACCGGACGCGAGGAGCGACAGCAGAATCTCCTCCAGCAACACAACTTCTACTATTATGGCCTTGCACACTACGACTCTAGCGATTGCCTCCATGTGACCCTTTTATCAAGACCAATTCCCGCTGTTGCTCCGGACAGATCCTGAGGGCCGCACGATCGACGGCGTCCTACAAGTCACGTCAAGTACAAGTATGGACCGTCCCAGACTCTCAGTAATGACCTTCGATTGACCGACCCGGAATGGTTGCAACCATGAATTATAGCAGTGACAGCCAACCAAATTTGGTCTCGGTCACTTGCATGAAGGTCAGACCATGCAGGCGGTACCTGCTCGCATGGTCCCACGTCCGATAAGTGAGTGGATAATGGACAGTCGATTGTACCTGCCTTAGCGTTGCTGTCTGCTAGAAAGTCACGAAGCTACCATCGAAAGACTCTAGGACCTGCTGGACTCCTGATAACAATCAGCTCTGCTCTAAGAGGATCCGGATCCCTCCCACAACGCTTCTCATGCCAGACAGGCAATTGCCAGGCAGTGGCTTCTATACGAGCAAACCGCCTCATCGTAAGGCCGCATGTGGCCTTCTCCGAATTCTCGACCAACGAGGTATACGTGCCAAGAGCAGTACTCTGGACCCAACAATACTTTCTGCGCCTCATCGGCTGTCTCGCTGTGCTCACCAACGACAATCAGCCATTTGCGTACCGTCGTACCAATCAGCCGCTCTCTTGGAAAATTACAGCAAAATTGAGTACCCCAATGTCCATCGCCAAGACATCCCGCAAGCTTGGCTATGGGTCCAGCTTAGCGTTCTGCGGTACTACCACATCGGCGTAGAGATGAGTATAAACATTCAAGCCATAGAAGGCACCTTGTTACTTTCTCACACAAAACATCCCGCCAACAAGGTCTCTCATTACACAGGTTTGAACACGACAGTCACTACGGCGTACTTATCCAAAGAAACATCAAGATGAAAGTTTCTGCTGTCATCCTCGCTATTGCTGCGGCCGCTGCCGCTCAGACTACCTACACTGCGACCGTTGTTGGCGTGTGCGAACCTCATGATGACCACTGGTGAGATCGACATATTGCGAGCAGAATCAATTCATATTGTTGACAGCGAACAGGCACTGCCCCTCCGGTGTAGCTGAGCCCACCTACGCCCCTTCAGCCGCGGCCGCCATCACATCCGCCATTTCTGGCAGTATCACATCAGCACCTGCTGCATCTGTATCTGCGTCTCACGATCACGATCACGATGACGATCACTCCCACGCTGTCACTGCTTCCACCTGCGAGCCTCACGGTGACCATTGGCACTGCCCGTCTGGTGTTACAGAGCCCACCACCGCTCCGGCTCAAACCCTAATCACTTCCAGGGCTTCGACAGCAAGCGGTGCTACCGTATCTGGAACCTCGGGATCTGCCAGCACTTCTCTTGCCCAAGCAACCGGCGCTGCTTCTGCCATTAATGCTGGTCAGCAAAGCATCATGACTCTCATTCTTGGTGCTGTCGCCGCTGTTTTCTTGTAGATATGCAGTGTGCGTGACGAGAAGTCAGATCTTGGTCTTCACCACTCCTATAAAAGAGAGAGTGCATTGCATTGCAAGGGGCAGTCAGCGAGCAACATGACGGGCGTTTAAAGTTTCTCTTGCCACAGCCTCAGAAAAGCTTGGCCTGAATAATACAACTTTCCAACATGTTTCTACCTCTCCTCGCGCTTCATTGGTGTTGCCCAGCACTCAGCCAAGTATCTCCACTCTTGGCGTGCCCATCATGGTGCTCATGCAGCCAGCTCCTGAACCACTATTTGGCATGAGGCATACGATGCTTCACTCATACCGAATCTTCCAAACTCCACTACCCTGATGACAGGTTCTATACCGTTCGTGGACTTCAGCCTCGGGCCATGGGCCACAGTAAATGTTTCGAGAGCTGGAATGGTTGTCTCAATTCCTTCACTTCGAGATCGACACTACCTCCTGGTTCTTCCCATTCGATACCGAGGACATACTGCCATCTTCTCAGATCATAATTGTATTGCCACATCATGCTTCTCTAACCGTCTTGAGCGTAGATATCTCTTAGAAAGCAGTAATTGACAGCGGGCCCCACAGCTCGACGCCACGCGTCCACTATGCTGGCGTTCGGTCTCCATCTGTCTCCGACCCGCCAGTACATTCGATCTTGGAAAACGAAAGGCTCATCTGCTGGAGCAACGTTATCATCATGATCGCAACGAAATCCGGGTCGAAGATACCAGATTTCGAAGTTACGCCCATAAGGTCCAAGCTCCTCGTGGGTCCAGCTGATATGATTGCCTTGCGAATGATGCCTGTGCCTCAGTATGAACTTTTGTAACCAAGGAGACTTCCGCATCCAGTCCACAGCGATAATCAGCAAGTCTGGGATCGTTTCAGGGTTTGGCATTGTGCGGAAATGATTTGACCAGTCCATCCGCTGTATCAAAGGTCCATCTTCGTCATCAGAATCGTAAAGATCAACTGGATCGGCGCTATCTGAGTCTGAGTCGTAATCATATGTCGATTGCTCTTTGTCGAAACCCTTGATCTTGGCTGTAAGGCCCTCATCCAGTACAAAGAACCAATTGCCGTCTGTCGTTGGGGCTGCAATATCGAGCTGGAAGTCCAGAAGCATTGGAAAAACCGGCAGGCTTATGAAGAAATCAACGCCGACGAACTGCGAACCTGTCACATGCAGAGTGGTCAGTTTCGGTAGGATGCTCAGATGCTGCATTATCCTGATTGTAGGCTCGTCCTCGCATGTTTCCAAAGGGACCAGACACGTGGGGTCCCGTGCCTCGTCGTGGCATTCATAGTGGGCCAAATTGACGCGAAGGATCCTTAGGTTTTTGAAATTGCCCCCGATCATGGCGGCTGCAAACTCTGACAGAGTCAGTCACTGTCCAATATTGACGTCAGGTACGTAGGTTGTACCCTCTCGACGATCCATCCTTCGCCTGCGTCCCCAATCAAAGTTATAATGAGTATCAATCTCACATTCCTCGAGGTCAATAAGCTTGTCTATCACCGCCACAATGTCGGCTACAGAGACCCACGACATAGGGTGCTTGAACTGGACGTTCACAATCCGTCGTAGCTCTGGTATGATTGTTGGCGCATCACGTAGGAGCGGCCCCCATTCAGCTACTGTCGGTGTTCGCGCATGGGCAAAGAGGACAAGTCGGAGATCTGTCGATTCGGGCACAAGTGCCACGACTTTCGCGATAGCTGTGAATAATCGATCCATGGCCGTATTCCACCATGCTGTATCAATTTATAGCGGACCTCCAGGTCTTGATACACTAGTGCTAAGTGGGGATTCGTTCAGGTTGACGTTGATTGTTCTCACCAAGTGAGCACGACAAACATGACCGGAGACGATGACTGAGTGCAGCTTCTCGATATCATCCAGGTCCAAATTGACTCAAACCTAGCGAAATGTGTGCTTCTCGACGATAGTCTGCCAGGCTCGAGAGATGCTTGAATATGGGCTGAGAAGCTCGAAGCCATTGCCGTGAAGGACGTCAAGGATGTTGGAAAGAAGCTCAAGTGGTAATCCGTCCATCATGTGGGGGTTTTCTGCACCGCAGAAGTTGGGGATGTTTTGCAATGGCAGCTGCTACATGTTTAAGATGGGAAGGATGCAGCGCCCGTGTGGAGCCTGCGGCACAGGTTGCAGCTGTGGAGACCCCTGCATCGTCACTTCGGTGACCGCCACTGCCAGCTACACCTGGTCCATTCAGAAAAGCCGACGAAGCCAGCTGCAATCTTAATACCTGGGATACCCACCCTGAAAACATCAATGACCTGCGTGCTATCAATAGCGTCATCATGTAGTACACCATCAAGCTCGATATCAGCACGAGCGTGCTCAACACATTCCCGTAGATAAAGTGTGGAAGACTTCGTCGATTTGGGCAGCGGAATGGGGTCTGCTATGAAGAGAACTGTCATCGTATTAGGATAGCTTTCTCCTGGTCGTATGGACATTTGGGGATCATGGCTCCAAGAATTGTAGGATCCACTAGTGAACGTGAACCCCTCATGAGTCGTTGCATGACAGTAAAAGAAAGAGATGAGCGAGCTTTCAAGGATTTTCTCTTTTTCAAAACCTATAGAGACGGTTTTGATACTGGGATATAACATGCTATTCGCAGAGCAGCTCTTGACAGTCACTAGCGCGCATAGCTTAGCTAAAGCTCAGCTCAAAATCATACTCGAAAGCACCAGGCGAAGTGTACTTGTCCAAGCCTAAGATCTTGAGCACATGACCTTCGTATGAGGTTTTCAGCTCAGAGTAATCGCAGTCCTCCCCACCAGACTTGAGCGAGGCATGCTGCGGCTCCTCGTGGAGTCCAGCAATGGTGACGTTGCCAAGGGCAGGCACGCTGTGGAAGCCGCCATCAGATGTGAACGAGAGGCAATTTTTGCCGTAAGAAAACTATACGTCGATGTTAGCAGGCGCACTGTAGCCAGAGAGGAAATGATAATGCTGACCTGGGCCAAGCGCGTCGCGTTTGGTTGCAGACTCTCGCCATCATCCAGATACAAGTTGCCGGTAGCTTTGTTATTGTTACTGAGTGTGATGAGCAGGCTGTAAGGGGTTTTCCGCGTCGCGATAGTCGTACAAAGTAAGCTGAGGCTCCTGGAGCACGAGAATGGATCCAGCTCCAGACATACAAAAGTAACACATGCTTGGCATTCTAGAACGCCAGATTCAGTAAGCGTGTCGCGCTTCTGTCAACCTCGGCCAGCTTGGTGTGGCTTCCAGGCTGGTGTCAGATATACAATGCCCGTGATTGAATGCACAGTCGTCAGTTCATTGCTTCTCATCTTGGAAAGGGCCGGTCGCCGGTTCGGGGTTGCTGTAGTCTCTCCGGACGCTTTTATAATATGAGTTTGAAGTTTAAGCTGATGACTGGTGGTGTCGAAGTTGAAGATGTTGTAATGCTGTAATTCCGAAGGCTCCAGACAGGTGGGAGGTAGAGCTAAGCAAACGCGCGACCTAGGAGTAGGCAGCATTGGGCTTGCGAGAGCAAAATTTCGGGTTCATGAACACAGAATATGTACGATTACAAGGGCATCTGCCATCGCTTCATGCTACGAACCTTCTACATCTACGAACTGCAGCTGCACTGCATCATACCCTTGTACTTGGGTACGTCGCCAATGAACCTCTGCTCCTCTTCCTTACTCAAGCCCCAACTTTCTGAGAAAGGATCGAGGTTCATCTTCATGATCTCTGGCAAGATTTCGCGCTCGCCCTTTTTCTCAACTCGATCAATCAGCTCATCAAGGATCCATGAACGAGGGACGAACTGACGTTATGTTAGTCTGGAGGAAGTTGTGGTGGAGAAAACACACTTACGCTTGGGTTGACAGCTCGCATAGCCTCCTGTCGCCCGCTGTCATCCTCACCCCAGTCCTCCTTGACGCGTGCAGACCACTTCTCGAGCCACTTCGCAATGCGGACTCGAGACTCTGCATCGTCCTTCGGCAAGTTATCGTTGTGGAAGAATATGTCAGCAGCGCTCTGTCTCGACTCATTCGAATCCAGCTTCGACAAGCTCAGGCTCGACAGCCTGCGGAACGCGTGGTGGAAGTCAAGCTCATAAGCCTCTAAGAAATCAAGTAGCTCTGAGAACAGCGTGTCAAAATCGTTATCTTGCTGCGATTTCAGACCGAGGCGTGCAGTCATCAGCCGCTTGTACTCAGCCAAGAAAACAGCCTTGTACTCTTCGCCGGCGCGCTCGATGCACCCCTCTGCGCGCTTGACAAGCTCGGGAGCAACGTCTTCGCTGAATCCCTTCTCAACGAATTGAGCACTGTCAACGTTCGAGCCAGCACCCATCAGCTCGCCAAAGGCCTCTCCTAGCCTCACCAAGTTCCACCAAATAATTGTGGGTTGGTTGCGGTAGCTGTAGCGCAGCATATGATCGTCGTGGTTGGGCGTGTACGTAGGGTCGAACGTGTCGAGGAAAGCAAAAGGCCCAAAGTCGATACTCAGACCGAGGATGGATGTGTTGTCGGTGTTGAGCACACCGTTCATGAAGCCATACGCTTGCCACTTCGCGACTGTGATAGCGTTGTTGCGAACGATTGCACGGTACAGACGAGTGTATCTGTTTTCCTCTTCTGTCCCTTCGCCCTCAATTGTGTCCTTTGCTACGCCAGTCTTGACCTGGATAAAGGTAGTCTTTGCCTCGCCAGCTGGCAACTTCGAAGGGAGTTTGTCCCATCCTCCGTATACATGCTCGGCGGTGTAGTCGGTGAGGGTACGCAAAGTCTCGCGATCGCCACGCATACGCTGCAGCTCGAATGTACCAAAGCGGATCCAGCTCTGCGCAAAGCGTGTGACGATAGCGCCAGGCTCGATACGCTCGCGCACGATCTTTGTGCCGTTATTCAACGTGAGGGCCAGCGCTCTCGTCGAAGGGATACCGATTGCATTTAAGTACTCCGAGACGACGAACTCACGGATTGAAGAGCGTAGTACCGCCCTTCCATCTGCAAAGCGCGAGTATGGTGTGCGTCCCGCACCCTTGAGCTGAACTTCGTAGCGCGTGCCCGTCGACGGGTTTGTCGACTCAAACAGCGAGATAGCGCGCCCATCACCGAGCTGACCAGCCCATTGTCCGAATTGGTAACCACCATAGCATTGCGCCCAAGGGTAGATGCCCTCGTCTGGTTTTTCTGGGCTCCAAGTGAGGATCTTGCCGCCAGAGACGAGCTGCTTGAATTCTTCTGTCTGTGCCTCCTCTTCTTTCAGTCCCAAGTCGCGCAGCGCGCGCTGACTGACGCCCAGAATCTCAGACTCTCCCTGCGGGTCTGGCCTCACGTATGTATAGAGCGCCTCCTTGACCATCCGCGGTCCTAGGGTTTGCCGAGGCGCATCGTGCGAATCCTTCGGTGTGGGGAAGGCGGCGTCTGGAGGCAGATTGGATGTAAAGACTTTCGACTTGGGCAGCGACTGCAGTGTGTGCTCGCCTTTGGTAGCGGAGCCATTAAGGTGTGCCATGACTTGGTCAAGGCGATTCGAGCTGTGGAAATGTCTCGCTGTGGAATTAATCGTGCCGGATGTTAAGTGCCTCGAAAGTCGGGAGAGGCGGAGCATGAGCTGTCGAAGTGCGTAAAAGAAGCAGGTTCTTGACACTCGGAGGAAGGGAGCAGAAATGAGGGGAAGGCGAAAGATGCCATCGCGAAGAGCATCTGTCAGAGTGATGTGCCTGGAACACTGTCGGGTGGCGTCATACCGCGGCGAGCTTAGTCGGCAATCGATAAGGAGGCCGCAACTGACTCGCGCAAATAATGTCTGTTGATGATCCTGCGGCCAATCACGAAAACATCATTCATCTTTCGAAAATCAAAATGAACGGCCAGAACATCCCCGGCTTCTATTATGACCAGGAAAAGAAGAAATACTTCAGGATACAGAATCAGTCGGCGGCAAGAGGTCTGAACCTCAAGTATTCGACTTCGAACCTGATCAAAGAGAGGAGGAAGGAGAATGTGCAGAGAGCGGCATCTGCAAAGAAGGCTAGGACACAGAAAGAAAGAGTCGTTCGAAGATACGCGCAAAGCTTCGTCCAAAATGATCTTGATAGGGAGATAGGCTTCAAGAGAAGGTCTGTGTACTTGCAGAACACGTGGCCTGAAGCATGTATGTCAGGCGTCAAACCCTCGCCAGAGCTCATCACTAGCAGCGATGAGCAAGGCGTCGTTCGATTCTTCGACAGAGACCCAATTTCAAAGACCATCTTTGCAGTTTGCGGAGAGAACAGCATCAAGAGGCGGCACTACTTGGGCAACGATCAGGCAGCAAACTTGTCAAATCCTCAATCCAAGAAGAAGCTGATAGCGCTCGATACAAAGTCGAGATATGGCTACTACCCCTGGGACGAGATAGGCCGCACTACCTCGACTGTCTCATCATTCCAGTATATGCCCAACTCTGGTGCTCTGGCAGTGACGACAATAGGCTCAGATCGGCCTCCTATTGTGCAGCTCAGCGATCCTGAGCGCGATGGCCCGCACATCTCGCAGCAATTTACGCCAAAAGCCTGTGCCGCCATCTTTTGTTCAGCAGCCCGACCTTCATCATTCGCAACATCGCATCATCCGAACAGTGTAGCAGCGAGCCAGACAGAGCATCTCGCCGTCGGCGCCCAACAATCCTTGCTAATGTTTACTCGTTCCCCTTCCGGATCCTGGGACTCCTCAACTCTCATCCCAGACCTACACGCCGATATTCTCGCACTCTCGTGGCTCTTGCCTTCCACTGTCGCAGCCGGATGCCGCAACGGCAAGATTCATCTCCACGATCTGCGCTCCGGAGACACATCACACATCCTGTCGCACCCCTACCCTATCAGCCGCCTATCCCACTCCGACGACTCAACCCGCCTCCTATGTGCCGGCCTACAAGGCACCCTCTTCCTCTACGACACCCGCATGCCACGTCTCCCACCGCACCGCTACCGCGATGGGAGCACCAACACGCAAACCCACCACTACAACGACACCTATTTCGAAAGCCTCCTACCCGGACGCCATCACGGCAACACCAAGCGGCGCAAGTTGATGAGCAAGAAAGCGTTTGCGAAGTGGAGTCAGCCGGTGGTGAGTTTTGCGCATTCGAATCTGGACGATCCGGATTTGGGGGTCGCGGTTAACGAGAGGCTGGGCTTGGTGGCTGCGGGCCAGGATTTGGCGAATAGTAACAAGGCCATCAGGGTGAGTAACCTATGGACAGGGAAGACGGTGCGGGAATTTGATCCGCCTGCGCAGGCAGGAAAGGGGATGCACAAGATACGGGATCTGAAATGGATGGACGACGAAGATGGGGGCGTGTCGTTGTGGTCCACATGGGGAGGGAACATCGCTTCGTTCAGCTGGTAAACAGCATTGGTGAGTAGCATTTGTATGCATCTGCAAGCTCCGCAAGATGCCTTGAATGCTACCTAATCAATCCACTCCGCCGACCAAGTATTCCCCAACCTCAATCCCCACACTCCTCCCCAACCCACGTACAAACTCCCACCCGAAACCTACCCTCCACCGTCCTCCCGGCTCCAGCGTATCACTTGCCCCGCCCACGCCCGTTCTGACAAGCAACTTCAAACTCGTCAAGGTCGCCACACTAGTATACAGATCCGAACTTTGCGGCACACCATCCACAAGTAACGCTCTAAAGATCGCAAACAGTCTATCCAGACTAAACGGACTGGGCGTGAGCAGATGCCTAGGAATTCGACGGTGCTTGACGCCACCCTTGCTCATCGTGGAGAGACTGGCGGCAGATGGGGCGCGGCGCTTGTTCTTGCGCTTGTCGGTGTGCTTCATGAAGTACGTTACATCTGTGCGGGCGGGGTTGTAGGAGGCGAGGTAGGCGGCGATGAGGAGGTGGGTGGTGTAGAAGGGCAGGGATTGAACGATGCCTGGAACCTTCCTTCCTTGCATCGCAGTCTCGCCAATAGCCCCGTTTGACGTCTGACCAGACTTGGAGATGATGCGGTCCAGCACTGCTTCTTCGCCTTGGAATAGGTGCCGTCTATTAACCATCAGGCGCGAGAAGTCGCGGGTGCCGAATTCGCCCTTGACAACCGGATCTACGAAACTCCTCCATAGCCGCAGAGCAGTCAATCGAAAGCTGACTAGATCGCGGCCAGTGTGTTTGCTTAAGCTGTCGTACACAGCGCCGAGGAAGCGGGACCAGAGCCATGCGTCGTCCTCGGCAGCGAGATCAGGCGTGTAGTCTGGAAACTTCTCCGCGGAAGGAGGTGTGAGGAAGACTTTGGGTGGGCTTTTGGTGAGGATGTTAAGAAGTTGAGGGCGTGTATACGGTGGGAACGCGATGTAAGGTATCGAGGATGTATGTCGGAGGGAAGGCGCGATTGGTAGCGTCGTTGTAACGATGAGGGCGAGATTCGGTATCTGATAGTTCCGTTAGTATGTAAATTGAGAGAGGACAGAGTTGAACATGCTGCCTCGCCCAGTCGACCCAACGCCGCAACGAGCGTACCACCGCCTTCTCTAAGCTTGTCAATTGCATCTAGCACCAACACAAATTTGCCCCTTCTTTCCAGCATCTTTTGGAGATTAACGCATAGCGCACTCAGGTTCTCCGTCCGGACAAATGGTCGTCTATCGTTCTTCTCGTCATATGCCTCCTCCAGTGCATCGAGAGACGCGGCCACGATACGCTCGAGAAGGTGCCGTGTGGTTATGCATTCCCGCACATTGATGAAGGCGTAGGGAATTTGAGCGAGGGAAAAGTATGCGCGCAGGATGGACGATTTACCGGTTGCTGTCAGGCCGTGAATGTTCGAGAAGGGCGGGGAGGGGAGATCCGCCTGGCTTGTTAGCATTGCAAAGAGCTGCATTTAGTAGCTAACATACTGCGTACAAGGCAGCCAGATGCTGAATCTGCTGCTCACGACATGAAAACTCCCCAGTCAATCGCGCTATGATTTTGTCCGGCAGCATTGCTATGTGTTGACGTCCGCAGTCGATGATGATCGCGCGTTAAACATGAATGTCGCGCTAGGTTCGAGCGAAACGCGAAGGCACGTGCATGATAGGAGCACCTGGGCAGCAAAGAAGGCAATAAATCTGAAAATGTTGATTGCATTTCATTGCTCTTATATTTGAGCGTATATCTATATGTGGGTATCTCATGCACCATAATCCATAGCCTCCTGGCTGTAATCGACACAACATGTAATCCAATGCGCCGTGTGATGCTTCATATCCAATGCGATGCGGTCCCGTCTCCCTCTTCATGTCGTTCTAGACATGCATCGTCTCCATGATGTCATCTTGCTGTACCTCGTTCGCGTCCTCCTTGTACTCCCAGGCTAGGAACTTCCAGTTCAACTCGCTTGGTCGCCAGAACATGCCGTGCTTGAGTCCACCCGACAAAGGCGCGTATCCTTGTGCATTATCAGACGTCATGCCACCAGTAAGAGGCATGCGCTTCGCGAAGATGCAACGTCGAAACCTTGAGTGCAGGATCGCCATTGAACACATGACACAGGGCTCGTTGGTGAGGTAAATGTCGAGATCCACGCATAAGTAGCCGCTCTGGTTGATGTTGTCCTTGACGAAGTATTGTCTCTCGATCTCGGTGAGGGGTATGTCGCAGAAGAGCGAGCGATCGAGTACTGCAGGGTCAGCACCTGCAGCTCGAAGCCTCTTCTTCGCGACCATGGCGATGGCGCGCTGTACAGCGTGGGCCATGACATTTCCGGTGCCTTGGTGTCGCTCGATAGCGCCAGATGGTGATCTCCAGCGGCAGTCGCCTGCGACGACAATGACCTCGGGCTCAGCTTTCGTCTGGTCTACAACAACAACGCCGAGTGATTCACCCACGCATTCCTTTGCGATGCACTTTCCAGCCGTTCGGGCTAGCGCGAGCCAGTTGCCAACCTGGTCCTCAATCTCTGCCTGGTTGCGCGCAACGAGACTCGGGTGCGGACCGTATGGATTCGTGTTCTTGTACGAGATGGGCCAGTACTGCTCGCTCCACTGGTCGGACTGCTCGGCGGAGATTGGTGCCAGTGATGGGACGGTGACGTACAGAATGCGTGGTTTTGTTTTACCATTGTCGAAGGGGGGGCACTTGAGCAGGAGGCTGTGGAGCTCGGTATGCGGAATATGCCTGATAGGACACAGAAGGAAGTAGCGCACTAGATCCACGTTAAAGACGTCCTCGCCAGCAGTGCCATCGCCGGTGGATGTGGACGGAGGAGAAGGAGAGGAGGGCAACGATACAGGGGATGCGGATAATGATGCTAGTGCAGGATCATCCTCATCACCTCTCGGAAGCCTCGCGGGCGGGTAGAACTGCTTCTGCAGATGGGCGGGCAGGTACTTGAACTGGACTACGCGGCGAAGATGCGAGATCTCGGAAGTCTTGAAGTCGGGAATAGCTGCTTGCACGACACTGTAGGGTTAGTCAGAGATCAATTGATGTGTCTGGGGTGAGCGGCTCACTCCTTGACAACGTTGGCATGCTTCGCAGGCACTTCGACGACGTAGACGACGTGAGTCTCCAGGCTGGCGCGCACTTCATCTTTGGTCCGCAAAGGGACGAGACGCCCGGTGAGGGGAGGAGCAGTGACGCTCATTGCATTGCCTGCTGTCTATGCTTCGGACTATGATGTTGTTGCTGGCGTGCGTGGTGAGTCGCGCGAGTGCTGGCGTGAGTGGAAGAAGACAGCTGCATGACCGAGACAAAAGTCGCAGGCCTCGGCTGGTCGGTGCTTCCCTCGACCGACACCTCTTTCCATCTTCGACGCGTCTCCACGCGTCACCCCTGCACACCTCAAGCAGGTGCACATCGCGAGGCCAGCAACCTCGACTCTCAGTTCTTCAACACAGCTATCAATCCAGCAGAACACAGCTGCACCTGGCGCATGTGAAATTACATAGAAGTCGACACCCTCAATAACACTACAGGCGCAGGCGTACGTATGTACACTAGAGACTCCTGACTCGATTCTTTTGCCAAACACTAGCAGGGGGCGGCTGCTCTGCCCGCTAGGTGGGTCTTTGAACAGCGAATAACAAGTGTTCTTGTGGGCTCTAAGTAGTGGTCTTTAGTCCCTTAGGAGCTAGCCTAGATCCACCTCTTATGATAATTGGCCTCTCCAGACTCCACTTATACCCGCCCCCTGCTAGTGTTTGGCAAAAGAATTGAGTCTCTACTGTACGGTATGTGGGCGGCCAGAGTCTATTCAAACATTTGGAGGCGACTGTGTTGCTTCAGGAAGACTTTCCCTGCTGCCTGCGGCCAGGGTACATGGCTGCCCAATCAATGCAACGATCAAAGAGGTTTTTCAAAGCAGCCTCTAGATGTGAAAGACAGCAGTATGGTCTTCTGTCTTTGGTGTACGTCTTCGTGTTACACTGTTAAAGCCAGTACGTTATAACCTTGTGCAACATGGTCGCTTCTAGGAGGAATAGAGAGCTTTGCGAAACTACAGAAAATGGTCGGCGAGCGCCCTATTCGGCTTTACATCGATTACGTCTTGAGGATAACAGACGATGTGAGCCAGGTGGGAGTACAGAAGAAGGCTGTAAAGGAACGGCAGGTTAAGAAGAGGCGGTCCTTTTTACGAGCAAACACATTCCTGCGGCTTTTCGATCGTCACAAAAAGCGCGTCCAGTCCCTAAAGGGCAGCGAAGAGGTACCACCCACCCACGTCACGATGGTTGCAGCAACATTCTTGCGCAGCCTGAAGACCACTTAGAAGGCCGCACAGGCGCTGACGTCCAGAACAATAAAGCGAATTGGCGTTTTATTGTGCTGGAGCACCGCACTACAATACGGGCCGCTCCGTGTGTCCAGCTCATGATCTCAGTATTGCGATTACTCGTGTGGGTATGACTTGGTAGGAAACTCACTTGGCGTAGGGCCACAGGACTTGGAACCGTTCATCGACGAAACGTATTTCAGAACCATTTTAAAGCGCTTCGGTGTCTCAGCTGGCTTTGAACTCAAGCTGCCTACGTGGATCGTGCACTTCGCTCTGCCGTGCCTGGGCAACAACTCATCTTGCAGGTTTTCAAGTATCGATGGAGCAGGCGGCTGAGCTTCAAACAAAGACCAAGATGTTTCTCATGTCCACCACTATGAAGATCTTGGCCAGCCCCTCGATTACTGTGCAACAGATTGGAGGACACAACACCGTACAAATGCAGTACAACCACTGTCAAAGGCGGGGTGAATTGGCGAATGTGCATTCTGGGCGACTACAGCATGAAGCCGCTACGTAATGGAGCCAAAGATGTAGTTGGAGCGAAGCCTCTTTGCCTACGAGAGTGCTATAAAGGCTGTCTTTCCTGACGCAGGTTTCATCACAGCTTCGCACCAGACCTTCGCAGCGTATCAATCTTGCACGCCTGGCCATCTCCACTCTTTACCATCACGATCTCCATCATGTCCGACTATACCGGCGAAGGTGTCTACGAAATTCTTCCTCAGCATGCTCAGGATACGAGCTTGAACGTTTGGGAAGGCGCTGTCACAGCTGGTACTCAGATCAAGCTTTAGTGCGTTAGCCAGTCAACATGCCCATCTGAGACTGACCGAATTGCGTGCAGCCCACGTACTCCGGGAGCGAAGAACACTCAATTTCTGATTGTGGCTGCTGGAGGAACTCAAGGCGAACCAGAGAGAGGTGACCGCGAGTACCTCATCATCGCTGTGAACTCTGGACTCTACGTTGCGGCGAATAGTACGTCCCGTCGGGTTTAGTGAGCCGATTTCCCAAGTCCTCGACTGATAACATACCATGCAGACGCCCTCCAGGTCACTACCGAGCTTCGCTCACCTCTCGATTCAAGCATCCGCTGGAAATTGCGTCATGCGGGTAACGGTGCTTTCTAGTAAGTCGATGCAGATGCCAACCAAAACCATGCGGCCTTAACAAACTCCAAGCATCGAGAATGTCGGCACTGGCAAGCAGCTCAACGTTCGCGGTTCCGGCAAGACTGCTGGCACCGAGCTTATCACGTATGCGCCTGCTGAAACTGAGAACGCTCAGTTCATCCTTAAGCATCCGTGAGAATACAATAGCAACCTAACCTGACGCTGGTATGATGAGGCAGGGCGGATCGATAGCCTTCCTTTTGCACCGAAACACACGCTCCGTTCAGTACTCGACGTTCATTACACAACAGGCAACAAAGCAGCAGATGAGATATCAGATCAATGCAACTGTATGTCTCAGTCCTGACATCAACACTAAACATGCGAACTGTGCATGTGTATCGCAACACCAAAGACAAAAGGAGACTCGTGACACATCAACCGACCCTTCTCACTACGACACCGTACCCCACTCAATTTCCCAAACATGCGCCGCATCCAAAAACACGGGGATGTTCCTCGTGCCCACCGGCCAAACAATCTCAAGCTCAATATCCATCTCCGTGCTATTCGTGAATACCTTGTCCGTGCTATAAAAGCTCCTCGTATCCATTCCATACCGCTGATACAGCTGCCCATCCTTGCCCACGAACTCGCACTCTCCAGGTCCACCAATGAAAGGCAAGCTGACCTCTCCACAAAGACCGATGCGTCGCTGGATATCGCCGGTGACAGAGCTCTTATAACTTAGTGTGAGCCAGGGAGGAGAGTCGTTGAGGAGGGTGAAGTCGCCAGGATGGCCGATATGGAGTTGTACTGTGTACCATTCGTGCGAGGAGTTCAGTTTAGTCATGTGTGTTACCACATTGATGGACCGCCGTGTGGAAGTGTCAGGCATACGTGGTGTGATGGCGCTTGAAAGATTAGCATAGCTCAGTGGATTGGGTTATGTTGGTAACTACTTACGCTGCGAGACTGCCCTCGAACGATTGGTTGGTCAGTGTGATGTCAAAGTTTCCGGCTTGTGGGAAGAACTCCCAGCCGTCGAGGCCATTTTCAAAGCCGCTGTTTGAGAACGTTTTGTTCGTGATCTCGGTTTTCGGCCGATCTGAACAGGCTTTGGGAGTTTTGCATGTTAGTTCTAAGGGGGTCTTGGTCGGCGCTGCGACTGTCGACACCGTCGCAGTTAGAACGGCGGACGTCTCTGCCATCGCAGGCAACAAAGACTCATTTGCAGATGTCGATAGCGAATAGTTCGAAGCAGCTGTCCTTTCCACGGCAGGGCTAGCGTCAGGCGCAAGTCTGATGGTAACGCCATCTAGGTAAAGTGGTACGTCGAAGTTCCCGTTGTACCATGATAGATACACAGTGAGTGTCTCATCTGTGCTCTCAGCTTGGAATGGCAGACTCAGTGTCTCGTAGATAGAGTCGTTGCGCCCAACGAGTGGACAAGGGGCGTAAGCAAAGCCGCAGATGGCACCAAAGTCGAGGGTATTGTCTGACAGGCGAATCGTATACTTGGGGTCTGAGTTAGCATTCTGTCCGGGTACGGAACTTTGGTGGCCAATAGATATATCGATCGTGTAGTTCTGCTCGGGTTCCAGATTGGTGAGAAGGGTTGACGTTTGGAAATGGTAAGACAACGACTTGCTGTCTGACTTCGGCACCGTAGTGCTGGTGTATCATTAGCATAAGCAACTTAGACTATATGAGACACTAACAGAGCAGTACAGCCTTCGAGAGCTTCGTTGGTCACTCCGATCTCAAAAGTGGAAGATGACGAGTTGTAGGCCACAGCCGTCCAGTTGACGAGATCATTCTCGAATCCGCCATTGACGATGTAGGGATCTTTGCTAGTCGTTAGGTTACAAGTAGCTGGAGATGGGGATGTATTGATGTTGTTTGTTGGGACGATGATTTCGAGTGCATAGCTGTAGCGTTCAGCTTCAGATTAGAAGTTATCGAGATCGTGCTGCTCACAGATCGAGTGTCCCGTATCCTCCACAATACTCTGATGAGTTACCAGCACATCTCATATCACACCCTTCGTCGGTAATCGTGGCGTTGTTGTCAAGAGTGTTGCCACACCAACATTCTCGGCCCCATTCAAGTCCAGCGGTGGTATAGTCGGCACCCTTGCAGCTCGAAGTACACTGAGCCACTGTCATATCATCGCGGCTTGCTTGAAGAAAGGACAGAGCACGAGCATACACATTGTCTGTCAAGCAGCCGATGCGCGAAGTGCCATTTGGGCCTGGATTGGTTTGCGTACGGTCTGCCAAGTTGTTGTAAAATACGCTTAGTCGGTTGTTAGAACCGCACGCTTCGCTGGCATTTCCCGGGCATGGAAAGCTGCATTCAGTATCGTTGTTTTTGACAGATCCCAAACCGACAGTAAGTCCGCAGTAGCACTCCTGGCCATACTCGACGCCAGCGTACGGATATCCGTTATCGCCGCAAAAGGCAACACAGCTGGCTTGGCTCATGTTCCTAGAATCCACATACGACGAACCTGCCAGTTTCCTCTTACCATAGTCGGTGTAGCAGCCGTAGTAAGTCCAGTTTGCTGGCAAATTCGCATCCACAGCAAGCGCAGACGGGTTGTTGCCCATCTCGAGCGGAGCGATTTGTGAATCGTTGCGAGTAAGGCCTCAATATCGGAGTTGCTGTGCTCGTCATGGCAGATTGAATCGCTCTTATCTTTTTCCTTCGCGGATGCCACGTGAGAAGCGATTCGCCTTCCCTTGGAGAACTCGCATTCTTGCGCGACCGTGGTGACCCTTGCCTCAAAACAAGGCCAGTGGGAACCTCAACCAATTACCATCATATGGAAGGCATGAGAAATGCACTCCATGCATCTTAGACCGCACAGTAATTTGAGACCGTCCGAGTGCTTCGATATCAAGTTTTGATCATACTCGGAGTTGAAAGTCAATAACGTTCGAGTTGCGTGCTACACGGCATGAGCTTTCAGCAATGCATCGCAAGACATAGTCGCAGACTGGCGTCAATAATGCGTTTCCGAGAAGCTATGATAGTGGCAACGCAAGTGCCCCTTTTGCGGTAGATAAAAGAGGCTGCTGGATCGAAGAAAAAGCCTGCATCGCGGCGTCGCCGCCGCTCGGATATGCAATGCTGCATTGGTGTCTTGATGAATGTGCTGTGGCTTCAACATTCTTCTGTTAAGTTCAGGGTCTCGCCTACCTGTATTGAAGTCCCACTTTGCTGTGTTGATGCGTCGACAATTTCGCGCGCTCCGTACACGTGTGGCTTGCGAGCGCTGGCATGATTGCGACTTAGAATGTGGGCAAGGCTGCGCGTTAAGCCCGACGAAGTCCTCACTTGCCTGTATCGAGCGTCAGCGTCCGCAAGTTTGATTGGTCTGATAGGAAATTTGTCCGCTTTAGTCCACTTTAGTCCATTTTAGGCTGGGCGTCGAATCAACAGCTGAACGCTGGCCAAATCTTATCACAATCTCGCATATGCCGAACTACGTCCATCGTTTCCGTCATGATGGAGGTAAGTAGCCTGCTGGGGCCGGTGCAGGCGCCTTGAAACGCGTGTTTCTCGCAATCGAGGCGGTGGGGCGGGCGCAAAGCATAAGGCTATGGCGTTTAAGTGCGCTACCGGAAGGGGTCGAGATGCTCTCTGTACGGGCAAACGAGAAGCGAAGTGGACCATGGTAGGGCAGTACAGCTGCCAGCGAACGGTTGTGCAGGGAACGGTTTGGAATGGCGGTGCTGAGAGCCCCTGGTCATCCATCCATTATGGCGTTCGTGGTCCCAGAGGGGCCGGTGCGACTGTACAAGTGAGTTGACTCGGTCAGTCGAAATACACGTCCATGTGATAGATGTCTGAACACATATAGCAGCGCTAAAACCACTTCAAACAGAAATCACATCTTGAGTCACCAAACTATCAGCACGTATAACAGGTCAAGGCAGTCTCGTCCCACGTTCCTGCCCTTCAGACAGTCTCATCCACCTCTTTAGACATGAAATTACTCACCTACGAGGCTTGGGGCGTCCCTACGGCCGGATTCTTGGATCTTTCGAAGACATTCTTCACCTCTCACTTCGTCTCGCCTTTCGTCCTCGCGTGTATCCGCGCCATCCTTTGCGTGTACAGCTTCACAACCATCATCGTCTCTTACGCATGGCTTGCAAATAATACAGCAACTGTCGGCTTGAAGGATGTCAACATTGGATCCTATAAAATTCAACAAAGTGAGGCCGCTATTGGGCAGTCTTTCAGCTTCTTCACCTATCTCACCTTCTGGTCTCTCGGTTTTTACTTCCTGGTGTCAGCAGTACACACCTTCGCGTACGCCTTCAAGGAGCGCACCTGGCTCCATAATTGGCCCAAGCCCCTCCAGCTCATGCACTCGTTGTACTACTCATGCATCACATGCATGCCCTTCCTGGTCACCATCGTATTCTGGGGAACGATGAACAGCGGCTGGCCGGCCGGTCGCTTCGAACAGTGGATGAACCTTTCCGTCCACGGTCTGAACTCGGTGTTCGCTATTGTTGAGATCGTGCTGCCTGCCACACAGGTACCTCCAGTATCGCATCTCAGCGTCGTTCTGCTCATCTTGTCGATCTACCTTGGTCTTGCATACCTCACTAGGTATACGCAAGGGTTCTATGTGTACGAGTGGCTGAATCCCGCTCACGGAAATGTCAGTGTTGTTCTACACGTCTTGGGCTATGCTGCCGGAATGATGGTTATTTTCTTTTTGGTATCCGGAACGATCAGAGTACGGAACATGCTTGCTCAACGCGTGAGCGAGGGCAAGGACATGGGAAGCATGCAAGAGAAGGGTATAAAGCTGGATGATGCATCTGATGCCTGGTCGAGCACCATCAGTATGACGAGACCTGAGTCGGCGCGGACGAAGGATGAGTTCATTGTCTGAGCGAGACACCCCAATAGAACTTCATAGTGTAGCCATGAAAGCGTCCTGACACATCAACTCTAGCTCAATATGCTGCCAATGTCTTTGTTTACCGGAGCTAACCTCGTTTTCATGTGCATACTTGGACAGGCGCCAATGCCTCGTAATGTATCAAACCCTGTAGCACTCATGGGCCATATGCTCTGGCCATGTATTCTCACCGCCTCTGACTTGGTTGAGTTGTCTCCAGCAAAGTATTTGCAGGAGATTGTAATATCACCAAGCCAACCACGTTCCATGTGACCCTCCAGCCATTCTCTCCGCGGAGCTCGAGGGATGCGGAGTGCGTGTCTTGAGTAGATTGCGAGCAGCCGTCACTTGTCAATATTTGAACTGTTCTTCGGCAACCCCTCCTGATTTGACCTACGGTGAAAATCTTCCTTGCATGAATCAAGTAATGGGGGAGCCGTTTCGGCCGTGACTAGGCCGTTCCGTGGACGAGGAGTTTAGACTCGAGAACGTCGGTGCAGATGCCACGTGATGCCTCGGCCAGCGCTGTTCGAGACGTTAGGGGGCAGACCTGAGTGGAAATGAATTAGGCCCCCAACAACAGCTACACGCTCTCTGACATCCGATCACTTTGGAGACCTCGTTTGGAGCAGATCTTGTTCTTGCCTATTGGATGTCGTTCTGTTCCCGGCTCAGGCTGCCGGAAGACCGCAAGACAGTTGTCGTAAGGCGTTCTCGTTTGAATACTGCTTGCGGGGCTGCACGGCAACGGCTATTAAATGATCAGTCGGTGTCTCAAAGTCTCACGAGGTAGAACATGGTGTCGAGGCCTTTCTACGAGAACCTGAATTAGGATTGTATCATGAACGAGTCTCGACGAAGCCTGCATCGGTTTAAAGTATTGGCTTCGATCGAAATTAATGCCGCGCGCCTCTTAAGTGATGCTCCTGGTGCGCCGTCAATTTGACGCCCGACTGCGGCGCAGTTGCCAACAGAGCGTCAGTTGGCTTAACGGGGAGTGAGAGATAGAGCAGACCCACTTGACGGTGGCAGGAGCAACATGATTAGCGTCTCTCAGCATGCTATCGTGACGAGTGGTCCAGCATTTGGGGTAGCTCTCCATGATTCAGGAGAAACGCCACATACATGACGTGCAGCGAGCTACCTCTGCTGCTATGTCTGTCGGAGCGGGGGAATGGATCCAAAGAAGGCAGGTAACATCAACAGCATACTTCTGACAGGTAGCATGTGGAGCGCGATGAACATCTTGAAGGCCGGCCTCTTTCCTGCTGTGATGCTGTTATGCCAGCTGCCTCAGTGACGTGAAGGAGAAACCGCAGGGGTTGGCCTGGGTTGCTTCGTCGTGCGCGCTAGCGCGAAGAGCTCCCAAAAATAGGAGGGGCAGTGCACTCTCTTAGCGGATCATTGTTCTGCACATCACTGCCACTTGTCCAGCTTAACGTTTGTACAATTTCGTTCCTGGTCGCATTGTCATACAAACGACTAGTCGGCTGCTTCAAGCCAAATGCTGCTGAGGAGAAACGGGCTTGTTGCCCGGTGCTCGCGCGAGCAAGCCCTGTAGTGCTGAAACTTCGACTTGGCTCCGCTGCCTCCGCATCAGGCCTACCATGGGCAGGGTCTCCTCTGAGATCGCAGCATATAGTCTGTATCCGTTTATCTTCTACCTAATACCTCAAGCCTTTGTAGAGAGGTAATTCAAGATTGTGGCGGTCGGCATGCGCCTCGGATCCTTGTGTTCACCACTCAAAGCTAGGACAAAGAGATCCTTCAAAGGAACACTCGCTGTCTACCGGTATTGACCTCCGTGCGGGCACGAGTGTATTCAGGCCAGCATCTTGTTCGCCTCCGCCCCGTTGGAAACTAAGTATTCTAATGTGGGACTGCCAAGCACCTTTGATCCTACTGCAAGGAGTCTCCTCTTCCGCCTTATACATACACTACATTCTGTCTAGTCGCGCGCCCTGTCCCTGCACGCGCCTGTCACTGCCGCTCCAGGCCAGGCCGTTCGATCAATCCCGCCCATAAACACTCCTCCCGTCCTGCTTGTGCTGATCATATGTGCGGAAGCCCGGCAGCCCTGGTTTCGCTGATCCGAGATTAATTTTACGCTCAAGGTCGATGTCTGGCATTGAAATTCGCTGAAGTGTTCTCTGTGCATTAGCGCAAGCCATACAGCTGCAGCTCCACCTCCACACGACCACACCACCGCTGCTAGACTTGCCTGGCTTGTCTACCCCTGCGTCCGAGGGCACAGCTACATCATCGACAGTGTTCCTGCAATACGACCTTGGCATACTTGAGTATTCTTGCAGACTGACATCTGCTCACCGTCTCAACCACGCTTGCCATAGCTACACTTCACAACCCGTTATTAGCGAGGTCGACTGCGTTGAGTTGCCGTCTCGACACGGCCAGCTGTATCTTGGAAGAGCACGACAGCACGATGGCGAATGGCAGACCAAGATCTCGATCACGGACTCAAGCTGAGGAAGATACTGAGCTATGGTTCAGCATGCCTAGCTCGGGGAGATGTACGCCAGCTGAACAGTCGGCTTACCGCACCACATCAAGCCGGCTGAGTGTAGGCTCGACCATCTCCAGTCCGCCTCAATTGCCGTTGGTGGTCCCTACCGTATCTACAACACGAGACGTCAATAAATCCCTCCCACCACCTCCGCCAGAAACAGAGAGGAGGTCACGAAAACAAGCCACTCTACGATCATTGCTACGGGGCCGGTCGTCAGGCGACCATCCTAATCCTTCACACTTACAGCCGGAACCCTATCTCTACCATCAGCGCAATCTATCCACAGGAGCTCATCTCAGTGTAAATGTGCACACTCAGTTCCAGCAGCCACACTCTCGCAGCATGCCGAACTCGCCGTACACGTCAAGTCATGATACTGCGCCTTCGTATCCACCGCCTCTTGCTCGTATACAGTCAGCGCATTCGACTTCTCAAGGCAGTACCTGCTATGAACCCTACTATGCTATCCACGGTTCCTCATCGCAAGAAGCTTCCTTTGGTTCGCCTTGCGACGTTTCACCGACACGTGCTCGAACATTCCCGGACACGACTATGACCAGTCCCAGGGCGCGCAGCAGTAGTAGTTCCAGCAGATCGAGACCACACACATGGCTCTCTCCCACAGAACCGTTTGCGGACGCTTCCCAATTTCATTTGTTCGTGGAAGCAACAACCGGGCTTCCGAATGAGGCAGACCCTTGGTCTCCTAACGGACCACACCGATTGCAAAGCTCGCTCTTCGCACGTCGATCCAGTAGAGGCTCTATCCTAGTTCCACCACAGTACATACCCGCGCCAATTCCCGATCGAACCCGCCAAACTGCAAGCTGGCAGAGCTTCGAACCACCGCTCACGTCTTCGCGATCAGTGTCTGCGCCCACGTCGACCAGTCTCTCTCAAGACACGTACAGACCGCATCACACAAATCTCACGCCACACGTGAATGCCATCAATGCGGAACTGGAGCTATTAGGCCTCGAAGACGAGCATGCACGAGACGATGAGGAACTCCCGGACTATGCGCAAAGTCAGGCCGAGATGAATGCCAAAAAGCGCGCAGAAGCCGCGGCAAGAGCAAGAGACTTAGAGGCCAGGTGGCGTGGTGCAAGAGACAGTCGGAACTGATGGTAGCCTCGCTCCATGCGCTGTGTTTTCACGACTATATTTGCTTGCGTCGTCACTTCAGCACCGATGATACCCTCACTTAACCGTCTCCATATGAGATCCGATCGTCTAAGTTCCACTGTATATATCCGTTCACAATCAAGAATAAGAACCCACATAATGACTCTACTTGTCTAGCCCACGCTCGACAACCGAAAACCTCCTTAAATGATATGGTCCTGACGTCTTAGCCCCAATGTGTTACCATAAACGGTCTACTAGGCGTATATGTCAGGGATGACCAGCTCACGAGAGCTCAGCGCGCTCCGGTACGCCTTGTAGAAAGCCTTGAGTTCGGCTCGTACGAACTCTCGTCTTGCATACGCTACACACTAATGCCCCGGGTCTGCCGAACTGTACAAAATGCAAGTACAGGGGTACTGAGATTGAAGGACCAGCTAGCCACGAGTTCTTGGTTCGCTTAAACGTCCTCGCTAAAAAGCCGCTAGAAGCTGTTGCTGTGCTGATATATCTGCCGTCGAGGAACGTCCGTATCCGTGTCGATCGCACGGCATAGACGTCTATCTTTGTCGCGCAACGTTTATTATTCCATGGATGATTGTACAAAGATGCTTTAGCTCTGAACCTTCATTCACAATACCTCGCCACCTTACTCGGAGTGTCCTCACGAATCGAAGCCGAACACTCAACAATAATAATTGCACGGAGATGGAGATGAAGCACAGGAATGGTAGCTGGAGCGCACAAGGAAGGCTACGCTACTACACGTGCCCGAGTACAATGCGGGGATTTTGGGGCTTAGAAAGCTTGATCGGTAGGCACGGGACGGTACCAAAGCCTTAATTTCTGAAGCGTTCCTCAACTATCCGCAAAGTTCTTAATGTTTCTGAGTTCATCGCGGTGGGTGAGACGTCCATGCAGTCACACTTAGCAAAATCACCCAAAGCACTACATTCGCCACTTCGTATCTACCAAATACCCGACCTGCAGCAATGATCGACTTTCAAAATCCTCGAAGGATCAATACATCCGCTCCGACATTTAGTTCGATTGCATTGGAGATCTACACAAGATGCATAGTTCTTGTCGTACAGAGTCTTGGTTGGGGCGACGGGTGATAGCCGACAGCGAGGCTGTGCATGCAGGTGTCAGACACGGACCGGAAACAGCGTTCCAGTACATAATCTAAAAATAGCAACAGCGACAGCAAATATAGAGTTCAACAGAAGTTGATGTGATGGCTAATGAACGCTGATGGTGAACATGTGATATCGCAATCTGTGGTGTACTGTGTCGCAGATCTGGACTGAACAGATATGCATGAGGAGCTATCGTGTAATTTGCGTACGCACGATTTTACACTGTTACCATGGAAAAGGCACGCTAAACCCGCGAGCAACAAGTCGGTACTGACCGCAAATAGTGTATGAAATCAAACAAGTGTCAAAGGGACCTTTGCACTGCTATTAGCCGTGTGATTACGGGCACCAGAAGCACAAATCACATCTCTGCCCCTCCACCTGTACCTTTTCCAATCGCCGATAAGTAGGTACCCTCTTCGTCGTTTGCTCGTCGCTTCTGTCGTGTGCAACATGGTGAAGATGCGCGACAAGCGGCGACTAGACGCGTATGAGCTGGCGTAAGTCCAGGTAATGTCGACGCTAGTGATTCAGTGTGCTTTTTGGATGGTGGAAAAAGGTCATCAATTTCACCCCTTGGTCGCTTGCGCCGTATACTACATGCTGATGTGTTATCTACGAGGAGTGCAGTTGTTGTTGATGTGCACTTTTGTGCTGAGCGAACTGGCTTCTTCGCGCTCTGCCTCTTCGATGCCAGCAACGTCTGTAATAGAGTTGGTTTGGGAGCATCACGTACCCGCTGAGGTGTCGGCACGTTTGGAACTTGTAATTCTGTCGCCGTGAGCTCGTTGAAGTAGACAAGATGTGAACTATTGCGATGGTGGGCAGAACAGCCTTTTGTTTCGGAGAGTTGACTGGAAGTCTGCCAATGTCTGTATAGGGCCACAATGTCGTTGCGCACGTCGGAATTATCTGACCGTACTATCCATGCACCGTGTGAGTGAGAGATCTGAATCTTGAAGTGAGCAGTTGGCGGGCTGATCGCGGTCGGACCAGCTTTCTCAACCATATCCCAGGTCTCTTTGCGGAACCATTGTGCGATCCAAGACATCGAGACATCGCTGTACTCCTTGCCGCCATTCTCATCTGCCGTCTTGATGTCAGCCCAAATCTTACGCATCAGAATATGTGTGCCAGACATGCTATTGTCCTGCGGATTGATGATACAGCCGAACATGAAATTCTCCCAAGCATAGCCCCATTCCGTCTCTGGAAAGTTTAGTCGATAACGAGGCTCACTAAGATCACCTCGACGCATCACGCCTACAGCGTGTACCACTTCATGCACGAGTGTGATAGCAAAGAGAAAGTCGTGGCGAAATCGGGCAGAACGAGTCGCTTTAGCGTATCCATCCTCAGTACGATAGAACAGCACAAACTTTTCGGTGAGTTCAATCTTTGGAGAGCGCTGGGTCTGAAAAGCTCTACAACAGCACGGTTCGGATGTCGAAGCAGAGTCGTCAATGATCGTACGGGCCCAAGTCCTTTGCTTCTGGCTTATGAAACTAATTTTAACTCGAACTGCAAGACATTCCAGGGTTTGACGCGCTTCTGTAAGCAGCAATGCCTTCTTTGCTTTCGATGCACGTATCAGAGGATCGCACATGTACTTCTTCCCGGTTTGCAGGTCGTGCATCACACGGCCGTAAAGCAAAGGGACGAAGAATTCGAGCAGTTTATCGTGCAAGAGGAACTGCGATGCCAGCTGCAACCCTTGTTGCATCTGCTCGTGCTGCTTAAGCTGATGGAACAGAGGGTGGATGGGATTAGTGAGATTGCCTGAAAGGATTGCTTCATTCTCGAGCAGCTTGAATCGATCATTGGTGTTGGCTGCACTGATGAGGTCATTGATGAGGTGGCTTGACAATATATCAGCGCGCTTCATGCGAGGGCGTTGGTGTTCCATTGATGCTTACTCAGATTCGGAGTGGTTACCGTCTCCGTTGGGAATACTGTCGGAGTGTATACATAAAATGATTGATCCCATTGTGAGGGTCAATCGCCAGAGATAATGCACAATGCAACATGATTATAGCTGCGAGGAGTGATGTTTCCAGAATGTAGCGGTCAAAACAAAGAGAGACGTCTGTACTGTGGCCTCTGTGCATTTGCGCGAAGTTTCGACACAATGTCGAGACAACATGGAAGTCACATACACGGAAGAACGAGGCACTGGGCTGTTTGTGCACAAGGGAATGTTTGGTTTAGACCTATGCACTCCCTGTCTACCTCAAACCTGCATCGACGCCCACATCAGGTCGTCGGGTCTTCCTTTGGAAAAGGAGGTTCCTTTCCCATTCTGGCCCATGTTTTTTTAACAATGTCGAACTTCGTACTTCTTAGGTATAGAAAGGAGTCGATGCGCTTGTACTGCTGCCCCGAACAATGTACTGTGCGCCGTCGCCTGGCGAAAATAATTAGCAGGTACGCTGCTAGTACCTGGGTGCCTACAACTCGTTGAACCAGCTTACTGCCTGATATATAGTCGACTAATGCCAATAGATGGATTTTGATGAAGACAGTATGGGTTGGAGAGTGTCGAGTTGGGGAGTCGTATCTTTTGATACCTGGATGGACGGTGATATAGCTCATAGCAGCCACGAATGTCACTATCGGTGTCCATTAATACTGCCTTATCTTTTTGGGTTTTACTATTTGCTATTTGAAATTGTCGACGTTCCATGAGCTTTGTACCACCTGGCAAACCTAAGTACGACGACTCGTCCTGGTTTTACTGACCACCCGACAACCATCGGAACAGATCCTTTGAAACGCTTAGTCTTGACACTAGAGTGCTATTAGTCAGGTCTCGGTTTTTCCAGAAGCGTCTTGAGCGCTGTCTTGCTTTTGCTCTTCACTTGAGACATACAAACACTATTGGTCAGCGCTGTTTGACCCAGTCACCCCTCAAAGAGCATATACGGCCAACTTGCTTAAGATATCTTCTCCCCTGGCATGGCACCCACTACCGCAGTACATGTTTGCCCCCTTCACGCTACACTTAGCGCGCATCACAATCAGGACCATGTACTGTTTCTGGCAGATGCCCGTGCATCGAGATCCTATATCGCTCGAACTCCTGATCGATAGCTTCGTTAGCCAAACCTGTGAAGCTTCTGAACAACTTGGCAAGTCAATTGTTGCTTCGAATGAAACGCTCGCTTATTGGTGGGATCATCCTCACCACCGGTCTGTGTTCATCCTCTTGATAATCTTAGGAGTTATCACAACCTGGCTTGTCAAGTCAAGTATCATGACCCGACAAGCGCTGAGAGCTCATGTAGTGTCACAGAAGCTCACAAAGACCAACACTGTGCAAAAGACCACTGCCGACGCTGGCGCACCGCTGGAGACACCACAGCGGCCCTGTGCGATCCAAGTAATGGACAAAACTGGGAAAGACAGCTCTCTATCCGCGAGGGGCACTCAAGCTCCATTCGGTATCGGTGCAACAGTTAATGGACATGATTCTTGCTTCTCGACTCCGGGAGACCAGACTCCCTCTGTCAACAACGCTGGACGGCGCAACTTCTCTGGCCTCGCGAAGACTGCCCCGGCCAACTACTTTACCCTTCAACAGAATGGCGTGCTTGATGCAATGGGTACCCCGACTAGCAAGTTCAGGTCGTCCCCAATGATGGAGCTTCGTGTCGCATCTGATGATGAGGAGTATGTACATGTGTTCGATAGCCCTACAAGATCTTTTGGCAGAGTGAGGAAATCGCAGGTTGCGCCGAAGAAGGCCCAGCGTGAGCCTGAGAGTGTTTGAGGCGCTTCAGATCGAGCGGTAAGATTTTGATGGTATGGATACTCGCTCAGTTTTGAAGGGTGAGGTTGTTGTACGAGCTCAAGATTGTCTGTGTAATGTTAGTAGTGTTCTCCCTAAATATAGCGTCATTTCAGCACTACACGCAAAAAGTAAGAGAGGGTGCTGTTACCGAGAATCATCTACGCGCATTAGTGCAAAATGCCTCGTCAGTTGGAACACTGGTTTGTGGACGGAAGATACCATTGTGTGAGTTGTCTGTGAGATATCAGCAAGATGCTCGACATAATTAGCTACATCATTCTGCCTTGAACTCTTGACATCTTCAGAACGCGGTGTGAAGATGACACTGCAGCTGCAGTCATAACTATGACGACACGTTACTTTAGGCGGAAGGTACGAGGCGTGCGTGCCCTTAACGGTGAGAGCGAACGCTCACCTGAGCCACTAGACCAAAGCTCCCCCACTTCAACTTGCTTAGCGGAGCTCGCAAGCCCTCGATCGTCTCCATCACTTCTCTCGACTTTACGAGGCATCTGTCTCTCACTTTCCCACCATTTCGTCACCAGTATGGGCGATGTCAGCGAACCAAAAACACCTACAGTCGAGGGCGTGTCTTCTAAAACTACCGTGGAGACAGTCGACCAATCCACCGCACTTCTTACCGAAAGCTTGGTATCTGGTACGCAGACATCTCGCGTAGTCACGACGAACAGCACTCCTACACCTGTTGACTCGCTGTCTGCGCGTACCGCGGAAGATGAAGCCGCCACACCGCCGCCGGTCCGCCTGATCGATAGTGATCCAAGCAAATTCCGCTCTCTGAAGCGCGTGATCGTGATCGGTCGTCCAGGCAGCGGTACTGACGGTGAGTGTAGAGCGTTTCGTGATCCAAGATATGGATCTGACGTCTTCTATAGGTGTTGGCGACGCGCTCAAGAAGCTAGGATTCAAAGTCTACGACTTCCAAGCTGCCAGCAAACGATATGAACGCGACTTTCCACTGTGGGTCGAAGCAGCACGCCTTCGTAAAGAAGGTCGGCCATACAACAAGTCAGATTACGACAAGCTCATTGGCGACCACGATGCCATTGTCGGCATGCCAGTATGCTTCTTTGGCGAAGACATTGTCAAGCTGTACGCCGGAGTCAAAGTCGTCTTGGTGAGTGCAGATTCTGTCCTCGAAACTGTCCTTAGGATGCCAACAACAAAGTTCTGGGCGCGTTTTGACCCTGTCTACCAAGGCAACATTGAGCAACTGCTCACGCTTATCAAAACATCTAGCGAGTTCCCTTGTGTGAGCAATGGCCGAAATATCCGCGAGAATGTTCGAGAGAAGAATCTTCTTGAGGTTCGTAACCTGCTTGCATGGAACCCTTTATGCGAGTTCCTCCAGGTCAAAGTTCCTGATGCACCAGCGCCTAAACTTCACGATGACAGATCTAGGGCCGAGCTGGCTGCTCGCCCATGGCGCGCGGTATCAGGAAATGCCAACAAGACAGGACAGCGAATTTTCATAGGCTTGGCGTATGCCCTGGCAATGGCTTCGATCACTCTGATCGCTGTCCTGGCAGCTGTTCTTGGAAGCACCGGTCTTTACCAGCTTTCATTTGCCGGGCTACATCTCTTCCGGTTCCTTGTCGCACGCTCTCAGATCCGAGACACAACGCGCGGAGCAGCTGTAGGTCTCGCTATCCTCACATTCGTCTGTGGCATAGGGACAGGGTACGCCATTGCTCTCATGCGCATTTCCGAGCCCGCAGTTGTCGAGTCGCCTGCCCGCGATCACCGGCGCAGATATAATAACGGACGCAGGAAGTTTGGGAACGGCCGTGGCAGACAGTCCGATATCGATGACAAAAAACGCCCTGAGCGTCCAACTTTGGATGGATGGAGTGGTGTCCAAGAAAACATTCGCAAAGACGATGCCAACATGGCCAAGGAAGGCTTGGAGGAGCGGAAGAATGGTAAACACGTGACATTTCACGTCACACACAAGCAGACGGAGAGCGGCCAGGACTTTCTCAGTGGCCCTCGTAAGGTCCTGTCGGTTACGAAAGAGACGGTTGAATAGGGATCGAGGTTGACGGACTGCGTGGAGCGGAGGTGGACTCCAGATGAGCATCAACTTCATAGATTTTGTTCTACGATCAAGCGCGCAAAGGCGACGCGCTGGACGAGCTTTTGGGAGAAGTGAAAACATATACAATACAGGACTACGCAGAACGAACGCCGGCCCATGCAATGTATCTAAATGGGTATACACACATCATACAACGTTCAAACAGTGCCACCAATCTCTTTTCTGACCCAGTTCTCCAGGCCACCAAGAGCAATGATCTCCTGAACGTTGGGAGGAAGCTCGCCGACCTTGACGCTCCACTTGGCGCCATTAGGGCCCTCCTGCACATTTACACTGCTCCTGCGCACATCCCACTCCAGTGTCCAGCCCGTCCTGCGTGTAAGCTGCTTCGCCTCAGCAGGCTGCGCGGTAGCAGCCGGCGGCGGCGAGTCGAGAGACTGGCTGTTCCTGCTTGGCTCCTTGACAGCCTGCTGACTCGCCTCGACGTTGGTGCCAGAGAACACCTCCCTCAGCCTGTTCGCTAGCTTGGGCACCTCGACGCCCATCAAAGCGTTATTGATGCTGTTCCTGCTGAAGATGTTGCCGAAGCTGCCAGCGACTACGAGCGGGATGCCCTTTGCTAGGATCGCCGTCGCGGCCTGCTCGCGGCTGCTGCCGCATCCGAAATTGAAGCCTGTGACGAGGATGTCGCCGGCCCTTGCGGTCTGTCCGAACGTGGGGTCGTAGTTCTCCATGCACACCTCTGCCATCTTCTCGCGGCTCACGTCGTCTTGGTATGTGTATTTTCCTGGGTAGATGCCGTCGGTGTTGATGTTATCGGCGTCGCAGAAGACGATCTCGCCGGCGATTTTCTCAGGGAAACCGGGTAGGATCTCGGTCAGCGACTCTGCGTCTGAGGACGCTGGTGCGGGCTCAGAGATGGTGGGGGTTTCGGTCGACTCGCCGAACGAGGCTGCCGCTGCCTCGGCGTCCGCGATCGCTTTCTCGATCATGTCTTCGATGGTCATCATGCGCTCTTCTTCAGGGATGCCGTCGCCTTCGCCGCGGCGCACGCCCGTGTAGCCTTCAGGAGCCTCGTACCATCCAGGCCCGGAGATCTTGCCGGAGAGCGCGCTAGCGGCGACTACCTCGGGGCTAGCAAGGTAGGCTTTGGCGTCCGGAGAGCCCATGCGGCCCTTAAAGTTGCGGTTGCTGGCGCTGATTCCGACCTCGCCTGGCTCGAGGAGACCGGTGCCGAGGCCAATGCAAGGGCCGCATCCGGAGGGGAGAGGCTGAGCTCCGGCTTCGAGGAGAGTCTGCCAGTCCCCAGACTCTTCTGCGGCCTTCTGCTCCGGGATGGACGCAGCGGCGATGTAGAACTTGACATGTTCAGGAAGCTTGGGGATCTTGCCGCCGTTGGCTTCGGCAGCCTCCTTGAAGACCTTGGCGGCAGCTGCGAGATCAGACGCGCGAGAGTTAGTGCAGGAGACGAGGTAGGCCTTGTTGACCTTGATGTCCTGGTTCTGGAGCTCGACAAGGGGTGTGGCAATCTTGACCGAATTGGGACCAGAGACGTAAGGAGACAGAGTGGACAAATCGAGGAAGAGCTCCTTGGCGTACACAGCACCTTTGTCGGCAGCCAACGCAGGCTTCCAGATGTGGCCAAGCTGCTGTCCAACGATACCGGTAGCCGTGAAGAGCTCGTCGATGCGCTCGTGAACGAATTGCTTCTGGTGGTGGTCCTTGACTTCACCCTCGCCCATGGCAGCCAGTGTGGCACGAGCTCGCAGCCAGCCGTGAAGTACGGAGTCGATGGGGAACAGGCCAGTCAGGGCACCCCACTCGGTGGTCATGTTGGCGATAGTCAGGCGGTCGTCGACGGGGATGGTGCGGAGGGTGTCGTCAGATCCAGTGAACTCGATAGCGTGGTTGAGGACTTCGTCCTTGTTGAAGAGACCAGCGAGAGCAACGATGACGTCCTTGCCGGTAACGCCCTTGGGCATGGTGCCTTGCAAGGTGACCTTTGCAACGGGAGGCACCTGCCACCAGGTCTTGCCGGTCGCCCAGATACTGGCAGCGTCTGTTCGGACCACAGGTGTGCCGAGGCAGCCAATGCCACCGTACATGTTCGAGTGGCTGTCCGAGGCCACGGCAAGCGTTCCTGGCCATGCGTAGCCCTCTTCCACCATGATTTGGTGACCAATACCACGTCCAGCGCCGTAGAAGACGACATCGTTCTTTCCGGCGAACTCCTCAATCTGGCTGTACTTCTTCAGGTTCTTCTCGGTCTTGTTCTGGACATCGTGGTCAAGGGTCATGACGATCTGCTTGGGGTCGTTGATCTTGGTCGCGCCGATAGACATAAACTTGAGCGCCACGGGCCATGAGTTGTCGTGTGTCATGCACTTGGCAGGCTGGAGCGTCACGTAGTCGCCTGAGCGGATGACCTTGCCCTCTGTAACGCCGACGGCATGGCGCTGGACGATTTTCTCGGTCAGAGTCTGGGGTGTCTTCGGGGTCTCCTGGAAGGTGCCGAGGAAGTTTGCGGCCGGGCCCTCCTTCAGCGAGTGGAAGACCTCGGGGGTGTCATAGCGGGTGGCAGTCGTGCTGAAAGCGCGAGGGGCGAGGTTGAGACGGGATGACTGCGTCGCGACGCGTGAAAGGCGGATGCTCGATGGCAGCTGCGGCGATTAGCATTTGCAGTAGTCGAGATAGGTGCACAATCACGCACCACAGCCGCTCGGCGACCCAAGAGTCGCGCAGCTCGCAGAGACATAGCCATTGCTCCCAGATTGACGCTTGGCACGAAGTGTCGGTTCACGATGCGCACGCTTCCCCAGAAATTTGTCGGCGGCCAAGAGGCATTCCCGGCCGCGCCGACTTCGGGCAAGGTCATCAGGGTCGCCCCGCGCTTGATTGGCTGCTGTGCGTACGCGGTTCACCACCACTCTCGCGTACACCAGTACAGCACGCGGACAGCGTTGAAGAGTGGCTGCATGCGCTTGTATGCGTACTGTCGCTGCATGTCTCGACTGAGCTACATGTTTTCTCGGTGGCTTGCATCACCGAGACCGGACAGGACGCTCTCGAGGTTGCTGCATGGGAGTCATATTGGTATGACGCGAGGCTCAAGAATTTACACTCCGCAAACACAGCTTCCGGTCAATTGACGTGCTGCTTTCTCCCCGACTCCTCTGCCGTTACTCCTCCATCCCACCACTCTTGCCGACCACCTCACTTCGTCGCCATGGTGCAGAGATCTGACGTCAACTACTTCGGTGCGGGCCCCGCGCCCCTCCCCACCGCCGTCCTTGAGAAGGCATCGCAGGCGCTGCTCAACTACCAGGATAAGGGCCTTGGCCTCTGCGAGATCTCCCACCGTTCGCCCGAAGCCAATGCCATCCTTGCCGAGACCAAGCAGGCGCTGAGTGACCTGCTCGAGATCCCTGATGACTACGACATCCTCTTCCTCCAGAGCGGCGGCAGCGGCGAGTTCAGCGCGACCGTGTACAACCTCGTTTCGATCTGGGTAGAGAAGAAGCGCGCCAAGATTGCTGAAGAGGTGGGTGACGACAAGGACGAGGTACTGAAGCGGCTACAGAAGGTTGTGGACGAGGAGCTTAAAGTCGACTATCTGGTCACTGGCTCTTGGTCACTCAAGGCCTCGCAAGAAGCTGCACGCCTCATTGGCGCCAAACACGTCAACGTCGCAGTTGATGCTCGCAAGGCCAACGATGGCAAGTTCGGCAAGATCCCCTCCGAGGACCAGTGGAGCCTCACTCCTCGCTCGTCAGGCGGGCCAGCCTTCGTCTACTTCTGCGACAACGAGACTGTCGATGGTGTTGAGTTCCCGTCATTCCCCAAGGGTCTCGAGGGTGAGGATGCGCCAATTGTTGTTGCCGACATGTCCTCAAATTTCATCTCCCGCAAGGTCCATGTCCAGAAATACGGCATCATCTTTGGTGGAGCCCAGAAGAACATTGGAAACACTGGAATCGCGATTGCTATCATCAAGAAGTCACTCCTTCCTCCCCAGTCACCGTATGCCTCGCCAGATCTCCTGCGACAGCTAAACTTGGCTGTTGGACCCATTGTCTTCGACTACCCCACAATTGCGAAGAACAACTCCCTGTACAACACCCTGCCAATTTTTGACGTATGGGTCGCTGGGCAAGTCATGAAGGGGCTCGTGGACACATACGGTACAAAGCGAATCGGAGGCCAGGAAGAAATCTCGGACGAGAAAGCCAACTTGATCTACGGTGTCCTTGACAAGTACACCGATGTCTACCGTGTTGTTCCAGACAAATCAGCGCGCAGCAGAATGAACATCTGCTTCAGGATTGCCGGTGGAGATGCAGACAAGGAAAAGGCTTTCCTTGCGGGCGCTGAGAAGAAGGGCCTATTGGGTCTGAAGGGTCACCGCAGCGTCGGTGGCATCCGTGCCAGCAATTGTGAGTGGCGCAGTCTTACCATCAATTTGGATATTATCATACTAACAGCATTCCACAGATAACGCCGTGTCTCTCGATGGCGCGAAACTGCTCGCTTCATACCTCGAGGAGTACGCCAAGTCTGCGTAAAGGCCGACGACTGACGACCACGCTTTTTCGAGTTCACAAGAGGAAGCTCACATCATCACACCTATATCATGTACGATTCAATATCTTCAAGACACCTATCCCCCCAATACAATGACATTCCAACCCCTCAATCATCATGACTCCATCGATCTACCGCCATATGCTCCTTCAACCCCACCTTTTGATGCAATCTAGACCACCCATCCTACCTGCCAGTGGTATCAGGCGGGGCGAGCAGATCAGTCTTCCGTGTATTATCGCTTTTTGACACGGGCCGTTCCAATATCTCTGGTGCTCATTTCGCAATGGGTGACTTCCGGCTACAGCTGGACTTCACACCAACGACGAGGTAGCGAAATGAAGCCGTCACATCAGGGTGATCCTCAGGGTGATCCTCATGGTATGCAACGACCGACAGGGAGGCACAGCGGTCATCCGAAAGGTGCCGCGCATGTCACCGCTGCCGTTGATCAATGACATAGACCACAGACAGGGTCTGCGCAACAAGTGGGCCTGCATTTGAAGGCAAGCACGCGTCGAGTCCCGTTGATGTCGCCGTGCAGGTAAAGATGCACACTGCAGCATCACTCAGCCACAGGATTCCACATCGTCAGCCAAGCGGTAAGGTGTCGCACTCCTGAGAAACATCCACCGGTTGTATCCTTCTTTACATCATATCGCAGCGCGACTGGACATTCACGAGCTAGGGAATAGATCCAAGAGGGCCGCTTAGTTGGCCCAACCTGGCTAGTCTCAACGACCTGAGTCCCGCTGCTTTGGACGATTTATGCCTCTTCACTGGTCATACTCGAGGTCTCTGAAGTTATGCAATTTCCTCTGAACGTTCAAAAGATCCCAGCTTCCGGTGTGGGGCGCATGTGGATCTGGCGTTCCCTGTGTCTCGGACAGGGCTGAAGCGAGGATCTGCGGCACAGCCTAAACTCAGTGGGCATCAGAACGTTAGTTCAACCTCTCGACCTCACGACAACAGCAGACAAGACGCCACGCGCCTACCTAATCGGCTCACAAGTGGCAAGAGAATCAAATGGCGGCATCTGGAACTAAGTGACAGAAACGAAACCTTTGAGCCCACGGCAAGCGCTCAACTTTGACAGGAGACAGCCATACGCTGTTGGCAGCCTGCGATACGCCTTCGAGATGCTGCGAAGATAACTCTGCACTCGAAGACTTCGCGAGAATCTCACGATGCATCTTTGACCCGGGTAATGTCGCCACCAGTGGTAGAGCGTGGCCAATTTCCACGGTCTGCCACTGTGGAATTCAAGGGAAGCTTGTCAAGACGGGTCTGTCTGCTTCCGCTGCCCAGGCTCCCCGGCGTGCGTGCAGCTCGTGAAACCCCACTTTCTCCAAGCACACGAGGGTTCGCCATCTAAAGGGTTCATAGTGGACGGGGTCAAAGCTCCAACTCAACGAATGGACTACTGACAGCCGCCTCAGGACCGCTGTCCCGAAACTGCGCGCTACTGGCACGTACCTCAGTTTGCTCACATACCATCTGGCGTCTCATATTCGCCTCCTCGTCCCACGCCTAATGCTAACCCTCGTTCTCTCTTCCCTCGTTCTGCTGGCAGGCTCAGGTATCTCTTACTGAAGTCGAGCGTTTGTGTTTACTTCGGTCAGATTGTCTCCATGAATACCTAAGCGTTATCACTTGCAACAGCCGCTGCTGGTGACCAGCGACGTTCTTTTCTTCTTGTGTATTTTGTTGCGAAGTTGGCACGATGGAAGAATGGCTCGCTCAATTGCCTCGTCTTGAGGCCCGGTCGCACTTCAATGTGTCGCTCAACACCTCGACCGTCAGCGAGCCCTCATGGACCTCGACGAATTCGACAAGAGCCGTCATCGCGAGTCTCCAGTTGGCTCAGGTGCAGACATTACGTACAATGCATCTGGCTCTGGGCGTATTCAGTCTGGCGCTTGCACTGTTGACGGTTCTCCGGATTCTGTCAGATGCGAGGAGAGCGGCAGAACTACAAGTCACTCTTCGCAAGCAGTAAGTAGCAAGACCTGATACGTTCGATCCAGGCTAATCTTGCAGACGGTTCAACTCTCTTCGAAATGTCCACTCCGCCGAGACTTTCCCACTCGTTTTAGCTTGCGGTGCGGTGTCATCCCAAATTATATTTGTAGCAGTGCAGGGCACGACTCTCAATAGTGTATTATCTGAAAGCTGTCGAATGATAGCCATGGTCACCTTTCCCAGTATGTGGCGGCTGCACGGAATCATTGACAACTACTGACGAACACAGCGATCTTTGCCATGGGCTACATCACTCTTGCATTCGGCATCGACACAGCTCTGCGCTCATTCAAGCAGGATCGATTTGCGCCGCGTGGGAAGTGGAATACGATACTCTGCATCACCGCAGTCCATGTCCTCCTCCTCGCGACGTGGATACCGACCATCGTATGGCCCATGTTCAATAAGTGCTTTGGCGGCCTGATCTGGTTCATCATGCGCTACGACCTACTCACTCTCGTTCTCCTCATCGTCCTAGTCTCTCTGCTTTTACTTTTGGCAGCCATCATCAGCATACAGCTGGTACGAACTGCGGATGTGGACCTCAATGAGCGCATCGCGGCATCAAGGATGGTCTACTACCTGCTGATGACCGCAGCTATTTACGTAAGTGCGGAGATGCGCTGAGTGAAGAGCACTAGTTAACAGACACAGACCTTGGTGATTCCCGTCGAGGTGCAGTCCCTCCAGGAGAACTTTGACGCTGCACTCGGTGGCGCGCGATTCGCGGAAGCATCGCTCTTCTCATCCGGCATAGTCATCTCGTTCTTCCACCTCTTCCTCCGCACAAACGCAAACCGGCTCATCATCCGCCCCATCGACGAGATGAGATCTCAATCCGAGCAGAAGCGACCAAGGCTCCGCCTCTTTGGTCCCAGTGATCTCGAGATGAACATCAGTGGTCCCATGGCACTTGTGGGTGGACGTCGACCTGACAGCAGACAAGGACTGATCGATGTTGGTCCGGAGAAGAACCGCTTCGATTTTGATCCGGAGTACTTTGAGCGACCGGAGCGAGCAATGACACCAGGGTCAAAACTCCAAAGCCCGATAGATCTCACAAAATGGCCGCTTCCTCCGGACCTGGACGAATCAAAGGAAGAGACGAAAGGTCACCAGCGAAACAAGGCCAGTTACTCCATCTTTCCTACGCGCGCCGAGGATGTGCCACGTTTTCCTGCTACTGTCTATAACCCATCCAGAGCAGTCAAGGGGGAATCGAGAATATCAAAGCTCGCAATGCGTAGATTCAACCGCCGCAGCTCCGTCACAGACGTCAGCCGAGAGTTCGAATCGATGGACAAGCCAAACCCCTTCTTCGCCGTGGACAGAACTCGACACGCAAGCACAGCCAGCTGCGCAACCGTCCAGATCGGCCTTCGCTTTTCCCTCGGCCCAGCGATGCTCTCAGCAGCAAAGTACACCTCGCCCACCGCGCCAAACATGCCAAAGCTCAACCGCAACGAGACCGACTCCAGCACCGAGACCCTGGGCCTCCCTCTACAAGCCACGTCCCCCACAGCAAAGCCCGACGAGGTCCTCCAACCCGCAGTCTTCTCTCCACCCGCCCAACGCGCTCTATCCCCCGCGAAACCCAGCCCCGCCCGCACCCCAGCCTTCCCCCTCACGCCCTCTCAAAACAGCAGCGCCTACCTGCAAGCCCAGCGCGAGAAAGTCCTCATACCGACGCCTGGAACCCCACCCTCGCTCGCTCCCTCGCCACTCCCCGCCAACATCCTCAGCGGCCTGCGCATGAACCCCGTCACGCCCTCGGGCTCCGTCGCAGCAACCTCGCCCACCACAACCTCCCCTCGCACATCAGAACCCGCAACATCGTCGCGCCCTTCGACCCCGCTCGCCGCCGCGCTGCTGCGCTCAAATAGCGGCAAATCAGCCAAGAGCCCGAGTCCCACGGCGCGCATCCCGCTCGGCCAGGGCACTATGAGCCGCAGCCCGCCGCCTAGGGGGTGGGTGTAGACGGCGGCGGTTCCTGAGGCACGTAGACCGGGGGGGCTGCACTGTACTATACGATATTTGGGGGGTTGGGACGGGGGTTCTGACGGCGTTTTGGTTTCAGGCGCGTCTCAGGCCGGCGGGCTTTGTTATGCTGCGCCAGGTGGGATGACTCGATGTGCCTGCTATGGTGCCGCAACGCCAACGCTGTTATGGAGTGTTTGTGCTGTGCACTTATGCTCTTTTTTTTTTTCTTTTACGAATCATGGCTTTTCTTGCTGTTGTGGTTGTTTGTGTCGGGGGATTCACCGCGGGTAATAGCGGGGATGGAGGATGCAGAGGGAGAGTGTCAGGGTAGGGTGTAGATGATGGATTGAATAGAATGGTTGCCCTCCCTCGACATGCTCATTGTCTTGCTGTGCTTGTAGACGCTGGGACACAGGTATTAAGTGACTCTATCATTTGTTCATTATTCCATGTCTCGTATTATACCAAACTACTCTCCTCACCCCGTCCATTTCTTCCAGAACCTCCAACCACCGCTCTTTTCGTACGCACCCTCCCTAGTTCGAAACCGCTCCCTTTCCTTATTTCTCCGCCTGCCGACCCACGCAAACCAGACCAACGACCCCACGGCCATGAACGCCACAACGAGCAGCGTCTGCAGCGGCTCTGCAAACACGGCCCGACTTAAAAGGAACAAGCTGACGCAGCAGAAGATGATGGGTGTGGTGATCCACGTCTTGTAGGGGCGCTCGAGATCCGGTTCGCGGACGCGCAGGACGATGAGGCCGAGGACGGTGGCGAAGTAGAATGTGTAGCCCGCGACGCCGTAGAAAGTAACAAGCGAGTCGAAGGAGCCGGTGAGGATGTAGACGGAGGTGAGGGCGGCGTTGAGCAGCATGGCAGAGATGGGGGTGTAGAAGAAGCCCGAGTCTGGGTCGGCGAAGAGGGTGGCCATTTTGCCGGAGAGCTTGGTAGATGTGGATGTCGAGTGGAGGCGGATGGTGCGCTGGGCGCGGCCGAGGCCAATGGTGCCGAACATGGACGGCATGTAGCCCTCCTTGCCGGCTGCGTAGACGAGGCGCCCGGAGGTGAAGGTCGTGGCGTTGAGGGCGCCGAAGCAGCTGCCGGAGACGAAGAGGGCGAGGATCAGGGCGCCGATGGGGCCAAAGACCTGGGCGCCAAAGGCGACGGCGACGGTGTTGGAGGACTCGATTACGTGCGGGGAGAGCACGAAGAAGTAGGATATGTTGGCGAGGATGTAGCACAGGATGACGAGGGGCAGCGAGGTGTGGATGACGCGGGGCAGGTCGCGGGCGGGGTTTTTGAATTCGGCGGTCACGTAGTTGACCTGGTTGTTGTTAGCGACAGAAGATTCGAGCGATTGCAGTGATAGGTACGTTGTCCCAGCCGTCAAAGGCCCACAGGCCGGCGTACAGGGCGACGGCCCAGTTGCTGATGTTGTGCGAGGTGTTGTCGAACCAGCCCGTGTGCTTCCAGTCGATGTTTGCGTCGCCGCGGTAGGAGAGGCCGGTTGTGGCGACGACGATGCCGATGACGAAGATGCTGAGCAGGGCGACGAACTTGAGGAACATGAAGACGTCGGCGCTGCGGGTGCCCAGCCTGGTGGAGACGCAGTTGAGGGCCGTCACAACAACCAGACCGGCCAGGGCGATGCCCTTGTCCAGCCAGGCGCTGGCGTCGACGGCCTCTGAGCCGATGACGGCGCGCACCAGGTACTCGCCGAAGATGATGGAGATGATGGCGGCGGAGCCAGGCTTGAGAACCGTGACGGCGCACCAGGTGAACAAGAAACCCGCCCACTCGCCGAAGATCTTGGAGAGGTAGACCTGGGCGCCGCCGTTCAACGGGATGGCGCCGCCGAGCTCAGCGTAGCTGGCGGCGCCCGTCCAGGCCAGCACGCCCGCCACGGCCCAGACGAGCAGCGAGGCGCCCGGCGAGCCGGCGTTCTTGTTGACCTGCGAGGGCGACGAGAAGATGCCGCTGCCGATGATCAGGCCAATCACCAGCGACAGGCCGTTGAGGAAGGTCAGGCTCTTGTTCTTCTCCAGCGCGCCGCCATTGAGCGCGCCCGTCGGGTCGAGGGCGGCATTCGCGGGGGCGCCCAGGGCCGAGTAGCCCGGGGCGGTGCTCGAGAGGGGGAACAGGCTGGGCGCAAAGTCAAAGGCCGAGGACACGCTGTACGAGCGCGTGTGTCGCTGCGGGCGGCTGCTGCTCTCGCGCTCGGCGGGCGCGAACAGGGCGTCGTGGTCGTCCAGCGACAGCGACAGGCGGCGCGACGAGGGCGCGCCCGACGCCGACGACTCTTCGGACGTGCGGCGCGACAGGTGCGAGGACGAGGCCAGCGACGCGAGCTCGAGCGAGTCACGCGAGGGCGGCGGGAGGGTGGCATAGCGGCCGGCCATGGTGCGGGCGGACGGGGCAGGACGGGGCAGGACGGGGCAGGACTGAGTGTGTCGCTACGCCAGAGCCATGGAGGGAGTTTTTGCGTGTGGGATGTTCCTGCAGGCCCAGTCAATGCCCCTTGGTATCGTCAATCGTCAGCCCGGCGGTGTGAATGGCGGACGCTGAGGTCTGGGACGAGACCAGCTCCGCCTACCGAGTCCGTGCGCGTGACGCCCACCATCGCGTAACGCCCCGCTGAGATCCTATCGACTTGTTGAAAAATAAGGTTACTGAGCCACCAACAACAGCAAATATTGTATAATATTGTAGTAGAGTAGTAAATAGACCTATGTGAACTACTTGTGCTACTTGTATTTACTTGGAAGCCTAACGTTGCGTCCGCGGCGAGTAGTGACTGGTGGAGGAGCTGAGGGTGCCTCAGGGGCTTCTTTCGCACCACCAGCATCACCAGCTTGTTTCTGACGCTTATTGCTACCTGAGGTAGCTTTTAAGGCTTTACGCTTACCCTTTTGGGATAATTGGATAGCAGTAGTAGCTTGACGAGCGTCCCTTTGACGCTGCGCTTCAGCTGCCTTCTTAGCCTTCTCCTGCACCCTCACCTCCTTAGCTCTCTCACGCTCTGTACGCTTCTCCTGAGCCTCTCTTGCTCTCTGAAGCTTAATTGCTACTTGCTCTTGCTTCTGACGTAGCTTTTGAAGATGCTGCTCCTCCTGTTCTTGCTCATTGATCTTCCGACGATAGTGTGCCTCTCTGACCTTCCGAGGAGACCAAAATACAGGTTGACTTTGGTACTCCTTCCGCTGTTGGAGACTCAGGGGCTTACTCTTCTTATTGTGCTTCTTCCTGTGTGCAAGAGACTCCTGCAGGCCTTTGTTCTGCTCAGTAAGCAGCTCAACCTGGGCAGTAAGAGAGTGAATTGCCCCTGTCAGCTCCCGCACTGCCTCACTGTCAGGTTCCTTCACATGATCCTTAAGTACCTGCCTTATACGCCTCCAGTCTGTTGGTCTAAGAGCTCCTGATTGTTCTTCTTTGTCTGTATAAGTGTTGTTGACTTGTTTGAGTACAGCAGAGGCGTCAGGGGGCCATATCCCTGTGGCTGCAAAGGAGTTGACGATTGTTGACTCCTGAAATGAGCTCTGCCACGCCGCCCAGAACAGGTGTAAGAAGTTTGATTTAGTGACTGGAGAGGTCCCCTGACTGCTTTGGAGGAACTGCGTAAGCTCATTTGAGTATGCTCGTGCCAGAGGTGAGAACAGGCAAACGTCCAGTGGCTGGAGCCTGTGTGTTGAGTGAGGGGGAAGGATCATCACGAGTATCTTGCGTTGGTTGGCGTACTCAATAAAGTCAGGGGTAACGTGGCTCCCGTGGCCGTCAAGTATCAAAAGACGATACTTTCTCCGTGCTGTGGCCTTAGTAGCGCGATCGAACACCTGTTCAAGCCAGGCAAGAGCTATCTCGTTGTTGCTCCAGCCTGTACTAGATGAGCTGACAAAGACTGAGTGTTCCCCTGGCTTGATATCCTCCACCCAGCCTGAGTATATAGCTTGATTGGCTGCTGGGTATATGAGGCTTGCTGGCAGGGCTTCCCCTGAGGCACTTATGCAAGCAATAAGCGTGATCCACTCCCGTGAGCCGTCTTGGAGAGTACCTCTGACTTGCTTGCTGTCCCACAGTGGCCGGGAGAACACTCGTTTTGCACGTTCAAGTACCCCGATCATGAAGCCCTTCTCATCCATATTGTACATGTGCTGAGGCTCAATGCTGTACTCAGCTATCTTGCTGTGTAGAAGTGTGAAGTAGGCCTCAAAAGAAGCCCCTGAGTCAGCTTGGTGGCGATTGCGATCCTTCCCTGTTGCCCATTTGGTGACCAGTTCAGCTGTGTGACGGTGGAGGAAGCGAGTAACCCAGCTATCAGAGACGCTGCTACCAGCTACTTTAGACGCGTAATTTCGGATTTGAAGCCTGTTAGGAGGGAATCCGTCCTCAGTAAGCTTATTAATAAGCTTAATAAGCTCTTGTTCTTCAGTGTTGTTGAGTTTCCGTTGGTTAACTGCTTTGACCTCCCTAGAAGTTGAAACCCCTTTGTGCCTCCGCGCTAACGTAGACCGATCAACTCCCTTTGCTTTAGCAAACTTTGTGTATGAAAGTTGTTCTTTATGATTGCGCAAATCGAATTCTGTAGCCGCTTCTTGAATTGAGTCCATATTGACTGAGCTATGGGGTGTTGAAGATGGGGTGCGATTTGCTTAGCGGGGCGTTACGCGATGGTGGGCGTCACGCGCACGGACTCGGTAGTGCCCGTCGCGTCCAAGCTCCTGCATTTCACCGCGGAAGTCTTCCTGAAACGACCATCAGCTGTTCGACAGCAAAATGTCCAGCACAATGTCCAGCAAAATGTCTCCCGCGCCCGCTCTCACGAGGCCATGATGCGAGGTCTCAGTGTCTATCGCCTCGGCTGGCGGCCGGTCCCTCGCCATGCCGCCCTGCCGTGCGCTCGCAGACGCGCCTCCCTCTGGCCGCTGCCCATGGCCCAGCGCCGGCGCGCAGCAGCGGAGGTCAAGATCGAGGCCCTGACTGGCAAGTGGCAGCCGCACTGGGACAGGCTGGCCAAGGAGGAGCAGGAGCAGACACCACACAAAGATGCAGCCAAGGCCTACGTGCTGCCCATGTTCCCCTACCCCTCGGGCACACTGCACCTCGGCCACCTGCGCGTCTACACCATATCCGATGTCCTGGCACGCTTCCACCGCATGCAGGGCCGCGACGTCCTGCACCCCATCGGCTGGGATGCCTTTGGTCTGCCCGCCGAGAACGCCGCCATGGAGCGCGGCGTGCACCCGGAGAAGTGGACGCTGCAGAACATCGACGCCATGAAGGCCCAGATGATGGTCATGGGCGGCCGCTGGGACTGGGATGCTGTACGAAACACCACCCACACAGCTGCAGACGACGCTGACCGTCTGGTAGGAAGTTCGAACATGTGACCCGCACTTTTACAAGCACACCCAGCGCATCTTCCTCATGCTCCACCAACGCGGCCTCGCCTACCAGGCCGAGTCCCTCGTCAACTACGATCCTGTAGACAAGACGGTCCTCGCCAACGAGCAAGTCGACGCCAACGGCCGTTCGTGGCGCTCGGGCGCCAAGGTCGAGAAGGTCCTGCTGAAGCAGTGGTTCTTGAAGATCAAGGAGTTCCAGGAACCTCTGCTAAAGGACCTGGATACATTGGCCGAGGGGGGGAGGTGGCCGGAGAAGGTGCTCGCCATGCAGAAGAACTGGATCGGCAAGTCAGAGGGCACAAAGCTCTGGTTCGACGTCGAGGCGAACAGCGGTGACGTGCAGTTCGATCCAATCCATGTCTTCACCACGCGCGCAGATACTTTGTTTGGTGTGCAGTACATTGCCCTGTCCCTGAGCCATCCCATTGTCCAGCGTTTGGCGGCCGACGACGAATCCCTCCGCGCATTCATCGCGCGAGCAAAGCACCTTCCACTCGACACCAAAGAGGGCTACCGTCTGCCCAACGTTATCGCTCGTAATCCGCTAGCTCAGGTCACAGGTGCGGGCGATTCGACAATCCCTATATATGTCGCTCCCTATGTGCTCGACGATTATGGCTCTGGTGCCGTTATGGGTGTGCCCGGCCACGACTCTCGCGATCACTCGTTCTGGAGGACCAACGCCAGCGGAGAGCCCATCAGGGTCGTCATTACCGAGAAAGCTGGCACGCCAGCTTCGCTGCTGCTGCCTGACAGCGAGCATGATCACGCCATGACCGCGAGAGGCTTCCTCGCTGCCGACATGCCTGACTTCGCAAACATGCAGTCGAAAAAGGCCGTCAAGCTCATGGTCAAGAAGCTCCAAGATTCAGGAAAACGCGCCGAACAGACTGCCAACTGGCGGCTCCGCGACTGGTTGATCAGTCGGCAGAGATACTGGGGCACGCCTATCCCCATCGTTCACTGCCAGTCTTGTGGTCCCGTGCCAGTCCCCGACCAGCACCTACCCGTTGAGCTGCCCAATCTTCCCGACAGCTTTTTCGGGGGAAGATCGGGCAATCCGCTCGAGCAGGATGACGAGTGGAAGAAGACCTCATGTCCCAAGTGCGGCTCTGCGGCTGAGCGCGAGACCGACACAATGGACACCTTCATGGACTCGTCCTGGTACTTCTTCCGGTTTTTGGACCCGAAGAATGCCTCTCAGATGGTAGACCCTGCAAAGGCAGACCAAGGCATGCCAGTCGATCTCTACGTTGGTGGAGTGGAACATGCAATCTTGCATCTCCTCTACGCCCGCTTCATCTCGAAATTCCTCGCCTCCACGCCGATATGGCCAGCCGGACACCTCGTCAAGGGCGAGCCCTTCAAGCAGCTCATCACGCAAGGCATGGTCCACGGCAAAACCTTCACAGATCCCGAAAGTGGACGCTTCCTAAAACCAGATGAAGTCGACACCACATCCGGTATGCCCCTGATCAAAGCCACCGGCCTGACACCAAACGTCAGCTTCGAGAAAATGTCCAAGAGCAAATACAACGGCGTCGACCCCGGAGCCACAATCGCCCTGTACGGCGCCGACGCCACGCGCGCACACATGCTCTTCCAAGCGCCCGTCACCGACGTGCTCGAATGGGATGAGAAGAAAATCACCGGCGTCCAGCGCTGGCTGTCGCGCATCGTACGCCTCTCCAGCGCATTCTGGTGGCCCGACCAAGAACTCGCCCTATTCCGAGGCACAAAAGACATCGACGCCTCCCTACTCTCCATTGTAAACACATACCGCTGGCGCGCGCGCAAGCAGCGCGACCAACTCACAAACCAAGCCGACCTAATCGCCTCCCTCAAACTCCCCGAAGCCAAACTCTGGACCAAAACCCAGCAAACCATCGCCTCAGTCACTACCTCCTACTCCTCCACACACACCCTCAACACCACCGTCAGCGACCTCATGACCCTTACAAACCTCCTCTGGGACACCCCGCACGCCTCCGAACTCACCCCCTGGCTCAAATGGCACGCCCTCACCCATCTCCTCCGCATGCTCGCCCCGATCGCCCCCGGCGTCGCAGAAGAATCTTGGCACAACCTAGCCACTCAAACCATCCACCCCAGTCTCCCCGCCCAACTCGCCCCCAGCGTCTTCTCCGCGGGCTTCCCCCGCGCCGACGAACAGATTATCCCCGACCTCAACCCCTACACCACCTGCGTCGTCCAAGTCGACGGCAAGCGCAAGTTCGACGTCCAGATCGAGAAGAATCCCACCGTGAGACCGCACGATTCGCGGAAGCAGCAGGACGGGATTGTGGGGCAAATTGCAAAGACGGCAGAGGGGAGCGAGTGGTTGGATAGGGAGACGGGGAAGTTGTGGAAAATGAGTGCGGAGGCAAAACCGCATGCGGTGCATCCTGATATGCCGGCTGATTTTAGGGCGGTGGTGGTTGGGGTTAGGCTGGTTAATTTTGTGAGTCCGAGGCCGAGGCCGACGAGGCAGAGCGTCGCGGAGGGGGAGGGGGAAGTGGAAGAGGTGAAGAACGCTGAGTCGGAGAAGGTGGTGAAGCGCAAAGCTACGTTCGCGACTAAACCCATGGGTAGCTTCGCTAGTCTGCGCTCTGTGGCCAAAGACGAGAAGGATGACTGAGGAACACACCATGTACAGCACCACCGTGTATTCTGTAGCTTTTATAACCGAAGCCATGTACAACACTTAGACATCAAGTATGACGGAATAAACACACGTCGACAATCGACTCTGCTGTCCTAGCTATAGCTGGGCTGGCTCGAAAGAAAGACCGGTGTGTCCCATCAGCTAGTCCATCTACATGAAATCTCACCGTGAAAGCAAATAATATTCATCAGCTCTGGCGTTTGATACTGCTACGTCTACTTGTGCACTCTTGTCCGAACGTCAGCATTCCTGTTCTCTTGCTTCTCTGTCGAAATAAAGGACAAGCTGTCATGGCTCGAAAGAAGCACAAAGGAAAAAGTGCACACTGCGATGTATAAAGACAGCTTTACAGAATGCCAGGTTTCCTCTCTCACACCAATTTTGCTAAACATCAAAGCGAATCACCCGTCATGTCCTCTGTTCGTATCAAAGATCCAGATGTGGAAAAGTGAGGAAAGACCCATGTTCGCTGCTTTCTTCTCTTCTGACTGCAGCTAGTTGCGATGCTATCAATACACCCACCCATATCTGATTCCGATCATGATCCAAATGTATCTCGGGTGGAGTACCATGTGCCAAGCGCTTCTCTCCACAGAGCAAGTAAGGCTTCCGGCCAAAGCTTCTTCCTTGCCTAGACGATGAGGAGACATCTCGCGGCTGCCTGCGTTTCGACTGACTCAAGGCTGATCCATGCGCGCACCGTAACACATAAAGTCCCAGCGTACACGCAATCATGTGTTCCTCCTCCCACCGTCATTTCTTGCCAAGCGAAAGCACATAGACTGGGTTCAATGTGGCGACGCTTCCGGTGGTGTTGAAAACTACTTGGAAGGGTCGACTGTCTACTGCACGCTCTCGTGTTTCTAGAGAAGGAAAAACAGAGGGGATGAAGGAACATGTTTTCTGCCTCGCTTTCTACTTGAATTCTCTCGATGATTTCCAAGTCCAAACTCGCCGAGACACGTCAGGAGCTGCACGTTCATCTTTCCTCGGAAAATGCTTAAAATTTTGTTTTGCGCACTGCATCAACATGGAACATGGCAACTCAATGTGGATCCTCCTCTCTCCTGCTAGCTCTAATGTTCTAAAAACGCGAAAGATCATGGACCATGTTTAGGGTTTTGGTGCCGCCACAACCTTGCTGATAGCAACAAAAAAAAAGTACAACAAAAACTCAACATGTGCCTGGTGCTTCTCCGAGCCTCGAGTCTCTCTGTAAGAAGACCATGGCTCCAATTTTGAATTCCGTACAATGTTTCACAACTTAGACACATGGTCCGATTATCAGTGGTCGCTTCCAGCAGCGCTGACGTCGCTACTGCCGTGCGCCTGAGATATAAATATACACCACTTACGAGTGCGACCTTCTCTTCTACATTCAATCGAGTCGTTTACCAAAATCGTGACAATAACGGTAAATGTGCTTGCTGCTTCGCCAACCGTCTAAATCGCTCCATCAAAATCCAAGTCTGTCGGCAGATATGCTGTAGACGACGAAAATCAACGGTCATCTACTGTCTGGCTTTGGCGGCTCCCTGATCACCGAAGCCCTGGTTCAAAATTCTGGTACTCAAAGTCTGTGACCAAAGATGATCTGAGAAGATGTTATGAGAGTATCGCTCTTCTGGTAGACGTTATGTTCCTTTCCATGACGAGATAGTCTTCACCATCTCTGTGATGAGTTTATCCGTACTCCAATACTTCGACCTTCCGTCAAAAAAAAGCGCTTGCTCAGAAACGATGCTTACCTACACATATTTACTCCCGGAACTGAAAGTTGCCCACTGACTTAGGCACCGGGGCTGTGCATCGAGCAACTGCCGTACACAAAAGCATTGTCAGCGCAGCATTATCTATCTATCTTTACACCTTTCTATCTTCTTCACAAAAAAAAAAAGCGATTACGATAGCGACAATGTTGCGCTTCTCTGGCTGTTACAAAGCTACAAAGCTCCCCCGGATGTCTGCTTCCACATTCACGTCTTCCGAAACATTGAAAATTACTTTAAGACGTCTGGTGCACTTCCCCATGGGAGGACATGCCACCTCATCGAACAACAATGCCTTCTAAAAGCAATACCATATCAAACAATGACCGTCCCACAAGAGCATTGCATACCATATATATGACGAGCACGAAGTGTCCACCAAACAAATAGATATCTGACCGTCAGCCCTGCGACTTGTCTTCCAGTCCACCATCGGCATTCTCCACGACAAAAACCGAGCTACTCAAGCCCATGTCCACCGTCCCTTCTCTTCTCGAAAAGTGTATACTACTTGGATCATTTGTCTGGTGCGTCTCTCGCGCGCTTTATTCTAAGCCATCAAGCTTTCGTGACGATGCTACATGGTTCTCACTCGCGTTCTCGACGCTCGGAAATCGTCAATGTTGGTTCATGGATGCTGTATTTCCGAAAAGGAAAGGTGCGCAAGGTCATGTCTGCCCCTGTGTCGTCAAAGCAACAGTTGGGAGGAGTTATGCTCTTTGGTAATGACAGAGTCTGGCACGAGCATTTTTTGCTGTTTTCCGCGTCTTCAAAATCAACACCAAATTGAACATGAGTTTTCTTGCCCCACCGTTCCCAAGTCCGCATCATGACACTCGAAAAAAAAAAGAGCTGGCCCTTTCATGGCCGGTGTTTCTTGAACTGGTGGATGGCATCTACACATCTACACATGTCGGTACTGGGGCCGCTGAAAGAAAAGAGAACTCAATTCATGCTCATTCGATGAACATATCACACTCCAAACCCATCCAACGGATACTCGCAACTCTCAATGTTCTTCGGGTATTCGAGTCCACCCTGCTGCCTGACCTCGTCCATAACCCTCATGACTTCTAGACTTTCGTCCCAGCTCATAACGTCACTCTCCAACTTCCCGTCCCGAATGCATCGCGCGCACTCGTCCGCTTCCCAAAACATGCCATGACCAGCGGGAATATCGAACTCCTTTGTCTCAAACTCAAAGTCTGCTGGTTTGCCACGATTGGCGTTGTGAGCTGGGATAAGCGTATAAGATGTCGGGCGGTAGCTGGGCGCTGACACAGTGATGTCGCCTAGGGTGCCTTGAATGCGTACGGGGTCTGCGCTTGGATGAGCATCATTGGGGGAAGTAGAGACGCGGATGTTTGTCAGCGCGATGGCATGGGCGTCGCCGCTGCCCTTCCCCATTCCATCCAGATTGACAGACCCCACATGCGCGCCTGGAAACTCGAGCACAATCGACGTCATCTCATCACACCCCGTGTCTTCATATTTGGACAAGGCCGCCTTGACATTCGGCCCAAGCCTTTTCGTGCCTTCCTCGGAGGTGTGCTGAAGGTGGTACAGTACCAGAAACACCCATGTCAAACTATAGATCCCTAGGTCAAGCAGCGCTCCACCAGCGAGCTGCATATTCACCATACGATGCTCAGTGCCAAACTCAGCTTCAACATCATTCCAGAAGCTAAGATCCGCATAGACCCGCTTCACGGTACCCAACCTCCCGGATTGAATGAAGTCTTGGATCAAGCGGGTAAGCGGAAAGAAACGCGTCCAAACTGCCTCCATCAGAAACAACTTCCTCTCTTTGGCAAGGGCGCAAAGGGCCTGCGCCTGCGGCATGTTGACGGTGATCGGTTTCTCAACGAGCACGTGCTTTCCGGACTCGAGTGCTAGGCGTGTGTGTTGGTAGTGATGTGAGTGTGGGGTCGCAATGTAGATGATGTCTACATCTGGATCTTGCGCAAGTTCTGCATAGCTCCCATATGCCTTCGCAGCACTGGGTGCTCCTATTCCTTTCAGAAATTCAGAAGCACGAGAGGTTGAGCTAGAAGATGCAGCCGCGACGACCATGTGGCGGATGTTGTTGACATCTCGAGTTGATGGATCGACAAGGAGGTCTTTTGTGAAGGCTGGAGATGTTAGGCGGTGTGGCGGGAAGGACAGCGGGACAGCTACTTTTTGCGATGCCGCCGGTTGCTTGGTCAGGTCAGCCTTTTCGGTACAGATTGTGGCAGCGGAAAGAGGCTACCTAGTATGCCCCAGCGGAGAGTAAAGTGTTTAGAAGTCATGTTGGTAGGGGCTACTGTGAGATAGCTAATGGGAGGTTGGAGCTGGTAGTATCGCGGTGTATGTATTTAGCGTGTGAGGAACACAAGACGCACTCCGTGTTACTCTGGTGGAACCATGTGCTGGGTAAACAGGAAGGAGCCCCCACTATGTAGGACGTACCTGCATGGAGTTGGGATGCTGCTAACGGCATGTCGGGTAAGTATCCGAGCATGGGTGACACAATGTGCAGGGACAAAACATGGCGTAAATTCAGGGTATATACATAATTTCAAATCAACCTACATTTTGTAGTGTACATCTTCAATGTACATCTAGTGTCTCTTTGAACCACATCTTTGGGTAGTGCTCGCTGGCGGGCCCAGCATTTCCAGCGACGTTCAATGACGTCATATGCTTACTGGCGGGCGAGCTTCTTACGCGCCTGAACAGTGTAGGCGTACAGCACGTCCTTGAACGCAAACAAGAACGCCGCGGTAATGACACTCTGAGTGACCTTAGGTCCAATACCTGACCCGCATTAGCACAGCACCTCACCCAATACCTGAGAGCGAACTCACCTCCATACAAGCCACTGTAACCCTCCTCACTGATAATCCTCTTGAGTGTCGTCATCATGCTCTCGCTCTTGCTGTCCCTACCCGCGACGTGCATCCTGCTCTTGACAGTGATATACGGGTATGTGATACTAGTCGCGAGCAGCTTGCCCAAAGCACCGAGGTAAAACGCATCCTTGGGCGTGACCCTGCGCTTCTTCTCGAGGAAGTTCTTCATCTGCTCAAACACGGTGTACTGCAGGATGGGGTTGATGACGAGGACGAGTGCTGGCGCGACACCGGCGAACAGGCGTAGCGGGCCTTCTTCGCGGATCAGGGCGAGCAGCGTACCGAGTGTCGAGGGAGCGGGCTTTGGCGACGAGCCAGGCAGGACTGGCTCGTCAGACTCGGACTTGCGTGTCGTCATGCGCGTGTTGACGACCCAGATGGGGTTGGTCAGCAGCACCGTGGCGGACCCGGCGATGGCACCTGCGATCATGGACTCGACGGTCGTGAGCTTGCGCGAGGCGCGGCCGGACTTGAGCGCGGCTTTCTCGAAGAAGGAACGGGTCCATTCGTACCCTGCTTTGTCAGTGTCGTCCTTCGAGCGAACCGCTCAGACACAGAGCAGGGGAGCGGGGCAGGTACAGTAGTAGTACACGAAGTTGGTGACGGTGATGCCGAACAGAGCAGAGTCCAAGCCTGCATACAGCCCCGTGATGCCCTCGCGCTTGATGATGCGGCGTGCAGCGCCCAGAGTCGAGGACTGGGCACGCTTCGACTCGACTTGGGCGCGTGTCGAGAGAGTGATGAGGGGATATGTCAGGGCCATCGATAGCAGTCCTCCTCCGGCTCCGGCAAGCGCGTGCGCGACATTGTCGCTCTGCTGCGCAGCTGTGCTCTGGGGAATAGACTGCGTCGATTCGGCCAGCTTCTGCTGCGCTTCCTGCTTGACCTCAGACATGGCGTGCAGCGTTCGATTCGCGTCGAGAGGGATCTTGGTAATGTCGTGGATGACTTGGCTATGGCGTGGAAAATGGATGGAGTGAAGGGCAAGGAAAGTCGTCTGAATCAGGCGTCTGGTTTGCTTCAAGGTATGATGCTGCGTGCAGATGCGGATCCGATGGCTTTGCGGAGGCTCGGTCTGGGGTAATCGTTGCGCATTCCGGATCGCTCGACCTACCTCGGCAAAACGGTCCCACCACATGCCATCTCCTGAAGAAGCCGAGCATCATACGTAGTTAGTGCTCAGGAACGACTTGTCACATGCACACCGATCTTACAGTGATAGTTTAGAGATTGCTTGAGCAGGTTGCTTGAATTGTTCACAATAGCTCAGGCGCCTATGATGGCCATTGCTGCCCACATATCGAACCAACGTATATAGAACGCACCTACCTACCAAACTTCTTGCGCTCTAGCATCCTAAAAGGGACATACAACACAGCCGACAGCACCAGCGCAACCTCAAAACCAATGTCTCCGGTCCTCTCCGCGATGGGACCCACAAACCATGTCTGGCTCATACCCGGAATAACCAGCCCAAAGCAAAGGACCGCGGCACCTGTAGCTGCATAGCCAGGAGGAAGCTTTGATAGGTCATCCCAAGCAGTGTCGTCTTTCGTGTATGCTGCATAGCTAGCTTTGCGAAAGAGAAGGTGCTCAGTAAGCATGACGCCAATGAAGGCAGCGGCCCAGTACCCGGTAAGACCTAAGAAGTTTTCGAGGTTCAGGAAGAACGACTTTGCGGCTGGGATAGCAACGCCGATGACAATCGCAGTGATGAGTACAGCATAGAGAACGCGAGGTATGCGGAAGAAGAACGGCAGCGCCATCTGGAAGTTGAGCGTGATGGCATACATAGTTGCACTCAGGTTTCCGAGCATGCTGAAGGCCAGCACGACAGTGACGAAGCGACCGAATCCACCAGCTGGGCGCAGCATAGCTGCCAGTACGCCGCTCGCAGCATTGAGGTCGTAGCCTGCTTCCCAGGATGGAATGTTGGTCATTGCGCCGCCCATGGCTGCTCCAAGGGTCATGAGCAGGACTGTCGGTAACGCGAGTCCAGCATAGGTGTACGCGGCAATGCGGAACGGTGGAGCTTTGGGGTGCATGTAAGTGCTGAAGTCACTGGCGAGCGCAGCCCACGGAAGCATGAAACTCGCAACTAGACCGCCGAAAGATAGGACCTGCTGAGCGGTTGCACTAGGCGCAGCAACTTGTTGCCTGAGTCCTTCACCACCACAACCTGTGGCAATGACCAGAGCAAGGACAGCGGGAATCCACGCCCAACGCTCATAGTGATGCAGAATCCGGAAGCCACAGAAGGCGACAAGCATGGCAAGCAGCGAGATAATGACGATGCCTACTGTAGCGTTGATGGTCTTCCCCTCCATGACAGCGGACAAGGCCTGCCCACCAATTGTGGCATCAACAACACAGAATCCTGTGAGAGTCGCGAGGTTCAGGAGCACAAGCAGTGAGACAAAGTACTTGCCAAAGGCAAAGCGAGCCTGAACAAGTTGGCGCACTGTGTGATGTTAGCGACTATTGATCAAGAGGTGCTCAGCCCACTCACTTCCAGTCCGCGGGCCCCATGTGCACATATACGCAACGGGAATTGTCGATAACAACGTGAAGAATAAGATGACAAGGGACGCATCTCGCAGGTTAAGGCCGAACGACGCTGTGCCGACCATGCCAAAGGTCACACTGAGTGATGAGTTAGTATATTGTCTTACCTTCTTCACGTAGGACTTGAAACTCACGGCAAGGGATTGCAGCTCATACAGAACCACAAGGTGAAGATGTTGAAGTAATTCGTCTCGGTCCTCTCATCGTACGGCACTGGCGTAGCTCCTTGGAGTTCGACATCGCCGCGCTTCGCAAGCAGATTGAGTAGACCGTGCAGACCTCCGACCCTTGAAGCTTTTCCCCGATGTGGAGATGAATTCGACGATCCGCCCTTGCCGACTTGAATCTTCCCTAACTCTTCCTCCGACGCTGCTATCATAGGTACGACCATGATGTCGGCGTAATCCGTCAGAGCAACTGCAGGTAAAGCAGTCTAAGTGGAGCGCAAAGTTTGGGGGTCCCGAGGACCTGGGTTGGTCGAAGTGATGAGGCAACGTTGCTGCAAACCACGCACGGCTGCAGAGGTTGCGCCTCTCAAAGGTTAGTTCAAGTGTGTTGGGTTGTCGTCTGGCATGCCTCTATGGGCAGCTCGCATCGATGTGACTGACCTCTTTCTCGTGACTCCCCCAGTTTTTGCACCGTGCATCCTGTGGCGCACAGCAAAGCTTTTCCGCCGGAAATGGCCTCGTCGACCCGCACAGGCACTCTTTCGCGGCCTCACCCGCAATTCTGATATCGTCGCCGGTATTAAGCGAGTCCAGACGGTCGCCCTTTCTTTTTCAAGAACTTGGGGCGTTTTTATTGATCGGTCTGGAATAGCGTCATCCTCAACCCAGACTGGAGAGCATTCTCACGCGTCCTTGCCGATGCCTCGCCGGTCAGAAGCGGTATCCCGCCAAATCCTATAGGATTGCGGTGACAGATACTCCGAGATGCTGAGACTAAAGAGTAGCGATGAGGACGTTGTCGCGTGGGGTTTGAAAGGACAGTTCCTCGTCTCGCAAAATTCGTGAAAGTGCGCTGTCATGGCTGCTGCTGAGCCCAAAGACATCGAGAAAGAGGAGGTAGAAGAGCCGGAGGTTGTTGTAGGGACCGATGAGGCTTACAGCATCTATACCATCAAAGAGAAATGGTTGATTGTCGCTATGGTTGCATTAGCTGGCTTCTACAGGTATGCCCAGGTGGTGAGATCATAGCAACATTCGGAACTCAACTAACAAGATTGATGTAGCCCACTGCCAGCCAACATCTACTTTCCAGCTATTCCGACAATAGCAAAGGCCTTCCACAGGTCTGTCGACGATGTCAATCAGACCGTGACGGTGTATCTTGTGTTCCAAGGCATCTCGCCTATGCTTTGGGGTCCGATTAGTGACAGGTACGGACGTCGACTGGTCTTCCTTGGCTGCCTGAGTATCCTGGTCGCTGCGAGCATTGGACTTGCTCTATGTCCGACAGACCACTTCTGGCTTTTGCTCTTTCTTCGATGCCTTCAATCTGGAGGTAGTGCCAGCACAATCGCGCTCGGTGCTGGTGTCATTGGAGACATCTCCACGAGTAGAGAAAGAGGAGGATACTTCGGCATGTTCAACCTAGGTACGCTTGACGATAAGTGCCAACGTGCTCGAAACCGGACTAACAGTATTCAGGGCCAATGCTTGCGCCCTGTATTGCGCCTGCGATGGGTGGTGCCCTATCGCAGGGTCTTGGCTGGCGTTCGATCTTCTGGGCCATCGTGATTATGGTCGCTGTATGTCTGGTCCTCATCGCCCTCTTCCTTCCAGAAACCCTGCGTTCTCTAGCTGGTAACGGCAGTATCACTGTACCTCGACGCCTCCGTGCCATTATTCCTGTTGTCGGTCGCAAAGCCACTCAGAACGTTGCCGACACCGAGTCTCGCGCGAAGCCGAAGCAGTCTGTCAACCCCTTCGTCTTGTTTACCTATCCAGACGTCATCGTTCTGCTCACTTTCACTGGCCTTGTCTATGCTGTGAACTACACGATCACTGCCACAATATCCTCGTCGTTTGCGAAGATCTATCCAGATCTATCGGAGACTGTGCTTGGACTTTGCTACCTGCCCACTGGCGCTGGTATGATCATCGGCAGTACCGTGACTGGCAAAGTCCTGGACTGGGAGTACGATCGCATCAAGACACGTTCCGGCGACGCTTTCACTATCGAGTACGCTCGTCTGCGACTGATGCCGTACTACCTTACCCTTTTCGTTATGTGCGTTATCGGTTGGGGGTGGACAATCCAAGCGAAAGCGCACATGGCTGCGCCGCTGTGTCTGGCGGTGCTGCTGGGGTGGACGAGCATGGGGATTCTGAACACAACGATGACGCTGAACATCGACATCCTGCAGTCGAGAAGCTCGGGGGCCACAGCGTGCACGAACCTCGTTCGCTGTTCGTTGGCTGCCATCCTTGTCTCTATCATCGACCGAATGACGGCCAAACTAGGAGACGGATGGACATATGTGATTTGGGGCGGATTGTGCGCGTTGTTGATGCCGCTCATGTTTTTGGAAATGAAGAAGGGGCCCCAGTGGCGGCGCAAGAGAGAGGCAGAAGAGGAGAAGTAAGAGCGTCGATCGTTTTTTGCATCTGCACTTTGAGCGTGAGCACAAAAGCTATATACCCTAGTCGTAGTTTCAATCTGCGTTGTTCATCAAGTCTGCGGCGTCGTGGAAGTTACCGAAATGGATGTGACAGCCTGGCTTGATACTCGGGTCCTACTCCTCACCTGCAATGAAGCCTCTGATGTCGTGGAAGTAGCCGATCACCGCACAAAAAGTCACTGTAGCCTCTAGAGATTTTATTCCATCGTTTGTACAGTTCCCAGAACCTCTAGTCATCTACTGATCTCCTGTGAGCTTTTACTTCAGGGGCCAATTTTTGCTGCTTAGATACCGGTGCAACGCCCCTACTGTCGCTGCCTTCTCCGCTTACCTCACTCCAAATCACATCCTACTTCGCTTCCGTCGCCACCGAAAGGTCGCTGAAGGTTTTAGGCTCAAATTTGCGAACCCTAAAACAGTATGTTGAGAACACAGATGTGGAGTGCAGCGGGCTGCGCCCATGAGTCTACGTTATGGTGAGCTCACCAAGCGTCCGCAATCGGGGTAGAGGTAAGCGACCCAAAGAGTGCAGTATGCAGCAACCCCATTCATTTGAGGGCAGCAGCCCGGATTTCAAATTTCGCCAGTAGTGCATCTCTGATGTTGTCTCACCACTACTATGCAGATAACGTTACAAGATGCAGACTCCTACGACGATCTTGCGAACGCCTCCACAGCGTACAACCTTGCTAAAACCTTTAACACAGTGTGAAATACCAGCAATGCCTCAGCTGCCCCATATCGGCGGGCTGTTAGCACTCTGCGACATCGAGGCTACAGTACCAGCTGGTCAGCCCGGCGAGCTTGCGTTGCCTCCAGAGATCTGGTATCATATCTTCAATTTTGTAAGTCTGCTATGGATTCGGGGTCATACTGAATACTTGCGTATTCTACCTGTTGCAAATACCATGTCTATTGTGCTGACTGCGATCTGAGATTCGAGATCGCGATAACATGACCAACATACGTCTGGTCTGCTCTACTTGGAAAGCTCTTATCGGACGTCAGATATGGGGTACATTCATTACAGACTTTGCACCAACAGACAAACAAGATCTAGATGTCCTTCTTAACCCGAAGTCAGGGATATTACCTTACGTTCGTCGGCTGATCATATGCAAGGTACCCAGTCTTTTTTCCGAGGACTTGGAGACGGCCTTGAGACATTTTCTTGAACACATGCCTCGGGAATCGCTCAAAGTGTTCCTCAGTCTGTCGACCATGAGCTCTAAAATCTTCAAGGACCTTGTGGCCTGGCACCCAAGACTGGAGCGGTTCGAGGCATTCGTAGAACCTAACGAGGATGATTTCACACAGTTCGGTTGGATAATGCGGCGTCTTGCTGAAGTCAAAATATACCAAGTGTGGATCAAGCGCAAAACAGAAGAGGATTCTTTGGAGCTCCACCGAAAGCTTATGATTGGGATGCTGAGCCTGGAGAACCTTGAGGTGCATTACGAACCCCGCAGAGTATTCCAAGCATCGGCGAAGCTCTATGTGGACATCACCCCCGTCTTCGTCAACAGCACTTGCTTCCCACGGCTCAGCGTGTTGACACTGATGGGTGTCGACATGCGTCTTTGCTCGTCTTCACTTCTTGAGCGGTTCGAGATCTACAAGCTTCGTACGCTTAACCTACTGGACTGTTCCTTCTCGTCAGTATTCATGGACAGTCTCTCGGGCTGGTACACCAAGGAGGCCGGACTTCTGAACGCCTTTCATTTCCGCTACCCATGTCATCTGTTGAACACCACTGGCGAAATCTTGACACTATCATTAGAGCGCTTTCTTACGGTGTCCTTCACTTTCTCGTCTCGTCATCGAGTATCGCGGCCATGATGCTCTGCCGGTGAGTTGCATCACCCAACATGGAGATACCTTGCAACGTCTACGAATGGGAATGGATATGTGGCCTGATAAACACAACACGATGAAGCTCTATGCATCGACATACTCCGCGGGGGACCTGGAAACCATCTTAGGTGCCTGCCAAAAACTCAAGGGGGTTGGCTTCGACATGCCATTTGGCGCCGTTGACCTAGGCTCTGTTAGCGTTCCTGAACCTTCCTTCGAGCTTGCCAGACAAGCCAGTGACGAAGTGTATGCATTGCCAGAATTTGAGCATTTCTTAGTAAGCCACACTTTCCAAATCGACCGTCGTGTCTCACACTTAAGCAGTCTATCATCGGCCGACACCCACAGATCCAGACGCTCCGCATGCTCAATCTTCCCAAGATGCAGTTTAAGTTTCGTTCTCCAATGCATCCATTGCTTCAAGGATGGGATGACACACGAGACGATGCAGAAGGATGCCAGCGCTTGATGCGGAAATTTGCTGACGAAATTTTCAACTTCCTTACAAGTTGTGGGAGCGCTGTGCATTTTATTGAAGTCAGGCCAACTCTTCGACTAGCAAAGCATGCGAAGTGGGACGAAACGGGTCATCAATGGCCTGACTACCCGTACGCAGTCGAGAAGACCAGCTCCAACGGAAGCTCAGTGGCGCATTCGAAGCCTTGCAACATGCACTACTCCATCAAAGCATTGCAAAAGGAATGAATCTTGATCTCTGGGAGATTGTTTCGGTAAGTAGGTAGCTTTTATGCGCCAGATATGTTTTGCAGCTATGAAAGCTTCGCAGAATGACATCAGCGTTGCAACCTCAATTCTGGAAAGAGTAGAACAGTCACTGTCGTCGTGGCTGCCCAGGTGCGACATCGCGGCAATGATCAATGAAAGCATATCGTGTTTGCTGTTTGCTGTTAGGAAGTGTTGCCCCAGTGATACACGTCGCACTTACCATATGGCGTTAGTGTGGAGAGAAAGTGGGCGGCTCTGGTGCTCACCTTAACAGCTTCCTCTCCACTGTCGCAAACTACACCACTTACGAACACTTCAATCGCACTTCCATCCGACCGAATTAGTCGCGCATATTATACCGACAAAACTACACGCGACAAATCACACCACGATGTCTGCCCAGCCGGAGGACCAGCAGATGGAGGGTGTCCAGGACACCAAGGGCAAGGGCAAGGCCACCCAGCAGGACACCTTGGAAGATTCCGAAGACTCCAGTGACGAATCTGCTGGCGAGGACGCCGTATGTGCATCCCACCCTATGAAATCTGCGCACCAGCTGACAAACTTGCAACAGGCCGCTGAGCGTACGAGCACCTGCCCACGTATCCGACCTGGACAGCTACTAACGTGAACAGCCGAGGAGGCCGACGAGGATAACATGGAGGAAATCGAGACGTCCAACATCATCCAGGGCTCGCGCACACGCGGCAAGACAATCGACTTCGCCAAGGCCAACGCCGAGCTCGAAGGTGAGGATGACGATGAGGATGAGGACGATGAGTTCGTCGACCCTGACGATGAGATGAAGGACTGAGCACTTGTCTGGGGTTCTAGTACGTTTGCGCCTTACTGTTCCATGCGCGTCACTGTTGCGGGGAGCTATTCAGCAAGGAGGGGCAATCTCTGACCGCAACTAGACGATATCGACGCCGGTTCTTAGTTGAATAATACGATGGAGTACGATACACGGAACATGTTGGGGACATTAGGAAGACAACCTATGTCAAGCATGTGGAGTCTTGGCGTGGGCTGCCGGAGGGTGAGGGGCTATTGCTGTTGTGCACGCGTCGAGCGCGTCAATTTCGCAACACATCTTCGACATATAGTCGTTGCCACAGAACTTATCACGAATGAATGATCAAGAATCAAAGTGTACAGTCCATGTCGCGTACGCAGTCCGTGTCGCGTGCGCAGTACAGCAAGTCGTGCTACTTGTGCTGAGCACGTAATCACCGTACATCAACTCACTAGAATCCTGACAGCTGAAGCGCACCACATTCAAAAGCAGACGACTACCGGGGTATCTCGCCGAGTTACACGGCTCTGCAGCCAACTACGGTTCCTATCTTCGAATCAAAGAGCATCTCGCAACGTGTACTGCTCCTTTACTTTGTACGCTCATACGAGCAGTGTCCATAGCGATTGATCCCATGCAGGGCCTTGCTAGTTTACATCCTCACCCACTCACGACGCAGTCCCAGAGTCGGCGCTCAGAACGAGTCCGAAGCCGAGGCTTGTTTGAACGTGAAGACAGGGTTTAGCGGCTGCCAGTGGTGGGCTGTCGATGCATTGGGTCCGGAGAGATGCTTGTTGGGGATAGCGTTTTGACGAGCATTGTGCCCTGGTATTGGTATGGTAAAGTGGGTGCGCAGGGCCATTCGAGTGGAGTGGGAGATAGCGAGGCTGGCGGCTCCGAGGTGATGGTGGTCGGAGACGGCCGTGGTTTGCAGTGCAAGGTGTGAGCCGGCTATAGAGAAGATATCACTGCCTCATCTATTGGCCACGGTCATCTGAGAAAATTCTTTTCATTGCCCATGTCGAGGTCCTTGAAGCGGGCTCGGATCGATCTGCATGGCTTTGGTCACAACGAAGCTCGGTTTACCTTCACAAGGAGGCCTTCAAGCCGGCCGTTGTACGGATTACAGATACATGTACCGACCTCTGGTGAATCCATTGATCCTAGCTTAAGCGAAGAGGGCAGCTGATTCGCTGCTGCCACCGGCAGATCTGGGCCGTCGCGTTTCCCAGATCTTTACATGAGCTTGGACCTGATCGCCTGATGGGAGAGTCTGAAGTGGCATCGACAGGCGCATGTAGGCGCATGTTCAGCGACGGTCCGTACTCCCGCGGAAGTCGAAGACATCACCACACGGAGGGCGCGGCGCGCCACTGAGAAGGCGACAAGTTGCTCTTCTCCATGATCTGCGAGAGTAATGCTGAATACCTCCAAGGTTGACTGCAAGTCGTCGTTGCCTTGCAGCAAGATGGACAGGCTGATCAACCTCTGGATAAGCCACGCACCCGTGAACTGCAAACGGATAATGTTCATGGAAGGAAATTTTCCGCTATCGCCCCAGAATACCTCCGTTTTGGCACGTGAATGCCCTTGAGCAATGCGCTGTAAGTTTAAGCTGCAGGTAATTTCCTGAAGGTTATGTATTGCACCACCTTTGCCTCATTCTGGACACAGAGAGCGCCGTCAACTCCAAGAATGTTTGTCGCATATTACGGGAAAACAGCCAATGTTCACTTTCACCGAAGGGGGATATGTCTAGACAATGCTGCTAGCTCAAAATGAGAAAATGAGGTGCCTTGCTGCCGTCCAAGCGGCATTTCCTAGAGTATCCGCTGCTTGACGTTCACGCGCAGTCAGCCAAGCTTGCCTGCGGCGATGTCGGCGATCTGAGCGACCTGAAGCTGGGTTCGGTACACTGGTAGAGGAAACGGATCCGCGTATTCTCGTGACTCATCGAAAGCAGCAGAGAAACGTCCGCTACGTACTGCCGTTGAAGGGGGTTGGCATCCCGAGATATTCCGAACTTAATGGGGTCTTCCAGTGAAGCTTGGTCTGTCACGACGCCGCGGTGAGGTTCGCCCAAGGGCTACTTTTGGAGCAGCGCACTGGCCTTTTGAGTTTCCTCCAAACTCGGGGTACATGGCCGTGCTTCATGACTACGGAGTTCATGGATGTTCGTGCACATCGCAGCCTGCCGTCTAGCATTCCGCTGTAACGGCGGGTTGAAGGGCTTTCCCCGCGAATCAAACTGCAGCGCCCATCCTTCACGGCGGACTGGGGCAATCTTGGGCAAAGATAAGGGAGAGATGACCCTCCGGAATTACAGCGAGGAAAGAGGGTCGTTGGCGGCCGCGCCAATGAAAGCATTCCGGAAACAAAGCAGGCTTCGTGGGCATGGTGGGGCTAAGAGCGGAACGATGCATGCTGCACGACCATGTCATGGAGCCGACCTCGGCGTCTGCGATTGGACGCACGGCCGAGCGATGAGCTCACCGCCTGCAGCGGATAGACGTATTCAGCCAATCTAAGGCTGCTTGGAGCAAAGCGTACGGCAGAATCCGTGGGGTAGCCTGCCAATTTTCCAGATGCGCGACACCGCGATGTGCAGTCGTTCAGCGAATATGCACACGAGCATTGCTAACGGAGCACCAGGGACACGCCAGCTCGTTAGCAAGACCCTCGATTGACGGGTAGAGGCCAATTGGGGCGCCTTCAGACGGCACGAGAGGCGGACTGGCTTCAAGGTGGACTTTTGGAGGGGCGTGACAAAGGTTGACATGTGCCGTTTCGAGATGTACACAAGCTTGACATACACGCAAACGAAACCTCATCTAATATTAATGCGAAATTTGGACATCGAGACGGCTATGCAGGTGACCAAGGAGACACTGAGAGAGAGAGAGAGCAGTTAACGTCCCCGTCGCGGCGCTTCTAGGCCCGTAATTGGACGAAGGCTGGAGTGAGTGAAGTGTTAGCGCATTCAGAAAAACCCCACCAGAGCCCTCTATTCATAAGCTCTGCCACCCAATCTCCCGCGACCAATTTCCCACCTACTCTCACCATTCCCTCTCGCTCTCCCAAGTTGCTTGCAGGAACACCGCGAGTCGACTTCAAGGCCTGTTCCAGTCAGCCTTACATAGCAAGTAGGTCACCCTTGCCCACCACCACTTATCTCCGCTGCACATATCCCTCTGGCCACACAGCATTCTTCCTTTACTACGCCAGCGTCTGTACGAAATGATAAGCGAGCGTCCGACGTCTACATTCCGCAACCCCGCGCCACCTCATTCGCCGAATCTCTTATCAGCATCTCTTTTGCTGAGTGACAGCTATCAGTTGCCTCTGAATTTGAGTAGCGTCATTTGCACCATATTCGAGCATATGAGGCTGGTGACGTAGCCGGAGCGCGGTCTTCCTAGTTTCGCGAAAGATTGGCATCTCGAATTTCTGAATTGCGACTGCTGTTTCCCTCTACACCAATCTATGATACCGGGCTAAGCTTTGGCGCTTGCTCTTGAAAACCCACAATCTCGATTCACGACCCACAAACAACACCAGTATTACCTTTGCCGAACTTGCGACTAATATTATACTTCTATAGCTTTCAATTGAATCCAGGACATCAGCTCCCTTTTTGATACCCCGAGCGCCGCCACCAGACGCGGTCCGCCTTCCTATACCCACCACCGTTCGATCCTTTTACTTCGGCCGTTCGCCGATATAATGGGTCGAGTTTCATTCGCCGAGGATACCAAACTGCCTGACGAGACCTATATCGAAGAGGAACCTTATAAGGTTTTCGAGTACCAAGATGGACCGGAGAACAAGTCTTGGGCAGGTGCGCTTCCCATGAAGCAGGGTCTTTATGACCCCTCGTTGGAGAAGGATGCTTGTGGTGTGGGTTTTGCTGCGTAAGTTGCTCGAGCAAACCGTGCTAAGTGGCAAATGTTGACAGGCGAACAGTCACATCAAGGGCAAGGCTAGCCACAAGATTGTCACCGATGCGCGTTCGTTGCTCTGCAACATGACCCATCGTGGTGCCGTGGGTTCAGATGCACGAGATGGTGACGGTGCAGGTGTCATGACTTCCATTCCCCACCGGTTCTTCCTCAAGGAGTTCGAGCGTGAGCAGGGGTTTAAGCTACCTGCGCTTGGCCAGTATGCCACTGGTAACCTGTTCTTCAAGCCGGACCCCACAATCCTGGATGAGACCAAGGCCATGTTTGAGGACGTCGCAGACCAGCTCGACCTGAGAGTGCTCGGGTGGCGAGTGGTGCCCCGAGACTCCACACTTCTCGGCCCTGCTGCGCTCTCACGAGAGCCCATCATTCTGCAGCCCTTCGTCGTTCTCAAGACTGCCTACGGAGACGCACGGCAGCCCAAGGAGGATTTCGAGAAGACCTATGACGCTGGCTACTTTGAGCGCCAGTTGTATGTCATGCGAAAGCGTGCTACACATGTTATTGGCCTGCACAACTGGTTCTACATCTGCTCCCTTTCGAACAAGAACATCGTATACAAGGGTCAACTGTCGCCTGTTCAGGTCTACGAATACTACCACGACCTACTCAATGTTGACTACGAGGGCCACTTCGCACTTGTGCACTCTCGATTCTCTACTAACACATTCCCTTCATGGGACCGCGCACAACCTCTGCGATGGGCAGCTCACAACGGTGAGATCAACACACTACGAGGAAACAAGAACTGGATGCGCGCGCGTGAGGGCGGCATGAAGTCTAGCCTGTTTGGTGACGAGCTGGACTTGCTGTACCCCATCATCGAAGACGGTGGTTCTGACTCCGCAGCTTTCGACAATGTTCTTGAGCTGCTCACCATCAACGGTGTTCTGTCTCTGCCAGAGGCTGTTATGCTCATGGTTCCTGAGGCATGGCAAGGCAACCACACCATGGACCCAGCAAAGCAGGCCTTCTACGAGTGGGCTGCCTGCATGATGGAGCCTTGGGACGGTCCCGCGCTGTTCACGTTCTCTGATGGTCGCTACTGCGGTGCCAACCTCGACCGTAACGGTTTGCGACCTTGCCGTTACTACGTCATGGACGACGACCGCATCATTTGCGCGTCTGAAGTTGGAACAATCTCCATCGACCCTGAGCGCGTTGTGCAAAAGGGCCGTCTACAGCCCGGAAAGATGCTGCTTGTTGACACTGTCGCTGGACGCATTGTCGATGACGCCGAACTGAAGAAGACCGTCTCCGAGCGCAACGACTTCAGCGCATGGATCGAGAAGAACCTTCTCACCCTGCCCAAGATCCTCAAGACGGTTGGCGACAAGGGCCTCGACCTCTCTTTTACACTTACAGAGTCCAAGCTCCACGAGGACCCTCGCCTGCGAGCGTTCGGTTACTCGCTCGAGCAGGTCAGCTTGCTCCTTGGTCCCATGGCTGCCGATTCGAAGGAGGCTCTTGGATCTATGGGTAACGACTCCCCTCTTGCTTGCTTGGCTACTCAACCTCGTTTGCTCTACGAGTACTTCCGCCAGCTCTTCGCTCAGGTCACCAATCCTCCCATTGACCCTATCCGTGAGGCTATAGTCATGTCTCTTGAGGCATACGTTGGTCCTCAGGGTAACCTTCTGGAGATGGATGAGTCCCAATGTCACCGAATGCTTCTCCCTTCGCCTGTCCTATCTCTTGAGGAGTTCACAGCGATGACTAACACTCATACTCTGCACAGTGGGTGGTCGGTCAAGAGCATCGACATCACTTTCGCTAAGAGTGAGGGTGTCGAGGGCTACATGGCTACTCTCGACCGAATTTGCGAGGAGGCCTCGGAGGGCGTCAAGAACGGTGACAGCATCATTGTTCTTACTGACCGCGCCACATCAAAGGAGCGTGTTCCCGTCTCTGCGTGCTTGGTCACTGGTATGGTTCACCACCACCTTGTCCGCAACAAGTGGCGTTCCAACGTCGCTCTCGTTGTCGAGACCGGTGAGGCTCGTGAGGTCCACCACATGTGCGTCCTTGTTGGTTACGGAGCTGATGCTATCTGTCCTTACCTCGCAATTGAATGCATCCTCAAGATGCACCGTGAGGGTGTCATCCGCAAGAAGCTCACCCCTGAGCAACTGATCGACAACTACAAGCACTCCTGCGACGGTGGTATCTTGAAGGTCATGTCCAAGATGGGTATTTCAACCCTCCAGTCCTACAAGGGTGCCCAGATCTTTGAGGCTCTTGGTCTTGATGACTCTGTCGTCGACCGCTGCTTCACCGGTACAGCCTCTCGTATCAAAGGTATGACATTCGACCTCATTGCGCAGGATGCATTGGCTCTTCACGAGAAGGGTTACCCATCCCGCCCTATCGTTGAAGTCCCCGGTCTTGCTGAGACTGGTGAGTACCACTGGCGTGACGGAGGCGAGCCTCACATCAACGATCCCACTGCCATGGCCAACATCCAGGACGCTGTCCGCACAAAGAATGACAAGTCCTACGAGGCTTACTCTCTCGCCGAATACGAGCGCATCAAGGATTGCACACTTCGTGGTCTTCTTGATTTCAATTTCGACGACCGCACGCCCATCCCCGTCGACCAGGTCGAGCCATGGACAGATATCGTGCGCCGCTTCGTTACTGGTGCCATGTCCTACGGTTCAATCTCTATGGAGTCTCACTCCACCCTTGCCGTGGCCATGAACCGTCTTGGCGGAAAATCCAACACTGGTGAGGGTGGCGAGGACCCTGAGCGCAGCTTGCGCATGGAGAACGGTGACACCATGCGTTCCGCTATCAAGCAGATCGCCTCCGGTCGTTTCGGTGTTACTTCCAACTACCTTGCCGACGCCGATGAGCTTCAAATCAAGATGGCTCAGGGTGCTAAGCCTGGTGAGGGTGGTGAGCTTCCTGGCCACAAGGTCTCTGGCTCTATCGCCAAGACTCGTCACTCCACCCCTGGTGTCGGTCTCATCTCACCTCCTCCTCACCACGACATCTACTCTATTGAGGACTTGAAGCAGTTGATTTATGATCTGAAATGCTCGAACCCCCGCGCTCGTGTCTCCGTCAAGCTTGTTTCCGAGACCGGTGTCGGTATTGTCGCTTCTGGTGTTGCCAAGGCTAAGGCTGACCATATTTTGATCTCTGGTCACGATGGTGGTACTGGTGCTTCTCGCTGGACCGGTATCAAGTACGCTGGTCTTCCTTGGGAGCTGGGTCTCGCAGAGACTCATCAGACCTTAGTCCTCAACGACCTTCGTGGACGTGTCATCGTTCAGACTGACGGTCAGCTCCGCACTGGACGTGACGTTGCTATCGCCTGTCTGCTCGGCGCTGAAGAGTGGGGTTTCGCTACCACTCCTTTGATTGCCATGGGCTGCATCATGATGCGCAAGTGTAAGTAGTCTCGCTATCCACACCGTGGCTTTGCTGACTTTCTATTTAGGTCATTTGAACACTTGCCCTGTTGGTATCGCTACCCAGGATCCTGAGCTCAGGAAGAAGTTCGCCGGTACTCCCGAGCACGTCATCAACTTCTTCTACTACATCGCCAACGAGCTCCGTGCCATCATGGCCAAGCTTGGTTTCAGGACCATCAACGACATGGTCGGCCACTGCGAGGCTCTCCGCATCCGCGATGACCTCCGCACACCCAAGACTGAGAACATCGACCTGTCCTTGATCCTGACTCCCGCCCACACACTCCGTCCAGGTGTTGCCACCTTCAACGTCCGCAAGCAGGATCACCGTCTTCATGTCCGTCTCGACAACAAGCTCATCGCTGAGTCCGAGCTTGCTCTCGAGAAGGGTCTTCCCGCTCGCATCGAATGCGATGTCGTCAACACCGACCGTGCGCTTGGTGCCACGCTCTCTTACCAGGTCAGCAGGCGCTACGGCGAGGCTGGTCTCCCCCAGGATACCATCCACGTCAACATCCGTGGTTCAGCTGGCCAGTCGTTCGGTGCTTATCTCGCGCCTGGTATTACCCTCGAGCTTGAGGGTGACGCCAATGACTACGTCGGTAAGGGACTGTCGGGTGGCCGCTTGATCGTCTACCCGCCGCGCACTGCAGTCTACCGTGCCGAGGAGAACGTCCTGATCGGTAACGTCTGCTTGTACGGTGCCACCCAAGGCACATGCTTCTTCCGCGGTATTGCTGCTGAGCGTTTCTGTGTCCGTAATTCCGGAGCCACAGCCGTCGTCGAGGGTGTCGGTGACCACGGTTGCGAGTACATGACTGGCGGTCGTGTCCTTGTCCTCGGATCTACTGGCCGTAACTTCGCTGCCGGTATGTCTGGAGGTATCGCCTATGTCCTTGACGTCCACCAGGACTTTGAACAGAAGGTCAACCAGGAGATGGTCGAGCTCTCTCCCATTGAGGAGCCTGAGGAGATTGCATTCGTTCGCGGTCTTATCGAGGACCACCACCATTACACTGGCTCCGAGCTTGCCGCCCGTATTCTGCTCGACTTCACGCGCGCCCTGCCTCGATTCGTCAAGGTTATGCCAGTTGACTACAAGCGTGTCTTACTCGAGGAGAAGGCCAAGGCCGCAGAGAAGAAGCGCAACGAGTACCCTCTGCCCCTCCTCGCTGGTAACGCTGTTCGTAATGCCCACGAGGAGTCTCGCAAGAACGAGCATGAACACGAGGCCAAGGAGAAGAAGGCGGATCTGCTCGATATCGAGGAGAGTGTTACCGATGCTAAAGCTGAGAAGAAGAAGGCACTTGTGCTGGATAAGACCCGCGGTTTTAAGCTCTACCAGCGCCGCTCCGAGAAGTACCGCAACCCGAAGACCCGTACTCGTGATTGGGCCGAGCTGTCTCAGCGCCTGAACGAGGATGAACTCAAGTACCAGACTGCTCGATGCATGGACTGCGGTGTACCTTTCTGCCAGTCTGACACAGGGTGTCCCATTAGGTTAGCTCCGCACTGGACGTGACGTCGCTATTGTCAGTCTGCTAACCCTAATTAGTAACATTATTCCCAAGTGGAACGAACTTGTCTTCCAGTAAGTTACGGCGTTCATTTGTTAGCTTTTGACACAGGTTACTGACGCATCCCTAGGGGTCAATGGCGTGATGCGCTCAACCGTCTACTCATGAGTAAGTCACGCTCTACATTGTATGGTCGCAAAAAACGTTACTAACAAAGAAGCCAACAATTTCCCCGAGTTCACCGGTCGTGTCTGCCCCGCTCCCTGCGAGGGTGCTTGCGTTCTCGGCATCAACGAGGACCCCGTCGGTATCAAGTCGATCGAGTGCGCTATCATCGACCGTGGCTTCGAGATGGGCTGGATGGTGCCTTCGCCGCCCCAGCACCGCTCCGGCAAGACCGTTGCCATTATCGGTTCCGGTCCTGCTGGTCTTGCTTGCGCTGATCAACTCAACAAAGCTGGCCACACCGTCACTGTGTACGAGCGCGCTGACCGCTGCGGTGGTCTGCTCATGTACGGTATTCCCAACATGAAGCTCGACAAGAAGGTTGTTCAGCGTCGTGTTGACTTCCTCGCTTCTGAGGGTGTAACATTCAAGACGGGTGTCACCGTCGGCGAGGAGGGTTCTGAGACTCTCGACTCTCTCCGTAGCCAGTTCGATGCTGTCGTGTTCGCTACCGGCGCGACCGTTGCCCGTGACCTGCCGATCCCTAACCGCAATCTCGACGGTATCCACTACGCCATGCAATTCTTGCACAAGAACACCAAGTCCCTTCTCGACTCCGAGCTTGCTGACAACGCTTACATCTCCGCCAAGGACAAGCACGTTGTCGTTATTGGTGGTGGTGATACCGGCAATGACTGCATTGGTACCTCCGTACGTCACGGCGCCAAGTCCGTCGTCAACTTTGAGCTGCTACCTCAGCCTCCTGCTCAGCGTGCTCGCGATAACCCATGGCCCCAGTGGCCTCGCATCTTTAGAACCGACTACGGTCACAACGAGGTCAAGACCCACATGGGCAAAGATCCTCGTGAATACTGTGTCATGTCCAAGGACTTCGTCGATGACGGAGCTGGCAACGTCAAGGGTATCAATACCGTCCGTGTTGAGTGGACCAAGTCCGCCTCTGGTGGGTGGGACATGAAGCAGGTCGAGGGTAGCGAGCAGTTCTTCCCTGCCGACCTTGTCCTGCTCTCCATGGGTTTCTTGGGCCCCGAGCAGACCGTGATGAACGATGCCGTCGAACTTGATGGCCGCAAGAACATCAAGACACCCGCTGGTCACTACAACACCAACCTCCCTGGTGTCTTCGCCGCCGGCGACTGCCGTCGTGGCCAGTCTCTCATCGTCTGGGGTATCAACGAGGGTCGCCAGTGCGCTCGCGACGTTGATTCCTTCCTTACCGGCCACGGATCCCAGCTTCCAGTCACCGGTGGTATCGTCAAGCGCTCTCCTCTGATGAACACCGGTGCCAAGAGTGAGATCCCAGTTGTCGCATGAACGCATGCGCGCATAGAAAAAGAAGGATAGAACAAGGCGATTACGACAACAAGCTATGATAAAAGACTGGAACAAAGGAATGATTTGACGACATTTGGAGTTTTGTTTGCGCTATCCATCGTTACCTGCAAGATACCTTTTCGATGGAGTCATCTGGCGGCATTTGCAGTGTACAATCGCTTTGCTTCTTGCCATATATTACCGTACCTTGTACATAAATCGAATAAGTACATTTTCAAGACAGCCATACATACATTGTGATCAGTCATCGCGGTAGTGTTCGTTTTGTAGTCATGCATAACACGGCAGTCGCATTTGCCAAGATTGTGAACATGACGTCAACGCCTGCCCACTTCCTTTGATCGCTGCCTGGAGTATACGACCCAAACCATCGGTGTTCATCCACATTACATTCGAGATGTTGCGGTAGTGATAGTGACCGAGAATGCTACCACGTACGAGCTGGCAACATGCAGGCCAATGGCCACTGCAAGGGTTGTACAGGTGCGTTGGATCCTTTGCGTCGGCTGCAGATCGTCGTGGGAATGCTAACAAACCATCAGAACACCCGGTCTCTCATCACCAACGGGCGCAAGCGCATTGCACAGGCTGAAGTACATTCCATGGCGAACATCTAAAAGGTTTGCCTCCGAGTCACTGCAGGCGGGTGAAGACAAAACCGGCCACATCAGCGCTGCACCCAACGAAGGCATCCTTTTCTTCAATAATGTGTATCCGATTTCAATCAGGAGAGTACTTGGTCTGCCTGCGCCTAGGATCCTAGATCGACTTATCGCTCCTTTGGTCACGGGAACCGGGCCTCAGCAGGTCATCGACAGAGCAAAAGCAAAGAAAGGACTGCAAATCACTGCCACTGAGGTACTTCCACGTATGAGAGAAGGAGGAGCATTTGTCAAGTTCACTCACGATGGCACTGCATCTACGTCGGAGGTCGAGAAGGTACTACAGCAGTATCTGAGGGATGAGCCTATCAAGCCATGGTGGGCTCCATTTCGACGCATGCGGACGAAGGCCGTGAAGGGACGTCCATGGGTCGAGGATCTGATGCGCATGCCTGCACCAAGACTCAGAGTCGAGTTCATTTCAGGCGAACCAGGAGGAAATCCTGCAGATGCTGTGGAGCTGTCGCAGGAGGAACTTTTCCAATTCTTCCGACCTTACGGAAAGCTTTCAGACATCGTGATGCAGCCACCTGACTCGAAGATCCTGCCGAAGTTCGCGCATGTTGACTTCTCCACCATGGGCAAGGCTATCATGGCAAAGAACTGCATGCACGGCTACTTGGTCTCGCAGGCCGAAGGTGGCGGTGCGAAGGGTACAATTCTGCGCTTGAAGTACGAACAGAAGATTAAGCCAAGGTGGATCCGAGACTGGCTCTTTAGCCATCCGCGAATCGTGATCCCGATTCTCGCAGCGATCATCGCTGGAATCACCGTTGCTATCTTCGACCCAATCCGGACGTTCTTTGCCAAGGCACACATTACGCGAGTACTGCATCTGGAAGATAACAAGCTCTACAAGTGGCTAAAGGGTTATGCTGAAGACCTCATCCGTGGCAAGAAAGAGGACGATGAGGCTGGCATGGATGCTATCTGGGATGACCGCAAGGACAACATCGAGCAGGTTCAAACATGGCTCATGGAGACAGCTGAGACTTTTATCATTGTGCAGGGCCCTCGCGGCTCCGGTAAGAAGGAGTTGGTAGTTGACCAGGCTCTTGCAGATAAGAAGCTCAAGCTTGTCATTGATTGCAAGCCAATGCAGGAGGCACGTGGCGACAGCGCGACTATCAACGCCGCTGCAAACTCCGTTGGGTACAAGCCGGTCTTCTCCTGGATGAACAGTATCAGCGGCATGATCGACATGGCCGCCCAGGGTGCAACGGGCGTCAAGACGGGCTTCTCCGAAACGCTTGACTCTCAACTCAGCAAGATCTGGAACACCACAACCACTGCACTCAGGCAGATTGCCCTGGATAAACGACATAAGACCGACAAGGACGCTGGTCTCGGCGACGACGAGTGGCTCGAGGCGCATCCTGAGCATCGCCCGATCGTCGTCATCGATAATTTCTTGCACAAGAGCAACGAGGGTGGCATTGTTTACGACAAGATCGCTGAATGGTATGTTTCACTTTGGTCTTGTCATCTGTCCCATGACTAACAATTGACAGGGCTGCTCGCCTGACTACAGCAAACATCGCGCATGTCATCTTTCTGACGAACGATGTCTCTTTCAGCAAGTCACTCTCAAAAGCTCTCCCAGATCGCGTCTTCCGTCAGATATCCCTTGCAGATTGTTCCGCAGAAGTAGCGAAGCGCTACGTCATTACCCACCTAGATGCCGATGTTCAAGACGATCCTGTGCCTCACGGGAAGGAGCCAAAGTCGGTTCCTTCGCAGTCACGCACGGACCTCAATGAGTTAGACACTTGCATCGAGCTGCTTGGTGGTCGCCTTACAGATCTCGAATTTTTGGCGCGTAGGATCAAGACAGGAGAGACTCCACAGAAAGCAGTGCATGAGATGATCGATCAATCCGCGTCTGAAATACTTAAGATGTATATCTTTGGCGCTGAGGACGAAGGTGGCACTAGGCACTGGAGCGTTGAGCAAGCCTGGATGCTGATCAAAGAGCTTGCACAGCAGGAAAGCTTACGGTTCAACGAGGTTCTGCTCGACGATATACTGAAGGCAGGCGGTGAGACCGTCCTACGTGCTCTCGAGCAAGCTGAGCTGATTTCCATTGGCTCTGGACCCAACGGTCGACCATCGACTATCAGGCCGGGCAAACCTATCTATCTACCCGCGTTCAAGCGCCTGACGGAGGATAAGGTATTGAAGAGTCGTCTCGACCTTGCCATCTTGACGCACTTGACAAAGATCGAGAGTGCGACGATCGACAAGTGCGAGAACGAGCTGCTCTTGCTCAGTAAGCTGAAGAGCCAACCATCACAGATGGCTGGACGGGCACAATATTTGCTGAACAAGATGATGGCGAGTCAGGAGAAAGTGGAGAGGTATGAGTTGGAGTCGAAGGGGCTCAAGAAGGTCCTTGGTCAGGAGTATTGATCGTTGGACAAATTTACGATACCACTTTCTTATCATTAATGGTTAGCATACCCCAGAATTGTCCTGTTTAATTCCTTTTGTGGACGGTGCACGTGCTTTTAGGTGTTGACCAAGGTGGTTTAGATTGACGATTTTCTTCAAAAATAACGCCAATTAACGACCGGCTGCTGAGATTTGTCCCCAAGCTTTTGAGATTTGTCCCCAAGATGAGATTTGTCCCTAACGCTAACCTACAGTAACCGTGCGTTCGATGATCATGGTCGCTCGTTGAGCACCCCAACAACAACAATATACTCAAAAAATGAGGTTGTAGAGCCACCACAAATCGTAATAGAATTGCGCAAAGCTAGGATCATACTATATACAGGCCTACGAAAGTTTTGGCTTATTCAGATAATTTTTTGGAGGGCGTTATCGGTCGTTGCCGTCGACTACGCGGTGGAGCAGCTGGTGCACGCCTTGCGGCTCCCACCACAGCTGGAGCAACACCACCACGCTTTTGACGCTTTGTAGCTGGCTTATGAGGTTTTGAAGCTTTGCGCTTATCCGATTGGGGCAATTTTATAGCTTTGGCAGCGTCGCGGAGGCTTCTACGATGGTCTCTTTCGGCTTTCTCTGCAGCCTTCCGCTTTCTGGTCTCCTCCCAACCCTTCTCCCGCTCAACACGGGCTGCTTTTTTGAGTTGAAGCTCACAATCGCGTGCTACCTTCTTGATCTCGGCTTGCTCGGCTTTTTGAAGCTTTTCAAGCTCGGCTTGTTGTTGTTGTTGTGATGCCCGACGATCGCGAGCTCGTTGTACACTCCTGGGCGACCACAGTTTGGCTCCCCCATGGTAAACCTCGTCCTCATCAAGCTGGAGGGTGAAGTACTGCTTTGGTCGCCTCTCCTTGATGGCTAGGGACTGCCTGAGGCCCCTGACCTCTTCACGGAGGATACTGTTTTGAGCTGAGATGTGGCACAAGCTTCGTTGAAGCTTCTTGACGTCCTTACTGCTCTGATCCTTCACCTCACGGCGTACAATTGATTTGAGCTTGAGCCAATCCTCTCCGGAGAGGACTGACTGGCTGCTGTCAGAATCTGAACCCTCCTTGGCAAACTTCTTGAGTATAACGTCTGGGTTGGCTGGCTTGGTTGGTTGGTTGGTATTCATTTTTCGTCTAGTTGATGTGGAATAAGTCCATCATCTCGCCTCCCGAAGGGCATGTACGACGTGCTAAGCTATGGAATTACAGTGCTGATACACTACCTTAGAAAGCATTTCCTGCCTGCGCGGGTATTGTTACCATTTCAGAACTACAGCTCCCCGTCCAGTTGGGGAGGCTAAGCGATGTATGTATATTAGGGTAATTTCCTTGCATTCTGAGGCATATATGTGCCGTAGGAGAGAGAGAAAGAGACATCGTGTGAGTGGAGGGGGTGAAGGGGTGGAGGGGGTGAAGGGGTGGAGGGGTGGAGGGGTGGAGGGGTGGAGGGGTGGAGGGGTGGAGGGGTGAAGAGTGTTGCATCGATTGTGCTGGACCTAGCAGAACTAGGTGCAGGTGTTTGCTGCTGTTGCAGGGCTGCAGGAGCTAGCGGGGGCAGATCTTGGTGAAGTACTGTGTAAGTTTGACAAAGGCGTCAAAGGCCTCTGGCTCCTTCACTAGTGCTGCAGTGTACGCTAGGCCATCAGCCTGGCTGGATGGTAGTATTAGTGGTCGCAGCGGCCATCTGCTAAAGCTCCCGCGGGTCTTGCGGCAGAGCACGAGGTGCTCTGGCGTCTTGTCGCGCCCGCATGAGCAGCTAAGGTTTGCATCCTTGTGATTGTACATTCGGTGATACCAGGCAAAGTCCCCATGCCTAGATTGGATGGAGAGGAGCCTGGCTAACGTGGCCCTTGGTAGGTCTAGTTCCCTTGGACTGCTGCGTGGTGCATAGTCCAAGTCCCAGCTCTTGTACCATTTCGAGAGCTTAGTCTTCTTGTCAGACCACCAGGTCTGTTGTGTGTGTCGCAGTGTCTTGCGGGCTATCGTCTTGATGCCTGAGAGTGTAGGCAGAGCGGCTTTTCCAGTCGGGGGTGAGGGGTGCTGGGCTTCTAGGTTGGCTAATCTGTCTGCTGCCTCGTTCCCCTCAATGTCTAGGTGTCCAGGGGCCCATTTGATAGAGACGTCGTGTGTCTCCATGGCGCCATGGCACTCCAGGAAAGCCCATTGAGAGGTAGGAGGTGCGTCGCCCCTGAGGCACCAGACCACTGAGGTGCTGTCTATGCACAGCCAGATTCGGCGGGTGCGGAGCTCTGGTTGCCTTACGGTATGCTGGAGGCCTCTCCATGCTCCTACTACTTCCGCGTCGAAGACGTGCGAGGTAGGGTTGAGTGACCCGCGTCCAGTGTGCAGTTGTTTTCCGTTCTGATACACTGCAAAGCCGTAGGTAACCCGCTTTTCTCCTTCCTTTGTGTACTGTTCAGAGCCATCTGAGAAGATAGTGACTTCTAGTGGTGAGAGCTGGGCCCACCATTCTTTAAAAGCCTTAGCTGCAGTCTTCTTGTCTAGGCTAAGCGTCGGGTCTGTTCGGCAGCCAGTCGAGTAGTGAGGGGCTGAGAGTGTAGTCCTGGGGGTCTCTGGTAGAAGAGATGCCATCTGTTGGACTTTCGTCTTGACTCGCTGGGGTTGTCCGGTTTTTACGCCCCTGTTTACGATAGGTACTGCTGTGCGCCTAGTGAGAGGGTGGTCTGCATCTGTAGTGCGCAGGTGGGTTGCAAATCTGAGTCTGGCTTCCTCGAGTGCCACTGCTGCCGGTAGCAGTCCGGCGTCTCGGAAGAGTGCAGCTATAGGGGTTGTTCTCCACGCTGGTAGGATGCCTCTTGCCGCTATGGCTAGTGTTTTGTCTATGGCAGCTATGTGCCACCCAATGTAAGCGCTGACCTCTTGTGGCCTGCCTGGTTTCAGTGTGTGTGGCTTTTTGGTGCGGCCTCTGTACCAGCATTCAGTTCCATACAGGAGTGATGGGTACACACAGGCAACAGTGGCCTTGCGGAGGGAGCTGGCTGGGGGTCCATAGGTAGTCCTAGCTAGGCTGCGAATGTGATAGGCTACCTTGGCAGCTTTTGCCGTGCGCGTAGCTACATGCCGTCGGAAGGTGAGTCTGCGGTCAAACCACACGCCTAACCAGCGCAGGGCTGGCTGACTGTGCTCTCCACCCGGGAGGATTGGATAGATCGTGAGCTGTTCATCTACGACGCAGGGAGGCGCATAGCTGCTCCGCTGTCTGGTCAGGTGGATCATTTCCTGCTTTTCTGGAGCAAAGGTAACCTTATTAGCCTCACCCCATGCTCTGATCTCCCTTAGGTCTTCTGCGAGGAGCTCGACGTTGTCGTCCATAGAGTGTGAGGCCTGGTATAGACATATGTCGTCTGCGTACCCAAACCTCCGTTCAGTGTCCATGGATAGTAGCTCTGCCAGGTACAGTGTGTACAGGACGGGTGAGAGAGGCGACCCCTGGGGTGTGCCGCAGGCAACTGCGTAGCTAGGAGTGGTGACCTGGCCAAGGCGGACTTGCACCCTCCGGTCAGTTAGGAATGAGTCTACAAAGAGGATCGTCCTTTGTGGCCAGCCCTGTTGGGCCATCCGATGCAACAGGCGGTTCTTCAGGAGAGCGTCAAACGCGCCTTGCACATCTAGGGTGACCATAGTGACGTGCTTTCCAAGCACCCATGCTGCTTCAGTGTCGTGGGTGAACGCTGCAGTGAGGTCTGCTGCAGAGCGTTTTGGAAGCGCGCCGCCATGCTGGGGGCTGAGGATCTTGTGTGTCATGGCAGTCCATGCAATACGTCTAGCCACAGTTCGTTCGAGTCCCTTTCCAATACAAGACAGAAGCGCTATCGGTCTCCAGGAGCGGGGCGATGTCCGGTCTGTTTTCCCCACTTTCGGTATCATGGCTACCTCTGCAAGCTTCCATTGCGCCGGGAAGTGGTTGAGTTCAAGACACCGCTGGAAGATCCTTCGTACGAGTTCCCCCACCTGAGTCCAGCAGGCGCGGAGTAGTCGCACTGTAGAGCGGTCAGTACCTGGTGATGTGCTTGACACCCCTATCGTGTTTCGCTCACACTCCTCAAGTGAGATGTGTGTGCTCCACGGGAGGGTGGCTGCAGCCTCCTGGTCTGGACGCTGTCCGAGGTCATCTTCTGCTGTGTAGCGGTTGAGAACTTCCTGTCTAAGTGCCTCTGCTTTCTCTAGGGGGTCTGATATCGTTCTGTTGTTCACTTCGAGGGGAGTGTCCTGGTTCTCTGGCGTGAGCTTGTGCCAGGCAATGATCTTGAACAGGTCCTTGTCGTCTCTAGCGTTATCGATGACGTGCCTCCAGTACTGCCTCTTGGCCTGTCGGACGGTAGTCTTGAAGGCCTGTCTCTCCTCTGGTAGACTGCCAGAGCAGAGCTGTCTAGCACGTTTGTAGGCCTGGTAGGCGGTCTTGCACTCCTCGGTCCACCATGGTGCAGCGCGGCCTTCCTTGCGGTTGAGCTTGCCTGCTGCCTGTACAGAGTGCTGTATAGCCTCTGTGAGCAGCGTGACGCATTCTTCTAGCTGTGCTGCATCCTGTGTTGCAAGCGGGTCTGCGATGTTTTGGGCACCCATTTCTACCAGCCCAGCGAACTTAGCTAGGCTCGCCTCTGGAACTCTGTAGTGGTACTGTTCTAGTTGCGGAGTGCCTGGTGTGGAGATGGGGACAGAGGTCACTATCGTCTCATGATCTGAGCCGCTGTGCATGCTAGCATCGACAGCAGACTGGGCAAACGGGATGTTAGAGAAGGTGAGGTCAAGAACGTGACCAGCGCAGTGTGTTGGCTGCCCTGGCACACCAATGTAGTCCATAGACGCGTTGGCAGCCCATCTAGCTAGCTCCACTCCTCCGTTGGCTGCAGTGATGGTAGGCTCAAAGGATTCGTGTCTGGCGTTAAAGTCGCCCCCGACAAGGCAGAGCTGAGGGGGTGTCAGATGTGTGACGTATTGAATGACGTCTGGGGTGTGTGGCTGTCTGTAGCAGTTGAGTATGGCGACTCCATTTACTACCGCCCATAGCATGTCTGGGTGGTTGAGACTCTCTCTAGCCTGGTACCGTAGGTGGCGGCCTCTGCGGATGTATGTCATCACTCTAGGGCGGACTGAGCCTGGTGTGTTGGGGCTGTCCCAGGTGCTGATAGGTGCTAGGTGCTTGAAACCAGGGTGAGTGGATGTTCTCGAGTTGGCACATGCGAAGGGCTCTTGAACACACACAACATCTATGCCCTTCTGGAAGGCCAGCTCTAGTGTTGTGATGTGCCAGGGCGAGCATCTGCCGACGTTGGCCCAGCATACACGGAGTTGTCTGCTTGGTAGACTGTGCTGTTGACGCCTGTTGTGGGCTGGTATGTTGTAGGGGTGTTCTAGCATGACGATGGCGGGTCATCGCTCATGCTGGTGTCTTCCCTCTCCGAGGTGGACGGGTCAGTGTGGATAGTCGATTGTGGGCGGATGCTGCCGGCAGACAGCTGTCCTACATTGAGGCTTCTCTGGCCTGTGGCGGCCCGCCTTGGTCTCTTTGCTCTGCCAGTGGAAGAGGAGGATGGATAGGAGTTAGTCGTTGTAGGAAGTGATGCGGAAGCCCTGCTATCTCCTTCTTGCCTCTGGGTGGGAGGCTGGGGAGGCGCTGTCTCCGATGCCTCTAGAGGAGTAGTCTCAGGCTGAAGCGTTGCCTGTCTGAGGGTCTCTTCGACTGTCCTGTAGAGGTGCTGCTGTGCTATCTTGCCTGCGCGTCGGATAGCCTTCAGCTCGGCTCTTGTAGGCTTGATGCTGTGTCCGTTGACCCGGCGAGGGGCTGCAGGGCAGTTGGCGTGGCTAGCTGGGTGTGGTCCGTGGCAGTTGGCGCACACGGCTTTGTGGGCGCAGTTGTCCCCGTACGGTCCTTGGTGTCTGTCTGTGCGGTCTCCACAGTGCACGCAGCGCGCTACCTGGGTGCATCGGGCAGCGTTACAGTAGCCCTGGCAGCCTGGGTTGTGGCGCTGGATGGTAGGGTGCTTGTTGATCACCTTGGAGTACTCGCTGATACCAAAAAGGCGGAACGAGCGGACTGGCTCCTTGTAAGAGATGATCCAGGTGGTAAGGCCACGGTGGTTGGCTCCATGTCGTGAGGCCCTGCAGCTGACCGGCTGCCTGCCTGTTTGCGAGCATACCTCTTCCTCCACTAGCTGGATAGTCGTGGGTAGTTCTGTGCCGTCGAGGGTTCGAAGGGAACTGGGTACTCCCTGTACTGCGTAGTTGATCCAGCGTTCTGGGACCCTTACCGCGTCTCCGTCTAGTGCTCTCGCTAGAAGTTCCTGGTTTTCTTGGGTTAGAAGCTGGTCCCGGATAGACTTATTAGCTGGGGTGATCGCCCAGCCTGTTTTGATTGGTGATGCGGCAGGTATGTCCCTCAGGGTGATTCCTCCTATGCTCTTGCAAACTGCCTGTCTTACCGCAAATGGTGAGGGTTGTTGCAGTCGCATTGTTGGGTTGGAGATGGCTATGAAGATTCGATCGTCTTCTTTGGGCTTAGCCGACGGACCAGGCCGGGGTTTAGCAGGGATCAGGGGTCGGTTGGCACCCCTATCTGAGATTTGGGGGTCTCTGGCTACGTCCGCCCAAGAGCGGCGTCCTGACTCTTGGCTCCCGGGGTTGCTGTGATTAGTGTCACTGCTCCAGCGAGAGCTAGGGGGAGAGTTGCTTGGGGAGAGGGAGGTCAGCGCGTGAACGACCCTCTGCTGCAGCTCCTGTGCGATCCTGGCTTCTTGCGGGTTAGTGTAGCCCTGTGCGTGTTGATCTACGGCTGCTGCGAAGGCAGTAGTGATGGTGTTCCATAGCTGGGTAATTTGCTGAGTCTCAGCGATGTGGCGTTGGACGGCATCAGAGACTCGAGGTTTGGGAGCGCCCCCACCGGGGTTCTGGCTGCTCAGAAGGGGCGCATGGTGCTGCATGTCCTCCTGGGGCCGTCTTGGAGCGCGTGTATACAACTGCTGGGGGATCTCGTAGTCTGGGGACCCTGTGTGCTGGGAAGAGGGAGACTCTGCCATCCTATTAAGCTCCTTGCGCGTCGCGCAGGGGGCCTAGGCGGACGTTAGAGGTACTCCCAGAGTGGCCGCAGTGAGCCGGATCGTTTGCTGTGATTTTTGGGGCTTCTGTGAAGGAAACCCAGAAATCAAAAGATTGGTGTTCGGTGTGGCATCCATCGGCCAGATCCCAGTAGCTTCGAAGCCCTTTAATATGAGGCTCTCTGTGAAGGACGATATCCAGGCATTCCAGAAGAGTGGGAAGAAGTCTCCTTTCTTAATTGGAATAAGACCTTGAGCCTTATGGAGATGGTTGGTGAGCTCATTGGAGTAGGCTTGAGAGAGTGGCTTAAACAGCACTACGTCAAGCGGCTGGAGCGTATGAGTCGAATGGGGGGGAAGGATTATAAGGATGATCCTGTGGCGATCACAGTAGTCGATAAACTCCATCGTGACATGAGATCCATGGCCATCAAGGATGAGCAGTCGCCATCTCCCTGATCGCTGCTTTGTATAGCGATCAAACACCTGCTCTAGCCAAGCTAGGCCTATGTCGTCGTTTGACCAGCCTGTTGGAGATGATGAGACAAAGACCTCATGCTCTCCTGTCTTAATATCCTCTACCCAACTTGATCGTATAGCTCCTTTTTTAGCTGCGTAGATAAGGCTTGGAGGCAGCGAGCTCCCATCGGCGCAGCAGCAGGCCAGGAGTGTCAGGAACTCGCGTGATCCATCCTGGAGAGATGCTTGAACCTCCTTCTTCTCCCATTGACGCCTGCTAAATACCCTCTTGCTTCTGCCTATCAAGCCAATTAAGAAGCCCTTCTCATCCATATTGTATATATCTCGAGCCTCAAGGCGATATTCAGTAATCTTTTGATGCAGTAGCTTAAAGTAGAGACGATATTTTGACTCAGAATCAGCCAGGTGGCGAACACGATCTATAGCGGTGGTCCACTTTGAGATTATATGGATCTGGTGTCTAGTAATGAAGCGAGAAACCCATCGATCGCTCAGCTGCCGATGGGCTACTTCAGATGAGAAATTCCTGATCATCTCTCTCGTAGGAGGAAGGCCTCTCTCTGTAAGCTTTGTGATATATTGTATAAGCTCTAGCTCTTGTTGTTGGTTAAGAGCTTGTTGATTTAAGTATCCATCCTCCCGAGACGCTGTCACGCCTCTCCACCTTCGCCCCAGCGTTGAGCGGTTAACCTGGTATTTCTCAGCAACTTCCCTCAACGTAAAGTGTTCTCCTGGACCACGCAATTTCAAATCTTTAATTGCATCGTCGATAGGTGCCATAGCTGTAGCGTTATAGTCTGTTGAAGTTGTGGTGTTGAGACGCGGCTTGGTGTTCGGCGGGGCACGAGGTGTCTCCGGGCATGAGCTGTCCGTGCACGTTATCGACGCTAATACGTCGTAGATCCCCTCTTTCTCGTAACTTCAATCCATCATACTTCAACATAATTGTGCGAAGTCACATGGCCCTGTTGCATTCCACCCGCTCAGATATCGCGATACAATCTTCGTCGCTGCTCCATCCACTGGACGTGCCCGTTAACTGACCGGTCCACATTCCTTGGCAATTGACTGTCATCCGAGACATCTCACCCTGACTAAACATTGACCAAAACCGTCGCTCCGCGCCGCGCTCGATAGAGCGGGATCAGCACCCGTTGTTTCCGACATGAAACGTTGCTCGAGTTCGCTATGTTGCTGATTGTTAGGATGACGATCTAATATTGTAAAACACGTGTCGCTGTGGGGAAACAAAGTTTCGGGATCGATTACCGAATTTATATCCGTCCTGGTGTAAATCGTGAGCGTAGGATCGGTAAAGACGCTACCATGAGAGAATATCAGTATCATCTGTCGATGACAAAGTCAAGCCTGTCGCATATAAAAGATGTTCCACGACCACGGTGTTCATGTTCTCTACCACCAACCCACATCGTCAGAAGCTCCAGATCCTCACTCGATCGGGCTTGAGAACCATTAACCTCCCAATTCACCCAGCAACCGAAATCCACAATGTCGAAAGTTGCAGCGTAAGTCGAACGGCTCCTCGAGGCCAGAAGCAAATCTAACACTGCCAAAAGACCGATCCTTACCACGGCGTACAAGCCACATCCCACTGAGAAGATGAAAGCCGCCCTCTGGACTGGCACAAAGTCCATCGAGCTGGGCACGGTAGCCAAACCCACCATCACCGCGCCCAAAGACGCCATCGTCCACATCACGCACTGCACCATCTGCGGCTCAGACCTGCACATGTACGTACAACCTCCTTCCTGGTACCCTTTCTCCCTCTAACCCACCAAGGTACGCCGGCGACATGAACCAAGTCATGGAAAAAGGCCTCATCATGGGCCACGAAGCCATCGGAATAATCGAAACCATCGGGCCAGAAGTAACCTCCCTCTCCGTCGGCGACCGCGTGATAATCCTCCCCGTAATCGCCTGCGGCACCTGCTTCTACTGCAAACGCAAAGAATTCTCCCTCTGCGACACAACAAACCCCTCCGAGGAACTAGAGCAAATGTACGGCCACCGCCTCTCCGGCATATTCGGCTACTCGACCATCACAGGCGGGTACCCAGGGAACCAAGCAGAATACTGCCGCGTCCCCAACGCGGACCTAGTCTGCGTCAAAGCCCCAAAATCCACCCCCGCAGCGTCCCTCCTGGGCCTCGCAGACGTAACCCCGACGGCGTGGCACGGCAACGAGCTCGCCGAGGTATCCCAGGGCGACGTGGTCGGCGTATGGGGCTGCGGCGCAGTCGGGCTCTCGATCCAACGGCTCGCGAAGCTCCGCGGCGCGAAAAAAGTCTACGCCGTAGACAAAGACGCCAACCGCCTCAGCATCGCCGCCTCCTACGGCATGATCCCCGTCAACGTCACCGAGCACACAGACCCCGCGGCCTACATCCTCTCGCGCGAACCCGGCGGGTTGGACCGCGGCATCGAAGCGAGCGGGTTCCGCAGCACCAACAGCGTGGCTCACGCCACTATGCGGGCGCTGGGTGTCGAGGGGGATAGTTCGGATACGGTGAGTGCGGTGATCAAGGCGACAAGGAAAGGGGGCAATGTGGCGCTGATTGGGGATTTCTTCTTCGAGACGAATAAGTTTCCGATTGGGATGTTGATGGAGAAGGCGATTACGCTTAGGGGGGGGCAGTTGTATGCGGAGAAGGTATGTGTGCCACTTAGCACATGGGTTGTGGGTGCTTGCTAACCTGTGGCGCAGTATTTTCCGTTTTTGCTGGATCTTGTGACCGAGGGCAAGTATGATCCGGCGTTTGTGTTTTCGCATACAGGTGAGTTCGTGCTTGTTGGGTTGTTTGTTTGCGAGACTGACGTTCCGTTAGATAAGTTTGAGAATATCGCGCAGAGCTACAAGATTTTCAACAACCACCAGGTGCCGGGAGGTCTGAAGATTTGTCTCGAGACTGCTTTTGGCAGAGAGCAGGGGGGCAAGTAGTATATTTTGATACACTACCCTGCAGTTAATTGAATCACATACTCGTTACTGTCTCCTGCCAGACATGATGACCACGAATCATGAATCGAAAGACTTGTGCATCACATTAACATATGCATTCATTCTACACACCCCCCATAATAATCCATAGCCAGCACCAGCCAAATGTATCCAGACCCATCAACGCCACCGCAATGGTATCTACCGTGCCTCGCCTTCCGTCCGTGATAACAATAAGTGAAGCAAAGAAATTCGTGTCGTATTAAGTACAGCCGTGAAGAAGAAGACTGGTGCACGCGTGCGTATTTGTGGCAAAGAAGGCCGTAGTGATGAAATGTTGTGCTGTTGCATGTGTGATGGGGTGCTGTTTGTTGTGTTGTGTTGTGCTGATGGCGAGGAGGGTGGGGGAAAGGTTGCCAAAGTGATGGAGATACGTCATGGGTCAATCAGAGGTGACGTCTGGGCATTTATCAAGAAGTCGAATGGCGGCTTCTCGTTCTTGCGTAAGCCGTTTGGTATTTGATCATGTCTTGTCCTGGGCCGAGTCTTTTCGGTCCTGGTCGATGGACGCCAACATGTTTAAGCGCGCCTGACGACGGACGACGACCTCGTGCTGCTCCAGCTCCCATCGCTCCAGTGCTGCCTCGGACAAGGCTTGAGGTTCTGGTGCAAACCCTGGCGGAAGCTGAACGGATTCGACAGGTCTAACCATTGTAGGCGTGGCTCCGGCCAGTGCGAGAGGCATCACCCATGGGTGTCGCGTCAAATCATGCTCGTACTCGAGATGGCGGATGCCACGCTCATGGCGGTCGTGGTTGATCCAATCGAACGTTCGCGTCTTCACGTGGTCGCCCCGCCAGGGTTCCTGGTGTGTGAGATAGACGCCGTTGCTCCATTGCGACCTGCCCTCGACGTGAATGAGCAAGTTTTTGGTGACGGCGAAACTAGAACACTGAGTGTAGTCGTGGACGGACTCGGCGTTGTCCGGCTCCGATTCTGCAGTGTCTGAGCGGTCATCGAAACCATCATAGTCGACGTCTTTGCCCAGGGCGAAGATGCTGAATACGGGTGCACGAGGTGTACGCTCCGCGGGCCCAAGCACGCGCTACGTGTACAAATACGGGGGCACTGCTTCCAGGCGACGCTCCACAACCTCGTTCAGATCCAGAAAACTCGGCGACCTCGTCCCACCCCCCTCGCTCAGCCTAGGCAACATCAGCACAGCGCCCCTCACGCACACGCAGGCACTAATGGTACCGGGGAGGAGTGCCCTGGCCGTTCGGCGCAGCGTTGGGCTGGAACTCCATTTCCCGTGCCATGACCTCGCGTGTCTGGGGGAAGTACGGCTCGACGCCGTATGTCTTGAGGTACGAGGCCGTCTTCTCGATGCGCTTGATCTCGCGCTGGACGTTCCACTCCTCGCCCTCGCCGAAGCGGCGCTGGACGACGTCGACCATGGCGGTGTCGAGGCGGCTGTAGAAGTCGCGGCGGGCTGCAATGTCGGCCGTGTCGGCACTGTCGAGGCCGCCGTGGGAGTTGAGGTTGCCGCCGAGCTTGAGGATCAGGTCGAAGGCGTACTTGGGGCCCTGGGGCAGCAGGGTCAGGCGCTGGATGTCGGGCAGGAACTTGAGCATGGAGGAGGCAAAGTGGGCGGAGGAGATGGAGTCGTTGAGGTCGTCCTGCAGGCGGTGCAGGTCGAAGTTGACGATGGTGATTTTGCGGTCGAGCTGGGCGTTGAGGGTGTGGGCGGCGTCGGGGGTGGTGGTGTCCATGATCTTGGCGATGGACGAGGGGACGTCTGTGAGGGTTAGCAGGGTCCTTCTCTTCTACAGTCTACACTATGCAGACACAGGGAGAACCGACCTGGCCGCAGCCCCCGCTTGTCGATCCAGCTGTGCACCTCGGCGCGCTGGGCCTCGAGCTGCTCGACCCAGGCCTGCATGTCGGCCAGCTGGCTCTCGAGCTGCTCAATCTTCTCCGTGTACGGGCGCACGGCCTGGTTGAAGGCGGCGGCGAGCAGGTCGGGCATGGGCTCGGCCTTGAGGGGCGCGCTGTTCATGGCGGGCACAGGCGCGCCGCCCATGGTCATGCCGCCGTTGCTCATGCCGCGGACGGGCAAGCCCTGCTCCTGCGGCTGCGGCTGCTGCTGGCGCGGATACATGTCGGCGGCGGCGTCGTCGCTGTCGGGTCCCGGCTGTCCCTGCAGGGGCTGGTTGTTGCGGCTGCTCTCGGGGCGCTTCTCGCTGAAATCGTCGAAGCTCTGGCGCTGGCCGTCGTGCTCTACGTAGCTGTTGGCGCGGGACGAGCGGCGCTTGAAGAACATGGTGGAGAGAAAAGAAGAGCTGCAGCGGGCCCAGAGCGAGCGGGTCGATATATGGCGGCGCGAGGAGGCGCAATTTCGGGGCCCGTATAGAAGCGGCAGCGAGAGCGTGGTTGGGCTGGGGCTTGGGGCTTGCGTCGTCTTGGACCAGCGACCGAGCAGCGCTGTGGCTGGCAGCTCTTTTATCGGGGTGGTTGGGATCAACGCCCAGCACCAGCAGCCGCCGGACTGGTTGCACTGGCGATGAGGTAGCACAACGGCCGTGCGGTGCAGTGGGGACAGCTGAGCGATTGTATGCAGGAGACAGTATGCAGTACAGTATACACAGAGTAGCAATGCGTCTGGAAGTATACCGTTGAGGCTGCTGCTGCTGCTGCAGAGCGTCTTCTGCTTCTTCTTCTGCTGCTGCTGCTCGAGAGCTGCTTGTCCCGCTGCGCTACCGCCCCGCGCCTGCCGACCCACGCTTCCAGCCTCCACAGCCTCCAACCCACCAATCGCCCCTGCGAACCGCCCGCTGCCCTGCAACCTCAGCCCACCGACCGTGCCGGCTTCCACAGCTCGTCCGTTGCGCAATCTTGCTTGTACAAGTAGTCCGCGCACTCTCTTGCACCTGCGCAATGCATAGGAAAGCTTCGTCAGTGCTGCAAGCTAGGACCATGTTCATCGCCGCCGTCTGTTGCTCGGCCGACACATCCCCCAGAGGTTTGCACACAGACTGCCGCTGCAGCCTTGGCACCTGCCGCACACCCTGACCACCACAGAGACCTCTTCAGTGTTACTGCCGTCTTGACAACAAATATTTTTCTGCCCATCTTCCCTCCAGGTCCCTTGGCGTGTTTTGAGAGCACGTCACGTTCATCATCACTGATTGCATGGACGATGGTATGCTACACGCCAGAAAATGAACACCCTCATGCGCTCTAGTACCTCGGCTTGGCAGCAACTCAATCGCTAAAGTCCGAGATTCGACGCCGTCATCTGCCAGACGGCGATGTACCAATTCCACGGGTAATGGCCCTGACTTGGGCGACGGGTAGTGCGGACCCCGAGGCAACACACTACGCCAATGGTCAATTAGACGACACCCGTCTGTCCGCAAACAGCTTTCTACACTGACATAATTACTCCACAACTTAAACGAGCCTCTCTCAACACAACGTGGAACCCTAGAAAATACCAATGCACGTTGCGGAAGATATCAAAGCATCACATCTCGGTTCCAGCCGTGGAGACTCGAGATGGCAGTGCCTGACTAAAGATCCGCAATAAGCAATTGATCGTCCAGCATGCTGTCTAACTTCGCAATCTTGATGCTCTCCCCTCATATTCCAAGATCACCACCGTAGGGGAAAAACACCGGCTGTCCACGTTGAGTATCCCAACCCGCAGAGGACCGTAGTCGTGACATGTAACGAGATCGACGTAATCTTAGGCAACGCAACAACAACTCACCTAAGGTAGTGAAAGGACACTTGGAGCTAAGCCCCAATGAGCCGTTCCATGTTTCGAGCCGAGGCAGATACAGAGACAAGAGTAAGTGTACCTGATCACCCGCGTCGGCGTTCACTTTACAGCTGGCTCTTGCCATCCACCGCATCGAGACTAGTCTGTTGTCGGTACACTGCGATCCCGCCGTCAGGCACATCTATCACATACACTCAACACCATGCCAATGTCAACTATCATTGCTCCGTGGGAGCTACCATGGTCACAATCGATGGCAAGCTACCGCAACCGGTCGCTCTTCACCCTCAATCCCCAGGCTACGACTTCACCCTTTGTCTCCCATGCGCCGCCTTCGACATCCAAGCATCACACAGCTCTGTCGACTGGTGGAGCACGTCGAGATATCCACAGTGATGGACCAGTTCCTTGAGCTTGGCTATTCAAGCTGTATCTATAAAGATGAGAGACGAGAGACCACTTTCCTGCATCGCCGCATCCATCAACATCCCATCATTACATCGAGAAGAACATCATCATGAAGCTTTCCATCTTCACTACTTCTGCTCTGGCAACGGGCGTCTTTGCGTTGCCGAACCCTCAACTCCTAGGTCTGAACTTGGGCCTGGGCGCAAAGGTGACGGTGTTTTCTACTGTCACTGTCACGCAGCCAGCTGCCGCATGTCTCCCTGCATCGGCAACAGGCGTTTCAATTGGCCTTCCCCCGGTCAATCCCCCTCTTTCAGTCCCGAGCATTCTCCCTACGTCGATTGCTGCACCGGTGCAGCAGACGACATCGTGGGTCACGCTTCCGTCACTCGCACTGCCATCGATCGCAAAGCCAAGTCTTGCGCAGATTTCATCTTGGACCCAGCCCACGCCCAGCGCGATCACAGTGCCCACACCCCAGCTTCCTTCAATTCCTGGCCGTGTCATCGGTGCCGCGCAAGCCTACCTTTCTACCGGTCTACCATACCAGATCGCCATTCTCTACCACCACAACGCCGCGCGCCTGCTTCATGGCGCCGCACCGCTGGTCTGGGATGCTTCTTGCGCCGCCGCCGCCCTCGCTTCCGCGTCGACTTGCAAGCTCGCCAGCTACACTTCAGGCTATAACACCTACCTCTCCAGCACCGCCGCATTCAATGTGACAGCCGCCATCACCGAGACGTGGTATAAGAACGAGCTCTCATCTCTGACGCCGTATTTCGGCGTCCCTACCTTGCCTGTTTCCCTGCTGCCGAGAGTGAGTGCCTCTGCGCAGGTGCTGTGGAAGGGCACCACAAGGGTGGGATGCGCGTCTGTCGATTGCACGGGCAGGATGAAAGTCAACGGTGTGGCATCCGGATTGAGCAAGTACACGGTCTGCAACTATGCTGCGGCAGGTGGTGTGAACGGGCTATTTGCGGTCAACGTTGGGCGCCCGGTGTCGACTGCCAACTTGGGCAAGTGGACTGATTAAGTGTGGTGGTTAAGGCAAGAGGTGCATCACGCAACAACGCCTGTGGAGGAGTCTCGAGCGCGCCTGTTCTTTCGCTTATGGTTCAAGCCTGGTGGTCTTGCTTTCTTACTTCGTGTTGATTCTATAATGCACATAATCAATATCCAGTTTCATTGACACAGTCACACCAAGGCTCCACGTTGTAAGCAGCAAATATCATGACACGCGCTTGGCAGGCTTGTCAGGTCCCGTGGTCGCTATTATTGGGTGCGGGGAATTTTAAGGCTTGCCGTGATTCGCATTGCTGCTGCTGCAGCACTGCAGCAGCTGACAGCGCATTCTCGTGCCAAGACACGGCGTGCACATTTGCCATTGCGACATTGCTTCGTACAGCAGCCGAGATCCATCTACCGACCAGCCTACGGGGCGCCTGGATCAGCCCTACAACCACAACCACAGCTGCATGGCAAAAGCAATAGCTTGCCCACTAAATAGGCTCGCGCCGCTAAGAGTAAAACTAAACCCCCCTGCAATTCTCCTCCAACTCGTGTATCTCCTAGATCCTAAGATCCAGCAGTGAAGTAGTCTTAACTTGCTGCTCAGCAACACACATGCGCCCTACGAGCTGGATGCCTGAGGATCGTCGCCTGCTGTACTGTGTATGTCGTATACGAGGGCAGGCCAATATTCACGCGGTGGTGAGCTGAGGTGCAGACGCCCCAATACTGCACCTTGACTAGGTGCATGCACACCCCTGCATAGGGCTACGCGAGTGTCATCAACCAACAGCTCGTTGAATGCCGACAGCAGCAGCAACAGCAACAGCAGCACATTCTCGTACGCAAGTATCTACCTTGAAGCGCCCGCAGCGTCTCACGAATGCTTCCTTTCGTCTTCTCCTGCCGAGTATATACGTCTTCTCCCACCGAGATTCCACAACAGTCAGCCTCTGTCGTTACTCCACGTCCCCTCCCGATCGGGTACCTGCGCTAAATTTAGTAAGCACTACTCTCGTTTACGACAAGCTCGGTATTGCCGTCGATCCATGGCTTACACCATTCCCCACAACCACCACCACCCATGCGCTCAACCTCGCTCCTTTTCGGCAGCGTCACCACTCCCGCGCACGCCTCAAACGCCTCGTCGTCCGTTGAGCTGTCATGATCAACTCGGGGCGCTGACAAAGACCTCACCGATCGCAAATTCGCGTTCAGCTGCGCTACAGGGATGCCGCGATTGATATAAATCAGCGCTTCTGCGCACTTGTGAAAAAAATCTTTATCCCCGGATTTGAATATGCGTTTACTACTCCTCGCCGCAGCGGCGCTTGTCCCTTCTGTTCTTGCCGTCGCACGCGGGGGACCGTGTGGTGCGTCCCAGGGAAAATGCGATACTGGACTGTGTTGCTCGCAGTATGGGTACTGCGATAGTACCGAGTGGCACTGCGGTACGGGGTGCCAGGCGGCGTACGGTACATGTTATGGTTTGACGCCGCCGCCGGTTGCGCAGGCGGACAATGCTTGTGGTGCTGGAAAGACTAGCTGTGGGAGTAGTCTGTGTTGCTCGCAGTATGGGTACTGTGGGAGTACGACGGATTACTGTGGGACGGGGTGTCAGTCTGCGTTTGGGAAATGTACGGGTATGTGAACTGAGATCTGGTGTGGTCGGCAGTGGCTCTTGTGTGTTGTCAATTGCTAACTGTGTAATGCTGAAGGAGCGTCTGCGAGTCGATCATCGTCATCGGCAACTCCATCAGTATCGTCCGCAACTCGATCAACGTCCGTTCCTCCCTCCGTCTCTACCACGCTCTCGACAGCTACGAGTAAGTCCCCCCTTGTTGATCCTTCCTGATTGGATCGAATGACTGACATGATGCTTCAGGCTCCCAAAGTGCGGTCCCGACTATCGGCACGTACGCGTACTTGAATGATCAGTGTGGACCTACCGTTGGTAAGAAGGCGGCGCCCGGCAAGACTGCAAACAGTGGTCTATGCTGCAGCGCCAAAGGAACCGCCGGGTTCACTGATGAGCACTGCGGTACTGGCTGCCAGACTGCGTGGGGCCGCTGTGGAAAAACGATACCGACCGTGAGGGACCGCTGCACCAAGGCAGGAAGCTTCGCTTTGACATTCGACGACGGTCCTTCGGTCCTCACCCTGGGTCTGCTCAACTACCTGAACAGCCAAAACGTCAAGGCGACCTTCTTCGTCAACGGCCTCAACTGGAAGAACAAGGATACCAACAACCCCCTCCCCGGAATCTACAACCTCTCCAGCGTAGTTCGCGCCGCTTACGACACCGGTCACCAGATCTGCAGCCACACATGGAGCCATACCGACATCATCACCGTCGATCAATACAACGTCACCTACGAAGTTTCCCGCCTCAACAACGCCTTCCGCCAAATCCTGGGCGGCGTCGTACCCACCTGCTTCCGCCCCCCCTACGGCGACTACAACGACGAATCCCTCGCCGTCCTCCAAGGCATGGGCTACGGCGAAGACGCCGGCGGCGCAATCGTAACCTGGGACCTCGACCCCGTCGACTGGGACCCCGCCCAGCACGGCACCACCCCCACCGTCCAAATCGCAGACATGGTAAACGAATTCAAAACCCAGATCGGCTCCACCAAGCCCGCCGACTCGACGTTCATGACGCTCGACCACGATGTCTGGAACACTACGGCGGACTTCCGCACTTCGGCCCAAGGTGGGCCGTATCCCAACGTCGTGCCCCTCGCGCAGAAAGTCGTCGAGTTGCTGAAACCTGCGGGCTGGAATTTCGTCACGCTGGATGAGTGTCTGGGTAAAAGCCCCGGTAGCTTTTACCGCCCGTATACGCCGACTGATACGGTCTGTTCTGACTCGACGACGCTGGCGACGAATCCCAACGCGTGCTTCGTTTAATCCAAACGCCTGTCGTCGACCTCGAACCTGGGAACCGAGTGACGGTTGGGGTGGAAGACGGGGACGGAGATACGTGGTTATGTATTTTGGGTTTATTGGATATCTGTAATTATCAAAAGTGTTGGAAAGCTCACGGTGTCTTCTCATCGCCTCTCACGTGTTGTAGCCGTGTATAGGTCGTCTCCTTGCACACGCAGTCGTGTTTTGATCATCGTTCTTCCATGGCGCGTCCGGAAATGCCGCTCACCGCACCGTGAACTTGATCGTGCTGCCAGTCATGTCACTCGCACGCATCTCTGCATGCATATCTGTAACCCGCGCAATACACCGCATATACCCGCCTTTCTGCCGGTGCGAAGCATCTCGCTGTACTGCACAGTCACGAGCGTTGTGGAGTATCGCAAGCAACTGCCGGTATACCTCATTCCCGGTACTCTCGCTCTGCTTGCACGTGGTGCAGGCGCATGTCATGTTATCAAGTGGGATTGTGCAATTGTCTTCTGGGCGTAGAGTAAGGAAAGCAACGCATTGGCCTAGCACTACGCTACACCAGAGCTCCCATGTCCACCGTGAGAGCCGGATGGTTACTTGTTGCGGAACATGCTGTTCTGCTTTGTGCCCTTGATCCACGCCGCATCCCTCTTGTGGATCTCCACCGCACTCCTCTTCCGCTTCGCCGCCGCAGACGGCGGCGCAGCAGCCGTGATGTTACCACAGTCCGGCGTTGTCAGCTTCTGACCAAAGTTATCGACTGCCCAGATCAGCACGCCGTTGCTCCAGCCAAAGCCTTCAACGACGGTGTACTCGCCACCCCCGCCGCGTGCGTTGATAGCCTCATCCGAGTACTTTTCGAAGATGGTGCCGTTGCCGGTCGCGCCAGGTAGCTGGGGCTCCTCCTCGGTTGCACCGCCGGTGGAGCGCCATGTGCAGTAGAGTGAGTCGACGTAACGTTGGGCAAGGCGGAGCGCAAGGTCTTGTGTCCAGACGTAATCGTCGCCAGTCTGCTCGTCGTCGTCTTCACTGACTTTGAGCGGTGTGTTGAGAAGACCGTGGATCGCGATATATTGCAGAGGAGGCCATACGTTCGGCTCATCCCATTGTTGGCCAGTGAAGAGATTGGTGGCCGAGACTGCGCCGGCTTCCGTGTCAAGCGCCTCTTCAACGCGCGCAAACGCACGACGGATCGCTGTAGGGTCACCTTTGATGCTTTCGGGTGCGGCGCCAGTCCAGAAGGGGTACAGTTGACTGAGCTGGAAGCCAACCTGGTAGCCTGTAGGTGCACCGGCGAGCGAAAGCGGCGTGCTGGTGTTATCGGCTAGAGTGTAGATGTTCTGTGCGCTGGAGGTCAGATTGTAGTCAAAGTAGCTGTAGTATTCAGCGTTCCACAGAAGGGCAGTCATGGCCTCGCTACGGTTTCTGGCAAGTTCAGCCCACTGGCGCGCTGCGCTGTAGTTGCCCTCACGCCGATGGAACTCCGCAATGGTCATCTCATTGTAGTACAAGATTGAGTTCAGGTCAACTGGGATAGTGTTGATGACATTGAGCGATCGGAGTGGGAAGAAGTCGTCGTTGACCGCATCAGATGGGTTCGCTAACCAGCGTGAAGAGTAGTCCCACCCAGTTTCGGCTCCAGAAGCGAGGTTGGCATATAACAGTGCCTTCTGGGTGTCGTTGAGTGGTTGACTGGCATTGAATTGTTCACCCTCCTCGTTGAAGTAGGTCAGGTTATTGGCTTGGATATAGTCTTCTCGATACGATTCCGGACGGGGCTGATTGTTCGAGACGTTGTAATGATGTAGGGTGTATTTTCTACCACCACGCTCGAGGGTCACTGAGCGGTTGGTGACCCAAAATTCGTATTCTTGCTCCAGAACAGGTAAGGCTCGCTCTAGCAAAGTGTAGTTCTGTGTATATTCAACGTATACTCGCACCATCTGAGTCAATAGAGGTGGCTGCGAGCGGTTCTCATAATACCTGCGGGCACCATTGGGAACGAAGCCAATCTCCTCAACGAGATCCATGAAGTTTTCGATGATATTCTCAGCGATCTGTGTAAACGATCCCTTAGTGCGCAGCAGGCCCTCGATGACCCAAAATGAGTCCCAGTAGTAAGGCTCACGGAAGCGGCCTCCCGCTACGACAAAGGTGCGGTTCACCGGAAGGAACGAGCTGACGCACCCTGTGCAGTTTCCTGCACCGACATATCGGCGTGTCAGATCCGGCCAGATATCGATCACTTGGCTGGTGAAGTTCACAATGACCGAGCTGTTGACATTGTCCAGGAAGTCCGGTTGTGTCTCAAGCTGATCCGCAGGCAGAGCCTCCAATTCCGAACCAGCCTCACCGAAATAGGTCGCCAAGAAGTTGTTGAGCTCAGTGTTATTCTGAACTGGCTTTGTGAGGTTCTTGAACGCTCTCAGCACTTCGTCCAGTGGGCGAATGGTGGGTCTGAGTGTCATCAGGAAGATGTACGGTAGGGCCAATAGGTCATACATACAGATCAACGAACGTCTTCGAGTCTGAGAAAGGACGTGCGAGCTCGATCTCACGCAGTATATCGCCATAACAATAGATGGGCGAATCGCATGGTGCGATGATGGAGCCGTTCTGGTACAAAGCAGATGCCAATTGCGCAACGGCGAGTAGGGCGAAGGAACGCATCGCGAGTTCTTCCCAATTGACCGGTCAGAACGAGAGAGAGACACGGAGTATAAGAGCCGCGCACATGAGTGCACGATCGCCTCCGTTATGTACTTGTACACCAGTGTATGCACCCGGTCTCCGTACGACGCAACCCATCAAAGAACCCCGCCATAAGTGCCGCGTATGAGCACAAACAGGTATGTGTGACACGTATGTGGCTGGTCATCGTACTGGGGACATGCAAAGACAAGTGCAGTCACCCCTTGGCAATACAGCCGGAAAGGTATTGATCACAACGTTGGTGGGTCGTCGAGTGCAGCTTGGTGTGTCGGCAACTTGGCGGAGCAGCGAAACCCCGCAAAACCCTCGCTAATGAACGCCGAATGATGTCACATTCGTGCCCCAGGCGTGCCCCAGGAAGTCGTCGAGACCTCCCACGGCAATCCTCACTCACGCGCGGTCATCACAAACACGTTTTGAAGCATCCCAATTTGAGTTCATACACGCGTCCAGCGTTCGATTGTCAGTTTGCCGCCCCTAGAGCTCAAGGCACCCCTGGCGAACGCTTCCAGGTACATGGTGTGCTCGCCCATAGGGTGCCTAGGAGCCATCGTCCGATCCGGCCGCTCCGACGAAAAACGGCCTGTCAGCCGCTGCAACGCTGCGAACAGCCAACGTCATGCCTCGCAAACTTTATCACTAGTCTACATTCCTCTGCTGTGTACCGGTTGCACACTTGTAAGAGGTCTCTGGACGGCCACACGTCAAGTCAGTCAAAAAAGTTCGATAACCGGAGAGACGCTCCGCACGTGGCTGTACATGGAAGGAATGCATGTTTTCTTTGGCCCAACCACCAGGGCGAGGCCCGCCCGTTGCCCAGGGACTGGAGAAGTAAGGGCGCAATCCTGCAGCAAGCAGTAGTCTCGGTCAAGCGTGTACAACCTCAGCATAGCGTCCGTAGGGGGCACAGAGCATTGACAGTGCCGCACGACGCCCGTCTTCGGTGCGTCAACATTCGCTTTCCTAGTTCATGACAAGTAAATTGACACTCTCCTCCAGCCTTTGGTTTTCGCTCACTGCTATACAACTCCCGATCGCAAGTATTGCTACTTTCTGCAGCCCTCTCGTTCTCCCTCCATGCCAGTGCTTCTTTATTCCTCCGGCTATAGTCGGTGAATTAGCTCGAGTTCATGCCTATATCGTTCCGAGTACTTCAATTTAATCTGTAGGCGGCGCAGGTAGAGATGAAGCCGCAAGATAAGCGAAAGTCCGAGCAGGTGGTGCCCCAACAGGCACAGACAGGGGCACAAACAAGCACGAAGACGATAAGTGAAGGAAACTGGTCACAACGCTCATCTGTTCATTGGCATCTCTGGTCTGTCAAAGCTTGCTACCTAACAGCAGCCAACCAATTCGACTGGCTATTCTCATGTCCATATGATGTCGATGCTCTCACCCTTGACTTTGGAGTTGAACCACTCGTAGATCTCGACATCACCCTCCTTTGCTACTCGCGCACCGTCAAGCACTTTGCTGCTTGCCAGACGGTCTGTAGCAAGATGTAGTTCCAACGTCGCCAGGTTGCGCGCTATGCACGCCCGACTCCCTGCGCCGAAGGCGAACCAATACTTTGTCATTTCATCAGTCGCGTCCAGCCATCGTTCCGGGCGAAACTCATACGGCTCCGAAAACACACTTGAGTTGAAGTGCAACTCATAAGCCGAGCATCCTACTATGGAATTTGCTGGGAAGAAGGTACCCTTGAACATCCAGCCTCCAGGGGGCACAACGTGTGGTAGTCGTGTTGGGTTTGCCATGCTCAAGCGTAATGCTTCTTTTACGACTGCAGTGAGGTAAGGCAGAGCCTGCACATCTTCAGCCTGTGCTCCAAGTGCAGCGTTCTTCTCCACCTCCTGTTTGAGTTTGTCGTATTTGGCCGGGTGCATCACAAGTCCTCTGATGATCGTTGCAAGATTCATGCCAGTCGAATCTGTTCCTGCAAACAGCAGATCCTTGCACTGTGCCGCCACTTCCGCATCGCTGATACCAATCGCCATCAATCGGCCAGGGTATGTTTGCGATTTGGCGGTCGTGCACGAGACTAGGTTGCCTACAAACTTGTCGACCAGCGTCATGCTTTCTTCTGTTTTGTGGTCGGCCATCCACTTCCCAATTGCCCACTCTAACCACACGAAAGCTATCGTTGGTAGATAGAAAAAGCGGCCGACAGCCACGAAAGCGTCTACAAAAGCGCTGACGCTCAAGGTGGGCCCGCGTTCGCTCACGCCATTGTAGTTTTCCTGGAACAGATGTGTCGATACAGCGTCAACAGCCAAGGCTCGTGTCAAGTTCAAAACATTGACTGGCGTCTTCTTGACTGCCTCCTGGCCTAATCTTTCTACCATACGATCCACACATCCAGAGATTGCGTCCCTGTTCTCTCTCAGACTCTTGGTCGAGAACATTGGCACCACCGCCTTGGCTCTTGGCGCTCTGTACTCCGGGTTCGTGGTCGAAAAGATTGATTTGTGACCATCAATGTCAAAGTTGGCATAGCAGGGCGCTTTCATAAAGCCGCCTTTTGCGACGTAAATTGGATGAACAGCATCCGCGTCAGCGATGTCCACCTCGCCGGGCGCCACACGTACGTACGGGCCGTACTGGGCGTGAAGACTGTGGATGGTGCTGGCCTCATCACCAACATAGGCATGGTAATGAAGCCATAGCGAAGTGATTTTTGGTAGGATGGGCCCCGGGATGTGCGACAATGGATGAAAATAGATACGGTGGATTGTGCGAGCAAAAAGTAGCAGGACGATAGAGCCCAAGGTAAACGTTAGCGGCGACTGACTGAACAAGTCCAACATGACGTCGGACATTCCCATGTCGTTGATGTATGGAGGTGTAATTGCGATCGTTTAGTTTTGAGAGTCATCTTCTGGCCGGGCGTAGTGGCCATTTAATCACTCTGCAAGTGCAAGTGCTGCAAAGGTGGGGCAGATAAGCGCAGGTCTCGTCTGTCAACAGCAACACCGTCTCCCGATACCGCACTCTGCTCGAACCCATCTACGACTCATATCACTTACAGGAGGCGTACCTACTCGCAGGGCGCTCGCAACACGTTGCGGTGCTCAACTGTCCTCAACATGGAGATCTATGACGTCAGATCGTGTCAGTTTCGCGTGCAATCATACATACACCAGGCACAATGAGGTCGCGACGCCTCAACGTCCTGCTCTTGAGGTTTCAGCGTTTACCTCCAGTATCCTCCAGTCGGCTCAAGACATAATGGGGTCGTCCAAATGTCTTGATATTTCTATCAGCGGCAGCAAGATGCGTTGTTCAGGATAGCCTATTACGCTGCTCGATGACCGCCGCGACTGGTGCTGATAAGTTTTCCGATCAAATCGATCATTGTCAGCTAAGTACTGTACCCACTCGTCAACATTCGCAGGTGAGTCGCCGTAACTCTACGATGCCGGTATCCCCGGAGCCGGCCTCACGCAGACACGGTCGACAACCGCAGAGAAAGAGGCCTGCGACCGGCCACGAATGACCCAGGATAAATGTCGTAGTAAATTGGTTAGTTGCCGCATCTCAAAGAAAGCCCGCAGGAGTCCATTGCAAGGCATGAGCTGCAGCCAGCACAGAGGCATATCCTGCGGACGGCGCAACATTTGAAGCCCCAATCTTGGTGGTCACCTGGGCAGCATGGTTTTTGGTAAGTCGCTGCTCTGCGGACATCGGTCACTGGACCAGACTTCTACGTTGTACGAGCTTACATACCCTACGGAGTCGCTCGATCTTGCCTGCGTGCATCATCACCACCTCTACCTACACCGTTGTTGGATACGTATCGCGTGACGAAAGCCACAGTTATGAGATTGCTCCGCGATTGCGTCTTCAAATGAGCGATAGCCAGCAGGTCCCATTCCTACGGGAATCATGGTCTAAAGGAGGAACTGCTGATCATTCGGGAAACCGGCACACGTCCAGGCGAAGACTCAACATATACTTATGTGTTTTAGCTAGCAAACCTCGTTTCTGGTGTAGCACGCACGGTCCTCGTTAGGGATAAGTCTACTGTGGTATCAGGCATAAGTACGTAGTGTAGGTGGGTCGCGGCGTGGCAGATGACTACGGTCAGCCTATTGAAACTTTTGCTAGCTTAGATAGGACAGATGGAGGTAACGTGTTCCACCAGTAAGCTGGCCACAACAGTAAGCTGGCCACCCACCGAACTTAACGCGACTCTTAAAGCGATAACTCTACAACAATATAAGATAATAGCGTGTAATTTTGTAGATAGCTAGTCTAACACTATCTACATTGAATCCGCGTGTGTCCTTGGATATGACATTTCGTACACGTTGGCGGAGCGCGCTGACGTCCTTGAGTTGTCCGACTCTCGTCACCCTCTACAACTACCCTTTGTGCCTCTGCAGCGAGCTGCTGCGCCGGCTGCGCCTGGAGAGCGCCCCCACGAGCTATATATTGACGCCGCTGGTCTCTCTTACGTCGCTGGCGCTGACTAGCTGTACGAAGCTTCCTATTCTCCTCTGCGAGTATAGTCGCTGAGTTCATCGCAAGCTGACATCCTTTAACGAGCTGGCGGATAGCTTGGCTTGTTGGGCTCTGTGACTGGCGACGAAGGAGATCTTGTACGTGTTGAGCTTGTTGCTGAAGCTGCGCTACTGTACGCGGCGTCTCTGCTGTCCATGCGACGTTGTTGTCTGCTGTTGTTGCTTGTGGAGATGGGGTCCGGACGACTGTGAGCGACGATACAACGCGATCTGGACAGGGAGGGATAAGCCCTAACACCTGGAAGCCAGCCTGAATACTCTCCTGCGTGAATACTGTCGGCCGGATCCGTGTATAGGTTGTGAGGAAGTCTATCTTGTCAACGTGGTAGACGCCTTGGCGGGCGAGCTCCTGGATCTCGTGACCGTACGCTCGCTTAAGAGGAGCGAAGCAGCTTACGTCAAGCGGCTGGAGTAGATGTGACGTGTGCGCTGGCATACAGAGAGTGATAATCTTGTTCTCTGTGCAGAACTGGTCAAACTCGGGTGTAGCATGGCTGCTATGGCCGTCAAGGATAAGAAGACGGTAGACTCCACACGTACGAGACGCAGTATGTCTGTTAAAGTGCTTTACCCACTCTACACCAAGCTCATCTGTCGTCCAGCCATTGTCTGATACAGCGACTACCCAGTCTGGCGGGGGGTGTTGATACCAGCTAGCCTAGTGGAGCTTACCAGACGGGATCACGAATGGTGGGAGACACCAGCCAGACGCGTTGATACACTCAATCGTCGTGACCCAGTCTCTATTACCTGGCTGTATAACAGTAGCGCGACCTGCTGTATCTGAGCTCGTGACTACTTTAGACGTCGCTGCGATGCCCATCATAAAGCCAGTCTCATCAAAGTTGTACGTGTCTGCGTCTAGTATCCCATAGGTCTGCCGCGTCTCCTCTACGAGCTTGAACCACGCTGCGATAGCGACAGGATCCTCGCAGCAAGCGCGCTGACTGTGGAACTTCCTATTCCACTTTGTCTGTAGCTCAGGCTGGCTGTTGACAAAGCGCGACACCCAGTTCTTGCCTACAGGTGGAGGAGGTGGATCTTGGCCGCGGCTAGCGAGTAGAGCGTCTGCCATACGTCGTACGTCGATAACCTGGGGTGGAAATCCTCGTCGATCAAGGTCTAGGATCCACTGCACAAGAGACTGCTCTTCAGTAGTTAATAGCTTGCGGTTGACAGAGACTGTCTCTAGTCGTGGCTGGATACCGCGAAGACGCGTCTGCAGAGTCGATCTTGGGACCTCGTACGCTGTTGCAAGCCCGCGGAGTGATTGACGTGGGTTATTCTGATAAGAGACTATCGCAAGACTTAATCTACCTTCACAAGAGGTCTGCTTAGGACGTTGTTGTCGAGTCATAATTGTTGGCGCAAGCTGAGTCGCGTTAAGTTCGGTGGGTTGGCCAGCTTACTGGTGTGGCCAGCTTACTGGTGGAACACGTTAGTCAGCATTTAAAGCTGCTGTTATTAGACACAACTGTTAGGAAAGCCTGCTGCATCTTCAGTCCGCACCCCTAGACTCCTACACTACTTATGTCTGATACCACAGTAAGCAGGCGGTCCTCGAACTGATGTTCTTGACCTAGGTTGTAACGTAGATGTACACCGAGCGGCGCAGTACACCGAGCGGCGCACTTTTGCCAAGACCACACCAATATACCCTTCCTCTACTAATGCCTCAACAAGAACTACATTTTAACGCGTTAAAAGAGCGTCAGATCCAGCTTGCGCTTCAAGCTCTCAAACAAGACGCAAAACTCTCAGTGCGACGCGCTGCAGCTATCTACAGCGCCTCTGAAACTACACTTCGCGCAAGACGCGCAGGACGACCTTCACGCGTTGATACTATGGCCAACTCACGGAACCTGACCTGTGCTGAGGAGCAGGTAATTGTTACGCGCATACTTGAGCTGGTCACACGAGGAGAGTCCCCCCGGCTCGAAGCTGTGGCTGATATGGCCAATTCTCTGCGAAAAGAGTGCGGTTTGGCCCCTGTTGGCCCAAGGTGGGCCAGCAGGTTTGTTTCGCGTCAGGAGGAGCTCAAAACAGTCTTTAATCGCAAGTACGACTACAAGCAAGCCCTCTGCGAGGATCCTGAGGTGATCTAGGGCTGGTTCAGTCTGGTAGCCAATATCAAAGTCAAGTACGGTATCCTGGACGACGACACGTACAACTTCGACGAGACAGGCTTCATGATGGGCCAGATATCCACTAGAGTCGTTGTCACAGATTTAGAGAAGCCAGGACGAGCAAAGCAGGTCCAGCCGGGCAACCGGGAGTGGGTAACAGTCATCAAGGGCGTCAATGCCACAGGATGGGCTATTCCAGCCTACATCATCTTCAAAGCCCGCCAACACCTGTCCAACTGGTACAAAGACGACAACCTGCCCCAAGATTGGACTATTGCTATCTCTGAAAACGGCTGGACTACTAACGAGCTTGGTTTTAACTGGTTGAAGCACTTTAACAGGCATACAAAGACGCGCACTGTTGGTACCTACCGTATGCTAATTATTAACGGTTATGGGAGCCATAACTCTGCAGAATTCCAACAGTACTGCAAGGATCAGAAGATTGTAACCCTATGTATGCCTGCGCACTCGTCGCACCTCCTGCAGCCACTTGACGTGGGTTGTTTTGGCCCCCTGAAGAAGGCGTACGGGGATAAGGTCAATAAGCTCATGCGCAACCGGATTAACCACATCACAAAGCAGGAGTTCCTGCCATGCTTCAAAGCGGCTCACAAGAAAGCTATAACCCTGAGCAACATCTAGGGAGGGTTCCGAGGCGCTGGACTGGTCCCTTTTGACCCAGAACGGGTCATATCAACCCTTGATGTGAAGCTGCGCACTCCATTACCACCACTCCCCACAAACAACGAGCCCTGGCAGTCGCAAACCCCAAGTAATACCCTGGAATTTGGGTCGCAATCGACGCTTGTGAAGAAGAGGATTCAGAGGCACGTAGACAGCTCACCAACCTCTATGGTTGAAGCGTTTGAGAAGGTGTTAAAGGGGGCAGCAATTGTTGCGCACAAGCTGGTGTTGGCGCAACAAGAGATAGCTGAGCTTCGAGCAGCTAATGAAGCCGCCACGCGACGTAAATCGCACAAAAGAAAGCGTATTCAAGCTAAGGGAAGCCTTGCAGTTGAAGAAGGCCAGCGGTTAACTGCTCTACAGGAGTTTGGCGCGCGTGGTGATGGTAAGAAGGCAAAGAAGCGGGTGCGCGCTGAAGGAGGTGAACCATCCCAACGACGCTGTGGACAGTGCGGAGAGGGTGGGCACAACGCGCGAACGTGTAAGAATACTGTAGAAGAGGTCTCTAAGTAATGTTACAGCTTATTACACCTTGTGCAGCGCTAGTTTGTGGTGTTTTGGGCTATAACAGGGTGAGTTTTGGTATGGTCTTGGCAAAAGTGCGCCGCTCGGTGTACTGCGCCGCTCGGTGTACATCTACGTTAAGGCTCATTACTATACCGTGTCTGTGCACCTCGTGAGCCGGGTCAGTGCGTGAGCCACCCCACCAACTTTGGACGTTACTTTAAACCCCCTACAACTCAACGCCACGATGCCGTTAAAGGAAGCCCTTGCAGAGCTAGATAATTTAAGACCTGGAGAACAATTTTCATACCGGGCTCTTGCCAAAAAACATGGCTGTTCACGCGCGACGTTGACCCGCCAGCACAGGGGTGAAGTTACCCCTCGTGAAGAGGTCACCAACAGCCAACGGCTCCTCCACCCACGTGCTGAGGCAGAGCTTGTACAATACATCAGAGGACTCACAGAGAGACACCTGATGCCTACAAGGCAAATGATCATTAATTTCTCGACTCCTTTGTGCCGCTGGGAGCCTTCTGATAGCTGGGTTACTAGGCTGTTAAACCGGAATCAAGACCACCTTATCACTGCCTGGTCAACTCCTATGGAAACTGTACGCCACAAGGCTGATTCTGGTGATAAATACAGCTTGTATTTCCAGCTCCTGCACCTTAAAATTAAGGAGCATGAAGTATTGCCTGAGAACACATACAACATGGATGAAAAGGGATTTATGATTGGGGTAGTTAGAAGGAGCAAGAGGGTGTTTGATAAGGTACTGTACTGTAAGAGGCGGTTCAAACAACCTACCCACGATGGTAATCGGGAGTGGATAACCGTGGTTGCTGGTGTATGTGCTGACGGTACCCACCTCCCCCCAGGGGTTATCTTTCCAGCCAAAGGTGACGCAGTACAAGCAAGCTGGGTACGCGAAATTAATCCAGCCAAGCACTCAGTTCATTTTACCACGTCACCTACTGGTTGGACGAACGACGATTTGGGCGTTGCCTGGTTGGAACAGGTCTTCGATCGCTACACCAAGAGGAAAGCTCGGAGAAGGTACAGGCTACTCATTATTGACGGGCACGGTAGCCACGTGACGAAGGCCTTTATCGATTACTGTGATCAGCACAAGATTCTGCTGCTCATCTTCCCTCCACACGCCACCCACACGCTTCAGCCGCTGGATGTGGTGTGCTTCAAGTCGCTGGCTCAAAACTATACCAACCAACTAGTTGAACACAACCACACAACGCAGGGATAGTACCTAGTAACTAAGGCTGACTTTGTAAGCCTGTTTTGGCCTGCCTGGGTTCATACTTTTACTAAGGCGTTGGTGGAGAGTGCCTTTGAAACTACAGGTATCTACCCACCAAACGCCGACGTCATACTCGATCAGTTTAGAACACCAACACCTCCGCCACCTGCGACACCTCCAGAGCAAGCAGGACCTCAGGCGGCTTCTCCTGAGCCTAGTTGGTTGAAGACTAAGTCACTGCTGCAGACGCAGTTGAACAGAGAATCCACCACCTCCACGTGCTTAATGAGCTTACCCAGCACGAGATTCAAGGCCTTAGAGAGGCAATGGCAGCCAAGAAGAGGAAGAATAAAAAGAAGAAAGCACTGCCTCTAGCCGCAGATAACCTCAATTTACAGGGTGGTGCTACCTGGTGGAGCCCCCAATCGAAGGCACGTGCCGATCAACGCCAGGCGGCAACTGAGCAGCAGCAGTTAGAGGAAGAGGCTGCAAAAGCCACCAGGCGTGAAATTCAGCACCAGAATAAACTGCTCAAGGCAAAAGAGAAGGAGGATAACTGTGTGAGGCGGTTGAGGAAGAAAGAAGAGCGCGATCGCAAGGCTGCTAAATCACGTGCTGAAATTGACGCGCGCAAGGCAGCGAGAGCAGCTCAGAAACGCGATCGCGACGCTCAAAAAAGTATCCAATTGCCTAAACAGGCTAAGGGCAAGGTCTCACAGCAGTCGCAGTTAAAAATAACAAAGCAACGTGCTGGTGCTGCCGTGCGCAGGCCACGCGTGGTTCACGCGCGTTCCCCAACCCCCCCACCTAGATTGAGCACCAGTGGTCGCATAATTACCGCTACAAGAAAGTTAAGATAGCTAAAATATGCGCAATAGTTAATAGATTAATCTGCTAGCTTTCCTCACAATAATCGCTTTTGTGTGTAGCTTGATAATCTTAATTCTTTCTGATGCTCAAAGGTAGTGGGGTGGCTCACTCGCTGACCCGGCTCATGAGGTGCACGGACACGGTACGCCAACGGCTTCAATCTGCGACGTGTCACTCGCGTCGGAAAGGATGCTAGAATTGGACCGGCATACCTATGGAGATTATCTCACGCAAGCCTTGTGATTGTGCTAACATTTCTTACTCTCAAGACCGAATCGTGGCGTGTTGCGCACGGATAATCGACGTCCGCAAACATGGGTTCAATCATCAGATTTAACATGCGATACAAGTGCATGCTCTGAGCTTTCGGCATCTGGACGTTATGGGCTTCTCCTGTGGATCTTGTCGAGAGTCGAGACATGTCAGTGAACTCTCGTGTTGTTTCACATTGACAGAACCGTGAGGTTTAGCCACATCCGTCCCGGCTCTCGTTTCATGCCTCAGCCGCCACGACTCATGCGCTTCCCCCAGTACAAGATAGGTCCCGGAGAACACGATTGATCCTGGGACCGATAAGAGCACGCAAATGTTGGAGCCAGCCATTCAGAACCCTCGCAAAACGTCTGTGGGGCTCGTATTCTCACTCATTCAAGGACCTATCCTGTACCAAACTCATTACCCGCGTCGACCTGCCCACGGCTCGCAAATTGCTTAGCCCTGCAACTCGAAGCCCTGCCCAATCAAAGGTGACCACAGGCCTCACTCTAATGGATTAGCTTGCTCTGTAAATTCTCCGGCATAGCGGCTACATTGCGTACCTCGAGCTAGCTGTTTCCACCAGTCACCGCTGTGAGCAGCGGCCGGGTTGCCATTCTTCTTTGCTCGGAGTACCGAAATTTGGAGATTTATTCAGATAACGCCAACTACCACCGGATGGCGCACCCCACCGGAATGGCGCACCTTGCCAAGACCACACCTCTTTTGACCACCACCAACGATGTCGCAACAAATTGATCTTGAATTACTTTCTCGTGAAGATAGAATTAAGCTTGCTATTAGAGCTATTAATTCTAATGCGAACCTAAGCCAGCGACGCGCTGCTGCTGTCTACAACGTGCCTGAAAGTACTCTTCGAAGGCAACGCGCCAAACCAGCTTCTCAACGCGTTATCTACCCCAATTGCTCTCGGCTTACAAAGCAAGAAGAGGAGGTGCTTGTTCAACATATAAGAAAGCTTGACGCGCGAGGCTTTGCTCCTACGCTTACTTATGTGCGAGAGATGGCTGATCAACTGTTGGCTGCTCGCGATGGGGGCAAGGTTGGAGAAAACTGGACCTACAGGTTTATCCAGCGGAAACCTGAGGTTAGGTCTCAGGTTTCTAGACTGAGAGATTACCGGAGAGTTCTGTGCAGCGATACAGCAATTATCAGTCCCTGGTTCGACCTTATACGCAACGTTAAAGCCAAGTACGGCATCCTGGACCAAGATACCTACAACTTTGACGAGACTGGCTTCCAGATAGGCGTTGGAGGGTCAGTTAAGGTAGTGACTGCGTCTGAGAGACGTCGTGCACCACTCAGCCTTCAGCCTGGCGATCGTGAGTGGATAACTTTGATTGCTTGTATCAACGCGATGGGCTGGTCTGTCCCACCCTTCTTCATCCTCAAAGCAAAGCACCACGACAAGGCCTGGTACGTTAACAACCCAAAAGATTGGAGGATTGGGGTTAGCAAGAATGGCTGGACTACTAATGAGCTTGGCCTTGCCTGGCTAAAGCACTTTATCCAGCACACAGAGGCTGCTACTGTAGGTAGCCATCGGCTGCTGATTATCGATGGCCACGAGAGTCACAAGTCGCTCGAATTCCAGAATCTCTGCGAGGAAAGCAAGATTATTGCCCTCTGTATGCCTCCGCACGCCTCTCACATCCTGCAGCCACTTGACGTTGGGTGCTTTGCCCCGCTGAAGCAGGCGTACAAGAAGGAGATCAAAAGCTTGGCAGACAGTTACATTACCCACGTGGACAAAAAGGCCTTCTTAGCAACGTTTCAACCAGTATACAACAAGGCAATCTCAAAGAGCAACATCTTATCAAGCTTTAGAGCAACTGGCTTGGTCCCACTTGACCCAGAGGCGGTGCTGTCAAGGCTTGAAGTTAAGCCTCGTACGCCAACACCGCCTCTGCCTGGGCCTACCAACTGGCAACCTAAAACACCAACCAACGCGATTGAAATTGATAGCCAAACAACTCTTATTATTAAGAGGATAAGAGAACATAGGAGTTCCTCTCCTGACTCAATTATTGAGATGGTCCTACAGGTTAAAAGGGGGTCTGCAAAGAGGGACTATTCTCACACGCTACTTGAGGCAAGGATAGCCCAGCTTGAACAGGCAAACAAGGCTGCTTCTGAGCGTAAGAGGCGTAAAAAGAAGCGGATTCAGGAAGGCGGGACTCTCTCGCAGGCAGAGGCAGAGGAAATACTAAAGGAGAAAGACGCTAAGGCTGAGACTAAGGGAGAAGGTGCGCAGGTAGGTAGCAGTAGTAAAGTTAAACGGTGCTGTACAACATGCGGCAGGATAGGGCATAATAAGCGCACTTGCCAGCAAGATGTAATAGAGATAGAGGATTAATTTAAGCTATTGTACGTTTAAATTTCTTGTTGTGGTGCTGAAATATTGAGGTGTAAAGATAAATTTGCTACAGGGTGCGCCATTCCGGTGGGGTGCGCCATCCGGTGGTGGTTGGCGTTACGCGAAGCCGATATATATATTCATTTACTCCTGTTGCTTGTTTCTACTTCATCCCTTTGGCCCGACTACCTTCCCTCTCTTCATTGTTTGCTTCTAGATCGCCAGGATGCGTTCATCTTTTGTTGCTTCGCTACTCTCAGCAGTCAGCGTTGTATATGGCTACGCCAACCCCATGGCCTGCAGCGGTGTGTGCAACAATGCCCACGATCCTGCCCTGATCCGCCACTCTGACGGCACTTACTACCGTTTCTCGACGGGCGGCAAGATCGCAATCCATTCGGCCCCCGCCGTAACTGGCCCTTGGACTTACAAGGGTTCCGTCGTTCCTGCTGGCTCTAAGATCAACTTGAAAGGCAAGGACGACCTTTGGGTAAGAGCAACATGGGTGTAGCGTCTGCACATTGTTTAACGCTTGACAGGCGCCTGATGTCACCCTTGTCGGCGACACATACTACCTCTACTACACTGTGTCGTCGTTCGGTGTCCAAGACTCCGCCATCGGTGTGGCGACCTCGAAGACCCTTGCTGCAGGCTCATGGACTGACCACGGTGCCACTGGAGTTGCCTCTTCAGCTGGCAAGAACTACAATGCTATCGACGGCGCTCTCTATTGGGACGGATCCAAGTTCGTCATGTCCTTCGGATCCTTTTGGGGTGATTTGTTCTCTGTCAACATGAACAACCCTCCTCTCAAGGCCACTTCCGGAGCAACCAACACCGCTTTCCAGCCTTCTGGGGATCATGCGATCGAGGGCAGTTATATTACGAAGAACGGCAACTATCACTATCTGTTTTTCTCGGCCGGCAAATGCTGCGGTTTTGACACCAACCGTCCTGCCGCAGGCCAAGAGTACAAGATCAAGGTCTGCAGATCAACGAGCGCCACCGGCGGCTTCGTAGATAAGAGTGGCAAGAAGTGCACTGAGGGTGGCGGAACTATTGTCCTCGAGTCTCACGGCTGGGTCTACGGGCCTGGTGGTCAGGTAATTTGAAACTTTGATATACCATATGCAAACTCACTAACAAAACTTCAGGGCGTCTACTGGGACCCCAAGGAGGGCCCTCTCCTCTACTACCACTACGTTGATACTCGCATTGGCTACGCCGATGGCCAGAAGAAGTTCGGTATCAACAAGATCAACTGGTCCAGCGGCTGGCCTGTCGTATAAGCAACTAAGCTCTCAAACCGTGGAGCAGTCTCTGCAGCAGACTGCAATCACATACTTTCTACCCTGTACATACTTACCTTACTCATCGTATATATAATAAAAGGCAGTGGGCGATGATAGCGCCAATCCTTTTACATTGTCTTGCCACTCGACTCTGGCATAACACCTTATGCCTGGCCACCGCCAAGGCATCCGAGTGTCGCAGTCAGTTACTTGTCTGATCCACAGGAGGTCTCCCCGATTCCAGGAAGCCGTTTGGAATTGCGCTTGGCATCTGTGCAGAGAAAGGCCAAAGAAGCTGCCCTTTCTTGGAGAGACGCGAGTGGTACGGAACCGTCGAAAAGTAAATCACACTTCGTTCAGTCAGAACAGAGCTCATTTTACCGGCTTGCGAATGCAACGACAGTTGCTTAAAGCTAACCCTGCGGGGAACATATTAACATGTGTGAGAAGTGGAAGTCATGGCGGATGCCGAGTCCGTTAACTGTGACTAGCGCCAAGCTAAAGATCTTCCCGCATGCCTCCCGTTCCGGCGTCATTCATCCCTTCAAACATTACCACGCTTTGTGCCACAAGCTCACCTGAACGGGCTCAGCAGCCACTGGCAGACGACAAATGGCAGTGAATGAATTATGCAGCCGGAGACACTGGCACGACCAGTCGTAGCCTCAGAATGCCGGTACGGCTGGCGTTCCGAGGATGCCAACAATGCGAAGGATGCTGATGCGTCACCCGCAACCTTGGAAGGCTCCAGCGCAAGATTGGCCAACACTTAGGAGCGATAGGGTCTGCCACAGCGCTTCGGCATGGGTTCGTACTCATCGCGTTGGGCCATTCTACTCGCTAGGGTCTATCTCCTTGCGCCCAACCATTCATTACAGCGATGGTTGTGTACTGTGTAGACGAGGCTACAAGCAGAGGCTCGGATCCGAGCTGCCCCGACTGGCCACTGATCTATTCGCCTCGTACATACCGAAATCTCGACAATCTTTGGGAACATTTATCTTAACACTGGTAGATATGCTTCACACCATCATTATATCAGTCAGCATTTGCTGCGGAGCTCGTTTGCAGTAGGAGTTGACTTGGCTGCAGCTTCATTTTGCAGTTTTCCTCATGAGGATAAAGATAATGCTGGTTTACAGGCTCACGAGTCGGCTAACACCAACTGAGACTGTGTGCCGACCTGTCGCGCGGTCCGATTGCGCAGGTCGTCACGCGCTGTATGCACAAGGAGGCCGGCCGACTACAGAGTGCATAAGGGTTTCTCGATTTGAGCCGGTGGAGTGCATGGTGCAGGAGAGGCCGGCTCAGGCATCTGAACCCGCGTCGGATGTGGATCAGTCTACTATTTCGAGTCGCCATCGATCGTGGCAACGGCACAGTCCTCCTAGCTACTTGGTGCAGGGTGCTACAGAGCCACATCAACTTTGGACCGGGTCGAGATCTACTGACGCATTTGGACTGCAGGGCCATGGCGCAATCCTGTAGTAGACTTTACCACCCTCAAGAGGTGTATAAGAGAAGTGGTCGCCCGGTACATCTCGAGGTCCATCCTGTCTAAGCCTCTCTAACCCCTGTGTCCTTGTCCGCCAATCCCCTCCAAAATGATAGCAGATTTGATTCAGAAGCGCATCGGTGGCCTGGAACCATCGGTGACTGTTACAGCAATCTTCGGTATACTCATGTGCCTAGGACTCCTGACCCTTACGTCTACCGCATCTGGCAGCGTACTTCCAGGTGTGCCAAAGCTGAGGGGATATCCCATACTTGGTGCCATTCCCATCTACTTTAGAGATGGTATGGCCTTGATGCTGGAGACCTTGACCACTTTGGGTGATGAAGGCATCGCATATGCCCAGGTCGGTAACAAGACCTTGGTATCCGTTCACGATCCTGTCATGGCCAAGGAGGTGCTTGCTTTCACAGACAAAATTGCATCGAGGTGAGCAGCACGATCTCCCAGTTCTGATGCAGCTGACACTTCATGGACTTGGGGATCCACGTGTCTTTAGCTGGTCCCCGTTTTGGACGCTCATTCGACTGCTTGATAACAACCTTTTCGATGATGTCGGTCACGAAGCCATGCGTCAACGTGGAGTCTTCATCAAGGAATTCAATAACCCGCTGTCCAACGTCGGCAAGTTTAGCGGCGTCATGAGAGTTGCCGCTGAACACATCAACGCTATCGTCGCAGACGCTTCCTCGGCCGAGATTCCTGACATCAGGCATGTTGCAGACAACTTCGCCGCGACACTGTGGGGCGACACATTATACGGCCGATCTGATGCCCTTACAGACGGGCGTGTCATGAAAGTGGCAGACGAGGTCTTGCGAAGGGCCGGCAGTCCCTGGCCTTCTGCTTTGTATTCTTTCATGCTTACCTTTGGGCTGATCGAGCCTGGCAAACCGACGCCATCGGAGGCAAAGGTGCGCGCTGAGATCGAAGATCTTTACGAGAAGAACGTACAGCACCTCGAGCACTATGAGCATAATAATCCTCACTCGCCCATGAAGACCATTCGTAGTCTCTCAGTCGCTGACGGTGGAAAGCGAACTGGTCCGCTGACAAGGTTCGCTACGCAATTTGCCAGGCTGAATGTTTTCGGTAAGTATCGCGGCTACTCCTAGACTCCTCCACTGACTGTAGTAGGCGGCCATCACAGTATCGGCTCTAATATCACATGGACCTTGATTGAGTTACAAAAGCGCCCCGACGTCCTTACTAAGCTTCTTGCCGAGATCGAGTCCGTCGATGAAGTGAGCTTCACCTCAGTCACTACCAAGATGCCATACCTCGATGCAGTCATCATGGAGATCAATCGCCTATACCCAAGTGTGCCCGCTACTTTGCGGGTTATCGAACGAGAAACTCGGCTTGTGAGTGCCAAGAAGTCTGTCGTCTTGAAGCCTGGCATGTTGATCTACCTCTCGTACCTCCACATGCACACTTCGCCTAAGTACTGGGGACCGACTGCGTCTTTCTTCGATCCAAGTCGCTTTCTTGGCGGCATTGACAAAAGTAAGCCTTTCATGGCCTTTGGTTCAGGAACCCGAGACTGCGTAAGTGACACCCATGAACCACTTGAGCTATGCTAATCTCGCAGGTTGGGTACAAATTCGCTTTGTTGGCGGTCAAGGTGTATCTTATCACCCTTCTCAAGACGTACACTTTCAAAGTACAAGAAAATAATTGTACACCCAAACTCAACACGCTCCTGGAAACGTCAGGTCCAGTCATGGTGGAATTCTTCAAGAAGGCCTAAGGGCGGTTCTCAGCCATTGAACGTCATCATAAGCCTGGATTGTAAGACGTATTTCGTTCGATCGTTGTTCGTTGGGTTTCTTCACCCCTGATCTACTTCAAGAATCAATACATGGCCTCCAACTCTCTACCAGAACATCTCGTGCGCCTTCCTGATGGGTTCCGGCATGAAGACGTCCCACCGTGAGTTTAACTTCTGCCCCTATCAATGTAGCCAGCTAGGTTTGCGAATACCTCTTGGGCTTGGAACATGCGCCTGAAGAAGCCCGAGTCCTCCAATTATAACAGCTCAAGGCTCGGGCCCGCGATTGCACTTGTCTTTGCACAATTTCCGCCCTTTCTGAGCACATGAAGTAGCTCAAGACGACCAGTACGACTTTGATGGTCATTATGCCCAACCTCTTCACGCTGCTCTAGCCTCTTGGGATTAAATCTTCAGCACCAAAGCACAGAACTTGTTCTCGCTTTTCTCGACGGGCAACAGCGATTGCTCAAACGCCCTTCTTTCTAAACCACAGCACGGTAGGAACTCGCAGTCTCCTCCCGCGCTAGTTATATTGACAGCTTATCACCTCTGCATTCGCGATGTCTCCACAATGACAGTGGAGTGATCAATGGGAACGAAGATGGTGAACGATGAAAGGTTACACCTACAGCAATGCTGACAGGAGCCGATGATAATCTATGGGTACGTCTTGGTCCGCCTTGTTGTGTACGCATTCTTCCCGATTGTGTAATTGCAACACCCTTTTCACAGCGTGCTGTTGCAATCAGCAATTTCCAGTCCTTCAACGCTCGCAACAACGCGGAGGCAGTCATGACGAGCCGATATCAGAACATTGTCTTAAATTCAAATCGTGGGTTGTAAAACATGTAGGAAAATCCGAAAAAGCTTGGACAGCATCAACCTATCCTATCAATCCCAGCAGATGTCTTCCCTGTTCTCTTGCGCTGACAACTTAGTTGCCAATCTTGCCTTGCAAGAACTGCGGTGCCGGCCCAGCAGCTTCATCCGTGTACGAGAAGTGCGCCGCAGTGATTATCAGCGTACCAGTGCAGACCATATCTCCAGGAGCACAGTACACCTTTAGATTGCTCGCCGGGTAGTTGTCGATACCGCCCTGGTTCTGCTTATTCTTCGTGTACCCAAAGAGCACGGTGCCGACGACTCTTTCCCTCAATGCGTCATCAAGCTTTGGAATAGCCCCTGCCATGACAGCTGTACCCTGGCTGTATCCACCCGCTACGATAGGGGTATCAGGACACTTTTCGTTCGCCATGTTGAACAATCGAACTGCCTCGTCAATGGCAGCTGCAGAGGTGCCACCTGGAAGCCCATTGGAAGGCAGGTCTGCACGGTAAGGACCACCAACACCTTGCACCCATACACCATCGGCACCATAAGTACGCTGGAGTGCGCGTGCTACGGCAGGGCCGGTAGAAGAGCCCTTTTTGCAAGTCAGAATATGTCAAGCCAAGCCACGGCATTGTACATACCATGTTTCCTATCTCCGTGCTGGCACGAGCGAAGATGAAGATTGCCTTGGGGCAGCTGCCTGCACCACCTTGCTCAAGGTCATTCTTAGTGCTGCTGGTACCGAATTGGCGAACTTCAAGAGTGTCCGCTTCCGAAGTAGCGAGAGCGATAGGTGAGGCTGCTGCCAGGTTGGCAAGCATGGAGAGGATAAGGACCTTCATGTTGACTAGTGTTGAAAGTGAGGCTGCTGATCAGGACAGATAGTACGGAGCTGAGATGCTTGCTGTTAATGCAACACAAGTATTGCAAGACGATCCGGATGTACTTATGCTGATCGCTCTCTCCATAGTTAGTGACTTCCCCGTCATTGTTTCACTTCTTCCCTCGCCTGCCTCGGCAGCTATGCAATGGCAGGAGAAAACAAAGTCCTGACGCTCGGGTACCATATGAAGACAGACTAGACAGCTCGGATCTGCGTGGTATCATTCGTGGGACTGTCACTTTGCATGCCTCTTTCGTCAAGCCAAGCATTGCGGCGTAGGGCTGTGCGCATGTTTCAGCGTTTGAGAAATCATGGCGTACAATGCAGGACAGGGCTCTGCCCGCGGGAGCATCCGTTGCATGATCGCTCTGTGTTATTGTGAATCATGGTTGGATGGAAGTTGCGACCGCCGCTGAAAACAAGATCATACCATAGGTATCCTCATAGCATGGCCTGTACTTGCATCGTCGTTTGGCTCTTTGCGCTAGTTTACTTGCTCATGCGTCGATGTTCGCCCTTAGCCTTGTGAAGTGATTTGCTTTTGAACTAGCTAGGACCTGACGATAACTTCAATGAAGAGCTGTAATGTCGAAGGCTCTGTAGCTGCATGAAAGCGTAAGACAGATGTCACTGTGTCAGGTAGGGGTGCCACGCTGTAGCGCTAGTGCTTCGGCTAGTGGCCACTCGTAATCGACACACCGTACCGGAACACGAGACGATCAACGACGATCCCTGCATCTCCATCCTCGGTTGCCAGCATCTTCAAACATTCGGCAGTCTGCAATGACGTTGAAACAGCATGGGCAGAGTGGTTCTCGTAAGATGCAACCGAGGGACAAGACAGCGGTGTTTCGGATCGTGGCCGGGAAATTGAAAGGTTGGGTAAGTGGAAAATATTGGAAGAAAAGCAATGTGCGCACGCGCAAAGGTCCAACCCACGCTCAGCCTCGGTATCGCGAAACGGTACAACAGCTCAAGTTCATGCGGGTATCAGTGTTTGACTGATGGTGCAGAAAAAGGGGCGCGGCATATGCCACAAACTGCAACGACACGAATTGGACTCGTTCCTTGAATAACTAAAAAAAACTTGATGTCATTGTAAAGGCACCACATACAGAAAGGCGATTTTGGTTTTGATGCTGAAAGAACCGGGCCGGTGGATGATTGTAAGGTTCATGGCAGGCTGAGTGCTTATATACATACGATTAGAGCTAAATCTGGAGACGCTTGCAGAGCGGTTTTGCGTTCTGGCATTTTTAGAAAGCTCATTGAATATAGTATTACAGCGGCATGTGTGGGGCTTCTTTTCGGACTCTGCCCACATGCACGGAGTGCGTACGCCTTGGCCCAAAAACTACCTCACCCTGACTTAGCCTTCCCATTCTTCCCGATACCTTCACCGCTATTCGCCGCAACCTGCCTCCTCGCCTCAAAAGTAACACCCCGAATGCTCCACTCACTATAAATCTCTAATCCCGCCGTGAACACACCCAGCAAGCTCGCGATAACAAAATGGCTGATCGTCGTCCCAATGTCAAGCCAACTACCCTCATCCTTTACCATGAAGAAAAAGCTGAGCGTCATAACATCGCTAATTGCCATGACAACCATGAACAGCGCGCTCGGCGCAACGCCCAGTCTCCTGTTCAGGAGCCCAAAGTTCGCCGAGAGGGCCGCAAATGGAACCATGAGCTTGAGCATGAGCAGTGCGCCCTGGCTGAAAGGGTCAAAGACGGGGATGAGGCGGTACACTGCGTCGAGGGAGAAGGAGGATACGGAGGCGATATTGGAGGCGCTGAAAAATGCGGATTGGATGAAGAAGAAGAAGAACAGGGCGATACGGGTATCAGCTAATGTGAGGGAGCGGTACTCGGTTGTGCGGGAAGGGAATGGCGGCTGGTCTTCTGCTGCTGCGATGGCAGGGGCGATGGATGAGCGCGGCTGCGGGATGGCAGCTGGGATGGAACTGGTGTGTAGGTAGACTTGGTGCTCTAGACGCATCCAGCTGAACAGACACATGCAGAAAGCGAAGTAGAAGAGGCCTTCAAAGGAGATACTGAGGATGATGAAGGTTGGTGCAAACTGCAGGAACATGACGACCAGGCGGTGGATGTAGTGGCTGTTGGGATACAGACCGTGAAGATTTGGCAAGAACAGCGAGCCCACTGAAACATGTCAGCAGCTATTCATAATACTACGTGTTAAATTGACTTACCAAGCGTAGCCCATCCTACAACTAAGACTCCGAGGGGCAACCCCTGCCGAGCCTGCACGTAATAGATGCTGCTATTCGTGACAATCATAGACAGAGCAACGAGGCCAAGCTGAACGCTCAGGATGAGCCGCGAGTTGAGGCTGTTTTTAGCATCAGCTGCACTGCTATGAGACTTTCCAACCGCCAAGATTCTGCCCTCGAAAGCCAGGTAGAAAGCACCGACAGCAAACATCAGTCCACCTCCCATCATAATCAGAGGGACGTTTTCGGCCTTGTTGGCTGGCAAAAGCGTAAAGGCACTCATCATCATGCAAGACAGGATCCATGTCGCAACGGTCCCAATGTTCTTCTTAGCGAACTCCTGGCCATAGAAAGCCGGCCATGTTGTGGCAAACAGGTAGCAGACGGTATAGATCTCCCGATGGAAGTAGCTCTGGACGAGAGCCTGCAATAGACCCAGAGACCCCAGTGTCGCCGTGACCAGCTTGAGCTTGTCGCCGAAGGTATTGACTTGGCTAAAGAGAACTCGACCTCCTTTGATGACCGACGACCTTCGCGCATAGACCTCTTCCCAGAAGATGACAGGGAAAACGGCATAAGCATAATACCACAGAGGCGATCTCTGCTTGAGGAGGGCTGAATAAATTACAGCCAGAACAGACGAGAATACAATAGTGCTCTGCATTGTTCTCTGCGCTTCGATGTCCTCGTTCAATACATGAAGGTCCAAGACTGTTGTGATGGCGAAAGCAATCCAGCCCAGATAGCCGAGCGTGATCAAGGCGCGAAGGAAAAGCCAGTCGTAGGTCTGCAAGTAGCGCAGGCCGTCAAGGCCGAGGTCGATAAGATCGTAGGTCCTGTTGACAGCTTCTTCGTACTGGCCAGCATCAATGGCTTTCTGTATGCGGATCGTGCGATATTCTACGGAGTGCTGCTCGTCGCCGAGATCAGGGAAGGGTTTGTAGTATAGCGCATGTGCGCGCTTGATCTCCTCCTTGACACGATACATCTCGAGTATCTCCTTCGCGTTTACCAGCAGCGCTTCCGCCTTCTCTTTATCGCTCTTATCCAAGTATGTAAGCGGCAGTACACCGACCGAGTTTGTAGGAAAGTCAGCGCCGATCAGATACGCCATCAACGCTGCGACGTCTGCCTGGTCAACATCGTTTCGCTGGATGTTATCTAGATTCCAATCGTGGGAAAAGCCGTCCTCGTGGCCATCTGCCTTCGTGCCGACTGTCTTGACCGGCTTTGCGACACCAGCGCCCCACGCAATTAGTGGAGTACGTGTGTTGTCCGGATTCCCATCTCCATGACTGCCCCAATCGCTCATGCCGTGATCCGCTGTGAAGACAAAGGCCGTCTGGTCATCGTCGTAGAACTCTTCGATCAGCTTAGTGATCTCCTGGACGCCACGATCCACGATCTGGATGTTGTGCAGGTACTGCCACGAAAAAGGTCGGTTTCCATGTCCTGCAGTGTCGAGACCCAGCAGATGCAGGAAGAAGATGTTCTTCTCCTTGCGCAGCTCAGCATTTAGCGTCGCATTCGTTTTCGCGGCCTCGAACATCCCCTTCACACGCTCAAAGACCCACTCATCGAGAATCCAGGCGTCCTTCGAGAAGTCCTCGAAGTCGTGTCCGTAGCAATAAGCATCGACCCTGCCGGGCTCTGCACCCGTCTCGAACATGGGCAGGATATCTGGACTGCCCCAGCTCCAAGTATGCCTGCTGCGATTGAACACGCTGTCGAAGTTGACAGGATTCAATTTCCATCCGGTAGCGACCGCAGAGACATCTTCGTAGAGGCCAGCGATGAGTGCGACGTGACCGGGGCGCGATTCGGTGGGGACGCGGGTATGGGAGACACCGAAAGTGCCTTCTTCGAGGACCCTCGAGCGCAGGAAGGGCGCCAGTGGACGAGGGGTCTTTGCGTAATCGGCGATCAACTGCGGTGTGTCTAGTGTAGTTGCATTTGGGTCAGGGTTGGGGAAGGACTGGAATGTCTTATCCGCGCGAAGACCGTCCCCTCTATGGGTCAGAAGCAACAATTGTTCAGGGCAGATCTGACATACCGACAAAAAGTACTAAACGTTTCGCAGGAGGCTCCTGAGTCTCGACGCGGTGCTCGCGCATTCCATGGACAATGGGAGAAACGAAGTAGATGCTAAAGATCGAGTAGATGTAGACCAAATGGAAAACCACCGCTATTATGAGCAGGCGGTACCGCCCAGACTGCGCCATGGTAATGACTGTGGAGTGAGAGCAGTGCTCTCCTGAGGAAGTCGGGTTTGTTGACGCGATGTAGTACCCCAATGGCTAAACGCTCGCGTCGCAAGCCATAAAGGTGTCCCTGTTGGTGCCAAGACCTATAACTGATGACGACGCCTTGCGCTTGGGTCACTTCTGATCACGTACAGGAGCTGTGGAGATTGGAGCTTGTGAGAGTCGTCTCGCGACGTCAAGACATGTGAGCAGCTGTTCGAGGACCTGCAACCTCTGAATTGCTGTGATCGTGGGGGTTTGAGTTCGAGGGTCCATCGCCCAAAACGGAAATCTCCTCTCCGCAACACAGGCAAGAGCATCGACGCACCTTGCACCTTGCACCTACTACGAAGAATCGAATCTTGTAATGACTTGGTATTTCAAAACTATCGCTTGCTATTCACTGAGTCTGTCAAAGTGCACTTCTATCTATGCCTCAACGTTGAACTGTCCGTCCCTCAGACCCTCAACAACAAGCTCGTGGCCCTCTGCGCGCTGGTAAATGTCCTTGATGTCATCTGCACTTCATTAGCAAGGTGTACTAATTTTTCTGCTTTCATTGTCTTACCTGTTGTGGTCTCGAAGTGGCTTGTGGCGTCGTAGCTCTTCGAGAGAAAGATGTTGTCATTTGTGCCGCTCTCCAGTGGCTCGTACAGAGGGATAGGCTGGCCCATGAACTGCTCCTCGATCTTTCCGAGGCGGTCGAGACCGGGCTGGAGCTCGAGGTGGTGGTTGGCGTCTGTCTCAGCGATAGTCGAGACAATGGCGATAAAGTAACCCTTGGGGCAGACGTTGTGGGCAGATGAGACGACAGCAATGTAGATGTCTACAAAGGTTAGTGCCGAATACCTGGCTTGATATGTGTGGACTTACCATTCTTGCGACCGACCTGCGACTGAGGAATGATCAATTGCAGAGAGTCTGAGTTGTCTGTGTTGGGAACGGGATGGTTAAGAATGCAGATAGCCTTGAGCAGGTGTCCAGTGACACGCGCCTTGTCCGGGAAGTATGATGGGTCTGCGAGGATCTTCTTGGCCTTGGTCTCGAACTTCATACCTGGGCCAGCGTCATCCTTCTCCTTCATAGTAGCCTTGATACCAACGACCTTGCTGCCATCGTAGAGGAATTCGTCAACATCGGTGTTGAGCATGTATGTTCCACCGTAGATGGCCGAGAGACGGGCAAAGCCCTGAGGAAGCTCGCCCAAGCCGTACAGAGGGTAGATGTAGGGGGATTTTCCGTAGCGCGCCATGGAGTTGACGTATAGGCGAATGCGCTCGATGGCCTCGTTGGCGGCACCCTTTTGGTTGATGTAATCGTCCGTCTGGTAGAGAGCCATGGAGTGACCGATGAAGTCACGGGTGCTAGCCTCCAAGCCAAACTTGTCGTAGACATCCTTCATGGTGACATTCTTGACATCGAAACCTAGTCACACGTCAGTCACTGAACACCCGCACTATGCCATATGCTCAACCCACCCTTGTGCGTGGCAGGGTCCTCTGCCTTATATGCGCCAACCCATTCGAGGAAGTTGCGGGCTCTGCGCTTCTCGAAGAGACCCATCAGCGGCGAGCGCAGCGCCTCACCGGCGTCTGAGGGGACCTTAGCGACAGTTGCCTTGGTGGCAGCACCCTGCTGGACGTAGCTGCCCGCAATCTGCTTGAACTCCAGGTACTTTGTGACGTCGGTGGACACGAGGATGTTGGTGAGTTCACCGTTGGCCATCAAGAGCTTGGGGACGAGATCGATGTTCCAGTCGTTGACGCGGCCATACTTCTTCCATGGCTCACCAGTGGTCTGTCCGTACTTCTTGAAGAGAGCCTCGATGTTCAGGGAAGCGGCCTCGCTGAGAGATGTTAGCTTTCACAGGCAGCATGATAGCTATTCATGATGCGTACCCTCCGTAGTGGTCGTTGCGATCAATGTGGAGGACCTTCTTGCCCTTCACGCTGAGAACACTGCAGGCTTGTTAGCAGCTGCACTGCCTAGGCGTGCACATGTGTTACCCTGAAAGGACGCATTCTGTGAGACCTGCGGAGTGTTAGCTCTAGCCAGCGGGTCTGGCGGGGTAAGAGGGAGCCCACCTGTTCCCAGGACCACGACGTCGTACTCGGGCGCGATCTCATCCATGTTTGCTGTGTGTAGTAGAAGCTAGTTTGTGTGTTTGTGTGTGTTGTCTGCGCGAAGGTGGGAGAGGTGGATGGCGGTCAATCGATGTGGGGTCGGAGCTTGCTTGACTCGCGTTATGCAGTGGCGTTGAGGCTCGTTCATGCGGCATCTCCAAAACAGACCTGGCACAAGAAAGTTATCCACAGCTCGACCTGTATTTGTGCCAGAGCACAGACTTCTTCATCAAAACTATGTGCTCGCCCTGCCAGATATTTTACATATGCTTTGTGTCCTTACAGAAGCAGACTCGAGTCCTCGCATAGACCAATCCCCGATCTAGGCAGTATTGTACACTGTCTAATACATTGATATATCAAGACATGGCATGTCCCCTTTCTCGTATGTAACCGGGCCTGTAGATGCGTGATCTCGGGCATCCGAAGGGAATGTCGTCTCTGCTGCACGGCACTGAGTGTGATCTCTGTTGATCGCCCTGCTCCAGGCCCTTATGTCCTGATCACGGAGTCCACATCTAAGCTGCCCTTAGGTTCAGCTTCTCGCTCGCAGTGTCCTTTGCAGCGTCTGCGGCGGGCGTCTCGTCCTCGTAGGTCTCGGGCTCTAATGGATCCTGTGTGTCTCATCAATAAGTCTTCCTCACAGATCATGGAGTTCGCGTACATAAGGCAGCTGTGTGTACTGCGGCCCGTCCGTCTTGCTGAGATCGATGGAAGGGTCATGGCTGGCGAGCGCGAGCGCCTCTTGGTAGGCCTCCGTCCTCTCGGCCAATGTGTCGATGATGGCTTTCATGGTCTTTTGCACGACCTCGTCCCTCTTCTTGCTCTCATGATCGCCGTACAGCGCCTTGAGACGTCGGCGCTCAAGCTTCTCGGTCGCCAGGCGGTTGCGCTCCTTCACGCAGATCCACCACAGCTGATGTAACGAGTCCCAATCCTTGCTCCGCAGCTCGCCTATTGTCCACTCTCGGCCATGCTGCGAAAGCTCTGTAGGTGTGGAGAGCAGGTTCTGGTCCTTGAAGAAATCCCAAAGCCCGTGGTCCTGCGTCCCTGTAGGCTTCTCCTCAATCTTCACCGGTGTCGGCAATTGCTGGTTCGCGAAGTCCTTCTGTCTAACGGAGAGCGTCTGTCTTGGGCGCAGGCCAGTTTGTCTCACGGCCGATACACCGCGATTGCTGTTGTTGTCTTTTTTCTGCAGCATCGGCGATGTCGAGAAACGCGCGCATCGCGGCAACGGGATCAGGAACGAATAAACGGCGGTGGTATGCGACGATGACAGGCTTGGCCGCAGCAAGCGCGATGTGGATGTAGACACCATTGTGAGGGTTGACTGCTGCGGACGTAAAAGGGCGGCTGTGCATCGAAAGTTGCACCCCATGGTAGCGCTTTCCGTTGTTGTATGGGCCGTGCGCCGGTCAGCCTGCATCGTCCCTCCTGGTAGGGTCCACTAGCACAGCTCCGCCCTTCGTACTTAAAGCCTCAGACGCTGCTCCTTCTTACACTCCTCATCCCAAACCCCGCCCTCTTTAGGTCGACACCGAGAGGGCTTTTCCTCTGCTTCAATTTCATTTGACGAGTTCCTAGATTTCACCAGCGGGTATCAGGACCCGCTCTTTGACATTTCGCAATGCAATATACCGCAGCAAACATGCAGTTTGTTCCCAGCCAACGAGTCACCTCTTGGTTCTGTAAGTAACTTGAAGTGTCCATGTTCAAGTATAGATACTCATCCCAATAGCACCACGACAACTCGGAACAGCCCGCAAGCCACCATGGACAGCCACTGCTTAGTTGGGATCACGACCTGAACTTCACTGCCGATTCTAGCAGTGCTCTTTTGAACACTTCGTTTCCCTTGGCTTCTTCCTCCTCTTTTCCCAATCTGATTAGCACTGGCAATGATTTCTACGACTCTACGAATTGGAATACGCTTCCTCTCTCTACTGCTGGCGACCTCCTAGCCATGGCACCGACTACCCATGCATCCTTCGATATGAGCCTGTCTACTCCAATGGAACCCGGTATGCCGAATACCTCCAGTCTTATGGACGGTTATAAACTGACCATCGTAGTCCATTCTCAGTCCGACTCCTCTGCGAACTCGTACTCACCTGAACAATCTCCACAAACCAGATTGACAATCTCTACCAAAAGTAGTCCACAAAATGAACCCCCTTCCAAGGTTGAGAAGCGCAAAGCAAATACTCTCGCAGCTCGTCGCTATCGTCAGAAGCGCGTTGATCAGATGTCTGGTCTCGAAGCTGAGCTGAAGGAAGTTAAGGCTGATCGAGACGAGTGGAAGGTTCGTTGTGCTAAGCTTGAAGGCGAGGTAGAGGCCCTTCGAGCGCTCCTCCGTGCTCAGAAGTAGCATGACTACCTCTCACCTGGATATCTGCTCCATCTTTCATGTCAGCGTTCTGTTTGTACTCGATTGTCAACTATGCAAAAGTTACAGTATGCCTCCTTTCAGACGATGTCGGAAGATTGTTCGATCATTGCACCTGTTCAGGGTGATTCAAATCGGCAAATGTAGGCTTTAATCTCTGAGATTACTCTACAACGGAAACTTGGTACTCACTCTATCACTGTTCACGCTGATGCTGCATGCTTTCAGTGATAACTTCGTGATGTACCCTCGTATTGAACTTCACTGCGACATCACATCTACTCACTCTGCCTCACGTCTTCTCATTATGACGAAAACACTTAAAAGCCGAGCGGTCCCTGATCTGTGGTGGTCAGCAGAGACTCACAATGAGTCGGCCTGACCATTCCTCTGCCAATGCTGACAAGAAGCACGATGCTCTAGCACACACATTCAGTCTTCAATTACACGAGGCAAATTTGCAGCAAGCATCAATCTCATTCATGCTCGTCACTTTCCGACACCGCCCTTCTCACAGAACGTCTGTCAACCCTTAATGTTGGTAGCGCTGACGTTGCTCAGGGCAGACCATCCGATCTTAGACTAGTCAAAAGTGACTCATTTCGAGTCCATCTCTTAGCGTCGTACCGCACAGCCTTGGACCGTCAAACAAGCAAGATAGATCAGACCACAGGGCTTGTGCACACCATGACACTTGTGATGCGCTCGCATGCTCCACAGCATCAGCACGATCGCGGCGTGGGTTGTGTTTGTGTTGTTTGACCCCCTGATCGCTCTTGCCTTCCCCATGTGCCAGCGCGTTCGCGCTTATCAGCAAGCGGCGAGCCCCATCTGTTCAAGCGAACAATGATCAGCTTCCTTCGACAACATTGCCTTGTACTGCAGCTCGACAACATACGACAGTGAACCCCGATCGAATAAATGACCGTCAGCCATACTTTTGACAGCATAGCCCGGCTGTAAGTACCCGATGACTTCGCCATTGCGTCTTCTTGGCCCGTGTCGACACCCTTACGAAATCGCTCAAACTTTAGGATGTTGAGCTCCCAAACCACTGTGGCTGAGCGTCATCAAGAACAGGATGACCCTCACGTACAATGTTACATCTTCTCCAACTACTCCGTCCGCGAGCCCGCCTCTTCAGCAACGTCTTCTGGTCGAAAATCTTGAGCCTTCCGTTGCTCCACATATTCTGCCTGTCACTTGAGCACGCCTCAGCGCCACGAGGATGTCTTTCCGTACATTCTCGCTTGAACATGACCATAAACAGCTGTGTTCGCATCCTCATTCGATGATGAGAGGCAGAAACGAGCGAGCCTGATTGGTGATCGCAACGGCCAAGCGCACAGATCAGCCGCGTTTCAGCCTAATCACTCAGACACACACCTCACAGTCCTACACCCCGAGCAATACCGGAGAGCATCATCAAGAGCGCAATTGATCAACTCACGAAACAGCTGTGCAGCTATGAGACACGAAGCGGATCATTCGTGGAAAAATACGCGATCAAAAAGCTTAAGCGATGCATACGAGATACAATTTTGGTAACGCACTATCCAATCTACTAGGATCATACCATATATTACCTCGATACTATAGGCTTCGAGAACCTGTGCTTTGAGCGCCTCTCAGTGCTCAGAACAGCAGCTACCTCGACCGTGAGCCCGGTCCCCGCTCGACGCACTTGATGCGGTTCGCTGCCCGAGCGCACTCTCGTTTCCAGATTCCTTCATCCGCGCCAGCGACCACTCGCATGATAGCATTATCCTGTTGAGTGCTCGCGTGTCTCCACATACAGGGGATCTGTGACAGATGGCGTGCAGATGCAGAACCTGGGGAAACGCAACGGCCCGGTGAACACCCGTGAGCAGAAAGGAGGCGGGAAATCGTTCTTACTTCTTGTCACCATTGCTGCTCTCGTGCATTCGTTTCTTTCTCGCTTCCTGACCTATGGCAAACGACCAGATGTGTTATTAATGCTCACGGCTTCCTTGACGTTCAAATTCACCTGCGACTGGCATCGGCCCTTCCGCTGCGCCTGAAGACTATTGCAACATGTACATTCGCCCAGGCTTCATCGTGGTGATCGTTGGGTGTGCGTTGACTGGACTTTCAACGGTATGTAGTCAGGCGCCAAGCATGACCAGTCTCCACTGACATTCGATGGCAGCTCGTGGTAGCCTTGCGGTATGTACACACCCGCCAATTTTGGTCGGCATGGACTGATCCCAATCGACAGTTACTACTGTCGATACTTCCTTGTCGGCACCGTGACGGCGGCAGATCATCTCATGGTCACTGCCCTAGTATGCTACCTAAGCCCTCTTCGAAGCCCGCGTTGATTCTTTAGGTGCTTACCTGGGGCAATGTAGTCGTAAACTACTTTCAGGATGAGACCAGCAGTCATACGCGACCGAGCTTCTACCGCATCCCGGTACGGCAACCTGCGTACCACTTATGTCTGTGACGACTAATATGATGGCAGGCCAAACGACCGCTCATGCGGGGTTACGTTGAAGGTATGCTCGTAGCATGGTGGATGTACCGCATTGTCCATGTCGCCGCACTCTGCTTTGTCAAACTCAGCATTCTGTACTTCTTCAGAACTATCGCCTCACACCGTACGCTACGACATATCGTCAATGGCGGCATTGTTTTTGTCATCCTCTACACCCTTGGCTCTGTCATCGCCGCGATCTTCCAATGCAGAAACGTCGCCGACGCATGGAGCGCTGACGCCTACTTCGCGCAATTCAACTCAGTTCCGGATCCTAACGCGCCGGTAGTAGTCTGCTACGACCCCACCTATCTGTATCTGGCGACTGCAGCACTCAATCTCTTCAGCGACGCCATCATCCTGCTCATCCCAATCCCAACGCTGCTCGGTCTCAACGTGCCTCTCAAGCAACGACTGGCTTTGGTCGCCATTTTTAGCGTCGGCACGCTCGCTACGGCTGCGTCTGCGGCGCGCATGCATGTCATGCGCATGTGGGCAGAGTCGCCCTACAACGCCGCAATCTACGGCTCTCCACTACTCCTATGGGGCATGGTCGAAATCAACGCCGGTATCATATCGGCCTCAGTGCCGTTTTTGCGATTGCTATTCAAAAAGAAAGAGAGGCAAGAGCGCAGAGGGTATACGAGAAAGGTCGTGGAGATCCAGAGTCCAAGGACCCCCTGGTTAGGAAAGAAGCCAGAGATCGAGCCGCTGGAGATGGACACTATCGTACTCTTCCCTAAGGGGACGAATGAGCATAAGGAGGATGAGGAGAAAGGCTGGAAGCCGTTCATCACAGTGCCGGCGAGTCTGGGTGAAAGAAGCTGTAGCTGGGGTAGCGTAAGCAAGCCGCAGAGCCCAAGGACGATGTCGTGATGCCCCAAAGCCGTTGCCCTTTCCTGTACTTTTAACGACATAATGTACTGTTAACGACGTAATGATGTTGTTTCAATGCAGCCTCGCAGTGGCTGCATGCACTCACCAGCGGACGCGCAGGTTTGGGTCTCAACAAGTCCAGGATAGTCGACAGGGCTCGATAATAATGAGTGAATCCTTTCGGGCCTTGAAACGTACGAGACACGTGTAGGAATCCGTCCTTTCGTTTGCACGTGTATGCATCCTTAGCAATGCGTTTGTGTCTGAAAGATCGCTGTGAACATGCAGGATCCACAGGCTTACAGGCACTTGAGCCGAAGCTACCCTTCTTTCCAGCTTAAGCTCCAGCTCCACCACGGGACCCCAGACTCCACACTTCTGTCGGGCTGGCCGTGCAGCCGACAAGATGCTGCATCAAGATCAAATCGCTCACCCTTAGGTAGCTATTCATCAAATGACTCGTAACTCGAGGGAGGTTGGTGACGGTGTAAGGGTCGGATAAGTAGCAGGTTCGAAAAGAGTAATCCGAAGTCGGCTCGGAGTTATTGTGTTCAAAAGCCGATGCACGGAAAGAAAGTTCAGCGCGTCAGCGAGGAAGCTACCGCGGGCTAGGTAGGCTTATCGTACGACTTGTCTGACATTGTATGACTTGTTAGCTCCTCGTGAAGCTTCCTGTCCGTCTCTCCTACCTTTGCAAGGCGTCATTGGCATCGTCTCAACCGCGTTTCTCAATTGCGCTGAGAGCTCGCACCTCGCGCGAAAAGCCCCCGAGCCGTCAACAACCGCGCGCTCAGCGTTTCATGCAGCGCACAAGGAAGGAGGTACCAACCACAGGAGAAAGCCGCGATGGGAGGAGAAGAAACGAAACGCAATGTCGCGTTCGGTGACGAGCCCGTCGTGCTGAAGGAAGCACTCCCGAAACCCTCGATACCCGCTCTCCCATCACCATCCACATCCTCCACGAAATGGAACACCAATAAACTTGGTCTGCGCCTAGGCAGCGATGCAATTGCAGCCGGTGCTGCGGGCACGCTTGTTGCGCCGATTATTACGATGATCGATAAGGGCATCATGGAGAATGCGAGTGGAAAGAACACGCTGGGTGAGAGTCTGAAGAAGAGCGCCAAGGAGATGTTGGCCAAGCCGCATAGATTTGTTGGAAGCAAACCGTTTGTGTTGGTTTTTGTACGTCTCATGGCAACTGCTCGCTCTAGCTCGTCTGCTGCTCTCTACGGGCGCCGCGAGCATAGCCTGTGCACCAGCTAACCAGTTGGCAGAGTCTCTATTTCGGCACATATCTGACCGCGAACACGATCGACACCGTATCCTCCGCGCGAACAAACACTCCCTTCAGTTCGACGACCGCCGGCACTACAAAGTTCCTCGCAACCTCATCCTCGAACCTCGTCCTCTGCCTGTACAAGGACAACCAGTTCACCCAGCTCTTTGGCTCGTCTGGCTCCAGACGCCCCGTTCCACTGCCCACATTCGCGCTCTTCACTGTGCGCGACTGTCTCACTATTTTCGCCTCGTTCAATCTGCCGCCCATGTTTGCGCCCAAGATCGAAGCGTACATGGGAGAGGAAGTGAAGAAATATGTCGGCGCGGCGAGTGTCGCGCAATTTGTTACACCCGCTGCGATACAGTTTGTGAGCACCCCGCTGCATTTGCTGGGGCTGGATTTATACAACAGACCGGATGCGAGGATGGGCGGGCCAGAGGGGAGGGGAGCGCAGGTGGTCAAGAATTGGGCGAAGAGCGCGTTTGCGAGGATAGGCCGCATCATCCCGGCTTTCGGAGTGGGCGGTGTGGTCAACACGAAGGTCAGGAGGGGTTTGATGGAGAGGCTGGAGTAAGCATGTGAGAGCGAATAGCATATAAGCACGCACGGCATGCAAAGACAACGTGAAGATGGCGGGACTACTATAAATGGGCATCATGACGGCGTTTTGGGGAAAGCATTGCACTCTACGCATGCTGCCGCTCTCGGCAGCTTCTTGGTCGATACATAGCATGGCGTTCTGGTTTTGGTCAAATGAACATGTTTTCGACATCAACGCCGTTTGCCTGCCTTCCCTTTTTGCACTGGCGCGCTGTGGTCGCACACATAAAAGCAAGCCTCGACCTCGCTCGCTGTCGTTTCTTCATCGCCATTTCTAGTCCGTCTTGGAGACCAGAAGGCAGATACGTTCAAGTAATGTCTGTCGCCCCGCCCTTGTGGAGAAACGTGTCGAGACCGAAAGCTTCTGATCCAATATGCCTAAAAAGTTCGTTCCATCAAGGAATCTATACCTCAAATACAGTCACTCAAGCACCGTGGACGGTCGGCTATTTCTTCGTCTACGCGTCGAGCTCTGATGGCTACTACCCAATGTAGGGAAGCCTGGCGCCGCTGCCAGTCTCATGGATCAATGGAGCTCAGAACCGTCTCTCTGGGTTTTGAGCATCGTCTTGCATATCGTCCAAGAGCCAGACCATTTGGTGCGATAACTTTTGCGTCCTCTGTCCGAAACTTTCAAAAAGATCATTGATGGGCGAGGTGACTGCGTCCACTCAAAGTCAAAACACAGTTGAAATCAGAGGATATCTTGCGGTGCGGGCTTCCAAGATTTTGAAAAAATATCTTTGCTCAGCTCATGAGCATCACAAAGCTCTCGCACTGGTTCAGGAATTACGAAGCAGCTACATCTATACACTGCACACTGTTCAAAACTTCATGAATTTACTAGGTCCCCATTTATGCCCCAAACAAGCCTAGCAACAAGCCGTTGCTCAAATCCGGTCTGCGCTCAGTACATGAACACGAGAAGGTCTTTGGCTTCTCACCACTCATGCTGTGTGGCTTGACTTGCACATCAAAAGCCTGTTCACTCTCTTGACCGGATATAAAAGCTCATCGCGTACAAAACACCTTCAAGATCGAGACCTCCTCTTCCCATGTGCATAGACCTATGTTCACGACAAGAACCAAGCCAAGACTTATCTTATCGTGTCCGTCGATGATAAAGTAGTTCATTAGTAACTCTTTGAGAACAAAGGTCTATCGAATCGCCCATGCTAATGCTCTGATTGAATCACTGCTCTTCCAGACGCTGCTAGCTTCTCGAGGTCTCTGCTCGAGTAGAAGGCGCGAAGAACACGCACCCCCTCGACTACAAACAAAATGGGAGCTGAATAAGACAAGAACAATACAATATCATATGAGTAACTATTGAACCAGAATCAAGGACCCAGACACACCCATACAGGTCCCTATCGCCGCTAGCATCTTCTTCTCCTCTTTCTCGGCCCCTCCATGTCGCTGTTATACTCCATCTTTCTCAGAAGTCCGCTAGCTTTCAGCCTCCCTTCAGCGTCCAAGCCATCCGTCCCAAAATTCCTCATATCGTAGAAACCCCACCTGTCTCGGATTTCATTGCCTACTCGAGTGAGCCAATGTGCATTCTCAGGCCCGACCAAATCCTCAGGTGCTGCTGCAGGATCCTGAACGTCCCCTGGCAATTCGTCATTGCCAATGTCGGTGGGTACAGCTTCGTTGATAGGATTGTCATCCTCACCGTTATCGGCACCACTTGCTGGGTCCTCCAATACATTGTCTGGTTCGGTGTCGGGAAGTTCACCTGGGTCCTGTTCTGGGTCGTCAAAGACCTCTTCAGGTGCAGTTATCCAACTCACTTCGTCGCCCTTGAGAGGATACCGAAGCAGATGTTGACCCGCGAGAGGGTTTCTTGGAGGGGATTCCTTGCTACCTACCCTCTAGATCGTCCGGCGATATCTCTGCGAGAATTTTTTGGAGTGAAGGGCTGGGAGATGGTGCGGACTTGCGACGGCCACGTCGGCCTGTAGATGGTGTCTCATCATCGCTGGAGCTTGATTCAGATCCAGCACCGTACTCGGAGCTGCTCTCGTCTGACTCGTCCTGGTCGCCGCTGTTCGAATCAGATTCATCGCTTGAAGGAGAGTTGTTGCCTCCTTCCTCACTATCTCCCTCGTCAAGATCGTCTTCCTCACCGGCATCTTCATCCTCCTCATTACTGTCCTCAGAACCATCCTCCTCCTCTCCAGTGCCTTTTTCATCATCACCATCATCTCCATTGTCGCCACCATGATCTGATGTACCTTTGCCCGTCCGATCAGATCCTGAGTTTGAAGGCGGACCTCCCGCATCGTTCTCATCTTCAGATTCAGATCGCCAAAACTCTCCGTCATCGCTGCTACCACCATCACTACCACCATCAACGCCAAAGTCTAGCAAGTCTTTATTGTTGCCTTGTTTCAACCACCTACTGTAGATATCTTCAACGTTGTCAGGGCTGTTGACAAGAGCGCCGTTGCCCTGTATCCTAAGAAGTGCGACGCTAAGTCTGAGAGGTGAATCTGTACCATTGAGCTGCCTCTTAAACCGAGCAGCTATCCGACGACGGGGGTGTTCTTTGAATTGAAAGCCAGCGTGATAGCCCAGATTGGTCTCCCGAAAGAATTCGAGAGATAGCGATGTAGGCTATGCCGCAGGAAGTGCTGAGTATAGTCTTCGTCTCTATCAGAGTTTAGAAGCCACTCTAGCATTGCGTATACGAAAGGTCCACTTGACGCGTCCAGGTCATGTCGCCGGTTCGGACTATCCCGCTTTTCGTCGAAGGAATTATTCTCGTTCTCGTGAGGAACGAATAGCGTGAGCTTTGGGTATGATGATAGGTCATCTAAGACTTGAGCCATTGCTTTACAAAGCCAATAAGTAGTATCTCTGACGTTGCGGTCGAGTACTTGCGAAATCCCGCCCCCATCCTCCTGATGATGGGTGGCAGTTTGGCTGTTGATCAGACTAGTCTGCTTCTTCCGTAAGTCAATAACAAGTAGTGACCAGTGGCATGGCTGCGTCTCTGAACAAGGCCTGGCAATGAAATTCTCCGTATCATTGAGCATTGTGTCGGCGAGTGGGATCATGATGTAATCGTACGAGACTCTTTGCAGGTCTCTCAAGAGACTAGTAAAAAGCGGCTTTACCTGTAGCATGTCATCTGTACCCGCTGCTACTGTCCTGATAAGCATTGTTGCGGTCGTAGTCCCAACATGGAGGATATCAGCTCGTTCATACCGGCGGAAGAGGAGATTGAAAGCCATATCAATCGAGGAGTAAGTAAAGTGAGCTCTGCCAGCATCTTCGCCAGCTGTTACTACGATGTTGAGTAGATCTCTAACAATGAATTGCGCAAGGTCAGCCTTCGCAGTCATAAACGCGGAGTCAAGCCAATTGCGCACAGCGCGCACCTCATTCCGGCTACCCATCGTATCGGTGTTGTGTATTGAAGCTCTCTGTCGGTGCAAGTGTTCTCAAGCGGACCATGTTACAGCTTTTCAAGCTGTCCTCGAACAATCGAGTGCGGCATTCCCGGGTCAAAGGCGTCAAGGACGAACTTCGCTGTACAAAGCGCACTGTGCAGTCAACAAAGAAGCCTTCTACCCGCAATTAATGTCTTCATGGAACAAAGACTCGAAACTCAATCGTCAATGAGTAGCTCAACTACCTCCGTGCGTTGCGTGTTGTCATCCTAGAGCGTGTGCGGTAATGCCCCAACGAGCTGCTCAGACACCCACGTGGGCCTACTCTGAGTTTGCTAGGGGTCCTCAGCCAGAGCGCTAGGTTACTCTCCTGAACCATTATCACAGTGTTCCGGTCGCTCGACTCAGCTCAATCGCAGTCCAGTACTAGATCGCAATGTCACTTGCTATTAGTCACTGATCATGTCTTGCCCATACCGACCCGTCGAATTCCCATGACAGAAGACCCATGTGTCGATACGTCGCTACTCTTTCGCCATAAGTGTGGCCAAGGCACCAAGCTGACTGCCGAGGCTTCAGGCTCATACACTGTTCCGAAGCTGTGCTCGAGGCTGAATTCTTCTTGAACTTATACAAGACCAGACCACAGCGTAGAGAACGGAGGAAGTGGACGATCTTGCAAGTCAGTTAGACAAGGCTAGCTTGCTTCGTAGCTCATGGTCCCAGCAGCCCATGTATTGAGACTAGGTTACTTGCAACAAGTCGTCGAAGTTGCCCATTGAGGACGCTAGGCCTCGACCTCGCTTAGTGTCCGGTACATCCTCCTGAACCTCCACCCAGCTCTTCCTGGCTACGTTTCGTAGCGCATACGTCATCGTCTGACATTCGTATGCATCACAGCAGCCCTTTGGTGCTTGTCGCCGTAAGTTAGTAAGTTGTCGGCGGTTTCTGCTGACTGTCACTTGACCGGTGAGCTGTCAGAATGACTTCAAACGAATGCGAGTGCGAAGGCGTGCGTGCGGCGGGAGTTGGTCAGCATTGCTGTATCGACTTGCGCGTCAGTTTGGTTGAAGTCGGCATGGATGGAAGCTGATAAGGATCGCAGCCGGTGCTGCCGAAGAAGACGTCGACTCGCTCGGAATGCTCGGATGCTTGGCTGCAAACCGAAGTCGAGGGTGCACACGTGAATCAAATCACTATCACTTTAGAATTCCATGAATGCAATAAAGCGCGACTACCCTTCAAATCCACACGGTGCCCAGGTGTGAATGCTGCGCGTCATCTGTGATCACCATTTACTCTTAAGACATCGACCCCAACAGCCGCATTCGTCGACCACCATGCTCCTTATGCACAGTCTCGACTTATTCGTCTATCCTCCAACACTATCACGATGTTCGAACTTGCCAACAACTACAGCTCATACCACCTCATACCGCAATCCTCAGACCTTGCGCTCTCCCCTCCAGAATCCTACTTTTTCATCACCGACTTCTTGATCATATCCTGTGGCGTCCTCTACACGCTATGCTACCTCTTCTATATGACGCGCACGTACAGCGACTGCTTCTTAGCAGGATCTGTACTCTTCCTCTCCCAGACCATGGCTTATGAGCTCTATTACGCATATGTCTGCACAACGACAACTTGGCAGCGCGTATGCTTCTTTGTATGGTTCATGTTCGATGTCAGCTTCGTTGCCGTGGCATTGAAGAGGGCGTACAAAGAGGAGGAGAGACCGAAGACTATCTGGCGGCTTGTATGGATGACGGCGCTCGGTATCGCTTTCTTATGGGGTTGTGGGCACGTCTGGCCGGATGAGAGGGAGCAGCTGACTGCTTTCTGGACTGGTGTGTATCTGGAGCTGCCGATCGGTTGGGGTCAATTGTACTATCTGCTAAAACGCGGAGATACCAAAGGCCAGAGTCTGGAGATCTGGTGAGTTGCTCGCCTCCTAGCTTTGTATGGCCGACTAATGGGTGCAGGATAACCCGATATCTTGGTTGCATTTGTGCATTCCTGGTATTTATCTGGCGATATCTCAATGCGCCAGTGAATTGGTCCTACGTTGGGTCTTTCTGGAGCATTGCTGGCATGATCATTACGCTGCTTCCAGAGACTATCTACCCGATCGTCTACATATGGGCGCACAAGAAGGAGCGTAGTGAGAAGAAGAAAACCGACTGATCATCAGATCTTGGAGCAGCTTTCGAACGACAACGGTCGTGCTGCTTCCTGGATGTCAAAGCTCGGCATATCGACTAAAGGCCGTGTCGATGTTGAAGCTATCGAATCGAAGTTGTGCAGTCGGCCCGTGCTGCGGATGATCGGCCTGATTGCTCATTTCCAGAACCTTCACAAGACGACTCAGGGCGACAATTTGCGATTTCCAAGCCGGGAAAACGGACAGACGAGTTGCTCTGGCGGGCTCTACTCTCAAGACAACGGAAGTCGGCAATCTGCGACGTTACCGAGTCCGTGCGCGTGACGCCCACCATCGCGTAACGCCCCGCTGAGATCCTATCGACTTGTTGAAAAATAAGGTTACTGAGCCACCAACAACAGCAAATATTGTATAATATTGTAGTAGAGTAGTAAATAGACCTATGTGAACTACTTGTGCTACTTGTATTTACTTGGAAGCCTAACGTTGCGTCCGCGGCGAGTAGTGACTGGTGGAGGAGCTGAGGGTGCCTCAGGGGCTTCTTTCGCACCACCAGCATCACCAGCTTGTTTCTGACGCTTATTGCTACCTGAGGTAGCTTTTAAGGCTTTACGCTTACCCTTTTGGGATAATTGGATAGCAGTAGTAGCTTGACGAGCGTCCCTTTGACGCTGCGCTTCAGCTGCCTTCTTAGCCTTCTCCTGCACCCTCACCTCCTTAGCTCTCTCACGCTCTGTACGCTTCTCCTGAGCCTCTCTTGCTCTCTGAAGCTTAATTGCTACTTGCTCTTGCTTCTGACGTAGCTTTTGAAGATGCTGCTCCTCCTGTTCTTGCTCATTGATCTTCCGACGATAGTGTGCCTCTCTGACCTTCCGAGGAGACCAAAATACAGGTTGACTTTGGTACTCCTTCCGCTGTTGGAGACTCAGGGGCTTACTCTTCTTATTGTGCTTCTTCCTGTGTGCAAGAGACTCCTGCAGGCCTTTGTTCTGCTCAGTAAGCAGCTCAACCTGGGCAGTAAGAGAGTGAATTGCCCCTGTCAGCTCCCGCACTGCCTCACTGTCAGGTTCCTTCACATGATCCTTAAGTACCTGCCTTATACGCCTCCAGTCTGTTGGTCTAAGAGCTCCTGATTGTTCTTCTTTGTCTGTATAAGTGTTGTTGACTTGTTTGAGTACAGCAGAGGCGTCAGGGGGCCATATCCCTGTGGCTGCAAAGGAGTTGACGATTGTTGACTCCTGAAATGAGCTCTGCCACGCCGCCCAGAACAGGTGTAAGAAGTTTGATTTAGTGACTGGAGAGGTCCCCTGACTGCTTTGGAGGAACTGCGTAAGCTCATTTGAGTATGCTCGTGCCAGAGGTGAGAACAGGCAAACGTCCAGTGGCTGGAGCCTGTGTGTTGAGTGAGGGGGAAGGATCATCACGAGTATCTTGCGTTGGTTGGCGTACTCAATAAAGTCAGGGGTAACGTGGCTCCCGTGGCCGTCAAGTATCAAAAGACGATACTTTCTCCGTGCTGTGGCCTTAGTAGCGCGATCGAACACCTGTTCAAGCCAGGCAAGAGCTATCTCGTTGTTGCTCCAGCCTGTACTAGATGAGCTGACAAAGACTGAGTGTTCCCCTGGCTTGATATCCTCCACCCAGCCTGAGTATATAGCTTGATTGGCTGCTGGGTATATGAGGCTTGCTGGCAGGGCTTCCCCTGAGGCACTTATGCAAGCAATAAGCGTGATCCACTCCCGTGAGCCGTCTTGGAGAGTACCTCTGACTTGCTTGCTGTCCCACAGTGGCCGGGAGAACACTCGTTTTGCACGTTCAAGTACCCCGATCATGAAGCCCTTCTCATCCATATTGTACATGTGCTGAGGCTCAATGCTGTACTCAGCTATCTTGCTGTGTAGAAGTGTGAAGTAGGCCTCAAAAGAAGCCCCTGAGTCAGCTTGGTGGCGATTGCGATCCTTCCCTGTTGCCCATTTGGTGACCAGTTCAGCTGTGTGACGGTGGAGGAAGCGAGTAACCCAGCTATCAGAGACGCTGCTACCAGCTACTTTAGACGCGTAATTTCGGATTTGAAGCCTGTTAGGAGGGAATCCGTCCTCAGTAAGCTTATTAATAAGCTTAATAAGCTCTTGTTCTTCAGTGTTGTTGAGTTTCCGTTGGTTAACTGCTTTGACCTCCCTAGAAGTTGAAACCCCTTTGTGCCTCCGCGCTAACGTAGACCGATCAACTCCCTTTGCTTTAGCAAACTTTGTGTATGAAAGTTGTTCTTTATGATTGCGCAAATCGAATTCTGTAGCCGCTTCTTGAATTGAGTCCATATTGACTGAGCTATGGGGTGTTGAAGATGGGGTGCGATTTGCTTAGCGGGGCGTTACGCGATGGTGGGCGTCACGCGCACGGACTCGGTATCGCGAGACCTGCAAAACATCTGGCGACTTCAGCTATGCAAGGGGCCCATTGGTGATTTGGAATGTGCCGTCAGATCAAGATCTTATCTCATAACGACGGTTCTCCAATGCCTGTCAAGCTGAGAAGATACCGATCGCGACTGGGAAAAGATCGCGAAACCAATAAAAGGAGACAAGCTTCGCGCCGCGGACAGATTGGCCTCGGCAGGAGCGAAGATCTGGACCACTTTTGTGCTCGCGCCACGATTGTTTCAATGACTCGGAGCAAGTGCCGCAGCCAATATCACATTGAAGCCAATCATGTCCTGTATTGCCCGCGCTAGCAGCGATCCTCAGCCACAGCGGCAGGTGCATTTGGTCGCAGATTCCATGGTCGAATGCAACTAATACTGGCGGTCGTGACGTGTGACGTCTGAAAACAACACTTCATTAGCCTTTGCTGGCTTCAATCTACCCGCTGCGCGCTCCATTTTTCTCTTCTTTTGATCATTACATAGCATCCTTTCGCGCGACAAACACCAGTTCTAACGTCGCAATGGCGCAACAAGGCGAAGCCGCGGGCTACTACACTGGTGCATCACAACAGCCACAACAAATTCATTATCAGGGCCAGCAATATGGACAGCAACTACCTATGAACTACAGCCAACAGCCTCCGCAGTACGGCAACAACTATCCGCCTCCTCAGGGTCCGCCTCCGCCACAGCACCCTGAGCAGCAAAACGGCTACGCGCAGATGAACTATGGAGAGAAGCCTACGTTTGACCAGGCCTTCAAGCTGGAGCAACCGAAGTACAATGATCTCTGGGCCGGACTGTTGCTCATCGCAGTGTTCGCGGGCTATGTTGCTGTGTCCGGGCTTTCCATCAGAGGATATGGTACGATCAGCGGGTTCGAAGGGTGGCGCAAGGACTGACAGCTCGCAGCGCAGAACCAGAACGGCGCCATCTACGGCGGAAGCAACCAGTTTGCGCTGAACTCCAATACCGTCATCCTGTTCGCGTTCGTCCTCGGTATGGCCACGATTCTTTCCTACGCGTACATGTTGTGCGCGCGCTTCGCGACCAAGCAACTCATCTGGATCACCGGTATCCTCAACATCATCTTCGGTTTCGTCACAGCGCTTTACATGCTTTCGCGTCGCTACTGGTCTGGAGGCATCGTCTTCCTGATCTTTAGCATCTTCTATGTGATCTGCTTCATCAGCTGGATCCCCCGCATCCCGTTTAGCGTTCTGATGCTGCAGACCACGATCGATGTCTCGAAGAAATTTGGCCACGTGTATCTTGTGTCACTCATTGGAGGGCTTATCGCCATGGCTCTGAGCGCTTGGTTCTCCGTCACACTTGTGGCCATCTATGCAAACTACCACCCCGGCAACAACCCTTCTTGCAACAACGGAACTGGAGGCTGCAGCAATGGCAAGGTCATTGGTCTCATCGCGTTTGTCACTTTTGCTATGTACTGGTTCTCTGAGTAAGTACCGGGTTCGCACTGAAAGGTGTGAAGCGCAAAACTGACGATTTGCTAGATGGCTGAAGAACACTATCCACGTTACCATCTCCGGCGTATACGGCTCCTGGTACTTCAACCCAGATGGCGAGAAGTTCCCCAAGGGTGCAACTCGTGGTGCGCTGAAGCGTGCCTTGACCTACAGCTTCGGCAGCATCAGTCTGGGTAGCTTGTTGGTGGCTATCATCCAATTCCTGCGCCAGCTCTGCACTGCCGCTCAGCGATCGACATCCGGCGACGGCAACTTGGTCGGCTCGATCATGTTCTGCGTTCTTGGGTGCTTGATTGGCATTCTGGAGTGGGCTGTCGAATTCCTGAACCGTTATGCGTTCTCGTATATAGCGCTGTACGGCAAGTCCTACATTGCAGCTGCTAAAGACACCTGGAAGTAAGTGTTGCTCCAACTTTCTCCACATCATGCACGTGCTAACGCTTCACAGGATGATCAAAGACCGCGGTATCGACGCCCTTGTCAACGAATGCCTCATCGGCCCGGTGCTCTCCATGGGTGCAACCTTCGTCGCATACGCATGTGCGCTGTTGGCTTACCTGTACCTAATCTTCACATCCCCCCAATACAACCAGGAAGGCAGCTACACCCCTGTCGTGGTTGCATTTGCGTTCCTGATTGGCCTGCAAATTTGCAAAATCTTCACGACGCCGTTGAGCAGCGGTATCGACACAATATTCGTCGCGATGGCTTGGGATCCGGAGGTTCTGATCCGTGCTCACCCAGATCTGTATCACCGCATGGTGGCTGTGTACCCCCATGTGCAGCAGGCTATTCACACGTAAAGTTTTAAAAGTGGACTGGCGGTCTTGGGAGAGAAAAGATATTATAATGGGTGGGGTGGGGCTGGTGGTAATGAGACTTTTTCTCAGACAGATCACGATACACGATACGTATCTGTAGCAATCGATCAATCGATGACGATCTTTAGCAAGCTCAAGAGATGCTGCACCGAGGTGCGCGCTGAAGAAAACACGCTTGCCCCACTCCGTATCAGCTAATGGCGGGAGTGGACTTTCTGCCTGGTGTGAACCATGACGTCGCTTACTCCACCAGCGCGTGAGAGGGTGCCTGGGAAGCCGGACCGCGAACGAGTATAGCGCCAGAAATTGCCGTAAGTCGCGCCAAAATGGCGGCTGCATTCCCAGAATCGCATATGTCGGAGCGCGCCCTGGCACTCCACGGCCGAGAGCAATGTCGAAAGCGAGCAGTTGGGCAGCATGGCAGCATTCTCATCTATCACTGGCAAGTCTTCCATTCAGCCGCTGTTCAACAAGCAGACGTGTAGTTGCGCGTTGAACCTCACTGTTGAGTATGACAAACTATGCGGGTTGCTTTTGGCAGGCAATTACTCTTCTCTAGCCGCCAATCGGGTGTTCGCTGCAGCGTCATCGCGGGGTGCATCGCCAGCGCATTGGCCCCAACATTTACTTGAAGACCTCCAGCCTTGCCATGTAATTAGCTTGCAGCACCCCAGTCATACACCGCCCGTGCTGCAAGAAGCTTCTGGCCTGACAAAGTCCACAGTATTACCTTGACACTTCACAGCGTTTGCACTACCTGCCACTGCAGTCGCATTGGCGGCCCTAGCTCCTGCCATAAATACCCCTCATCAACACCTTCCCCTCCGATCGTCAACAAACACACCATCTTCCTTCCCACTCTCCACGCCCCGAATATTTCACCGGTAAGTTTCACACTTCTGGCTCAACTTACATCATTCACCAATCGTGCGGTGATAACCTCCACTTAATTGACTTCTCTTTCACTATTGTCCTCATTCTTATGAATACTCGATTGACCTCTATTGCCAGCTAGACCCCACTACACAACCACTCACCTAACTCACCTACCCCACCTACTTCCCCACACACTCGACATATCCACGTCACGTCCACACCGCAAATATGCCTTATGAGAAGAAGGCTGTCCACTTCGGTGGTGGAAACATCGGTCGCGGTTTCGTGGCTGAGTTTCTCCACAACTCTGGCTACGAGGTCATCTTCGTCGATGTCATGGATTCGATTATCACTCAACTCCAGGAAACCCCGTCGTACACAGTCACCGAGATTGGTGACGATGGCGAGCGCCAGTTCACCATTGACCATTACCGGGCCATCAACTCCAAGCACGAGATGGAGAAGGTCGTGCACGAGATCGCTACTGCCGATGTCGTCACCTGTGCCGTTGGCCCCAACATCCTCAAGTTCGTCGCTGAGCCTGTCGCTAAGGCTATCGAGGCCCGCGAGCTCGACTACCCTCTTGCTGTCATTGCCTGCGAGAACGCCATCAACGCCACAACCACATGGAAAGGCTTCATCGAGTCCAAGCTGAGCGAGAAGACGCTTGAGAACATCAACAAGAAGGCCCGCTATGCCAACTCGGCTATTGACCGCATTGTGCCTCAGCAGGAGCCTAACGCTGGCCTCAACGTCAAGATCGAGAAGTTCTTCGAGTGGTGCGTCGAGCAGAAGCCCTTCGAGAACGGCGGCAAGAAGCCTGAGATCGAAGGTGTCCACTACGTCGACGACCTCGAGCCCTACATTGAACGCAAGCTTTTCACAGTCAACACGTCCCACGCCACTGCCGCGTACTACGGTCACAACCGCAAGATTCCCTACATCCACGAAGTTCTTCAAAACAAGGAGCTCCACGACATTGTCCGTGCCGCCGTGAAGGAGACCGCTCACCTGATCGTCAACAAGCACGGCATCTCCACACAAGAGCAGGATGACTACGTCGAGAAGATCGTCAAGCGTATCTCCAACCCTACCCTCAAGGACAATGTTGAGCGTGTCGGCCGTGCTCCTCTCCGCAAGCTCTCTCGCAAGGAGCGCTTCGTCGGCCCCGCTGCTCAGCTCGCTGAGATGGGCGAGAAAGTCGATGCTCTTCTCGGTGCTATCGAGATGGCCTACCGCTTCCAGAACGTCGAGGGTGACGAGGAGTCTGCCGAGCTCGCCAAGATTCTCAAGAGCACATCTGCCGAGGATGTCGTCAACCAGGTCAACGGCCTTGACCGCACACACCCTCTCTTCAACCAGATCGTGCCGATCGTCAAGAAGGTTCAGGAGGACAACAAGGGTTCTTCATTGTAGCTCTGGGCAGGACACACAGCGCATGAAATGTGAAAAGGCGTAATTTATTCCGGCGAATGGAGCAAAAAGGTACTGAGCGATGGTTCTACTTAGCGGGTCTTTCCTAGCCTCTCACGATACTCCCACAGTGAAAATCGCAATAGCGAGCTGTGACAACGAATGACACACGATTGATGATACACTTGCTTCCCCAAATATCTGTGGCTTGTCGCAGCAGTTTAACACTCACTGAGCAATTTTGAACAATACCATGACGCTTGTGTATGTCCTAGGACCTGACGCGTAGAGCAACAAGCGGTCGCCACGCCTCAACTGTTTTGCCTGGCAAACCAGCAACATCATGAACGATAACAGTCGTAGAGCCAGGGTTTCTAAATAATAACATCTACAGATTTAGCCCCGCGTCATCGTACGCAACGTTCGGCACCAATTTTTCATCACTTTGACGACGAATGCCGTAATCACTCCACGACTCCAAAGACGAAGCTCACTGTGCCGGGGACTGCACGGCCATACAAGCGGCCACCTATCATCTTCATCTTGCATTGACACATAGTGTTCGATGTCTCGGGAGAACTCATCAGGTCAGATTTCCAAGCCCCTAGCACGTAAGGGTACGCACGGCGATGGTGAGAGCATCACCCTCGGGCATGTATGGTCTGCAGGTCTCGCCCATTGGTTGTCACGACCGAGGAGGGTCTGTTGCCAGTGCTTGTCGTAGGGTTTGGGGAGCTGTGTATTCATTTGTGGATGTATACACCGATCTGGCGACTGAGTGACTCACACAGCTCATTGTGAGAAGAAAGAATTGTTGATTCCAGAGTGTATGTGGAAGGTATGCAAGCTGCCAAGTACTACGTTCTTTCTCGGTCTCTCAATCTTTCATTCCCTCTCATACTGCACAGCTTATCTCTTGCGCCATCCCTGGATTTCATCCAGTGTCAACACATACGCGTCGTTGTACACCTTCTTGAGCAGATCGAGCGAGTTCCACACACCCGCACTGATATAGTCACCTGACCATACAACAAACCATGTCCAGTCAGCCTGATACGCCTTGAGAAGCGCTGGTTCCATGACGCTCCCGATCTCAGCCGCAGCGATGATCTTGGTGTCTCCAGTCAGAGTAAGGAGGTTGTTGTATGTCGCACTGATTGGTCCGTGATCGCCTTGGGCGTAGGTGTCTGCGCTAACGATGTCGACGTAAGAGTTGCCTGGGTACCTGGAGGTCGTCAGCGAGATTTGCTAGCAAAGGGAGAGAGGTCACGTACCAAGCTGGGTCGACTGAATTCCATACCCAAACCAGGTTTTGAAGCTTGTGAATGCGGGTCAGGCGGTCGAAGACAATCTTGTACAGTTTCTTCGCGGGCTCAGGACCCTTAGCTCCCCACTATAAGAATTGTCAGTATAATGATACTTTCAGACAGCCAGGGGACTTTGCACGTACCCAGAACCACTTGCCCTCCGCCTCATGCAGGGGTCTCCACAGCACCGGTACGCCAGCATCTTGCAGCTTCTTGAGCTGAACAGCGATAGTGTCAATATCCTTGATCAGCAGCGTGTAGTTCGCATTCGTGGTATCCTTCAGAGCCGTCTCGATGTTGAAGTCCGTAGCAGCAGTATAGAACCCCGAGTACCAGGGCTGGGTCGCGTTATCATACAGTCCCACTGGCGCACCCCAATGCCAGACAAAAGTCACAATACCGCCTTTCTTGTTGAATGCGATTGCCTTGTCGACGTCTGTCGACGATGCACCGTGCGAGATACGCGACTCGGTGTAGTCCATGAGATCCAGCCCCAGGATGGCGGGCGTCTTGCCCACGTTCTGTGTCACCCAGTCAAGAGACGCTTGGTCCTGTTGGCCAGAGAGGATGTTTTTGCCGTAGATGGAACCTAGGTATTTGAGCAGTGCGCGCGCGTCAGCGTTGGCGTTGGGGGAGACAGGTTGAGTGGTGATCTTGTGTGCGCCGCGCTTTGGGCTCGGGGACAAGATGATGCTGTCGATCAGATACCAGCCCCAGTTGTTTTGGATCTCAATGGTGTTGTTGCCTGCGTTGAGGAGTACCTGTCCGGCGGATACGGTTGTCCATGCTGTTGTTGCTGGTAGGGAGACTTGGGAGCCGCCTGCGCTGTTGAGAACGACGTACGTGTACTTGTCGCCGTACGGGCCATTGTACACGAGTTTGAGGTCGTAAAGCTGCTGACTTGTTGATGGGACGTTGAAGGTGATCTTATCGGTGCTCTCGTCGAAGCCTTCGACGTAGCCGGAGCCTAGTCCCTGTTAGCCGCAGGTGCTGTACGCTATTGGAGAGTAAAGAGCATGCCAGTGTATCCTGCAACAGTAGTAGCGACTGTGGTACCCGACAGTGTTGCTGACTCGGCCTGTAGTGTGGTTGTTTGAGCGGCCACCAGACCAGCCAAGAGGCCCGCAAGACTAGCTACCCTAGCGACAAACATGTTGGATGAACCGTGAGCAACACAATGACCTAGTAGTAGCACTACAAGCTCAGCTTATATCTCGCAAATCATATCACCCCTTTTGCCACGGTCTTACTGCTCCGCGCCGAGGCAGAGGAAGGCATGCAGGTACTGTGGGAAGCGGCGGCCAACCCCGGATTTCGGCATAGCGCGGAAGGCTGCCAACCAGTCGGCGATTTTCGAAACATCTTGGTAAAGGCGATCCCGAGAGCGATAGTGTAGGTGGGACCTTCGTTAATATGTATAAATTAGAGGGGCGTGGTGACAGGGGTGTCAAAGACACTTGGCGAAAACAGAGATGGTTGTGACCACTTCAGTGTCATATGATTGAGCGCTACCCGGAACGTGAAGAATGGTGGAAGATCTCTTTTTTATGTTTATATTGTCATCGCCACGCGGAATGAGGTGCTACGATCTACTGACCGGTTTTGATGAGCTTTGTGATGTCCTCAATCTCTTTGGGAGTCGGCGTCAGGTTCTCGCTGCCACCATCGACGACAAGGAGGTTGTCTGTATTTCATCAGTAAGCGTAACGTTTCTTTTCTCTGCTTCGTAAACTCACCCTCGATTCTCACACCACCAACATCCCAGTACTTTGCCAGTATCTTCTCGTCGATGTACTGCTTTTGCTTCTCGTCCTGCAGGTACGGGTCGATAATGAACTTGCAAAAGTAGATTCCGGGCTCTACGGTGATGACACTCCTTGCCGGCACTGTGCCCCTGACCCTAAGGTAGCGGAACATAGTATCCTTATCGGCATAGTTCGCATTGCCTCCAGTGTCGTGCGTGTCCATACCCAGGTAGTGGCCCAAACCGTGGGGGAAGAATGCAACGCTTATCCGCGCTTTGAAGATTTCATCGGCATCGCCCTTGAGTATGCCAAGCGCGAGAAGTCCGTCAATAGCGATCTTGTGCGCGAGCTCGTGGATCGAATCCCACAGCGCACCAGCCTTAAGCGCGGCGATGCACTCCTTTTGCATCCGTAAGACGATGTCATAAATGGTCCTGCTCTCTTCGGTAAAGACGCCCGTGATGGGGAAAGTACGGGTGATGTCAGAGGCGTAGCAGTCAACCTCGCATCCTGCGTCCAGGAGGAGCAAGTTCTGCTTGTCGATTGGTGCTGCGTTTTTGACGTAGTGCAGAGTCGCGCCGTTTGTACCAGCTGCGACGATGGAGTGATAAGCTTGGTTCTTTGCATTGCGTTCTACGCAGGACTTCAGGAAGACGGCCTCGAGCTCGCATTCGTTCTTCGCCTTAGCAGCAGCCTTCATGACGTTGACGTGAGCAACCGTTGAGATCTCGTTAGCCTTGCGGATGAGTGCGATCTCATAGTCGGTCTTGGTCACACGGCAGTACTCAATCGCAGGCTTCAACTCCTTGAGGTCCTTCTCCTTAAAGTTGAGGAAAGTGACATGATCTGAGACCTGCTCTGGGATGGCGTAGATGGTTGACTGTGATGTGTCGGTGGAGCTGGCAAGATGCGAGTTGACCTCGGCGGTTGTCTTGCAATCGTCGATATCGTACTTTGCCTTGGCTTCCTTAGGGCTCATAGGCAATCCGGACCAAATGACCTCGTCAGGCTCCACGCCAGGAATGAACAGCGTAAGCTTGTCAGAGCTGATCTCATATGTGAGGTATGAGTCTGGTAGCTCGCAGCCACTAAGGTAGTAGAAGTAGCGTCGTTGTCTTGGTCAGGCTATCAGTATCTTCCGCTCCTGATAAGGGCTCAATCAACGCACCTGAAAGGAGCCTCCCCATCATTATCTTCATTAAGCTTCTGCTTCTGAGCTTCTAGGTAGATGGTTCCATTCTTGTCACCCCCTTTCTCAATAATCCACTTGGCGACCTTTCGTGCGTGCTCCTTGGCCGGGTACTTGCCCTTCAGCACCTCATCGTAGTTCTCAGCGATACCCATTGTGGCAGCAGATGCAAGTCCGCGTGGCTTGCTAAGCTTCTCGGTAAAGTTTGTCGGATTGTAAAGTCGACTTGGTCGCGGCGAAAAGCTTCTTCCGCAGTGTAGAAATGGTTGCCAAAGAACACGCGCGAGCTTCCTGCAGCTCATGTTTGGGTGCGGACAACTGGTGGGGCACGAGTCGACTCTGACAATGCGCTTAGCCTCGGCGCTTCAAGAGGCAGGTGCGAAGCGACCTTTAGTCATTTGTTGTGGATCAAACACCGTATCACGTATCGTCGAAAAAGACAATCGGATTTGGTGTCGTGTTTTCATTGTAGATGTCTTGCAGCGCTATCAGAAACACAGATTTCGCCAGGAACGCCCTCAACGTATGTGCGCATGAGAGGCGCTACGGGCTCTTACCAGAAAATTATCATGAACATTTCAACCTATCCTCCACCTGATGCAACGCGTTATTCTAGTCCTTCCACCTGTTCAAGAACTTCTGCATGTCGTCTGTTGGGTGAGGAGCGGCAGCAACCTAGACATCTGTCAGTATCTGTTCATTGGCATGTTCGTCCGAGCAACTCACTGTGTTCACACCACTGCTAACAGAGAAAGTCTGACTCTGCGTGATGGTGGTCTGAATGCTGGGGATCGGCAGGGCGGTCGTTGCGATCACGACACTACTTGCGGGGTACAAGGGCTGTGTGTTCGTTGCTGTGACCGTCTTCGGTGGGACCGGCTGCATCGGCGCATATCGCGTAGGCCCGGTCTGCATTGTGTATGCGATAGCGTAGTCGCTGTCATCGCCTACTGCTCCGCCAGCAGCATTGCCCGTTGCGTCCTTTGCGGCAGGTCCTGATGTACCAGAGACATCGTCGAATTTCACGTTGGCGCCCCACTGGCCAGTCATGCCGGAGTACGAGAAGCGATCTGAGTATGCAGTGTATTCGCCTCCAGCCTTAGCGACCGCGACCAGTTTGAGGAAGCTGTGCGTTGTTAATAAAGCTGTCCGGTGTACGCATATAAGCAGGGTTGCCCTACTAAGCATTGGCAGGTTTGCTCGCTCCGGGCAGTCCAGTGGCATCGACAAGAGCGGACGCCTTGTTACCTCCCAGCACAAAGCTGCCCGCTGTTGTCAGAACCTTGACGACCTGCTGCTCCTCATCCTTCTGTCCACCGCCGACCAGAATGAGCTGGTAGGTGGTCAAGTCGCTGAGCGCGGGACCAGAGCCAGCTTCCTCCTCCCACTCAACCTCAATTGCAGTGCCGGCTGTCAATTTGTCGCCAGCAGCCGGGCTTGTGAACTTGATGCCAGCGCTCACGAGAGGCGCCAGCGCGGCGAGCACAGTGAAAGGCAGCAGTAACCGCGTCATTGTTGAGGGCGGTGTGCGATAAAGAGCGAAGGACGGTCGATGCCGCGCACGAGAGAATTAGCGGGTGGAGTACGAGCGTGGCTTCGAGGGCGTAATCGCGTGGTATCGTAAAAGTAATCGCAGTGCCGTCGCGGTATCGTGGGGCCGGGCGCTGTGGTGAACGTTGAGCTTGAATTCTAGAAGGTGGCTTGCTGCCAGGGGCACGATTGCGGCAGTGACGATCGCCTAGCGCAAAGTGGCAGGGATATGCAATCCCGTTGCACGACGCCCGCGTTCAGCATGGTGGAGTATACCGCACCCGAGCTTTTCAGCACGTTGTTCTGGAAGCATTGCAAGAGAATGGAAGGCGTGCTGAGTTGTGCTGGTTGAGTGGGTCCAAGGCTGGTACCTGACGGATCTGACGTGGCAATCTTTTCAACACCTTTTCTCAACAATCTCAAGTTGGCACGATGTGACCTCACAATAGTTGAAAGCAGGCTTCTTATCAGCGGAGTCAGCCATGGTGTTATTCATATGGCTAGTAAGCTCATCCATTGTGGATGCAATGCAAATGGGAAAGCGCGTGGTCAACTGCCAGCTCCCAGGACTATCAAACGGCTTTTATGCAGCCTGGTATCATACACAAGAATGTCAAAATGCCGCTACTGTGTTGCTCAAACGCCGTCGCATGCTGTTGGGGATACCCTGAACAATGGACGAAGAAGACAGACCAAGGAAATGCTCGCAAAGATCTACGCAGCAACTTCTCGTCGAAGCTTGGGGCTGCCCAATTTCAGATTGAAAGAAGGTGGCAGCCGGCTCGTCATAGTGGCTGCTTGTCCAGCCTTTTGCAGCGAAATCGTAAGGTCCTTGAGCTTCTCGGGCGAGAAGATCTGAACGTTGAAGGAAAGGAGGAATTCGACGCAAAGCTCCAATCGGCACAGTGCACCTTCGTCTACACCACCGACCGCAGCAAAGCGCTTCTGCGGCCAACGGTGGTCCTCGAGTGCTTTCATTGCGACCAATGCACAAGCCAGGATCAGACGGTGCATTGTGCGGAAGGTGAGTGGGACCACCTTATCGATGACGCATAGCCGAAGGATGTAAGAGCCAGCGGCCAGCCAGACTGCTGTTGAGAGTGGGCAGTACTTCTGAATGCGGTTCATGTACTCTTCAACGCCCACTTTTGGAACAGTCTTTGAGAAGAACTTTCTTGCCATGTTTGCCCGTTGAAGATGCTCAGGGAGCGCGCCAGCCCCAATGTCATGTGCGATCGTGGGTTCATCATGTTCTGCCTCAGCTGGTGACAGTTGTGTGGGGCGGTGGTTCTCCTTATCAGCTGGGATAGGTGTCGCAGGTCTAGAATGCACACGGCGATGTCCTTTGAGTGCCGCAAGGTTGTCCTTCGATATCGACCTTGTCAGGGGCGGTGTTGCAGGCACATCGCCTGCCGCATTTGCCATTGCAATGATCGCTCGTGAAATCAGCTTCATCGCAGACTCTCGCGGCATGGTGCAGATGTCTAGATCTTCCTCACTGGCCGGCGGTGATGGCGCTTCTTGCAGGGTTAAACTTCCAAACTCTGGCAGCACGCCAGCATCGCCAGCAGGATTGGGTGCGGAGGGGGGCTCCATGGTTCTCGCGGATGGAACTTCTCCAAGTCGATAGATCAAGTGCTCTGGATGCACTTCTGGGAAGGTATGAGGCGTCGGGTTGCAGACTTGAAGCATTGGGACTGAAGTGGATGTAGTTGTTGCCGGGTTTGTCCGAGATAGTTGATGGAATGAAGATTGATTAAAACAAACAATTTTCGATCCAGGAAGGTTTCACGACTGGTTTTGAGGAAGTTTTGTTGAGAGGTGGCGATGATGTTCGACAACGATTGAGATGTGCACGACCAGATGATATTGGTGATGGTGATTCGATTCAGGCGTCAATGTCACCAAGGGTAGGGCTCTGATAGATCCAAGTGGTGAATTTTTGTTGCGCAGCGTCAGGTAGCGGGCGTTTCCGGTCAGGAGATGTGCAATGGTTGATAATAATCGATGGAGGTATATTGGGCAGAGGGAAGAGTACTTGTCGGAGATTTTGGCCGTGCGAGAGGTCAAGTGACGCTAGGAGGATTTCCGTCTTGCCTCAAGAAGCTGGTCGAGGATACTTCACGATCGTTTCCGAAGTACGGATGCTCACCTACTGTAGCAGCGGAGGTCATGCGGTAGCGTATTGAGACTGTTTTAGTCGCGTTTACTGCCGACGCGCCATTAGACCGGACCCCAACGCGGCGTGAAATTGCAGATGTGCTGGCGCGGCCACGATGGTAGGAGTCTACGTGGAAGGCTGCAGCGCTGCGTCGAGGCGAGATGAAGCCCAAG